>CM033440.1:105468379-106864198 GCA_019425775.1 Rafetus swinhoei
ATGCACATAGACGACATGACCATTCTCTAGTAGCCCATGCAGGAGACAGACAGCCTGAGGTAACATCTGTATTCTTCCTAGGATTAAAAACAGGGCATGTTCCCATGAACTCAAGGAAGGAAGGATCACTGTTAAATATATATCTCTGTATTCTGCTGCACTGTGAAATCATAGTGGCAGGCAAAGAGAAATCTATTAAAGCTAGTTTCTCTTCTCTCTCTGGTAGGAGTATATGGATATCTACATGGGTTTTCTGCACTCAGGCCCAGCCTTTGGGCAAGGTAAGTGAAGCGGTCACCCTGAGCCCCGTGGCTCCACGCATTCAGGGCCCCGTGCTGCCCAGCTCCCAGCCCCATCCACCCGGACGGGAGCCACATGGCCGTGCAGCTCAGCATGCTGCCTTGGGCCCCCTGCACACTCTTTGGCTGGGCCTGTCTGCACTGTCAGAAATTAAGTACCTTTTTGCACAGGGTAGGGCCTGAGATTTCCAAAAGTCCACACTACGATGCCTTAAAGAGGCTCAATTTTAAAAGGGTGGGTGCAAAGCACCTCCTAAAAATTAGGCCCTTTCTCTGGTTAGGCACATAAAATCCACAGTCTTTGTTGAAAATCATGGCCAATCTGTGAAACTACAGTGTCAGTTTTCTCAAATCATTTCCAACCCTCACATTTTCCTAAGTATTAGGTCCAGGTAATACAAAAGTACATATAACTTGGACCTAGGACTTCTTTGGTAACAAATGATGTTATGCACAAAACGTGTGTAATGAAACAATGGTTCTCAACCTTACCAGATTCCTGTATCCCTTTCAGGAGTCTGATTTGTCTTGCATACCCCAAGTTTCATTTCACTTAAAAATTACTTGCTTATGAAACTAGGGTTCACAGGTGTCTGGTTTTTGACTGGAATGCACTGTTGGAAAGGGACCCTGGTGACTCCAATCAGCACCACTGACTCGGTTAAGAGTCCAGTTGTCAGTGCAGCAGTGCTAGGTCAGTCTCCTTGCCTACTTTGGCTCACCATGGCTCCTGGAAGCAGCAGCATGTCACTCCTCCAGCTCCTATGGGTAAGTCGAGACTACATTTTTTTTTTTAAGGAGCTATGCAAATGTGATGCTAATTTGCATATCTTCTTCCGATCGCTTTTTCAAAAGTGGGTTTTTTGAAAGTGAAAGTAGTCTGGATGTGGTTTTTTTTGGAAAACGTGTCCAGACTACTTTCACTTTCAAAAAACCCGCTTTCAAAAACGCAATCAGAAGATATGCAAATTAGCACCAAATTTGCATATCTCCTTTTGGAGAAAAAAAACTTAGTCTAGATATACCCTAAGTGTAGGGGAAGCCAGGGGGGCTCCAAGTACTGCTCCTGCCTCAAGCACCAGCTCTGCAGCTCCCACTGACCAGTAACAATGGCGGTACTTCAAAATGGTTATGTAACAATACAGCGGCTCAGTACTGGCACATGACTGCAGAGGGAGAGTTGTGTTGTGAGGGAGCCAAAGTAGGTTACCTAGCACTGCCTCTTTGGTTAAAACCAGCAATTATAGCAATTTCAGAATGCTGATGTGTAAGCCAATGACCATCAACCTGCTACATTTGCATTCTCACTAAATAATGCCGAAAGAAAAGGTTTTCAAGCAGTCACCAATTTTTGGAGGAAATAGAGATATCCTAAGAGAGGAAGATCTGTATCAGAAATAGTTTGAATGAGCTCTGTGTATGACAAAGCGTACTGAATCCATTAGGAGCAACACAACAAAGTTACCACTTACTATAGGTATGTCTACATTGCACAGCTATTTCGGGATACAGGAGGTATTCCAAAATAGCTACTCTATGTCTACACAAGCTGCCCATTGTTTCAAAATATTTTTCAAAATAATGGACATGCTATTTCACCATCCTGGCAAACCTCGTTGTACAAGGCATAAAGGATGGCTTGAAATAGCACCTTATTTCGAAATTTGGCACAGTGCAGATGTGCCAAATTTCAAAATAAGCTATTTCAAACGAGTTTCAAAATAAGATACACAATTTGGACTACACAAATTGTGTATCTTATTTCAAGTTTAGGCTGCTGTGTGGACGAACGAACCCTATAATAAAAAACTAAAGCTATTCAGGAAAAAAAACACTTTAAAATAATGTAATCACATCACTGAAAGGTTTATTACTTATCCAGTTGTAAGACACATTTGAATATTACCTTCAGTGCTCATGTCTGGGGTTGGCATCCAGACATAAGCAAGACCTTCCTCTTTATACAGTTTCATAAGGATCTCTGGGCTCATGGGTTCTGGATAGCGGTTGCAGCCCCAGGAATTCTGAATGACATCCCACTCGGTCTGGAAGTTCATTACAGCTGTAACACCCAATTCTTGTTTTAGCTTGATAGTCACATGCTCCACTTGCCGAGGACAACTTCCCAGCCAGATGTTTGGCAGAATCCTAGCGTTGAAACAAAAAAATTTAGCAGAGCTCATTAAGTACTTGCAGCAAAGGAACTCCTCCACCCCTGCACAAAACTCACACGTTCTGTTGGATTAAAAGGCACGCTGGTTCTAATGCACTTGGGTAATATCAGCATATGAGATGCACCATTAAACACACCCGTTTCATATCACATACTTCTTGTTTCAGTACAATTTAACCAGTAAAATGTTTAAAATGCTGCATAGTTTGGACCTCCCTGGTCAGGCACCCTCAGGACCTGAGCAGTCCCGGACAAGGGAGTTTGCCGGACCAAGGGAGGTCAGGCCTCGGCCTCTCGTGGGATTCCCCTACTGGCCATGGCCCCAGCCAGTGCACTGCCCCCAGACTGCCTGCTGTGCTCTGCTGCCCCCCAGCTTGCTGGTAGGGCTCTGCTCTCTAGGCACCAGTGGGACTCCTTGCCCTCAGCCAGTGGGACTTCTCTCCAGCTGCTGGCCTCACTCCAGCCAACAGGGCTCCGTGCCCCCAGCCGCTGATGAGGCTCCCTGGCCCCTCCCACCAGCCTTTGGGCTGGGATCCATGCCCCAGGCCACTGGGCCTGAGAGTTGCCAGCCGCGGGCAACTTCCACGGCTGGGGTTCTCTGGTCCACAGAGGTTCAACCTGTATTTTAAGAACCAAACTGTAAACTCAGAACACATGGCTAAACTCACTTTGCCTGTGTAGACTGGAGCCCCAGCAAAACCATGGCATAATTAGTAGCACAGGTTTCTGAGGCACTAGTCATTCACTCCTACAGCTGAAGCCTATTAGCAGCACTGATGAGGATAAGGAAACCCAGAAGACTCACACAATCTCTGTGCAGAAAGAGACTCACAAAACTCAAATGTGGAATGTTACCGTACAAACTATAAGCCATATAACACTTGCTGTTTTATAGCTAGTACTATCGCCGTGGGCAAATCAGATCTGGGTGAGCCACCATCAGCCTAAACCATACTTTCTGTGGTCAAAAGAGTCTGGAATTCTTCTTCCCCACCTGCCTATGCAATATCTGGAGTCCAGCCAGAACCAGTTTCAGAAATGTGAACTGTGTGTGTTGATCCTGGAAGAACCAGAAATTCTGTGAGGAAAATACAAGAGGATTGGATAATTTGTAAGAACATCTGCACCTTTTGGTATTTAGCTAAACCAAACCTCTGAACCTTCTGTGGTTTTCCCATCTCTAGTGATCATAAAACTATTATACGCTTTAGCAAGCTTTGGTACACAAATGGAAACACGGAGGGGCTTGCTTTCAGAAGTGGGTGCCCTATTTGCACATGCAGTTGTGATTGCATTCCCAATAGATTATTTACATGTTTAAATACATTTAAGTAGTCTTTGGCATGTACAAATTTCTAATTTGCACATGTAGTCACAGTCACCACCCATGCAAAATAGGCACGCAGTTGCACATATAATTTTGAAAATCAGGCCCTTAGTTATTCACAACAAAATAATATGGCATCTTTAAGAGGCAGCTTTCATGAGTCATTTCAATCTATGATGAAAGTAAGTATAGTCCACTGGTGAGAGTGTGTGACAGGTCCCACTTTGTGCCAATCCACAGATAATATGAATTGTTACAGCTCCCAACCAGAGAGCCAGTTGCTCAGGCTTCTGTAATTTTCACTGAGGACCAGATCATTGCCTGGATCATCCTATGATGGGGAGAGCAAAATGGTGGCTTAATTCCACTTTTATATCTCCTCTCCCCATACCAAGTTGCACTGAATATGCCTGAGCCACAACATTTGATAGTACATGATAAGAAAACAAATGTGTACTCTGAAGACAAGAGCAGTTGGTATTTTTCTTCACAGTTTTTCCTGAGAGTTCAGTACATTCTTATGATGTACAATTTTGTACGATCAACTAATATACAGATTTATCATCTCTTCCAGGGGACAGAAGTATAGACTCTAGTAGATGATTTAACCAGGGGGGACTAGAACCCTTAGGTCAATGATGCAATATACAAATTGGGCAACAGAGAAAAAGCTACTTTAGAAATCTTTTCCTATCCTTAGCCAGTATATGTATAGATGAAAAGCTATAGTGCATCATATTCTATAGCCAGATTATCTACCAAAAGCTTTGAAACTTTCCATCAGAACTTCTGGACCTTCTAGAATCCCTATTGTACCTCAGTTCACAATTGGTGAATTGTCTAGTGGCTTTACCATTGAACATCACCATATTCAATGGAATGGAGAAAAACGGCAGTACACAGCACATAAGCAAGACTAGGGCTGTCACCTGCCTGGATTTAGACCAGTTAACTCTTATGAACTGGTTCCTCGATACCAGCTTCAGGAGTTTTGCCACTAACATAAACAGGATCAGGGCTTGGCTTCTGGTCTTTTCTCCTCAGTTTACCAGTAATGGCTATAAAGCCTTGGTATACAGTGCATGTATTACTTAATTGGGTTTAATTGTTCTTTTATCAGGGTGACATTCATTATAGATAACATGCTCT
This sequence comes from Rafetus swinhoei, assembly GCA_019425775.1. Classification (NCBI taxonomy): domain Eukaryota; kingdom Metazoa; phylum Chordata; order Testudines; family Trionychidae; genus Rafetus; species Rafetus swinhoei. Next base: position 105,473,328 of record CM033440.1, read on the forward strand.
GCACAATGACACCAAGCAGATTTGTTTATTTAGCCAATTTATTTAAGAGATCTAATTATGATTATTTCTTTCTTAGATGCCTGGGCTTTCATTTGGCTTTATCAGGTTCACTCCTTTATTTTCTCTTCACATAAAAAAGGGTTTTAGTTCAAATACAATCTGCAGAAATTGATGAACAGTTCAGTAATTGTATTCTATATATTTATGCCTCATATTTCTCACGACCGTTTCACTATTTGATAGATAATGAAAGTTAAAGAATTGTAATGCTAGGGGGTGATCTTTTCACAGTTTAACTTCTCTTGCCTACAACTATGCTTTAAAAAAATGTGTTTCCTATTGGAAGTTGCCACTTTATTTCATTAGGTAACCAGGTTTGGATTGGGCTAGTACTTGGGGGAGGAAGGGTGAGTGACCTCTTCATCTTCCTCTTTGAGCTGTTCAACAGTTGTTGCCTTGCAGCTCTAGAAGTGATTACATTTCAATTATTAAAATAACCCTTCCATATAGTTTGAAAAACATTTACAGATTAAAGGGCCTATGTAAATGTAAGATCATTTCAACCATTAATCCTGTTCTCTTCCTAAAAATCAATGAGTCGAAATAAAATGACACACTTTTTTAAGTGGAATGATAAGTAGAATATGTCAATGGTCCAAGGGCATTAGAGAGATTATGTGGGAGAGGAAATGTCTTTTATTAGACCAACTCCCATTGCTGAGAGACCAACTCAGTGTAGCTCAAAAGCTCATATCTTTCACCAGCAGAAGATGGTCCAATAAAAGATATTGCCTCACCCACCTAGTCTCTGTGTAAAAATGGCCCTTTCTTATTTGATGTACCTGTGCACCCTGTGTTACTAAGACTAAAACACTACATAGGCATTCAGAAGATGTGTTCACATCCCAGCTCAGACACAGACACCCTGTCTGACTTTGGGCAAGCCACTTAGGGTCAAGTATCTAAGGTCATGTCCACACACTGCTTCCTGGCATACCAAAGAGGTGTGAATGTTACTTGGCATTAGCCTGTGATACACTGACTGGCCTGTGTGGACCCTAAAAGTTCCCCAGTGCATGCCAATGTAGTCCTGTTTCAAAAAGTACAACCTTTGTGTACATGAAGGAACTTCTTGTGGACATCAGAAGAGCCCACAAGGACCAGTAAGTACAGGACACGAGTGAGGACTAAAATGAACACCTCGTCAGTGTAGACTAAAAAGTCCTGTAGACAAGCCCTAAGCAACTTTGGGTATGTCTACACTAGCCCCCTAGTTCAAACTAGGAAGGCTAATGTAGGCATTCGAAGTTGCAAATCAAGCCCGGGATTTAAATATCCTGCGCTTGATTTGCATCTTCCCGGCCGGTCGCCATTTTTGAAATTTACAAGTCTGGACTAACTGCCCATGTTTACACGCGGCAGGGACCCGGTATTTCAAATTAAAGCCCTAAATCGAACTACCTGTTATTCCTCCTGCAAGAAGGTTTAACAGGTAGTTCAATTTAGGGATTTAATTCGAAATACCGGGTCCCTGCCGCATGTAGACGCGGGCAGTTAGTCCGGACTTGTAAATTTCAAAAATGGCGATCGGCCGGGAAGATGCAAATCAAGCGCAGGATATTTAAATCCCGGGCTTGATTTGCAATTTCAAATGCCTACATTAGCCTCCCTAGTTCAAACTAGGGGGCTAGTGTAGACATACCCTTTGGAGGTTAAGTCCCATTGACTTTTACTTTTGAAAATTTTACTCTCCATTGGCCCTGTGCCTCCTTTCTTCAGCTCTGTGAAATGGGGATATCTCCCTACTGAAGAGGATATCTTAGAATAAAATTCATTACTGTTTGTGAGGAGCTAAGATACTATGGTGATGAAGACTGTACTGTATAAGAACCTACATACCTACCTTCATCAATCAAAAATCAATGAACTTCATCACTCAGCCTGGCACAACTATTCTGCCTCAAGCATCATCTACATTCTAGAGACAGAAAGAACACCATCAATTTTCAGATTCCAGACTGAGCTTGGCAGTAAAAAAATGGCCCTTTGGCTTGTAAACTCAGGCAACCAATGTGGAATCATCACTCTCAGAAAACAAACATGGAACCTTGTGACGTCACTTGTATAGTTATTTTCCCAGCTGTCCTCACTTTAATTATTTTCAATAATTCAAACATACATCTCAGTTGGATGATTCTCCTCCAGGACTCTGCATAGTCTTGATTACATTATGGCAGCTGAAACCACACGTTTATTTCATGTAATCAATACATATGCAAATAACCTGCTCACCCATAAGGTCATAATGAGTCTGAAACAGTGATAGATTAGTACCCTACTACTTTTTTGCAGAGTGGATTGCCACTTTCAAGCTAAAAACATATCCAAGAAAGAGACATGCGTCCGTATCAGTCCTAGATCTCCACCTGCAGCTTAAAGGCAATCTAGCATTTGCAGCCTTGTACAAAACAGCATGATTCAAGCCTTCAAGGTTTATCTATTATCTGGCACAATATCCCAGGTCTACCTATACTAAGGCCTGACAGCTTCAGTCAAAAAACTGTGCTTTGCCAGAGACAAGGTACTTCACACAGGTAATTGGCCATAAAGTCACTCTCAACCTGCAATTTATTTATATTGGTGATCTTGTTCAGATTTTGAACACAGGGCAGTGGATTCCTCCTCTGGGGCCCACTCAAGATATAATCTGATGGTGTCCAACCTTGCAATTCACTTCACTTGGTCACTCAGGCATTGCGCAACAACCTCACTTGGATTAAGGAAGATCAGAATAATAATCTGAGGATGCCAAGAAGAATACTAACAAATGTGGATAAAAAGGCATCATGATTCAGCTGAGGTAACAAAGAAAACAGACTTTAGGTTGAATAGGCTTTCTCACAAGGCTTTTATTCCCCAAGGAGCTAAGGATGCAATATGTCCCGCAAAAGAAAAAAACTGTTTTATATTCCAAGAAAAGGAATACAAGTAATCTAGTCTGAATTACACCAGACTTCTGCAGTGCCTAGATATGCATGGAGTCTTCCCTCTGCCATCTCTGCACTCCTGATATTTATTGAACCAACTTCTGTTGGTGAGAGAGACAAGCTTTCACTAACAGAAGCTGGTCTAATAATTGATACCACACCCAGCTTGGTTCTCTGATATCCTGTGACTAGCACAGCTACAGCAACTCTGCAAACACTCATGCCACACACATACTCTACGTCCTTTACAAAAGTCAGGGGTACTCAGTGCTACCTGCTGCTCAGGGCTTCAGTTCAGGGTGTATTTCTGATTCCTTCCTTGATTGGCATTGCAAACTCTGCCATCCTATCTTTCCCCTCTACCTAGTGACTTCAGTTTTCTTATGTCACATCACACCAAAGTGCAACATCACCACAACATGCTCACCCACACCTATCATCTGTGAGCACCCTCCTTTGTGGTGACTTTTTTTAACATACATATATGCAGTTGTTCTTATGAACCTTCCCACCTGTGTACCTATTTGTTCTTGCTGTTTCTGGGGCTTCCAAGTTCAATCTCCTTAAAAACCTATGTGAGAATAACAGTATTTAGTGTCCAGAGGGTCCTTGCAGCTTGTCAGGACGATGACGATGATGATGAAGGAGGGCATATTCCAAGCAAACTAGAAATATTACTTAGGTAATAACCTAATCTGCTTGGCTATGTTGGATTTTTAATGATGACTTCAGGGGCAGTAGAGTTAGGTCAACAGTGAGGGCTTTTGAACATCCTATCCTAAACTATATGGAGCACACTGTTTTTGCAAATGTTTCAATCTTTCTAGATCCATATGACTAAAAGGCAAAAGAAGCTAATAAATTAGTTTCACTTTCTTCTCACAAATTAAATGGTCTATGGTTCATTTTACTCTGTTAATCAAATTATACTGTAGCACAGAATCATGGAGACCAGATGACTTAGATCTACAGTGCCGTATTATGATCTCAGTTATATTTTTGTATAACCTGAGTAACTTCAGTACTGTTAATGAAATTATTACAGATTTATATTAGTATAGCTAAATCTATTGGGTCTATTCCATGTCCATCTCAGTAAAACCTGTCCCTTATGGTATATTTTTTCTTATTTTATCCAGCTTAGTTTTAAATTATTCCAGTGATTAGGCTTCCACTACTAATCATCTACTTCTGTTGCTTATTATTGCAATTCTATTCCAAAATCTAATTCCTAATACCCAACAGATTTAGAAAGACCCTGGATTGAGAGAGTTGGTGACTGATTTACTTTCTCACAGTTAAATGTGCTCTTTCTCCAGTCGAGAACTGGAATACTCTGTGCTGTGCTTTGACTGGGAATGCCACTGCCTGCACTACACCTATTCTGTGGATTTGTGGAGGAATTCAGTCTCCAAGGTTCTGTCAACATTTTTCACAAGAAAAGGAGGTAAACCAGAGCTGGGCCAGATCCGGCCCAGGGGCCAGATCCGGCCCGACGAACACTTTGATCGGGCCTGTGGACTGCATCTGGCTGCTTTCTACTTATATCCTGCTGCCTGTGCCATCATAGTTCTAGGCAATGGCTCAGGCAGCAGGATCCTATGGCTTCCAGTTGCCAGTTGCAGTGCTACCCCAGCAGGGAAAAAAAACATCAAAATCACTCCTTATCTGATGAAACAGTGGTGTAGAATTGGCAGATTGAGGCACATGGCTTTTTCAAAGCTGCAGTTGTTTACTCTGAAGACCAGACCAGTTCTACTAGTGACTTACTGATAAAGTTCACCACAGAAGCCAAGTCAGATCAAGTTTTACAATGAGAGGCTTGATTTGAATAGGATTGAGTGAAAGCAGCCAGATGTACTGAACTACTGACCACATGAGGAGAAGCAATACTAACTGGCTTAAGAGAAGAAGATACAAGGATTTGCAGGCAGTATGATCTATTCAGTGAAAACTGATCTAACAGGCATGATAACATCAATTTTATCAATAAAGACACACAAAATGGCCATAAACTGAGCAGAAGCCTACACAGAAAAAAGCTGATTAATACAGAAAACACAGACTGCTGAAATGACATATCAGCAGCCTTGTTAAGGCTACTTTCGCCCCAGAACAACAGTTTACTTTTATCTAATGCCACAAGCAGAAGAAATTTGGTGATTAGAAATTCATCTTAGTTTACTCCTAATGATATACAGTTTATAAATTCAACTGCAGAGTTTTAAAATTAGGAGAATTTTTAAAAAACGACAACGTAGATCCAATGTTTTCCCCCATCTCATTATGTGCGACACTCTGATGTAAAGTAATTAAGAGCTGGAAATTTTTCTTCTTAGATGTAATTTGAACTATTATCTAGGATTCTCAGATGGGAGCAGACTTGGCAACTGAAAGGGAAACACCTGTTTTTATCACTGCAGAACACCATTGTTTATCAGTCTACTAAATTCTGAAGTCCTTAAATATGAGCTGATATGCTTAATAAGCTCTTACTTATTCACTGTTTACAAATTTATGTATGAAATATAGCATCAGAGAGGCTGGTTCACTGCTTTGCAACGTGAAAAGGCATTAAGCCAATCAACCTTTAGTTAACAATGGAATCAAATGAAAACAAAGACTAAGAGATAAAAAGAATACTGTGCTGATAACCGAGATATGAAGCTTTGCTGACATCAAGATGCTAAACAATGCCTGCAGATGCACAGCACCCTCAACCTATACTGATTAGAGGCAAGGAAGAATATGTTAGAAAATCCCAGAAATGGAAACAAAGTCCTCCTGTTTACCATTTTAAATTACATTCATAGGCCAAATCTTCAGCCCCCCACTGCTCCAACGATGCAAAAATGTTGAAAAATTGCCTTCACAAGGTGGCTACAGATTCTCCTTTATACCGCTCCCTCATCCTGTATTTGGTAGATGCATCAAGGAGTGCAGCGTGCTCCAGTCGTCCTGGGTAGATGGAATTACCACTAAGGCATAAATAACTGGTGGCATAAATTGAAGAATCTCAGAGGCTATGCTGTTTTATGTCACAGCCTGAACCTGGCTTCCTCCATGAAAAGAGGAAATGAAAAGGTGGATTTAAGCCAGCTTTGCTCCTCTGCGCCAATTATAACTCACCTGGACCCACGGATATGGCCAAATATTTTTTAAAAAGTCAAATTAGCCCTCAACTGCAGAGAGCACACTCCCCTAAATTCAGTCGGACATGTGCCTATTTGTGATGTCAGTGAATTTGGCCCTACAAGTAAAATAAACAAAACAAAATAAATCCCTTAGTTTCTTTATAGCTATATAAGGTTATGTTAAAGTCTCATGAGATCAACCCTATAAAATGATATATGATGGAATACACTACTTTGATTCTGTCTTCTGTTCTGGGAATATCCTGGCACAACTAGCCATGGTCACACATGGCTTTAAATATATGACCATCCTTCACATTAAAAAATGAAGCATTCTCTTTCCCTCACTTTAACATGAGGCTGCATTTCATGTTTGTGCATCCAAGTTAAGAAAATCTGAGGTCCAGGTGGTTATTTATACACACACCAGTGCCGTATAGGACTTGAAGTCCAAAGTTAGCCCTGTGAAACTTGCAGCCAAATTTTATCCTTAACATGCATGCTTAGGTCCCTTTGGCTGTCAGAAGATGCTTGCATTCTATCTACAGCAGAAAACAGAATTTGGTCCTTGGAGACCTGAGTTTTTCCTCACTTTCACCAGTATAAACCAGGTGAAGCTCCACTGAAGTAAATGGCATGTCACTGCTGAAAAGTTAGGGTGAAAGAAGAATCAGATCCAGTGGGCTCATGCCAAATGATCCGAGTCATGAAGATGGCGTCTCTGAAAATTAATATTTAAATGCTCTAATTACAGAACTCTGCTCAGTGCATTGGTTGCCAACAGTTACTTGCTACATATGTCTTCATCGTATTGCCAGCATTCAAATTTGTTTTGAATTAGAACTAATGACTACATAACTAAGCCAGATAGCAATGAGCCATGAATCTTTTGGCATCAGGAACCAGGAATTCTAATATTAGTGCTTCACAATGGGAGCGAGGCTACCATTAACACCTTTAAGTTAAAATGCCTTACAACGTTGGACAATGCCACTACAGCTGAACTTTAACTAGTTCAGCTGACTTGGACATTGCGAATGAGATGTCTTATTTCATCTTTGTGCTAAGTTAATCACAGTGGTTAATTCAAAATCTAAACTTCCCAAATAATGAGCTGTGAACCTACTGTCTGAAATCCTTTAGCGGTAATCCATTGGGTACACATTAGAAACATGCCCTTGAAGATGAAAATCAAGTAAGTGGAAATTAATTTATTCTGGCTGACAGTTGGCTGTGTGGGCTAGTGCTAGCACATAACATGAAGATGACTGAAAGTCTCTGCTGGACAGGAAGAACCAGGAACTCTGGAGGAAATACATACAGAATCTGTGGTATGTGAAGAGGATGGAAATGGCTCATTAATGTCATTCAAATGCATTCTAATTGAACAGTTATTCGCATTTAAGTTGTCTTAGTTATTTTTTTAAAAAATAACATCACAATGAATATTAAGAATTGTTAAGAAAGCTAGAGACACGGGCTAGAGAACTACAGATGGGAACATTAGGCCTTATAAATATTACAAGCAAAATTTGAAAAAACTCATCTGACCACAGTGAGAACTCCAAAAAGTTCTAAAACAAGGTTACATCCCAAAGCACAAGCATAGGGACAAGATGGCAGGATACTACAACAGTACATAACATGCCATTCAATTGTTACATTATAAACCAAGGGAAACTTTTATAGGCAAGGGTTGTTTGCTACCAAATTTATAATATGTAGCTGCCACATATCATTCTCAGGGTAAATACTCTTCTCTGAATGTTAAATAAACAATTACATTGTATACTTTTAAATGCCATGTGAGTGACACCTCCAGTACTCATGTGGAAATTCACCTGAAGAACCAAAAAAACTCCATTTTCCAACCTACCGTGTAGTCTGTCACCAGAGATGACTGGATACTCAACTAGCTATTCCATTGCCAGAGACCATAAAATGTCATACATGCCACTCCCACCATCATCACTGCAGCTCTCACATAGGAAAGCTACCTGTAGGAGCCTCCATGATACTGGGAAGAGGGGAAGCATGATGAATTGAGAAGTACTGGGTTGGGCTGGGTTGTGTGAGGAAGGGCTGGTGGATTTGAGGTGACGCAGAATTGATGGATTTGAGTGGTTTTCTCCTGACTTTTGGAAGAGGCCCTTAGGTGGTGTGTGTCACAGGGAGGAGTGGCCTCCTACCTACTTTGGAGTTGTGAGGAATAATTGGAGAACAAGGCACCAACCTCTCTCCAATTTCCAGGTCTTCAAACTCTGAGCTAGATAGACAGCAGTGAGGAAGGCTGCAGAACTCCCACTAAGTGCAACAGCAGATGAGCTCTGTCTCTTCCCTTAAAGAGCCTAACAAAGAGAAGGTTAAGGAGTGACTTGATTACTGTCTGTAAATAACTACATGGAGACCAAATATTCAATAATGGGCTTTTCAGTCTAGCAGAGAAAAGTATAACATAATCCAGTGACTGGAAGATGAAGCTAGACAAATTCAGACTGGAAATCAGATGCAAATTCTTAACAGTGAGTGGGATTAACTTTTGGGACAATTTATGAAGTATCATGGTGGATTCTCAACCTCTGATTCTCAACCTCCGAGCTGCTGTATAACACAGACCATAGAACTTCTAACAATTATTTTGGGGAAGTTATATGGTCTGTTTTATTCAGGAGGTAAGACTAGATCAGTGATTCTCAACCAGGGTAGATGTACCCCGAGGGTACACATGGTCTTTTAGGGTATATCAATTCATTTAGTTATGTCTAATTTTATAACAGGCTACCTAAAAACACTAGCAAAGTCAGTACAAATAACGTACTTATTTTCACAGCTCTATATACTACACACTGACATATAAGTACAATAATTCTATTCCAATTGATTTCTTTTATAATTATATTGTAAAAATGAAAAGGTAAGCTATTTACAGTAATAGTATGCCGTGACATTTTTATTTTTTATGTCTGATTCTGTAAGCAAGTAGTTAAGTGAGGTGAAACCTGTGGTACTCAGGACAAATCAAACTCCTGAAAAGCATACAGTAGTCTGGAAAGGTTGAGAGCCACTAGACTAGAAGATCACAATGACCCCTTCTGGTTTTAGAATCTGATTCTCTTCTGGCACTGAAGCAGTAGGAGGGGAGATAAGGTTATGAGTACTCTGAGGGTATGTCTAAACTATATCTCTCTGTCAAAAGAGGGATGTAAATTAGGCAAATTGAAAATGCAAATGAAGCAGGGATTTAAATATCCCATGCTTCATTTGCAGAATGGCATCTGAGCGCTTTTTCGAAAAAGGGTTTTTCGAAAGTGAAAGAACCGTCTAGACATGGTTCTTTCGGAAAAAAAAACCTTTTTCGAAAGATTCCGTACTCCTCAATGAGGAGCTTTTTTTCCCAAAGAACTACATCTAAACAGTGCTTTTATTTTCGAAAAACCCTTTTTCGAAAAAGCGCTCGGATGCCTTTATGCAAATTAAGTGCTGGATATTTCAATCCCTGCTTCATTTGCACTTTTGATTTGCCTAATTTACATCCCTCTTTCAACAGAGGGATGTAGTTCAGACATACCCTGAGAGGTGGTATAAGAAGAGAAGTCTCCCCAGGAGTAGCAGGTAGTTTAGTTCTTACTCAAAGGGTGTGTCTACACAGCAAAATTATTTCACAATAATGGCCATTATTCCAAAATAACTATGTAAGCGTCTACACAGCAAGTGTGTTATTTCGAAATAATTTCAAAATAATGGGAGGCTTATTCTGACTTATTCTGTAAACTGCAGGGAACCCTCAAAATTAGTCCAAGGCAGACTTCCCTAATGTAGACGTGCTATTTTGATTTAGAGCCCCAGCAGGCACTGGGGACGAATAAGTTAGAAAGGCCCTGGTGAGGGGCTATTTTGAAATAGCAGAAGTGGAGTGTCTACACAGCCCCTAATATACTCTGTGGGTGAACTGGGCTCTCTCACTGTTTCTCCTTCCTCACTCAACACCATGCACAAAGTCCAAATACTTGGACTATGTGTTTGAAGGGGTTAATTGCACCCTTAAAGAGAACACCTAAAAAAGGAACTCCTAACATTTATTGCTTTCACAATGTTGTTTGCATTTTACTTTTCTCCACATTAAACATGAAATTCATGTTTTCATTGTAGTTCCTCCCTCTTCTCCTTTTTTTCCTCCCAGGATGCTTATAATTATTTTCACATTATGCAGTCTTACCACAGGAAAAAGGAAAAAAAGAAGAAGCATCAGACTTTTCATTCTAATTGGCAACTCTTTTGGGGCTGGATATTTTCCCCACTAATAAAGAGGATTTGAAATTCATATTTCATAGAGGTTGGCAACCTGCATGACACTTTGGTCAATTTTTGTCATGGCTCACTGAGGACTTTTCACCACACTCCTTAACAAATAACAGGAGTTACATACCTAACTCCCTGAATCTGAAATGAATTTTTTTTCACTGAAGAGCATTAAAGCTAAGAAGGCAACAGCAGTTCATCTATTTTGTTTTTTGTTTTGTTTTCTTCCGCAAAAATAAAATAAACTCCAGAAAATATAGCAGCGACTCTAATATTTATTTACTCTCAGGAAATAAAACAGTATAGTTTCTGAAATGAAACTTCAGGGAAACAAAAGGAGATGATCAAGTTTCATTTCAAATAGCTTTTTAACAGTTAAAATATGATCCCTCATATATTTACCCAGGGGAACCTTGTTGAATTTATCTTTCAAACCTCAAGGATTTTTAAGCCATAAACCTGCAACTATATTTATTATCTGTTTTATAAATTCTTAATGCATTCGGGAAAATTCAGAATGTGCAGCTTAGCTGTAGTTCACTAGTTTTCAGAGATGTTCTCTACTCTACTTCTATCCTTACAACTAAGCAATCTATACTTACTTTACTTAGGGCATTTTGGGTCAGATCCACAAAGGCACGTAAGTACCTACAGCCCAGTTGTAGGTTCTACTAAGATCCTCAAACCTCCTACTCAGCTGCTACCCAACACTGTAGGTGTCAAAACTCATCTTAGCACCTATATTTTTGCTGTAAAAATTCTGTAGGTGTTTTAAGTTTTTACATCTGAGGATGAGCACTACTTCCTGTCATTTACAAGTTTAATTCTGATGCAAATGATATGAATAGGAACATCGGCTGGCTCACACACAATCGGCTGGCTCTTCCACATCCTAATGACTTAACTAACCAACTAATCATTGGAGGTGCTAATTGTTCTTAATCAGCCTCTTGTAACTACTTGAACCACTTACTCAGTCTCTCTTTTTTTTTTCTTTCCTCCCCTCCTTTGATCTCTCTTTTTTTCCTCCTTTGCTCCTCCCCCTTCCTTTATTTATTCTTGGATCTGGACTTCTAATACTCCAGTCATCTGAAGAATTAGGTTACACCCATGAAAGCTAATGTGCTACTAGACTATTTGTTGTTTTATAAGTTTTTCCTATACATACAGGCTATGTCTAGACTACAAACCTCTTTCAAAAGAGAGTGTCTAGACTGCAACCACTTCTTTCGAAAAAGCGAGCCACTTTTTCGAAAGAGAGCACCCAGGCAGTCTGGATGCTCTCTTTCAAAAAAGCCCTGTTTGCATTCAAGAACACCTATTTTCGAAAGAACACTTTCGAAAAAAGGAGTTCTTCCTCATAAAATGAGGTTTACCGTGGTCAAAAAAACCACTGCGTTCTTTCGATTTAATTTTGAAAGAATGCGATGGCAGTCTAGATGCAGGGGAAGTTTTTTTCGAAAAAGGGCCACTTTTTTTGAAAAACCCCTGTAGTCTAGGCACACCCACAGACACCTATAGCCTGCACAAGCCTCAGTATGATTCACAAATCAGGGAATAACAGGTGTTCCCTGCTCCTCCCCAACAGGTCCCTTTTCAGTAAAATTAGGATGCTACACAAGAAATGGCTTAGGCACCGACATAGTCTGACTCCAGAGGAGGGGTTCCTGGCTGTGGATGGAAGCAGAAATGGCTTAGGCACCTACACACTGACTGCAGAGGAGGCTGTAGTGCTCACCCTTCTCATCAGCTTGCTAGGTGGTTCCTCCTGTAGCATGCTGGCTTTTTAAATCATTTTTAGATGCTTGTTTCTTCCTATTCATTGTACAGGAAGTCTGGGCACTTAGCGTAGACTTTGCAGATCCCATTTGTGTACCAGTCATTATCTAGGCAGCTAACAGGTACATATTGCAATGCTGAATGTTGCAACATGTAAGTCCCTTTATGAATCTGGGCCTCGGCAATTTAGAAGGTACTTGTTTCAGAAATATGGTATGTACCTAACAAAAAATCATAGCAAAAAACTAAGTCATTTGTAATTATATCAGCTTGTTGATGATGGTCAATCAGTTTCCAAGAAAGAATAGTACATTACAGCTTGGAAGCACTTTCCCCACAGTACTGGCTGTGAGTGAAAATTACTCAGATTTCAGAATCCTAATCAATTTCATTCACAGCTGGTAATGTAGGCAAGCTGCTTCTCTATTGCTGCGCAATGCTATTCTGTCTCCTACAGCTTGGCCCTTAAAGTACAGAAAGGCAGTAAAAAAAAGGGAAAAAACAATCAGAAGAAAAAGAAAGTAAGGAACAGAAAAACAGACTAACAAAGAAAGAAAAGTAGACACTACAAGAGTAATGACCAAAATCAATTTTCCCCCAACCATGGTACCTCACCTTATATTTGATGAATTGGACCAACAAGAATTGCCTTTTGATAACCCACAGGATAAAAATGGTGCAAATCAGTTTGTTTACACCTGTGGTTTCTTTGCCAAGAGGTTTCCTGTTTTTCTCTCTGCTTTTTTTCCTGAAGAAAATCAGTGTCATTTTTCCACAAGAAATAAGGACAACACCACAGCTATGTGACTTTCCATTTCAAAGAGCAGCAGTGTTTTTAAACAAATGTTACACACTGACAGTTAATTTAGGAAAACTGTCAATTCTGACATCAGCAGCCAACCTCAGCTCACTCGTTTTACATTGGGGAGATCATTCTACCCTACACAGTGACTCACTCATAGCCATCTCTCTAAATAATCTATTCTCAGTCAGATAGCCAGTTCCCTTTCTCACACGCATACAGCATAAAAAAAAACCCTGATAACAAAATAACCACAGGAAACTATTAGGTGGAGTGTTAAACTTCTTCACTCACTCATTTTACATTATTGCCAACCATTCCCAACTCCTGAGGTTGTAGAATGTGTAATTAGATTGTACACTCTTTTAGCAAAAACTTTGCCTTTATATCTGTTGTCAAGCACCTTGCACGCTGTTGGTGCTGGACAAATTGCCAGCTGCTTCTGTGAAACTGTAGCATTATTTCTAGTGCAATCGTATGCACCTTTCCCATCCCCCAGTACCTTGAACAATGGACCTTACTGCCACCTATTTTCATCATGTCCTGAAAGCTTGTTTCTCTCACCAACAGAAGTTAGTCCAATAAATAATACTATCTCACCGACTGTGTCTCTAACATCCCAGGACTGAGAGGACTACAACTACATTGCATATAACAAGTGATGTCATTTTGAACTTCAGAACCCATTTGGTTATGAAAAGAACTCTGTTTGAATGGCCATCAAAATGTGTGTTTCAAGTCCAGTCTCTTTGGGGCTGCCATTCATATGGCCAAATACCATGCACAAAACTAAATAGACCTCTGAAAGCCCATCCTTATTCCAGGCCCACAAAGTCGTATTTGCTTTTGAGAGGAAACCCACATTTAATGGCAAGCCACATAACAGCTATGTGACAAATCCCCACTCTGATCAAGAGGTTGAGTCCATGTCACCTTTCTGCCTGAGTCCCTAGCAATAATAGCAGGAAGGCACTGCATATAAGGAGGAGGGAGAAAACTTGTTCATCTTGGCCTCTGAGGATAGAATAAGAAGCAATGGGCTTAAACTGCAGCAAGGGAGATTTAGGTTGGACATTAGGAAAAAGTTCCTAACTGTCAGGGTAGTCAAACACTGGAATAAATTGCACAGGGAGGTTGTGGAATCCCCATCCCTGGAGATATTTAAGAGTAGGTTAGATAAATGTCTAGCAGGGATGGTCTAGACAGTTTTGGTCCTGCCATGAGGGCAGGGGACTGGACTCGATGACCTCTTGAGGTCCCTTCCAGTCCTAGTATTCTGATTCTATGATTCATTCTGCCTCTCCACTTACGTACAGCTGCAGTTGTTCCATGGCTGAGTGAGTTCCATAGGAATTTAAATGTGTTAGTTTTGACATTATTTTTCAATGTGACACAATGCTTTTGGGAATAAGCTACTTTTTTTTTTTTTTTTTAAGAAATACAAACTCAGGGAGGTATTTATACAGGGAGGAGGAAGAAGTAATCCTTCACAAAACTTGTTGTCCTCCAAAAGAAGAGTGAAACAGAAGGAAAAGAAAGAGGGAAAAGGAAATAAAAGGGAGGAAGTTTCTTTTTTAATGAGCTTTTGACATTTTAATGGGTTTGAATTATTTTTGAACTGTAAAAAGAATTACTTATTTAATGACAGAGACAAGATTAAAAATATATGGTTAAAAAGGGATATCCATATATCCATGTCACATGTACCAGGCTAAACCAACAAAATAAATCCTGAAGTGTCATTGGAAAAAAATTCCAAGTATACATCAAGAATGTGTACCAGCTGCTTTATGGTCCAAAGGTAGGCAAAATCCCAAATAGAAAATCTCGAGTTAATTAGATTATTAATAATACAAGCAACATGCAGGGTAACTTCCTGGAAAGAGGAAAAAGGAAAACAAATTATCCCCAAACCAGATGCACATTAATACTACTGATGGCTATCACTTAATAAATAGCTTGACATAAAAAATAATTAATGGCTGCCAAAGTTGGTAAGGTTTTTAAACAGACCATTTGCTGTCACACTAGTTTTCCTCCCATTTCATCATGTTTATACAGACAATATACCATTCTTCGGTAGTTAATTCCATAGTGTCACTCCAATGTCTAGACAATATTTTATGTCCTGCTGATACAACAGTATACAATAAATCTGACAGAGTACTAGAGAAAGGCAATTCTTCAGGCTGAATAGATAAAATGCAGATAATGATGATAATGGTAGTTTAACAACTGATGAGAGTCAAGCAAAAATCCTGCTCTGAAATGACTCCATCATCGCACAATCCTAAAACAAACAGACATACAATCTTCTGTTCAATCTAAATTATAATATCTGCTCTATAATACCATATTCCTTATAATTGCAATAATCACTCGAAGTGTGGCTAGATCACAGGATTGAAAGCCAGGAGTCCCAATTTCATTCCCCATTCTGACACTGGGATATATGAATAAGAACATCTTGTTTGCATTCAGAAAACAAAATAAATCTCTTGCCCACTTTGGTTCACCTGTCAAATAACCTTCTTTACAGGGATGTTGTAAGGCATAAATAACATTTAGAACCTGTTTCAACATCAATTAGCTATAAGGTGATGATAAAACAGAAACTATTATATTTAAATAGTTTCTCTGAAATGATTTTAATTATAATTTGTTACAACTCACGTATTCACATATTTTTGTTATGCAGTATCAAAATTAAAATTGATACTTATTCTTAAGCTTTCCAGTAGCCTGTGGATCTTATTTAACAACTATTACAAGTCTTGGCAGAATTAAATTTGTATTTTTTAAAATTTTAATAGATAATATTAATGCTTATTTTTAAGCATTTTTAAATATTCACAGTAGCACAAAAGTAGGGGACCTATGCTTTCCCCTCCCCAATTTCTTATCTATTTATATGTTCAGAGTTGTGGGAAATTGGGGGGAGGGGACTAGATAATTGACAGTAGATTTTGCATTGCAAGGTTAAAGCTTGATAACAGTTAAAATGAGGGCTGTCCAGCAATAAAAATATTAAACAGGATTAATCATGTGATTAATGACATTTAAACCACAACAGACTACAATTTATTTAATAATTTTGGATGTTTTCAACATTTTCAAATATGTTGTTTCAGTCACAACACAGAATACAAAGTGTACAGTGCTCAGTTTATATTTATTTATTAAGAATTTTTGCACTGTGAAAATAGTACCTTTAATTAACCTCATACAAGTACTGCAGTGCAATCTTTTTATCATGAAAGTGAAATTTTAAAATATATAATTGTTTTTGTTATATAACTGCACTAAAAAAAAAAGCAAAAGTTTAGAAACTTACAAGTCCACACAGTCCTATTTCTAGTTCAGCTAATCACTAAGGCATGTCTACACAGCAACATTATTTCAAAATAACTATAATAATGCACAGCAGGCAGTTATTTTGAAATAATGTCAAAATACTGTCAAGCTGGAGGACTTCTTACTCCGACTCCTTTAACTCTCATTGTACGAGAAGTAAAGAAAGTTGGAGGAAGAGTGCTCTATTTCAAAATAAGTGCTGTACAGACGCTCCCAATTTTAAAACAAGCTATGCAATTGATGTAGCTCAATTTGCGTAGCTTCTTTCGAGTTAAGCCCTACTGTGTAGACATACCTTAAGACAAACAAATTTGTCTACAATTCTGGGAAATATGCTGCCCATTTCTTATTTACAATATCACCAGAAAGTGAGAACAGGTGTTCACATGGAATTTTCGGCTTTGCAAGGTATTTATGTGCCAGATATGCTAAACATTTGTTTGTCCTTTAATTCTTCAGACACCATTCCAGAGGACATGCTTCCATGCTGATGACGCTCATTAAAAATAGATTAATTAAATTTGTGAATGAACTTCAGAGGGAGAGAATTTCATGCCTCTAACTCTGTTTTACCCACATTGTGCCATATATTTCGATTATAGCAGTCTCAGATGATGACTCAGCACATTTTGCTCTTTTTAAGAATACTTTTCCTGCAGATCTAAAACACAAAGAAGGTACTAATGAGAGATTTCTTAAGATAGTTACAGGACTCAACCCACGGTTTAAGAATCTGAAGTGCCTTGCAAAATCTGAGAAGTATAAGGTGTGGAGCATGTTTTCAGGTCTTACCAAAGCAACACTCTTATGTGGAAACTACAAAACCTGAACTATCAAATAAGAAAATCAATCTTTAGCTGGTGGCTAGTGACTCAAATGATGAAAATTAACATGAGTCAGTCTGCACTCCTTTGCATGGATGCATGTCCTCTGCAGTGGTGGTTGAAGCAGGAAGGGACATGTTCATCTCACATGTATGTTTATTTTGCCTATCTGTAAATTTAGATAAAATGGAAAAACATTTGTGTGTGCATTTGGCAAAATTGACATTTCACATTTACTAGTAAAACTCTAATCTTTCCATGCCTAACTGTTTAGACGTGTGTACATGATATGTATGGATGCATGGTATACTATAATTAAAGTACTGTTAGGACAGGCATAATAAAGAAACTAGTTGGCAGTTTAGTGGCAAAACAATGCACTGCCACGCAGAAGGTGCAAATTTAGGTCTGAAATGCCAAAAAAAAGTTTTCCCTATTGCTCTTGAGCAACCTCCTCTGGCTGACATTTTCAGTTAATCAGATCCAGATGTTACATTCATTGGTTGTCCCAATGTCTGGTCAGTAGCCAGCAGTGGCCCTTTTCCATTTATGATTTGTTTTACTAGATGCAGACTTTTCCCTGCTTTCCCCTATATCTTTTGTCAATTCCAACGTTTACTGTCTGAAAACATCCACTCAATATGCAACAGCAACCAAAAATGCAAAAAGAAAGCTGGGAATCATTAAAAAAGGGATAGATCAGAGAGGAAATATCATATTGCCTCTCTACAAATCCATAACACACCCACCTCTTGAATACTACATGCAGATGTGCTTGCCCCATCCCAAAAAAGATACATTGGAATTGGAAAAGGTTCAGAAAAGGACAAATGATTAGGCATATGGAGCAGCTTCAATATGAAAAGAGATTAATAAGACTGAGTCTTTTCTGCTTGGAAAAGAATGAGTAAGGAGACGATATGATTGAGGTCTACAAAATCATTAATGGTGCAAAGAAAATGAATAAGGAAGTATTATTTACTCCTCATTACACAAGAACTAAGGGTCACCAAATGAAATTAATAGGCAGAAGGTTGAAAACAAACAAAGGAAACATTTCCTTACACAACACACAGTCAACCTGCAAAACTCCTTCCTGGAGGAGATTGTGAAGGCCAAGACTATAAAAGAGTTCAAAAAAGAACTAGATAAATTCATGGAGGACAGGTCCATCAAATGGCTATTAGTCAGGATGCGGTGGGATGATGTTTCTAACCTTTGTTTGCCAGGAGCTGGGAATGAGTGACAGGGAATTGATCATTTGATGATCACCTGTTCCGTTCATTCCTTCTGGGGCATCTGGAATTGGCCACTGTCAGAAGACAAGACACTGGGCTAGATGGGTCTGACCCAGTATGGCCATTCTTATGTTCTTATGGAATGTGTCCTACCTGAAGACCTGTCAGAAATTTTAGGAAGTATAGAATACAACTCTCTGCTTGTTCAATAGTACTTCCCTCAGGCAGCATGTTATACCTGTTCCTGTTGATCTGCACTAGCTTCCTATACATTTCTGGTTGCAATTCAAGGGGCTGGTTTGAATCTATAAAAGGATCAGGCTTTGCTTATCTTACAAACTGCTATACCGTTTGTGCAATACCACCAAAGTTGAAATCAGCTGAATTATCTGAGCTAACAGTCCTCTGGTTTATATCTGAGAAAGTTGAGGATGAGGATCCTTTGTCTCCTAAACTTATTTTCTCTCTTCCCTCAGTCTGAATTTGTTTCCCTTCAAGCCACAATGCAATTCCTATCTATTTTCTAGGCTTTGTAGGAGAGGACTATGCAAAGTTAATGAGGATGGAGGTCTAGAGCACTAGGATCTGTCCTCTGAAACAGGTCTATATCAATGCACGTTAACAGATTGTTAATGCATGTCAGCAGGATCCACCTGAATAGTCAGACTGTGGCAGGCAAGTGGAGATAGATTCACACCCCAGCTTGCTGTGAACTAAATGTCTGTGTAGACAAGCCCTTGCACTCTGTGGGAAAGGCGGATAGTGGGAGGTTAATGAGAAAGGAGAATTTCAATCTGGGTAGGTTAGGTAACATCTTTCACTGGTGAGAAATTGAATCCAATTTTTATTTGTATGTGTTTGAAACAAAATTTTGTTCATGCACTAGAGCTAAGGATAGGCACAATTTTAAATAAATCTAAATAAATGAGCCCAGCGAATACAGATAAGGGTCTGTTCCCATAATATGGATACCTTCCTCATTCCTCCCCTGTCCACACGTGCATACACACTTGTTTTTTAAAATAACTTAAATTCTAAATTGTTTCAAAAAGTATCTCCTGCATTTAATCTCTCTCTTCCCCCAGTAATGGCATCATACAACTCCAAATGACATTAAACATAGATATACATGGCACACATAAATAAAGTGACTTTTTAAACTATTCAATAAAAGGTTATTTCTATTGTTAAGTAAATATGAGAACGGATGTAAATAAGTTTAAAATTGTGACTCTCAATAATTAGATAAAACTCACATTTCAAGGATGGATAGCCAACCCTTCTCTTCAAATGTCCTGTCTTTGGATGATCTTTGTACCACAAATATGGTACAAAATTACTTTTTAAAATTTAATTTGTAAGTGACTCACTAAAATTATTGGCTTTTTTTGTGTCATTCGCGTCCCGATATTTCTCCCTTAAAATCACTTGTAAAACACCTATTAACTTAACTGAGAAAGAAGCAGGCCCTTAGTGACCTTTTACAAATACTCCCATCTTGTTCCTTATTTTTAATGAAAAACTGCCTTGGATTTTTTTTTTTAATTTACTTGCAATACAAAGGGATGACTTTGCTCTGTAGCTCATTATTTCTTAGTCTGGTTACTGATGCTATTACTATATTGCAGCGATTCTCAAGTGAGGCCATTAGAGCTGCATATGGTCAACACGCTGACACCATAACTTTTGGGGTCCCAGAGCCCCTTCCCTAAGCTCTCTGCCATGGGTCACTGGTGCTGCTTTTTCCAGCAGCAACCCAAGTCCATGGTGAGCCTTGTGCTGTTCCACTGTAGTGTAGTAGGGCAGCTGCCTCTGGCTCAGGACTGGAATCAGCCCTGAGAGAGAGGAGTGTTGAACAATTCCTTGTCAAGAACCTTTGAAATAAAAACTAGTTCATTTGCAACTGGTAATTTTAGTGGTATTATTAGAAGTACATATCATTCCTTAAATGGAAAAGATTTATTTTCTTTATATTGACACTTCCAAATAATCACATGATTATATTGGCACTAGTTTAATATTTTCACTGTCAAAATTGTAACCACCATCAATTTGCTATGACCACCTTTGTGAACCACAGAGAAAGCTTGTTCTTAGCTTTTAGTCCTAAAAGTGGAAAGCCCAGTAGACATCAGTAGACACTGTCCCTTAATTTATAATTGAACCATAATGTATTGTTTCAGCTTTCTACTGTAGCACCAGTTCATTGCCGTTTAGTTAAAAGTAGCTGAATTTATAATTTCGCAATAAAAATTCAACCCAAGAGGACACTTAGTAGCTGAATGGATTTCTTAAATGCACATTTAGTTCAAGTTAAAGGAATGAAAACAAAAGCATTTTGGTTTAGCTTTTTTTTTCAGGTTGAATAATTCATAGATGGCTGCAAGGGTGAATAGTAAATATTATTCATTAAGGCAGAATAGAAATCAATGGGTTTTTTAAAAAAATCCATCACAATCTTGACTTTTAAAATAAAGTCATATTTTATTCCTTATTTGTGAATCTATGTGATCTGATCAAATTGGCACAGACTAATGGGGTTGCCTCCTCCTCACTAGTTCACCTAAGCAAAACATCAATCAGTTTGAAGTTTCTACTCACCTGTGAAACCACACCTAAAGCCTGTAGCCCTGCTCCTTTTTCAGGTGAGTATTACCACAACTCTAAAGGAACTGCATAGTTTACTAAGAAACTGGGATGCAGGGAGGGAGAAAGGATGGCAAGTGTCTATGCTGGAATAACCAAGCCGCAAGGACTCAAAAGCATATGTAAGGAGCAAAATTTGATTGTGATGTAGTCTCACCAGTGAGATTCAAAAACACAGTTTTCATATAAAATGTAGGAAAGAAAACAAGCTGAATCTAAATAAGGAGGGCCCAGTGAAACAGAACATAACTGTGTGGGGAAGAAAAAAAAACGATAGGAGCAGGCATTCAGATCCCAGTCTTCATTTACTCAAAAAAGTGAGCCCCTCATGAGATCTTGGAACTCTGAATTCATACACTTAATTCTTCATCAGGCATTAATGTTTCAATAAAATATAAAAGGAGCATCAGGGTTTTGCCTTGCACAGTTCCTCATCCATTCAGGGTTAGCTCTTATGCTCTCAAAAGATTGGAAGGGTCTGTATACAAGACTGAAAACCTCAAGAACACTGTTTGGGAAGCTTAAAAATCCTGTTTGAAACCTGTAAGAGAATAAAGTGGCTACAGAACTTTCTAAAGGATTGGGATATGTGGAATTACCACAGTACTTAAACAACTCTGGGCAGATCCAAACCATGACAGTATTTTTCCTTTCCTGTTTTGGGATTACGGTAGAAGGTGAAGAGAGAGATGCTTGATTTAAGAACCAATTTATGAATCACACGTGAGAAAAAAAAATCTTTTTGGAAAATGATAAATGGCAGGAAAGGGCAGCTTCAGGACTGTGCTGTAACATGAGGAAGAGACTCTCTTGTGCATAAGCAGACTTCTTGTAGACTGAGACACTGCCTGTTAGTAGTCGGAATGTTGCTACAACTGCTGCAAACTACATCAGCACACCACTGCCTACATAGGCTGTCTCAGTTTCCTAGTTGAGGGAGATTTGGAAATACTAAGTTGGAGCTGAAATACAACAAACTAATTAATATTAAAAAAAAATAAAAATAAAATCCAAACAAGTGCAGGGTCCATTTATGGAAAGTTTGAGGGCACCAGTAGAGATTAGTGATTGCAACATCTTAGTCAGGCTGACAAGTTAACTCCAGAATACCCCCATAAAGAGGACAGAATCTTCATTTTCAGTCTACCCTGACTGAAATAACTTTCTTGTATTTAAAGTACATATAAATACCTTTAAAACCCGCCTGTCCCTGCCAAATAATGCTGGGTTTCCATGACTAGTCTTGCTCAGTGACTTCACTCTCTCATCTGCTCAATTTAAAAAAAAAACACAAATGTTCACTTTTTACCCAAATTCAACCTGACACCTACAAATCAGGTTACTTTTTCCTGCCTCTACCGTTATCAACAAAAATACTGCAATCACAGCTCAGCTGAAAATGTCTGGTTGGTGTCTGAGGCTTTACAGAACCATGTTCACTCTTCCATAGCTTTTATTAGCTCTGCAGTACATAGAGGGATAAAAATATTTCCCCCCAACAAATGAAACAGACAGAAGTCAAAGATAAACAAGAAGCAGAGATTCTGAATAAGACATTTTTTGCATAAAATAAGGCTATTCACCACGGAGTAACTGGAGTTCTTTGAGATGTGTAGTCTCTCTCGGCATTCCTATGGCTGTGCCCCATGTGCCTGAGACCGAAAAATTTTTCACTAGCGGTGTCTGCTGGTCCGTGTCTGTGCTCTGTGCCTCCTCATGCTCCAAACAGGGGACAAAAGAGGTGGCACAGACTGCCTGCCTGCCTCTTCAGCTCTTACTGTACTATGAATTATAGTAAGGTTCCAAAGCAAAGAGAAAAGAGGGCTGTCATGGAATACATATAGGATCACACATCTTGAAGAACTCCAAATAATATGAAGTAACGTGTCTTCTCCAAGTGCAGGTCCCTTTGCGTATTCACTGTGTGTGACTCTCAAACTACACACTCTGAGGAGGCAGGTATGAGGAACATGCTGCACCCCAGATCACAGGACCGATGTTCCAAAGGAAACATCTATGGATGAAGCTTGCTTAAGGCTTAGTAAAAATACCTACTGAGCCCATTGCAGCAAACCCACAAAGGCAGCTTGTGCTCTGGCACAATGAGCCTTCACACTTTCTTTTCATAGCTAACATGATTAGTGTGACCTGATGTCCCAATTTTATAAGGACAGTCTCAATATTCAGGACTTTTTCTTATATAGGTGCTATTAACCCCCATCCCGTTTTTTCACACTTGCTATCTGGTCACCCTAAAGAAGCATGAAAATGAAATCCTCACAGAGACCCTTTGCAATACAATTGCATCTCCTTTCATTTACTCAGTATCACTGTTGCAAAGGTAAGATTATTTGGCTGCTTTAATTGTGCACTCTCGTAATAACATATTTGGGCTTCTTTTAAGTAGAACTGTGAGTTTTCTGGGTTTGTTATACTGGTTTTGCAATAACTACAACAGCTCTGCAAAGATTAAATTACCCTTAAATTACTGATCAGTACTCCCACTCCATGAGAGATCGCCACTGACAAGATGGGCCAACAGAATTGCTGGGCCTTTGGGCAAGAGGGAATGGGAGGTAGAGCTGGCTCTGGATTCCCAGAAGGGGTGAGACCTTGGGCAGAAGGGGCAGGGTGCAGGGTTGCCTCCCCCCACCAGTCCTTCAGTGCCACCTGAAGCATAACACCTGGGGCTCCAACAGCAATTTAAAGGACCCAGAGCTCCCAGGCCCTTTTGAATCATCGGGCCCCAGAGCAGTTGCTCCTTTACCCTCCCCTCCCCTCCCTTGTCAGTGGGTCTGCCACTGAATTCAATGGAAGTAGGCTTGAGCTAAGTATCTCTCCATTATGCAGATATATCTGATTTTTATCTGCTTAAGGGCAGTCATTTTGCATTAAGCTTTTCTGAGGGACTCTAAATTTAGCCTTCCGAGCTGCCTCTCTTTGTATGTGAATGGGTCGTTACTTTCTGTTCCACACAAATTTTCATTTGCTACCATATGGTGTAAATCTGTATCTAGCCTTTTAGTTGAGATTTCCTCTTTAGCTGCCAGGATTGAATAAGCTCATGAGTATTCTCACTGTTTGTTTTTTACCTGGAATAGTGAATGGCTTGATGGCCTGCGATATTAAAATAGAAGTCAGTTGTGTGCTTCATCTCATCAGTGTGTCCAGAGACTTCGATCCAGTGTCCTATTGGCAGGCAGTAAACACCATCTACCAAGTTGCTTTCATTGTAGACACAACAACGGTCGTGATGGGGTCCATTACCTGAAACAGAAGCAGCAACGTACACAGCTTGTGAATCAACAATGTTGTTTACATAGACTCAAAGTAGATGTGAATTTAAATATGAATGTAAGGTCTTTGGAACAGGGACTGTAACACAGGGTGGCTGAACTCAGTACATGAAGTAGATCTAGCTCTCCTCTCTGCCAGAATGGGTGTTCCCACTTGCCCAAGTTCGAGGGTTGGGAAACAGAGACAGTGAATCAGATGCCTAAGTGACGGTCAGAAAGGGCAGATGAAAACTGCCAGAGGTAGAAGATGTTTCCGGGGTGAAGGCTGAAAGCAAGGAAAGCAGCAAAAGGGGCTTTCTGGCTGGCATCCCAAAGCCAGAAAGAGTGTGTCTAGACTACAGGTTTTTTTTCGGAAAAACTGCCATTTTTCTGAAAAAAATGTAACTTACATCCATACTGCTATTGCATTCTTTCGAAAGAAAATTGAAAGAATGCAGAGGGTTTTTCTGACATTGGTAAACCTCATTCTACGAGAAAGAACACCTTTTCTAAAAGAGCTCTTTCGGAAAAAGGCATGTGTGGACGCAGAACAGGGAGTTTTTTCGAAAGAAGAGGCCTCCAGGAAAAAGCACAGGTGCCCTGGTGGCCACTCTCTCCATAGTAATCACAGCTTAAATGCGAGATAGCATCCACACTGGACGCTATCTTTCGAAAAAGCAGATCGCTTTTTCGATGCACTTTTGCTGTGTAGATGTCCTCTTTCGAAAGATCTCTTCTAAAAAAAGCTTCTTTCAAAAGAAGCTTGCAGTCTAGATGTACTCAGAGTGAGGACTGGAGTGGGCTTTAGATGGGAGGAGCAGCAAACAGTTGCTTGCTAATTTTAAGTCAGAAAGCTGGAGCCAAAGGCCAGAGATAGCAATCTTGTTGGAAGACCTGTGGATGCTGTCCTGGTACAAGCACAGGAAAGGGTTGACACAAAGTGTGGCCATGGCCAAAAGTGCCAGTGTTTGGTAGCATTCATGCGCAAGATGGCTTGAGTTTTAATGACTGCTTATACTGTGTGTGGGAAATGAAACACATCTGAGATTTTGTTGGGGATTTTGTTGTTTGCGTTTTGGTAATACACCAGACCCAAGGAGGGTATTATTTAATAAAGAGAGCCTACATTAGCTTTACTGGGGATACTAAAAGGCAAAATAGAGGCAGGTTTGCCTGTCGTGCTGCAGCCTGAAGAAATGGAGCACTCCAGATGAGGCTATTCTATGACAGACTCCCACTTACTATCTGTTTGGAGAACACCCAGCATAACACAATTCATATCACCCAATCTGACTGTCCTTGCACACAACCACAAAATAAATGCTTAGCAATCACCATCACTGAAACCTTTTAAAAGAAGAAATAAGAGGTGCTGTATAGGAACCCAAATCCTCAACCGGCTATTTCAAGCACCTAAAGGTTACAAAATGGGAGAGATGAAACTGTTTTTCAAATGTATGTCTCTTTGCTGCTTCCCTGCAAAGCTCTGCATTTTCCCTGCAACTTTTGAGAGCATTACTAGTACCTAAAGAAAATCTCATCTACAATAGGAGATTTTTCATAAAATTTTCCACTGTTGCTATCATCAGTTCAGCTCCCCCTGTGGTAAAGAAATCTAAAATAGACAATGCAACAGGTTTTAAGTACCATGTTGTGTCAGTCTGCTCTCAGCAGGGTGCTTAAATGCTGGGGGCCCTGTCCACACTAGCACTTCCCCTACTGAAGTGTAGACCCAACCAAAACCCAACTTCCTTTCTCCATTTACACATTTGTGGTTTTGTCAAATGTTGCAAGGAAAACAAAAAACTCAGGTCTTGACAGATAAAGAGCCTTTCCATTTCATTGTTATAATGCTTTCACTTGTCATTTTTAAAGGTTAGAGTTAAAAGGGTAAATTATGCCTCTTCCTTCAGAGGAATGCTAAGAAGGGGAGATAGCTAAAGGACCCAAATCAAGGTTCAACACAATCAGATTTGTGGAAAGCATAAGGTGTACTAGCTTGTTCTGCCATCAGTCTGTTGGCCCCAGAAACTGGGTGAGGCACAGGAAGGCAGTATGGAACCTCAAAGGAAACCAGTGACTTTGTCTAGTATAGGGAAATAACAAAGGATGCTCTCCACAGCACCCAGGAAACATCACAACTTTTAAAGGTACTATATCGCCAAGGGCTGATCCTGATTGTGATATTGCCTCAGTCCCACAAGAGGAGTAATTAAACTCCTATTGTGATTGTGAGATTGGATCTCATATTGTTGGGGTTTTTTTAATATTTACGTTATACATATAATATGTAGCTCAATCAATAATAAAAAGCAATATCTATTTTTCCTCACAAAAGCAACAACATTCAATCAATAGTACTTGAAGTATAAAATCACATACTAATATCTATTTATTTTCTCTGTTATTGAACTGGTATAATGACCAATCTGTCCCTATCCTTCTAATACAAAGTTCAATTTTCAAAACTACAGATCATATCTACAGTTAAAGAAAGATGAAAATACTGTTTTTCTATTAAAGAATTAGTGTGGAGCACAAGAAAACTATAAATATAATTAGGGTTTCTATTTTGCCACTTATTTTATGATACGATATCTGCTAAATTTGCAAGGTCTAATACCAACCAGAAAATATCTCAGTTCAGTGAAACTGTGTGTTTTTTTTAAAGTATAATTTATAGGGACAAAAAAAAGAGATATTTCAGTAAACTCCCTGCAGCTGTAAAAAAAATGAGACTGAATAACACTGAGGTCTTAACAAGTAACAGAATGGTTGCTTGTGTGGATAGATAATTGAGTAGATGTAAACTACTTTCATTATACTGTTGCTTACTGAGTAAACAGATACGTGAGACAAATAAGAGTTATAGGAAATCTACTGTGATGAGAGCAAGTAACAAATACTAATGCAAATTATTAGGATAATCATTTAATAATTCTTAATTTTCTGTATTTCATGCAGCACTTTTTGCCCTAGTTATGTGTTATTATTTTAAATATAAAATAAGGAATATAAAAGTACAAGGGAGAAAAACACTTCTGCCACACCTGTTGCTTAAAT
The DNA here is from genome assembly GCA_019425775.1 of Rafetus swinhoei. Lineage (NCBI taxonomy): Eukaryota > Metazoa > Chordata > Testudines > Trionychidae > Rafetus > Rafetus swinhoei. The sequence goes on from CM033440.1 coordinate 105,500,729, forward strand.
ATTATATTCCATATACAATGATACAACTGCTAGTAAAATATGGTACTCAGGACCAGCTTATAGCTTTTAACATTATGAATCTTGTCCTTTTATGCATATTTTTATTTCACATCTTTCATTGTTAGGGTTGCCAGGTGTCCAGTTTTGAACCGGACAGTCCAGTATTTGAACTTTCTGTTTGGGAAACAAATTGAGAAAATATAAATGAGAAAATATAAATGTCCAGTATTTTCTAAATAAGATGTAATGTAGATTGTGATGTAATGTCAAGTGTGTCCGGTAATTTTGTTGAAACCATCTGGCAACCCTATTCATTGTATGTTTTTCTTGATGCTTTCAAATAATATTTCAAGACTGCAGAGTACATCAAAAGTATAATTAAAGTAGAAAAACAGTGACATTTATGAACACTCACAAATACACCATCTGAATACACGATGGTTAGGACTATCTGGGTAGAGCTACAGCTTCCATTTTCTCTCTCTCTCTCTCTCCTTTTTAAAGTTTATAATAAAACTTATTTCAATGATAAGGTTAAAGGGCCCAGTCCTGAAGCCACAGAACAATTTTCCTGTATATGGATGACTCATGCCAATAAAGGTTGCAGAACTTAGCCTAAAACTTTCATGAAACCCACTCATGATAACTTCCTGAAGTCACTTTTTACAAAGTGAACAACTCTAAAAAAAATATTTTTCTTTACAAATTCTGAAACATTCCTTTGACAGCCTGAAAATATTATACATATAAAGCATCTGTTATATTCATTGAAATATATAAATGATAAATGAAATATATAAATGATGCCATCCACTAAATGGCCATATTGATTGCCTTCTTCAACAGCATCGGCCCTCTTTCTCAATGTTTACTTTTCTTATCACTCCTCTTCACCTACTCATCCTAATTCCATATCACTATATTATTTCCCCCCTTTCCTGGCCTGCTTCAATTTATTCTACAATGTTCACTCTCCCTTCATACTAACAGAGGCGCACCTTCCCTCCACTGGTCTAACACTTCTCAGCTCTTCCTCTTGCACCCTTTCCCTTCACCTCTGGCAACACCCATTCCAAGCCCACACTGGCCTTTTCACTTTTTTCCCTTCCTCCTCTTCCTCTTATTCTTACCCTTTTCTCCACCAATCACTCCTGCTGGAATTCTGCAACATTGTGCAATGTAGGATTTGCTCAGAATCAATGGTCGTTAGACAACTTTATTTTTCATGCAGAATTTGCTGCTGCGGCTGCTCCGGCCCCCTATAGGAGGACAGGTGTCCACGTGGTTGAAGAGTGAATAAGAGGATGCGGGTGCAGGACAGTACTGCCAGTGCCATGCAAGAGACATGGAGACAGCAGGGACCCAAGAGCCTAGATACAGCAGCTATAGCTGCTGACACTCATTTCAGTCACACTGTAGGCTCCCATGGGCATGGAAGACACACAGTGAGAAGGGGAACCCAGCGACTGGCAGAGAAGGGGAGCTGTGCCTTGTGGCTATGCTCCCTGCCCCTCAGGGGGACACTGCTAGGCAGAGCAGTGTAGGAAATGGGCACCGGGGTGCATCCAACACAGTGACTGGTTGCAAGCTGTGCTCCTCAGGCCACTCCCAAGAGTGCCACGCAGTCAGGTACGTGATGCCCTCTCCCCAAGGACAGTGCAGGTCTCTGAGGGACTGTGGGACAGTCCAGCCACTGTCTACCTCCATCTTTGCATGCACTAACAGCCAGGGAGCTCCTCAAGCTCAGAGCTCACTTTTATTACCTCAAAACTTGACTTAAGGTACACTAGGAAGTTTGTCAAACATCAGCTTTTTAAGCTGTTGGACTCGTAGCCACCTGCATTTGGACATTTTGCCCTCATACTCCTATTTCCTTCATGCTCTCTTTTTTTGTCCCATTGCCAGTTAAAAAGTTTTAATTCATTAAAGGTACAAGTATAAGGAAATCAGATTCCCTGGATTCCCCATACTAAAAATGCTTAGCACTATATAAAGTTAATATGCCCCTGACAAGACTACACAGCATTCTGCAGAGGTACAGAAATAATATCTTTGTTCACTTTACATACTGGGAAACAAGGATACAGAAAGCTTAAGTTACCTCCTGCCCAAAGTCTCACAGCAAATGAGCACCCAGAGAAAACCCTAGAGTTCCTGGTTCCTAGTGTGGTGTTCATTTAACAGGGCTGCACTTGCCTCACCATTTAGATCACAACTTTTATTTTACCAGGCACTAAGATTGACTTCCATATAGATTATTTTTCAGGTAGAAACAGGGACAGGGAGTATTTTTTTCTTGGGAGCGTACACTTTGTGCCCTAGTTTGAACATTAATTTACTCAAAATGACTTAAAGGACAATGAACTTTGGTCATATGAACAATGGTTTGTGAACCATACTCTGCTTAGAGTGACAATCCACTGAAGAGGCCTCCATTATAAGGCTTCCCTGATAATACAGATATTTTACTTCACTTTATTTTCTCTTAACAGTTGTAAGTGATTTTTACGTTTTATATTTGATTATTTGAATGAAAACCCTACAAAATTCTTTTGCTAAACATTTTTTTTCTTTTTGGATGTGTGTGTTACTTCATTTCATTCACCTGGCTGGGGTGGGTTCTGCTTCCCATGGGCATTGGGGCAGGTGGCCATGTACAACACCCTACTCTGCAAGGTGGGCCCAGTTTCACACACTCCAGGCACTACAACCTGAAACTTTTTTGTTGCCTGTATGTTGTTACAAACAAACTTGCTGACAGGGTTGTTTTTTTAAATAAATTAAAATAATTGAAACGGACATGATTATAGTGTGTTATTTTGAAAAAAAATATTCAGAATTTTAAAATATTGTAACATTTATTTCGGCTTAGAATTTTCCCAGATGTAACCCTTGTCTCTTTTTAGTGCAGTCTAGGGGTGCTCAACTTCCTTTATGCTGTTCCCTGCTCTGGGGATCTTGCTTTATTTTTTTGAAAGCAGACAATCTGTGATATTTCTCACACTCACTTCCTCCATCTTTGTTCTTAAAGGCTTTCCCCCTATACCACAGACAGTCAAAGGAGAAGGCAGCAATAGAAGCAATATTCCCATTCATCATGCTCTCCCTTTTCTAACTCTTTTCCCTCCTTCCTCTTGAGTTTTATGCAATCTGCTGACTAGCTTCCTCATCTCCTCATCCTATTTTCTCTTCAATTTGGCTTCCTGGTCCTCCATTTCCTTTCTTCCTAGTCTTCCTCCTTAATTCTTGATAACTTCAACTGCCACGTTAATGATCTTTTCAACTTTACCATCATTCACTTCCTTTCCCACATGGCACTAAATTTACAACCATAATAAAATCTTACCACTTCTTCAAGTTAATAGTCTTCACTAAACCCTGGTACCTCTCGTCTGTCACTTTCAAGTAGCTTCCTCTCTTTGATTGCTATTTATCATTAAAAGAGGTGGAGGAGTAAGCAATCATCACTTGGGTTTTTTTTTTTAAACACCCTCTATTCATAATAGTGCATTTCATTCAAAATCACATCAAATTACTTTAGTAGCAATTTTTATGCACATCATATACACATCAATCATTCCACCCACCATTGACAAACAACAACAACAACAGAGTGCACAATTTGAAACAGGAAGGGAAGATGAGTTTGAAGAAAAGAAGTGAGATAGCAATCATTTATAATTCATATACTGCTTTTAATAGCATTCAGCATTCATGTCTTAGGTTTTTTTCCTCCAGAACTATTTAAATAATAAAAAGTTGTGGCCCCATATGGAGCAGAACTGCTGACACATTCTGTGGGACTGTGTCACAAATAACTCTACTTGGGGAAACCTTCCCTGCAATAAAATGTATTTGGCCATAGCTAGGTGAAGAAACCGCTCTAAACTGGCAATACAGAGCTCGCTGAATAGACTCACTTCATGATAGAGTGAAGAAGAGTGAGCTACGCCTGCTCATTGAGGGTACATCTACACAGCAACATTATTTCAAAATTACTTAGTCCATGTCTACACAGCAGGCAGTTATTTCGAAATAATGTTGAAATACTGTCAAGCTGGAGGACTTCTTACTCGGACTCCTGTAACGCTCATTGTATGAGGAGTAAAGGAAGTTGGACGAAGAGTGCTCTATTTCAAAGTAAGTGCTGTGTAAACACTCCAATTTCAGAATAAGCTGTTTCGAAATAAGATACACAATTGACGTAGCTCAATTTGCGTAGCTTATTTCGAGTTAAGCCCTGCTGTGTAGACTCACCCTGAGGTAAAACATTGCAGTCATGTCTGTGAGAACTAAAAGCCTGCAATAGAAATAGTTGGCACGTCAATCTAATAGCTTTCAGTTCTCTGTCGCTGGTGTGTAAAACTAAGTTCTCTGAGGACCATAAAGCTGGCATCTGCAGAGAACTAAAATGGGTTCCCCATCCCAGGACTGAAGCATTTGGCCATAGCACGAAAGTTGGTTGTGGATGGACAAATGGAACACATGCACACATATTGGCTAGATCTATCAACCAACGTAGGGATGTGAGGATATAGAAAGGCACTCTTACCGCAGAGTCCATCCGATGGCAGCTTGCTAGTTAGACAGATGTCTCTCAGCCCTGCAAGAGTTCTGAGTCGTAGCCTGATGTAGTGAACCACATACATGCAAGAGGCCATGTGACCCAAAAGTTTCAGTTTTGTGTTGTGATCAGCAAACCTATGACAATTGATTGAATTGCTTGGAATCTGGAAGAAAGGCCCTGGCTTGAGATAAATCCACTGCAATCCCTATAAACTCTTAGGCTATGTCTACAAAGCTTCCCTCTTCTGCAAAAGCCTATGCAAATGAAGCATGGATTAGCATACTGTCGCACTTCATTTGCATAATTAATTAGGAGCCGTTTTTGCACAAGAGGTTTTTGCGCAAGAGAGGCGTTTTGCACAAAAAGGCGCTGTGTAGATGCCACCTTTTTGTGTAAAAATGGCTCCTAATCAATTATGCAAATGAAGTGCAGCAATATGCTAATCCATGCTTCATTTGTATAGGCTTTTGCGGAAGAGGGAAGCTGTGTAGACATAGCCTTAATGTTCTGGACTGGGGAGAGGAGATATTTTTGGATCAGGGTAACACTAAGCACTTGCCATTTGGACTGGCCTTTGACAAGCCGGTTATCTAGATAGGCATTAATATACACTCCTGCCCTTAGAAGGAATGCAGCCACTACGGCCATGGCTGAGAGCAGCCTACTTGTTAAGAGGTAAATTAGTCACAGTTTATAAGTACTCACATTGGAACAAATATTTAACAATGGACTCTTCAATCTAGCACAGTGTTTCCCAATGGTGTTCCGTGGAATCCTGGGGTTCCGTGAAGTGAAACTAAGGGTTCCATGAGAAAATTCTACTCACTCCCCTGCCCCCTGCAGAGCCCGTAGGCAGCTCCCATTGGAGCTTTGCCAGTGAGTGGGCTTCTGGCGGTGCGCAGCTCTGGCCGCTCCACCACCCACTGTGGCTGCCCCACTACCGCGCATGGCGCGGCCCCCTCTTCACCCTGCAGGACAGTCCCATCCCATGGGGCCTCCAGTGGTATGCAGCCTCCTCCTACTTGTGTGCAGACGGCGGCTTCTTACAGCGGCTGCTGCTGCCGCCGGCGGGGGGAGGGGTGGCCAGGTCTGATGCACCAAGTAGCTGCTCCCAGACCTTGGTGTTTTTAAACTGCTTACTGCGCCCTGGCAGGGGCCACGCGGAACTCGACTAGGGCTCTGCCCCTTCCCCCTGGGGTGAGCTTGAGTTCACTGCCCCCCCCCAGGGTGTTCTTGGGCTCGCTGCCCCCCATGTGCTGCCACTCTCTCTCCCCCGCACCTCTCCCCACCCTGCTGAGGAAGCGGCAGAGTCTGGTCTGGTGGGGAAAGTTGGGGTGTCTACACCTCTCTCCTCGCCCTACCAGCGGGAAGCCTAACCTGGTGCTGCAGCTGTGCTGGGATCCCTGCTGCATGGAGGGGACTGAGCTCCCTCTCCCACCCCCCTGCTGGGGGAATGACAGCGTGCTGCCTGGAGGCTTTCCCTGATGCAGCAGGGTGCCAAGCCACGTAAGCATTGCCCTCATGGCCAGACCCCGCACCCAAATCCCCCTCACTCACTCCCCTGCCAAGACACCGCATTCCCAGCTTGCTTTGACACCCTGCCCCAAGTCCCCTCTTGTACCCTCCCTCCTGGCCAGACACCCTTCCCCAAGCTCTCTCCTATATCCTCCCTCCTGGTCAGGACATTGCTGATCATCTTCGCGATTTATACACATACATCATGAAGTATTTTCCAACCATAAATGACAACAATAACTGGATTTGAAATCCATTAAGTATAACAGAAAAGCCAGTTGGTTTTTCTATGCAAGATTAATTGAAATCACTTCAGACAGCCAATTAATACTAAAATTTAAATACATTTCTCTGATTACATTTTGGGGGGGCTTATGTCAAGAATATTCAGCTTTATCAAGACGTGCAATTCATCAGTTGTTACCCTTCACCAGCACGTACTTGTACAAAACTGGGTTCTCAAATTATGCAGCAACAAAAATGAAATACAGAAATTGACTGAATGCTGCATCTGATATGCGAATCCAACTTTCCAGTATTAAACCAAATATAAAAAAATTTTGCCAAGAAAAGAAAAAACACACTGTTTGCATTGAAAACTGCCAATATAATGAATATTAGTTTTTGAGCTTTATTATTTGTACACATTAAATGTGATTTTTGTTTTTAAATATGTTCAATTAAACTAATTGTTGATCTCATGACCTTGTTTAGCATTTGTTTATTATTATCCTTACTTATTTGTGGTCTACTTTTTCAGCTCCATATATAAGACTGTTATTAGGGGTTCCGCAAAATTCTTTTGAGTTTAAAATGGTTCCGTGGCCAAATAAAATTGGGAAACACTGATCTAGCAGATAAAAGTATAACAGAATCCTGTAGCTGGAAGCTGATACTAGACAAATTCAGACTGGAAATAAGCCATACGTTTTTAATTGTGAGGGTAAACAACTACTGGACTAATTTACTAGTGATTGTGGTGGATTCTCTCTCTCAATTTTTTTTTTCAAAATTCATTCAAAATTCAATGTTTTCTATAAATGATCTCCTCTACATATTATTTTAGGGACCTGTGTTTTATGGGCAGTTCGACTAAGACTATGTCTACACAGCAGCGTTATTTTGGAATAACTCATGTTATTCCGAAATATCATAGTGTGGGTCCACACTACCAGCCTGTATTTCAAAATAATGTCGAGCTGGAGGACTTTTTACTCTGACTCCTGTAACCCTCATTTCATGAGGAGTAAGGGACGTAGAAGGAAGAGCGTTCTTCCTTTGACTGCCTACTGTGTAGACAGTGCCAAAAGCTGAAATAAGCCATTTTGACTTAAGCTAAGCAATTGATGTAGCTCAAGTTGCATAGCTTATTCCAACTTTAGCCCTGCCATGTAAACGTACACTAGAAGATCACAATCATTCCTTCTGGCCTTGGAATCTATGAATAATCACAAAACATCAGTATTATGCCATTTCAAAGTTCCTGTATGTTTTCATCACCAGCATTTGTTTTTCACTTTTTTTCCCTTCTACAACCAGTGTTAAAAAAAATAAATTCAAGTTTAAACTCACCCCTTGGTCCCTGGGGTGAAAGAAAATCAAGCAAAATATCCTGAGGGAAAAAGGCCACACACAACAAAAAGGATATATTTTTAAAAGCTCAGACCACTTTATAAATTGATCTTTTTCTTTAATCTTGATTGTATTGATTTTTTTCCCTGGGAACAAATGTTGGTTTAATTTCTGAGATGAAGGCAAACTTTAAAAATGTTGTGAAATAAAACCCAGTCATGTACAATGCTTTTCAAATATTTAATCCATAACTTGACTTAAACTACAGGCCTCTCTATCCAGTCATAGAATCATAGAACACTAGAACTGAAAGAAACCTCGAGAGATCATCAAGTCCAGTCCCCTGCCCTCATGGCATGACCAAGCACCATCTATATCATCCCTGATAGATGCCTAGACACCTATCCAGCCTGCTCTTAAATATCTCCAGCGATGGAGATTCCACAACCTCCCTCAAAAAAGGCAATTTATTTCAGTGTCATGCACGCCATTCTAATTAAAGAACAAAGAATCTGGATAAGTTTATGAACAGATATAGGTTTGACTAATATGCATCCTGAAATGAGGAAATGCAGTGCCCTATTTTCCTGCATCAATGAGATCTAGGATAATTGTATTTGGCTTGTTACAAGTCCATCTTTGAGAATGACACTTCAAAAGCAAAAATGTGTATTTTTAAGAGGAAACTAAATTAGGAAATATAAAAATATCTTTATGGTGACTAGATCATCAGGGCCTGATGTTTTTGTGCCTTACTTGATGGCTTTCATTGCTGCTGAAAGCCATTCTATGGACTCTGCTAGAAGAAAGAGTTATACAAAAGTAAAGCAATTAACAGTCTCTCATATAGATCAATCTTCACTATTATTTCAAAGCCTTCAGGATTGCACATATGACTCCTGCACATGAAGCACACATGACTCCTGTCTCTATTACAATGAAGATTAAAAACAAAGATTACTAATCAACTGAAACAAAGTGCTGGCATGAGGACAAGGCACAAATTTGACAAACGAAAATGGCTGACCCAAGGGCAGCCAAATAAAGATGGAGGGAGCTGTATAGGACACAATAGATGGGAGAGAGGATAACGCCTTCAACAGCTGAACTTAAAGACAAAGCACAAGGAGCATTCAATAACACATCTGAAGAAGTGGGCTGTGCCCACGAAAGCTCATGATACCATCTACATGTTTTGTTAGTCTATAAAGTACTACCAGACCATTTGCTTACTTTTGTTAAAGGTATGCTGCAAAAATATATAAACAATTAAACCAAAATTCTCACATGGAATAGTCATGAATATAACATATTAAAAAACAGATTTAAAACAAAAAATTGTGGAGGATTATATAAGTGGTAATGGGGATTATAAGAAAGATCCTGATGGATGCATAATGTCTAAGTCAATCAGAATAGGGCACTTTCAAGAATCAGGCTCCCAGGAGAAAGCCCTACTCCTCCTCCACAATCACCGTGGATCCATTGACAGAAAAAAGCAAACTGACACCCTACTTGCCCACATCCTTGCTCAACACAAACTCCTTGTGTAGTTTGCTTGGCAGCCAGTGTATTAGCTCCTGCAGGGAGTTGCCTCTGCAGAGTGGCTATGAAGAGGCTACATGGTTTACACAAAAATTCCTACCCTAAGCATCCGCCCAGTTCTTGGCTCAGCTATGCAGGGTTTGAGTCTATGTGCACAAATCCCCCCAAAGGGCCCAGTTTTTGTCTCCATTTATTATGCACATAAAACTCCCATGGACATAACAGGAGATATACATTCATCATACCTTCAAAGTTGGGCTCTAAGGGTACATCTACACAGTAACATTATTTTTAATAGCTAGCATTATCTCGAAATAACTTAGTCTGTGTCTATACAGCAGGAAGTTATTTCGAAATAATGTCAAAATACTGACAAGTTGGAGGACTTCTTACTCCAACTCCCGTAACCCTCATTGTATGAGGAGTAAGAAGACACTCCCAATTTTGAAATAAGCTACACAATTGATGAAGCTCAATTTTTTGTATCTTATTTTGAGTTAAGCCCTGCTGTGTAGACGCACTTTAAGGGAGCATCTACACAGCACTCATTTCAAAATAGAGCACTCTTCTCCAACTTTCCTTACTCCTCGTATAATGAGGGCTACAGAAGTCAGAGTAAGAAGTCCTCCAGCTTGACAATATTTCAACATTATTTTGAAATAACTGCCTACTGTGTAGATGTAGACTATGTTATTTTGAAATAATGCTAGTTATTTTGAAATAATGTTGCTGTGAAGACATACCCTAAATGTGTAGGCTAAAATGTTACAAATAAATTCATCTAAAAATTAAATTAGGTATTTGCACCAAGAAGAGAAAATCCTGAGGCTAAAATTTCCCCTGAAAAATTAATGACATCACAAGCACCATAAACCAAAGATATCTCTGTTCTAGAGGTGTAAATATCCATTAAAAAAGTGAACCAGTTAAACAATTGTAATTGTTTAACCAGTTAACCATACAACTGGGGTCCAGCCAGCATGTCGGGAGCTGGGGGGGCTGCTCTGGCCAGCTGAGGTCCTAGGGCTATTCCCCCTGCCCAGCCTCCAGTTAACCAGTTACCAGGAAAGCATGCTGGTATGGCTAAAGTTTACCAGGTAACAGGTTAACCTTTTACATTCCTACTCTGTATAACTTTTTTTTTTAAATAACAGGTTTAAAAAAACCTGTAGGATCTAAAGGGGATGTAGAAAATTGAAAGATTTTAAAGGGCATGCATTTCTTGGTCTCCTTCTCTTAATACATTACAGTGAAGAAAACCCTCAGTTTTGAGATGTTCTATGACCTGTGTTTTACAGGAAGTCAGACTAGATGATCATAATTGTCCCTTCTGGCCTTGGAAACCATGAATAATCACAAAAAGTCAATTCTTCTGCTGTATATTGTCTACAGTATGGTGTCAGTATCAGCAGTTACAACAAATGCGCTTCCACTGGTACACATAGAATACTCAAATTTACTTATCTTTTATAGTAGAACTGTTTATTAAAGTCTCCCTGCTGGCTAATTGAGTGAAATTCAATCTTAGATGTCTTGGAATAAGCTGTGCCTCAATCCAACCAAGACTGAATTGCTATTGATTGCTACAAGATAGAGGTATGGGAGGGTTGAACTTCCACCACCTGAATTTAGCAGGGTCAGATATTATGGCAATTGATCCTAGTAGAAATTCTTAGGGTCATTTCAGACTCTTGTCTATATCATGTCGACATATGAAAATGATATCAATGGAAAATTCAGCTGTGGTCTTGATTTCACACAGCTTATGAATATTGCCAAGATAAAACACTTGTTTTCTGTCTCAGAGAGATTCTTACTCCTGAACTGAATATACTTAATTATTGTGCTTTTCAGTGCTGGCCTTCCTGCTGTCTCAATATGCAATCTTTTCTATAGGTTCAAAAGCAGCAGCTAACTTTCTTACACTGGTTAAGTATAATGACATGACACTAGTATTCATTTCCCAGACTTACAGCACTTCTAGAACAGAAACATTGTTTTTTAAATACATCTCCCTCCATAAGTTAATACCATGTGATTAGTTTCAACTAGCCATACAGTAAATCCTGGCATGATCTTTTCCAGGAAAGATATAGAGAATTTGGGCTTGGATTTTTGAGATAACAAAAGTATGAAATTGAAAAATTCCCTATAGATTGAGGGACTTCAGAGCATGAAAGTCATGCCAGCCAATTTTAATCCTTTGCTGACTCATTAAGAGAAATCAGTAAAATACAAGGATGGTATGATGTTCACATTTGAATCACATACACTTGAAGATCAGTCATGTTTATTTTTGCCCATCTTTAAGTTTGAATTCAAAGTCACAGTGATATTTTAGGTGGACAAAACTATATGCTATTGCGAGCTGAAATGTGATTGCACAAATTTACAGAGAAACTGTTTAAATGCAGTCACGTAAAAATAGGAAAGCATGATCCTGTGGCTAATTTCAAATTGATTCCCATTTACTCTCATCAACAATGTTTCCTCACATGAAAGGCATTAATATATTTACCCTTTAGTCTCTCAAGGAAGTTATAGGTTTTCAATAAATCATTCTATATTACACAGAATTACTCAATGTCAACATCATTATGCTTTTTCTTCCCTCCCTTACATTACTAATTTAAAAATAAGTTTGCTGTGGGAGAAGAGAATAAAGTCCTACAGGGCCTTAAAAAATCAAGTATATTAGTAAATTCCTATGAAGCTGCCTTCTACAAGATTTGGGGAGGTATTTGTTATATACAAGTAAAATGGTGACACCTAGTGGAAGTAATGATCAGTAAATAAAATGGCTACCTTAAAAGAATAGAGAAATTCATCTCTTTTTTGTTTTACAGCTGTTTCCTTCAGGGGATCGGCATATTAGTTTGGGGGAAGGAAAGGAATAATAGGGCAGGGAAGAAATAAATTAATTGCCTGAAATTCCGCTTCCTTTGAGATTTAATGAAGAATTCTTACTTATCCTCTTGCTATCCCCCTACTGCTGCCATACATTTGAAAAGGAAATTTTAAAACAAAAATTATAATTCAGCATATAACTTCCATTCACTCCTTTAAAAAGTTTCCCTTTAAACAGAGTCCTACTAGCCTTGTGCTATAGAGCTAAGCCAGAAGAAACCTGCACAAACTGTAGATTTAAAGTTTCATTACACAGATTCACTAAATTCCACACTGTCAACACAATGCCATGAGCAAATGAATTAAAAGTTTCTAATAAGCTGCATACAGCTAGAATTCTGCAAGCTCAGAAAGAATCTCAGAGGTTGCACCTTTGCACATCTTCTATAACATTCTGCTCAGCCATGACATCATGTGTCCTGGCCCCTTAGAGCCAAGAGTGGAGGCCTGACGTATGCAGTGTTCTTGAGTAGAGGAAACTGAAAGAGGGGAGCTACAAAAAAAAAAATAAAATAATACAAAGTAAAGAAGACGCAGGATGGGAATGAAAAAAGCTGAAGGAAAAGCGAGATTGAAGAAAGAAAAGCACATGGCAAGTGAAGCAGGATCCTGAGAAAAAGTAGACCACTGATCACACAAGCACTCATTACTTGGGCTGATAATTCATGCTGAGTAAGGCAGTGATGAGAGCACTGAGACAGTGTTCAAGAAATAGTGACTGAACAGATTACAAGAGATAGTGACTGAACAGACCTAGCTGTGGGAAACAAGGAGACCCACTGGACTGGGAAGAGTGACATTTAAACCCAGGGACAGCTGTTCTCTGTTTCTAAAGCACCCAGCATGTAGGCACTAACACCAGCATCTTGACCAGCTAGTTTAACATGAAATAGTGCCCTCTTCTCTTTGGTAGCCAACACAGTTACATTTTAAAAGACAAAGAATCCACTACCATTTACGGAGTTATTTTTATTCCACACTGACAAGAGCAAAGCCTGGTATGTATGTAGAATGCTTTCATGGAAGGAGCTAAAACATAAGCCTGATTTAAAGTTGTCCAACCCGCTTGATTGCTCTTGAACTACACAAAAGTGTGCTTATTATAAAATATGCAGTTTGCTTTAATTATTATTTGAACTATAATGTGCCATTTCCCAATTGAGAAAAATCCAACTTCAGTTGCCTAACCCAACTTGGCAGGGACTGGGAATGCTGCAAAGACAGCATGCTCAGCCCCAGGCTTTGTAGCATAACTGTTTTTAAACTGATTTTTTTTTCCAGAGTTTGCCATAAGGCATCAGCTGTTCCTGAAAACAAGAAAAATGAGAGATTGGCACAATTTCATTTGGAAAGCAGTGAATCCCTAGAAAACAAAATTGGGAAGATTAATGTGAAAAGATACAGTTTGGTTGTTTCCCAAACTAATCAGTGTTAAGTGCTTTGAGTGTATATGATGTCATTTTATAGTAAACACACCCTGCCCATTCTCTACCATTTAAATTAGTGAATTCACGGGGAAAAAACCTGAACAAGTATGTTGAAAGACTATAAAAACAAGTCAAGAATTTCAAATATTACTACAGCCTCTTCCCGACTTACGAACCGGTTACGGACCAAGCAATTGGTCGTAACTCGGTTCGTTAAGTCGGACCCAATTGAGTTACACGCGACCGCGCTGTTCGTAGCGGATCGCGTTCGTAACTCGGGGTCCGCCATTTCACGACCGCTTTGGTCGTAACTGCGAACGGTCGTAGATCGACTGTTCGCAACTCGGGGACCGGCTGTAGTTATTTCTGATAGCAGCCACAACATGCTGGCAATTTGCATACTGAAAAGGGCACAATCCCTGCTCTGAGGAGTTAACAATACGAAGACAGACAAATGGTGTAAGAGAAAGTGTACAAGATAGTTATGAGTAAATATATTATATAAATATTTAAATAGAAAACTTTTCCCTAAAGACTCTTCAAGCTTATCATTGTCAGTCATTAACTTTTCCATTAGACAGAGGTGCATCTTCAGAAGGGACTTGAATGTAAAGAGGGTAAGGGCATAAAAAGCAAACAATAAGATACTGTATGTAACATTATTTTGACTACAGTGCATATAGATTTGTGGTGTAAATGTAAGCCAGTAACTCCATCTAATTCTAGTTTTGATGATAGTTTTCTCACTGGCTTGGAAGAAATAGGATCCCTTTACCTCAGTTTATTTGTAAAATAGTGATAATACCTACTTATTCCAAAGAGACACCACATTTCATGAGGATTAGTTTGTTTGCAGTATAATTTGAAGATGTAAATATTATACACATAGTATTTTGATTAATATTTTAAGGAACATTACCTGATAAAAATCCTATTTAAAAATAGTTGTCTTACCTAAAGCAATCAATGTGCAAAAAATAAGCATTATAGCATAATGTGTGTCATATAACATGTTACACACATAATTGGATGAAATCCCCTTAATTGTATAGGAGTGCCTCGATCCACATATTTGTAACAAACATAATTCTGCTCTTTTTTATATCATTCAGACCATCGATTGCAAGTATGCCTTCAGAATTGCAGATGTTCTTATAACTATGTTATTTTCCTGAGGACTGGTTCATTTTCACCTTTAACACAGATGGTACTGCAGCCAGGTAGGAAGCACAGATTTCTGAATACTCACGATAAAGAATAAAATTCCATGCAGGTTAGGCCGGAAGGAGCATTTATGGAAAAAGTAGAGTAAAATCAATACACTACCCATTAAACAAAACACTTCACGAATGAATAGAAGCCTTTATATTTTGATATGTCTGAACTGAACAGCACCCGAGTCTCTAGGGTTACATGTAAATTGGTTTAAGACATTTTCATAATGTACTAGGGGGCTGTGCCCCCTGCTTGCAACGCTTGCCAACCCCCCTCTCTCTGGCCACTTTTCCTTCACTGAGAGAGCCTGTTGATGCTGATGATGTCATTCTGTCGCCTGGCAGGAAAAACTTGTTTATATATACAGAGAGAAAAGAGAATGAGGAGAAACATTTCCCAATAAGTACAGGACAGTCTCACTGCAACTAAATTTTATGGAAAACTGAAGGATGGTTTAACACAAATTAAAGGGGTGACTTCAATCTAGCTAAACTGAGCTCTTCTGATCAAAGTCTATCACTTAACAGCCTCGCTTGTACATTTTCTTCATGTGCCCTGGGTCCTACCATGATTATTAGCAGTCAATTATTTAAAGTATCTCTGATACACCTGGTGATAAAGTTGCCCCATTTCTCTAGCATTTCTCTTCTCGTTGAAAGCTCTAGAATAATAACTTCAGACTGACACCAAAGTAAGTTTGAATCACTTATCTTTATTGCATGTCACATAGTGTTTATGTGTATAATAGTGGTGTGTAGGAACTATCATTGATAAGAGAATGTATTATTTTGAACTTGGCCCCTTCTAGAAAAATGCCTCATTTACTGCTTCTTTGGATGGATGAGAGATTTTGATTTCATAAGTTCACCTTTCCTGGACCTCTGCAAAAGAAAGAAATTGTCAAACAAGCTAAGTATGTCTAATTCAGTTAGACATAAGAGATTTCATTAGTCACATATCCTAGGTACATCATAGCACCAAGTGCTGTTTTCAAAGACACAGACTCGTAGCTGTATAGTCCTCTCTAATTTTTTTATTTTGCTTTCCTCCATAACCTGTATATGCCAATGACTGAAATTGTACATATATCCTCCCTAATGTAGGAAGCACAGTAGTATTGTCACTTGCTTCCTCTGTGCACTGAATTAAACTTTAATAGTACTTCAAAATGTATGAATGAGTTGCTCCTTATTTAAAAAGAAAATATCCTTTAATTCACCTTCTGCCTTACACTAAGTCTCAAGTTCCCATCACAGAGAAATGCACAGAATCAGATCTTTACAGATTCAGCAAAAAACTAAGTGCTTATACTCTCTTGTGTCAAAGATATTAAATGTAATTCACTGAAACAGACTACGGGCTGGTTGACACTACACAGTGAGGGTGATATAAGGCATCTTATGACAAACTAATTATGACAGTGTCTACACTACAGTCTTCCACCCACCAGTCTAAGTGCCCTACTACACTGACATAATTCCACTTTCCATGATAGGCCTAAGGTTTATGTCACTATGGTTAGGGATGTAGGCGACTAGTCAAGTAGTTAACTACCCGATAAACACAGACTCATAGGGTAGTTAAGTGAGTACTCGACTAGTCGCTTCCCCCCACCTTCTGCTACCTGTTTCAGAGGCAGCAAGGGGAAGGGAAGGGTGAAGCAGGAGCCAGTGCTGGGGGTTGCTTGCTTAAAAGTCGGATCCCCTAGCACCATCTCCGCGGTGCGGGGGAGCAAGGGAGGCAGAGCCGCAGAGGTCCTGGAGGCGGTGCGAGCCAGGACTGTTCAGTCCTGGCTCACGCCACCCCAGGGAGCTAACCCCTCTGTGGCTTTGCACTTCAAATGTAGTAAGAGCCCTGTGGGCTTTTACTACATTTAAAGTGCCGAGGCGCAGTGGGAGCACCCCCCACATCGACTAACTGAGTAGTCGATGGAAATTCCATTGACTACTCGATTAGATAATTAACTGATACAAAAAAAGTTATATAATAACCTAGGCCTTTTCCCAGTCTACCTTTGATTATTTTAATGGAAAAGCTCACCAGCTATAAAAGGCCACGCCCCTAGTTCAGATGCTGAGTTCCTTTTAAATATTTTAGTGAATCATGGGTTTGAAGCGGGGAATGTTGGGTGTAATTCTGTAGTCTATGTTATGTCAGACTAGATAACCATAATCATCTTCTGTTGTACAGGGCATCCGCGCTATAAGACATCCCAGTATACATCCGTGCCACACTACAGATGTTGATGCTTGTAGGAACTGATGTGTTATAAGTCCTCCCATACCCCGCTCTTAAGTCATGCAAGAAAACCCCCTAATTTGCACAAAGGGAAGTCAGTCGCAGGAAATAAATTGCCTGCTTTAAGTTGTTTCACTGTAAATCCATGGTTTTTGGAACACATCTTGGACTTATAGTGAGGACAGCCTGTATTAAAACTCCGTGAATGCACAACATGGAAGAAAGACTATATGGAAGAATGATAAATTGAATTGTTTTCTAGTAGTCTTAAAAATTTAGAAGATGCTTTATGTGACTTTTTCCATTTTCATTTTAAAAATAACAAGACAACAACTAACTAAAATCCTAGAAAATCATCTGTGGATGCATAATTTAACTATTCTGTGTTTACAAGAAAAAAGTCCAAGGTACAATTCCAATACCTTCAAAAAGATGAGTACCAAAACCCATCCACTTGATAAAGAAAACACCTATTTTGCAAGCAATCAGATGGCTGATAAAGGCAGAAAGTCTTTACTACAGGGGTGGGGAACCTTTTCTGGGTCGCAGGCTGCTGACCCACAGAAAAATCAGTCGGGGGCCACACACAAGTGAGAAGCAAGCAAAACAAAACAAAAAAAACCCAAACCCTCACTGAGGCGGCCCTCGACTGAGAAGATAAAAAGGGACTCCCCACATTCCCCCTGACACACTAGAGCCTGGAGTGGCCCAGGCTAGTAGATTTTGTATGCTCCAGCCCCACAATGGGGCAGCAGGGGCACTGGACCACCGTGCAGCTCCCGAATGCTATGGGGAAGCCCTGAGTCTTGGGGGGGGGTCAGATCCAGGTACACTGAGGGCCACATTTGGCCCCCAGACCTTAGGTTCCCCACCCCTATTTTACTACTATGATAGCACATATTTTCTGGATTCATCACATATACCCAATAAAGACAGAATCCTTAAAGTTGACTGTAAAGTGAGTGATCTAATAGCAAAGAAAGTTCCGACTGTATTTCTCTGGTCTCTCAACCAACCTCGGAGTTTGGCACAATGTACAAGAGAAAAAATACTGAAAAGCTGCCTCTCTGCTTTTCCTGGCCAAAAATTCCCCCAAATCCTGAAGCTGCAATTTTATTCCAAAGAAAGCTAAGCTTTGACATATATATTTTGGGGGAGACTGTTACAATCCTGTTGGATAATATCAGAGCTACAGTGACAGTTTTGCACAATAGGACTCTTAAGTCTATATGAATACTGATTACAATGAAAGAATTACAAGTTGAGAGATTTATCTGGGTCAGATATTGAGTTTAGTGGTTTACTATATTACTATAATCCCATCTTTTTATCAGTGTCCGGTTTCTTCAGCTCTTCAAGAAAGAGACTGTCTGTTAAAAACTGAGCATATTTTGAATGCTACCACAAGACAAATAATAATTACAAAATGAAGCAACCCAACCAAATGATATGATCAACCTATGTTTTGGATATGCCATTGTTATAATTAGCACTTTCACTTGCTAGCTACGTCTAGACTACATCCCTTATTTCAAGAGGGATAAGGGATCTTCGGAAAAGGCTTTATTTTCCGCAAGATCAGCGTCTAGACTGGCGCTTTTTTCCGACAAAGCTCCGTGCGGAAAAAAAGCGGCAGCCATTTTTATGCTAATGAAGCGGGGGAGATTTAAATCCCCGCTTCATTAGCAATTGCGATACGTCTAATTTACATCCCTTTTACGAAAAAGGGATGTAGTCTAGACGTAGCCCCCGTGTTAAGTAGCAAATTTTACACAGTAAACACACAATAAAGCTCTTAATGCAAAGGTGGGGAACTCTTTTGGGTTGGGGATCACTGACCCACAGAAAAATCAGCCAGGGGCCACACAGAACTGAGAAGCAAAAAACCCCCCACAAACATTCAGATGCGGCCCCTGACTGAGGAGGAGAAAAGCTTCAGGGGGTAGCCGAGTTAGTCTGTAACTGGAAAAACTTAAAAAAACAACAAATAGTCTTGCAGCATCTTAAAGACGAACAAAACATGTAGATGGTATCATGAGCTTTGGTGGGTACAACCAACTACTTCAGCTGAATGGAGTTATTAAAAGTAATTGGAGTTATTACAAGCTGGGGGCAGGGAACTGAACCCCCTTTGGGGGCCGGATCCAGGCAGCCCAGGCCTTAGGTTCCCCACCCGTGTCTTAATGGGTTGATTTCTCTTGGCCTTTGTACTGGACATACACCAAACACTTCATGGTGCATAGCTGAAGGTGTCTTTTCCATTAGACTACATTATACATCCCTTTCTTGGTATATTCCACTGAGGGTATAATCCAATAAATGAATTTAAGCTCTTTATTGCTGAAAGGCTTGTTCACACATGCAAATAAAGAAGCATCTGAGACACGCACCAATGAAGTGATTACAGAGCGTGGATGCCCACCTCGCTGTACTTCTTCCCCCTTGCTCCTTGATACTAGACACTCGGGCTCCTCTGCACTACAGCGGCACAGCCGGGGGCCCCAACGCTACTGCAGAGCAGAGGCTTCCTCTATGGAGGGAAGGGGTTTCTCCGCAGCTCCAGTTAGGGCTGTTAGAAAGCGGATAAGTGGGTAACTATACGGGGGGGCTCAGAGCCCGCAGCTGGCTAGCCCCACAGCCGGGGCGGGCCGTGCAGCAGCGGCGGGGGGCAGCAGGACACCATCCAGAAGAACCCCCAGTGCTTGGGGGGCAAGCTCCCTACAACCGAGACGCAACGGGAGCCCCGCGGCAGCAGCTGCTCTCCGCGCGGCCCGGTCTGGCTGCGCCCCGGCCCCCCCGAGGCCAAGCAGCAGCCCGGGGCGGGGCGAAGGTTCCCGGCGCTACCTTCCCAGACGGTGTCGGCGCCCCGCCGCTGCAGGAACTTGTACCAGAAGGTGCCTGCGGCCTCCTCGTCCGGCAGCGCCGCCTCCGCCAGCCACAGCGCGGGCTCCTGGGCGGGGAGCGGGGCCGCCGGGCGCGCGGGCTTCATGGGCAGCGCGCGCTGCGGGTCCCACTGGCCCAGCTCCGGCCGCGAGCCGGCCACCAGGAGCACCGCGCCCCCCTCGGTCAGCCCGGCCGGCAGCACCACCCCGAAGCGGAACAACATGGTAGCGCCCGGCCCGCTCCCAGCCGCGGGCAAGGTGAACGAGTCATGCACCTTCCCCCCCCCGCTCCGGGAGACTTGTCACCTCCCCACCGCTAGAGGAACCCCCCCCGATGCCGCGTGCGTCTGGGATGTGACGTCACCACGCGCACGGGTGTGAGGCACGAAAAGCGGGCGGGGAGCGGGCACGCCACTTGTTGGCGTGTAGGGCCTCACGCGCATGTGCGGGAAGAGGAGGGAGGGGGAGTGAGCGCGTGCTGCTCCCCGGGAGCGGACGTGTCCGGCGCTGGGCACGTGGCTCAATCGGGTCCTAGCGCAGCCTCTGAGTTTAGCTCGGTGAGGAATTGTGGCTGCTGCCGCCGCCAGCTCGATTCTGCAACAGCCACGGAGCCTCCTCGGGGTTGGGGGGCGGTCCTTGCGGCCAGGGGACCCCTCGCTCACGCCGGGAAAGTTCACCCCTGGAGTTGGCGGCAGTGGAAAAGTTAGCAATAGAAGGGGCGCCACCGTGTGCAGCAGGGACGACACGGGGCGCTGCTACCAATAATCGCTTGAGTTCTACTAGCAAACCAAACAGTCTGGTAAAGGGGAGAGAGAGGGACACAGAGAGCCCGTAATATTTGCATTACTTGCACTCGCACTATATATATCTTCTGGAAAATGCCCAGGTGTGTTAGTCATCATCCTCACCGTTGTCATCAGCTTTTCTAATGTGTTAGGCTAATGCCTCCTAGTTTATATATAGGGAGATTTTTACTACTTGAACCTATGCACCCCACTTCTTTGGGGTGCCCCATTTACATTTGTGTCCTTGTCATAGCAACAGGCTAGCACAATGGTGGGTAATTTGCACCCCTATTTGTAGCCTGAGGGACATTTTGTTTACTGTTGCCCACCCACCGGATTGCCAGATTCTGCTGTTTTCCCTCTGTATAGTTTGTATCCTACTTGTGTTAGTAAAGTACATGCACATACAGTAAGGCTGTGTCTAGACTGGCATGATTTTCTGCAAATGCTTTTAACGGAAAAGTTTTTCCGTTAAAAGTATTTGCGGAAAAGAACGTCTAGATTGGCACGGATGCTTTGCGCAAAAGCACTTTTTGGAAAAGCGTCCGTGCCAGTCTAGACGCGCTTTTTAAGAAAGCCCGATCGCCGTTTTAGCCATTGGGGCTTTTTTGCACAAAACACTTTTTAGCTGTCTACACTGGCCCTCTTGCGCAAATACATTTGCGCAAGAGGGCTTTTGCCCGAACGGGAGCGTTATTGTATTTGCGCAAGAAGCACTGATTTTGTACATTACAAAGTCAGTGCTCTTGCGCAAATTCAAGCAGCCAGTGTAGACAGCTGGCAAGTTTTTGCGCAAAAGCAGCTGCTTTTGCGGAAAAACTTGCCAGTCTAGACGCAGCCTAAGGGTATATGTAGTGAGTTGTGTGCTGAATGCATGCAACATTGTGGAAGCCATGTGCTCCCTCTGCATCCATCCAAACAACACACTGCTACAGTTTAATCAGCACACCCCACGAATTCTAGGTATGCAGGCATGGGTAGCAAAACTACCCTATTCATGGAGACCATCTTGGTTACAACAATCTTGCATTCCAGTGAGATGGAGGGGCACTCATGGCCCACTCACTAGCTGCCTACATTGCCCATCACTGATCCACACTGAATAGTTTACAGTTTAAGCCCCCAACCTTGCAAACATCTTCTCACACGTAGAAGTGTTTGCAGGATTGATATCGGTGAAGAATGTTAGGTAATGTGTTCAGTAGTGTCATTTTATGTATGGGATTGTAGGCAAAGTGAAGCCTGTGGATGGACATGAGACAGGTAATATCTGAGGACACAGTAAATGCATTTTTGATTGATAGATGGAATGTTCAGTTGAATTGCAGCAGGTGGGTAAGAGCCTTTGTAAGAGCATTAAGACTTGCTGGCTGAAAGTTCGATTACTGGGACCTAGCTGACACTGCCAGGAAGGGGCTCTAATTGGTTCATTCATAGTTTTACTTGCAGTTAATAAAGCCACAAATCATTAAATGGGTCAAGATTGGAGCTGTGGTGACTTAAGTTTCCCTGCTGTGGCTTTGAAAAGTACCTAACATCTGTATCAGACAGCACCTGGTCCTGGGGACATGGTCCTTCGTCTAAGAGAGCAGAGTGAGCAATGAGGTAAAATTGCCAAGCGTGCAGCCCGATGGTGGCACAAATTATCTGAGCCCAGGGCATAGGAAACCCAGGATCATTAGATGGCCTAAATGGACATCACTGAGTAAAGTTGTGGAAAAGAAGGTAAGTTAGCAGAGCTGTCTAGGGATGATCCCCCATCTGGGACTGCCCCAGGCCCCTCAGCTGCCATTTTGGGAGCTGGGGGGAAGCTGCAGCTACACTTACTTGGTCAGTGTGGGTTTTTTCCCCCTGTTCGCTGTTACTAGGAAGTGAGGGAAAAGTGCAGAGCCTGCTGTGTCCTCTTGCTCTGGCTGCCCCGGAGGGGCAGAAGAGAAATGCATCCCCTGAAATGACACCCCACACATGCTCATCCCTAAGTCCCCCTGCCCTGAATCCTACATCTTCCACATCTGCCCTGCTTTGAGTTCCCCCTCAGCCCCTCCTCATGCCTCCCAACCCTCTGCCCTCAGTCCCCCTGCTCTCCACCCCACACTTAAATTTCTTACAGGTACTGCTGTATTGCAACTCCCCACACCACCTTCCAAGGGGGGCAGATTGTGAGAAATTTAAGTTACTTTCACCCCAGGGTCTGACTCAATATGGCCGTTCTTACGTTCCTATGTTCTCAAAGGGAGATTTTCTCTTTAAGTTATAATAAACTGAAGTAGAAATTGTAACAAGGGTAGATTAAAAAAATCCAGACAGAAGATTGATATTTTTTTAATTTGATATTGTCTCTTCAAGAACAAATGAAAAAAAAAAGAGAAACCAGTTGAAATAGAAAGTTCCTAATTTGTTTCAAACAGATGCTGCTTTTTTCTGTTTAGTATTATATTTGTCAATTAGTTGCTTGTGGTGCTTTTAGCAATCCATAGGTTTCTTACTTTATTCTACTTGCTTCAGAATAGGCTTCGTACTCATCTTTATATATTAAATAGGCAGGCAAAGTCCTTGCTGTAAAAATGTGGCCCAGAACATACAGGTTATATTTTGGTTACTAAAAATGAACAAATCAATATAATGTACACATTAAAAACACTTCCTTAGAATCTTTTTTTTTTTTATTTAAATGAATCCCACTTGTTCATCTTGTTTTTAACATCTTTAGAAGTTCTTAACTTTATCTTTTTAAATACCAAGCTCTCATATAGACAAATTTACATACAGAGAAGCATGTTTTACCTAAGATATGAAGACTTGGTAACAGTAGGTATTAAAGAATCCCTAGATGCTATATAATAGAATTCATGCATTATAAGCATCACTAGCATTCTGAAGAATTTAAACTAGATATTAACTTGTCTCTAAGAAACCACTAGTAAATTAATATGGTGAATTTTGCCCTGAAATATGAGACATCCACAACAATTTTTTCATTGTTACACATGAGAGCAAATCTTTAGAACAATTCTGAATAAATAAATGAAGTCAACTCAATAGCATAACATTAAGCAGACTTTGAAATATAAAATGACTTTAAACGCAATGTGAATGAGAAACAGTTATTGACATTGCATTAAATATATTTAATGTATTTTGAATGTAGTTGGTATAAGGTAAATTTCTGGTAACAACAAAAATGTATTAAGATATGGACCTGATTTAATTCTCTTCTCACTTGCATTAATTTTACACTGGTATAACACATTGAATTCCTAGAATTACTAGACATTTAACATGGGATGGCCCTGATTTTGCATGGTCTTAAGCTCATGCTTAACTTGCACTTACAGTAATGAAAACTACTCAGTACTCACAAGGCATAAAGTTAAGCATATGCACAAGTCTTTGCAAGACTGAAACCTAAGTGAAAGAAGAACTGTGGGCCATGTCCACAATACTTGATTTAGATTTTCA
Organism: Rafetus swinhoei; assembly: GCA_019425775.1. Taxonomy (NCBI): domain Eukaryota; kingdom Metazoa; phylum Chordata; order Testudines; family Trionychidae; genus Rafetus; species Rafetus swinhoei. Next base: position 105,524,841 of record CM033440.1, read on the forward strand.
AAAGTGTGTATGTCTACTGTAGGACTATCCAGAACATTCATACATTTCTAGTGTTTGTAACGTTGGTATGATTTCAAAAGGTATTCTCATCTCTTTCTAGCTAGATGTTTCTTTAAAATGGCTTGCTTTTGGCACGGCCTTCTTACAAAATGAAAAGAATTCTCCTGCCAGTACTACATTGTAGTATTATGCAAAGCTCCAAGATACTTCCTTTTAGTGTCTGGACTACAGCAGGACTATATATCTGGTAGTATATATCTGATGTCAGTTTACAAGCAAAAGGTAAAATATGGACAAGGAGGTAGGAGTGGAAATGTCTTCAAAAGAGGCACTTCGAACCAGCATCTCATCAGATGTAATCTAAAGCGATTCCATTAACTCTAATGGAGTTAGACTCACATTTTAAAATGGTTTTCATGTCTGCAATTTCCCACATCAGGGGAGATCAAGCAGAGTTAACTCTGCAGCTCAGTGTAAAAACATACTGAAATGGCTTTAAACTTTCATAATTGCTCTTTCACTGGCCATTCTTGAACAGTGTATGTCAAAGAAAAAAAGGGCAATTGTTTTGGAGGGAAAGGAGCAGGAGAATTTTTAGCTATCCTCATTTACTAGTTCTTTCAACTTCAGAATATACATAAATGGCTAACCCATATAAATTGAGTAAGCCCCTATGCTCTTTTAATTTATGCCCAGAAACAGGCCCACAGCTGCCACTGTGCCAGTGGCCAGAACTTCAGGCCCTTTAAATCACTGAAAGAGTGCTGGGCAGTGTGCTCTGGATGGCGCTAGGGGCTGGCTGGGCTGTGGCCCAGCACAGTCCAGGCAGGTCTGAGGGCTGGCTGACCCTAGCTCTACCCTTTCGCCTGAGGCCCTACAACTTTCTACCCAAGACCCCACCCCTTCCAGGAGTGGAGTGACCCCTACATCAGTGGTCCCCACCACTTCTCTTACTTGTCACCCCATCTCCGCGAGCCACAGTTGGGAGCTGGGACCATGGCTACAGCTGGGGGTGGATCTATAGCCAGGAGTGGGACCAGTGCTGGGAGTAGAGTTGTGGTGATAGGCCAATGTTGGGGGCAGATCCAGGGCTGAAAACAGTGCTGCAAGCGGAGCCCAAGGCCAAGGGGGGTGTATAACTGGGGCTGCATCTGGAACTGTGGCCAGGTGCATAGCCATAGCTGGACTAGGAAGCAGGACTGCAGCTTGGGAGCAGACCAGGGACCGTGGCTGGGAGTAGGGCTGGGACTAGAGCTAGAAGCAGAGTCACAGCAGGACTGGGTGGCACTCCCTAACCACCCGCACCCATGAGGACTGGCCCTTGACCCCAACAAATGTTCCTCCGTGACCCACTAAGGGGCACATCCCAGAGTTTGGAGTTCACTGTCTTACATTAATATATTGGTATTATAGCTAAAAGAAAATTACAGTACTATTGCATTAAAACTTTCATTTTCATTGGATGTTATAGTATCTTGGTATTTCACTTCTATGGAAATTCTCTAGGAAACATCACATTCTCTTTGGGATAGTTATTACAGAATTTGGTTCTTCTCTGATTTATCTTCTCACTGAATGTATATTTTCCTTCTCCCAGTTTTTGAGTATCAATGTTCTCTTTTTAGCAGTTGGAGTTTTTATCGCAGCTCTTCTGGTCTCAATAAATCATAGTCTAACATGTCACTATCAACAATTATTCCCTAGTTATCTTCACTTTCCATCTTTGTAATACCGAAGTTCTGATTTTTCCGCTTGTTTCTATTACAGCCATTCCATACTTCTACAAGGCAGCATACACTGATAAACTTGTGTCAGTCAAATAACACATACCTACTCTGAAAAGCTTGCATCCAGTTAAGAATCAGGGCCTGGATCCACAAAGGAAGGGGCTTGGGTGTTTAGGTGCTGAGTATTGCAACATCTCACATTTTGGCACCTAGAAAATCACTGGAATCTACAAAGCCTGAGGTAGCCGGTCAGGCTCCCTATGCAATGCAGCAGGAGATATAGGTATGTAAGAACAAACTGACCCACAAAAGCCAGGACACCATGCAATTCCTTGCATAAACTAGCCAATAGTAGATACCAGGAAGATGGGCACTGAACATTTCAACAACCATTATTTCTTTTTTTAAAGAAACGCCACAAAATTAACTCAGGGATATAAAACATGATGTAATAATGATTGTGCTAATATTAGGAAACGGAAGCTAATAAGGGACTCTGATGAACTGCCTAAACTAATAAATGAGGCACTGACTCGACCACTGTAATTAAAGTCTAACTGCATGACTAAACTGTTTTAGATCTGTTTGCTCTAATCTGATGATACCACAGTAACAGAGAAAAGAAGTGGAAATTTAGCTTTATATGTGATGTCTGGGGAAGAATATGAAATAAATTAAGAAGTTGATTATCGCATAAAACTCTATTGGTAAAGAGAGTAGCAATGCTTTGGAGCTATTGCATGGCAGAAATAATAACTCCAGAGGTTAATGTGACTGGTTGTTGCTGATTTATAATGTAAGAGTGTATTTTGTGCTGAAAAGATTATTAAAAAATTATGTAAAGAATATCCATGTTAGTAAATGCTCTTATGTTCTTAATTTTGAGGGATTGCTTTCAATTATATTTATAGTTTTGCATAGTGTTATTTAAAAGGAAGCATAGGGTAGTATGAATATGCAGTAACCATTTTATACAGTAAATACATTGCTAATGTTTTGAGTATGTATTTGATTTTCCAGAAGCCGGTATCTGCAATACAATTCCAAATCTAACATAGGCATTGCAGGACTGTTAAATTCACTTATGAAAATATTCAAGCCTATTTGAATTTTTATGTACAGTGCATGTAAGGGGGAAATTATATTATCAGCTCTTAGGACTGTTTTAGTCTTGGGATTAACTCTTAACTGCTTTAATCAAACTGAATTATTTTTACATTGTATTGACGTAGCTGACGTTGAGGCAAAGGCCTTCTGAGCCACTGGGCTCACAAAGGGAAAGCTTATGTGAGGTTACTGGCTGTTTGTGAAGATGTAAGAAATTACTGAATAAATTATACTCTGTATGTGCATGTGCTGTTTTGTAAAGGATTACAGTATTATAAAGACATTTGCTATCTTGTTTTGAGGGCTTTAGTAATGATGCTTCACATTTCTAGCATTTTCCATAGTTGCGGAAACACAATGAGATGTCTTTGAGATGCTACTATTTTCTTTTAAATATCTAAGCTGTTTCTTTTTGTTTCTTTGATTTGATATGAACAGATATGTGATTTCTTTCAAAACAAAGAGATTAAATGAACTGTGTCAGCAAGAACTTTGCTCATCTAATTTAAAATAGTTATACTGTTACCATATAGAAGCATGTTGATGTATTCTTAGTAAAACATGAATGGTTCAAAACCTTTCCTTTAGGCAGTATTATTTATAATTTATATAAAATAACATTCACCTTTTTAACTTTGCCTTTATGACTTTTTCACACAATCACACCAGTTTGTAGTTATTTATGTGCTCTTGTTATTTGCTTTTATTAATGATTTTGTGAAAGGGTAGTAATTAATCCTAGATGGGCCTGATTAAAGCCAATTGAAGTCAATGGAAGGACACCCCATTGGATTTCAGTTAGAAAAAAAACAAATGACTTATTTATAATGCATTCTTAGTACTTGAGCTGAGATACCTACCACAGGGGGTCCACAAAAGAGTACCTAAGGTCAGGTGGAATGGAAGCCAGAATCGTGAATTTGTTCCCTCTTGCCTTCCCATAGCTGACCCATGCAGAGATAAGAAGTGTCATAGCTAATTGCAAAAGCAGCCTTGAGTTTAGGAGATCTTGCCAATCAAGTATTTCCCTATAAGTGTCGCTAGAGTAAAGACCAAAAAAGGTGGAAGTGATACATTAATTAGATTCACATTTCAGGTATGACAAGTGCTTTCTACTCCCAGTTTTTAATCACAAATCCATTTTTCTTCTATTCTGCCTTGGTTGGTTACTCCTGCCATGGTAACCAACACTGTAAGATGTTTGATCACTCTCCTGTGTAAAGAAGACAACAATTGGAGAAGGCTACAAGCCTAGATTTTTACAGAACTGGAAGAGGTTGTCAAGTGGTAAAATTAAAGACCACCTGCTCTCTCATTTCACCACTTGACAACCTCCTTCAGTTCTTGACAACCTCCTCTAGTATATTGACCATCTCCAAACATGATTTAATTTGTATGTTGCACACCAAAGAGCATCTGGGCACTGTATGTTTAATAACGATGATGATAAACCAATCCAGCTATGTTTTCCTACTCATCGTTTCTTCCCCTTTTTACAGATGGTTGATGGAAATACAGTTAAAGGATCCAAGAAGTACAGAGTTATGAAATACCTGACTCTTCTTCCCATCCCAGTTCTATTACTATTATTATTAATATAATTAACTTTACTTTGTGAACAAGAAATGGGTTACATCTGTTATATTAATTGTTACAATGTGGTCAGCTGGATCTAGTTTCAAGTATATTCCCATCAAGACATAATCACTCTCATTTTTCTGTTACCATAATAACTTCTAACAACCATGCAACCAGGGCAATGCTAAAAGCATAATATTGGGTGCTGGAGAGCATAGTGCAAATCTTTTTTTCTTATTTCACTCCATTTCCCATGGTTGCTTGGAAACTGACTATAGCACTCCCACTGATCACCTCCTTCCCCTTTATATTATAGTGGGGTTTTTGGTTTGTTCCTGAATTTAAGACAAAAAATTGCAGCCACATTACTTAAGTGAAACTCAGATCTTCCAGATGATTCAGTGCCTAATGTTTTCCTCTCGGCTGCTGAGACTTCTTGAAGTGTTGTTAGTCATGTATAATGCATTTACAACAGGAAACCTCATATAATAGTGAAATCTAAGCAATACCTGTTTCTCAAAGAAGGAAGGAAATGTCCTGCCAAACTGGTAGAAGTTGCTGAAGTGCTTTCCCTTCTAAGGACTGCTACTATGCACTGTTACAGATACTATGTCAATTGGGTATCATTGATGTTCATGCTGTGCTTTTGAAAAATGAAAAGGTTATATTATGTTTGTCACACTCTACAAAGGAAACACATTTTTTCTTTGTAAACACTCATATGGTATGTCACATTAATTTTGGATCACCCACTCCCTGCTCTGATTAATTGAATAGTATTGTGAAGTCACATACAGCCAAATATGTTGTTCTATTGTTGTGTGCCTCATTTTAAACAACCAGATCTTTCTTCTTCTAAGCTTCATACTTAATAAGAAGCTTGACATTCCAGGGGTAATAACAGTACATTTAAGACTCCAAAAATTATAATTAGATTGATTTTGTAATAATTTGCACTTACTGGTACAGCACCTTTTACCTGAGGATCTCAAACCCACTTTGCAAATGCTAATTAAGTTTCAGCACTCCCTGAGCTAGGTAAGTATCTCTGGTAAATCCTCTTCATGTGACGTTAAAGGGTCAAAGTAGGGTTATCAAATGATTAAAAAAAAATCACAATTAATTGTGCGATTAAAAAAATCACGATTAATCGCCCTGTTAAACAATAATAAGACTCCAGCTGACCCTGGGCTCCACGTTGCGCTGCCCCTTTGAAACACCAGTAGCTGTGTGGAAATGCCTGCAATTAAAGCACATTAATATTTTTAATGGGTTAATTCTGTGCTGCATTGATCGCAGGCATTAACGTGCGTTAATTGACAGCCATAGGTCAAAGTGATGTAAGGAGGCCCTAAAAGCCCTGATCTGCTGAAGAGCAAGCACTGCAGAAAAAAGGCATAAAGATGTCTTTGTAAGTCCTGATATATAGGATGTTGCAGGAGGACATCTTGGGGGATAAGGTTGCGTCATGTAGTGCTGGTATGTAGCAGAATCAGCCTTATTATTTTGAATCCTTACACCCTGCACAATTATATGCAACTGTCTCTTTTCAAATAGTACTCATTTATTTGGTACTTACTTTGACCTTAGATTTACAAAATAAGCAGTTGAGGGTCTAGGATAAGGATGTTAAAATGTGATTATTTGGCTAATTGTATAGTCGATACAATTCATATCAACTATACAACTAGTTGATAAGTGCCTAAGCAGGGCTGCAGCGGGGGTAGCTCCAGAGGAACCTACTCGAGCCAGGACTGAGCAGTCCTGGCTCATGCCAGCTCCAGAGCCACCTGTGCTGCGGCTCTGCATTTTAAATGTAGTAAGAAGCATTTAAAATGCAGAGGCGCAGCATTCAATGCAAGCCGGGACTGCTCGGTCCCAGCTCGTGCTGAGTCCAGCAGCCCCTGTTCACGGCTGTCTGCTGTGAACAGAGGATTGTGGTGGAGCAGCCCATGTTTGCAGCAGCCAGGACTGGCTGCAGGCATGGGCTGCTCAGGCAATAGCCCCTGTTTGTGGCTAGCCCTGGCCGCCGCAAACGGGTTGCTTGGCAGCAACAATCCCTGTCCGTAGGGGTTGGGGGCAGCTCCCCACTGGGACCCCTGCGGACAGGGGCTGCTTCGCAGAAGCATCCTCTATTCCCCCTTTCCCCCACATCCTGCTGCCTCTGGATAGAGGCAGCAAGGGGGCAAGCTGCACCCCGGAGACGGTGCTGGGGGGAACTGGCTTTTAAGCTGGCTCCCTCCAGCACTGGCTCCTGTCCCCCCCACCCCTTGCTGCCTCTGATAGAGGTAGCAAGGGGGGGGGCACCACAGTGAGCACAGGGTGAGGGGGGACTGCTTGAGTCCCTGCTCACCGATGTTCCCTGCGATAATCCTGCTTTTGAAATGTACAAGAGCCCCAGAAGACTCTTGTACATTTCAAAAACAGAATCACCCACAGTGGGAACCTGTGCAAGTGAGGACTACTTCCCTGCTCGCGCTGTTTCCTGCTGTGCCTCTGCCTCCCACAGAGAAGGTGCTGGGGGAAACCAGCTTTACTGGTTTCCCCCACTACGGGCTCCTGCTCCTTCCCCCCTTCGCTGCCTCTCTCTGATAGAGGTAGTGGGGGCAGGGAAGTGACTAGTCGAGTCAACTATCTGATAAGCATTTGTTTATTGATAGTCGACTAGTCGCTTTCATCTCTAGTCTAGGACAAGGGTGGCCAACCCACAGCTCTGTGCTTAAAGAAATTCAGCTCTTAGTTTTGAGCCGGGTGCCCGGACTGCTCATGGCCGGCCCCAGCGCCTGGAGGGAGAAGTGCGTGGTGGTGGTGGTGGTGGTGGTGGTGGTGGCGGCGGCTCCAGGACTATGGCATTGGGTTACAGCGGGGAGAGATTGGGGGTGCCTGGCTCTGGGAGAAGGGAGGGGGCTGGGCTCTGGTGGAGGGCACTGGGTTAGAGCAGGGGGACTGGGAGTGCCTGGCTCTGGGGGAGGAGGATGGCATTGGGTTAGAGCGGGGGCTGGGAATGCCTGGCTCTGGGGAAGGGAGGGAATTAGGTTAGAATGGGAGGATGGGGAGGAAGGGGATTGGGTTAGAGTGGGGGCTGAGGTGCCTGGCTCAGGGAAGGGGTGGGGCATTGGGTTAGAGTGGGGAGGGGTCAGGGGGGGCTGAAGCACCTTAAACTCAAAGTCTTCATGGATGCAGAATAAGGCAGCCAACGCAAAGTCATATTTAAATTCCAGGGCAAAAAAAAAAAGAATCAGCATGTACTTGGTTTACACTGTGTTTCTTTAAAGAAAATTCAAAGGCTATTGTTTGCCAGGCTGAAGCAATTATTCTGATATATGAGTCTTTCCCTTATTGTTTTTGAAACTCATATTTGCAGTCTGGGACAGACCTGAATTTTTAGAACTATAAAAAAGCCATAATCTTCATAAATAAAAAAAATGAGGAAACTATACCAGAGATCAAGAAGCTGGAGTGAAACAGGCACTTCAAATTGTGCTAATTTACTTCGCAGTTCAGTTTAATTTTAAAAAACTCACAGGACATAATAGGGCAGTAGTGTTAAATTTAAAATTCACGGTGGGGATGCTTTTTTTTTTAGTGTGAGAATATTGCTGTATTTTTAAAGGTTTTTTTTTTTTTTTTAATTTGATGTTTGTTCCTTGTCAATTTCTCTGAAGATCTATGGACTGGCCTTGAATTTTTTAAGTGACTAGAGACTTTTTTCTTGGTTTTTGTCCGAAATGTCCTGTAATGTTATTTTTATCACTACATTTTGTGTACTATATCTACATCTATATATAGAGAGAGCTATAAAAATAAATATATAATATGTGGCTCTTCATCTCTAACTGGTTGGCCACCCTGGTCTAGGATATTGGAGACACATCAGCAATATTACATTTTTAGGTGCTTCATGAAGTTCTATCTTGGTCATGGATAATCCCTCTGGAAAGTAGCAACAGGAGTTAACTGTCTCATTTAAAGCTGCCTTTTCAGTTTATATACACACATCAATTAAAAATGCTCATATATCCTGATAATGATCCTCAGAAGAAAACTGTTATGTGTTATGGAACACAAATGCCCAAAGCATTTTTGAATCTGGGGTAAACTGAAGTTGAAGAATTTAGGGTCAGTAATCTCACAAACACTACATCATTCTCCTGATTATGCCAGTTCTTACCTCGAGTACATTATTATAGTTATGCGGTTTTCTAAACCCTCCTTAATCCCATTCACTACATATAACTGAGAATCAGTAGAATTGTTTCTTGCTAGCAGAATTACTTCTTTTGCCTAGTACAAATAGTTCATCAATTTCCCAGTCCAGGTAACTTTTGAACTGATCTTTCTCTCTTCAAGAGTTCCTTCCTACTTGTTGAATTTATTTAATTCAGTTGAGGTGGATCTCTTGCTAATTTAGTAAGATATTTTACTTGCATGGATATAATTATATGTAAATTGTTACTGCTACTTTTATCCCCCCCTCCTCGCTGCCAGCAAGGCTTTTGAACACTGTCCAACCATTGTTCTTAGTACTTAATGAATTCTTGTAGTGGAATGTTGAAATTGCTTATCAGTATTTTGAGTACTTAGCTTCATTTTCATTATAGTCCAGTTCTTTATGCTACACATATTTCATAATTCCAAAATTAGTTATTCATAATTACAGCCAGTCTAGTGACTAAACAAAATATTAATGTGAATGTAATGTTCATGAAAGGTGGTATTCTGACAGCCTAATGGGGCTTGCAGAGGACATCAGGACTGAATGCTAACTATAGAGCAACTAGTATTATTCAATAATAAATATAGATATTTTCATTTGAAATAATTTTAACAAACCAGCATCCAAAACCTGTCAGATAATTTCGCATTGTACCCTAATTTTTTGAGGTTGAGAATGTAAAATAGAGAAACTCTCATTTCTTACATTATCAACAATTCAGCAATACTGGTAATGTCTGTATTCACAGCCCTAACGATTGGTGTAATTAGATGGACCACAATAATACAAATGTACCTGTATACCTGCAGGTACAGGTGTTACCTCGAGGGCCTAGATAACATTCAAATTAAGCTCAATGGTGAATGCACTAGTCAAAAGAAAACAGATCTGTCCCCTCCCTCACAGTCTATCACCTGTGAATTAGGCTGATAGATAAAGAGAAACAGACTCAAATTAAGAGTGAAAAACAAAAGGAAACTATTAGTTATTTTTATACAATATCTGGGAAAAGCAGGGAGGAAACCCGATGCAAACTAGTAACCTTTAACAAAACAGTGGAAGCAAACAGTGAAAACAATTGCCAGTACCCTTAGTGCCTCAAATGGGCTGCGCGAAAATAAATGGTAAGATAATAGTGGGGCATAAAAGTAAATGCTCTACTTTTCTTGGACTAGAGTGGCCAGAGATGATGTCCAGGACCTGCAACCTTTGGGCTGATTGTGAGCCCGCAGGGAGGAACGCTGGGGAGTCCTGCGCTGATGTGGCAGGAACCCTGGCAAGGACTGCAGGCGGATGACACTGGCGCTGATAGTACGACCTCTCCTCTCCCTCTGAATGGTTTGCAGCTGTGTCGGATCCCTCGATTATTTCAGATGAGTCCCGACGACCTGCGCAAACACTGTCACTCCGATGGCCAGCGACAGCTTATGGCTTTCCTAGGACTTATAAAGCCTCAAGGGTGGGAAACCCCTGAAGTGATCTGTACCACGTGATTCCCCAGTGAGAACCCGTTCTGAGGTAACTGGAATGTTCTTATGAAAAAGGCGGGAAACTCCAGTTTGTGCCGGTTTTTGTTCACCACTCTAAGGAAGAGAGCCTCTCCCTGCTCCGAGGTCACATGGTACAGAACTCCATTTTGTTTTTCATGAACAGCCCAGAAATATCATTTAACATTATCAACTAGACATACAGTCCTTATAATTAACATATTTACATAACTGATTACTATTATCAGGAGATCAACCTACCCTGGCACTTCCAAATATCTAAGGGTATGTCTACACTTGCACCCTAGTTTGAACAAGGGATGCAAATGCAGGCATTCGAAATAGTCAATGAAGCGGGCATTTAAATATCCTGCGCTTCATTAGCATGATCTCTCCGGCGCGTTACTCCCGAATGCCATCTGTTTTGAAAGTGAAAGTGCGCGCCGGCACGCATTAGTTCGAACCAGACCCCTTGGTTTGAACTAACGTTACTCCTCAAAAAAATTAGGAGTAACGTTAGTTCGAACCAAGGGTTTGGTTCGAACTAACACGTCCCGACGCGCACTTTCACTTTCGAAACAGCTGGCATTCGGAATAACGCGCCAGCGAGATCATGCTAATGAAGCACGGGATATTTAAATCCCCCGCTTCATTGACTATTTCGAATGCCTGCATCTGCATCCCTAGTTCGAACTAAGGTGCAAGTGTAGACATACCCTGAGAGTCCCAAACAGGCCCTTGGGACTTTATTTCCAGAAGCAGAACTTCTAACAGTATCAATGCCAACAACCAATGAATGCTTTCAGTGCTATGACTGCAGAATTACATGAGAAAAAAAAGAGAGCTGTACTGACCACCTGATTAAGTGTAAAGAACACTTATTTAAGCATGGTCTTCAGAATAAACTCTGCTCTGATGCATATTTTTCCTAACTCCTTAGCCCTCATTAGTAGAGGACATATCTTTATTTAAGCCAGCTGAAAAATTAATTGAACTGTCATCTCCAGTCTTTAACAGATAGCTCAGTATTTCCTGAATTGTCATTCTCACATGTATCATTGGGAGACAAGAGGGAACAAAGGAGTTTGGTCAAGTTATCAAAGGAAAGTGAGCAAAAAATCCTGTCTAGTATAAAGGTCCAGTGAGTGCTACTGTGGAAAAGAGCCATTCCCTAAGAAGAGGGGTGCCGTAGAAGAACAACCAGACACCTGAAGCAGAGGTGCCTCTGACTCAAATGAAGTGCCTCATGTTCCAACAGGAACTAAAGACTGAGTAAACTTAGAGAATGGAGAGTCTCTTAGGACCCAAAATTGCAAACATGAACACACCACTGCTTCTTTAGCACAAAGTTCAGCAGCTCTAAGATGATTATTCTCTCAGAATTGTCATCACTATTGTCCTTAAAACATCTTTTATAGTGATAGTGATGTCAACACAGATTTGCTCTTTCCTGTCTCCATGTGAAAGTGGGAGGAGTTATACCAATCTGTCTTCAGAGAGATGTAGCTGTTCAGTATCTCAAATTATTAATTTCATTGCCATTGATAAATCCTTTTTTTCTGCTAATTATGACTAGCTACTTCCTTAGCAGTTACTTACCTATTGCAAGTGTTACAAAATTGTTATGGAAGAAACATTCAGACTTGGATACCTGAAGCTAGGGATTGAAATAAATGATCTAATATTCAGCATTAGTGGTATCAACCGTTTTCATTGATCTCTTTGGGAGGCGATGGGAGCTCAAAGCCTACGAACATTCAGCCACTCATTTAAATATAAATGTGGGCACCTCTGGCATGAGTTTAAAAGTTTTAGCCTAAGGCATTCTAAAAATAATAATAAACCTGTAATTGCTATTTACAACTAAGTCTTTAAGAGTTTCATATATAATATTGCTAGGATGGTATGTCTAAAATTTGTAAAAAAGGGTTTGACTAGAGAGAAAACTGGGCTACCATTTTTAGAACACTGCAAGAAACATTATAAAAAAATGAACAATGACGGAAAGATAAAGTCCACAGTCTTGAATGCATAGAACTCAAAGAGATGAAGAATGGCTTCTCTACTTCTGCTGCTACTGTCAGGAGTTTTAGTGCAGAGAGCAATTAATTTAATCAACTTTTAATGGTCTAATTAAATTCCAGATACTGAGTTGAATATTATGTAAATTCAATTCTTTACTGCTTTTCTGAAATTAATGCAAATATTGTAGCTTTGTGTTTAGGGACACACCATCCTTCATTATTCTAAGTCAAAATATAAAATGGAAACTTTTGACACCTGACAAGAGTGATGGATGGATTGCACATTATTACCTATCAGAGTTCATTTCAGATTTTCAGAACCAATTAGTTGCTTTTTAACAGAGAAACATTCTGAGCAGCAATTTGACTTTGGTTAGCAAATTTTAAAAATTGCGTGACAAATCATTTGAATCCACTTTAACGAAAAGCTCTACTCATTTCTTCCAACTTATTTTTAATATTCTACTGTTGTCATCACACAGCTGGAACATGGAAGTGAACAACTAATATACTTATTTAGCTGCCATTTAAAAAAAAAACCTGCTCTTCTACTATTGGCACCAAGAACTACATAGGAGGTATTTGTTAAAAAGGTTAATTTCTGTAATAAATCCAAGAGACATCATCTTTCACTGAGGAATGTTCTAGTTAATAAAATAATTCAGTCTCTAACAAGGTTTCTAACTGTGGAAATGTTTATTATATGAGATTTGTCCAGGTTGGTGCAGAATAAATGTTTTTGTCCTAGATTTATTATTCTATGAAGTATTTAATTATATATGCTGCACTATCCCACAGCTTGTTTTTAAAATTGTTGCCAACATAAATTCAAGGAAACAAAGCATCTTTGATGTATAGATCAAACCAAGGATTGAATGAACTCTGAATGAACTCTACACGATTAATCTAGTCACAGAATAGTTTAGCATCTCACTTCACTGATTTTAATGTGATTATTTCTATTTGATCCATGGTGAGCAATAAATAAAGCAGTGATTTTTCTCATCCAACTGGTATTATAGACAAGGTTGTTAAGGCAACTCTCTAAAGCAGGATAACAGCTTTAAAGATAGTTGTTGTTGGCTTATGAAACAGTATTTTGAGAAAAAAAAAAGAAAAGAAAAAATAATTTTCCCCTGCAGATTACTCCTGATTTACACTGGTATGAGATCACAATCAAGCCCAGATAGAGGAACAACAGAGTAAGGACCATGACAAGCCAGAGACTAGTGCTATCAAGTGGAAAATGAAATGGCCGAGGAAGCTAGAGGAAGCCATAAACAACTGATCAGTTCAAATCTGAGGGCCTAGTCTATACTATACCCTTACGCCCCATTCACCATCAATCTAACCTATGCAACTTCAGCTATGCAAATAATGTAGCTGAACTTGACCTATTTATTGCAGTGTTTTCTACACATAAAAGTCGGTGGGTGCTGCTCTTTTGTTAAGTCCAGGTACTCTTCTCGTCCTGGTGAAGTAATGGAGTTGACAGGAGAGTGCTCAGAGGCAGATTTATTGTGTCTAAGCAGCACTGATCCATCATGTAGTGAAGAGAAGCTCTAAGGCAGGGGTGGGCAAAAGGCCCACTGCAGGCCAGATGTGGCCCGCCACGCCAGTGGATCCAGTCCGCATCCATCCTGCTGTTCCCTCACCCCTAGACCAATCAGGGCCTGGGGGTAGGGGAGTGCATGAACTCCCCTTCTCTCACCCTCCCCCCACCCCCAGAGCATGTGATGGCTAGAGAGACATGCCAGTTGTTTTAAAACAGCTGGCATTTATCTCTAGCTGCCACGCACCTATGGTGGGGGTAGGGGACTTTGTGCGCTTCCCACCCCCAGACCAATCAGAGTCTGGGGGCAGGGAATGCACAAAGTCTCTTGTGTTTCCCCCGCCCTGTCAGGAGTGCACAGCGGCTAGAGAAAAATGCTGGCTATTTTAAAACAGCCAGCATGTCTCTCTAGTCAGTGTGTGCTCTGAGGACGTGAGACAAGGAGATTTTGCGTGCTCCCCTGCCCCCAGACCCTGATTGGCCTGGGGGCAGGGAGAGTACGCGAAGTCTCCTCCCACTGGGTGCCTAGAGGGAACTGACAGCTGTTTTAAAATAGCTGGCATTTCTACCTAGGAGGTGGGCTGGGAGGGGGAAGACTTCATGTGCTCCCCCACCTGAGGCCAATCAGGGTCTGGGGGAGCACCCCTTCTGCCCAAGGCTCTGCCCCTTCTGGGATGACCTGGGGCCACTTCAGAAATTTCTGAAGTGGACCTCCTTTTAAAAATTATTGCCCACCCCTGCCCTAAGGGATATATCCTGGCCTATGCTATGTCCTCAGAGCCATAACAAGGGTAGAGCAAGTGGGGCACTAGCCCCAGGCGCAGTACATTTAGGGGTGCAAAATTAAAAACTAGAAAGTTAAAATATTATTTCATTTATCTCTTTACTATAATCAGTTTGCAATCTCAATATATGTGCAATTAACAACACGTGCAAGGAATAAAATTAATACAAAAAATTAAGAATTTTATCCTTTTTTTGGGCGGAGGAGGGCGCAGTTCAGTAGCTTGTTCCCGGCACAGAAAACCTTAGTTTTGGCTCTGTATGTCCTCCCCAATAATCACTAACTGGGAGCTGAGATTACCCTTGGCATGGGAGAATCCCTATGTGATGTGGAGCCACTGGTGTTCATTCTGTTTGTTTCTGTATTGTAATACTAATTGAGTAACAAATTCTAAAGATGAATCAGACAAATGATAAATAGTATCCACAGGTCCAGTCCTATTAGGGAGGAGATTAAGGACTTCAGTAGTGAAACCATGGATGAAATAGGTACTACCTTCTCCTAAAAGGGACAATCAACTCAGAAGAGTTGGGTCAGGAAAAGAGGGGCTTTTATACTCTGTTCTAGAACAATAGACTGATAAACACTCTTGCCTCACCAATGGTTAACCATTGAAACTGATTCATGTTGCCATCACTCTTTTAATGTAGACTGGCAGAGTGAAGGAAAACATGGGTTTCCAGTCCTTCTGACCTTTAGACCAATGCTGACTCCTGTACTGTTAGCCATTTTTCATTTAAATTATGTAGTTTCATCTCCTTAGGATTCTTAGGATTTTGGACACAAATATAATATTGACATCTACATTTCAGGGAAAATGTAAACTAGAAGTAACAAACTTATTTAATAAAAAATAGTACTTGTAATTCCTGATTCATTGATCCAAATAGTTATCAGAAATGTGACATTCAGATACAAACTAAAAAAATAATACAAAGGCCAGTTTGATGTTATCTGCAGATTCTACTATGCAAAGGAAGTTCACATTTTTATATGAAGTCTATTGCTAGGTCTCTAAAAATGCTGCACAGTAATTACAGACCCATGATTATTTATGCTTGACAGCCCCATCGGAGATTATCAGCACCCTATAATTAAACTATTTTAACAAATCCTCCCTAAGAAATGCCTGGAGATCCAGCAGCAATGAAAACATTTCCCTGGATCTAATTGGGCAACTTCTCTCTTAGACTGGCAAGCAAATACTGTAGTCAATGGAACTGCTTGGGTTAGTACTTCACTCACCTGTGTAAGGGTTGTAAATTTGGACCTTTTAGGTCTGTCCTATTTAAAGCTCAAGGGGAGGAGAAACATAAATATATCTCTTTGAACAAAGATTTATTATTTACAGGTTATTTCAGAAAAAGCCAAAATCTGTGAAAAAGGAAAGTTCTGACCATATCAAGTGAGCTGAATAAAGGTAACCTTGTAGTAGCAATTTTCTTAAGAGAATTAAGATTTTCAATTTTTTCCTATAGTTATATTGCAAACCTATACGTATTGAGTTATATACATCTATATAGCTTATTTAGCATACATCTACACAGCAGGGCTAAAGTCAAATTAAGCTACACAACTTCAGATACATCAATTGTGTAGCTGAAGTCGAAATAGCTTAATTCGGCTTTTGGCACTGTCTATACAGCAGGAAGTTGAAGGACACTCTTCCTTTGACTTCCCTTACTCTTAGTGAAATGAGGGTCACAGGAGTCGGAGTAAGAAGCCCTCCAGCTTGACATTATTTCGAAATAATGGCTTGCAGTGTAGACATGCTCTTCGTTATTTTGGAATTACATCAGTTATTCCAAAATAACGCTGCTGTGTAGACATAGCCTCAGTGTATAATGTTCACTTTGACTATGGATGAATGCTAAGGTTGAGAAAACCACATAAGTGCTAATTACTACTTTTAATGTCTCCTAACTTTTTGAGTGAGTGGGATTGTTTTTAGGAGAACATTTCACACATATGGTCTCAAAAAAACCCAAGTTTGAATCACATCTGTTAGACCGCTTGAATACAAGGAAAATGAGAATACTCACACATTCCCTGGTTGAAAGATTTGTGTCATATATTTGTTCACACACACAGATTAGCAAGGTGATGTCATATGGTCTGAGGAAATCTTTTTCAGTGTTTTAAAATGTAATTATTTACGCTTCTTTTTCTACATGGATTATTTTTAAAAATACTTTGAAGATTAAAAGCAGGAGAAAGTGATTATGTCCATCATGGAACTTCATTTCTGAGTCATGGACAAGCAGGATCCAATGCACATGTAGCACAGCTGATTGCTACTTTTGTGCAATAACAGAACCATTTCCCATAATCAGCTCAATAATGCTGCTAACAAGAATCTGCAGACACATGCTGCTTACACAGAAGCAGGATGTTGTTTTGTCTATATGACTAATAATATTTTTACACTTATTTTAGTTTTTGCCCAAAATGGCATCTTCTGGAAGTTTTGATTAAAATTCACTACTGTAGTTAACTTAAGCCCTTCATATGTCATTTTGCTTTAGCACAAAAACAAAACTGGTTTTCCATGCTGTACAAAATATTCTGCTGGCAGAATTCTATAACTGTATAGTTAAATCATAAACATCTTACTTGTTTGTGTGTCAAAAGACTCATTGTGTGCATAATACAACCTAAATTTGTAACACTGCAAGGTTTTGGAACTAAAACTAGCAAGCATAGCTATGATTTTACTTTGATGAATAGATGAAGTTCATATCAAAAGGATTATTCATATCAAAATGACAGACATTTCTGGCAAACTGTAGTCATGACAACCATTTATTAATGCATCCCTGAATGGAAAATAAAAACTCTCAATGAGACAAGACTGTGAAAATAGACACGTAAAAAAAAAAGGTTAATTGCATATTTATCCAACAGCCAACATTTGCAAATGTGGGGGTAAAATATTCAAAAGAAAACTACAGTAGTAGCAAGAGAGCTTTTGCCATCATTGAAGGATGGATCCAGCAGCAGATTTTCCCTATACCATACACAATATACATCCAAAGAGCTGTGATTCTATCCCAACACTGTCCGTGCCATAAATTCACTGAACTCTCACAAAAAGTAACTGAATTGGGAAGGTCCTCATAATGTGGCTAGACTGTTTCCTCAGCACTCTCATTGCTCTCCTCCTCTATTAGCTCCTCCAGATAATTCAAACCAGCTCCTTCAAATAGTGACAGAGCATTGGTTATTAGAGACCTTTTCAACATCTTTCATGTGACCGTACTGCACTATCATGAACATTATTTTTTCTCAGTGCTACATAAGTTCACGGGCTCGAGATAAGAGATATTCCAATACACCTTCTGAGGATGTCTACACTATAAAATTAGGTTGAATTTATTGAGGTCAATATTTAGCATCTGATTTTATAAAGCGGATGATGAATGTCCTCACTTAGCACATTTGGCTAGTGGCTACCATTGACTCCTGCAGCAAGGCATTGTGGGTAGCTATCCCACTGTTCCTGCCACCTATTTGAATCCTGGGTTAGACACCCAATGCCTGATGGGATAAACACATTGTCGAGTGGCTCTGGGTATAGGTCATCACCCTCCCATGATGCATTTACCTCCTCTCTCCCTCCTTCCTTGAAAGCAACAGCAAACAATCATTTCACACCTTTTTTCCTTGGTTATCTATGCAAATGCCATAGCACTGCAAGCATGGATGCTGCTCAGCAGTACACTGCTGTGGTAATTATTGCAAAAACCTTGCACATTATTCTGCAGGGGGTGGGACTTGATGACCTCCTGAGGTCTCTTCCAGCCCTAGGATTCTACGATATGTCCAAAGCCTAGCTAGGAACTGCCTGCACAAGGAAGAATGTGAGGAGGGGACACACACAGATGTGCAGGAACCCATTGAATGGAGCAATTAGCATATGCTGGTGGCATTCAGGTATGTTGACATAGTGGAATGCTGATTCTGGTCCCAGGAAACAAGCACAGACTGGTGGGACTGCATAGTTATACCGCTATGGGGTGATGATTAATGGCTGCAAAACTTTCACGTTTAAGGCCACATTTGTGGAACTTTGCAAATTGCTTTCTCCTGCCCTGAAGCACAGCAATACCAAAATGAGACCTGCTCTGACAATTGAGAAATGAATAGCTATAGGCCTGTGAAAGTTTGCAATGCCAGAATGCTAGTTGGGAATCAATTCAGTGGGGGCTACTGTGATCCAAGTAGCCAGGGCAATCAATAACCTTCTTCTAGGAAGGATAATGACTCTGGAAAATGTGCAGGACTTAGTGCATGGCTACCTGAGATGGGGCAACAGATGGAATGCATATCCTTCTCTTGGCACCAGATCTCCTTGCCAAAGAGTACATAAACTGCAAAGAGTACTTCTCAAAGTACTTGTTGCAAGTACTGATGGATCACAAGGGCCATTTCACTGAAATCAATGTGGGATGGTCAGAAAAGGTGCATTCCACACATCTTTAAGAACTCTAGTCTCTTCAAAAAGCTGCAAGAGGGAACTTTCTTCCCCCAACCTGAAAGTTACCACTGATGATGTTAAAATATTAATAGTTATCCTTGGAGACCCAGCCTATCCCATGGCTCATGACACACACAGGTAGTCTGGACAGTAGTAAGCAGTTCAACTATAGGCGAAACAAATGCAGAATGGGCCTTTGGCTGTTTAAAAGAACACTGGTGCAGTTTATTGACTAGGTTAGACCTCAGTGAAAGCAATATTCCCACTGTTGCTACTTGCTGCATAATATCTGTGAAAAGGGAAAAGTTCCTGGAGGAACAGGGAGGTTAAGGCAGATTGTCTGGTGGCCAATTGAGTAGCCAGACACAAGGACAATAAGAGCACATAGAAGTGCAGTAGCATCAGAGGCTCTGAAAACTAGGAATGTCAATGTGTAGTCAACTATACGATTAACTGATAAGTTTAGTCTTAGCGTTTAATCTTCTCAACGTCATGCATCCCACCACCCTTGGCTGACTCTGTATCAGAGGCAGCAAGAGGGGAAGCAGGAGCTGGTGCTGGGGGGAAGCTAGTTTAAAAGCCGATTCCCCCACAGAACTGGCTCAGAGGTGCCACTTGCCCTCACCCACCCCGCTGCTGCCTCTGATAGAGGCAGCAGCGCGGGGAAGAAGGGGCAGGGGGAAGATTGCCATGAAGCAGCCTGAGAGCCCCATGGACAGAGGCTGCTCTGCATCCCACAGAGCAGCCTCTGTCTGCGGTGAGTCTGGGCCCACCATGGGCCAAGGCTGCTTCGTGGCAGCAACCCGTCCATGGAGGGTCCCAGCTCTCTGCAAAGGATGCTCTGCATCGCACGGAGCAGCCTCTGGCCATTGGGATCTTGGACTCCCATGGACAGTGGCTGCTACCATCCCACGCTGCTTTCTCTGAATAAGAGGCAGCAAACTGTGGCAGCAAGCAGCTGGTCTGTGCAGGGAGCTAGTTTTTAAATTATCTCCCCTTGGAGACTGGCCCCCACCTGGCACCAATGTCCCCTCTAAGCTGTGGGCAGCACAGCTTCACAGGTGATTAATCAGCCAGGCCCAGTCAGTCAGCTCCTGGTATGAAGCCCTGAGCCTCTGACTGGACGGGGCTGATTAATCTCCTGTGAAGCTGTGCTGCTGCACAGCTTAGAATGAACACTGCCTAGCACCCCATGGTGCTGCCTCTGATAAAGGCAGCCAGCAGCATTGGATGGCAGGGGACTCCCTGGGAGTAGGGCAAGAGCACATTGGCTGCCAGACTTGCCTCCAAGGACTATCAAATAGTCGTGTAACTACTAAGATTTCATGCAGTTACATGACTATTCAATTACCCAATATCTAAACATCCTACTGAAAACCAGTTTCATGAATGACCAGACAACAATGGGACAGTTGTGTGTTGCTCATTATCAAGTTGCCTCCTGTTGTACGTGTACTGCCCTGTAAACCAATCTTCCCCCACCCCAGTTGGCACAGTGAATAAATATCTTACTGTTCTATGCATTTGTATTTAGGCAGCATAGTAAACAGACACTGAACAGAAAAGGAATCGCATGCAAGGAAAGGGTCTGAAAACACAAGGGGAGCATAGGGTGAGCACAAGGACATGGTGTTTATTACAATTGCCCTGCATCGCAATCAAAGCTGTGGGAATGACAGCCTCATACTCAAGCCATCCCTCAGAACTGAGTGAAAGGCTTCCCAGGCCTTCTCCATTTCCCTGCATTCTAGAACATCTGGGAGAGAAACATATGGAACTTGGTGAATAGGGCAGGTGATTTATCAATGGGTGTAGGGGCACTCTGTGCGTCAGCTGCTTTTCTTGCACCTCATCAGCTCTGTTTGCTCTGCCACAAGCCTCAATGTCTCATCCTGCATCTTACACTCATGTTCCTTGCATACTCTCTTGCCCTGTTTGGAACAGTGACCTCTAACAGCATTTGCCTCCATGTATTCAGTTTTGCTGTGAGTGAAGGCAGATTAGAAGGTGAAAAAAATGCAATTAAATGTTTAATCTATGAAAGTCTAACTACAGAAGCAAGGACAGGTATCCCAGATCAACTTTCCCCCAGATAGAGTGGGGGGGGGGGGGGGGGAGAGGAGAAAGCAAGGGCAGACTTTACAGAAGATGCATGATAAAAACAGAAAGTTAACTTTTACAGTGATTGAAGCAATTTAATAACACAAAGCACATAGGTAGAAGGCCAAATTTTGCATTTTAAATTGAGCACCTACTAGTAAGGTAGAACACAGCAGAGTACTGAGCAGCAGAACTCTGTTTTCCAGCACGCATGTTAAGAAAGGTTAAACTGTTTCAAGGAGCACCTGCTGTGAAGGTGGACTGTATCCCAGGTGTTCAGGGAAGATCAAAGATTAAACCCAATTACATTTAACCACTGTAGCATGATTCCAAATGTGTACTCACCAGAGTTGCCCTCCCCACCATCAGGGTCTGGCAACAATAGGCCCTGGGAGGAGAATGGCTCCAGAGTTAGGAAAAGCTCCTGGCTGTTAGTGAGAATGTATCCTCCACTTACTGCTGAGCATTCTCCTCCTCTTCTATGATGGTCTCCTCATTGTTGTCCGAGGCTGTCTGAAGAGTCACTTGGGAAGTATCCATGGATAGTTTTGGGATACTTATTGAGTCTTCTCCCCCCCCCCCAGAATCTCATGCAGCTGCTCATAGAAGCAGCATGTTTGTGGCTGACCCAGAGTGACTGTTTGCCTCCTTTGTCTTCTGGTATGATCACCTGAGCTCCTCTATTTTCATGCGACACTGCTGGGTGTCCCTGCTGTATTCTTTCCATGTTTTATGATTTTGGCACAGATATCATAGTTTCTTCTGTTAGTTTAGAGTTCTTCCTGCAGATTCTTCTCTGCATACATCAATCAGATCTAGTATCTTCTGCATACTCCATGCTAGAGCCTCTTTGCAACCCTGGACAGGTATGCTGTTCGGCTTGCCATGCTAACCAAACAGGAAATTAAATTCCAAAGTTCCCAGGGCTTTTCCTGTGTACCTGGGAGTGCAGCAGAGTTGAAAGTTCTGGCCAGAGTAGTCACATTGGGGCACTGAGGGACACCTCCTAGAATCAAGAATGTTGACTTGAACAGTTCTCTGTCTGTCTTACCACAAATTTGACACTGGAAGATCAAATTTAGAGCCACTCCTCAAGATGGAGTACAGACCTTAATGTTAGCGGTAGTGGATTAGTAGTGTAGACATATTCATAAAAAAAAACCACGGTTAACAACCTCATGGTGCAGACTAGGTCTAAGACAGTTTGGAAGAAGTCAGTTCAGCCTCAATACTCTCATCAGTGTAACCAAACTCCTCCTTGTGCCAAATTGTCCAAACAACCAGTGGCAGTTAATTTGCCCAGAAAAGATTTTAAAACTGCCTGTGGCACACAGGAGTCCCAAGAGAGGGGACAAAATT
Organism: Rafetus swinhoei; assembly: GCA_019425775.1. NCBI lineage: Eukaryota > Metazoa > Chordata > Testudines > Trionychidae > Rafetus > Rafetus swinhoei. The sequence continues at coordinate 105,547,252 of CM033440.1, forward strand.
ACATTCTGCACATTGTGAGAAGAGAAAGTTAGATTTACCTAACAAAACAACCACATATGCCTATACTGAAAGGAATCAAGTTATGACTCAGAGTAGGCTACTGTGGTTTAAATGATTAATAATCGTTATTGTATGGATATATTTTATTTTTAAAACCACATTCCCAAACCATTTTGTAGCATAGTAAAAAAACTGCTGTGTGGATGGAGTCCTAGTCTTTCATGAATAATCCCAGTCTAAAATATAAAAAACTCCCAAGGGTTTTCCTATTTATATTTTTCCTTCACAATTCTAGTATAAAGTCTATGTATTTATAAAAAATGGAAGATAGTCTGATTTGACATTGAAATTCCATTCTGTTAATTTTATTTTAAAAATATTTCTAACTGCAACCCAATAGCCATCCGATGAGTGCCATATTTAACTATTGAAAGTATAGTTCAAAAGCTTAAAAATAAGGAATATTCATATCAAATAAAGGGAAATGCCAAATGTATTTTATTAGAATTTTAACAGACATTGCAAAAAATATTGCATATTTACTGAAAACATAACATTTTAAAAAGGTAGCAATGAGGCATCAAATAAAAGACAAAGAATACAACAGCTGTGTACATTTGCTGTAAAGGAAATTACAACTGGGGAGGGGATGTGTAAGAAGGGATCACGATGTGGGGAAAATGAGAAATACAATATTTTTAAAGTCCCAGGACAAATATGAACAAAACCAGCCAAGTTCCGATAGACTGATAACATATTACTGATGTTTTACAGACTGCATAGCAGTGTAAAATAAATGCTGTTATCCCAATTATGTATTGTATTCTTGCATATGAAACAATTTACAATCAGAAATGTTGTTTCCAGCATTGATATTTTAATAGCTCTGGATTTTCATAAAAATAGAAACTTATATTTAACAAAAAGTCAGTATCTAACACTTGAGAACAAAAGTGCATGTATTGAGAATGTAGTGTTATCTGTCAAGATGAAAATAGCTAGTATTTAAAATGCCTATTTTAACACAGCAGCATAATCAATTTTACTTTAGCTGCATATTTGTACTCTGCTACAGGCTAGATTCTGTCCACATAAGCACTTGCAGCAACTTCTCTCTAGAGAAACACCTTTAGCTAGCCCAGTTCTATAAAAAGCAGGATTCTTGTTAATTCAAATACCAAGAACCCGAGTTACAGTAGTTCTTGACTAAGTGAGTATCTATCACCTTGGGGTGGGGGCAGCTTTAGAGATGCAACCTGAATAGTCTGTGTTCTTCCAGTATGACAGCTATTTCTGGAAGTGAAGGCAGCATGGAGTCCATTACAGCTGAGATATGGTGCTAAAAGGAAACAGTCTTTCCATGGGACTGGAGGTTTCTTTCTCTTGGTTTTGAGAGTATTACAACATATAAAAGGGAAGGGAAGGAAAGATCTTTTTACCTCCAGATAAAATCCAATTTCTATGTCCAAATTAGAATATCATTCACGTTTCCTGCAGTCATCACCATGGAGATGTATGGAGAGTTATCAAAAACAGCTGAACTTTTTGCAAAGTGTTCTTCCCCCACTTGCTCCCATCCAAAGTGGGAGAAAGAAGTATGAAAAGACACATGATCCCAAGATTCAAATGTTCTAGAAAACGGCATGCAGAGTTTGTTTTGTCTGAGCTCTTCAACAGTTTTGTCATATGGCACTGAAGAACTGGGTTTGGTTTCTTTTTGGAGAATCTTTAGCATTCTGAACAGAAAAAAACCACAATGACTATTTAGCTGAATTGGACCCAGAATGGGCAATACACAGATGCTGCAATTGTGAACTGTAGCCAGGCTAGCAATAACTAAGTATCGCTTACAGAAGTTACAAGCTTTAAATGTAGCCATTACTATAGAAGCCTCTCCTTAAGAATGTCTTGTTTTATCTAAAATTGAAATGCATACTGTATTTCATTGTTCCAAACTCTAGTCTGTTTCTGTCGTAGTGTGTGGCACAGTCACAGAGTGCAACAGTCTATTGTCACCAACACAAAAGTCTGAAAGTAATTTTGAATTGAGCTATTGTACTTTTGTTATTAACCAGCACATACTTCCTATTCACAAGATGCTATGCAAGTTTCCGCATGGCAAGAGACTGTAGAAACAATTTGGAGTTCATTTAATCACACATGTGGCTGAACAAAGCATTTTGGATATGTTTTATGCAACTAATGGAAACTGTCTCATCTTATGAAGATGATACATTTTAATACACTTAGGCAATTAAAATGCCCTCAACCAGTGTAGCATTTTTATTGACAAATTAACAAAAACAAAAGACAATACGTTACAATACCATAACACAAAAGTTAAGCCCTTTCATTGGCTGCATTTTAAATCTATAATTGTGCATCCCGAATTCCAACTTATGACCAATAAACAGGAAGATGTTGTTCCTTATCTCTAGGACTGGAGAATGGACTTTAAAAAGTGATTTTTAACAACTGCCACCTTAAGGCCTAATTTTTCATGGTTTTAACCTCAAGAGTTTTGCTCCCAAAAGTGAAATAACCATTAGTTCACAAGAAAAGTAACCTTTGCTGACACTTCAAAAAAAAAAAAAAAAAATTGTGCTCAAATTAATCTGCCATAAACCAGAGTTCACTTATTTCACTGCTACATATTTTTAAAAATGCATGTCCCATGTCACCATATACTAACTAGGATGAGCACTACAACACTGATTAAACTAAAATTTGAACACATGTGCTTAAAAAGTCAAAAGTTTGTCTCAGATATCTACTACAGAGTTCTGAATAGTGTTCATTTTTTAATGTTTAAGTAATTTGTAACAAGACCAAGCACACAAAATGTGTTTGATCATGAACTTGTCTCATTACAACTCAAAGTATCCTATCTGAATGTGCATACCTTTAGAAATCCATTTCTGAAATTGTACTAATTCAGCAAAAATATGGGCACCAGTGAATCAGAAAAACACACACATTAGAGAACTTAAAAAAAAAAAAAAAAAAAAAAAAAAATCACATAAGTTAGATAAAACTACCCTGTCCAGCAAGTTCCAAATTTTTCAAACATTAAGGCAACTTTCAATACTTTCAACTAAACAGTATTATAAAAAAATAAATGTCACTTCAAAACATTATATACATAGTTACAGAGTAGATTTAACTAGAAATTTTCTTTAGTACATTAATAAAGTGTCATGTAATATTACAGAGGTTATATCAGGTGCTTGAGTGTATGTGCAAGTGGAGGGTCATAGCATTTTAAAGTACAGGTTTCAAGACAGAGCGGAGTGAACGTCCTTCTTTAGTTAGTTCTCGTGTTACACACATACATGGCAACGGGACAGCCTCCTCCCTTCTCTCTACAGCATTATACTTGCATTTCTTCAAGTGGTCAGCCATGCTTACGATATCAGCAAACTTCCACTCATTCACAGTACAAAAAGCTGTACTGAATCTCCACACCTGGAAAACAAATAAATGCTTAGCATCAAACTGGTTTTCATAAACAGAGAATCAAACTAGTACTACACTAACCTTCATTTCGTAAATAATTTAGGTCCACCATTAATTACAGCTAAATCAAAATTACCAGTTGTACACAGTTTACTAAATTCCAGTCAGTAATATCCAGCTTGACTTTCAGAATCCAGGTTGACTTTACAGGACAGAAGTTTGAGGCAGAAGTGGAGGTGGGGAAAGAATCATTTTAAATTGAACACATTTGATCTGGAAATTGTATGCCAGGCAAAAACATTATGTAGCTTAGTATCTGTGTGGTTTTAGTTTTGAAAAGTAAGATTCTGGTTGTCAGTCATGCTGAGTATCTGCAAGTCCAACTGAAGAAAGAGGAGATGAAAGTACTCAGCTCATCATCATGTAATGTGTAAATTGGTGCCTGATTTTTCAGGTCACTTGAATGTTTAAAATTTTTTAAAAATGATTCAATACCACGGCAAGAGAAACATCAGGACCAAACTTAGAAATGTATACTTTCATTTCCTATCTTTATTAAAAACTAGAGAAAATCTCCATTTGATTTCTAGATACATATTTCAGTTTCTCTCAGTATTACAGCACTATTATTTTACATATTATAATGATAGAAAAAATGGACAGGAATTACCTCAAATCCCATTCCCCAAACTACTGGGAATATGCTGAATGTTCTAGGAAGGCAACAACCAAATTGCTTATGGTAGCACTTTTTTCTCCCCCAATTGAGACGCAGACTAGCATTGAGTTCCCTGGCAGACTGTCTTTTTCAAGAGACACCATGATGTCAACCAACCTAAATACATACTATCTGTGAGGAGTGCTTAGGGAAAACAGTCATCTTCAAGACAAAAGCAGGTATGTCCCAGACCTACCTTCCCTCCCACCCCCAAGAAACAAAGTTAACTTACCTTTTCTTTTATTTGCCATGAAGAACTTCCATCTGGATACTTTTTCTTTTCCCAAAGCAGTATGACCATTCCACGTGCCTGAAGCAAGCTTCCACATACATCTCTCATTAATCGTGACACTCTGGAAAGCTGACACAAACTAAAACCATCCAGAAAACCAGCAATATGCTGTAGAACCTCAAAAGGAAGATTACTCAGATGGTCACTACATGGACCAATGAGGCAGTTTTTAGCTGGTTCTACTAACACTGTAGATATACAAGGCTGAACTCCAAATGACCTCAGATGGCGGTCGTGAATAATCTTTGCCCCTTGTGTTGAAGGACAAAACCTACGCTGAGAATATGTACACCCATAGTATGCCAAAGGACACCTCTGCTCCATCCATCCATTGAGGCCAGCATGAATGTCACCATGCACATTCTTAAAATGCGAAGAAAATTCATTTCGCCTAAACAATTGTCCACAAACAAATGTAAACATTGAACGCTGTTTTGTTTGGTATCTAGCCACACATTCCAGCACCAAGTCCAAACCAAGTGTCTGAAAAGGACTTGGATTTGAAAGTTGTGGGTTGGCATGATCACATGCTGAAGCTGAAGCTATTTCCCCTACCATTGTATTTGTGGCCAATATTGCAGATGGGAGAGAAAACGTTTGAGTCCCAAAATCAATGTGATATCCATCAACAATGCGACTATCAGATATCCCCCTACCACCGGGAGAGTCTCCTAGACAAAACAGCAAAGCTGCTGTGATTAGATCTATTCCCTGAAGACCCATAGGATCTTCTGTTATGTCTAAATCTGATGTATCAACAGCTTTATCTTCCTTTGGTGTAGACCAACAGTGGTTAACAAGGAAACTGTATGATCGATGATGAATTAGAGAAAACACATCTACATTTCTCAATCTTTCTTGTTCCAATTGCCTCTCTAACACTTCCTCTCCCCTGGAGTCACGTGGCAGTTGTATATGATTAACAGTGCCATTAAGTAAACTGTGGGGTGTTATTACTTCTCTAAGTTGTTGTGCTGCTACAGGAAAGGAGCTGCAAGACTTCAATACTCCATCATCAGGAGATGCAATACATTCACCATTTGCTACATTAGATGGTTTTGAATCACAAACATCTAGATCTTCATTCTGGTCCAATGCCTCTGTAGCTATATTTTCTGTATGAAAACCATTACACAGAGCTGAAGCATTACCAAGGTGTGCATTCAAGTCATGTTTTTGCACTATATCATAACAAAAATCACTTGAACCATTTTGTTCCGACTGTGAATTTTGGCTCAAGACATCGAAGTCAATTCCACCAACTGCTCCCATATTATCTTCATCTGGATAGTCATGGTCTACAATTTTATGCTCGATACATCCATTAGCAGTTTGCTCTTGAATCTGAAAATCTTCATTCATCTCATATGGTGAAATACATAGTCTTGAACTTAACATGCTTATGTCTCTTGTAGCAGTGTTCAATATATCTAATGCCACAGCTAAACTCTTAGTAGTTTCTACAGTAGCTTGATAAAGTGCACTGTAGGAATCTTCATCTGCAGAAATCAATCCATTTGAAAGCACTGTGTCAGAAGCACGTGATTTAACTGAAGGCTGCTCTCTAGGTTCAGAAATCTGATCAGCTGATTTTGACATCATAGTTGCTACTTTGAGGGATTCTAACAGCATGCGCTGGTCTTGAAGGGCTAAAGCCATGTCTAACTGTTCCACTTCATCAACATCTTTACTTAGATTTTCATAAGATTTCCGGTCCGCATAACTGACTGGCCATCTATTCCATTCCATAGTGCAGCATACCACACTTGCAGGACAAGTTTCTAGATGTTCAGCGATTTTGTTTCTGGCTACAATGAAGGGACATCCAAAGCCACTATTCAAACAAGGCACTCTTTCAAATGGACACAAAATGCGATGTTCCTCAGCTTTGCATGTGTGAAAGACTGCTCCACAAACCAGTGGGCAGCCAATCAAGTCACAGGAAATTCCAGTCTCTGGTCTGGTCATGCAGCGCCGACTGACACAATTAACACAGTGTAAATGCTGCTGATGTTCCTCCATGATTGCAAGTCCAGCTCTGGGAAGGGAAAGAAAAAGGAGATAAAAGCAATTTTTAATTCAGTATTTCTGAAAGTTTACTAACAAATAACTAAATATTCTTGGTCTATACTAATTGATCACAAGCCATAAGCTCAAGAATAAGCAGGACACTTTACAAAAAAAAGTTGGGATCCATCCTATTTAACTTATTTATAAATGATCTAAAGAAAGGGGTTAAACAGTGAGGTGGCAAAATCTGCAGATGATACCAAACTGCTCAAGATAGTTAAGACCAAAGCAGACTGTGAAGAGCTTCAAAAAGATCTCACCAAACTAAGTGACTGGGCAACAAAATGGCAAATGAAATTTAATGTTGATAAATGTGAAGTAATACACATTTGAATATTCATGTCCGAGCGCTTTTTCAAAAAAGCGTTTCTCGAAAGTGAAAGAGCAGTCTAGATTGGAATGTAGTCTAGACATAGCCAAAGTGGCTAGATTTTTTCGTCATTGTCTAAGGTGACAAATTCAAGTAACCAAACAAGTTTTATACTTTTATTTTTAGTAACTTAATCTGTTATTTGTCACAAAGTTATTTATGGAATTCTAAGTTTATGCTCCGAGACTTCATATTTTGAAATTCAAGCCAACTTTAAGTATCAGCTCCCTAAATCTGAATAATTCAAACATTTTGGCCACCCACTCTCCTGAACTCTACTAACAAAGAAGCATATGTACTGTACTTGATAGGCACAACACAGCTGGTTTTATTTTTCCCCCACTATGAAGAGTTCCTTTTTCTTTATACGTAACAAATTAGCTTCTCACTGTAAGTATTAAATAGTTCACCAATCACTAAAGTTATGCATTAGTCAAAGGCTCTCTTACATACAACCCATTTCATCCTACAGATTAAGTCAACAGCACGTAAAGCAATTCTTTATTGACATTTTAACTGTAAGAAATTAAAAGGAGGGTGATAGAAGAAAGATGCATAACACAACTTTCTACACATCATTCTACGAGGAGTTCCTTTCAAACTGATTCATTCACAAACTTATAACATGAACAAAAATAGTTAAAAATGACCTCTTTACAAGCTGTGAAAAAAAAAAAAATTTCCCTCCTCTTCTGCTTCTATTTGAAAATGAACATTTAGCAGTTTACTCAAAGGAAACATCTTTCACCCTATTAGAATTAGTTCCTCTTATAGCAGGGGTTCCCAAACTTTTTGACACGGGGACCAGTAAATCCATTCACAAGCTTTTGGAGGACCGGTAACATTCATTTGCATATTTGCATATTCATTAAGCAAATGATGAATATTCAAATAAGTTGTTTCTGGTCCTCCCAAAGCCCCCAGTGCCAGCGTCAGCAAAGCTTTTGATATAGTCACCCACAATATTCTTGTCAGCAAGTTAAGGGAATATGGATTGGATAAATGGACTGTATGATGGATAGAAAGCTGGCTAGATCAGGGTTTCCTAAACTTTTTACTTTAGTTGGAACCCGTTTTTTTTTTCAGTACTGTTTTTTGCAGCCCAAAAATATAAACGCATATAAAAAAAAGAATGAAAAAAAAAAATCAATAAATTTTCAGTGTTTCACCCGGCTGCATCCTCCATCCTGCCTGGGCCAGGGCTTGGGGGACCCGGTGCCGCATGAGCACTCCAGGAGACGGGAGCAGGAGCAGATTGGGGGTAGGGTATCTGGCTAGGAGAGAAGGTGCAAGGAAAGGTAGGGTTGCCAGGTGTCTGGTTTTGTACCGAACAGTCCAGTATTTGAGGGTTTTGTCCGGGAAAAATTGAGAAATTACCAGACATATAAAATGCCTGGTATTTTCTAATTAGGTAAGTTTTATTATAATTAGGTGTATCAGTCCTTAGCTTCGAACTGCCTGGCTGGTAGATGTGCTCACGCTGCCTGAGTGTGTCTACCTGCCAGGCAGTTTGCAACTACTCGAGGGAGGGTATTGGGGGGGAGGGAGGGGGAAGAGGAGAAGAAAAATGGAATCCCCGGCCCCAGGGTCTGCATGTGCCCAGGTCAGTCCCGCTCCCCCCCTCTTCTCCTCCCGATCTCCCCAGTCCAGCCCTGCTGCCCCCATCCAGTCCTGCTTCTGGTGGCCAGTTCCCCGCCCCACCAATCTCCCTCGGTCAGCCCCGCTCCCGATGACCCCCGTCCAGCCCTGCTTCCAGCAGCTGGTTCTCCCGTCCTCCTCCTCCTGATCTCCCGGCCACCCCCTCCCACCCCGGCTCCTGTCCAGCCCTGGTTCCGCTGCCTGTCCTCCCGATCTCCGCCAGACAGCCCCGATACCCCCAACCCTGCTTCTGCCGCCCCGCGCCTCCCCATCTCCGCGGGACAGCCTCGCTGCCCCCAGCCCTGCTTTTGCCCCCCGCCTGCCCGGATCTCCGTGGGACAGCCCCACTGCCCCCAACCGTGCTTCCCGGCAGCCTTTCCCCCCCCAACCTCCTCCCAGCCCGCCCCGCTCTGCTCCCCTCCCGGCAGCCACGCTGAGGCCCAGTATTTTTTTCCCGCAGCCTGTTACTGGGCCGCGGCCCATAGTTTGGGAAACGCTGTCTTATAGGAACAACTGCCCCATACTGCACACGCAGACAGCTTTCAACCTCTTTCTACTTTTTCTATAAAGGGCATGGAGAGTTCTGCAGAAAAGGATCTGCTTGCAAGAATATGTCTGTAGCTCACTTCCAAGATCAAGAGAGACTCTTGTTTGCTCCCATTTCATATTGCTGCTCCCTAAATTAATATTCTCACTCACAGGAGTCACTCACCCATTCTCTCCCTCCCAATACAGGGTGGAAAGAGAGAGGAAGGAACAAAAGAAAGGTAGGATTTGTGATGATGGAAGAGAAGCTTGTCTTTACTATTGCTGAAATAGCTGAGGTTGCTACTTTGAGAGAGATTGAGAACTGTATCAGAGGGTTAGTTTGCCACAGCACACCTGGGTCACTGAGGTTTGTGACTGTCTTCATCTACAACCATTTCAGGGACAATTCATACCTTCAAGTTAGCGGTACTGCTATGGGTACCCACATGGTGCAGTATGTCAACATTTTTATGGCTGACTTAACACTTCCTCAGCTCGTCCCCAACACCTTTCCTGTACTTGTGCTACATTGAGGACATCCTCAACATATGGACCCTTGGGGAAGGAGGCCTTTGAAGAATTCCACTGGGATTTCAACAATTTCCATTCCACCATCAACCTCAGCCTGCACCAGTCCACACAAGAGATCCACTTCCTGAACACTACAATGCAAATAAGTGATGGTCACATAGACATCACCCTTTACCACTGACCTCTATACTTACCTACAGGCCTCTAGCTTCCATCTTGGACACATCACACAATCAATTGTCTTCAGCCAAGCCCTAAGATACAACTTTATTTGCTCTAATCCCACAGAGACAAATACCTATAATGGGGGGGGGGGGCACGGAATTTTAGAAGGGAGGCCACTTCACAAATTTTTGAAGTGGCCTCGGGCAACCCAAGAAAGGATGGGTCCAGGAAACTTCCCGGGCTACCCTGTCCACAGACCCTGATTTACCTGGGGGTGGGAGAGCATGTGAAGTCTTTGACCCCAGCCTCCTGGCACCTAGAGAGAACCGCCAACTGTTCTGAATAGCTGGCGGTTCCCTCTAGGCACCGCACATCCCTGGCGGCAGGAGGAGACTCTGCACGCTCCTCCCATCCCCAGGCCAATTTTTTGAGTGACAGAAGATTCAGGAATGAGAGGATTTATAACACAATAGATCCTAAAATCACCAACGATGTTAGTGCGGAACAGATGTGTACACCGCGATGTACAGTGGGGACGGCCTCTATTCTGCAATGATTAGGTCTCAATTGGAGTAACGAATCCAGTTCTGGATGCCATATTTTAGGAAAGATCTGGACAAAATGGAAAAGTCCAAAGAAGAGCAACAAAAATTATTAAAGGTCTAGAAAACATGTCCTATGAGGGAAGATTAAAGGAACTGGGTTTTCTTTAGTCAGGAGAAATCATAAAGAAGACTTGATAACAATGTTCTTGTACAACCTTGTAATGGTTGTTACAAGGAAGAAGGGGAAAAATTGTTCTCTTTACTGAGGATAGCACAAGAATCAATGAGTTTAAACTGAAGTAAGAGTGGTTTGAGCTGGACAACTACCCTGACACGAAGTGTTTTCTAAACACTTTGTGGAATTTCCATCATTGGAAATTTTTAAGACCAGGCTAGACAGCCACCTGTCAGGAATAGTTTAGAATGGATAATTCTTAGTCCTGCCATGAGTGCAGAGGACTCTAGTGATATAATAATGACTTCGAGGTCCCTTCCGGTCCTATGTTTCTAGGATTTTTAGTAACTATTTCCTAACAATCTAATCACCCACAACTGATACTCAAAACTTGCTTTTCATAAATATTACTGCCAGTCAGGCAATTTTGAAACTTTCTTTTGGAAAATGTCAAAAACAAACCTGTTTGTGGGAAAGGGTGAATGATGCAAAGTTTCTTGGTTTGAAATGCTTTTAGAAGCTTCAGAATTGTGAAACATTCTTTTTTATTCTAAATGTCTAAAATTTTAGTTACAGTAAGATAAAACTTAAAAAATAAGGTCAAAATCAAAATGTTTTAACAAACCCAAACCAACACACTTTTCAGATGATCAGTTTAAAATTTTTTTGTTTGACTGAACATGCAAACTGTGGCAATTAACACTCATGTACATTAACACTGGTGTACATTAACATATATTCCCTAAAGAGATACATGTAATAAAACCCTAGAATCTTTAAAAAGCCAAGAGCTGGGCACATATGCTAGCTGCATCATCCCAACCCAGGCTCTTTGTGTTTCTCCAGCTCCTTCAAGTCATCCCTTTTACCCCTCTTTATGCTTACGTATCCTTGAGATTTTTTTTGAAGGGTGGGGGAGAGGAAGGGAGGAGGAAGAGAAATAGCTCTGTGGCAGCAAAACCTAGTTTATTCAATTCCCCACAGTTATTTTTCACAAGAACTACAATCATCATTAAAAGTGACCAGTCTCTTCACTAACTCAGATGTAGTCCAGATCAAACAATGATGCACATCGTCATGGAGTGCCTGCAAATCAAATTTAGTGGTGGATTATAAGAGCTCTACTTGGCCACTAACAAACAACACTATTGCTTGGCTCAGAGAATGCAAAAATGCTAAAAATCAATCAATCAATCAATCCATGTAGCCATCATGAAACACAACCTTGTAATAGACTATACAAGAACACTAACACACTAATGCCCTCCTCCTCCCTAAAAAGCTATATTGGTTTTTAAAGTCAGATTATGTGAAATTTGAACTCAGTGATTAGTAACTCATTTTTTTGTCAAGTTTCTAGCCTCCTCTCCTAGTCATTAGCTGGCATTCACTGGTACCAAGTAGGGCAGTGGTCTCCAACCTTTTTATACCCAAGATCACTTTTTAAATGACAGAACAAGCCAAGATCTACCACCCCGCCCCTTCCTTGAAGCTCTGCCCCTTCCTTGAAGCCCCGCCCTCTCTATTTTCCTCCTCTCCATCACTTGCTATCCCCAACCCTTATACTGCTGCTTTTTCCCCCAATTCTTCTGTAGGAAGAAGTTTTTCCAACATTTGGCCTGTCTAGACTGGACCAAATATCAGAAAAAAACCTTCTTTTGGAAGCCCCCTTATTCCTCGTGGAAAGAGGAATATAAGGGTGACCGAAAGATCATGTTTGCTCTTCCACTAAAAGAAGTGGAAGAACAAATGTATCCCTGGATGCAGAAGAGTTTTTCTGGGATATCTCCGGAATCCTGAAAAACTGCTGCAGTCTAGCCGTACCCTGGCTGGGTTGAGACAGGAGGTGTAGGCTCCGGGGAGTAGGGAGAAGGGAGTGGGTGCCGGGAGGGCAGGGGACAGGGTGCCAGTGGGGACAGGTTTCTGAGGCTGGGGAGTGGGGAGAGGGAACAGGGGGGCAGAGAGTCCTCTGCACCCGCCTCCTCCCAGGATTCTCCCCTCCCCGAGGGAAGCCGGCGCATGCCTCCTCCGGGGCCAGCGTGCCTCCTGCAGCGCAGCCAAACTCCCACGCACGCCTGCCCCGGGGCCAAACCCCAGGGCCGACCCCTGCTCCCGCGGCACAGGGAAACCCCTGCGCTCGACTCACCCCTCCTGCGGCGCAGGTAAGCCGCCGCACTCCTCCTCCGGGGCCGACGCCCCTCCCACAGGGCGCCCAGGACGCCACAGAGCTGTGGGAAGGGAGCAGCCAGCACACTTCCGGAACCTCCGGAAGTGGCGCGAAACTGCAGGCAGGACTTCCGTCCACCCCGCGGGAAGCCGGCACTACGCTAGAGGTAGGTAGTGGGGCTTCTCAGGGTTGGGGGGCAAAATGGGGGTGGGGAGAAAATGGGGTGGGGAGAAAATGGGGGTGGGGGCCCAACGCCTCGCAATCTACTGGTCGAGGCCTCGCGATCGACCGGTTGGTGACCACGGGAGTACGGATATAAGTGACTACTCAAGTAGTCAACTACCTGATAAACTTATCGGGTAGTCAAGTTACTACCTGACTACTCGCTTCCTCCGGCCCCCGCTTGCTGCCTCTGAGGGAGGCAGCAAGGGTGGGGGGAGAAAGAAGGAGCCAGTGCTGGAGAGAGCCAGTTTAAAAGCCAGTTCCTTCCAGCACCATCTCTGCGGTTGGGGAGGAGCGAGGGAGGAAGAGCCACAGTGGTCCTGGAGCCATCACACTGCTCCCCAGGAGCTAACCCCACTGCAGCTCTGCAATTTAAATGTAGTAAGAGCCAGGCTGCCTGTGCGCCTGGCTCCTACTACATTGAAACTTCAGAGCCGCAGGGGGGTAGTGAACACATCCCCCCATCGATTAATTGAGCAGTTGATGGAAATGCCATTGACTACATGGTTAGCTAATTAACCACTATTTAACACCCTTAGTACCGAGTCAAGTACTGATTACATACATGCAGACAAAATTTTCAAGTGTCTGGGGGCGGGAGAACATATTAGAAACTTTTCAAATACTCCTAATGATCACTATATTAATGCCATATCAGACAATAAATCTTAATCATTTATAGTTAGTCAGACTCAATTAAGTTAGCCCAGTAATAGCTAGGCGTTTGTGTTTGCACTGAATGTAAATCTGTTTTAATAATTTTTTTTATAAATGGATTTACACTTTCAGTGGGCAACAGTACTTCAAATTCACCAAAATTCTGCAATACACAGTTAGGACTTCAGAACACCAGTTGGGAAAGTAATTGTGTCAGCAAAGTGTTTTATTTGTACCTTATTAGCAAACACCAAATCTTTTGGGGTGTTATTTTCATGGATTTAGTTTAAAACACTATCAATATGACCCAAAATCAATTGTCCATAACACAAAATGTTTAAGTCTACAATCAAAATGTGTACATTTTCCAAATTCAAGTTGAAGTAATAATCATGTTTTAGGAATAATCAAATATATGAATGACATATAGTTGTCATTAATAAAAATGAGACACTTCTGCACGTATGCTAACTTGAAAAATTATATATAGTACCTTACCATTTTCATTAGTTGCAAAACCCCATTCTTCTATATGACCCAGCAAGTTAAAAAAAAAACAACCCACCTTTATTTCTCACACTTAAGGCTACAATCTTTTAAATAAAAAATGATTACTACTTCAATGAAAACAGGGAGCAAAAACCGTGAAACACTAATGTATGTATTAATCTGAAAAAAAAAAACAACCCACCTATGGTAAAAAAAGGAGTTAGGTTTGAAGATACCTGAATGTTTAACACCATGTGAAAGTTGTTTTTTTTTTTTTTTTTAAACAGTAATATAAAATTCAAAGAGTAAACATGAAGTAGTTGTGTTGCAATCAAGAAATGACTCAGGGAAAGAAACATTATTTACAGTTAGAACATGTCCTGAAAACAACTGATTTATTTTATGTTACATGATACTAGTTTCTTACTATACTTTAGGTCAAATTGGTGAGTATACCAAGAAGGAACAGCTGTACTTTTCTGGTTACGTAACGTCAGCAACTATGTTCAGTTCATCTGAGATGCTGAAGTATTTACGTTTGACTGTTACTAGCAGAGAAACCTAAAAATACACCCAGTTCCAGTGAGGTGACCACTGCTCTCAGAATTTGAAGGATCACTTGATGTTATTATATATACACAATATTGTCAGCTGACCAAATCTGCCACAGCATACTTTGAAAACCTGCCATAATTAAAAGGATTAATATTCCAGCTGTTACGAACAACCTTGTGATTTACAGCTATTGTGATAATACAAATTTTAAACCAGCTCAAAAATGGCTTTAACTTGTGGGCATACAATATTCCAGATACACCCCTCACTGCCTCCTCAATCACACAGACAAGCTGCTGTACTTGCACAATATCTAACTCAAGACTGAACAGTTGCATGCCCCCACACCCTTGTCAGATATAGCTGTTGGCCTTTTTTGTTTCATGTGTTTGGGAAGCACAAATTTCATTAAGATTAAGTTGAGGTACCTTCTGGACTTTGTTGCAAAGCACCTCTCCCCCGTTAGCAGCAGGAGTCTTGGACTAAATCAGTCCGACTCTGGAACATTTTTATTTCTCACTCAGGCTTTATTTTTGAATATTTACAAGGTCGGCCTCCGAGTAGGCCCAAGGAGAACTACCGAGCCAAACAAAGAGGAACAAGCTTATAGCATGAAAGGAAACACTTCTCCTGGTCCCCCCCTCTTTTCTTTTTCTCACTGTTGCAGTTCTCTCTCACACACACACACACACACACACACACACACACACACACACACACACACGATTTTTAGAGGTCATAAGGAGCCCTTAATAGAACTCAGGTGTCCCATTGACCTGAAGTAACCTCTTTTCAGCACATGGGAAAAAGGATCTTTATCATTCTAGGGATGATGTATCCGTCTTCCACCACTCACTGGTAGTAGTCCTGTCTCACTTTGTCTTAACTTGTATACGCAGAATGCTAAAAAGGCTTCTTTCCTACTTGCTTTCACTTTTTAAAAAAAGTTTCTAGCCCTTAAGATTTTGAAGGGAACCTTTCCAATGTGCAATTATAAATTGATGTTCTCTTGTCTGCCTGAATGCAGCCTGATCAAGCTCCATGCCTCTACTGCACCTCTCAGCACTTCGCAAACTACAGCAGAATAAAAATTGACCAATCTATTCAGAAACCTGTGAAACTGACAGATACATTCTAATGTTGGCTTCAGAAAAACAAGCAGCAGAAAAAGACAATGAAGCTAGTCACTGAAAATGAGGACCCCAAAAATGAAAACAAACATTTTTTTTAGCAACCAGAAGGTTAATACAAAAGATAGAATCCAGAAAGAGCAGCCAGAAGGGAATCCTGGTAGTTTGGGAGAAGTAGGGATGTAAATAGTTAGCCGGTAGGGGTTGGAGCAGCTCCCCATATGTCTCAGGCAGGGCGCTGCTCCAGCCCCGCAAAACCCACCAGAGCAGCTCCTGTCCATCGCAAGCCTGGCCCAGCCCCTCTACCACACGTTACATGTTGGCTCCTGGGTAGTGGGCTGCAGAGTCTGTAGCGAAGCCTCCTTCCCAAGAGTGAGCTAGGCAGCAGCCTTTGGCAACCCCACTATTGGGGAGCCTTCAATGTGCACTCTGCAGCATAAAGCTTATTCTCTGCAATATAAAGTTGTATACTGCAGCGCCCGCAGCACATGTAACCGCTACGATTTTCACCGGTTACATGGTTACATTTTTAAATGCATTTTTACATCCATAGGGAGAAAGTGGAAAGATTTGGAGTCTCACCTGGAATGGCTCCTGGACACTGCTACCCTCCTGACCCTTACATCTTTCATACTGGTTTTCCACTTGTAGATTTAGTCCTTTGGCTATTATGTCTGATAAAATGCTCACACCCTGTATTTGAGAGGATGGGTTTACATCTTGGGAGTAGGTGAGCAGGAGAAAGATGGGGAAGATTTATCATGTGATAGAAAGCAACTGGACTAAAAGATTTTTGGGGAAGATGAAAAGAGAAAAAATACTGGAGAAGGAAAGACTACAACATAGGTAAAAAAGATAAGTTCATGGAAACAGGAGAAAGAAAAACTGAAGATAACAAGAAAATATTATCCAGATCCACCACAGGCCAAAAAACAAAACAAACCCCCAACTTCCTCCAAACAAACGCACAGACCCCAAATATAAGGTTAAACTGTGTTACAGAAAATATATTGACAATGTTATAGTTAGATATAACAGACCTATTTTATTCTTTTAAATCAAACAATGCATTATTGGATAGAAATTTTTCATTTTAATCAAATTTAGATCGCAGCTTAGGAAGTGTTCGATTTTTTTTTAAGCTCTTCTATAACATTTCCTATCCCATTTCTCCCTACATTCAAAACTTTAAAATAATTTACAAGTTTGCAAAAAGTGAGAAAACACCAAATTCTCTACGATAGCTGGACATTACACTAACATTTCAAGTAGTGGATTTTTCAGTTTAAGTTTCAAATAATAGAGCAGATTCATTGAACTGGTAGAGGGACATATAAGTTCTATATCCTTGTTCCAATTACAGGTTGAACCTCTCTAATCCGGCACCCTCAGGACCTGACCAGTGCTGAACCAGACAATTTGCCAGACCACAGGAGGTCAATCTTATCTAGCAGCATTACCAACACTTCCACTACTTACTGGGCTCTTGGAAGACATTTGGGGTAAATCAGAGCTAAACAACAGCACAGAACACTGAAAGCCAGGACTGGTGGCTATTAAACTTTACGGGACCATGGGAAACCTGGCCACACCCATGATAAGTGGATATCTGGTTAACCAAAATCATGCTGGACTACGGATGTCGCTGGACCAGAGCGCGCTGGATTAGAGAGGTTCAACCTACAGAACTCTTCTGCTAAACGAAACGTATGGGTTTTGAACAAAGCAGAGTAGTTTTAACGCCCACTGAGGGCTTCAGAGGAACAAAGGTGCTAAGAAACTGAATACAGCCATCCCCCGGCCATGACTTCTTCAAAGCCAATGGAGCCTCTGCCTCCACAAAACAGGAGGTCCATCCTCAACTTCCTGCTCAAACTTTCATTTCACTTCTGCACCACTGGAAGCAAGTGCAGACGGTGAGGGGAAATTAATTATTAGTTTCCAAATCTTTATTTTAGCTGTAAATTCACACTATTTTATTAAAAATTAGTGACTGGATGTTGATTAACAACTATTTGAATTATTTGGTCATCTTTCATACAAAATTATCTAAAACAAGTAGATGGCCATGTATAATGCCTTATAATCAGACACTGGTCTCAGTATGTATTTAATACACAGAATTAAGCCCTCCAACCGGAACTTTATTTTACTATTTAGAGCAATTATGAAGAAATTTTAAATTACTTCTTGGATAAAGAAGTGTGGTTATTACAGATACAATGCCCAATGGAATTAGGCACCTCTACTGCAATATGGCACTTTCTGAAGAGTTTATAATCTAATTTTAAATTATATTACTATTAGCAGATCAACCCAGTGTTGCTGAGGTATTTAACTCAAAAAATGGTTGGCTGGAAGAGCCACATAATTTGGGGAGAGAGAATCCCCAGGCCCTGTGAGAAGGCACAGGTGTGAGAGAGTGGAGGGGAGGGGTGTGAGGGGAAATCGCCCTGTAGGAGCCTTACAGCAGAGGGGGAATCTCAATGAACTTCTGTGGAGTGGCAAGGGGGAGGGGAGGGAGAGAAGAGAGGGGGAATCCCCAAGTCCTGTAGCAGGGTGGGGAGTAATGCTCAGGACCTATAGCTGGGGTAAGAGGAGAGGAATGGAGGGAGAAGAACCTTGCTTGTAAAAGGTGGCATAGCTGGCAACATGCAGCGCCTCATCCCTAACAGATCAGTCTTGTGCTGGTGTGACTGTCCCTATTGCACACTCTGCAGTATCCTGTCCTCCTGTCCCTACTCTCTGCCCCCAGTGATTAGAGTTAGGATTCTGCCCTCCTCTCTCTGCTCCTCCCTTTCTATGTTGAGGGTAAAAGCTCCATTCCCGCCACTTCCCATGTTCTACACAAACAAACCCTGACCTTGCTTTAAGTTAGGGTAAGAGGAAACTGCTTACCAAATGTGGTATCCCTAGCTGTTACTATTTAGGAGGAGTTCTTGTGCACGCACACACGCACGCACACAACAGTAAAACGGTCAGAATTAACAAGGGGAAGGATTATAGTTTCAAGATTAAGGAACTACTCATCTGAGACATGTGCACCTCTTGACTCCATTATAATGCTTAAGGCAAATTAACACTTCCTATAGCAAGAGTCAAGTGAGTGTTAGGAGATATTTGAACAAAGAGGTTTTGTTCAGAAAAAAGGAATTGAGAAGGCATGACTTATTTGAAAGCAGCATAAAAAAAGATCACTAACAAATGAATCCTCATAAAGCATATATAATGAATAAGATTTTATATTTGTATTGTATATGTATCCTAAAAGTAGCTTCGTGGACCTAAACGCTTCTCTCATAACTAGGTCAAATCTGGAAGTCAGGCTGGGTTCTAGCCTTCTCACATACCACCATCATCATTTGGTTTATGCAGGCCAGTTACATCTTCAGCAACACTGTGGAGAGCAACTGCTTTCAATGCATTTGCATAGGTGTCTACAATTAGAATTTAACAAACAAGTCTTTTGATGCCCCAGAAAGAACAAAACCCCATTCTCTTTCTTAACAATACTCATTCTCAGGGCTCGACAAATCCGTGTACCTACTCGCCCGTGGCGAGCAGATTTCAGCCAGTTGCCCCGTTCACCGGCGGCATGCGCACAGTGCGGGTCTGGCGCATGGATTTCGCTGCGGTTTGTCGAGCCCTGCTCATTCTGCACAGCTAACAGGAAGAAAAAACAGTAAACTTACTTAGTCACTAAATTCAGCTCTAAAAACACACAAACTTTGCTGTTACGGTCATAAGGCATGACAATTTTACAACCACAATAAGACAGAAAACAGAAAAACAACATTCATAACAATATTTCCTGATATCTTATAGGGGAAAAAAACCCACTGAGTTATAGCTAGCATCTTACAGTTCTATGCATCAGTAAACTAGTTTGTTGATGAATGATCAAAACATTACTACAATATTTCAAAAGGCAAATGACCTAAAATCATGTCTGGCTCAAAAATATATCTGCTTCTACATAGGGATGTAAAAAGGAGGTTATTTTACTGATCAAGTACAGCCTCTTCTCGACTTATGAACCAGTTACAGACCAAGCAATTGGTTGTAATGCGGTTCGTTCATAAGTCGGACCCCATAGAGTTACATGCGACCATGCTGCTCGTAAGCGCGGATCGCGTTTGTAACTCAGGGTCCGCCATTTACAACAGCTTTGGTCATAACTGCGAACTGTCGTAAGTCAACTGTTTGCAACTCGGGGACCGGCTGTATAGTTGACTGAATTTTTAAATCAACAATTCAATTAGTTGATAGGGGAAACCAACAAGCTCAGTTCTGGCTCGTGGCGGGACCAAACCCTGCTACAGCTCTGCAATTTAAAATACAGAGAGAGAGAGAGAGTGTGTGTGTGTGGCGGGGAGAAAGAGAGGAGAGGCAAGCGGCACCGTGTAGACTGTGCTGGGGAGGACCAGATTTTTAAGCCGGCATCCCCCAGCACCAGCTCCTGCTTCCCCCACCCTTGCAGTCTCTGATATAGAGGCAGCAAAGGGGTAGGGAGATGGGATGCAAGTAGTTGACTCAACAACCCAATAAGCCTAGGCTTATTGACTACTACTTATTGACAACCAATTGACTACTCTTTTACATCTCTACTTCTAAGTAGTACATCAATGAGACTGAGTGGAAGAAACAAAAATTTATGGGTTGGAGCTCCCTGGTCTGGCACCCTCAGGACCTGACCGATCCCAGATGAGGGATTTTGCCGAACCAGGGGAGGTCATTTCTATACCCCCGGCAGCTGGTCCACCTGGCCAGTCCACTGGTCTCCCAGCTGGCTCTTCACCTCCTGCTGGCCCCGCTGCCCTGCCAATTCCACTGGGCAGCCATCGCTGCCGTGGCTTCAGGACCCACGGGGCAGCCATGCACGGTGGATCCCTGGTCCACTGAGCTACCACTGCCCTGTTGACCCACAGGGATCCAGGCTGCTGGCCCTCCACCAGGATTCTCTGGTCCTGCAACATCCGTGCCAGACCTTGGATGTTGCCAGACCAGAGAATGCCAGTTAAGAGAGTTGCAACTATAAGACTGTCTATAAGGCTCCTTAAACCTTATTTCTTATTCTAAAACTATCTCCCCATTCTTCAGAGTATTTATTATGACATACTTCCTCCAGAAAGCCTTCTGGACTATTATAGTCCAGAAATAGAATAATTTAAAGGGTAAAACCTTCAGTCTACAAGTGTTAGAATGTCTGAACTCCCAGTTGGTGCCTTGATCTGCAAGACACCTGATTTATTTTACAATGCAAGCCTCTCTCAGGTGGAACTCAACCCTCTCTCCCATAATCTTAAATAAATTGTTTAACACATTGCCATTTTAAAAAGAATCACCAGGTTTTCCCTTGTGTTTCTATGACAGATCTCCCATGCTGTCTTGATTTTTTTGCCCCATTCCTCAATTAACAGTCCAAAATTTTGATGCACCTTGGGCAATAGACTACTAAAGGACAGCTAAACCTGGAGCAGCATACCTAGTGCAGGGATCAGGCACAAAAACATTCTACCTGTTGAGAGGGTGGCAGAGTGAAGTCAGCTAGTGAGCCAGTTTGGCTTCATGTGTGTAGCACTTCTGAACTTGAACTCAGTAGAACTGCTTGAGTGTTGTAGACTCTGCAAAAGAGGACATCAAAAAAGACAAAAGGGCGTAATTTTCTATTGTGAAGATGTCTCCCTAGTGGCACAGTCCTCTGAAAAGAGTTATGTGCCTGCCCTATCGGGGACTGCACATAGGCTTGCATGACTAACATTTTACAAAATTCTATATTCCACAAAGGACAAATGAAACATTAGCTTTATTAATAAAGGGATAGGGAAAACTGATTTACCACCAAAGATGATAAGTTTTGCAACATTAGTCTAATGCCAGTTAGTAGACATGAGATTGCTGCTTCACAGATTTTAAGGCCAGAAGCATATGTTTATCTAGTCTGATCTCCTACATAACAACCCCCACTGATTTCACATAGTGATTCCTACATCTAGTTCAAGAACTGGCATCTGGATAAGAACATATCTTTTAGTAAGACTTACAATCAAGAATAAAAAATTCCAAATTATAAAGAATTTACCACCGTTCATGTGTATAGGTTCCAAAGAGATTAATTACTCTGAATGTGTCTCATTTCAATTTCTAGATATTGGGCCTTGTTAAACATTTGTCTGCAGCACTGAAGAGCCCTCAAGAGTCCTATCTTTGCCCTAAATATGCAGGTAACCATGCACTACTAGTAGCTTTAGAGGATATGGAACACAGGGAAGGTAAAAAACAAAGAGGAAAAATGTTTCCTTTTAAGACAGTACCTCTCTCAGAAAAGATAATCCATAAGTGAATAAACAAGGATCACAGAAGGATCAAAATCTGACCTAAAGGAGGAATAAAACAGAACCCCTTCTAGAACTTCTATCATTATTCTTTCCCCTTTTCCTTTTTCTCATGTGACCAACTTTCATTTCTAGGTTTTGAATCTTTTTATGCCTTGTCTGCTGTATTAAAGAGCCTTCTAAGTATTTAAAAAAAAACCTTCACCTGTGTAAACATATAGGCATGGATTGCTAATAGCATGGAAGGAAATGGAGAACAGGAGATATAAACAAAGAAGAGGGAAGACACGCATTCTCACCCTTTCTTTAATCTCACCACCAGTATGTAATCTACCAGATATATTTTAAATGAATCCTAGAGAAAATAAAAAGGGGGCGGGGAGGAGGACAAGACAGCAATTTATCTAGCTAATGTGCCACTATGTACTTCTCTGCAGTTGGACCAAGGAATTTTCCTACTTTTTTTAAAACCACAGAAGGGATTCAATGCACAATCATAAGAATAATTATGCACCTGTGTTTATACTTATAAATGCAAAGATCTACATTAAATGCACGATGCTTGACTTTTTACCTGCATAACCAACTACACACACCCACTTGTATATATGAAATATATTATTTTCTGCAGAGTGTGTTAAGTTTAATACTTTAATATTTCAATTCATGCATATTGTGGCAATTACGCTGGAAAAATATCTAAATTCATGACCTTTGCTTACTTATATGTGTCAATCATAACATCTTATTGAAACATTGTGTCTGTGATTTTATATTCAGACATTCATAGGGTTCCCATACTGGAATGAACGAGTACATTTAAATGCAAATTGAACATATGAACGTCTGACAAGCTAAATAAACAAGATATAAAACAGATAGGGGTACATAGGTACAAAAAAATCAAGATGATCAGTCTTCTTAAGTCAGAGGCGGGGAGCCTTTTTTTGGGTCGGGGGCTGCTGACCCACAGAAAAGTCAATCAGGGGTCACAGACAAGTGAGAAGCAAAAAAAAACCAAAACGAAACAAAAAAAACCACATTCCACCCTCACCGATGTAGCTCCCAACTGAGGAGAAAGACACTCCCCACATTACCCGTGTCTACCAGAACCTAGGGGGGCCCAGCCTAGTAGATTTTGTGTGCTCCAGCCCTGTGGTAGGGCAACAGGGGGGCTGGAACATCAGTGCAAGCTCCCCAATGGCGGGCTGGGGGGGGAGAGAGGGGGAAGAGGGGCAAGAGGGGAGGGCTCAACCTCAGGAACTGGATCCAGGCAAGCCAGGGGCCACATCCAGCCCCCAGGCCTGAGGTTCTCCACACCTGCCTTAAGTTCATCCTATGTGTTAAAAGTTAAGAAAATTAACCTTCCTTTAACTTCAGCATCATTAAACCATACTCACTAAACAAAACAAAACCATTCATACTCACTATAATTTAGTGCAGTGATCACCAACCAGTAGATTGGGATCTACTGGTAGATCTTGAAGCCTTTGCCAGGTGATCCTGACAGGTTTGGCCCGGAGGTTGTTAAGTGCTGGCACTTCATCTATACTTCTCAGCTCTGCCATGCTGCTCCTGCCCCCTCTGCCTTGGAGCTGCCCTTGAGCCCCAAGAGCCTCTTGCTTGCTGTGCAGGGCACAAGAAGAGGAGAGGGTGCTGATGTCAGGGTGCCCCTCCCTCTACCCAGTACCCCATCTCCACAGAGCAGAGGGGGGCAGGAATGGAGAGAGTTTGCTGGCTGCTTTTGGGAGTGGTGCAGGGCCAGGGTATGGGTGAACCTGCCTTAGCCCCACTGCACCACCACCCAGAAGCCACCTGTGGTAAATGGTGCCCAGCTGGAGCCTGCATTCCAAACCCCGGCCCCAGTCCTGAACCCCTCCTGCACCCCAAACTCCTGCCCTATCCCTGAGTCCCCCTGCACCCAAACTCCCTCCCAGAGCCTGCACCCATCCTGCACCTCAACGCCCTGTCCCAGGCACAGCTAAGAACCCCTCCTACACTCCAAATCCTTTAGCCCAAGATCAGAGACCGCATCCCCCTCCCTCGCAACCCAACCCTCTACCTCCAGCCTGATAAAAGTGAGTGAGGGTGGGAGGATGGAGTGAGCAGAAGCGGGACCTTGGAGAAGGGGTGGGAAGGAGGCGGGGCAAGTGTTTGGGTTTGAGATGGATCCTGGATTGAATTTAAATTCAAAAAGTGATCTCATGCTTAAAAAGGTTGGAGACCACTGATCTAGTGTGTTTTTTCCTTATTTTCCCTCTAAGTTTAAGAGCATCAGAAATCATAGGTCTTTTTTTAACCAGGTAACTAAGTAATACGAAGCAGCGAGGGGGGGAAAAACCAATACTTTTCATTAAGCTTTAAAAAGCCACTTTTGAGCTAGAAGTAACAATGGGATATCTAAGCCCCAAAAGTAACTTTCAGAAGGCTTTAAGGACATGTAAACTAGGGCTTAAAATTGAAGAGCTTTCTCAAATAGCTGCTAAAATGTACCTAGGAATAGATGGAACACACAATTGTGAATGTGTACTAATAAGTTAACTGTCAAACATATCTTCCAATATACCAACTGTTTTACAGTGACGGAATTAGAATGAAAAAGACTGTATAAAGAAAAAAAAAGGTTGGCTCTTCGTCTTGTTTCGAAATTAATTGTAGAGGACAGTGAATCACCATTTTTCATCTATATTTGACCGTTAAAAACCAGAAGTATTTTCAAATGTCAGCAGTCATGAAACTAAGATATATCATTGACCGTTAAAAACCAGAAGTATTTTCAAATGTCAGCAGTCATGAAACTAAGATATATAATTCATGGACTCCAACCAAGAATGCTTGTCCAAACTCTCTCAAGGGCTGACGACAATAGTGACTCAGCTAAAACACTGTTTTGAATACTGCAACGTATTGTGTTAAAGCACACTTTAAAAAATTGCCTCATTTGTTACTGAGCTGTCATTCAAAACGGTTATTCTTCTACATAAGCACATAAACATACCTGCTATTCTGGGCAGAGGAACTACTGATTCTATAAAAGATATACTTCTATACCATTCAAATTCACCTAAAAGATAAGTATAAGCAACTTGAACCAAGTGTTTGTTACGTATTTTTATACTGACCATTACTTCTGTTAAGATTTTATGCTAAAAAGCAATACATTTTCTAATTAGAAATTTAGCCCACAATTACTTTATAGTGGCTTTCAAAACACCATTTGACAGGATTTATCTCATAGCTCTGCTTAGAACAATTGTTTTGCCTTTGGCAAACAAAAAAAAATTGTTTTCTATATGATTATATTCCTTCCACTGTCAATAAATAAGTGCATATTGTTGCATTTGCTTTGCATAAGTGTGCTATTAAAAGGTATTTCACGTGAAAATATTGAGACATACCCTAGGTTAGCAAAAGGTACTTTAATAATTACTGTGTATACACAAAAAATGTTAGACATAAATTTTAAAAATTAGAAAATCCTAGAATTTAGGTTACCCATCCAACCTTAATTCTGCCCTCTTATGAGTATGCATTACAACACTGTCTTTGATTACATGGTCACATACTATTTTTAATAGGACTATTGTCTCATTCAGCACAGAGAGGATGGACTATGCTCACAGAAAGAGGCAGCTGTTTAATGCTACTTTTTATCCTCTGATGGAGACTCCTGAATACTAACCAAAATCTTCAGCGAACAAAGAATTGTTAATTCCTCATGGTCTTATCTAGGGTGTTCATCACCATAGTATTTAATTGACTAACAAATGAATTTATCTCCATTGTGAGATAATAGCATTATCCCCAGATGGGGGAATTAAGAGAAGAGATTTGTCTAACACCGTACAAGTGATTTAGCAATACAGCTAGAATTAGGATTCCTGACTAGGATGTAAATATTGATCAAAACAGTTAACCAGGAGTCAGTTAAACAGGAGCCGGGGCTGGCGGAGCTGGGAGCCAGGCCCGCAGGAACCAGGGCTGTGGTGCAGCCAGGGCTGCTGGGACCGGGGCCTGTTTACCACGCAGCCCCACCCGTCTCTATGATCTGAGATTCTTGCCAGCTGCCTCCACACGACTGGCAGTCCGGTTAACTGGTTACCAAGTAAGCATTTCAGTAAGTCTAATGTTTACTGGGTAACTGGTTAACTGATTAACTTTTTACATCCCTATCCCTGCTCCTATACTCATACCTCCATGTTACATTGTATTACTGACAGAGGTACAAAGCATCCACTTCATTTGCAGTGTGAGCACTCACCACTTCTGCTTATCAGGCTCCAAGTATTTCAAGTTGAGCACCCAGAAAATCAGAAACACATAAGCCGCCCCCTGGCAAAATTTTGGTTTCTGTGACTTGTGTAGCATCACATAGGAAGATTGCAACAGAAGCAGAGATAAAACTATGTTCTCACATGGCATTCACCTGCCTTGAGCATGAGACCATCCTCTGTTTTCTTGAAGCATCTTCCTTTCTTCTCTATCTTTCCATTTCTGCAACAAATGAGGCAGAGATCATATAAAAAGGCCTCACATAAGCCTCATTCATTCTTCAACAATGAATAAAGTAATGCTTTTGTAGAAAAAAAAGGTATGCAATCATGTAATTAAAGACTACTATAATGTAAGAGGGCTGAATTAAAATTACATGGACAGCCTAAATTTATAGACATTTTTCAGCTTTCAGGTGTTTAACTTTACACTCTAAATAATATTTTAACAGTTGTGTGTATGTAATTTCTTATTACCTTTATTAAAAACAAAATTACATGCAAATATTAAAATCTCACTATTGTGTTTCATCTGCAGAATTTGAAACCTAAGCCTTCAAAGCTGCACAAGTTGAGCTATAGGATTAGTTATTACCTGGCAGTGACAGTAAGTTGTTATCCTGGGTGATGTGGGAGATACTCTATGTTCTGGACCCAGAGAAAGGGAAAGGAACCTAGTCATCTCTTTCCCACTTCCTGGGGAGGTTATCTGCTTCCTGGCTAAATTCTCCCTAAGCTGCAAGGCCACTCCATGCTGGAGCGCAGGGCTGCAGCAGGGAGAGGTCTCTCCCCCCAAAGACCTCAAAGCTGCCAGGGAGGGCAGGAAGGAGCCCCTTCCCTATGGCCCTAGCATCAAGCTGCAGCGACAAAGGGAAGGGGGGCCATCCTTGCCATCCCCAACAGGAAGTCGGACCAAGTAAGCCCAAGCCCAAGCCCCGACCCCCTTCCCCACCTTGAGCGCCCCCCCAGCCCTGCTGGCCACCAAAGGGCATACCACCAGTTCAGAGCCTCTATCCCCTCCAGCACCCCAACCCTCACCCCAGAGTCTACCTCCTGCACCCTAAGCCCCTCATCCCCAAGCCCCACCCCAGAGTCTGCACTACCAACCAGAGCCCTTGCACCCCAACTCTCTGTTCCAATCCTGAGCTCCTCAACGCCAACTTAGACCTCACACCCCCAGCCAGTGCCCTCACACTCCTTCACCCTAATCCTCTGCCCCAGTCCTGAGCCCCATACCACATTCAGAACCCCTTGGTCTCACTCCCATCACATGAAATTTTGTTACATGTGCCAATTTGAAAGTGATGGGAAAATTCAGAAAAAAAAATTAGAGGAACACTGCTCCCTGGACTCCTAATGCAGAATGTGCTGTAGCTACTTAATTTGACATGTTAATAATACAAACAACAGAAGAGAAATGTGGATGTGAAAGATGTTTCTCAGACAAATCTGAATGGAATTTGAGGGTCTAAAGAAAAAAACATTTCCCCAGCTCACAGCTCTGTCCCAACCAAATTTCAAAGGGCTGCCTTAGACAACATAGATTTTACAGCTTCTCAAAAAAAGGTTGCATGGGGTTTTATTACAGCTAAGTTTTCAGCAAAATCACTCCCCAGCTCCTCCCTCCTATGTTTGTGTTCATTATTATTTTTATAGAACTGTAGGACTGGAAAAGATAGACTCGAGAGGTCATCCAGTCCAGTGTTTCTCAACCTTTTTTTTACAAAATACCTTTAAAAAAAAAAAAAAAGAGAGACCCCCTGTACCTACAGTTCTCAGACGCACAATTTTTTTTCTACCTTTGCAACATAATTTGTTTAAACTTAATCGTAGCCAGGTGAGCAATGAAATTTTTGAGTGTAAAAAGTACAAAAATAATAAAGCACTGTAAAACTTAAAACAAAAATTCAATTCTCTTCAAATTTCAGTTGTGTTGATGACTTCTCTCGGCTACCCTTAAGGATACTCGTACCACTGGTTGAGAAACACTGATCTAGTCCAGTTCCCTGCACTCATGGCAGGACTAAGTATTATAGCATGAATGTTCAGCCATACATCCCCTTTATGTTTATACAGGAATAAGTTGCCTCCTCTTTTCAGGTCTCTCAGAAAATGTAATTTCAATGGACTAAGAAACTGAGACACCAAGTCTTCTCTTAGATATCTGAACTCACTTAACATGGACACACACACACACTTCAACAATAATTCAGAATTATCTGCCCACTTTTGTAGGAATAAAAGAGCAACACTGCTTTGTGGAGCAAAGGCTGACTTCTTGTATTTGAATCACACCCAGTAAACTAGGACTCTAGCCTTACTCTTTGGGCGCTACTGTAATGCATACGTTTATTAATATTAACAGCGGTGGGGAGGTTACAGGGGAAGCGGCCACACGGTGAATGCCTCCCCATAGCCATTGTTTGCTCCGCCAGAAACCTACCCAGAGAGTGGCCCATAAAGGGAAAAGGGGTGGGGAGCGAGAGAGGAGGGGCGGAGCTAATTCGCCAGCCACCCTAAATGGCATGTTACCATCACATATGCTCCAGCCACAGGCTGCGATCGGTGTTAAAACCCAGTGGCCAAGGGAAGGGTGACACGATACCCCTCCTGCCCTGCGCGCACGCACCCCAACACAGCCCCGCGGGGCTGTCACTGCCGGGCGGGGCCGCTCGGGCCGGGCTCGGAGAACCCCGCTGTACAGCCGAGAGCGCCCCCCCGGGGCGGCAGGGGGGAGGCGGCAGCAGCCACCTAAACAGCCAGGCCCGGGTTGGCCCGACCCCGGACCGTGGGGAGCAGGGGAAACACGTCCCCCCCCATACTTCTATGGGTCTCGCCGCCTCGCCCTTCGCAGCACCGGGCACGGCCGGGAGGGGGAGGGGTGATTTTGTTCACTGCCCCAGACCCGGCCTAGACACCCTGCCCCCCCTTTGCCACTGGCGGCGCCGACGGGGAAGAGGCGGACCCAGGAGAGAACCCGTCCCGGACCCGGTCACTCACTCACCCTCCGAGCCGCGGCTCCGTCTCGCGCAGGGCTCCGCGCGGCCCCGCTACCGGTCGCTGCTGTCTCCAACTGGCGGGCGGGCGGGCGAGCACGCGCGCGTAGAGAGAGCGAGCGAGCGAGTCCCGACTGTCCCCCGGATTCGATCCGGTTCCGGGATGGAGGAAGGGAGAGTGCGCGCGCCGACTCCCCCCCGCCCGGGACTGGCACTGCCGGCAGCGTCTTTCTCCCCCAGGTCCATGCAGTGGGGGCAGGGCGGGTCACCGGTGACGCCATGACGCACGGCGGAGGGGGGCGGGACGGAACTTCTCGCTGAAGTGAGCGCGCGTGCGGCGCGTTCAGTTCCCGGATGTTTCCTCCCCCCTGCCCCTTTTGTGGGCTGGTTGGGGTAGCCCTGAGTTCGGAGGCGGGCGCTGGTCCGTTAAGGGTTGTTGGCGGGGGTGAGGCCGCTGTCACCCTGCGAGGGCTCTGCCCTGGGTGCCGCGCGCAGCGTCCCTGCCTCCGCCCTCCACGTTCTTAGAAGCCAGAGTCCAGCTGCGCCCGCGGAGGGGCGGAGTCTCCCCAGGCTGTGGGCGGGGGTTGGGCGGGCTGCCGAGCGGTGACTTGCAGTGAGGCTGGAGGGCGGTGTCCGTGTCATGTGCCGGGTCGTGATTTACACGGGCACGTGGTTCGATGGGACCGTTTATGGGACCGGGGATCAGAAAACTTTTTAAAACAATGGTTGGCATTTGAAATGTGTTCCCAGAGTAGGGGGTGGAATGGCTCGAATTTAAATCCCACCACCGTGAGAAAAACGGGGGTGAGCAGAGCAGGCACAGGCGTGCTTATCTTTCCCAGCCCTTCTTCCAATTCTGAAGTCCTCCACTCAGGCAAACTCTTTTTGAAGGGTCAGATGCAGAGAGATGCTGAATACTTAATGTGAATAAGAGCTATGGGTGCTCAGCATCTCTCTGCATTTAGTCCATAGTTATGAAGTGTATCGTAAGAAATACAGACTAGAGGCATGGGTTTTTTTGTTAGACTGTTAGGACGACTTACTAGTTCCAAGAATAACAGACATGGAATACTCTGTATTTTTTGTTAGTCCTGACATTAGGGAGTTATTTTAAAATAAACTCCCTTATTTTGAAATGGTAAGTGGAGTGTCAGCACTGTTCAGCCCGTTATTGTGAAATAATAGGCTGATTATTTTAAAATCTGTACTCCAGCTTTCCGCAGGGAATACGCTTATTTTGAAATAGTTATTTTGGGAGTTATTTTGAATTTAGTTATTTCAGAATAATTTCCTAGTGGAGACATGCCCGTAGGTGCTAGAGGATGACTCTTTGTTTGTTTGGTTTTTTAATACACCAAAGGTGTTTACATCTAAACATGGAACAAGGTCTAATGACAGAGATCACTACCATATTTGCTTGTAATGAATATTTGCTAGTTTTCCAACATTTACAAAAAGCCTTGATCCTGCATTCAGATTCCAGTTGAGAGATCTTTGTTTCTGCATAGATCTGATTACAGTATCAAGACACACAAATATCCCACCTAGTAAGCTTGAGAAGACAAGCATGGAGCCAGTCCTTACTATCTACAAAAGCCAAAACAAAACACCTTTATATGCAGACAACTACAGAGATTCTCAAGGAGTTGAAGAAAATTCAACTCTCACTGTATCTTCATTTGGGTTGGTGCAGCCTATGGGAGTTTTTGTAGTACTGCTATCTGCAACTGGGATTGTGAACTGAATTCCATGTGTAGCTAAATCAACCTAGCTAAACATTTATTTGCAGACCCCTAAACATTTCAAATGGAGGTGTAGACCCCTTTGGAAACCTTAGACATAGCCTGCAGACCTCAGATTGAAAACCACTGCTATGGTAACACCACCTTTTGTGAACCTCTTAGTCTGCAAATTCCTGGAGTGCACAAACCAGTTGAAAACCACTGCTAAACAGAACTTATGCTTTCTATTGCCAGGATGCTGTGGCAGGACTCCTTGGCTATGTCTACACTCACAGCTTCTTGCATCAGAAGTATGCAAATGAGGCTAAGCGTGTAATATCGCTGAGCCTCATTTGCATACCTAATGAACCGCCATTTTTGTAGAAGAGGCTCTTGCGCCAGAAGGAGCTGGCTACACTGCCTCTTCTTGCGCAAGAAAAACCCTCTTGCGCAATGCCGTTATTCCTGAAAATAATTGGCGTAACGGCATTGCGCAAGAGTGTTTTTCAGCGTAGACAGCTCCTTCTGGCGCAAGAGCCTCTTCTGCAAAAATGGCAGTTCGTTAGGTATGCAAATGAGGCTCGGCGATATTCCACGCTTAGCCTCATTTGCATATTTCTGACGCAAGAAGCTGAGAGTGTAGACATAGCCCTGTTGAGATACGGGATCGCCTTGTCCTAATTTTTTGAATAGGGGGAATAATTTTCAAGTACGTGGGCTTTTTTGTTTATATCCTTGGCTCATCTCATCTGTATATGTGCAGTCCCTCAGGGCTGAATCCACCCTTCCATTAAGACATTAGTGGACTTGCTCAGACTCAGCTCTCCCCCTTTGATCCACCAACCAACATCATTTCCATGAACAGGGTTACCATTTAGGGTAAACACTCAGTATGGGTGCAATCACACAGTTGGCATTCTGTGGTTTCTAAAGTATGGTACTGCCATCAGCACAATAGGCAGTGGTTTCCATTGCTTCATGGTCCAGAAGGCTGAGAGGGTTCTGTGAGTAAGTAACTGTGAAGGCAGTTTTCTGATGGCTCAGGTCCAACATGAATGAAACTTCACTGTGGTTACTTACTAAGGTAAAATGAGTCTCTGTAATTGGACCAGTATTATTTTGTATGTGGAACTCCTATTAAAGTCAGTGGTAGCTTGGAGTGAGAATTATGCAGAATCCTAATGTCATCCAGTTCTTTTTACCAGTCTGAAATAAAAACTCTGATCCAGGGCCTAGCTGTTCAGTTATGCGTGTAGGCTCTGAGAAACTCCTGCAAATTAGTAACTGTGAGTAAAATGTTAGACATTTCCAAGTCTACAAATAAGTTCAAATCATTTGCCAAGAATCAGTCTTCGTACATGCCAATTGTTCCCATACATTTTAAAATATATAAGCACTCTCTCAAGTTGATATAAATACCCAAGTTCAGAATAGTTTTTCTCTTGCAAAGATTTGTGCACGGGAACTTTGTGTACATCAAAAGTATTTTAAATGTTGCTATAAATATGAAAATAGGTACAAATGCTTTCAACACTTATTTGCAATTGATGCAAGTGTGCAAACATTTCCATTTAGCAGGCTGTAAAAATCAAAATTTTAGTATCGAATTTTGCCTGCAGATTTGTATATGCAAGTTCTACTCTTTGTAAGCACAGATCTCAGAAGGGAATATATATGTAAACAACACTATACCAAGACCTCATACCAAGTTCAAAATACACATTGTGGGCCAACTTTTCAAACACAGGCACACTGGAAGATTTGATACCTCCATTTTTTTTTTAAAATCCCCGTGGTGGCACTTCACAATCCTTTCGAGCAAAGCCCATCTGTGCCAGTTACATCAAACAGTAAAACAGTAAAATGGGTTCCTTTTGTAATGTCATTGAATAGTAACAAGACTAAGGGCTCACACCATTTAGCTTACTGACATTGTAAGAGAAGTCGTTTGAGAAGGTCTCATGACCTGTTGGATTTCTCTTGCTGTTGCTTCAATGCACTCTGCCCTTAATCAGGAAAGGCCTATTTTCTTGTAGGAAGATAGTGCATGTTTAACCCCTTTCTATATTACCGTTGTGACCGAGTCAGGGTCCCTCCCTGCTCTCAATTCAATTATTCCCACACCTAGTTACAATAGTTAAAACTTGTAGAGAGCCAGCTGACACCTGAGTTTCTATAACAAATTGTGGTCTGTCTAGTATTTTAACACCATTATGGGAATGGGATTAGGTCCAGTTTACTCATTTTGATCATGAGGTAACCAGCTCCCTTGAATCAATCAAAAAGTGTTAAGTAGCAAGATACAAAGGATTAATACTCATCTCAAAAAATGCAGAAACTTAGTTTCTTCTTGTACTTTGAAATAAAATGTGCCCATGAATGAAACTTGTTGACTTGGAAGAGTAGAACACTGACGACTTTGATGATCCTGCAAATAAGCGATGGGAAACCTGGGATGGTGAGCGGGTCACACAAGTGACTCTCCTTCATCTCAGTGGGCTGCAAGTCATAACCAAGATGTCTCCCGCGATAGGGTAGTTTTGCTAACTGCGCTTGCATACCTAGAATTTGCAGGGTATTTGAACCGTAGCAGCATTTTGATTGGATGCAGAGGCAGGGCTGGGTTAAGGGGAGGGCTAGCCAGGCAGCTGCCCGGGGCACCAACCTAAGGGGGGCGCCTGATGGCAGCTGTAAGGGGCGCCGCGTGCCTGGCCGCGCAGCGCCCCTTAGAGCTGCAATCAGGTGCCGCGCGCCCGATTGCAGCTGTAAAGTGCGCAGCGCACCAGGGGCCGGGGCCATACATGCGCTGTGCACCCGGGGGCGGAGTCACGCATGCGTTGCGTACCCGCTGCCCGGGGCGTAGGAATGGCTCAAGCCGGCCCTGTGCAGAGGGAGTGCATGGCTTAAACAGTTAATGTTGCATGCAATCAGCACACACCTCACTTCACCGCCCCTTGCTTTATGTGCATGTCATTTTAGTAACACCAGTAGGAAAAAAAACCCTACATGAATGGAAACCAGTGGAATCTGGCAGCCCTGTAAATGGGCAACAGCAAACAAAATATCTCGTGAACCACACAGAGAACCCAAATGTGCTGCATGTGGCTCACAAGTTGCAGATTTCCCCACCATTGCTGCAAATGATACTTTCGATACTATCACAGTAACTGAACAGTGGGGCTGCGTCTAGACTGGCATGATTTTCCTCAAATGCTTTTAACGGAAAAGTTTT
Organism: Rafetus swinhoei; assembly: GCA_019425775.1. Classification (NCBI taxonomy): domain Eukaryota; kingdom Metazoa; phylum Chordata; order Testudines; family Trionychidae; genus Rafetus; species Rafetus swinhoei. The sequence continues at coordinate 105,581,515 of CM033440.1, forward strand.
TCCGTTAAAAGCATTTGTGGAAAAGAGCATCTAGATTGGCACGGACGCTTTTGAGCAAAAGCACTTTTTGCGGAAAAGCGTCCGTGCCAATATAGACGCGGTTTTGCGCAAGAAAGCCCCGATCGCCATTTTCGCCATCGGGGCTTTTTTGCGCAATACAGTTTTTAGCTGTCTACACTGGCCCTCTTGCGCAAATACATTTGAGCAAGAGGGCTTTTTCCCGAACGGGGAGCAGCATAGTATTTGCGCAAGAACACTGACACTCTTACGTTAGATCGTCAGTGTTCTTGCACAAATTCAAGCGGCCAGTGTAGACAGCTGTCAAGTTTTTCCGCAAAAGCAGCTGCTTTTGCGGAAAAACTTGCCAGCCTAGATGCAGCCTGGTAGTTTAAGTGTCTGTTCCATGACTTCTACCAATGACTCACCTTTAGTCAGAAGCAGACTGTTTATCTTTGCGACAGTGGCCAGTTGGTGATTATGTCATAACAATTGGGATAGCCTTTTTGGGTAGAATAGGAGGAGGTGAAATATATCTGGGTTTTCTAAATAGGGGGAAATGACTAGTCTGTGGTACATTAAAATACCCAGAAAACATAATTAAAGGTTTTCAGCATACATTTCTTTACCTGGTCATAATCAATTGTACTATCTTTTATGAAAATGAACACAAGAATAGAGCCTTATTAATAATATGTGACCTTTAATTGAATCATTAATAACAATTATTTATTTACATGCATAAAATAAACGTTAATCTGAGATCAACACCCTATTTGTCTTCATGACCCTTGCTGCGACTCAGGTCAAAGGTGCTTTAAGATGTGGGGATCAGCTAATCATGATGCTGCTTCTGAGTTATGAAAATGTGACATAATCAGCTGAGGTTGCATAGAAGGGTATGCTCTTCTTGACTGAAGCAAAAGTACTCCAAAGACTCCAGTTAAAACTAAAAATGCCATTAGCACTCCTCCAAGGATCCAGGTTTCAACTGGTGTAAATTCTCCTCTATCTGAGAGGAAAAGAACACAGAGGATTTACAAAGGTCTTCTCTGTCATCAAATCCATCTGAAGATATTACAACTTAGGACAGAAGGTGTTTTTCCAGTCTTAAAAGTATAAAAATTCATTAGGATCCAATTCTGAACCCAGTTTACAGAGCTCTAAGGAATATATAAGCTGCAGAAGGCCAGCAAAAGGAGGGGCATCAGACTCACATATCTTGGGAAAGGTTAGCTTGATTTGTAATGGCAGGAAGAAAGAAACCACACCTGAAATTCAGGTTCAAGCAGGAGGTGAAGTGTGAGACTCACAGCCATGTATTATGTAGGCTAAGAATTCTGTTGTATGGACATGCCCTGAGGCTACAAAATTCTGTTGTGCGGATATACCCTGAGTCTTTGTATGTCCAGTGGGGTCTATACTAGGATTGGGTTCTATTTGATGAAAATGGAAGAATTCTTCAGAAAAAAATCCCAAACCTCAAAAATGCAGATATTGGGCTTTATTCTCATGGACACTAATGCCCCTTCCACTCTGCTCTGACAGTGTAAAGGACTGTAAAGGGAGTGCAGCTATGATTCATGTTTACTTTAAAGCCTTTTCACATAGCCAGAGTTGTGTAAAGTGGCCTTATATAAACAAGAAACAGGAGATCCCCGGAAAGTAGTTTACAAAGATTGCACCAACATCAATATACATTTTTTGGACCTAAGGATGTCTTACTCCACTCTCACAGTGGAGGTGAGCATAAATGTAAAGTGAGTGTAGAGAAGGTAGTAGCATAATTGTATTTAGACACACTCTGAGGCCCTTTTGCACTGTCAGAATAGACCTTAGTGAATATAAGGAACAGGCTATTCATTTTAAGAACATAAGAATTGCCATATGACATCACACCAATGGTTCATCTATTCCAAGTATCCTGCGTATTCACTGCTTTGGGTCACTCTCATTACTGGCACTTCAGGGACTACAATGGAAAAACCAGGCAGTACTGATGGCCCATCAGCAAGAGACAATGAACTGTAAAAGAACGTAACCTTTCTTCAAACACGTGGGTCAGCCTAGGAAGAATGGCTACAAGGACCCTAGAGAGACATGTGACTGTGTCACCTGATATTGGAACTAATTTTGAATTCTGTACTTTTCCATGAGAAGCTGGGATGAGGTCAAATTATGAAACAAAGGACTCCTGCCTTATACAAATCCTATTTAAGGGTGGGAAGTCAGGTAATCTAGGTCGTCAGTTCTCAGCTACCCCCCCAAGATGACTGCTGGAAACAACTAAGATTGAACTGGGAGAAGGGAATTGGCCCACGGTGAAGGGTGTCTGGCCTGTGAACAAGATTATTAGAACCACATTTAGGGTGAGATCTTACATGTAACTAGTTTTTTTAGTGTATCTATCTTAGATTGTGTGTTTTGTATTATTTTCTTAGTAATTTCCTCTGCTCTATTTGCTACCTCTTTGACAATTTAAAACACACCTTTTCTTAGTTAATAAACTTATTTTTGGTTTATAATATAACCCAGTTTATGTAATTTCTAATGGGGGACAGTGAGAGGCTATGTATACCTACCTTCATAATGAGGAAGAAGGCAAATATTATTTAAATTGGGGTTTGTACCCTAGGGGAAAAGGGGGAGCGGTGAGCATCTGGGTGCTGAGTTTTCCCAGAGCTGTTCTCAGTGTTTGTATCTGCAGCTGGATGTGGCCTTGCCCATGGGTTTTGTTAGTGGAGGCCTGGCTCAGCAAGCCCCTTAAATGAGGGACTAGGTGGGCAGAGAAGGGAGTCTCAATAGTGTCTAAGCATCTCAGGTGACATCCCAGGGGTCTCAACCTGTCACATGCCCTTTTCCCTTGTATGATATCTCAAGGCCCTCTGATTCTCAGATACCATCTCTATTAGCTGACCATCAGTGTAGAGGAATTTTTAGAACTACCTAAAAGATTTATTGAAAAGCAATGAACCGATAACAAGTTCTTTATGTGTGAAATTACTTCATTTTTCTACAACACTTAGATGAATTCACTGGCAGCTTTCCTTTTTTTTTTTTTTTAAAGTCATTGAATATAAAATGTAAGTTAAAGCAACATAGAATGAATTAATCAAATACATCAGAAAACTCATATTTGTGGTTTCCATCACAGCTCACTCATAATAAGGCATAATGCCATACGAATGACAACATAAGTTATCAATGATAACTCCCAATGACTTCACTGGGAGTTTAAGCTGTTCAGAACCATCCAGGAACTGGTACATACTGATAATTAATGTGCATTGGTCAAAGAAGCTAAGTTGTCTGTGTATTCATGAATTTTAATTTTCTGGATTTTGTATGTTTAAAAATAAAACCTCTCCTGTTAAACATTTATGATTTTTTTAAAGTAAAATATGCCACAAAGGATCACATCAGTCTACATAAAACATTATGTTTTGAAACATGGTTTTATAAATCACGTACCTTTATTAGTTTCTCCATCATCTGCCAGCTTTCTCTTGATGGGACCATATGAGATTGTGTGAGTAAGAAATAGTGTTGTTTCTCTTTTATTTCTAGTTATTTTACCATAATTAGTACAATTCTGTTAAAAAGAAATTGCAAACAGTAAGTATCCATGCATATATGATCCTCAAAGGGAGGTCAAGAATTTACACTTAAAACTACCTGGTAAACACAAGCCTCTGATGAGATGAAGGAGCATCAGAATTGAGCAATGCTGTGAAGAGCAGTGTCTGAGATGAGCAGAGTCATCTTGCTCCAAGAGAGGGCAGTGACAACCATACACACACACCAGTATATCATAGGCTCAATATTTAAGACAGAGCTTGTCCTGGAGTCCAAAGCAAGAGTATCTGCTATTCAGGAGACTCTTAGTGGAACACAAACCCTTATCATGTAGGTCACTGGCTCAAATTCAGGTCAGGTCAGTAGTGACCTGATCTTGCTCACAGATGCATGTGCTTCTCTACGCTGAGGAGTAGTTTTGTTAAACTCAGTGGGGTTACCTGTGAGCAAAGCTAAATTGCTACCATCTGTTAGCTGTGCAGTTACTTGTGAGAAATGAATTTAGTAGGTTCAATTTTAGTGGACAAGGAGAAAAAAGTCACTGTGCTAACTGGCACCCTTTATGTTCTTCTGAGCAGAGACAAAGGACTAACTAGATAGTGGAAGTGCCCTCTTACCCCTACACAATTTAGCATTAGGGAAGTATGGGGAAGTTTGTAAGCTGCTGATAGTTCTGTACTTATTTTCTGGATAAACTGGCAGCAGAGGAAAATGCACTCCAATCTTTTACAAACATCAAAGTAACTTAGAAAAACAAAAGACTCCCTTAAATCTATGTGTTCAAGATAAGTTATCATCTACAAATGAATTTGCAATGATCTGTGTGTGTAGAAAAATTAAATAGAATCATTGTGCGTATGTGTATACACAAACACACATGTGCACCCCTTATGTTCCCTCTCTGTTGTTACATATTTATATATATGTAACAACAACAGCAAGAGAACATAAGATGTTTCAGGACATTTGATCACAAACTATAGGGTTCTTGTCTGATACCTTAATGCATAATTTCTAGCAGTACTTATATTTCAGGTCTGGCACCAAGTGCTCTAATAAAATACTGGATACAGAAGTAAATTGAAATGTAGGTTTTAGACTGCAGAACATTAAGCATTGGGATAATAATTAAAAAGTTTTGGGGATTACAACAAGCCCCTGAACCCATGTAGGAGGCACCTACTCACTTTGCAGCCTTGTGTTCTTAGTTCTTTCTCTCAAATATTAACAAGTTTGGCTAAAGGAAAAGATCTATATTAGTTTATCTAGTGCAAATAAATGCTATTCTCTAGCAGAGCTTAATCTCATAGAGGAAAATTTTATATACCCACTAGGAAAGCATAGTTATGGTTTAACTTTTGGTGCATTGCAGATGTAAAGAAGAGTTGCTGTTAGAGTAAGAATGGCTAGCACTCGGTTGGCATCGCATAAAGCTGGAGTGGATAAATCACAAGTGGATAAATCAGGAGCACTTCTGCCAGACACAGAGCTCTCAGTACAAAACACTGACAAGCTCCAGAAGTGAGTAATCCTGCTGGGAAGGAGACGTGGCTGGGGTAGCAATAGGACAATGAATATGCAGATTTTAAAAAACTGTTTTGCACATCCAGAGGGAATAATGTTCAGATACTAATAAACTTGGCCTCTCTCATTTTGTACCCCAAAATAAACAATGAGCTTGAGCCAGCCAAAATATTCCTTCACCGCTGCTGTTCCCTGGAAACTATACAGACCCTTTAGTCTCTGCAGTCATGGAAGAGAAATCTCTAGTGTGATGTCCTGCATTCACAGGTCAAACCTGTCATCCTGTACTTTCCTCTGTCCAATGACAAAATTAGAGGCTTCTCCCAGCCCAAGTTTTATATTGGCAATCTAGTTCTTGGGGATTATTTTGGGGAATTCCACTTAGCAATGACTGGGAATCTCAACATTCTTGTGGGAGACTGGGTTCTTCCCCAGTACTCAGTAATCTGGAGGGGGCATCTTGAAAGGTTTATATATCTGAATAGCTGTACAGTTTGGGAGATGAGAATTTAAAAAACAAGGATCAGGATTCAAGAAACCTTCTGCATCCATAACAAAACAAAGATCAGGAGGCAGAAATTCTATCCCTTTCACTCCCTTGCAACACGCTCGGGACTGGTCAGCTGCAAAGACAGAAATAAAGCTCTCTTCATTGGTTGGGCTCTGAGCCCATCAATCCCGCCACTTACAACAGTGCAGGAAAGTTACCAGGGCTGTAGTTATTCCCTCTTGTTCATAAACACATGGTGCTGCTGCTGGAACTTTGTGAATGTCCTGTGTCGTGGGAGTTGTGCAGATCTATAGGAAGAGGATTGGCTCATTTACTATGTGCAGCCACAAAGCCTTTACTTAAAGTCTCCTATGCCAGGTTGACTTTTCTACTGAGGCACTGGGATCCACATACTCCCAACATTTGCGGTGCCAGTCCATGTAGGCATTTTCATCTGGGTCAGGCTTTAACAGGTCCCAACCCATAGATTAGACTGTTAGCATGCACAATTTCATCATGTTCCAAAAACTAGTTAGCAGGTAAAGGACTAAAAAAATCTACCCAACACTAGAGCCATATTCAGTCTTGACATAAAAGGGTTTAGTACAATGGTTTTTGAACTATGGTATTTCCCTATAGTATTGTAATTTGTTATGCTAGATCTGAATTTTGTCCCAGATATTTAAAACCTGATTCTCTTCTCACTTACATCAGCTTTACATGTGAGTAAGTCTATTAACTGCAGTGGATTTACTTGGATTTATACCAGTATACATAAAAAGAGATTCCAGGTCAAAAGAGTCTGGGCTTTTGTTTAGAGGGAAGTGTGCATTGTTATCTGGGCGGCTTATAAAAATCAGTTTATAGAACTGGGGGGTAGCAACAAATGACACATGTATCAGGGAACAGATGCATACCCTAAATGGGCTGTGGCAGATTTTACTTGTGCTGAGTTACTGTCTTGTGTGACTTTCAGACAAAGCACCTGGTTTATCAGAATCAGTTTCCAAAATGTCATACTGATTTCCTCCTTGATTACTTCCCTCGCTTGGTATGTCATCCGGGTAGCTTTTTCTGATGTAATTCTTAAGGAAACAAATCTATGTACAAAGGCTGTCATCATTTTGCAGCTGCTGTTAATGTTAAAACAATCTACCATCAAAAATCATTCACACTGATACTGCATTCTGTATCAATGTCAGATAAGTACACAGCAAATTATACTCTATCTTGCTTTGTGGTATCAGAATGTTTTCTCTCCTGTTTCATATGGCAAACAAAGATCTAATCAATCTCCTTGCTATTACAGTGAAAGCTGTGTTATCCGCCACTCTGATACCCAGAAAACTTTGTTAACCGGCATTGCCCCCAACCAAAATACCACCACGTCTTCAAGCCGCCTGTCTGACTCCTGCCTGTCTAGCCAGGGGCTAGACAAGTGGCACTGTGGGGCTTCTGACAAGTGGCACTGCAGGCACCTCCTTCTTCCTCAGCCTGCCTCCAGCTGCCGGGAGACAGATTTCCAGTAGGGGGCAAGGGCAGAGCAATAAGCTTTGTTAACCAGCACATTCAAATAACCAGCAACCCCCTTTCCCAAGGAGTGCTGGATAAAAAAGCTTTCACTGTAATATAATATAAAATTCAGCTGTGTGGACAGTTGGAAGGAAGAGTGTTGTTCTGAGGTAGAATATTGCTCCCATTTAAAAACTCATTTTCTATGTCATGAGCTGATAAATTGTCAGCTGAATGCTGGTAAATATCACTTAGTTATAGCGCCTCTATGATCAACTAATATTTCATGCTTTTTCCCATATTATCTGATGAAAAGAATGCAAACTCTGCTATATATTTTGCTATCATATTGACATGTTTGAGTTAAGCTGCAAGCTTCCAGCAGAAGGGCCCTTTTATATGTGTTTGTACAACACTAGGTACATTGATGATGCCTTAAAAACAATATTAAAAATCAGTCCAAACTATGTGCCCATCCTCCGGCAAAATACTCTTTGGGGTCAATGGGACTGTTGCCCTGGCAGGTCTGAATTAGGGCCACTGGATGACAGTAATGAGTATTTTTCATTTTCAAATTGCTATACAAACAATTTCTCATGACAATGCTGAGAGTTAGGCAAATGTGATGGCAGGCAGGGACACTACCTTTTCCTTAAGGAGCAATGAGTTAAGCTCAACTTTCCCTCCCTTCACACGGGGGAAGAACTAAAAATGGGCTACTTGGGAGATAGTGGAGGGAAACACCAGCGGGAATGGAGTTCACAAGAATTGGAGAACTAGGGTGAAACTCTGGCAGAGGAAGTTTGCTGTTACTCTTTTGTACTAGGTTAACTTGATTTGATTTCTAGTTATAAATATTAGCCTTAAATAAAACCATGTTGACTGCTCCTGGGTTTTGTTTCTGCTAAGTCATTCCGACATCTTGCACTAAGGATTACTCTTCTAATTTTGTAGATGGGGAAGCTGAAGCAAAGGGCTAGGTGTTTTGCTCAAGGCCACACATCAAGTAAGTGGCAGAGATTAGAATTTAGGCACTCATGATTTCTAGACTTGCCTCAGTCTACTAGACACCATAGCTCCTCCACTTAGAACGATAATAATAATCCCACCCCCAATCCTCATGCACACATGGATATATAAAAAAAACTTACTGGCTTGCAAACAGCTGCTGAATTGTGACAAATCTGAACTGTGCAGTGCAGGAAAACGTCTTTGTAAGAGATGCCCACAAACTTGAACATCTGAATCCTAAACATTGCTTCTGCACCTTCGCCATTCATTATTACTGACAGTGTTTCATCTTTGACAATGTGTGGGCAGCTATGTAGGATAAAAGATATTAACTAATTAGCTCTTAAGGGCCATAAATCTTTGGCATTCATTCATCTGTGTAATTATTTCAGACACTAGAGAAGATTTAGCCAAACAGCTTCTCAGTCAGATGGCTGTCTTGCTGTTTATGAATCCCTCACATTATTCAGGGTTAGAGCTGATCAAAACAATGGCACCATTTTGTTATGATTAAAAATGTCTTTGCAACCAAAATTTTAAAAATTGCAGAAAATGTTATTGTTATAAAAATTTCAAAACACAAAATTCATTTACAAAAAGCTTCAGATGTTTGTTTTCTACCCTACCCATCTTGTCCTCTCTAAAACTTCCCCCACCCATTTCTCCCTCCCTATTTTGCAGTGGGAAAAAGAGTAAGAAAACATGTCTTAAAAAATCCATTCTTCCACTTTTTTCTTTCCTCCTCCTTCCATAAAAGAGGAAACATGAAAAAGGAAGAAAATCTAAAGAAAGGGTTTTTTTTCAATTCAAAATTATTTGAAAAAATTTATTGCATTTAAAATGTTTGAATTGAAAAAAAATCCTCAAGCCAAATAAAAAGTGTTGCAGGTAGTTGATTTCAGTATAAATATCTGCACTACAGTGCCATTTTGAATTGAAATATATTAGGTTTGGGCCAAAATACATTTTTTTTCAAGTGTTAAATTTTTCAATGAAACATTGAAAATACCCAAGGGTAGCACAAACTTTTAATAAATATTTTATTTAGTTGAAACCCAGTTTTCCATTGAAAAACAGTTTTAATCAGAACTATTCAACTAGCACTAATATGGGTTTCTTTTTATTTCCTTTGGTTTATGAGTGCAGCTTAGTCATGTTTTCAAGCTTTTTTCTGCAACCATGAGGGCTAGAAACTTTTTTTTATAACTGAGATTTTCACATTGATCCTTTAGTTCAGGAACTACAGTTCTAAGAAAAATACCAAATAGAGTAAAACTAACAAAATTGCAAAGGATGGCAACACTGCAAAATATGACCTTAAAAAATAAGTAGTCACACCAGAACTTTGTTACTAAGAGTTCCACTCATCCAATCTTGGAACAGAAATAATAGCATGTGATCTACATGCCCAATCAAAACTAAACAACACAAATATCAAATAATTGCATGAATGGCTTGCAAGCCAATTGGCAAATTTGCTTTTGTTTTTAAATAAAATGTTAAATTCTTGAATATAATAGCATGGGAATTCAAAATTATATAGCAATTTATACATCTGTGTAATCACATTATACACAGAGTCTAGCTAATGTATTTTTGGTGTATCTGCTATGTATGCTGAGATACAAACCTATCTTCTATAAAGGAATATCGAACAGCATGAGAAGGGTCATTTGTTGGTGTAGACCAGCAGTTTTCAAGTTGGATTATTAAATCACCTGGAACCTGCCAGAGGACAGAAAAAAAATAATCTGACAAAAATGCAGATTTCTATCTTCATCATATAATATTCTCACCATCTACTAGGTGCTTGAGACATGTCAAAGTAAATTAAGGATGAAACAAATAGTTAGATCAATTTGGTTATGCTAAGTCATGATTCAAACTCTCCAAAAGATATCATGTTGTTGAGATCCCCTTGCATTCACTTGAAGCATTTCCACATCAACTTTCAAACTTCATTGAACTATGGGGATGGCCAAGGAAACTGTAGGGGATGGAGGAGAAGGGGAGGAGAAAAAAAGTGGGGACATAAAAGGGCATACTGAAGTGTCTTAATCCATCCTCACATGATCTCCAGTTCAAAAGGCTTGCTCAGGTCCATGAGAATGAGAACGCTCCTCTCAAATGAAGTTCTTCAAAGGAGCTATCTCCAGAGTGAAATGTGTAGCTCCTTGAGACATTCTAAGCTGCAAACATCCCTTTTCCTTGATCCCATCTGACCTCCCTGGAATAAAGTCTGGGACATAGTGGGATGGAACTTTGCAGCTGAATAGTGCTACCAGCTCCAGTCCTTTCTTCTGGCAGATTATTTTCCTGGTGAGCAGCTCATGATTCGTTACTGATGAAGATCTGACAGCTCCTCCCCACCCCCATGAGACTGGGATTTGCCTCAATAGGCATGACAGCCACAAAAGGGTGTAAATAATTTTTAGGGGTATTATACATAAAGGAGGAATGTCATAGTAGGCAGGGAGCATGGATGGTGAGGAGTATGAAAGGGGGTGGATATGATGAGGGACTCAGAGGTTGTTGAAGGAGCTGGTGAGCGGAGCTGGCGAGCTAGGCTGAATGGAGGAATTCCTTGTTGACTCTCACCCTGGTACCCTTTGCCCACTGGTTACTAGTGCTGCTAAAGAGACCAGTTCTCTGGCCCCAGTGAGCAGCTTTGCTCCCTAGTTCCATAAGACTCTGTCCAACCCCACCTCTCAATCTATTCCAGCCAGAAAAGTTTTTTCCTTGTTACCTCTTTATTTTATTATCTGTTTTAAAGTATCACAATAAATTATCATAAAAATGCTTAATGGCTGAAGTGTTTTCTGTTTTGTATAACTTCTCTCTTTTGATTGGTTAACTATCAGGAAGGACTCTGCTATACGTTCAATGTGAAGACCAGTGGCTGTAACTCATGCTTGTCTTTGCTTTCTAGGCACTGTGCCTTCACCTGAAAACATTTAATCAAGTGGATTAGGTACCAGATTCACTTTGACGAAGATGTCATCCTCTAGTGTTAGAAAGGGAACAGTAGTCCACATATCTTCAAAATTTGGGTCCTTGTACAGCATCATGGTGACAGAAAAATTCCCATCTTCTGTGTTCAGTGTAATGGTTCTATAAACAACAGTTCAGATCAATCAAGCAACTAAAGGGGCACACCTATTATCATGAGTGTATATAAAAGTAAAGCTAAAATATTTTTAATTGTTATGCATGAAACATTTAATAAAGTCTGCACTGCAAAGAAGCAACAAGGCGACTTGTAATCAGACATAACCAGTTAGAGTATCTGCACTTGACGGTTGGACTCACCATAGGGCAGATCCTATACCCCACTCACTCTTTGGCTGCTTAACATCATGACACTAATATTGCTTGGAAAATCTTTGATAAAGCCATTTTCCATCAGAGAATGCATTTGACAATGTTGCAACATCCCATTTTGACGTTTTCAGAATGAAATATTTGAATTTTCCACTTGGAAATAACTTTTCATTTCATTTTGTATTAAAGGTTGAACCTCTCTAGTACAGCACTTTCTCGTCCAGCAACATCCATGGTCTGGCATGACTTTAGTTAGCCAGAAGTCCACTTATCATGAGTGTGGCGAAGCTTCCTGCAGTTCCATAAAGTTTATTTACAGCCACCAGTCCTGACTCTCAGTGTTCTGTGCTGTTATTTAGCTCTAATTTACCTGTAAATGTTTTCTAAGAACCTGGTAAGCAGTGGAAGTGTTGGTAATGCTGCTAGACAATATTGACCTCCAGTGCTTTGGCAAATTCTCTGGTTCAGCACCGGTCAGGTCCTAAGAGTGCCAGACGAGAGAGGTTCAACCTGTAGAATGGCAAATAAAATAATGGCCAAGACCAAATGATTTTTTTTTTTTCAGAATTTTATTTCAGTGCAAATTTTGAAAAGCTTATGGATTTCTTTCCTAATCAGAATGAAGACAAATGCCCAAGTTTTTTTTTACAAAATGGAATTTCCATACTGCCATACAGTCTACTTCCGGTGATGCAAAATAGTTATATAGCCAGTGAAATTGACTGAGGTTATGTCTACACTTGATTCCTCTTTCAAGAGAGGAATGCAAATGCAGACGAACTAAATTGCAAATGAAGCACAGATTTGAATTTCCCATGCTTCATTTGCATAATCACGTCTGGGCACTATTTCAAAATACCCTATTTCGAAAAAAGAAACTATGTCTAGATGCGGTTATTTCTAAAGAAAACCCTTCTTTCAAAATTCCCCTTAAACCTCATTTTATAAGGAGTAAGGGTAATTTCAAAAGAAGGGTTTTCTTTCGAATTAACCGCGTCTAGACAGCATTTCTTTTTCCGAAATAGGGTATTTTGAAATAGCGCCCGGACGTGATTATGCAAATGAAGCACAGGAAATTCAAATCCGCGCTTCATTTGCAATTTCGCTCGTCTGCATTTGCATTTCTCTCTTGAAAGCAGAATGCAGTGTAGACATACCCTTACTAAGGAGTTCCCCTAGCCAGGGGAATCCTCAGATGGGCTGAGCTGCTATGCTGGTTCCTATGCCACTGTCCTCCTTCTCAGTTGCAGAGGGGTGGAGGAAAGGGGGTGGACCTCAATTATCTGACTGTCCAAATGATTCTTGGGACCATTGGTAGCTAGATAGAAGTTAGATCAACTTCTGATCTTCTTTAGTTTATGACAGAATCTGGCCCATCCTAAGGTACGTCCACACAGCGGGGCTATATCGGGATATCAGAAGTATCCCAGAATAGCTACCCTGCATCTTTTGAATGCACCCGCTATTTTGAGATAGGTCTGGAAATAGCACACACAGTTTCAGCATCCCTGTAACCCTCGTTCCGTGAGGGTTAAAGGATGTCTCAAAATAGCACGTTATTTTGAAATCTGGCAAATTGCATATCTTATTTCGAGTTTAGGATGCTGTGTAGACGAACCCCTATCATTGTCTTTAGGATTGGGTTGCATAGAGGTGATTTAAAGCTAAAGGGTTCTGGGGTCGGCAGATCCCCGTCTAGACTGCCGCGCTGTGCCGACAAACAGCTGATCAGCACAGCGCGGCGGCCATTTTTATTTAAATGAAGCAGCGATTATTTAAATCGCAGCTTAATTTCCCTTTGTCGTCCTGCCTCATCTATGTGGCTCCATCGATGGAGCCATGTAGTCTAGACACACCCTTAGTGTCCCTTACAGGGATTCTGCTATTTTTTCATGCTAGTGTTTCTGGCCTTTTCCCGTTTGCTTTTAAAGGTCCCTTTGTTTCAGGAAACAGAATTAATTACTTTATAATAACCAAAAAAAAAACCCTCCAAAAACAAAAACCCAAACCCAGGTTCAAGGAGAACATTAGTAAAAATCATTCTTTTACCCCTGGTGGTGCTGGGGGCCTGTGCTGCTGATTCTCCTGTCTTTCAGAAAGCACACAAAACTGAGATCTTAACTGTTGAGCCTTAATGCTGCAAAGCAATCACTATAAGCTCAGATCCAACTGAAATCAGTGGGACTTGAGCATAAGCTAAAAAATTGCTACAGGTATATGTTTAAGTGCTTTGCTGAATTGGGGTCCAATACTTGGTTATTTTTCACAAGAACAGGGCTGTTATTCCCAGTGTCCTAGCCAGATTCCATCTCTGTATTTAGGGGTGAATTGATGAATGTAGGCTCAGATCCATTTACGCTCTGGGGTTCCCCGACAGCTGGGAGTGTGTTCATGCATGCCAGTTGACTCAGTCATGCCTCCCATCTGTTGCTGGTTCGTCCCCTGTGTCTTGGCTGACACTGTGCCTTGTGGCCCCTGAATTCATTCCTTCTTCTCTGAGTTCTGTGCTGGGAGCAGATGGGTGACCAGCAGCAATCAGCTGTGCACCAGGATGCCAATAGCATATTGAGGCAATGATTCAAGTCGGTGAAGCCTAGATCGCCAGAATCCCAATTCATTTACTAATTATTTAAATTACTGTAGTACCCAGAGGCCACATTGTATGTACATAAAGGAAGATAGCCCCTGCTCTGAGGCGCTTACTGTGTAAAACAGACAAGACAAAGGACGTATTATTAGCCCTGTATTTTAGTTTAACAGATGGGCAGCTGAGGCACAGAGAGATTAAGCAATTTGCCGTAAACACCAAGAATTCCATTACAGAGCCAGGGATTGAACTGAAATAACTGAGTCCTAGGTCAGTGTCCTAGCCACAAGAGCATCCTTCCCCATTAATGTGCCCCAGCCAATATTACTGTATATTATGCAGCCTACAAAAGTTTGGCTCTGACTGGTTCTTCTGGATGAAACGAGCTATGTGATACGAGACAATACCAGTATACTAATTTGCCTTTGTTCTCAACAGGGCTTTTGATGCAGGGCCATTTAGTAGCACAAGCTAGAAAACAAAAACAAAAGGAGTTACCTGATGTCAACACTGATTTTATTCTCTCCATTAGGCTGTTGTACCATGTAATTAATGGGATATCGGCAGGCAAATGTGATATTGATAAAGGACCTTGTAATTATATCAGAGAAGTTGCTTTGTATAGTGTTGCTGAAAACAATGTGTGCACCATCAGAAGCCTGAAAGATAATACAAAGAGTTATTGCTATTTCTGTTGAAAGAGCCTAATTTGCACAATATGCTGAACACTTAGGGATACATGTGTCACTGTACATTCTGGAACTCTATTAAAATTAATTATTATTACTAGTTAATAAGGTTTCTTATGAGACAGACTGAAAACAGGACTCCATTGTTCTAGGCAAACAGCACGTGACAGCTCCTGCCCAGAAGACCTTACAATCTAAAGCAGTGGGTTTTCAAACTTTTTTTCTCATGACCCAGTTGAAGAAAATTGTTGATGCTCGTGAACCAACATAACATAACTAGTGTATGCGCTCTGGGGTGGGGCTGAAGATGAGAGCTTTGAGATCTAGGAGGGGGCTCTGGCTTTGGGGGTGGAGGTGGGGTCGGGGCTGGGGAAGGAGGGGTTTACCTTGAGTGGCTCCCAGTCAGCGGTACAGCAGGGGTACTAAGGCAGACTTCCTGCCTCTCCTGGCAATGCAGACCATGCTGTGCCCCAGAAGCAGCCAGCAGCAGGTTCCCAGGCAATGTGAATGTGGAGTTAGTGCTCAGGGCAGGGGCAGTGTGTGGAGCCCTGTGTACTCTCCCCCTCTCCCCAGGAGCTGGGCCTGTTGCCGTCTGCTTGGGGGGCGCAGTACAATGTGCGGTGCCAGGACAGGTAGGTTGCCTGCCTTAGTACCCCCACTGGTCACCTAATCAACCTGCAGCAATGAGACCCAGTGCCTGACATTCCACGACCCAGTACTGGGCTGCAACCCATCGTTTGAAAACCACTGATCTAAAGGTATGGTCCTGCCTCTGTATTCAAATATGGTAGTAGGTGTGTGGTAACATATATGCAGGACTTGGAGAGAGAACAGTCATCATACAAGGAGATCCAGTAATAGACTTGTAAATGTGCAAATGGAGCCATGGCAAGCTGTGTATAGACAAATGATAAAGAATGCTCATGGAGGTGGAGCTCTAGGGGTGTGTGAAGACACTGTAATGCATTTGCCTGAATCAAACCATGATTGCAAGCATGTGCTCCCAGAGGCAAATGAATGAGCGTAGAGGTGAGGCCAGCCATGTGAATAGAGCTATAACAATGAGTGTGCCTTTTGTGGTACACATAGGTTTGATTTTGTAACAAAACAAACTTACTAACAATATAAATGTTTTTGGCCAGTTGTTGGTTTTTGCTTTGCAAGTTAGGAGGTAATAAAGTCCTGTTCAGAGATACCAGTTATTAAGGGACACCACTTTTCACTAAACAATTCCATACTCGACAGGTGATGGTATCTAATTTTTCCCATAGCAGCTGTAGTAGTGTTCTTGTTTGTGCGTTCATTTAACATTCAAGCATTGTGACTCTGAGAGGTGGTGTCAAATTCAAGAAAAGCTGTAACACAAACACAAACTACAAAAATCTTGTGCTACCTTATTGCTTTTCTCATTTTTCACCTTTGAATGTTCCAGTCTTTTTAAAGTTAATATTGCACCTTGGTTATTTATGTGTAACTTCTAGGGACTTGAGAGGCAGAGGCAGTCAAGTAATCAAAGGCAGAATTTGTCCCTTTCATTCTTGTAACTGGCTTACACCTTGCAATGATCTTGTCCAATGTCTTTTCTCCCACATAACTTTTTAAAAACTGGGAGCCACATACAGTAAAGTTTTTATAAATTCAGGGCTAAGTGTCTACAACTCCTACTGAAGTCAGTGGGAACTGTAACCCTCCCGTCCTCCAGACATCTGAGAACAAAACATGGCACACAATATTTTACCTAAACTCTGTCTTGTGTTTTAGCTGTATTTTTTTCTTATGTTGCTGATTACTCCAGTTTATGTTTTTTTCCTTTTTAATCAACCGTGTCATCCTTCTGAATCATTCTATTTCAACCTGTGTGTCATCCCAGTTATTTCCATGGGCATGTGATACTGTGTAAGAGGAGACTGATTAGAAAGGGATATGTCTAGTTTACACATGCATACATTATGGTAATGAATCATTTGATGAGGACATTAGAAAAATATGATGGGCTTGATGCTGCTCTCATGCCAGTATATATTGGGAGTACTCTGCTGCAATCACCGGATTAAACTGATGTAATTGGGGTAAAGGAGAGCAGGATCAGGTTCTATATTTTAAAAAAACACAGGACATTGCACTTTCAGTGAAGCACTTTTAATCTGATCAGAGATGCTGCCTTTGGATTTGGTTAGGTGCTAGAAATCATCAGACATAATATATAGGGAACTGGAGTCAAAGGTATTTGAGGAAATTTATGTAAGTAATAAGCAGTGTTCTCTCTAAACTGTGCAGCTTCACAGGTCAGTCAGCCCCACCCAGTCAGAGACTCAGGGCTCCATGCACAGAGCTGACTGACTGGGTGGGGCTGATTAATCACCTGCAGGCCAGGCCTTTGGGCAAGGAGAGCAAGGCAGTCGCCTTGGGCCCCGCACATTCAGGGCCCCCTGCTGCCCAGCTCCCAGCCCCGCCTACCAGGCCTGGAGCCACACAGCCATGTAGCTCAGCGTGCAGCCTTGGGCTCTGCACGCTCTTTGGCCGGGCCTGATCACTTGTGAAGCTGTGCTGCTGCGCAGCTTAGAGGGAACAGGGAGAAGCATCTATGATTTGAATCTCAGAAATGTCAGGTGCACTTTTTTCTCTTAAAGTTCAACTATATACTTAAAAAGCTGACTTTGCCCAGAAGCTAGTTTAAATCGTTCACCCCCCTTTATAATTTAATGAACCCTTTAACCTGTTGCTTTTTAATAGCTTGTTAATTGTAATTAATGGCAGAATTTGTCCTTCTATTATAGCTGGGGCATTCCAGCATAAACTGCATATGTACAACAGATCTTTACAGTTGCTCAAATGTACCTCTGGCAGTGTGAGCTTTTTGCTCAGTGACAGTCGTCTGACAGTGAATTTATACTTTAATACAGTAAGTGTTAGTCATATTTTTAGAAGTGAGACTACATTACCGCTACTAATAATTCACACTACATGTATGATTTGTGTTAGTGCTACAATGTTCTAGGAACTCTTTGTGGAAGCATCTGTCCTGCCGAATGTCTGAGAGAATAACAAGAAACTAAGACTGAGTAGCAGCAATGGAATATAGAGAAAATACTGTATTGTTTGATTTGGAGTTAAACATTTGAGTTATTCTGCAGTTGTAATCTACCATAGCTGTAGCACACAGAGAAACAAATATCAGAGGGGTAGCTGTGTTAGTCTGAATCTGCAAAAGTGGCGAGGAGTCCTGTGGCACCTTATAGACTAACAGAAGTGTTGGAGCATAAGCTTTCATGGGCAAAGACCCACTTCGTCAGCATCTGACGAAGTGGGTCTTTGCCCACGAAAGCTTATGCTCCAACACTTCTGTTAGTCTATAAGGTGCCACAGGACTCCTCAGAGAAACAAATGGTATTCAAAGGAAGTAATACAACTACTTCACAACAGCATCTTGTGCATATTACCATTCTAGTCCCACAGTCTGTGAAACTGGTTTTAATGCTGAATACGTAGAAGCTTCCTGTTTTGGTGCCATGGCATTCTGGGTCATTGAGATGTAAATCAGAGATCTGGAATGAAATGATCATTTTTTGTATAGTTTATTATACTTTTAGCACCAGTTTATTTCATGTTTAGATCATCACTACCTAATCTGTACAACATTCTGGGTCTTAAGGCATAACATGTCATCATCAAATAGTAAAACAAAGAGCAGACTGTCAATCTTAACTACATGCAGTATAACAAAAAGGAGAGAGAGAGAGAGAGAGATGGCCAAAAATTCATTTTTTCTGAAGAGCCTGAGTCTGTTCTCACACCAATGTAGGTGACATCAAAATCTATCTAAAATACTATGGACCAAAGTATAGATGTGAATCCCAGTGTAACACAGGACTTTCAGCATTCAGGAGTTAGGGGTGCTGGGGGAGAGAGTGGAGCAGCAGCAGTTATTGTATCTTTACTAACAATGGGGCAAGTGTTCCCTCAGCATTGCTCTGCTGGCATAGGGCCATGATCCAACATTGTTTTGAGGACACAGGGTCATAACCACAACCTCTCTGGGGCATTCAGCACTGCAGGAAATGAGGCAGTAGCATTGAGGCTGTTTCCCACAATGTTGTACTGGTAAGCTGTGGCAGACCAGTTTCTTGTGTTTCTCCTCTCTAATTTTCTACCTCTGACCAGGGCAGGCATAACAAAACCCTGCACGTTTGATTTAGATGACTCCAATATAAACTTGGCTTCTTTTTTTGTTACTGCTTCTGTGCTTTCTAATGTAATGTTAGAATGCCTGACTTCACGCCAATTTACGTGTTGCCAACTGAAGGCAGGGGAGTAAGTCTCACAGTTCTCCAGCAAAATGGGGGCAAAGAGTACAGCAAGACATTATCTTACATATCTTCTTTTCACACATCTGTGCCTCCCTACTTCAGTCATTAAGTAGACTAATCCATCAACAAGCAATACAAAGCAACAAACACTAACACACTTCTCCTAAGGACTCAGCAAATTATGCAGAAAAAAATGAGAATATCTTAACTGCCAGCAAATTTGCTCGACAGTGTTGCTGGAAAATGCAAGCATTCTGCCTGAATAATGATGAAAGGTACTCTTTAAAATGATAACCTGAATCTTAGGGAAATGTCTTGGGATACAGACAGACTGTTAAGTACTTGTTGGTTTATGTTAAAGCTTAAGGGAACACCTACATGACATATCCCTGTGCATAAGCTGCATGCAAAACAGAGGTTTAAAATCCTGATAGACATACAATAGGGCCAGGTGTTCATTTCAAGCTCTCTTTGTTTCATTTTGTCACATTTGATAGTAGGGCATGCCCCCACCAAAGTCAACAGTGAATCAGCAGTAAGATCCCTGGATTGCAAACTGTTGAAACCAAAGGGAAGAAACGTGTTCTCTTGACAGAGGGAACAGTCACAGACTCCTGCCAATCTTTCCTGGTATTTCAGAAATAATTTGAAAAGAGAAATAATCGCTCTTTTTTGGAAAAAGCCATACAGCCAGACCTTCCCCTTTTGTCTTCACTGGAGCTGTGCCTCTGAGGATCTGACCCATTAAGCTTTATTAAAGGCCCCTTCACAAAGTCAAATACAACTTATTTTAAGGGGCTTAATACTTGAACTCATAGAAGTGAATAGCTGGATACAATTTCACAATTTTGGGCTAATCTGCCCTGTCCCTTCTATTTAGGTGTCTGCATGGAAGATATTATAAATTAATAGCTAAATGGAAAAGTACTAGGAGGAATGATGTTAAAAAGGACTTATTGTTTCCTCTGTGTTTCCACTTGGTCACTGCTAGATTATATAGTTTAAGAGTCTCATATGTTGCATACGTCTTCAATAGTAACCATGATGATAGAATCTGGCCCATCATTTGTTGTCTGTCCAAATCCAGGAGCTTGCATAGTATCACAATGGTGTGAACTACAGGATGAATAACAGTCACTCAGATTAGGAGAAACTACATTGCATGCCAAAAAATTATATTGTACATGAACACAGTATTTTTTTTTAAAAAAGTAGCTGAGCTGTTTAACACATGAAAGTACTTACTTGGATGGGAGGGTTCTTTGTCAGAAAGAATTTACTTGGAATCTCCACCTCAATCAGGTCTTTGGTACAGATGATGGTTTCATTGATTTCTGTATAAACATTAAAGTTCAGCATGTTATAGAGGCAGGACTTTCATCATCAAATTCAATCAAACAAATTAGTTACCTTGGTTTTTCTGTATCACAGCAATGGGCCTGATACTCATACCTTGGACTTGAAGATCATTTTATACCGATCCATCTGAGCACCAAAGTTGTACTCATATACTACTCTGAGTGGCAACAATTCATTCTTTAAGGAAGTTTTTATATCAGTTACTTTTTAATAGTTACAGCCTCATTTTCATTTTACTGCTGACCCCACCTGCAGTCAAATGAAATGTCTTTGTCTCACCAATGAATGTTTTTTCTTCCTTATCCTGCAGTTAAACACTCCTCACTGCCTTACTGAACTGCAGGGGGACAACACTACTGATTATTTGTCCAGTTGGCGTTTGCTGAAGTGGGATTTTCCTTCCAAAACTGGAGTATTGTAACACTGAAGGCTCATCTGTGACGAGGTTTTGTTAAAACACTTGGGCCTTCTCTACTTTAGGGAATACCTTTCATTTAACCAACCAGCAACTGGTAATGCTGCTACTGTGCAAATCCTTATGATGGATAAAAAAAGCCACAATTTGCATCTATTGGGATAACTCCTGTTTGTACATGGAGTCAACTCTATCTGTGCAAATAGCTGTGTTCCTTGTATCCACTAGTGGCTTGTGTTGGTGATGGCTAAATAACTAGAAAGTAATTCTGAAGAGAAAGGAGAGGACATTTGTTAGGGGGCCGGCCTGAGACCTGAGTGATTTCCCTAGTTCACCACAGACTTCCTGTGGGATCCTTGGCAAGTCAAAGTCGGTCTGTGGCTCAGCTCCCCATCTGTAAAATGGGGGAAATAGCACTTCCTTACCTCACAGATGCATTGTAAGGGTAAGTATATAAAGACTGTGAGACATTCAGATAACATGGTGATATCAATACCGTAGATAGTTATGGCCTCAGACCAGGTTCACTGGCAGGCTTTTAAAGCTAAGCAAATGAGCATAGGCCAATTTATGGTTTCAATGCACAGTCAGATGAAATGTGGAAATTTCATCTGAGTTTTGTTTTAAGATTTTTGGAATTCATTTACATCCCCTAAGTGCATATGAATTGCTATACAGTGCATGATTCAGGTTAAAATTCTTTTATAGACCAGGTTTGAAAGATCTTGTGGTTTAGATATGTGGCTGCAATGCTTGCTTTCTAGTCTTGAAGCTTAACTCTTTCCCAAAGTGCTAGTCTTTAGACATGTGAGGCTATCACAAATATGGTGTCTTGTTCTCCGTAGTGATTGGCTTAATACAGTGTGATGGATGAAATATGAAGCTTGATGGCATTTTATGTGAGTGAAATAAAGTTATGTAACCTGACCCAAGGTGACTCTGCATCCAGTATTTATTGAACAAAAAGCTTTCTCCATGGTTGAAACTTCTAACACGCAAAGAAAAAAAAATGCTGTAACAAAAATCAGGGAACAAGCAGAGCTGAGAAAAAAAAATCAAAATTTCCATTTCATAGAACATTCTGATATTTTGACTTATATTCTTGACAAAAAAATCAAAATATTAATTTTTGAAAAATTTCTATTCAAAGAAATGACAGAACAAAATATTTTGATATTCCTTAATAAAAAAAATGTGTTGAGTGAGTAGTACATTAAACTGTCTCTGCTTACGTGCCATGGTGACTCTCAGGAGTTGTAGTTGAGGTGCTTCATACCCTCATTCTTTTCTATGGGCTGAGCTACCTGGCTGGACTATATCCTCTATGATGTGAAGTCCTGTGGCACCTTATACACTAACATATTTATTGGAGCATAAGCTTTCGTGGGCAAAGACCCACTTCATCAGATGCATGTCTGACGAATCCTGTGACTCCCACAATGCACCACACAATTTGGTAATATAAGAGACTATGGTACATAATGAGAGATGTTGTCTGGACATAGAACCTGCCTCACATGGGGTATACAGCAGGTGAACTACAACTCCCACGAGGCATTGTGTCGATTTAGGCAAATACAATGTAATGTCAATCTGACTTGAAATTAAAAAAAAAAAATTATTTAACAAACTGAAATAACTCCGGTTGTCTGAAGAAGTGGGCTGAGCCCACGAAAGCTCATGATACCATCTACATGTTTTGTTAGTCTATAAAGTGCTACCAGACCATTTGTTGTTTTTTTCTGAAATAATTCAATTTGGGATAAAGCTTCCCAAAATGAAATATTATATTTTCCCAATGAAAAACTGAAAGATTTCAGCAAAATTACCATGTCCCATTTTTGCAGAAAGTAAATTTTCCAGTGAAAATTATTTTGACAGGTAATCTATGACCAGCTCTAGGAACAAGCTGATGAGTGCAGCTTATTTATCAGTTTACACAGTTATGCCCAGGGACTTCAGGAAATAAAATAACACATGTGGTTTTGCATGTCATATGGTACAAGGCTTAGACAAGTTGAACTTACATTAGTTTTATTTTTAAGACAAAATTATCCTCTTTGGGCCACACTATGATTCTCGTATCAAAAGTGCAGATTTACTTTGTATATTCTGCATTGTTCTATGTACAGAATCAGTATAGAAAATGCTTTAGGAAAGCCCTACTTTGGACAGGAATATTTTGCTTCTAGTGTTAGTGTAGTATACATTCCTTTTGAAAAAATAATCAGTCATTTGTAGAGACACTCACATAGTATACGTTGTTGTTCATACTAGTCTTTCAATGATACTGGAGAATCTTTAGAATGAAAATGATTCATACAATACATAGCAATGTCCCAACAAGTCAAGGCTTTCTTTGGAATCTTTAATCCGTGGTTTCTTGTTGTAAATTGTCATGTCTCTGTCCCAACCTATTATATTAAGACCTATTTTATCAATTCCCTAATTCACAGATCACTGGACCAATAAGCTCCAAAAGGTCATATTGGCGTTCTTAAGAATCATTGAAATAATAAACCAACACAGCTCCTTTCTCTCTAGCACTAACAGGGATACAACAGTTTTTTATGCACAATTGTAAAAGACCATCTGCACTACAGTATTTCTATTATTTTTGCCTTTTCTTTAACAGAACCTATTTTTAAAAAAAATTATATGGTAAACTTTTTGTGGGCTTGAGAAATTTACATCCTGGGAGTAATTCTCAGGGACAAAAAGCCTCTCTATCGCTCACTCTCTCTCACACACTCTCTAGCTTTTTAATATATTAAATAATACATTAAAATAATAATGATGATGATGGATCAAATCCTGATGTTCTTATTCAGGAAAAATTCCTGTTGACTTAAATGGGAGTGTGCCCAGCAACTAGATGTTGGTTCATACTGAGCTTGGGTGTTTGTTCATGCTGTTTAGTACAAGACCAGTGACAAGTAAAAGTATCCATCATCAGTGATTTGACCAGGGATAAGAACCTTGAGTCATTAGTCTGCAGGGCCAGTGTAGTTCCAGCTGGGCCTGAAAACATACTTGGTGTAGTCTCAAGAGAGAAATGAGGAGGAAGAATAGCTTTGGGTTTGCTACCCATTCCAAATTTGGACTGATTGCTTATTCACAAATCTCAGGATGGAACCTAGTTGAAAATAAACCATGGCACCATGAAAGTTCTTGCTGAGTTTCTCTGGTTCTTCACTGAGATGATGCTGCAGGTGCTAAAATTGAAACTGCCTAGTGACATAAGTGTCCCCCTTTGAAGACGATTCTTCTGGGTTGAGTTCTTGGCTACTCCAGCCAGAGTTCTTATAGGTGGCTGATGACTTCACCCATATAGTAGGCCACACTCAGGAGCTACTGTTTAGAAAGTAGATTGGAGAGGTAAAGATGACAAGCTTATTATGGACTGATCATTCCCTCCTGTGATTTGAGACTGAGTCATTCTTAGCCCATCACACTTAGACATCTTGCAACGGACTGCCCGAGGAGATGGTTTCAGAAGGCACTGATGAAGTGTACTCTTAGCTAATGGCTAACAGATTATGACATAAAAAAGAGAATGCTGACTTATGCCCTGGTTGTGTAGGAATCAATGAAAGGTTTCTTTGCCTCTTCTAATGCATATTGTAAGTCATAATAGCAGTATTATTCCAAGTAATAGAGAACTTGATTCATCCAGGAGGCTTCTGCTGGTTACAGAATTTACTTTTTTCTTGCAATGAAGAATATTGAAGTTACTTTGTGGGCAAACATCAGACTGAAGCTTGCTGTGTCCAGAGAGTCACTCAGTCTTTGAATGAGTTTCTACTAATGTTACTTGCTAGGATTTTGGAGGTGGGTGGGGGACTTCAGGCCACTCTCTGTGAAGTAAATGCATGTCCCACCGGGCTGTTTAAAGCCTGCAGGGAAGATAGTGACTCAGTTTGGTGGACACTGTCAACTGACAGTATTGTCCTGTCTTTTGCAAAGATTTATTAAGGTGGTGGTTGCAGAGCAGACATGGCAGTATTTGCTGACTTTATATTCCCTGACTTGGCTGTGAGACAGAGACTGATATTTTAGCACTGTTTGATGATTGGCTGTTCCTGGCTGTGGATGAAGTCAGTGAGCCTGACAAGAGTTGGCATAAGTCAGGGTACGTCTAGACTACACGCCTTTTTCGACCGAGGCTTTGTCGACAGTACTACAACCAGTACTGCTGACAAAGCAAGCTGCTTTTTCGAAAGAGAGTCTAGACGCTCTCTTTCGAAAAGCACAGTTTGCATGCAATAGCGCCTTTTTTCAACTGAGTACTATCGAAAAAAGGCGTTATTCCACGTAGAATGAGGTTTACCACCGTCGACAAAACTGCTGCGTTCTGTGAACTCACTGTCGACAGAACGCGGCGGTAGTGTAGATGCAGGTATAGTTTTGTCGTCAAAAGCCCACTTTTGTCGACAAAACCCTGTAGTCTAGACACACCCTCCGTGCCACCAGCTGAAGGTATGAAGCAACACACCCACATAATGACCTACCTAGATTTGCCAGTTGCCTTTGATGCAGCTGATGACAAGATGTTGCTTACAAAGATGCTATCCTTAGTTGGACTGAATGCCTTTAAGGGATTTAACTCCTATGGAAGTGTGCAGAGGATGATTATGGGCAAGTATCCATCTCAGTGGCTCTGTCTTATTGGGGCATTATAGAAATGATCCCCAACAATTTCCATGCCAAGATCTTTCCCCAGAGGACCAGGACTAGCTGCCTCGGGCAAGACAGAGATAACTTTACTAAAGCTGGAGAAAGCAATAGAAAAAATTGCAAGAATTCTAACATCATCCTTTATTGAAGTTTTCTGTATTTGTGAATCAGATTTACAAAATAGTCTCCTTAGAACCAAACATGCTGTTGCATACTATGTCACATCAACAAGCACACTTTCTCAATTGCACTAGATAAAAGTGAGGTATATTTAGAATGTTGCAGTTGCAATTGTCTGTTCTAGCCCTTCTTACTTTTATGTTTGAAAGGCTACAGGGAGGATTATTTGCTAAACTTGCAGAGGGGCTATAAAGATAGTGTTAGCTCTCATTTAGCATGCTTGCAGTAGAGTCACTGCTCTTGTGCAAAATACCAATTCATGTTAGCTGCAGATAGTTTATTCCACTTCAGTACAAACATTAAATTTTGGCTGCCAGTTATGGCTGGCACAATAAGCTACAAATATTTTTTCCATATTGCAGACAGCGAGTCCTTTGAGATTTATGAGCAATTCTTGCTTCAGTAGAAGCCACTCATGAGCAGCCTTATATGCTAATTGTCCTCTAAAATGTCACAGTGGTTATTGGTTTTTAATTTACATTTTGGAATGACTTATTAGCTGAAGGTACTTTCCATGGGCAGTTGGTATTTATGAGGGGGTTTAATTTCTGTATCTAGTTGCTACCAGAGAGCATATCTAATTTAAAATAGCTCATATTTCTAAAACTGAAGCAGGCAGGGGGAGAAGACAGACAGCTCCCTTCCCCCCCTTTCCAATAAACCATCTCCTTTAGGGCTACCATATTTGAACTTTCAAAAAAGAGGACACTCCTGAGAGGGAGTGAATCTGTATCAGTATCTACCAACTCACGTTGTATTAATGTGTTTTTTATATATGGTAACCCTAGTTTAGTCTCCATTTCTTAGCATCTTGGTTAGTGTTCATATGGACTGAGGCCTAAGACTGCTTGCAGGAGCCAAAGTATCAAATCACACAGTTGTTGACTTGAGTCCCACGACTTGAATTCGAGTCCGACTTAAGTTGCCTAGGCGACTCGACTTCAGACTCGACTCAGGTTCATTGTTTGTGACTTGAGACTCAGCTTGAAACTTGCTAATTTTGTTAAACTGACTTGGTGAAAAAATCGTCTGAAAATGCCGATATTGATGGCTTGTACAAAAGTGACTTGACATTTTTAAAATTAAGACTTGAGACTCGACTTGGGACTTGACTCGAAAGTGACTTTAGGGACTCGAGACTCGACTTGACACTTGAACTGTAGTGACTTGAGACTTGACTTGGACTTGACAATGACGACTTGAAGACAACACTGTCAAATCATATATGTCCATGATTTGGCAAAATGTGAGGCTGAGGTTTTCAAAGTAGCGTATGGGGGGAGATGCCTAACAGTTAATTGTAAGAGGAATTAGTAAAATTAGTGAAAACAGAATTTCTCAAAACTGGATTCCTTCTTCATGTAAGGATCAAGGAAGACCATGTCTCTCCCTGTGATCCAGTATTCCCCTATGAAAAATGTAAGAAGGGATGTCCTGAATCCACAGAAATCCTCTTATAAAAGAAACTTGTGCATGTTCTAGTACTTTGCACTTTTGTAGCAGCTTCCTCCTAAAAGTACTCTCAGTTAATGCCTTTAACAAGATTGGGCATGTTGAATTTGTCCCCTCGTGCCCTGTGGGCATCATGCTATAAACACCTTGCCTCAGTTTCTTCTTTTGAACTCTTCAAGAAACTCAAACACTTTTATGCATGTTGTCTGTTCTTTATTCAATTAACAAACATTCTAAATAAAATTTTCCAGGCTATGCAAAGCTGAGAAAGGTTTCTCTTCCTCCAGCCAGGCCTTCCAACCTAAAGCCTTTCCTGCTGCAGTAGGCTATTTTCAGCCCGTCTGGCTAGACTCTCAGCCCTAATGCCCAGGACTCTTTGCTAGAGCCTGCTCAAGCCTAGCAGTCTGTAATCTCAGAGCATTTCCTCCTTCTTTGCAGTCTCTTTTGTTTTTAATTTATATTGTATGAACACCTAGTCATGGTGTGCTGTAAATCAAGGGCATAGCACTCTTGGGTTTTTGCTTCACTCCTGAGCAGCATGCATCCTGGCATTGTTTTTCTTGTGAATTACGGGCCACAGGGCAGATTCCATTTTAAAAAATTATTTTCACTGTCTTCACCCCATACTTCTTTTCCAGGCAACCTCTTGCTATTTCCAGATTACTGTCTTCCAGCATGGACCCAGCAACTCTTTGCACCACTATGGTGAAGAGTGCAAGTCTGCTCATTCTGCTTGAGCTGTATGCCAGCTGTCAGAGCCAGATGAATTCTGCATCGGAATTCACCCCTCACACCACTGAGCAGATGATAAAGGAGCAGGACAATGTTCTATATACAGCAGCAGCTCCTATGGCAGCAGGATGACAGGGTGGTGGTGGCAGCAGTAGCAAGAGGAAGAAGAACTAGACAATACCGAGCTGTTGGAACAAGAATCTGATTGGTATTCCTGGGTCTTCTACTCAGCATTCAGCACCATTCCTGGGTCTGGGGAACCAGTGTGGATTAGTGAGAAAGGATCATTCTGCAGACCAGGGACAACCTACAGTGGTGAGAGAACTTCAAGATGGTGTTACCCGGGGTTAAGAATAAGGTATGGGTAAGGATTTGGCTCGCCTAATCTGACTAGATAGTTCTATCTTTGACCTCTACCCTGGACACAGAGGTTGAGAGCTATGGAGCTCTGTCTCTGGAGGCAGACCTTGGGAGTCACAGCAATCACACTTACACTGAGGGTGGTACCAAAATAAAACAATTTTTATTATAATTGGTATTAAGATTGCAAACAATACAAAACATAGGGCAAGGATTTCAAATTAAGAATTTGAAAATGTGCAAGGAGGACACTGAGTTGACAAAAAAAACCATACTTGTATATTAGGGTCGCCAGATGGTCTCCCAAAAAATATTTTTGGTCGAGCAAAACAAACAAAAAAAAAAAAGCGGGATTTTTTTTTTGGCAAAGTAGGACAAGAAGGACAATTTTTTCAAAAGGAGGACATAATTATTGGGGAGAACAAGCCCCTCAAAAGGAGGACTGTCCTCCTCAAAGGAGGACATCTGGTCACCTTACACAAATGGATTCGATCATCCCGAAGAGTAGCATAAATAAGCCTGAGTATACAACTGTAATGATCTAAGTATACAGTTACCAAGTATAATACCATACTGACATACACCCTCCTGGAGAACCTGGGCATTCGAGGACCAGCCCATGGCCGCCGGTGAACGAGGATCCCGGTGAAGTATGATAGAGGAAACTTGGAAAGAATAAGTAAAAGAAAGGGTTTGAGGTAGATAAACCTCAAACAGAAAGTCCCTAGTGAGGAAGCAAAATCCTACTGCACAACCACTGTCAGAGTCTCATAGGCCTTTTTGTGTCATCTTTAGTCAACCTCTGAAGGCCAAAAAACAGATTTCTGCACCCTGAGATTTTTGTGGCTACACGTATTTGATTGGATGATTAAATTGGGACATCCTTTTGAATATGCACGGAAAGTTCACTTGATGCCCTCTTGGACACATTCCCAGAAGTGGGAAAAATGGGAACTTGTGGTCAGGTACCAATGCCTTCTGTTTCCTTGATGAGGATGTCAATTTGGCTGGGTCATTACATTTTGGACCCTTTTTGATCTGACGAAATATTTACTCACATATTATCACCCCAATCTGGCAGTTATGTGTGTCCTGACCTGACTGAAGATTTCACCACAAATCCTTTCACAACTTCTAAAATTTATAAATGGAAGGGATAGATAGATAGTAACTCTTACTTATAACACTACTGCTTATGCCAACTTCTTACAGGATAGAATCCCTGTAGACCCTTGCATTACTGCTAGAATATAGTGACAAGGTAAAGTATATAGGTTTACAGGTTCACAGGCTGCAATGGCATTGAACTGTGCAGAACTGACCCTGGAGCTTCAGCAACAACGTACCTACATGCGGTGCTCATACCTATGTCACTGCCATCTGGAAGCTGGCCACTCCGAATGTTACCAAGCTGTAGCCCAACCAATGCAGCCTGGGTAGATCAACTGCTGGGGGCCATTCTGATGCAGATCTGCCATTGATTAGGTGCTGTCTAACTAAATCACGAAGCTGGGTAATGCTTAGGAGATTATGCAAATGTTCTCAGTGCCCAGAGGTGAAATTTGAGAGATGAATGGGAGCATCTGGATCACTGCTGCTGGGATGCAGACGTTAGGAACTGCTGCTGCTCCCAGTAACCACTATTGTTCCAGGGCTGAAGGAGACAGCTGGAACCCAAATTATGGGATTGCAGGGCTGGTGGCCTAGCTGAATCATGATTTGCAGGCGAGTATTATGTCTCAGGATTGCATCCATGGACTGGCTCTGCATCCCTGTTTTTTTCCCATGCTCTCCTGTGCCTGGGACAGCTACATTCTTTCCCCCCTCTCAACCTCCCAGATCCTCATATACAGCCTGCATCTCTCAGCCAGCCTAGTGTCTGCATTGCAGTAGGTTAGAAAGACTAACTCACCAAGACAGGGTATTGGCAATCCAAACTGGCAGGGAAAACAGGCTCAGTGGGGTCTCAGCACATCAGGTAATTGTCCCAAGGGGGTCCTGCCCTGTCACAGGGCATGGGCAGGAGCATTGTTTGTGCCTTAGCACAACGTGCACTCATACCTCATGTAAACTATGCAGACGAGCCACATTTCTTTTCCTGTGAGCACTGTCTCAACAAACTGCTGAAATCTGCACAAAGGAATGCTTTCACTATTTGAATACTGGGGGTGGGGAGGGGAAAGGAAGCAGGAGTAGGACTGCAGCATGCTGGAAGCAGCACAAAGGAGAGCAGGGTAGGGGGGAAGTGAGGCCTGTTAGATCACACCTGCCAACAATAATAATACATTTCAAAGATAGGTACTTGCATGCCAACAAGTTTTCTCCATAGGATTGGACTCTTCAGTTCTGACTTGGGATTCTAGCTGGAACATGGTCTCAGTCTATTCAGGACAGGAATGTGTCCATAGTAGCAGGGCCAAGACAGTCCAGAAGCTGCCATCAGGGTCCTGAGTCCCTAAAAGATCTTGACTCTCAGGGGACAGCTCTTCTCTGGCATCCTCCTGCTTATTCTCTAATGGGTTGAGCCCACTGTCCTTTGAGGGCAGGTGGGGGATTGTGCAAAAAGTGGTACACAGCAATTGTGTGCACACGAACAAAAGCCTAAAGCAGTTCAAAGCAAACATAGTTCACTTTGCAAGAGGACTCCAGAGTTCACACAAGCGTGGAGTCTGTATGCAGTGATAGGTTGCATCATGTGTATGCAAGCATTTTCAATCGAGATTAACTTGATTTGATCCCATTTTAAAGCCTGTGTAGGTCCTTTCAGACCTTCTTTTTACACTAAAGAAAGCAAGAGGGCACAATGCTTATCCTCGGTATTAAGTATGATTGGAACAAAATTCTGAAGTTTTTATTCATGCGGAACTTTCTGAAGTAAATGAGGATACTTACATGGAGAGGGTGAACAGGATTTGATCTGAGCAGGGGCAAGCAGTCACAGTCTACAGGGCTGACAAGAGTCTTTGCTAGGCCCTGAAAGGGAGCTGGATCCAGGCCCCACAGAAGGGGCGAGGCCTCAGGCAGAAGGGTCTCCCAGTCAGCCTTTCAGTGCTGCTAGGGCTGCAGAGCGCTTGCAATTGGGGGCTCTAGAGGCAATTTAAAGGGCCCAGCGCTCCAACTGCTGCCTTTAAAACTTTTCCCATGCCATTAGTGCTTCCTTAGAGAAATCTTTTCACAGGGTACAGTCTCCTCTGTGCCCTTACGTTTTACCACATGCTCAAGCTCTCGCTTCTATTCAGCTTCTGCCTCTCCTTGGGTCAGAAGTCAAGTTGTTTCCCCTGTGAACATCTAGCCGAATTTGCCCTATTAAACCCCTTCATTCCAAATTCAGATTATTTTAAATTAAAAGCTGGCAAAGTGAGACTCAATCAATGAAAACTAAACTGAATAAAAACCATAACCAGGCTTAGGCTATTCCTGTGCACAAGTGCAGCGAACAGGCACACAGTGTATCCTGTTTAAAGCTCGCCTATCACTCTGACGAGCAGCATTCTGTTGCATGCTATTCTTTGTCATCCTCCTGTCAGATCTTTCTGGAAGAAAACCTGTAGCACCCCCGTTTACATAGATTGTCAGAGCTTTTTCCTTGGGTACTAACCATCTTCGTTAACAGGTTGAACTGTTTTTCAGATGTTTCTCTCAGAAGTCAATATGCAAGTAGCACAATTATACTCGTATCATATATTTCAGCATTTTGGGTTATGAACATTATCCTTTGATATAAAATCATCTTCTCCTCCCTGTTTGCATGTTGAGTATTTCAGAGTATTAACCTATTAAAAAGATCTAGTCAAATGGGTTAACAGCATTGCTCCCATTTCTAAAGAACTATTATCCTCCAGATTGTGGCTTGAGTCAGCATCCCTTTTAGAGAAATGTCATTAGTAATTTACTAGTTTCCTCAACTCAAGAAGTCTTATAGCCATTTAAAAATGAGTAAATTGAGGAACAGAGAGCTTGTGAGAGTTACTGAAAGTCACAGTGAGCTTGTGGAAAATTGGACCCACAAGCTCTGACTGTTGTTCCATACAACTACAGGTTGAACCTCTCGAGTCTGGCACCCTCAGGACCTAACTGGTGCCAAACCAGAGAATTTGCCGGATCGCGGGAAGTCAATATTGTCTAGCAGCATTACCAACACTTCCACTGCTTAGTGGTGTATTAGAAGACATTTGTGGGAAATTAGAGCTAAATAACAGCACAGAACACTGAAAGTCAGGACTAGTGGCTGTTAAATTTTATGGGATACAGCAAACTTGACTGCACCCATGGTAAGTGGACATCTAGTTAACCAAAATCATGCCAGGCTACCAATGTTGCCAGACCAGAGAGTGCTGGCTTAGAGAGGTTCAACCTGTAATACACTCCTCCTCAGGTTAAAAAGAGAGTTCAGGTTGGCTTATCTTTTTGGTTACTTCCCACTCAGAACTAGCACAAAGAGCAGCAGTCCCCAAATATCCTGTCTATTTTACACCAACATTTTAATCAAGCCCTAAGTAAAAGTGAAGAGGGTTGCCAGGTGTCCGGTTTTGAACACTCCAGTATTTGAGTTTTCTGTTCGGGAAACAAATTGAGAAAATATAAATGTCCGGTATTTTCTAAATAAGTTTTATCGTTATCATGAGTATCAGTATGTAGCTGTGTACTGTGTGAGTGTGTCTACCAGCCAGGCAGTACTCAGCTACGCAGTAGAGAGGAGGGGAGCGGGGGCGGGATGGAATCCCCAGGGCCAGACTCACCCATGCGCCCCGCCGGGACCATGCATGGGATGGACAGCACCCTGGGAACTGCATGTGCCCGGGTCAGCCCCACTCCCCTCTGGCCGGTTCCCCCCTGGCCAGCCCTGCTTCCCGTCGGCCAGTTCCCCGCTGGCCCACCCCGCTCCCCCCGACCCCCTCCGGCCAGCCCTGCTTCCCGCCAGCTGGTTCCTTCCCCCGACCTCCCTGACCCCCTCCCAGCCAGCCCTGCTTCCCACCAGCCGGTTCCCCGGCTAGCTCTGCGCCCCCAACCTCTTCCCGGCCAGCCCTGCTTCCTGCCGGCCAGTCCCCCTCTCCTGATCAGCCCAACTTCCTCTGACCCCCTCCCGACAAGCCCCTCTCCCCTCCCGGCTGGTCCCCCCGACCCTGTTCTGAGATCATGTGTGTCCGGAATTTTTTGAAAGCTATCTGGTAACCTTAAAAGTGAATATGGCAAAAAAAAATACAACAGTTTTAGTCTGCTTCTGCTTTCCTTACTTCATTTGAACAAAGACATAGAATCATAGAATACTAGGACTGGAAGGGACCTTGAGAGGTCATCAAGTCCAGTCCCCTGCCCTCATGGCAGGACCAAATACTGTCTAGACCATCCCTGATAGACATTTATCTAACCTACTCTTAAATATCTCCAGAGATGGAGATTCCACAACCTCCCTGGGCAATTTATTCCAGTGTCTGACTACCCTGACAGTTAGGAACTTTTCCTAATGTCCAACCTAAACCTCCTTGCTGCAGTTTAAGCCCATTGCTTCTTGTTCTATCCTCAGAGGCCAAGATGAACAAGTTTACTCTCCTCCTTATGACACCCTTTTAGATATCTAAAAACTGCTATCATGTCCCCCCTCAATCTTCTCTTTTCTAAACTAAACAAACCCAATTCCTTCAGTCTTCCCTCATAGGTCATGTTCTCTAGATCTTTAATCATTCTTGTTGCTCTTCTCTGGACCCTCTCCAATTTCTCCACATCTTTCTTGAAATGCGGTGCCCAGAACTGGACACAATACTCCAAGTGAGGCCTAACCAGCGCAGAGTAGAGCGGAAGAATGACTCTCTCTTGCTCACAACACACCTATTAATGCATCCCAGAATCATGTTTGCTTTCTTTGCAACAGCATCACACTGCTGACTCATATTCAACTTGTGGTCCACTATAACCCCTAGATCCCTTTCTACCATACTCCTTCCCAGACAGTCGCTTCCCATTCTGTATGTATGAAACTGATTGTTCCTTCCTAAGTGGAGCACTTTGCATTTGTCTTTATTAAACTTAATTCTATTTACCTCAGACCATTTCTCCAATTTGTCCAGGTCATTTTGAATTATGACCCTATCCTCCAGATTAGTCGCAACCCCTCCCAGCTTGGTATCATCTGCAAACTTAATAAGCGTACTTTCTATACCAATATCTAAATCGTTGATGAAGATATTGAACAGAGCCGGTCCCAAAACAGACCCCTCGGAACCCCACTTGTTATGCCTTTCCAGCAGGATTGTGAACCATTAATAACTACTCTCTGAGTACGGTTATCCAGCCAGTTATGCACCCACCTTATAGTAGCCCCATCTAAGTTGTATTTACCTAGTTTATTGATAAGAATATCATGCGAGACCGTATCAAATGCCTTACTAAAGTCTAGGTATACCACATCCACCGCTTCTCCCTTATCCACAAGACTCGTTATCCTATCAAAGAAAGCTATCAGATTGGTTTGACATGATTTGTTCTTTACAAATCCATGCTGGCTGTTCCCTATCACCTTGCCACCTTCCAAGTGTTTACAGATGACTTCCTTAATTACTTGCTCCATTATCTTCCCTGGCACAGAAGTTAAACTAACTGGTCTGTAGTTTCCTGGGTTGTTCTTATTTCCCTTTTTATAAATGGGCACTATATTTGCCCTTTTCCAGTCTTCTGGAATCTCTCCCGTCTCCCATGATTTTCCAAAGATGATAGCTAGAGGCTCAGATACTTGGTGGGATAATACACATGATTGGAATGTTTGTATGGAAGGGTACAGCTTGCTCAGGAAGGATAGACAGGGAAAAAAGGGAGGAGGTGTTGCCTTATACATTAAAAATGAACACACTTGGAGTGAGGTGGAGATGGACGTAGGAGACGGAAGTGTTGAGAGTCTCTGGGTTAGGCTAAAAGGGATTAAAAACAAAGGTGATGTCATGCTAGGAGTCTACTACAGGCCACCTACCCAGGTGGAAGAAGTGGATGACGCTTTTTTCAAACAACTAACAAAATCATCCAAAGCCCAAGATTTGGTGACATAACTCTACTGGGGACATAACTCTACTGGGGCTGATAGCCCCTTAATTGATATACAACTGAGTAATTCCACTGAAGTCAATATTATTCTTAAGCCAGTGAGTGTTGAATCTGGCCCATTGACTTCACCGGAGTTACTTTTTATTGTGCACCAGAATATACAAGGTCAGAATCAACCCTATTGGATTTGTTTAGAAAATGCCAGTCTGCCCGGTGCCAGTTTGTCAGCAAACCAGCCAGCAAAAAACCTGATTTATGACAGGAATAAAGTGCGCCAGCAAGCACTGTGAGCAACAGCACTTGCTGAATGGGTCCAAGACTGACTGTGCTAACATCCTCACATGACAGAGTCTGCAGATGTAGGTTTCATTGCTGCTGCCTGCAACAAATGCAGGTAGTGCAAAAGGCATCATGATCTAAAAGGTAGGGTGCTGGACTGGATTTCAGAAAGCTTGGCTCAGCTCTGCCATTGAGTGACCTGGTAGGGTTTCTAGATGTGACTGGGATACAAATAAGAAATAATAATTATGCACATTCCTTGCTTACAAATCTTCTCTCCTGCTTTCTCTTTCAGAAAGTTTGCTTTTTCAGACATTTTGCCAGCTATTTGTTCTGCTGTGAAATTAGCAGCCGTGGCACTAGTTGATGGGAAGTATATCTGATTGAATGACTTTGCTGATTCAGGTAATCATACATCTGTGGAAAAACCAAAATAGTCATTTCTGAAGTGCTATTCAGCCATAGACTCAAGGGACTGCCTTCTCCAAATGCAATCCAGAGAATGCTTATTCTTTGTACTCTGGGATTGACAGGAGGTGACTTATAGCCATAAGAGCAGAACAACACCTGGTTCAGCAGGCCAGCCTGCAGAATACTCTGTCTCAGTTTCCTAGGGCAGAAGGCCTCAACATGAAGGATGGTGAGAGAAAATCTGGCCAGGTACCTTAGTGCCAGCCTAGGGCAATTTTAGACTTGGGTTAAAATTCAGCTGGCCCAGTGCCAACTGACTACTATTACTACAGTGGTCTCCAACCTTTTTAAGCATGAGATCACTTTTTGAATTTAAGTGCAATCCAAGATCTACCTCAAATACCCTTGCCCCGCCTCCTTCCCACCCCTTCTCCAAGGTCCCGCCCCTACTCACTCCATCCTCCCTCTCTTGCCCATCCTCACTCGCTTTCATCAGGCTGGGGCAGAGGATTGGGGTGCAGGCTCTGGTCTTGGATTAAGGGATTTGGAGTGAGAGGGGGGCTCTGAACTGCTCTTGGGGCAGGCAGTTGGGATGCCGGAGGGGGTTCTAGGTGCAGGCTCTGGGAGGGTGTTTGGATGCAGATGTGCTTGGAGCTAGGGCAAGGGGTTGGGGTGCAGGAGGGGGTTCATGACTGGGGTAGGAGCTCGGGATGTGGGCTCCAGCTGGGCACTGCTTACCTCAGGTGGCTCCTGGATGGTGGTGCAGTGGGGCTAAGGCAGGCTCACCCCTGCCCTGGCCCACTCCCTAAAGCAGTCAACAAACTCCATCCCAAGTCCTGTTGTGCCTCCTCTCTGCTCTGTGGAGAAAGGATACAAAGTGGGAGAGGGAGCACCTTGACATCAGCAACCCCTCTTCTCCCTCCCCTGCCCAGAAAGCAGGAGGCTCCCCAGGGGGAGGGGCAATTCCAAGGCAAAGGGCAAGAGATGAGCAGCAGTGGAGGGAGGGGCATCTGAAGTGCTGGCACTTGATAGCCTCTTGGCCAAACCAGTCAGGATCACCTGTCAGAGGCTCCAAAATCTACCAGTAGATCCCAATCTACTGTTTGGTGACCACTGTATTACTATATCACGACCCATTGTAAACAAATTAAAATCAAAATCAAAACACTTCTTCCAGTAATAAGGTGGCACTGAGATATCATAAAGAGAGTAGC
This sequence comes from Rafetus swinhoei, assembly GCA_019425775.1. Classification (NCBI taxonomy): domain Eukaryota; kingdom Metazoa; phylum Chordata; order Testudines; family Trionychidae; genus Rafetus; species Rafetus swinhoei. The sequence goes on from CM033440.1 coordinate 105,618,640, forward strand.
TCTGCCAGAGCCCATGAAATCTTGCAGGGTAAATAAGAAAAGATTTTCTAAGTTAAAAAAAAGGAGGGGAAAATCCTTTCGGATCTTCTTAATACATTGGAAAGAAGCAGCAGGGCACAAGCTCATTATATCTCCTTGCCTTTTTTACAGGTCCCTTTTAATGTGTTCTATAATACAGACATTTCAATTGGAATACCAGGAGATGTTTAAAGGAAGTTACTCACCTTGTGCAGTAATGACTGTTCTTCGAGGCGTGCGTCCCCGTGGGGAGAGACTGTTGGTGACAGGTGATCCTCGGAGCTGCAGTTCGGAGCTTTTCATAGCAGTTGACAGTTGGGCTGCACACGTGCAGGAGGCACCTCACGCTGCTGACAGTTGGCGCCTCACACGGCAGCCCAACCCCCCCCCTTCAGTTCCTTGCACAAAGTGAATAACTTCCTTTTCTTCTTCAGGTGATGTCCCCGTGAGTGCTCCACTGTTGGTGACTACAGAGCAGTATTCCGTGAGGATGGTGGATCTTGGAGTTACTGCTTAGCGGAGGAAGATAGCACTGCTGTAGCCACTACTGTATCAGTTGCTATTTGAGGCATGATAGCATAATGTCTAGCAAAGGAATGGTCAGATGACCATGTGGTCAACCAATATATGTCCTTGAGGGGGACACCGTTCAGGAAAGCAGGAGACGTTGCAGCGGCGCGCGGAGAGTGCTCTAGGTGGAGCTGGTAAGTGTTTATTCCGAAGAGAGTAATAATGTAGTATACAGGTTACTATGAACTTGGAAATGTGCTGTGTTGAAATCGGAGTGCCCTTGGAGTGGTTTGCAAGGGACAAGAAAAGATGTGGAGGTTTGCGGAAGAAGAGGTTACTTACCTCGTAACTGTAGTTCTTCGAGATGTGTTGCTCATGTCCATTCTGATTAGGTGTGCGCACGCCGCATGCACGGATTCCGGAGCTTTTTTCCCTTAGCAGTATCCATAGGGCCAGCAGGAGCCCCTGGAGTGGCGCGGTATACTGGTGCATATATACCCCTGCTGGCCCCTCCACCCCTCAGTTCCTTCTTGCGGCTCCTTCCGACACGGAGGCGGGTGGGATGCAGAATGGACATGAGCAACACATCTCGAAGAACTACAGTTCTGAGGTAAGTAACCTCTTCTTCTTCTTGAGTGCTTGCTCATGTCCATTCTGATTAGGTGAATCTAGCCGTATCCCCCCTCTGGAGGCGGGGTCGGAAGGTGACTAACTATGCAATTATCCTTCCGCAGATCTCAGAACTGCCCTCCCAACGGCAGCATCCTCCCTGGCCAGTTGCGTAATCGCATAATGCTCCGCAAAGGTGTGCACCGATGACCATGTCGCTGCCCTGCAGATTTCCAAGATTGGCACGAGCTAGGAACGCCGCCGACATCACCTGAGCTCTCGTGGAATGGGCCGTTATGCGCGGTGGTGACCTACCTGCACCCTCGTAGCATAGCCGAATGCAGGAAGTAATCCACGAGGATATACGCTGCGCTGAGACTGGCAACCCTTTCATTCTTTCTGCCACTGAAATAAACAATTGAGGTGATCTACGAAACCCTCGTGTCCTGTCTATGTAAAAAGCCAACGCCCTCCTAACATCCAGGCAGTGCAAAGCCTGTTCCCTGGGTGAAGTGTGTGGCTTGGGGTAAAAGACCGGTAGGTAAATATCCTGGGAGAGGTGGAAGTGCGAGACAACCTTGGGTGGAAACCCTGGGTGTGGACGCAACCTCACCTTGTCTTTAAAGAACACCATGTAGGGCGGTTTTGAAGTCAGTGCTCTAAGCTCTGACACCCTCCTGGCCGAGGTAATGGCCACTAGGAAAGCTACCTTGTAAGACAAGTGCTTCAGAGAGCACGATGCCAGAGGCTCGAATGGCAGTTTCATAAGGGCAGTCAGGACCAGGTTAAGGTCCCAAGGTGGGACCCGGCGGTCTCTCATATGGCATCATCCTGTCAATTCCCTTCAGAAACCTTTTAACCATAGGATTAGCAAAGATGGACCTCTGACCCTCCCCGTGGTGAAAAGCCACTATAGCCGCCAGGTGTACCCTCAGGAAGGCTGTGGCCAGGCCTCGCTCCCGCAGGTGGAGGAGGTACTCCAGGACAGTCGGGACCGCTCCTTCACGGGGAGCAAGCGCTCTGCCCCCCTAGCCACAAATTGAATCTCTTCCATTTAGCCTCGTAAAGAGCTCTAGTGGATGGCTTTCTACTTTCTAACAGCACCTCCTGGACTCCTCTGGAGCAGGCTCGCTCCGTAACCAAGAGCCACTGGGGAACCACGCCGCTAGGTGCAGGGATGACAGGCTCGGGTGGAGTGCTACTCCGGCCTCGCAGCTCTGCGTGATTAAGTCCGGCACGAGAGGTAGCCTGACTGGTCCCTCCACGGTTAGCTCTAACAGGGTGGTGAACCAGTGTTGGCGAGGCCACACTGGCGCTATCAGGATGGCCTGGGCCCCGAACCTCTGCACTCTGATGAGCATCTCGTGGATCAGGGAAACGGAGGAAGGCATAGAGTAGACCCCCGGGCCACCTGATCTGTAGCGCATCGCCCCGAGAACCCAGACCGTGACCCATGTACGAGCAGTATTCCCGGCACTTGGCATTGCTCAGTGTCGCAAACAGGTCCTGGAAATCCCCACCTCTGGAAGACCTCGTGAAGTATGTCTCGCCTTAGCACCCACTCGTGTGCCTGAATCAAAGCGGCTGAGCCTGTCCGCTAGCCCGTTCCTGGTCCCGGGAGGTGAGGCGCCTCTAGGCAAATGCCGTGGGCTACACACATTTCCCACAGTTCTAGGGCTTCCCGGCACAGGGAGAGGCGTGCCCCACCCTGCTTGTTGATATAATACATGGCCGTAGTGTTGTCTGTCAACACCGCCACCACCCTGTTCTGTAAGTGGGGAAGGAATGCCCTGCAGGCCAGCCTGACCGCCCTGAGGTCCTTGATATTTATATGGAGGGGAACTTCCCCTGGCAACCACGTACCTTGCGTCCTGAGGCTGCCCAGGTGTGCTCCCCATCCCACGTCCGAAGCGTCCGTGACCAGTCGCACCGGCGGGGCGCTCTGGTGAATCGGACTCCCGCACACCATGCCCTCGTCCTTCCACCAGTCTACCGAGCGTAGGATCTCCTGAGGCATAGTCACCACCGCATCCAGTGGCGACCTTAGAGGGTTGTGTGCTACTTTGAGCCAACCCTGCAATGGGCGCATGAGCAGCCTGGCGTACTGGACCACATAAGTACATGCCGCCATGTGACCTAGGAGCCTCATACAGGTCCTTGCCGTCGTAGTAGGAAATTCCTGTAGCTCCACTACCAACGAGCGGATAGCAAGGAATCTGTCCCTCGGTAGAGACGCCTTTTCCTCGGGCGAGTCTAGATGGGCCCCTATGAAGTCTATCACCTGCGTGGGGTCTAATGAGGATTTGGCGTCGTTTATGAGTAGGCTGAGGCTCCCGAACAATGCCCTCACTCATGTGACATGATCTAGCACCTGTTCTCGAGAAGTGCCCCTTATCAGCCAATCGTCCAGGTATGGAAACACTTGGGCCCTGTGCCGCCGCAGGAACGCAGCTACCACCGTCATACATTTGGTAAACACCCTCGGGGCTGTACACAGCCCAAATGGGAGGACCGTAAACTGGAAATGGTCCCGTCCCACCACGAACCTTAGGAACTTTCTGTGACTCGGGAATATCGAAATGTGGAAGTACGCGTCTTTGAGATCGAGAGCAGCGTACCAGTCCCCCTGTTGGAGCGATGGGATGATGCAAGCCAGCGTCACCATCCTGAACTTTGCTTTTCTTACGAAGGCGTTCAGGTTTCGTAGGTCTAATATGGGATGCATGCCCCCCTTCGCTTTGGGTACCAGGAAATAGCGGGAGTAGAAACCCTTTCCCCTCATCTCTGGGGGCACTCTTTCTATAGCCCCTAGCGCCAGCAGGTTGGACACCTCCTGCCGGAGAAGTGTCTCGTGAGAGGGTCCTGAAAGGGACAGGGAGGGCGTGGGGGCAGGGTAGGAAAGGAAGGGGATAGTATACCCCTGCTTTACCAGGTCTAGAACCCAGCGGTCCGACGTGATCTTTACCCATTCCTGGTAAAAAAGGGAGAGATGGTCCCCAAAGGGTGGATGGATAGGTGCGACTGGTACTCTGCTCTCCGGCGTACCTTCAAAATGAAGGCTTAGTCTGGCGGCCAGGTGACAGCCCTGTGCCTCTCTCGGCATCCGACCGAGGGCCTCTACGCCTACCTCTAAAGAGGTCGGGGCGGCTATTGTTGCGGCCCCTCCTACGGCCCCTATCAGTGTTTTGCCCCCGTTGAAAGGGTCTGGGATAGCTTATAGCCTGGAGGGAACGCCTCTGGGGGCAGGTGTGTATCCCTAGCGACTTCAGTGTCACTCTCGAGTCCTTCAAGATATGAAGCTTGGAGTCAGTCTGCTCTGAAAACAGGCCCGACCCTTCAAAAGGTAGGTCCTGGATAGTGGTCTGCACCTCGGACGGGATGCCGGACACTTGTAGCCACGCACTACGCCTCATGACCACCCCAGTAGCCATAGTGCGGGCAGCTGAATCAGCCGCGTCCAGAGCCGCCTGGAGGGACGTACGCGCCACTGCCTTGCCCTCCTCCATCAAGGCCCCAAACTCTTGCCAGGATTCAGGGGGAAGCTGGCTGCCGAATTTTTGCATTGACGCCCACGTGTTAAAAGCATAACGCCCCAGCATCACTTGTTGGTTCGCTATATGTAGCTGAAGGCCCCCCGTGGCGTAGGCTTTCCGGCCAAGCAGGTCCAGTTTCTTGGGCTCTTTCGCCTTTGGGGTGGGGCCCGGAGGCCCTTGACGCTCCTTCTGTCCCGCGGCCTGCACTACTATCGACCCCGGGGCTGGATGGTTAAAAGGATGCTCGTGCCCCGCTTGAGGCACGTAGTACCACCTCTCCACACCTTTCTGGGTTGGCGCGATGGAGGCCAGTGTCTGCCACAGGGTCTTTGACAGCTTGTCCACCGTCTTATTCAGTGGGAGTGCCACTCGCCCAGGGCCTGCTGCCGTCAGAATGTCCACCATAGGGTCTTGGTCCTCATGGACCTCCTCGTGCTGGACCGCTAAGTTAACCGCCAACCTGCGGAGCAGTTCCTGGTGCGCCCTTGCGTCCATTGAAGGGGGCTGAGGTGCAGAGTCCGCCAGAGCCTCGTCCGGCGATGACGATGAGGACTCTCTCGGAAGAGAGACTCGGGTTCTTCCCCACCGAGCTGCGCCTCCGATTCCTTTCCGGACGAAATGTCCATCTGGGCTGAGCCCAGCTGGACCGTGGCCTCCTGTCCTTGGCCGATTACATGAGGCCTAGACATTGTCGCCATGGGCGGGCTCTCCTCAGGCGGAGGTGCTCTTAACGGGGTGGCTGATGGGGCGCTACTCCTTCGGGATGACCCAGCCACCGACACCGTAGGAGGGGGCCCCTGGGCCTGGTGGTAAGCCCAGGGCGTCCAGAATGGCCACTGGGGTTGTCCCTGCCACTGCTGCTGGTCCGCTGAGTCCCGGTGGCCTGATCTAATAGTTGAACGGGACCTATGACGGGATCGGGACCTGTACGATGACTGGGCTGATGTCACCGATTCGGCCTCGGACTCCGATGAATAGTCCGATGCTGACCAGGGAGGGGCCGATGACACTTGCACCCTTTGCTGCGCCGCCATGGCGGCGGCTTGCCCTGTGTTCCACAGCGGTGCGGAGAAGGCATAAGTGGAGGCACTTGCTGCGGCGGTACCGTGCCTAGCTGCATTTGGTAGGCCGGTAAATAGCCAACCGGTGCCGCCATTTGCTGCTGCACCGCAGTCGGTTGCGGCACCGGTGCTCCCAGGGCGTGAGCTGGGATCGGTGCAGGGAGAGGCAGCAGCGTCGGTGCCGCGCGGGGTACCGGCTGCGGTGCCGTAACCGGCACGTAATATGGTGCAGGGCCCTGCACCGCCCATGGGCTCGGCTGTGGTGCAGGCCCCGGCGCTGGTGCCGTATAGGCCACTGGGTGCCCCGGTACCGGGGCCGTCGGTGCTGCGAACGCAGTCGCTCCCGGTGCCGGTGCCGCTGGGCAGGGGGCCGGTGTCGAGGCTGGTGTCTGTCCTGGCTCCGGTGCCGGTGCCCTTGCCGGCACCGGGAAGTGCTGCTGATGCTGGGCCGAGGCCTGCACCTCGCCCAGGGGGTCCCACGGCTCAGCTGTCGGAGCTTGCTGGGGGGCACTTGAGCCCTGCACCGGCGCGGTCCGCCCCTGCGGCACCGGGCCTTCTCCTTCCTCCGCGGCCATCTCAATGAGGTCTCGGGCTGCCTCAAAAGTTTCTGGGGTGGAGGGACGACGGACCTCCCCCATCCCTGCGGCCTGCCCCGGGCTCCTGCCCTTGTCCGGGCTGCGCCTCTTCTTTGAAGCCTTAGAAGGCAGGTGCCCCTCCTTAGGGCGCACCTTCTGGACACTCCTCTCCGCTGAGTGTCCCCTTGAGCCCTTGGAGCCTCTCGGTGCCGGGGACTGCGACCTATGCCTCGGTGCCTTACCAGCCTCTGACCGATGCTTGGCCGACACGGGTGCCGCTGACGGCGCGCTGCGGACGGAGTGGGGGCGCTCCTCGCCCTGGGGCTGCAGTGCCGACTCCATTAATAGGAGTTTCAACCGGGAGTCCCTCTCTTTCTTGGTCCGGGGCTTAAAACTCTTACAAATAGAGCAGTTTTCTGCTCGATGGGCTTCTCCCAGGCACTTCAGGCAGTCGGAGTGAGGATCTCCACAGGGCATAGGTTTAGAGCAGGAAGCACAGGGTTTAAAGCCCTGGGGCCCTGGCATGCCCTCCCCTCACGGGGAGAGTACCGCTGTGCTCCCCTATCTAACTAATTACACTATTTACAGTACTTAACAGCTACTTAACCAGAGAAAACCGCAAATTTAACTATATTACAACAGATAAAGGAAAAAACAACTGCTAAGAGATAGGCTAATAGCCTGCAAGCATGCTCCAGCTACCGTCACGGGCGGTAAGAAGGAACTGAGGGGGTGGAGGGGCCAGCAGGGGTATATATGCACCGGTATACCGGCGCCACTCCAGGGGGCTCCCTGCTGGCCCTATGGATACTGCTAAGGGAAAAAAGCTCTGGAATCCGTGCACGCGGCGCGCGCACACCTAATCAGAATGGACATGAGCAAGCACTCGAAGAAGAACTGTTGTGTTCTGTCGATGTAAAAAGCTAGCGCCCGCCAAACATCTAAGTTGTGCAGGGTAGCGTCTCTGTGGGATGCATGAGGCTTCAGATAGAACGTAGGCAGGACTATGGGCTCGTTCATATGGAAGGAGGTTCTGACCTTAGGCACGAATGATGGGTGCGGTCTTAGAGTAACTTTGTCTTTAGTGAATATAGTATATGGTGGGCCTGCCATGAGAGCCCCTATCTCACTAGCCCTCCTCACAGAGGTGATGGACACCAAGAAAAGCACCTTCATAGTTAGGAGCAGGAGTGGGCAGGTGGCCATAGGTTCAAAGGAAGGCCCCATGAGATAGTCCAGGTCTAGATTTAGCTCCCAGTAAGGTGCTGGGTTCCTGCAAGGGGGATAAAGGTTGTGGAGGTCTTTGAAGAATCTCTTTGTGATTGGGTGGACAAACACAGGTGCTCTGTTAATGTTCTCATGGAATGCTGCAATTGCTGCTAAGTGAACTTTGATGGACAAGATGGATAGGTCCCCATTCTTCAGATGGTGTAGATAGTCTAGGATGAGATGAAGAGGAGCCATACGGGGGGTCAATCTGTGACTGCTAGCACCAGGACATGAACCGTTCCTATTTGTGCAGGTAGGTCTTTTGAGTGGATGGCCTCCTACTTGCTCTGAACATTGAGATTCGGTGCCCTGGAACCACAAAAAAGTCAGACGTGAAGGTGTAGAGTGTGGGGTTAGGGGTGAAGTAGTTTGCCCCGTTTTGAGACAGAAGGTTGCGTCGAGCTGGTAGTGGGAGAGGTGGCTCGACTGACATGCGCTGAAGGTATGGGAACCAAGTTGGTCTGGACCATGATGGGGCTATTAAGATGACTTGAGCCGTGTCCAATCAAATTTTCTGCAGGACCCTGGGGATTAGTGGGACTGGGGGAAATGCATAGTGTAAAGGTTTGCTCCAGACGATTAGGAAGGCATCACCCATGGATTTCTCACTCAGCCCTGCTCGAGAGCAAAATTGGCGACACTTGGAATTGTCCTTGGTTGCAAAAAGGTCTATTGTTGGGTAGCCCCATCCGTGGAAGATAAACTCCGTAACCATTGGGTGTAGTTCCCACTCGTGGTCTGTGGTAAAACTGCAACTCAAAGGTTATGTCTAAGACTACATGCCTCTGCTGACAGAGGCATGTAAACTAGGCTACCTGACATAATCAAAGAAGCTGGGATTTAAATATCCCCGGCTTCATTAAAATAAACATGGCCGCCGCGCTGTGCCGGCTCAGCTGATCGTCATGTGAGTCAAGACGCGGATTGGTCGACAGGGGAAGCCTTTGTCGACCGCTCCTGTAAACCTTGTTTCACGAGGCATAAGGGAGCAGTCGACAAAGGCTTCCCCTGTCGACCGATCCGCGTCTTGACTCGCGCGCTGTGCCAACAATCAGCTGAGCCGGCACAGCGCGGCGGCCATGTTTATTTTAATGAAGCCGGGGATATTTAAATCCTGGTTTCTTTGACTATGTTGGGTAGCCTAGTTTACATGCTTCTGTTGGCAGAGGCATGTAGTCTAGACATACCCAAAGTGTCTGCCATGCCATTGTTGACTCTAGGTAGGTAAAATGCCTTGAGGTCAACCTTATGCTGGATGCACCAATTCCAGAGACGGATAGCTTCTGTGCAGAGGGATCAAGAATGAGTGCCGCCCTGCCTTTTTTATGTAGAACCTGGTTGTTGTGTGGTCCATTAAGATCCATACAGTGTCGCTCGTAATGGCAGGAGAAAAGTGTCTGCATGCGTTCCCGACCGCTCGAAACTCAAGGAGGTTGATGTGTAACATAGTTTTGTGTGGTGACCATCTTCCCTGAACTTTGTGTTGTTGCATGTGTGCTCCCCATCCTATTAGTGAGGCATCTGTGGTAATTTGTACTGATGGTTTGGGCTGCAGGAAGGGAACTCCTGTGAGGAGGTTGTGGTGTGAAGTCCACCATTTGAAGGAGTCTAGTATACGTGCTGGAATGATGACTTGCTTCCCGAAAGAGTGTTGGGAAGGTTTGTAGATGGAAGTTAGCCATTGCTACATTGCACGGAAATGGAGACGTGCACACTGGACAACATACGTAGTAGCTGCCATGTGGCCCAGCAATTGAAGGCAGGTATGTACGGTCGATGATGGGTTCATGATTAGGGAAGTCACTAAGTCCCGGGGTGTGTTGAATCGTGTATTTGGTAAGTATGCTTGGGCTGATATAGAATTGAGCTGAGTTCCAATGAATTCGATGTCTTGAGCTGGTTTGCAAGTTGACTTCTGTTCATTTATGATTAATCCGAGGTAATCGAATAAGCAGCTGGTCTTGGAGACTCTCTCAGACGTCTCTGCTCGTGACGGCCCCTTGATGAGGCAATCGTTTAGATACAGGAAAAAGATGATCCCCCGTTTTCGAAGATAGGCTACCGCTACTGCGAGTACCTTCGAGAAAATGCAGGGGGCTGAAGAAAGTCCAGAGGGGAGGACCATATACTGAAAGTGGTCATCTCCGACCATGAAACAAAGGCCTGTGTGAGGTAATGTGGAAATATGCGTCCTGTAGGTTGAGGGCTGCGAACGAACCAGTCCCTTTTGTCCAGTGCTGGAATTATTGATGCCAGTGTGACCATCTTGAAAGGCTGTTTGCGTAGAAATTTATTTAGCCTGCGAAGATCCATAATTGGCCTCCATCCACCTGTGCGCTTCTGGGTGAGAAAGTAGGTCAAATAGAACCCCCTTCCTTTGTAGAGTTCAGGTACCCTCTTTACTGCACATATCTGGAGGAGGCAATCGATTTCTTGCCTGAGAAGGGTCTGGTGAGAGGGGTCCCTGAAGAGGGACGGAGAAGGGGGGAGGTGGGAGGAAGTGACATGAAGGGGATGGAGTATCCTGTGTGGATGATCTTTAGTACCCAGCAATCTGATGTTATCGAGGCCCAGTGATGGAAAAAGGGGCGCAATCTGTGGGTAAAGAAGAGTTTCTGGCTTATTGTCACTGGATGGTTGGGAAGGTCAGGCAAACCTTCAACCAATTTCTCAAATTTGCTGTTTGGTGGTCTGAATCCAGAAGAGCGTGCTTGAGGTGGGCGCTTCCTCTGGGGTCACTGCCTGGATTATGGCCTTTTATGGGGTCGATTGTAATAGCTGTCCCTATTTCTGTTATAAGGAGTGTATCTCTTTCTCTGGTATGGTAGTGTGTACATGCCAAGAGTGTGAAGCGTAGTTCAAGAGTCCTTGCTACTATGCAGGATCTCATCTGTGTTCACTGCGAACAGTTTCTGTTTATCAAAAGGGAGATCTTCCACCTTTGTTTGTAATTCTTTAGGCACCCCTGCTGCATGTAGACAGGAGGCTCTCTTCATCACCACAGCTGTGGCCGTCGTTCTGGCCGCCTTGACAGCAATGTGCTAGTAGAGCAGTGCAGGCGATAGTATGCCCCTTGTGGATGATTGCCTTGAGAATCGTGTAGGTGTTCCATGAGTTCAGCCAACTTAGAATAATTATCGATATCATGGTTAGCCAACAGTGCACAGTAGTTTGCTATTCTAAGTTTCAGCATGGCTGATGAATAGGTCTTTCTGCCAAAGATGTGTAGCTTCTTGTACTCCTTGTCATTGTTTGCAGATCTGACCTGGGGTTTTTTGGAGTGTCGATTCACTGCACCTACCACCAGTCATTTTAGCTGGAGGTGGGAAAAGAGAAAGTCCAGGTCCTTGGGAGGGACAAAATACTTTTTATCCGCTTTTTTTGCAGGTGGGTTGCATTGAGGCAGGTGTCCGCCAAATGTCCTCAGATACCTTCATTATTGAGTCATCAATAGGGAGAGCAATCTTTCCTTGAGAGGACAAACGAATGTTCTTTAAGAGACAATGTTGTTTCTCTTTTACTTCATCGAGTTGAACCTCTTAGCTAGTGGCTACTCTCTTAAAAAGTTCTTGGAACTGTTTTAGGTTATCTATAGAGTTTGATGCTTCTGGTGTCGCAGCTTCATCAAGGGGTGAGGATGAATTGTCCTCGAATGTCTGCCATTCTTGTGTGACCCTATCGCCATCAGGGATTTGACCCTCTTCGTCCTCCTCTGAGTCTACTGAAGCCGGAAGGGTATGGGTTGGAGAGGCTGGAGGGAGCCTCCAAGATATACTCCTGGGATGGCATATGCAGGGCTCCCAATAGTCCCATGGTGTCCACCGTGGGGGGGTAGAAGAGAGGGGGATATTGCCATTCTGGGTACCAATCAGGATAGTGAGGTCTTTCATGGTAATGTTGAAACTGATGAGATGTAGCTGGAAATGAATGCTGTGAAGAAAAAAACACTGCCTTGATCGTATTCAGCAGTTGCAACATTTCTCTGTGTCAGTGGGGGTTCAATGTCACATAGGGATGGACCTACTGAGTCAGTTAAGTATGGAGGAGCCCCCGAAGGGGGCGGAGGAGAGCTCAGCTGAGTGTTGTAATCTTCAGCTGTTAACATCGTATTATCCTGCATTTGCGCAAGGTTTTTCTCCTGCAGTGAGTGTGTTGAAGCCTCTGAGGGGGAGGCTTCCCTGTAGATGGCTCAGGAGGAGGCAGTGCAAAGGATTTGCGGGGGCCATTTGGAAGGCAGTTCCACGCTTCTTCTCAGCACTGAATGCTGCGGCGCTGTTTTCTGCGATGCCGTGGTCCCTCCGGTGCCGCTGCTGAGCGTGCTGGCCCCAAGTTGGTGGGGGTTGCAGCCGCTGCAGTGCCTAGTAAAAATTTTGCTGCCGGCTTTTCTGGTGTGTGCCACACGTCCCCGGTGGTCAATCTGGGGGACGGCTTTGTAGGCAGTGATCTGGCAGGTGAGACTGTTGCACTGTAATGTTTATGGGGCAGTGTCAACACAGACCTGTGCTTCAGGTCTCCATGCTTCACAGCAGGTTCAGGCTGCTCTGAGAGTTGCAGCGCCCTTTCAAACATGATCATGCGGAGCTGCATTTCACGGTCCTTCCTGGCCCTGGTGTGAGGCTCCTGCAATGATCATATTGGGGGGGGGGGCATGTGCCTCCCGCAAACGTCTTATGCAGGAATCATGCCCATCTGATGCTGGCATGGGATCCTTACATTGTATATGATTTTTAAAGCCCTGAGGGCTGGGTATAGTCGGTTATTGTTAAGGCTTGCGTGCCTTCTTTTCTCTTCTTTACCCTCTTTTTTTCTTTCTCTCTCTCTTTTTTTTTTTTTTTTTTTTAAGAGAAACACCTCTGAGGGAGTGAAGCAGGGAGCGAGGAGAATCAAAGCTGCTGCCGCTGAGGCAGTCTATCAGCTGGAATAGTGCAGGTTTTTTTTTTTAAGCTGTATCAATTGATCAATTAAGGGAAATAGCCCAGAAAGAAGAGCAATTAAGTAGCAAGTATGTGTGAAGAGACAATGCCTGAGGCGAAAGAGATCAGAGCTCCATCTGTGACCGAGGGCAGTTGAAGAGGAACTGAAGGGGGGGTTGGGCCGCTGCGCAAGGCGCTGTCAGCGGCGCGAGGTGCCTCCTGCGCACGTGCAGCCCAACTGTCAATTACTACAAAAAGCTCTGAACTGCGGCTCCGGGAATCACGTCACCGACAGTGGAGCCCCATGGGGGACATCAACCCAAGAAGAACATGTAGTTTACTTAGAGCTATCCCATTCATTGAAACTGCTTAATAACACATAGCACAGGTTGCATCTGTCAGACATCTCAGCAACACGCAAAGGGATTTGGAACACAGCATTGCTGAACAACTAGCTTATTGCAATGTTCCCTAGTGATTCCCCAGTGGCTTGGCAAGAAGTAATGCATTTTTCACAGCTGTTTAAGAAAAGAAAGATGTTGTCATAAATATACCAGCACATTTACCCAATGCTGCTCATGTCCTTAAGGAGAGGCTCAGAGCAGAGGAATGGAGGTGTGGGGGGTGCAGGAGTCAGGATTGGGGAGTGAGGTGGGGCTCCGGGCAAGGGACTGTGTGTATGTGATGTGAACAGTTAATTGGTACCCAAGAACAACTTGTGGCCTGCCGTGGACTGAGGGCTATTCCAGACCTGCAGGGGTGAAGAGCCACCCCCCCCCATGCACATGGGGGGCCGGCAGCAGAAGCTGAGGGGGGCAGGAGTTGGATCCTGCTTCAGTTGATTTAACGGGTTAACTAATTAACTGGGATTTTATTGTGTGTGTGTGTGTGTGTGTGTGTGTCTGTGTGTGTGTGGGGGGGAACTTGGCAAGGGGGGGGGAGAGGAGGGAAGCCCTGCCCCCTCCCCCCCAAGATCCATACAAGGGGCTGCTTGCTCTTTCGCTTCCTGTCCCTGTCAGGGAGTGCGAGCAAAGTATGCAGCTCATTTTCCCCCTGCCCTCCGCATCCAGAGTGTGGAATGCAGCAAACTGCATTCCACTGAAGATAAGGAATGACCAGCAATTTCCCCATACAAATCTGCGGTGGGGAAGCTTCAAAGGGTGCCTGGAAAGGTGGGGATGCGTGCCCACAGCTAGCTCCTTTCACTTGTCTTGTGATTCTGTCTCTTTTCTGTATAGTTTCTGAGAAGTAATCCTATTCAAGGCAAATCCTATTTTCCTGGTACAACCAAACCCTTACCTTGCTTTAAGTTATGCTAAAAGAGGAAACCATATATCAAATTTGGTGGTGCTACCTCTTACTGTTTAGGAGGAGTTCTTGAACAGACAAATTCTCTCAAATATACAGTAGGGCTACGTCTAGACTGGCATGATTTTCCGCAAATGCTTTTAACGGAAAAGTTTTTCCGTTAATAGCATTTTGAAAGAGCGTCTAGATTGGCATGGGCGCTTTGCGCAAAAGCACTTTGCGGAAAAGCGTCCATGTCAATCTAGACGCGTTTTTCTTGAAGAAAGCCCGATCGCCGTTTTAGCCATCGGGGCTTTTTGCGCAAAACACTTTAGCTGTCTACACTGGCCTCTTGCGCAAATACATTTGCGCAAGAGGGCTTTGCTAAGCAGGGCGTCATTGTATTTGCGCAAGAAGCACTGATTTTGTACATTACAAAGTCAGTGCTCTTGCGCAAATTCAAGCGGCCAGTGTAGACAGCTGGCAAGTTTTTCCGCAAAACCGGCTGCTTTTGCGGAAAAACTTGCCAGTCTAGACACAGCCTAGATGTTATTTCAGCTCCCAAGTAACTCACAACCAATTTTGTATTTAAAAAGAGACATTAATAGAGAAACTTTAAGGGACAATCGATGTATTTAACACCAAACTATGATTTCAAAATAAAAGGCTGCTGACAAAGGAACCAAAGGCACAATGCTTCCTGCTTTATTAAAGTAATGATAAATTATCAAAGAGGAAAAATATGTTGCACAATAAAATGAGAGGTGAGGCAGCAGCATACAATATAAAAAATATAGAATGAAGTCTTACTAGAAGAGATACCAACCTCATATTTTATATATGGCAGCATTAAGTGTTTTCCTTACACCTCTCCTGTCTGCTCAGTCATTTGCTTTTCAATTTTTTCATTAATCTTCTTGTGAAACCTGATCAAATGCCTATTGAAGTCCCTGGATCACGTGCTATAGGCATAACCATGAGAATGAAATGTTCTAGTCTGTATTACAAACAAAATCCAGAAGCTCTGATATTTCACAAAATAGAAATACCGAATCCCAGTGGAGAAATGGTGTTACTGTTTGGTGAGGAGCACTTAGGAGGGGGCTAAAAGACAATCTAGTTTTGAAGTGTCACAGTGAAAAACACATTTCTTTGCACATATTCATTTTCAAATTTCATTTCGTTATCAAGCTATTGTGAAGAAATGTTTAGTGTATAAAAGGATCAGTTCCACTTTTCTCTTAAAGCAATTCAGTTACTCCCTCTTTCCATGCTGAGATGGTATCATTAAATTACAATATAAGGCATCCAACAATTTGTGAGTACTTGACTCATGTTATTTTATAAAATAATTGTTTGTTTATATGTAAAAGAATGTATATGCTAGCTTGACACTGGTGCCCACAACTAATTAAAACATATGCTGCCACAGAATTGCAAATTCAAACAAAGATCCATGTCAGGATTGATATAACCTTAATTGTAAATATGTAATGCTTACACTTTACAACTGATCACATAAATAAATGAGATAATGACATATTTAATGCTGGTACAACAAACCTGACACTCCAATACATGTATTTAGATTTAAAATAATAAAAAGATAGTTATCCAAGGCTCTAGATGCCATAACATTATGAAGAAAACAATAAAGTTGCATATGAAAGTAATTCAGGTGCAAGCCAGGGGAAAAATGATTTTAAATGATCTTAAAATCAATTGCATCTATACCCATCATATATGCATATGATGCCTACAGTGCATAAGATTTTAAGAGCATGCCATATTCTATGTGTATAGAACCTGATTCTGATTTCAACAGTGGTTTAAAGCCAGTGTAAGTGGGGAACTGTGCCTATGCTAGTTCAGAATTCCCAATGGAAATGCTTTTTTTTGGTGTGGCTTAATGGTAGCATTTTTCTTTAAAAAAAAAAAAAAAAAAAAAAACCTCACCTTCTCCGACATCAGTGTAATTTGCTGAAGTTGAAGTCAGCAGAGAAATGGTCAGGAAAACAGCAAAGAGCATCTTACACAGTACTGTCTGAACTGGAGTTCCCTCAAGCAGCTCAAAGCCAGGAAAACCCTAAGTATCTCTTGCCCTTTCAGTTGCTTTACTTGGCTGGAGTGGGAAGCAGGTTTCTTCAACTCTTTTACAATGTGGGGAGCGTTTTTTTTTAAACCCGCTTCACAGAAATGACCTTGTCCTAGTTAATGGGTGCATGGGATCCTGTGCCCAACAACAGGATTCCTCAGGTGCACAGAGATAGTCAGTGGAGACCAAGGTTACTCACAAAAATTTTTTTGCCCAGTTTGGGACCGAATTCCCCCAAGACAGAAGAGCCACCCTCCTCCCACATACACACATTTTGTCTTGTACTATAGCAGCAGCACAACTCATTCTTTACTAGGCAGGAGCCAAACAGCCCTTATGCTTCACTCGCTTCATTTATTGCTGTGTTGTTTTGTGTCCATTCATTCTGCTTTGCAGGCTGTTAAAGGGAGCTGTAAGTGATTGAAACCTCTCTTTGTTGGAAACATGCAACAAAGGAGTCCAGTGCATTTTGTGCCCCCCCACCCCTCAATATAATTTTTTGGAGAGAGAATTTTTTATGAAGGAAAATTGAGTTTAAAAAAATTGTGAATGCTACATGAAACATAGTTTCAAGTTTCCTACTAAAAATATAGATGAAAGAACAAAGATCACTTGGCCACCAGTTACTGGAGTTGAAATATTTATGATACAGTCCTGTGGTGAGCTAACAAAGGGAGCCAGAATCCTCCTCTACCACCTGCATGTCCCCAAGATGGAAATGTAGTGATTCTATGCTTTTCAGGCCGTGTGCTGGCATGAAAGTTTGGAAGGTTCAAGATTTCATTTTGTGGAGGTGTAATGAGCCTGGGACAGCAACATGGCCACCCGCTGATCCGGAAAAGGAAAGCGTCCTCTAAAATCCCTTGGCAGGAGGGTTCAGCCGCACCTAGCCCTGCCCACAGGAAGCCAGTGGGCATTCTAGGGAGTCAGCGGTGCCCCCCTCTGCCCCCCGCTCCCCCCGCTGACTGAGGACAGTTGTGAAGGTTGCAGCTTCATGCCATCAAAATGTCTGTCATTGCAAAGAATGACTTGTAAGTCTAATACATCTGTTTTATGGACAAAGACTATTCTTTTCATTTGAGGTGCTATACATTTGTACTGCACACGCACAAACTGGAGAAATGGTCTGAGGTAAATAGGATGAAGTTTAATAAGGACCAATGCAAAGTGCTCCACTTAGGAAGGAATAATCAGTTTCACACATACAGGATAGGAAGCGACTGTCTAAGAAGGAGTACTGCAGAAAGGGATCTAGGGGTCATAGTGGACCACAAGCTAAATGTAAGCCAACAGTGTGACGCTGTTGCAAAAAAAGCAAACATGATTCTGCGATGCATTAACAGGAGTGTTGTGAGCAAGACACGAGAAGCCATTCTTCCGCTCTACTCTGCGTTGATTAGGCCTCAATTGGAGTATTGTGTCCAGTTCTGGGCACCACATTACAAGAAAGATGTGGAGAAATTGGAGAAGGTCCAGAGAAGAGCAACAAGAATGATTAAAAGGTCTAGAGAACATGACCTATGAATGAAGACTGAAAGAATTGGGCTTGTTTAGTTTGGAAAGGAGAAGACTAAGAGGGACATGATAGCGGTTTTCAGGTATCTAAAAGGTTGTCGCAAGGAGGAGAGAGAAAAATTGTTCTCCTTGGCCTCTGAGTATAGGACAAGAAGCAATGGGCTTAAACTGCAGCAAGGGAGGTTTAGGTTGGACATTAGGAAAAACTTCTTAACTGTCAGGGTGGATAAACACTGGAATAAATTGCCTAGGGAGACTGTGGAATCTCCATCTCTGGAGATATTTAAGAGCAGGTTAGATAGACATCAGAGATGGTCTAGACAGTACTGGGTCCTGACTGGGTCCAGGTCAGGAGCCTAGACTTGATGACCTCTCAAGGTTCCTTCCATTTCTATGGTTTTAAACTACTACATTTACAAATCTGCAGCATGGGTTTGGCTAAGTGCCAGAGTAACAGTTAAAGCAGGGGTGGGCAATAATTTTTGATGGGGGGGCCACTCCCAAGATTTTGGAAAGTGGTCAAGGGCCGCACTCTTCCATGGTATTAATGGAGGAGGTGCGGGGTCGGGATGGAGCTTGGGTTAAGGGATTGGGATGCAGAAGGGAGAATGGGGTCTGGGAGGGTGTTTGGGTGAAGGAGGCAGTTGTGATCTAGGGCAGGGAACTGGGGTGCAAGGTTTTGGGATGTGACCTAGGGTAGGAGGGGATTGTGATCTCAGGAAGGAGATTGGAGTGCCAGATCTGGGAGGGGGTATGGGTGCATCTGGAGAAACAGGAATGTGGGGTAGAGGGTGGGAAAAGGGAGGGGCTGAGGTTCTCTCCAGGAGACTTACCAGCGTGCTTGCCTGCCTGCCGAGCTAAAGGCTTACAAAGCTTAAAATGTTTCTGCCAGCTTGGCCATCTGCTTGAGTGAGTGAGCAGGAGGGTTGTACTTTGTGGCTGCCTGTTATTCAAACAGGCAGCTCCCATTGGCCAGTGTCTGTCCAGAAACCGGCCAATGGGATTGTGCTGGGGGCGGGAGCAGCGTCTGTATCTTCCCTGCACTCAAAGAGAAAGTGTCCACATTTCTGAGCAGTGTGTGGGGCTGCAGAGCAAGCAGGGGACCCTGCCTGGGGCTCCCACTGCCTCTGCGGGCCGGATCCATCCCATGGGCCGTAAATTGCCCAGGCCTCAGTTAAAGCATTGTTAAAGCACCCATCACTGTAGCAAACCTATATAAAAGGAGTCACTTTCTTCAACAGCTGCAAAGCCCTTTACATTTCCAATAATTCTGTTAGTGTTCACTAAGAAA
This sequence comes from Rafetus swinhoei, assembly GCA_019425775.1. Lineage (NCBI taxonomy): Eukaryota > Metazoa > Chordata > Testudines > Trionychidae > Rafetus > Rafetus swinhoei. The sequence goes on from CM033440.1 coordinate 105,637,316, forward strand.
ATAACTATAATCTTTACTATAAATGCAAGTAAAATACTTGACTAGAAAATTTACTCTGCATTACTCAGGTCCCTACCTCAAATAAGTTTTGTTTTTCTTCCTTTAAATCATTGTTCTGGGATGGGGATGGGATAAGGGGTTTAGTATGCAGGGTGTTCCAGGAGAGAGGACACCACCAGCACATTGGGGCCAAGTGAGAATCACCTCTCCATGGCCACTGCAACTGCAAAGCACACAGCTGGGAGAGGGCTACATGTCCCCCGGCTGGGAACAGACACATAAACTCTCTGAAATATATAGTAGATAGCTGTCCCTTTCTCCACTCCTGTTCTCTGATGGCCCAGTGGAGTTATAGCTGTCCCGGTCCTCATCTCTGATCCCTTGCTGCCCCATGTGGTCATTCTACAGTACAGCCGCTCCCCGAGTTACGAACAAGTTACGGACCAACGCTTGGTCCGTAATCGGGCGTTCGTAACTCGGATCCCATAGAGTTACATGGCGACCGTGCTTCGTAAGCGCGGATCGCCGTTCGTAACTCGGATCCGCGTTTACGACCGCTTTGGTCGTAAGTGTGGATGGTCGTAAGTGGAGATGGTCGTAACTCGGGGAGCGGCTGTATAACTGTCCCTCCTACCAGATCCTTCCCTTTCTATGTTATGAGAAACAATCGAATCCAAGCACATCCCATTGTCCTGGTACAACCAAACCCTTACCTTGCTTTAAATTATGATAAGAGGGAGCTCTATACCAAATTTGATGGTCCTAGCTCTTACCATTTAGGAGGAGTTCTGGAACAAACAGACTCACAAGACAGATGGACGGACACACAGTTTCTAAAACATATAGTAGATAAACATTCAGATTCAGTTTATGTTCCCTATTGCCAATGGATGTGTTACACATGAAAAATATATCCTTTTCCTAGTTATTGTTCATAGATGAGGTCTGGATCATTCTTACCATGGGAGAGGACCTTAGGAAGGGAAATTGCTACAAAGATCCAATGGTGCTTCTCCACTGTTCTATCAAGAGTGGGTCCTTCCCTCCACAGGACCAGCCCTGAACCTGATGGATAACTAGGCACTATGAGAGGCCCCATTCCATTGGCTGAATGAAGCTCTTCTGGCTTCTTACTAGCTGCACTGCCAGGGTTGCCTCCTTGTTACTCTAGACCCATGGAGTTAGAAGGGCTCTGTGGAAATGACAGTACAGCTTTAAGAGACTGTGATGGGGCAACGTGTATTCCCCCAGTTGAGCCATTTTCCTTTCTCTCCTCTGATGTGGACCAGATCTACAACACACTGCCCCTGGAATCTGGAGAACAGTGCCACAAAGGCAGCTAAATAGCTCCCTTTTGATCTTAGAGTAGGTCATCTACAAAAAAGAGCCAGTAAGTGCACAGAGGTGGGAGAATGGTCCCACAAAATGTCAAGGTCAAATCTTACACTCTTTACTCGGGTTAAATCCCCATTGACTAAAGGAGTGCAGGATTTGAGCTGATGTTAGGAAATCACTGTAGAAAAAAACTACTTGCAGTATACCTGCACCAGTCATTCTTAAGCTTTCTTTAAGTGGTGTTGGAAGTAGCTAGAAGATACTATGACTGGAATAATGGCCTGCATATAAGCAGGTAGAGTAACACTGTGTGCTTTAAGTGGCAAGAGGAAGAATTAAACTCTTTATTTGCCTTTCCTATAGGCAAACTTCCTCCTTTTGTCAGTAGGAATTGCCCCCCTTCACCCTTTGCTAATGTACATGAGATTGGAAGCTCTCTATGGGCAAACACTGTGCATTCACATTAGCTAAGTTACCAAGGTGATAAAGAGAAAACATTTCCAAAAACCATGGCTCTAGTTCAGCATTGTGTCCTCAGACTTAAGAGAATTCTCTGAAATTTAAGCAAGAGAGTCAAATTATCACATTGTCAGAGTTCAATCCCAGAAGTGATCAGATAATCTAATCTGACCTCCTATAAATCACAGGCCACCAACACCACCCAGCACCCACACACTAAACCCAACAACTAAAATTAAAGCATTAAAACCTCCAGGAAACTAGACTAGTATATGCCATGGACAGAGAGACCCAAGATGCACTTTCACAGTCCTTCACTTCATCTAAATAAACTTTCCATCAAATCCAAGCCACAACTGGATTTAAGTACAGTCCCCTTTGTCTCACAAATGAAATTCATTAGACCTATATATCACTATTTGTCCACTGTATTTATGTGTGGACAGAAAATACTAATTTAGCTCCCAACACAATTTAACAGGCATTAAAAACAAAAACCCACAACCAAAAGAGGAGGAAGAATGTCAATCTAGTAATATTTATGTTGCATCCTTTTCTGCACTTTCCTTAGCTGCAGCTTGTTTCTTTTGGTTACAGATTTGTCTCATGTGCCCAAACCCCAAAATAAAAGTATAGACTTTGTCCACAAAACAGATGTACTAGACTTATAAGCCATTCTCTGCAGTGACCGACATTTTGAGAGCATAAAACTAGGGACGTTAGATGTTGATTAATTGAATAATTGGGTAACTGCATCAAAACGTAGCGGTTACACGACTATTCGATAGTCCCTGGAGGCAGCAGCATGGGGTGGCAGGCAGGAGCTGGTCTGCAAGGGGAGCCTGTTTAAAACCCAGCTGCCCATGCAGACCAGCTCCCGCCTGCTGCCCTGCACTGCTGCCTCTGATACAAAAGCAGCAACCTGAGGTGGCAGCCCCCCTCTGTCTATGGGGGGCTGACATCCCTACATAAAACTGCAAACTTCACAGCTGTCCCCCACAAAATGAAATCTTGCACCCTGAAAACTTTCATGTCAGCACAAGGTGTGAAATGCACAGGACCACTGCAATTCTGTGAAACCCATTACTGTACGTGTGATGTCCTTGATCCTCTCCGTGTGCAAGTTGAGATCACCAAGCAGAACCATCCACCCCATAGCCTCCAGAGTCTCCTACAGTAAGGAAGAAAAACAGCAAGAGACTTGACTAACCCAGTTACAACTCTCTCTTATCATTAGCAGAACTAACATAGACAAGATGCACTTAGAATGAATACAGAAAATCCTGAACTATGTGGGCCATTCTGCAATTCATGCAAAGGAAATTCCACCCCAGAATAAATATTTCAAAATAAATCATTTTCAGTTGACGTGGATTGACAGTGTCCCTTTAAAAGTGGTGCTGGCAATGAGAAAAATCATTTGTAGACTGAACACACTGGAAATAGAGTTTAGAGTCAAAATGCCATTGTCAGAGAGCCATTTTTTTCTAACAGAGCTACACTTTAATTGCCAGAACTCTATATGGACAGTTCATTTTACCCTTAGAAGGCTTGGGAAGTTAGTTTGTTTTTTACTCCTTAACTATATCTGAGAGTGTCAAATCCAACTGGAAACCTTCTTTACAGCCTTGCATATAGAGTAACAATACCAGCAAGTAGTTTTGATGCAATGCATTATGGGTATCTATGCTTTTTCCCCTACAATGAGAAGGAACTAAACAGTGGAACTAGTAAAAGTGGTGCTGTGTAGTGATTGGGATTTATCAAAATAAATAAATCAGAGACTGGGATTTGAACAAAGCTATGAATCTAAATGATTACGTAATGCAGCTGGCTCTCCAAATCTTCAGATGATATCGCTGACAGGAAATGTGAAGTGCTTACACTGAAATTCAAAATCTGCTTCTGCAGAAAACACAGACACATGCAAAGAGGAGAGATTATAATCCCAAAAAATTTACAGTGGGGTGACAGTGGATTAACAAGTTTAAAAAAAAATGTTTCCACTAATCTACATTCTTTAGTTCCAGTAAGCTAGTTTTACTGTAGCTACTTAATAGATTGTGACTCATACGCTCTAATGCTATTGACGAAATACACTCATTCTTTGTAAGAGTGTTAGCAAGCTGTGGGGAGAAGAAGTGATTTCTTTGGTCTCCTTTTTCCCTGTGTGGGATTCCCATGGTCATGTACCATAAATGAGGGCTATTCTTGTAAACATCTTACAAGTACCAGACAACCAAAAAAGGAAAAGAAACCAGCTGAACAGATGCAGATGCTTTGCAGAGCAGCATGTCAGCCTGGAGAGAACTAAAGAAGCTCTTGCAACACAGTTCCAGCAACAAGCATTCTGATTAAAAATCAGAAACAGAATTTACTAATTAATCAGATTTTTTACAGACTCTTCTGTTCATGACCTTACCACAATTTAAGGGATATAAATTTTGAGCTCAAACTTTATCATATTGCTAAGTCCAACCCACTAGAGAATGTTTCTTCTCTAGTTTATCATAATGTCTATATTGAAGAAAAGAACAATAGTGTACTTTCTCTAAAAAACAGCCATGTGGTGTGAAAACCCAATTAAGGAAAATGTTTGCACATTTGCAGAGAAAACAATGATCCCGGAAGAGATAATGCAGACATAAGGAACGTTAATTTTGTGCAAATTGTTCCAAAGGGCACATGGAAAGGACAATGTGTCAAGTTTCTCATGCAGACCCTGCAAGTGTACTCTAAAATATACCTAGTTTGCATTAATATAGTCCACAGGATGAGATACCTTTTAGACTATGCCAGCAAGGTCTACACAGGATAGTTAGAACACAACAGATTGGCGTGCTGTACAAATCACATCTTTCTGCAGCACTGTGCAAACAAGCCCATAATTTCTGATTAGAAGTGAATGGGGAAAGACAAAAGCACAGACACCAAATGAGTATAAAATGATGGGTAGCTTAATTTTTTTTTAAAAAATTCTGTAACAAAGGAACCCAAATACTTACAACAAAGCAGTAGTCATAGCTTCAAGATTTTTTAAAAATGTGTACAACAGGTTCATTTTTTTACTGTTATTTCAAGACCAATATACATATAAAAGGCATAATTTATCAAGATAACAATGCAGTAAGTGCCCACGAACTCTAACTTGCAATGACATTTCCATGGTGTTGCATAATCTGCATGAATACATAAAAAGGGGATTCTGAATACCCAAGTGGTTAGTAAAGAGTTTATTTTAAGTGTTATCAATAAAATGTGCAATCCTTGAGTGTAAAATGCTGAGAACACTAGAACCCTTTTTATATGGGTATTCATTCTCAACAATGCTTTGTAGAATAAAAAAACGAGAAACAAAATACTCTGTTCGCTGTTTCTCTGACTACACTTTCCTTTCCCCCAAAGCAAAGATTTACTCTGAGTAAAATCCCAGCCCCACTGTAGACAGTGGCATAACTCTCATTAACTTCAGCTGGGTCAAGATTTTACCCTCAAAGCCCAGCTCAAGCGTTCTTCAGAAATAAAATTCATCATTTTGTATAGTGTGCAAAGTGCAATATCTCAGCAGTACTACTGGAAAACGTGATAAGAACATAGCCACAGAATCAAATTAAAAACCTTTCAAATGCTAGCAATCCTAACCGAAGGAGGGTATTTGATACTATATTTACAGAAATTTATGACAGGTCAACTGATTTAATACAGATGCTATTACGAAGACATGCCCTTTCTGATTTCACTGAGTCAAATCAAAGGTGTTTCACTCAAGTTCTTCAGTTTCTTCTGTGAAAAGATCTGCCAGATCAGCCACTGTCAACACTGAGGCTTCTGACTGTTTCATGGAAGAGCTGGTGTGGCTGTAGGAAAAATGTGCATGTGAGTTAGAGAACAGACTGTGCAATAAAGAAAGAACATGCAGCAGTAGATTGTCTGAATATTTATACTACAGTGAACATCACAAAGGAAGATGACAAAGAATGGTATGTATACTGGGGATGTAAGCAACTAGTCAGAGGTAGTCGACTACCCGATAAGCCTAGGCTTATCGGGTAGTCAAGTCACTTACTCAACTAGTCGCTTCCCCACCTCACTGCCTCTGATATAGACGGCAGGAAAGGGGGTGTGGTGGGGATGCGGAAGGGAGTTGGGGCAGTAACGCACAAAAGGTGAGAAGGTGAGAGTGCTGCCCAATAGCTAGTTGAGGAAGGAGGCAAAGAAACGGGGAGTAAATGAAAGTGCCATTCTGCAAAGTAAAATTGTACCCCCTCACATCTTCCCTCGGCTCCAGCATTGCTCCCCTCAGTCCCATGATCCCCTCCGCCCTGATCCCCCATTGCCCCATGCTCCTCAGTGCAACCCCAGCCCCCTTCCATCCTGCCCCTGCATCCCCCTTCACCCCTCCCTCCTAGCCCCACAGCCCTGTGCTCCCAGTGCACTCACCGGCAGAGCAGCAGCACTGGGGTGAGGAGAGGCGGGGGGGCTTGGGGGGGAGAGGAGGGAGGGCAGAGTCTCTTCCCCTGCTCGGACCAGCCCTTTGCCTGCAGCTCTGGGACTGGGGCAGGCAGAGCTCAGGGTTGCCCAGGGTTGGCTCCAGCCTAGCTGGGTACAGAAGGATGCTGTGGAAGGGGCTTCCCGACCCTGCAAACAGCCCATGGGGAGCAGCCTGGACCCTGGCACACCACATGTGCCGGCTGCCCAGTCCCAGCTCTGCAGAGCAGGCCCAGTCCCGCCCGCTCCCTTCTGAAGCAAGAAGCCTGTGGCCAGGAAGTGTGTGGGGGGATTAACCCCTTAGCTCTCAGGAGCTGCACACCTAGGCTAGGCAGGGACAGCCCCAGAGACGGTGCCTCTTCTGCCCTCCCCCTCCCAGCACAAAGGGGGAGCTAGTGCTCCCGCCTTCAGCTGCACAGCTGAGGCTGGAGCCACAGCACAAGCTCCTGCCTGTGTGTGTGGGGGGGGGGGAGGGGAGGGAGGGAGGCGGGGCGGGGAAGGGAAGGGATGGGGTTGAGCTCCCACCTCACGTGCCATGGGAAATCAACTCATGTGCCGCTTGTGGCATGCATGCCAGGAGTTGCCAAACTCTGGCTTATTACAGCAATCTGTAACTTACTAATTAGGGATATGAATGGTTAACTAGTAAGCATCACCTACCATGCTACAGTCCTCCAACCCGCTTCTGTGTAAGTGTTTAACTGATTAAATGGGATTTTACATCCCTACCACTAACCCTTCTCTTTTTGTCCTATGACTACAGAGGTGTTAACAGGCTACTCTACCTTGAATGGTCCGTTAGAGTCTGTCTCAGAGCTGTGTTAGTCTGTAACTTACAGGATTACTCCTTGTCTTTAGAATTTGTGGTAAACAATCTATGCCACCTTGCCTTTAGCTGTGACGCACATTGTACCTTTCCCAGACCAGAAGAGAGAGGCTCAATAGCTTCCATCTCTCATCAGCAGAAATTGGTCCAAAAAGATATCACTTTGCTCATCTCGTCTCTCGAAGGAAGGGTATGGTTATTATCATGCTCAACTGTTTATTATGTACAGACCATCTTACAAAAGGTCTTCTCACTAGGCAATTTTCAAGGAAAAGCAATTAAAATAATCTGATCAGATATTTTGTTGTTCATATTCAGTACTACTCAAATTAAAATCCTATAAAGTGCTACACTGGATCAGACCCGAGTTTCATCTACTTCAGGACTCTGACAGTAACTAGTAGCAACATGCTTCAGAAGGTGTAAGAACGCTGAAGATGAGGAATAATTGGCCTCCAGCATGAGATCCTGATCTCAAATAGTAAGAGAATGATGTAAACCCTGCTTTGTACATCTTCCTATATGGCCACAAGCAGCAGTGAAAGTAACTTAAAATACCTTACAGTTACTGTCCTATTGCAACCCAAGCCCCTGCCAACTCTTTAAATAGCTCCCTGTTGGCTTTTGCTGCAGCTCAGCCAGTTCTTGCTGGAGCTGCGCACCAGATCATACTTGCTTACTTTCACCTCTGGCCACAAGTAATACAAAGACAGGAGTCAGAACTTATCTGGTGGTTTTGTTGTTTGGGCATAATTCTGTAGTTTTGCTCCTCTGCAGCTATGTTACATCTGCAGTTCTTCTTGTCATAAAAGCTTGTTTCTATGAACTAAGTGGAAGGAACTGTGCAGTTAAAGCTTTTATGTTTTTACAACTTTTGACTTTTACCATTCTGTCTGATTAGTATTTGTTTGGAGGGGTCAAGGTACGGTTAGTGGTTTGAGCATCATCCTTATCTTTGAAAATATTGGATCATTGATTTTCCAAATCTGTACCATTCGAATGTTTTTGCATGTAAAAATTAAAAAAAATTACCCAATGGTTAATTAACATAATTAAAAGTAGTAATCATACCTTTCTTGAGAAAGACAAGATGGGCAAAATAACATTTTATTTGACCAAGTCATACTACAGGGTTTATATCACTATTAGTACCAGAGATCAGTAATATTCCCGGCTAGTTTTTTGTATGTATGTATGTAAGTAAGAAAGAAAGTAAGAAAGAAAGAAAGAAAGAGTCTCATGTAAAACTAGAAATGTAGCATCCAGAACCCATTGGTTAGTTAACTAGTCATCAAAAGATATGTCCAACTATAAGCTTTTTAAGCTTAAACTGGTATACGTCTGTACTATTATAACGTTTTCACATGTAAAAATTAAAATAATTTGTCCAGTTATTAAATAACATAATCAATAGCAATCTCCCACATCTTATATCTTGTTCACCACTGGATTATTCCAGTTTTATGATAGTGTAATTTCACTGATTTCTATTCAGTTACACTAGTGTATAACTGAAGTACTGCAGATGTGAATTTGGTCTCTCATTTATTGAGCAGACATACTGGAATGGTCCTGTAGTACCTTAGGCTCAGTCTACACTGCACTCTAACCTCGAAATAAGATACACAATTTGCGCTATCCAAATTGCATACTTATTTCGAGTTTATTTCAAAATAGGCTATTTCAAAATTTGGTGCTGTGTACACAGCACCAAATTTCAAAATAAAGTGCTATTTTGAGATCCCTTAACCCTTCTGGAATGAGGGATCCCGGGATCCCGAAATAGCGCGCCCTTTATTTCGAAAAATATTTTGAATAACGGGTGGCTCGTGAAGACCAGAGGTATCCGAAATAATTTTGATGTTTGTAGACATACCCTCAGAGACTAACAAAAATATATACACAGTAACATGAGCTTTCATGGGCACAACTCACTTCTTCAAATGACAAAGATTATGGAGCAAGAGGCACAGTGTGCTCCATAAGATTGTCATCTAAAGAAGTGGGCTGTGCCCATGAAAGCTCATGATACTATTTATATATTTTTGTTAGTCTCCTAGGTAGAATCATAGAATACTAGGATTAGAAGGGACCTCGAGAGGTCATCGAGTCCAGTCCCCTGCCCTCATGGCAGGACCAAATGCTGTCTAGACCATCCCTGATAGACATTTATCTAACCTACTCTTAAATATCTCCAGAGATGGGGATTCCACAACCTCCCTGGGCAATTTATTCCAGTGTTTGACTACCCTGACAGTTAGGAACTTTTTTCCTAATGTCCAACCTAAATCTCCCATGCTGCAGTTTAAGCCCACTGCTTCTTGTTCTATCCTCAGAGGCCAAGATGAACAAGTTTACTCCCTCCTCCTTATGACACCCTTTTAGATATCTAAAAACCGCTATCATGTCCCCCCCCTCAATCTTCTCTTTTCTAAACTAAACAAACCCAATTCCTTCAGCCTTCCCTCATAGGTCATGTTCTCTAGACCTTTAATCATTCTTGTTGCTCTTCTCTGGACCCTCTCCAATTTCTCCACATCTTTCTTGAAATGCGGTGCCCAGAACTGGACACAATACTCCAAGTGAGGCCTAACCAGCGCAGTGTAGAGCGGAAGAATGACTTCTCGTGTCTTGCTCACAACACACCTGTTAATGCTTAAAGGTACTACAGGACCATTGTTGTTTTTTAAGTGTTTTTTTAGTTACAGACTAAACTGGCAACCACTCTAAGACCTATATACTGGAATGGTTTATGTCCTTGGAGACTCTTCTGGACTCTTAACAAAAATGCCTTACTAATAAGGGGACAGGATGTTTCTGTTTCAAAAATTACTAAATACTAAATCCAGATTAAAGTGTCCAGTTTTCCAAACATTGCTAAAACACTTTGGAACTTTAGTCAAAACATTTCAAAGCTGAGCAAAAGTTTGACTGAATAAAAACCTCACAAATATAGTGAATACAGTGTAATAAACTCTTACACAGTGAATGCAGCATGTATGAAAATTACTTTCATTTTGGTGCAATAACAATGCATAGGGTTGCCAGATGGTTTAACCAAAAATACCAAACACCCCCAAAAAAACAACACCGGGAAAAAATTCTGTTGGGGGAAATGGGGGGAAGACCAAAGTTGTTGAGCAAGCAAAAGCAAAAAAGGGGGGGGGGACGCCGAGAGTTATTAAGCAAATAAATAAACAAACAGCATTAAAACAGCATGGCTCCTTTCAGAGTGCCTGCAGAGTCAGAATAGGGATAGGAACAGGGGAGCAGTTAAGCACTAAGACCCAGGGGAAGGCATTGCTTCCCCTTGGTCTTTAGACTTTTTGACTGTGGCCATTTTGTTTTTGTGATCAAGCCAAAACACAGCTTCCCTGCAGAACCAGATAAGCAGGAGGTCCGGGGACAGGGGGGTGTCGTGGACCGGGGGGGCGGGGCGGAAGAGGCCAGGGGCTGGGCCCAGTTGCCAAGTGTGTCGTAGGGTTGCCAGGGGTCCGGTATTTTCACCTCCTGGCCGGGAAAAAATTTCAGAAAATACCGGACGTTGTAGGTGTCCGGTATTTTCTGAATTTTTTTTTTTAACGGACAGGAGGCAAAAATACCGGACTGTCCGGGTCAATACCAGATACCTGGCAACCCTAACAATGCATCAAATAACAATTAGCCCCACTTAACCCCCCAAAATATACCTTCTCTCTACAGTTTTCAGCATCATCTGCATTCTCTCTTCTATTGTTGCTTTTATCAGGAACCTGTGAACAATGGTGGGCCTGTATGTGTTAAAAATAAAATTGATCACTGGCATATTGTCACAGAACTGTCAAGAAGCTTAGGCCCAAATTTTGGTCTTACCACAAATTATTTTAACCTTGTTCAACATTTCCTCTGGGTTTTAAAGGCCCAGGCCTGAAAGATGTGAGCAACCTCCACTGAAAGTAAATGGTGTTCAGCACCTCCCACCACACAAACTGTGACTTTGCAAGATCAGGTCCATAAGAACATAATAAAGGCCATTCTGGTTTCTTGTATCCTATCATGTGACAGTGGCCAGCGCCAGGTGCCCCAGAAAGAATGAAGAGAACAGGTCATCATCAAGTGATCCATCCCCTGTCACCCATTTCCAGCTTCTGGCCAAGGGACACCACTCCTGGTTTACCTGTGCATAAATCCAGCCTGGATAACTACTCAGCATGCAGGAGCAGCATTCCTGCTGCCAGGGAAAGCGGCCTGCTCCTTTTTGTATGCTGGGCCTGCTCCATAGACTAATGTCATATATGGATGGGAGAACAGCACTTTCTTCTCCTGTTCCACTTTGGGATGCTATGCACATGGGATGGGGACATGGAGAAAGCATCTCCTGAACTCCTCTGAGTAAAAGGATTGTGACAGACTCCTTGCATGCTGTCTTCAAGAGCCCTCTTTTTTGAGGGCCAGTCATAATCTGGTCCTGAATAATCAACTCAGTCCATTGCTTGTATCGGACCTAGAACGTTTTATACTCTGATGCTTCTGAGCTAGTCTAATAAAGGGAGTTCAAACTAATGACTAATTAAACCTCATTTTCAGAGCTATACTGATATCGCTAATGCAAAAGGTAAGAAACCAAACAAAATGTTGACATGTGTCTCATGCTGGGGGGCGGGGGGAATCTGTTTGCCAAATGGAGTATAACAAAGCTAGAGAGAAATAAAAATAACGTTTAAGGTCCTGAAAGAGTGAAACAGAGCAGAGTAAAAATAAAAAGTTATAGCTGGAGATCCTTTGAAAATTAAATTTCTATTCTGAGAAAAAGTATTATAAAATGGAAACCACTGAACCTTGCTCAGTTCGAACTGGATTCAAAGTCCACTGAAATCAGTGGGAGTCTTTCAAGCTCTACAGTGCAATTTAATGGATAAAGTCAATAGACTTACTCATGTGGGTGAAAGGTAAGCATGATCACAGGTTTATGCAGGATAGAGGTATAAATCTGCAGTAACTCCAGATTTATGCTGATGAAACATAACAATTTGCCTCTTACTACACATTTAACTTATACACAGCCCCCTTCCTTCCCACAATTTTATTTTCATTAAAATGTTATTAAAGCGTACAACACAACATATTGTTGCTGCTGCTTACTCATTTTCTGTTATGCATTGATGATACTTCATGTGAAATTACAATACAGGATGTTGCTATTATTCTGACCTTTGTCTCCACAGTTGATCCAAAATATTAAGCACCACTCCCAAATATCCACCTACTCATACATTCTCACTTTTTCACTTTCTCTCACATGACGACTCCAATTCCTGCAACTCCCTTCTTTCCAAACAAAAACATACATCTATCTTTATTCCAGAACCTATTCATTCCAGCAATGTTTCTATTTAATATGTGGCTTTTTTGGTTTTATGAATATTTTTTTAAATCTAAGTAGGCGAGCATTTACAGTAATCTATAAATGATAAACTTTTAAAGGGTGTGATTCAGTGGTTTGCATCACCAACATGAAGTATGCAACATCAAAATAAAAGTTGTGCACATTCATGGCCCATCAATGCTTGAGATATTTAGCTATTAATATGAAAGAACAGCATTGATTTAAAACCTATCCAGTTTCAAAAATTAGATATTACATCTGTTTTACAGTTATATTTTCCTATTTTAAAAACTATTTTTCTTTCTCTGACATTGTGTGAAATCCACACACAACCAACAAAAAGACAGACAGACTAAACCATGGAAATTGCATTTGACAGTGCTGTGTGTTGTCAGGTTTCACAAACTAAACAGATACCAATCATTGCAGTATCTGATTGAAACCACTTAAGATTCCTCTAAACTTTTTTGTTTAACTATAATTGGAAAAATGGGTATTTGAGAAAAATCTAAGATAGAGAGGTACTTTTTGTAATAACAGGAGATAATGTTTTATGAAAGTAGTAATGTTTATTTTCTTTTTTAAGTTGACAGTTTCCCTTTAAGGAAGGACTGCAACTGCCATAAGGGTCAGATTGCTTACCACAAGTTAAATTGTTATATGTTCTCTCCTATAGTTTTAATTAATACAGAATATAAGCAACAATCATCAATACAAGCTTTAACAACAATAGGTGTCTTAACTTGATAAAAAAAGCACCAGATGGATGAAGTATTTGGGCTAGATTGTTTCCTTCCACAGGAGACAGTCTACTGGAAACTTCAGTAGATTCATAAGGTGTTTTGTTTTATTTTTTAACTACATAGAATGTTCCATGAGTAGAGCATGAAAACACACAATGCTCATTTCAAGTGGTTCAGGAGGTGGGCCTACTCTTCCTCTATGCTTCAATTAAACCTACGACTTAGCCTGACCACCCGCTTCCTCTGGAGCCAATCCTATCCCCATACATACACTTTAGCTCCCTCTCCAAAAGTGGAGTAGCAAGGGTGGAAGGGCAGAGGGATAAAGTGGGTGTATGGGTGTATGTGTGGCTCTCGGGCAGGGCTACTCAACTTTGGAAGCCAACTTTGGAAGCCCACAGCACGTGTTGAGGGTCGCAACTTAAGTATGGTTGCATATACATGCAAATATATATGCAAATAACCTCTTTCACACTGACGGGCACGAATACAAAGATTAAGCCGTGGTGCCAGACCCAAACATGGCCAGTGAGAGCCAGTCAGCACCTCTTAGGCTCTGCCCATAAGGCTAAGCACCCAGCACTTCCCACAATGCCCCGGCACCTCCTCCCTGGGGGCTAGAAACACTGACACCGTGTACCCATATGTTCCAGCCAGCCCGTCCACTTGCGTCTTTCAATGCTCATCCCGCCTGGGAGATGCCTTGCTGTTGTGGAGCGTATTCCCAGTGGAGGCCATGTTCAAAGGATCTTACCTGCAGGCCGCATGTTGAGCCCCACGTAAACCCAAACTGCACTGCGGGCCGCAAACAAATGGGTCACAGGCCACGTGTTGAGTAGCACTTCTCTAGGGGAAGTGGGTGGTCAGGCTAAGTGGTAGGTCTATTTGAAGCACAGAGGAAGAGTTGGCCCACCTCCTGGACCTCTTGAAAAGCATAAGACCAATGAAGTATTTCCAAGGCAGATTTCCACTTAGAAATCCGACAGTACACTCAAGAGCATTTTGCTGGGAATGACTGCTCCTCCTTTCCATTGAGCTACCTCTCATTCTTGGTCTATTTCCTTTGGAGCTTACAACTGAGTCCTCCTTAATTCCTCCCCCCCCCCCAATCTTCCTGTGCTTCCCCCCCACTTTTTACTGAATTTGGCTCACTTATCACTACCTAAATAAAGGGAAGAATTGGGCCTTTTATGTTTTCCAACCCAACTCACTCATCTCTTGTGATCCTAGTGGCTAGAACTTGAGATAAGGAGTCAAGACACTGGATTCTAGTCCTGGGTCTGAACATGTGTTCTTAGGTAAATTATGCAGGGCTAAATTCTTGTAAGTGCCTAAGTTTCTTAGGAACCTAAGTCACATTGATTTTCAATGGGCCTCAGTGCTATGTCACTTTTGAAAATATAACACAAGAGTTTAAGTCATGAAAGTACTTAGGTTCTGTTTGAAGATTTAATCCAAACCCTTTTGTTCCTCAATGTAGCCATATGTAAAGTGAGGATACCTATTATACCCCCTTCATGCTTCGAGATTCTCAGAAGGAGGTTTCCACATAAGAGCACACTATTATTTTTGACTGGCAAAGCAATATAACAACAAGTTTATGCAACATTTATTTAAACTCTTACTTTGTTTGTCCAATACGATGCACTCTGCCAATGGCCTGAAGTTCATGTGCAGGATTCAAAATGGGCTCCACTAGTAGAACATGAGTTGCTTCAATTATGTTTAATCCATTGGAACCAGTATGAAGGGGTAGCAACAAAATATTGATTTTGGGATCATACTTAAATGCTGAGAGGTTCTCCTAGAAGATAAGCACCTTATTAGCACTTCAATGGTAGTTGTTCCTGGATAAGATTTGTAGGGTAGGAATGACCATCAGGATCCAGACACCCCAGAATGGAGAATAAGCAACTGAATCAACTAATTGAATACAATATTATTGTACTATAAAAGTGCATTAAATGTAGTTGTTAGGAAACTTTCTGGTCATTAATATTACTGAGTGATATATGTACACTTTGCGTGTAAAGAATTATGAATGCATACTGGGAAAATGTTCCTAAAACATGGTCAGACCAAGCAATCTGAGTAGAACACATAAGCAGGTTTGTCCCACACAAAAGAATGTGGATTTGCCAATGTGCCAGTGTCAGGCTTTGTAAACCTGAGACAGTGAAAGTACATTTGCATTCAAGGTAAATATAGTAATCAAACCAACCGAAAGAGTATCACAAAAGGATGAAGACAACAATACCACATCTGCACAACAGTGGGGGAGTACCTCTCTCTGGGATGTACACTTCTAAAGGGACACATTTCAAAGATTTATTAGATTATAAGAAGAAGGTGAGAAAAATCCCTTAGTAATCCATCACTTAGGGTGATCCTTCTGTCCGAAGGGCTGGAGATGTTGGTAGTGTGATGTGAGAAAGCTGTTTAGGCAAAGATTGTAACTTGCTAAAGCTAGTTTTAGTCATTAGAAACCATGTTGTTTTGTTTGTAGCCACACTTTTCTCTCTCTCTCTCTGGCTTACCACCACTTACATCTATGTTCTTTATTAATAAACATACTCTTAGTTTTACTATTAATCATCTCAAACCTGTATATTAAGATAAAAAAAGTGTGCCCTTAGTTGTGCTAACAAGCTAGTGTGCATGTGTACTGTCTCTTTGGAAACCATGGTTTTAGTAATTTCTGCAAGTGTCTAGTGAGAGGGACTGGACACTACAGAGATACATCTCTGGGGAAGCTGGGTTCACGGAATGTTAACTGCAAGGCAATTCTCAGATTGGCAGAGTCTCAAAGAGTTTGCTGGTTGGTTTGAGATGGACACACTGGAGTAGCAGGGAGGTGACATAATAGTTAAGCTTCAGCAAAGCTTTCTCTTGCTGAGGTAACACAGTGACTTGCACTTCTGGGTTCCCTGAAGGGAATGTCACAATCAGGTGTTTTTTGTTTGCCTTTAAAAAAGGAAAAAAAAGAACAGAAGTCTTCTTTTAGCCAAAGAACAAATGGACAGCAACAGTGCAAGCATCCTCCATTACACCTTGGCCAATCTGTCTTATCCCCTTCAGCCACACTAAGGGTTTTTTTTAAATTATAGTTTATGGTTTATTTTTGTGGTTTTGATCATTTTTTTTAATTATTATGGTTTTAGAGTTCATAAATTCAAAGATTAAGTGTTCTGCCTTGATCAATTCTATTATTCTAATTCCATTTTCCCAAAGGAGATATAAGGTAAAAGAGTCAAATGAATTTCTGCTTCCAAACCCTCCTGCAAAAATGACTTTCAACAAAAACAGTTTTATGTACCTGAAATTTACTAATTCCATTAATCTGAGCAAACACCATGTTGTTATCATAGAGGGCTTTTGAAATTATGTCCAACACATCTTGCCACTAAAAAAACAATATAAAAGCAAGTCAGCATCATAAATAGCTGTCAACACTAGAACACGAAAATATGGCAGAACTGCAATATTTTAAACTTCCAATAAATAACCTAAGCAACTGCAGATATGAAAGGAAGCTCTTATGATACACCTTAAAATGAACATTAAACAAACGTTGATTTTTATGTTAATTTTTCTCGAAGGGAAAAAGTATATTTTATATCTTTTAAAAATAGTTTTAATATTAAAGACAAAGTGATAAGTAGTCCAACATTCAACATGGGCAAACAGAATCCAGAGGAGAGAAAACTAGTGTAAAGAAATAAAGATAAGTATGAGCAGAAGAGATCAGCAACAATGAAATGTAGTTTTAAAATTTATGAAAGATACGTTGACAATATTTTTTCTATATAATTAAATTACATTCAAATATTGCTGATAATGCTCCTGCATATGAATTTTCAGTGTTTACCTATTGAACATCTAGCTCTTGTGTAGCATTTCTCTTCAGTAGGTCTCAAAGCACTTTACAATGGACATCAGTGTCATTATCCCCATTTACCCACTGAACATTGATCTCCATTGTAAAGTGCTTTGGGACCTACTGAAGAGAAATGCTACAAAAGAGCCAGATATTATTATATACTAGTTTTGATCTATTAACCACGAGTACTATCAAAAACGTCCCAAACACATGAAGAATCATTCCCAACCCTCAAAAAATCAAGTAGATATTGACAACTACTTATATAGTTTAGTAGCTAAATTGAATTTTGTAAACAATTATTGGCATCTAAGAATTCATAACACACAAAGTAACCTTTAAAGGTAGAAATTGTTGATAAATACCGTTGAGAAAACTAAAGATTTAGCCCCTGGATCTTTAAACTGGATTTTCTTCAGAGTCCGGACCACAGCTTCTACTTTGGTGGAGTGACTTCCCTTTAAAAAATGGAAAACAAACATCAGCATACAGTAGGATAAAGCAAAACTGAAGAAGACAAAATCATACATACACATTACCTCCTGACCTTTCTATTAGCATCTCTTAAATACAGTGTGGTCTCTGTTTTATATATCTCAAAAGGGATCAGTTAGTATCTCTTACTCAGGAACACATTTTTGGATAGATCTTACAAAATTACACAGGAACTTTGGAAGTAATTTCCATAGTTTGTCATTAGACCGTTCTCTTGTCAGGGCAGAAGCTATAGCCAAAAACCATAACTTGTACCCTGCAACTATGGGGAGGCTAAAATAGCTTTAAGTTGCTTTTCTGTTCTCCCTGTAACATATTGTTCTGGGAGTTATGGTGATCCCCATTATAATTTAAACAGTCCTCTGGATGACAGTGCTGTCCATAACCTTTTCAACACTTGTGCTGAAAATCCAGTCCCTGACGCACCTTTTCCTCAAGAACAGCCACTATGTCTTGGACGACTTGCAAGGCAGTCCTTGAAGAATCACCTATGACAGTCTTCCTTAGTTCCTAGATTAGGTAACTACTTTCCTGGCCAAACTCAGGGCTTTTAGAGGTTATATACCACCTGGCCCTTTTACCTAGTAACAAAGGGCTGGCAGGAATAGACGTGAAAAATTCAGCCTATGTGTTTTTATGTCTTATGAAGCAATGAATGTGCTGTCACCTCTGAAATAAGTAATTATTTAAAATGGTTATTTTAACATAGGGTTCTATTTATTTTTGTTTTATTTTATTTTTATTTACAGAAGAAGGTATACCTTATCCACAGTTTCCTGTGCATTTAGGAGACATTTAAACAACAACTACAAAAAAAATCAGTAGAAAACTTAACCAAGCAATTCAAAATCGAGATAAATAGTACTCAGAAATCTCAGCTGTCATTTAATTTAACAGACAAGTGTTCTCAAATTCTGTAAATATCAAGAGATTCAGGCTATTTTGGATCGAGTGGAGGGGCTAGAAATCTAAAATCCTGGGCTTTTATGGAGAGCACCCTGCCAGTAAGTTCCCCCCTCACTTAAATAAGAAGAGATCTATTGCTTGGATGCTATGATGATTATAACTGCAGAAGTATGGCACAGGAAGAGATGTCTGTTAGGTAGGGATGTAACAGGCATCAAATCCAACATATGGAACTCTGTCTGTGAACCAATAACTAAGCAATACACTGTCTTTGGTCAGCTTTAAAAATCAAAAAATAATTTGAGTGGCTACATAAGACAAGCACATGGCTATGAATTAGGATTGATATTAGATGTGAATGGCTATAAAGGGCTACCTTTTTCCTCTCCCACCTCCTATGCCAGCTATGTCTCCCTAGTATAAGGGGATGAATACAGTGAAGTTCTTCCATGTCTGAGCCTCCAGTGATGTTAGATCTCTGAGTGAACTTCATAAGAATTTTAT
Source organism: Rafetus swinhoei (assembly GCA_019425775.1). Classification (NCBI taxonomy): domain Eukaryota; kingdom Metazoa; phylum Chordata; order Testudines; family Trionychidae; genus Rafetus; species Rafetus swinhoei. Next base: position 105,656,317 of record CM033440.1, read on the forward strand.
AGAAGTGTGTGTTTTATGAAGACCAGATCCACCAAAGCACTTGATCACATGTATTGTAGTCATACTAATCTCAGGGTGGAGGAAGAACTATGGTGATATTCCTCTGACTCCAATGTCCTAGATACAATTTTGTTCAACAGGCCATCCCAAAAGATTTCATCACCAGAGCCAAGAGGAAAGTATACAGGGACATTCTTGCTCAGGTCTCCTCTTTAAGAAGGATGGAAGACAGAACAGATGTTGGCCCCAGAAAACACCATAAAAGGTTGTTTAATGAAAGTATAATACAATTTGATATTCCGTATAGAGTTCAATGTAGCTGAAAGCATTCTCAGCATCAAGTGACAAAATGAACCCCGCTTATCAGAAAATCACAATTTCTCATTTTTTCTCTTTAAAAAACTCAGAAACAACAATTTTTAACAATATTCTCTAATACACAACAATCATATTTACTTAGGGAAACTAGGTGCCAACACCTGCAATTAAGTTCATCTTTCTCTTTCAGAACAAAAGTTTTCTGTAAGATATGAAACTTTTGACAAGAACTAGAATGGTTCAGTAACAAATAAAAGGTCAGCAAAACTGAATATTTTTCATAGACTTCACTCTGGAGGTACTGCAGCATTTTTTCTTTATGTTGGAAATATCAAAACAACTTCTTGTATACTGTACAGAAGGCATGTAAACTAATTTCAATCATCACAAAGTTAAGTTTCACTACAGTGGGTGGAAGTCTATTGCACAATCAATGATCCACAACTGTTTATGGCAAGGGTTCTCACATTTTGTTTTTCTAGGATCCCTCCTTTGAAAATATTTCAGGCTGTGATCACCCCCTTCCAAAAAATGATGGCCCCTTCTCTATGCCATTGCCCCTTCAGCAATACCACCTTTGAAGGATCTTCAAAATCCAGATTTAACAACCTCTCTCTTATACTACCTCTCAGCAAATTTAGGTCACCAGTAAGATGTTACACTCATGAATCCTGCTTCTGTCATGTTCCCCACTCAGTTGTGGCACTAACATTTATTGCCGTTCGTTCCATAAGAATTAATAATTCATAGCATTTCAAAACTATTAAAATAATAATAATATCTCATCAATTTAAAAATAATTAGCAAATAGAAATCAGTTTGTAACATTTCAAGCCAGGATCATAGCAAAATACCAAGTCCCATGAGTGCAACAAAACTGGTAGTTTCTCATGGCATTTTTACTGAAATTACAAAGGTACATTTTAGTTATGACCACAACTCCACTTATCACAGCCAAAAGTTGAAATATGGTAAGTGCACATGTAACCCACACACCTGGGTGTGGTGTACTATCCCATCTAGTGGTGCTGAGACCACTTACAGAGTGAATAATGTATCTGCTCTACAGCATTAGTTGAGAGCTAGCTGGCTTTAGCTTATGCAGTAGAGAGAGGCTCATGCGCTAAGCTTCAGAGATCCCAGGTTCAGTTCCACCTGCTGGCATTACACACAAAAGAAGTTAAGGGAGGCACTTAAAATATATACATATGGATCATTTTTACCTTCTATTGTAGGTTACTAAAATTGCTTTTTTAACTATTTCAGCTCTACTGGGTTTAATCACGTGTAATTTGCAGGGGTGAAATATATTTGTAAAACACCGATTTTTAGATCAAAGCAAAATATATTACTTTAACAAGCGTATTACAAATATGTAAGTTATACCTTTATTGTCCCCATGGACATTTTAAATTTGTCACAATTATAACTGTGAAGTTGACTACTAACAAACAAGTATTAGCTTTAACTATGCAAAGTAAGAAAAATCTAGGAAAAATACATACATTAACTTTAACTTATTGTTAGGTCATGAGGGGAAACCCATGCTAAGTATGTGCTCCAATGCAAACCCTGTCTACCCTACTGTCTACATTCCATTCATTCAAAAGCATTTCATTGTATTTTAATGCATGACCTTATGTACATAAATTGTAATGTTCCTAATACAGATTACATTACAATGTTCTACTTCTTGTTCATTGTTCATTTTGCTCCCTAGGCCATTTACTTGTTTGCATGTGGGCTCTGTTTGTCTGGCAATCAGAAAATGTATTTCCTTAATTATGTATAATTACAGTAATTTTTCAGTATTTTAAAGGCATTTTCTTGTTTAAAAGTTCTTATTAGGGCTGTCAAGCAATTAAAATATTTAATCGTGATTAATCGTGCAATTAATAGCGTGCACCTCCCCTTTGAAACGCCGCTGCGGTGTTTCAATGGGGCAGCGCTGCATGGAGCCTGGGATCACCTAGAGTCCTCAGATGACCCCGGGCTCCATGCAGTGCTGCACCTTTGAAGCTCCACGGCAAAGGGGCAGTGCAACACGGAGCCCAGGATCAGCTGGAGTTCCCCTGCTGACCGGGCTCCGCATTGCACTGCCCTTTGGAAACACTGCTCTGGTGCCTCAAAGGGGCAGCACATTAGGAGCCCAGGATCAGCTGGAGTGCCCAGCTGATCCCCAGCTCCGCATTGCGCTGCCCTTTTGAAACGCTGGAGTGGCGCTGCAAAGGGGCAGCACAACGCAGAACTGGGGATCAGCTGGGCACTCCAGCTGATCCCTGGTAGGGAAGTTAAAGACTAGTCGACTAGTGGACTAGTTGATTCCTGCCCCCTCCCACACTTGCTGCCTCTATCAGATAGAGGCAGCAAGGGGGAGTGTGCGGTGCGGCCACTTTGAAACACAAGGCGGCATTTTAAAGGAGCAGCCATGGAGCCCTCCCAGGCTCTGTGCAGCATTTCCCCAGAACCCAGGGTCAGCTGGGGAGTCCTCCGTGCGCATTTCAAAGGGGCAGCCCTGGAGCCCGGGGTCAGCTGGAGACCCCCCCCCAGCTGATCCCGGGTTCTGGGGAAATGCTGCATGGAGTCCGGGATCAGCTGGGGTATCCCCAGCTGACCTCGGGCTTCACTGCCCCTTTGAAACATTCAAGGCGGTGTTTCTAAGGGGCAGCCGCCGCACAGCTGATCCCCGGCTTAGCATGGGGAGTCCCCAGCTGATCCCAGGCTCCACGTTGCGCTGCCCTGTTGAAGCGCCACAGTGGCACTTGAAAGGGGCAGCGCAGTATTAATGCCTGCGATTAACACATTAAAAAATTTAACGCGTTAATCCTGGACTGCGTTAATCACAGGCGTTAACACATGTCAATTGACAGCCCTAGTTCTTATACATCTATACAATTGTGTGCTGTAGCTATCTCAGCTGGGCAAGTATTGTTTTATTTCTTCTGCACCTGTTTTCTGAATGCTAATTTGCACATGGTTGACGAGCTATACTGACAGATCAAATTTAGGGCAGTATTAACTGCTTGTAATATCGGTGGGGAAGTGAGTCCAGTCTAATTGAGTGCCTGGAGCAAGCAGAGGGCTGCTCAAGCATTCACGTGTCACAAGCAGATATGTGTATGCTTGAGAAAATCTGTATAAAATCTAGAGCTGGTAAGGGCTTCTCTATGAAGAGTTAGCTTGTTTGCCACTATTTTCTATAATGATTTCAGTGCTATGACTTTGATACAAGACTGGATAACTTTTGGTGCCAATACATTTGCTATTGATATGCACCAGGCAGACATCTAGAATCCTGTTTCCAGAAGTGTGCGTAGACTTTTAAAAACGTATATTTAAAAAAGGGTTGGAGGTTGAGGGCATGGGGGTGGGGGGTTAATGATACCATAAAGTCACCAAAGGTCAGAGCCAGCAAATGGTACTCATCCTTGGTTATGGGAGCTGAGATTTGATAATTCTCAGAATTTCTTACAAATGCCAAGACGGAGTTCAGGGGCTGATACTTGAACTGGTTAACATATTATTACACCAGCTTTCCTTATATTCAACACCCTGTTGATATCAAAAGCTAAATATGGGACATTTCCAGGCCACTCAATTAAAAAAAAGTTACCACCACCAATTACCTTGAAGTTTGGGAATTTTTACACCTAAAAAAACCATTTTTGCTGCTTCATTGCTTCACTCCTTTCTGTGGTTCCCCTGTTCTGATTTACTCTCTGCTTTTTTGTCCATTTTTGCAATCTCATTCTACTGATTTGAGTACATAGCACATTTGTAACACCTAACAGGAGTGAATGGAGCAACAAGACAGTTGAAACTATGGATACAGTACAAAATAGTCCAGTACCTTTGCTGTCCCAGTTTTTTATCATTCTGTTCTAAACAATCAAGTTAAAGATACACCATCAACTTGAAAAAAAATACATGTATTACAACCTCTCTGTGCTTTCCCCCAATCCCTGCCAATGAAACTTGGGATCACATTTTAAGTAAAAATAAATACCAAATGAGGTTGATTCTTAATACCAAAAATAAGTCAGCATTTCTACCCATAATGTTGACAAGAGATGTACTATAGATACTAGGTATTCTTTACGTCCAGTCTGGCCATTTATTATCCTATTGTCCAGCAACACATCTTGTGTTTGTTTACATTAGAGTATGACAACAGTTAAATGATAGCCATTTGACTTGAGTTAGCTTATATATTTGCACATGCTAGTCTAACAAGAGTAATCCACAAACACCTGTATTCTGTTGTGGAATATTCAGACGAGCATATATAAACACTAACTATCAATTAACCCAAGTTAAAAATCTCTAGAGTGAGCATATCACCTGACCAGATGGCAGACTAACAATAGCCAGTAAAAAACTTGCTAGAATCCTCCTAATCACTTTCCTTTGTACAGAGTGTCACATGTAACTGAATGCAGCATTACCAGCGTGTAGATAATGCTGACTTAACAAAACACAAGGAAGATACTGACTTTAGAGAAAGACATGAGGAATGGTACAATCACAGAGACAAGCATACATATAGGGCCAATCCTAAATTTTCCCACAGGCTACATCTACACTGCAGGCTTCTTGTGCAAGAAGCCTTTTGCCCAAGAGTTTTTGCGCAAAAACTTCTTGTGTAAGAGCACGTTCATACCTCAAAGTGCATTGCAAAAGTGATGTGCTTTTGTGCAAGAGAGTGTCCACACTGCATGGATGCTTTTGCGCAAGAAAGCTCTGATAGCCATCAGAGCACCTGTGCTTTTTCCCATAGGGGTTTCTTGTGCAAGAAACCCCTCTGGAGCGGCCACACTTGCCTTTTTGCATAATAGATGTAGTGCAAAAGGGAGTTATGCCTCGTAGAATACACTGGCAAATGCCCTCTGTTCTGCCACTTTACCTCTGATTTACTTGCGCAAAAGCACATTTGAGGTGTGGACGCACCGTAAGGTTTTTGCGCAAAAATGGCCATTTTTGTGCAAAAACCTTGCAGTGTAGATGTAGACACAGAGACCAGTACACTACTAACCCTTACCATGCTACTTTATAGGACCATTATGCAATACAAATAATATTGTTCTTTGTTGCTCATTCTTTTAAAAAAGGAGCCGAGTAGGAACAGCTTGAATTTTTAAAAAAATCTTGCTTGCTTCTGCAGCACATGTACTAAAATTGGATAATACAAAAGATATCAGCATGGCTCAATGCAAGGCTGACATGCGAATACATGAAGTATTTCATATTTCAGATGAACCAAAGGTTATGGGCTTGATGTAGGAATCCTTCAGTGAAATTCTATGACCTGCATTATGTGGGATGTCAGAAAGGATCACCTTAATGGTCTCTTTTGGCCTTAAAATTATGAATGAGACCTCTTGGATAGTCCCTTGTACTAGTCAAGAAAGAATGACATTAACCCTCTCCTTCCAAAATTCCTGGATAAATACTGCAAATATGGAAAAATATTGTTAAAACCCCCTACTAACACAAAACCCAATAGAACTAATACTCCTAAAGAACAACCTTACTACTCCCCCTGGTGCCAAGTCATGCCAATTACTTCCAGCCCTATGTTCATAAATATTTGACTTGGACGTAGTACACCACACAGGAGGTTAATTTCCAATAAGACAGACAAAGCAGTGTGCTAAAAAATAGCAGTGTTGTCACAGTGGTGTGACTGGTGTGATGCAGCAGCTGTTCAAGTCTGTATTCAGGTCTTTGACAGGATTGTACATAGGGCAGCTAGCTCATCATGCTACCTGTGCTAGTGCAGCTCCCATTATGTTTTATAATGTGTTAACTCAATCAAAGCTATTGCATGTATGTGTTCCTGAGCTCAAAATTACACAAGTAGACATACCCTTAACCTCCTCAGTGAAAACATTACCAAACTATCTGACTTGCTAAACTGTACTTTAAATCCAGGCTCCTCATCCTTTTTCCCCCCAGCCATCCTAAGTCATAAATTTTGTTTTCTGTTAAAACTAGAATTTTATTAAACTGCCATTGTAAAACAAAAATGAATACACTTCCGGCATAGCAGCCTAAATATCCCAAAGATTATTTTAAAATACCCCTCCACAAATAAACTCTTATCAGGAAGAGACAAAAATAGCGAAGGAGGAACACAACTTAGTGGGAAGGTTTCTCCAACAGCCTACACAAGGACGCAGATGGACAATCTCAAGGAAAAAGTGGTAAAGAAAGGAACCCTGGATTCTTGGGAGAAAAACCCAGTCAGTTTAATTGCTTTTATAGGTGTCACAGCTCAGCAATTACATCTTTAGGGCAGCGACTGTCTTTTTGTTGTGTGTTTGTGTCTATCACAACAGGATGCGGATCCATGATTAGAGGGGTTTCTAGGCACTACTGCAACACAATTAATAGGATTTTTGGCTCCTAAGTACATAAATCCCTTTTGAAAGTAAGTCTTAGGTGATGCAACTCTGAGCACAGCAACAGCTAACAGATTTAAAAATCTGAGGCTGAGAGGTTTGTGCATTCAGTAACCATGAATCAAATCCACTGACTAATCAGCAAACAAAGTAGATGGAAGAGGGGTGGAATGGCAGAGCCCATCTTTTCACCATAGAGCAAGAAAGCAGCCACATGCAGGAACTTCTCAAAACAATGTCAGGAAGGAATTGAAAGGAGAGTTTTACAAGAATCTACCCTAGAATTAAATAAACACACAGTTGAACCATAGCATAAAACTGACCAAATGCTTACTAGCAGGCATAATGCTCACTACTGGGAGCAGTCTAGTACTGACAGCCTTCAGTGTTCTCAGGCCCACCAATGGGGAATGGGAGGCAAAGAGGACAATTGCCCCGGAGCCCAGCGAATCAAAGGGAACCAGGGTTCTGGCAGCCACCACTGCTACTACAGCAATGGCTGGAGCCCTAGGCCCTTTAAATTGCTGCCAGAGTACCATACCGCACACTCCAGGGAGTGCTAAGGGCTGGGGGTGGGGTGGGGGACAGGAGAATTCACCATGCTCTGGACAGCGCAGAGGGCTGGCTGGGGGCCGGCGTGGTACACTCCAGGCGGCACTCATGGCTGGCTGCCCCAGCCCTGCCCTTCTTCCTGAAGCCCCCCCTTACAGGGAGTGGGAGCTGGACCCCCCCCACACACCTGCCCAGGGGATCATGGAGGCAGTTGGCGCCCTTGGGTGTTCTACAGTTAATGGTGTACATATTAATCTTCATTCAGCAATATTTTAAAATAAGAGAAAAGAAAATGTATTAAAACCACTATAGTCTGAAGAGCAGCTAATCTTTCTTGGCTAGCCATAAAATCCATAAACCTAAATCTTTGGCACTTAAAGGTGTGGAAACCAGATTCAGGAACAAAATTCAGATCTTTGGTAAACCCAGGTTTAGCCATTTAACCAGTCTGTAACCAAAGATGCAACAAGTCTTTCATAAGAAAGCACTACTCATCTAAGTAAACACTGTAGACTTTCCTGCCCTCCAATACCCTGCACCACACACAAATATTATGAGAGCTACAGAGAATAGCTATAGCTACAAAAAGCCAATCTTCCAAGCAGGATATCCACAGCCCTTTATATGTTCATGGATTTATTTTTAGAGAGATGAGATGTTACAAAAACCTAATTAAAGCACAATAAAGGCTGCTACAATTTTTGTTCTGGCCTTCAGATTTTATTTTCACATGAAAGACAAATATCCAGTTTTTTAAAAATATATAATTTTGTAACTCATCTCTAACAGACTTCAGTCAGACATTTTAAAAAATCCTTCCAAAATATCTGATCTTTGATGCCATCATACGTGGCATTTTTGTATTTTAAGCTAAAAAAGGTAGTTAACATGGATTTTGTTTTTACGAAAAATTAAAATGTTTATTTGATAGCTTCTAGTTGTTTAATTTTTTGGGAAGGAAATAAAAGTGAGGAGCATATTATCAAAACAAAAACAAGAAAACAACAAGTACATATAAATCACACCCAGGTGGAAAGGGAGAAAAAACCCTACATATGCTTATGAACAATCTCTACTGGAGAACATGTATTTTGAGTTTGCATGCCAAAATCAAGCATGTACACGCCCTGTCATATACGAAGTGTGTACTTCTGAAAAGGTGGGCAAAGATATGCTACATATGGTGAATTACCTTCACAGGAATATCATCCTCTTGGTTTGCAGTCTCTGCAGTGAAGACGTAAGATATTTCTTTATGAGAAGTTGTCTGCCTACAGATGGCACATTTAATTGAACTTCTGCGGGTGCCAACGCTGTACTGCTCTATAATAATAGCTATGCACTCATTACAGAAGCAATGTCCACATGTCAGCACTGCCCACTATACAGGGAAATATAAGAACAACAATAATACAATGTAAAACCACTTTCTTCTCTTTATGTACATCCAAAAACAATTCAGATATATCATTTGGTTGAAATTATATTTTAAAAACATTTCCTTATATTTATGAAAAATAACTTTTAGATGATTAAAACAGAAGGAATTCTATAAAAATATTTTTCATTATTTGAGTTAGTTAAAATTTTGAATTTTTACACCGATTTTTGTGTGTGAAAATGTCCAACCAACTGTACTATTTATGCTGTTTACTATTTTCATATCTCAGTATAAAAGTAAAATGATTTATTAAAATCATTGCCAATTTTTATTTTTTGATTTAATGCACTAGAACAGGGGGTTGGGGAAGGAGAAACTCCAGCTCACGGGCCTCATGTGGTTCATCAGGTTTAGATGCTGGAGGGCCACCAAAGAGTTTGTTTATCTGAGCGCCCACAGGCATGGAGCCCTGAAGGTCCCAATGGCTGTGGTTTGCCACTCCCAGCCAATGGGAGCTGTGGAAAGGTGTGCAGGCTGGGCCATTGCTTCCCAAAGCTCCCATTGGCTAGGAATGGCAAATCATTGCCACTGGGAAATAATAACAGTAATACATTTTTTAAAAGTCTATACACTGTTTCTAGTTGCCTTCAGTTTTACAAATGCTTTGTTTTTAGAAATCCTGTTAAGAGAGAAAAAGTCAAAATGCTTTCTCCAAAATTCATGAAACAAAGTTTTATTTTTTTGTGTATCATCATAAGTTCTGTCTAATGGCACTCCTTTATTTATAAAGAAAGAAAATTGTGAACTTGGGGGTCTTACTCTTATTTAGAGTATAGACTGTAAGATAATGGAATGAGTGTATTATGGACACCTTCCCTTCCATTTATGATTGTGCTGATTACCCCCTCTATCAATTGGTATCATATGACATCCCTGTGGCAACTACAAGAAGAGTAATATTTTGTAATTAATGACTTTTTTTTTTAGCAGCTGGAAATAAGAAGGAGTCAACACCATGTGACCAGCTAGCTCTATGTGGGTCACTAGTGGCCTCAAGACAGCACTCACAGAAATGCAGTTTTAAAAACATACAGAAGAAACATTTCTGAGGGATGGATAATACAGAGGACTGACACGGGGGCATGAGGCTTTCAATCTTTGGTCACTGGTTAAAATCCAGTAGTAGAAGATTGACAGCATGACAGACTATTATGCAAAGGCTCTTTCACAATTTAAGTGAAATGAGTTGATGGTCTCAAACAGGCCTGTAGCAGACTGATGTCCGTACCAGAAAGCAGCATAATATCAGATTGTGTCCCTGGGTGGCTGTCTCAGTAAAGGTGGACTGAACTACTCTCTCTTATAGAGATGGTGTCTCCAAATCAGGGCTGAAGTACATTGGCAGGTAAGTGTAAGGAAAGCTACCATTACCTATGCTTAAAGTTATAGGACACAAATCCCACAATAAAACATTTTTCAGTAAATTCATTCCAAAATTCTGCCTTTTCTAAACAGAATCTAGATTATTAATATTTATTCTATCAATTACTATTTGTTTCTGAAGAAGTTATATGCAGTAAGCGAGGTTTTTCCAGATATGTGTCCTCATGGGTGCTTCACTATAGGGGTGGTAGCATCTGTGTGCCTAGGATCAGAGATCTTTGGTAGTGGCACTAGATAGGGAGGAGCATATGTGTGACCCATCTCATACCATGAGTGGCATCTATCTAAGTGCTATGCATTTCGAGTGCCTTCAATACCATCTCTATTGCAGGGTTTACATTTTAACTTGAAAGCAGATGGGAGGAAAGCCGAGAGTGGAACGTCTATAGGAACATATAGCTCAAAGAACCTCAGTTACTGCACATGGCGAATAACTTTCTTTTCTTCAACCAATGTCCCTACAGGTGCTCCACCTTAAGTGACTATAGAGCAGTGTTCCTAGATGGAAGATGCGGACTTCAGAGTGATGTCTACTAAGAAGGATAAGACAGTGCATCCGAGTAAGGCATCTGATGCTACCTCCTGGGTGATCATATAGTGTTGACTACAGGTGTCTCCGGGTGCCCAGGTAGCCACCTTACAAGTGTCAGCAATCAACATGTTATTTAGAAAGACTATCTAGGAGGACAGAGAGAGAGTGTATGAGCTAAGTCTTGTCACAACAACCAGCCTCATAGAGAATACCTTTCTTTGAGGCAGCTCACTGGTGGCGAAGCTCAGGGCCCACTTCTTCACATCTGGGCAGGGGAGCACAGATTTTCTCTTGGTGGTACATGGCAAATGGGGGTCAGATGACAACTATGCAAATGGTAAGGGAATCAGAAGTGACGTATCGGGACCAGGGTCTGAGGTTGGTTGCAGTGAGTCCTCCATTAATATAAGTTTTAGTGTCAGTTCATGATCCTTTCTGCACCAAGCTTTCAATTTAAGGCAGCAGGTGCACTTTTATGATATGTATCCCTTACCCAAGCAGCATGTATACTGTGAGTGAATGTCGTTCACAACATGAATGGCACTGCTTAAACCTCGTGGATGTTGGCATAACCCAGAGAAGGTAGAATTCCCTGGTAGGGAAGGGTGTTTTTAAAAAAAAAAAAAAAAAGGAAACCTATGTTAATTTAAAGATTGAGGGTACGTCTACACTTGCACCCTAGTTCGAACTAGGGATGCAAATGTAGGCGACCAAAATTGCTAATGAAGCGGGGATTTAAATATCCCACGCTTCATTAGCATGATCTCGCCAGCGCGTTACTCCGCTGAACAGCTGTTTCCAAAGTGAAAGTGCGCGCCAGGACGCGTTAGTTCGAACCAAACCCCATCGTTCAAACTAATGTTACTCCTCAAAAAATGAGGTGTAACATTAATTCGAACCAAGGACTAATGTGTCCCAGCACGCACTTTCACTTTGGAAACGGCTGTCCAGCGGAGTAACACGCCGGCGAGATCATGCTAACGAAGCGCGGGATATTTAAATCCCCACTTCATTAGCAATTTTGGTCGCCTACATTTGCATACCTAGTTCAAACTAGGGTGCAAGTGTAGACGTACCCTAACAGGGAGGAAAGAGCAAAGGAAAAATATCTTAAAAAGGGGAAGAAAGAAAATAAAGAACATGGCTAAAAACTACAGAGCTACAATGGAAACTTTACTATTCTAAAGGTACAAGAGAGATATGAAGACCTCTGCTCCAGATTCCATCCCAGTCCAAGAGTGGTTAGGAAGGAACTGAGGGAGGTTGGACCACAGAACGCGGTTCAGACACTGCTCACAGCATGGTACTGGGGTGAATGTGCTGTCCAATAGGCTCTTCTATCAGATATTTCCAGTCCCAGGCACCTGCTGTGGAGCACCCATTAGGATACTACTTGAAGCAGAACAGCTGGAATCTATTTCTTTAAGGTTTTCTATCTTCGAAGAAAAAAATAAAACAAACTAGAGAATCATGTATAATATAGTCAGCAATGGACAAGTTCCCCATACGTCTCTGCCAATGCACCTCAGTAGTGAGTTCACACATACCAATATCCACTGATTTTATTTATTCTGTGAATGCCAAGCTTCAGAGCTGAATTTCCAGTGAATTAACCAGTCTAATAAGCTTGAGCTGAACTAAATTTGGTAATTCTGGATTTGGACAGACATTAAATGATATACTTTCCCAGTTTAAACAAACCATTCAGTTAATTCAGACTACAGAAAGCTAGTCTAAAAATGCTGAGCTCTAGGCTAAAAACTCTGTAGAATTGAGAATCAATGCCTGGATATTTTACCTGTTTTCCCAGCTGGCGGGCACAAATTGGACAAGGTTCTGGATTAACTCCTCCAGTGGTTTTATCCTGAGACTATAAAGCATAAAAATTATAACATTGAAAAACAAAATTGAGTTCCTTTGCATTTCAAATAATTAATCTGAACTGATTTTAAAATTGCTTTTAAAGTTGCTAAAATGTCTTTCAACATATATTTAAAGATCTGTATGAAAAGTCATTCATGAACATAGTCAGTACATGCTTTTTTAAAAAACCGAATCCAAACACTACAATAAAAAATATTATAAAAACATTTTTATAATGAAAAAACATTGACAGATTCCTGTCTATTATAGCACTAGAGGGTGCTACTATATTGTAGCATTGAACAAGGAACTGTATATCTTACCTTCTCCAAATTAGTAAGATATAGGAGCTGGCCTAGTTTCTTCTGAAGTTGTGATTTGGCAACTGCCTTGTCATTCAAAAGTTTCACTCGATTTTGTTCTACCTGCAAAAGCCACATTCATTCACAGGGTACTGCATGATAAATTTCAGAGCAAAGCTTAAAAGGATTATTACAATACTTGTTAAGTAGATAGTTTATTTTTACATCTTTTTATTTTATTTTCCCCAAACTGTTGATACACAAGACAGTTAATTTCTTCATTTTAAAATTTCTCCATTAGTTTATCCAGAGTAGCTATTGAATGTGCATGATTCCTCTATATCTTTATAGTCTGCAGAAGAGAAGACTTAAGGGGGATTTGACAGCAGCCTTCAACTACCTGAAGGGAGGTTCCGAAGAGGATGGAGAGAGGTTGTTCTCAATGATGACAGATGACAGAACGAGGAGCAATGGTCTCAAGTTACAGTGGGGGAGGTCTAGGTTGGATATTAGGAAAAACTATTTCACTAGGAGGGTGGTGAAGTACTGGAATGGGTTACCCAGGGAGGTGATGGAATCTCCATCCATAGAGGTTTTAAGTCCTGGCTTGACAAAACCCTGGCTGGGATGATTTAGTTGGATTGGTCCTGCTTTTAGCAGGAGGTTGGACTCAATGACTTCCTGAGGTCTCTTCCAACCCTATGATTCTAAATGTTGGTATCCTGGTCAGTTAAAATTTCTTTGGGTATCCCCTTAATATCTCTGTAAACTGCGCGCCTGCAGGGCGATAGGGAAGCAGGCTGCATGGCGGGGGGCAGGAAGACATGTGCATGATTACATTTCAAACAAAGTTTACATAGGTGTTAATGGCTTAAAAGAATCTTTTTCTTTCTAACTTTAACAGAATTTTTTGGAGTGTTGCAGATATCTAAAACTCAATGATCTTTTCTGGCTACTTCTTTCTTGAAAAACACAACTGCCTTTTCTTTGACTGAAATATTTTACCTCATGTGGTTCTATGATGTGAAGAACAGGAGGGCTAGGCTTTGGCTCATCAGGATGACGCACTCTGAGCCGTTCTGTAGCCATAGCAAGTTCATCAATAGCAGACACATGATCCCTCAGTACCATCCAATATTCATGAAGTAACTATAGAAAAAAAATAAACAAAATGAATTAATTACAGAACTGTGGGTTGAGCCCCTGTATACTGCTACTACTAATAAGTGGTATAGTCTCAGCATGGACCTGAGGATTTCACAATCTGGTCACAATAACTTTTTCTGAACAGAAATCTGTATAAGAGCATAAGCATAAACTGATCTCTTTCACCAACTATTTATGTGGGGCTATGAATGAACTTAAATGACTTCTCACCTCTTTCTCCACAATTTTGCCAGTGAAATTACAAAAATCTACGTAACATGTAGAGGTCACTAGCCTTTGCTTGATTAAGCATAATCTCCCAATAAATGAGGGAAAATGCAGCAATGTTTGCAAAGCATAGAGTAGTAAAGCAGAGCTTTTTAGATGAAGCATGAAGTATTTTATTCACTTGAATGACAATACCAATTTTTTTTCTAATGTTGACATTCAAAATTTGACCCTCCTAGATAACAGAGGAACAGAAAAGGGAAAGAGGAAAAAAAGTAAAAATCACTGGATTGTATTCATTTGAGGAATAGCAAATATTTATCATGTTAGTTGCCTATTTTAAATACTTATAGAAAACCAGCATATTGCAAATTGTCATAATTCCTGGTGTTCTTTCAAAGTCCTAATTGGGTATATTGTGACAAATTTAGGTTTTTTTGGTACTCCTACAGCTTTTTGTTCTATGAATCTTTCCTCAACTTTTAGTGATTTTATTCAAGAGTTCCTCTACGACACTATTGAGATCCTAAGAAATATCTCCCATTTTTTTCTGTTGAGGTTCCTACCTTCTCTCAAGGTCAAATGTGTGTGTTAGTTTTGCTACTGTAAGGATGTTCCTGAATGCTGGCCTGCGGGCACTGTTTTAGGGATATGAATAGGTAAGTATTACCCTTAATGGGTGGTGCTTATCAGGTAACAGTTAACCATTACACGGGAGCAGCCCCCTGCGGGTGAAGGGTTGCTCCAGGCTCCTAGCCCACATAGAGTGGGAGTTGGAAGTCTCGGGGGCAAGGGGAGAGGGCTACTGGCTCCCTTTTGCCCTGTGTGAGGCTGCCAACTCCCAGCCCTGGAAGCAGTCTGGCTGGAGCAGGGCTAGAACAGCCCTCCTGCCACCGCCTGGACCTGTTTAATCGGTTAATCAGATAAACTTCACGTTTTTAAATTTTTAAAAAAGTACTGAAGCATTAATTTTGGAGCCCACACCATAGCACCTACAAATGCAGAATTACTTTGCATATAAACTAGCATTAAATTAGAGAAGTAGATCAAATTTTGAGATTATTTCAATGAACAAGGAAAACAAGGGGGGCACCAACCTCTTCCCAGTATGTGGCCTAGGTGGTCCTCAGCCCCCACCTTGCCATAAGGCCCTAGCCCTGTCCTTGACCCCATCTCATGTCCCTTTTCTCCCTCTGAGGTACCATCCCCTGGCCTGGATGGAAGTTGACACTGGGCAGTGGTAAGAGCTTCACAGGGAGTCTGGGCCTCACAGGGAGTCTGTGAGGAACCCCAGACCTTCCTCCAGCCTCAAGCAGCACTCTTCAGAGAGAGACTAGGGACAAACTGGGAACTGCTCTCAGGCACTCCATCTCCTCAGCCAGGCTTACTCCAGTGATGCTGCTGGAGGTGGGTCCCCAGGCAGCAGTCTTTCATGATGTCTCTCTCTGCTCTAACTTCAGAGCTTAGCAGCCAGAGAGCAGCAGCTAACACAGGATGACTACCAGGGGTAGAGGGATAAAGGAAAATTTTGGGGTCTGTTCAGCCCGCACAAACACTCCCCAGCACTAACTGTGAAGGAAAATAAAACCAAAAACTCCTTTTAAAAATAGACAAAAACCATTATGAAAGACGGTTCATAAGCCCCATTCATTGATAATTCAGATGCTCCCATAGACCATGTCATTAATACATTTTCTTTCTAATCACAGAGAATGCCATCAGCCAAGTCTTGAAACGCCCAGCTGCCATCGAGTATAGTATATGTACAGAATGTTCATCTCTGCATTAGGGATGTAATAGTGTAAATGGTTAAATGATTAAGCTATAAGCAAAAGCTTATCAGTTAAAGCTGCCAACCACATGCATCCCTCCTCCCCCCGCCAGTACATTTTTTAGAGGGCTGGCCAGCAGCCAGGCTCAGTCCCAGCTGGCGTCGGGGTCCCGGGAGCTACCCCTGCTGCAGCTCTGCAAGTCAAGTCATTTAGGAGCCAGGCAGGCAAGCAGCCCAGCTCAGTCCTGGCTTGTGCTGAGTCCCAGGATATAATCCCGCTGTGCAGTGGGGGTAGCTCCCGGGACTTGGCACAAGCCAGTACTGAGACAGGCTGCCTGCCCGCCCTGCTTCTAAATGACTTTCAGTGCAGAGCTGCAGTAGGGGTAGTTGCTGTGCCCAGCATGAGTCGGGACTGAGTGGTATGCCTTATCGACTAATTGTGTAGTCGACAAAATTTTTGTCGACTACACAATTAATGAATTACATGCTTCTTAACATCCCTACTCTGCATTCAGTTTTAGCAGAGAAATTGCTAGAATTGAAAAAAATGCAGTTACTTTGGTTTTCTTCTCTGAGTGTTTAAGCAAGTGTCTTTCCTACACTAGGCAAGCCTTCCCAATTTTAAACAAAGCTATCAAGCCAATCTGTGTGATTAGAAAACACCAAGTAAATTTCTTCCCATTCCATCCTTGTCTGCAAAGAACTGGCACTGGCAAAACATCTACAAATATACAGAACAAACAATGAATCCTAGAGCAAATTGGCATTATTTGTCTTTTACTTAAACACAACAGTTATATTTCATAGTAGACTCAAAGAAGATTTGCCCTTGAGATCATTAACTAAAAGTTAGTTCTAGGTTAGAGGGCTACCATAGATGTAGCAGAGTTCTCACAGCTCAGAGTGGATTTGAGCAGCACAGTCAATTGAATCAATGTTGCCAGGCCAGGCCAGATGGAGTTACAAATGTACTATTTGCATTCTTATTGGATTGGCAATATGAGCCCTCCTTCTGCCTTCCAAAGTAATAGAACACGAAGATACTATTTGTTCTTACAGTAGACAAAACATACGAATTCAATTAATGGTTCCCATCTAGGAAATGAGGGGAGAATCTCTAGGTAGATACACATATAGACACACACAAAAACCAAAAAAAACCAAAATAGTTTTATAACTGACTAAGAGTCTATGCACTAAAACAAACTATAACTACAATTGAAAACTAATTTCTTTCTAGAGAAAGAATATGAGGAGGCAGTACTGCCACTGCCCTCTGCTGAAGATGATTGAGAAGGAACTGAAAGGGTAAGGTTGTGCACACACTATATGAGCATCAACAGCACCACAAGACAACTTCTGTGCAAGAATGACCCAACTGAGCAGTGCTACCTAAAATATCCAATCTGTGGCACAGGGATGCACCGACACCTGAAGTGCAACACCCACAAGGACACTACTCAAAGATCAGAGATTTAAGTGATAGAAAAATATCAGAGATAGAAAAATATCATTATAAACAAAACATACTTCCTAGTGACTAAAACTTATTTTTACCAAGTTAGAATCTTTGCCTAAGCAGTTTTCTTTCTTACATTCATTTACCAGCATCTCAAGCCACGCAACCAAGGGGATCAAACTTTCACAGGCTCAAAGGGTACTGCACGTTGCTAAGGCTACGTCTACACTGCAGGCTTCTTGCGCAAGAATTTTTTGCGAAAGATCTTCTGCAAAAAATTCTTGCTCAAGAGTGCGTCCACACAGCCATGTGCTTTTGCGCAAGAGATGTGCTTTTGTGCAAGAGAGTGTCCACACTGCCATGGATGCTCTTGCACAAGAAAGCTCTAATGGCCATTCACAGAATGGCTATCAGAGCACCTGTGCTTTTTCCAATAGGGGTTTCTTGAGAAGAAACCCCTGTTGTCCATCCACTCGCCTTTTTGCGCAAGAGCTCTTGCACAAAAAGGCTTATTCCTTGTCGAAAGAGGAATAACTCTTGCGCAAAAAGCCCTGTCTTCTGATGATCTACTATATTTTTTCTTGCGCTTGTAGTGTGGACGCTCCGCGAGTTTTTGCGCAAAAACTCTGCAGTGTAGACGTAGCCTATCTGATGGATCACTAAAATGCTTTGCTCCCCTTATATAACACAAAGCTTATTGCCTCTGCCTTAAGAGTCAAGGACTCCTGGGGTACAGATTTTGACCCCTGGTGAGCTTACTACGCTTGTTCCTCCATTGCTCATTACTTTGTTTACCTTGTATGTAAATATATCTTCATTGTCCTCAGTTTGTAATCAAGCCAGTAAGACAGAGGAATCCACATCTGCAAACTCGATGTATGCACTGCCTCCCAAACACACTTTAGGAACGTATTTCCAGCACATACATATAAAAGTATTTGTGCATAACCCATAAACTCACCATGAAGTGACTTTCAGGACCAGCATGGCACTAGCTTAGATACGCCTCACATGACATCTTTTAATACATATTATGAGAAAAATATGTTGAAGGTAACAAATGGGTGAGGCCTGACACATGTTACAGTACAATTACTCTCTGCCATTGGTCATTAAGGGGCGGCTCCAAGAGCTATAGAAAGTGAAGCTGTGTTAAAGAATTTGAGTCTAGAGGGAGGCCTAAATGCATGCTCAAGCCTGTTATAAACCAAAAGGACTAAATGAACCTAGGGAAAAGGGCTGTATGGTTTTGATATTTTACAATAATAAATTATCCTCAAAAGGGGAACAGTACTGTGAAAACATCAGATGCGATGATTTGATTGATATGAAACAGAAGGTAAATTGAGCCACTAGATGGGCCAGACATCTAATCTGATGATCCCTGCTAAACACAGAACTTAAATCAGAGAAACTGCTTAACTGGGTTAGTCTGAAGTAGATGAAATTATACGTATATAGAAATGTGTATACCAGGATAACCATTACTTCTGTGCAAAAACTACATGTAGACAAGCCCTAACTTTAGACATTTAGGTTGAAAATTTTGGCTTATATTCATATTAAATATAATACACTACTGCAATGTTTCTTCAAAATTTCATTTGTTGTACCTTGTACTCTTTCTTCCATGCTTCAAAGAGTTCCAGAAATGTATTCCCTTCTTCAATTAGTCTAACATCCATTCGGTGAACTTTGGCAAAAGATAGTATGGCTTTAAGGGAGCGCTCTGTCTCACTTGCGGCCCATAGTCCTCGACTTGTGGTGGGCAAACGGTCATCAACCAGCCCTTCTTCATCTTCTATCATCTCTTCAAAGATAGCCATCTGGCCATTCACACTTAAAATACACCAAAGCATACACTTGCACTAGCTTCTCAAGGTAGATATATCTTACATACACATTGCTATATCTACATTTATATATAGATATTTGCTATATTTAAGATACATACATATCTTACATATACACATAGATATATTTCACTACCATGCTATTGTTTGCTATTTATTAGTTATGAATCCCAAAACATGGCCACATTGATAATTAGGATATATTAAAAAGGCAGATTAAAAAGGTTAATCTAGGCTAAACAAATTTAAGCAACCTGTGATACTATTCACATTCAGGTTAACATCAAGTCTTACACTTCTGGTTTACAAAATATATATACATTTAGAATAGAGAAAAAACAGCTTTGGTTTATGTGTCTGCTTTTAAATTATGGTTCTCTCACAATTCCTTGAAAACAACGTGTTAGATACTGATATCATGAATACTGTATCATACTTTTTGAGTGGCTATTAAGGATACTGGAAGTATCAAGTGTAAAAAAATATTTTTAAATAGCACTTGTATATATTTAATTTCTTCCTACATGGACAACAAGGAGATACAGAAGAGAAATCTTGTCTCAAAGTCTACTTTTCCTAACAGAATCCCCTTTCCATACCAAACTGACCATGGATGAGGGAACATTAGTAAACGCCCTCACCAGCACAAGGAAAACTCAGTACCATGAACAGGTCTATTTCATGCCCAGTTTTATTAACTCACGCAAAAACTCATAAAACTATTCCCCTGACCACAGCAAGTGACAAGGGGCCAAAGGCTTTTTTCTCTTTGTACCTTTCACTTCTGGCAAAACAAAAAACACACCACACTCTTTCCTTAAAGCCCTTCTGAGTCATGGGCCAGGTAGGTCCTTAAATCTTTTCATGCTGTTCCACCCTATTACAAGGGGATTTCAAAAGATTAAGTTAGGAGCATAAATTCCACTGATTTTCAGTGGGACTTGTGTGTCTAACTCATTTAAGTGCTTTTAAAAATCCCTTCCATCAACCCTAAACTGTCTGTATTTCCCCAACTCTCCCTCCCACTGGACAGTTGAGATTTACTACCTTTTAAAATGTAAGTTTATATTTGGACATTGGAGGCAACATGAGATTGGGGATGACAGCCAGGATCTTCAGAGTACTAATACTAGCTCTGACACTGACACACTGTCCCTCCCTGGGCACACTTCATAACCATCACCATAGTAATTATTATCAACTACAAAAGCGACGAGGAGTCCTATAGCACCTTATAGACCAACAGATTTATTGGAGCATAAGCTTTGTGGGCAAAGACCCACTTCGTCAGCATCTGACGAAGTGGGTCTTTGCCCACGAAAGCTTATGCTCCAATAAATCTATTGGTCTACAAGGTGCCACAGGACTCCTTGTCGCCTTTGCAGATTCAGACTAACACGGCTACCCCTCTGATATTATCAACTAATTTATCATACTGTACTCTCACTTAGAGGAAATTAATGGCCAAATAGCCATGTTCTCTGAGTACTTATGATTTGCATAAAAGAGCATTTGCTCATACAGGCTATGTAACTGAACATACAGTTACAAAATCGGCATATTAAAAAGATGGAAACGTCTTGAAAATTTAGCTCTTTGAAAATCTTTAGTGATCTTTCAAATCATAAACCCTTAATGAGAAAACAGTGTAACTTATTTGTTCATTTTACAAGAGAGTTTTAAATGAAATATACACATAAAAGTGACACTACCTAAAATATTAATATTGACTCCTTTTGTAAAAATATGTTGAAATAGTTTGCTCCTAAAATTAGACAACTTAGGATGTCTTATATTTTAAACTAACTTCCAAAACAATTTTTTTTTCTTTAAACCACAAATATAAGAATGCAAACTAAGTACTCACCTATGAGAGAACAGCTTTGACTCATAATCTGTGAACAGCTCATCAGCCTTACAGAACACACAACTGGAATACAACAGATTGCAAAGAGCGATATTTAAAACTTTAACTGTCCAGGTAAATCCCCAAGAGATTAATATACATATAAGCTCATTAATTTTTCAGCTATACAGTGAAAAGAACAGGAAACCTCCATTTTAATTTGTTTTTTTAATTAACATAGGGGCTGTTCCAGCAAACTGGATCCATGCAGTCATAAGGGTCTGTTTGCATGGATCTCGTGTAAGATGTGAGCTTTAATATTTCAATTTCTTTTTTCTTCCTCTTATTCCAAAAGAATACGGAATACATCTTCTACAAAAACAATGCTTTGACATACTTGTTCAAAGGAAGTCTAACAGGTCGCAGATGGCAGATAGTGGCAGCTTCAATAACCTTCTTAGAGGGAGGACCTTCTAGATTTTTCACAGCTTCTCTTACAAGCTTCTGGAACTTCTTCACCTCCTCCATTTGTGTTGTGAGCAGGTACTGAAGGCCTCTACAGTCACGAAACCTGACCAACAACAAAAACACACCACGTCATCAAGTCAAAACCTAATCCAACATTTTCACAAAAAAAAGAAACAAATAAATGGCAGTATGCAATTAAACTACTTAAAGCCCAGTCCTGCTCAGATAGCCCAGACTATCACAAATAGTCCCACTGAAGTCAGTGGGACAGAAAGACTTAGATATTAGAAATGGGGAAACAGCATATACCAGCTTGGTCATTGGTTCAAATCTTGTCAAGGTCAGTAATGCCTGAAAGTATTTACCATCTAATTTGCATTTGATGTCCAGGGAGTAGCTTGATGGTCTCAGTCCAGTTTACAGGGGACACATACATAAAAACACCATATACCAAGCACTTGCTACTCTAGTTCTCAAGTAAAATACAGAGCAGGCACGAAGTTGAACCACCCTTTCAAACCTAGGCACCCCTCTTGATCAGTTGCACAACATGCTACAAATGCAATATGAGGGAAGCGAATGGTTGCTGCCCATGATGTAACTCTTCTTTGACTACACTGCTTTGGATGCCAGAACACTACTCAATTTAGCATCCTAAAGAGCAGTCAGTAGTAACTCGGTGTTATGAACATCTCAGAAATGGAGGTTGTTCATAACTTTGAAATATTCATAATTCTGATCAAATGTTGTAGTCCTTTCAAAAGTTTACAACTGAGTATATCTGAGTTTCAGCTTTGAAACTTTAATGTAGTTAAAAGCAGCATTTTTCCTGTGTATAGTAATTTAAATGAAACAAGTACAGAAACAGTTTACTTACCTTGTCAAATCATTTTTTAAGACTTTCCCTTTCTTTTTTTAGTAGTACACATCTAAACACAATACTGGGCTGCACAATGTTTGCTTTTGCTTTGGGGGGGAGGCTGTCTCTGCTGCTTGAGAATGTACACTTCTGGTTCCAAATGAGGTGTATGGTTGAACAATCAGTTCATAATTCTGATGTCTGTAACTGATGGAATGGTAGGGCGTGTGTATGCATGAGTGTGTGCATGCGTTAAACAGACTGCTTCGCTCTCAGAGGGAAAATCAGATTCAAAACATTCCAAAAGTATAATGAGCCAAGTTAGAGAAAGATAAGTTCATCTCTGTAAGTTGAGTAAAGCTAGAAAATGGGTAGCTGTTTAAATGATTAAGTTAAGCAATACTTTGGGCTAATTTGTAATTCTGAAATGAAATAAAACTCACAAATGGGAGAACAAACCAATTACCAATAGCGTATTTTGGAAACATATGGGTACCATTTAAGTTTGAATTAATAATATAACCCGAGCTCCCAAGTGTTCCAAATGTAAGAGAGTTATCCTACTTTGTATTTTGGATCATCCAACTCCACTACTCAGCTATTACACAGCCCTTACTGCTTCCACATTACATTTTTAATAATACAAATATTTTAGCTTTTCTGGAGTATTTTTATTTCATAGCTTAAAGTACTTTATAAAGGAGTACCAAGTATCATTATCCCCCATTTTACAAATGAGGAAATTGAAGCACAGAAAGAAGAGTGACTTGCCCAAGGTCATAGCTTGTCAGTGGCAGAATTGGGAAGGTAATCAAGATTTTTCTGACTACACATTTCAAGGGAAGAACTGTTTTCTCTTTCAACATATGTAGTGGCGAATACAACTGGCCAGAAATTTTTTGATGAAATTTAGTTTAGTCAGGTAGAGTGAATATTTCAATGAGTCTAGCACAGATTCAACAGAAACTTTGATTGCAATACAGCAATTCATTCTGTATAGCAATGTAGAATAAATAAACAGAACTTTTCCTATAAGGGATTCACATTTCATTTTTTTTCAACAGGCAAATACTGAGTTTTTCACACCGCTTGCACTTCATGTTCCTGTATCTGAAACCAGACTGTTAACAAGTAAAGTAAATGCTAGTCACTCATCTATAGCCCACTTTACAGGGCAAATATATGACTAATTTATTGCTCCATGAGTTGGGAGTATTGCACAGGAAGCACTCCTGAGCTTTGGACCAATGGTATTTGTGAAAAGGATGATGTAGGTATGGTGGAAGTAACGTGTGGTAATTCCAAAACAAGAAGCAGTACTGATGGTCTCCAGTGGTAAACCCATCCCGAATTCCTTGGACAGAAAATGGTATCTGAAGAACAGGAAACTGCAAAATGGGAAATGAGTAGATCTTAAAAGAGGTCAAAAACGGATGCAAATGAATCCCTAGAGGGACAAAATAAATTGCTAGTTGGTTTGTTTTAGAGAATGATCAATCCCAATGCAATTAACATTGAATTATTTTGCTCAGCAGTTGCATGAACACAACATTAAAAAAACAACAACAGCAGATTATGCAAAGGAGAACATTTTAATGAACACTTATCTTGGGGAAAACTGAAGGCCTTGCTCTTTTGAAGTTTTATATTTAGTTTCTTCTTTCTGAAGTATGTTTTTAAACTTAATTGCAGCCCAGATGTTCTGAAGCACAAGTGCTTGGCATTTAATTTCATCGGCTAGCACAAATTGATTAGAAGACTTCAACACAGTTAAGTGTATTAATTATGCTATTTTGTTGTTATTCTCTTACTTGTCTGCCATGGAGAGTTTATTAGTTTGCTGTTTGTAGTTACTGGTTATCTCATTTTGCACACGCTGAACAAGCTCCTCATCAATGGCATATTGTATTGCTGTCTGGATCACATCCAACCACCAAGGCGACCCAGAATGTACCTGTATGCAAGAGAGATTTAGTCAGGAATACTCACAACAAAAGTAAATGCTTTGCCCGCCCACAGTGGTAAAAGCCTTGGCACAGGCTGGCTATCTATGCAAGAGAAGAAAAATAATGTCTTGTAGTATGTACAGAAGTAGAGTAGTTTGGAAGTTTCCTTCCAATTTGAATAACTCCCTTTTATTCTAACACAAACTACTAGTAGGAAAAGAAAGGCTAGAGGAATAAGACTTTTTAATGAGAGAATGTGGATGGAAAGGGAAAACTTACTTGCCAGAGTGGACTGATCTAAATTACAATTTAAATCACCAAAAAAAAAAAAAAAAATCAATGATTTAAATCAAATTTCCCATTAGGGATGTTAAAATGTTTTTTTTTTGTAAACATGTAACTGCTGAAATGTACAGTGGTTACACGTTTACACTCAGTGGGACAGGTAGGAGCCAGTGCTTGTGGTAAACCGACTTTTAAGCCAGCTCTCTGCAAGCACTGGCTCCTGCCTGCCTCACTGAGTGTAGAAGGCAGCAATGCGGGGGGAGAGGGGGGAGGAGAGAGCTGGAAGGTGGCTCCAGGGGAGATCTTATGCGCACTGTCTCCCGTCTCTCCCTACAGAGGCAGTGGGGGTAGGGCTGTGTGTAACCATTAGGATTAACTGATGAGCCCAGCTCATCAGTTACTCGTGTAAACAGGTACACCATCACATCCCTATTTTCCATTGATACGTCTTCATATATTACTTCCAAGCAAATCTGATCACTAAAACTTGTTAATTTACACCTGAGGACAGCATGTTGCCACATCTAAGAGGGTATACTTTGTATAATGTTTTTAGATAACTTGATTTTTATTAATTTAGGAAATAATACATAATACTCATTACTTGACACTGCAGTGTCAAGCTGCAGATTCAACAGCAGTACATCAGGAATGGTAAGAACTAAATCATACATACAAATACAACATAACTTATATTTTATTAAACTAAATTTTAAACATTATATAAACATTTCACATTTGCAATTGCAAAAGTCTCCCAATTTGCTGGCTGCCAGTTGTCCTTAAACTTTTTTTTTTTATTTTTCAAATTTTATTAACTCTAACAGAGAAGTCCTCAGAACACTAATAAATGTATGGTGTCATTAAAACTTCTATAACCCATCTCTCATCTTCCCCAGGTCCACTGTCACTTTGATTCAAATCTGATTCCAAGTTACCAAAACAGCTAAGGCTGACTTCTTAGAGTGCACTTAATTTTGGAGTAAGCCCCATTGAAAACAAGTACAAGATAGGGTTCTTTTGAGTAACATTGAAGTAAAATAGGGAACAGATTTATGGTATCACCATTATGGTCTGTGATCATGATGTTCCAAAATAAGGGGCATGTATTAGGTAATATAAAATAAGAAAATGACATTCAGTGGCAACTGGCAACTCCAGATTCTCTTACTACAGCTTTCTGTACTGTACGCTTGGATGATAGATTCTAAACCTAGTTAATTAATTAAACAAGCCATAAGGATTAGGTATTCTAATTTTTTTTCTAGCAATATCTAACACAGCAAACTGCTTGGGAATTTGCTTGTTAAATCACACTTATACTAAAGGCATAGAGAGAGTCTTGAAGGAGGATGCATCGCAACGCTGATCCATAATGTTCTTCAAACATATCCACATTTCCATCCACATCATTTTCTCCCATTAAGCAGTTTTCCTTACAATGCTTCATTCTTGCAGCCAGGCCCTATATCTTCTTCTTGCATTGCTTACACTTGATGCATTTTCCTTTTTTACCCAGGGAATGAATTTCTTCAAAATATTCCCAGATAGGTTCTCTTTTATACCCAGAAACCATGACAGTTTTTCTGTGGCAAAAGTGAAAGGCAATATAGGAAGCTGTGTGTGACCTGAATAATATCTTCCTTTTTTCTTTCTAGTCCACTTCACTGTTTCACCTATGCTGCTGCCTCCATCCTTTTCTATATATTGTGTCTCTGTCTTTACACAATGTCTTAACTAACTTTGGCGTGTTTGGCCCAGGGCCACCACCACATAAGCATAGAACAAAAAAACAATCCTATCCAGCCTGTCTCTGGACACATACGGGTACAATCTGCTGAGAAACAGAAACTGAAAACCCAGAACTCTCAAGAAGCAAAGGCTGGTTGTTAGGCTGGACAGACTAGAGCCATTAATTTATGTTTATGAGACTGTACAGATAGGTGTAGTGTTTCTGTGATAAGATTTAATTGTAACTTATTTTTAAATGAGAAATTTAGTATTTTAATGATTTTTAAAAAATAGGATTTTTTTATTTAAAAAAAAACACATTGATTTTTATCCACCCTGATACTTGCTCATGTGTTATATCATCTTGTGACACAGTATAGCCCAACTGGCATTTCATTGCAAGACTTCATCAGTGTATTTTTCTATTACACCTCTCCTCATCAGCTAGGTAGTCAGAATGAATTAATGTTGTTGAGATACACTTGTTGGAAGAACCATTCCTTAGAAAGGAATGGAGACCTCACCTGACAGAGTTTTTAAATTCAGTAACACAGCCTCTTCCAGGCTAGTATAACTTTATTCTTCTAGCTTGATTCTTAGCCTAAATTTCAAGAGGCAAACATGCATGTGTATCATATGGTGCGATGGAAAAAGCAAAAAGCAGATGCTTTATTGTAATTTTCTGTTACCTTATGTTCCTCCAATCTGCTTGTTGTGCCCATTTGTTGTAGCTCATCAAATACTAAAAATGTAAGCTCTTTGGAGGCAGGGGTCATCTTTTTTTATGTGTTTGTGATGTGCCCAGTACAGTAAGGTTCCATTCTGATTGGGCCTCCACATGTTATCATGTATTAAATAATATTTGGAATCAAGGATACACAGGTTAAAAGTAATTAGTAAATCAAAACTCATAAACCAAAGAGGCACCTGCCTTTCTCTGGAGCTCACGAATGGTCTGTAACACTGGCTGCAAAGCCTGATGAGCTTCTGAAACTTCTGCATTGGATTTACTCATATAATGTTGTCGAAGTTGTTCAGCCTATATGCAAATAAGAATTTAAATTATGCATGTCATTTATATCTACAAGGAATAATTAAACACAGAAAAGCTCTCAACACCTGAATTACATTAGTCCAAGAGTGAAGTTGATTACCCAAGGTCTGAATTTGCTTCCCTGCAAACTCAATTTGTTGTGTTTTTTTAAGAGCTCGAATTGCATGAAATTCAAAACATGTGAACAGTACTGCTGTAACAAATTGTAGGCAGGGAAGGAGGCTGAATAGTAATTTTTCTTCTCCAAACTTTTATTTTAAGCCATTCTGTTGAGCCTACAGATATCTATTGCTGAATCAGAGAACAACAATTTATTTACCTGAACACCACAACTAAGTGCTATATACTGAGTTAAGAAAATTTTGGGCCAAAGGTGGTTGTTTTTTTTTTCCCCCCAAGAAAAATGCAGATTTGGGTTGACTACAACATTTCACAAATTTGTGTTAGTTTCAACTCAGAAAAAAACCTTTAAAACACTGGGGGAAAAAATCAAAATATTAAATCTAATATTAACATTAGATATTTAGTTTCAGATCAAACAAAATCTGCTTCACTTTGCATTTAGCTGTGATATTCGGAGATCTGAAGAACTCTGTGTGGCTCAAAAGCATCTATCTGTCACCAACAAAAGGTGGTGCAGTAAAAGATATTACCTCCCCAATTTTGTCTCTGTCATTTTTAGTCAAACCAGATGAACTTTTTTTTTTAAGAAGCACATCTATTAATTGTAATATTGGCACCAGTTGGCAATATGTTAATGTCAGGTTAACAAGTGGGTTATTGGCATGTGCATTTTCTCAAACAAATGGTCAATAAAATCAATTTTGGTGTATCACATTTTTGCCTTTATTTTCTGTGTTTTGGGGTTGGCTAAGTTTCACTTCACTTTTCCATTAGTATGGGAACAACATCATTATTGGCATGTATGAAGCTTAGTCACTGAAACTAGAGAAAAGTCCATGGGATTGGGCTAGAGCTCTTTGTTGAAAGAGGACAGTGAAGAAGAATCTCAATTTTTTTGTTTAAAAATGAAAGCTAAGCTTCCATCCCTTTTCCTTGTGACAACAACATTAAAAAAGATAAAATGATGTTAATCTTTTGCTAACAAATTGACTGCTGCAGTCCAACTTGGTCCCTGAGAGTGCTTGTATAGCCCCAACCCTCACATTAAGAAGAGTTCTTAATGTGAGGGAATGTTAGCATGTAGTTGT
Organism: Rafetus swinhoei; assembly: GCA_019425775.1. Taxonomy (NCBI): domain Eukaryota; kingdom Metazoa; phylum Chordata; order Testudines; family Trionychidae; genus Rafetus; species Rafetus swinhoei. The sequence goes on from CM033440.1 coordinate 105,684,966, forward strand.
TTACACAATTAACTGATAAGCCTGGGCTCATAGGTAAATCCTAATGGCTACACGCACCGCTCTTTGTTGCCTCTAATATAGAGGCAGAAAGGTGTGTGTGTGGGGAACTACTGGGAGCCAGTGCACACAGAGCCACCTCCCTCCCGCCCCCTGCCAACTCCCACAGAAGTAGCAGTGCAGGGGGGCAGGCTTAAAAGCTGGCTCCCCATGAGCACCAGCTCTCACAGAGCCGCCTGTCTCCCACGCTGCTGCCTCTGATAGAAAGGCAACAGTTGCGATGGTGGGGAGCAGGTGGGAGGGAATCTGATTCTGTTCTCTCACACTAGGGTAATCAAGAGTGAGGTCAATGAAAAGAGGGACACCAGTATAAATGGATGGAGGATCAGGCCTCTGAAGTTCTAGTCCCCAAATATCCAATATTAACCCTCTTCCCTAAGTCCTTTTACCAGTGACAGATGACCAGCTCTTTCAGCTACTCACACAAGTTCAGGGAGATTGGTGCCATCTTCCTCCTCCCATACCAGCTAGAAGACTACTAGTAACAAAGGAGATTTTCCCACATTAAAATTTAAAAAGGGGTTCTGTTCCAACCATCTACCAAGCCCATCACCAGAGAGCCTCTGGCCTGATCACACCATAACTAGAGATGACAGGACAACCCACCTACCACTATTTTTCTTGCTCTGGTGAATAGCTGAGCATGTAAGGAAGACAGGTATGAGCCTAAACAAAAGTAAAGGGTGGACAGAAATTAATCATAGTGGGGTGAGGAATAGAAGAATATGGAACTGATGGAATTCAGGTGAAGCAGAGTGGAGGGGACTTCCCACATATCACTGAGGTTGAAATTTTGAGAAATAATGCTTTTCTCCTAGCAGTTAGAAGCATAATGCAATATTATGTCTCCTGTGACTCTGGAACAAGATGATAAACTGAATTTTTTGAAATCTTTCTAATGATGGGTAGACTTTTGCTACTGAGATGTACATTTTCTCCCCCAGGTGGATGGAACCAGGAGACCTTTCTTTGACATTGAAGCATTGACAATGAAGCTGTGCACCTGAGGGAGACAGTGAGACATGGCCCTGTGCACTGTTAATCATGATGGAGCTCTGATTAGACTACCATCCAGGAAAAGGTACAGTTGGGCTCTTTGCAACCTGAGTGTGGCTATTATCATTAGGGTTGCCAGATGGTTTAACAAAAATACTGACCCCCCACCCCCCCCAAAAAAAACAAAAAAAACAAACCACACCGGGAATAAAATTCTGTTGAGAGAAAAAAAAAAAAAAGTACCCCAAGAGTTAAGCTAAGAGCACTTAGGGAGAAACTGTCTAGATTTTGCTGAATCGTTAGCTTTTCTCCAAAAAAGACTGGAGCCTGTAAACTTGGCCAAGCATAGGAACTGCTTAAAGTAAGTTTACACCTTCCATGGACACGGCCGTAGGTAATGCCTGGCTATTGAGATGGATATTATGACTTAGGCTGAGAACTTAAATGCCTCCACTGAGGCACCAGCAGCAAACACTGGTGCTAAGGATACTTGCTTTAAAATGGAGCCAGAGACAGGGTGATCTCTGTCCTTAAGGGCTTTGAGGTTCTCTAGCAAGGAAATAAATGCTTTTGCAAAGCAGGCAGCTGCTAGGAATGCTTGAAAGATGCTTGAATAGGCTTCAAAATTCATCTTTCTATCCATGTCATTTTTAGAGTACAACTCCCTCTCTAAGGGAAAAAAACAAATCCCTGGTGAGGGATGCTACAGCAGAATCCAGTTTTGGTATGTCAGTAATAGACCCCTTTGGTTTTTGAATGTTACAGAACTTTAGGTCACCCCTCTTAATGTGCTTGTCTTCATTGGGCTTGTTCCATTCATCTCTAGTCATTTCCTTGAAGAAAGAAAAACAGGAAATTGCAGGCTCAGGGAATGATTGTGGATAGAGTGCAAAGAGCCACAAATTATAGATAGATAGATAGATAGATAGAGTAGATAGATAGATAGATAGATAGATAAATACACAAAATATAGTACAGGACATTTCAGACAAAAACCAACAAAAAAGTCTCTAGTCACTTAAAAAATTCCTGGCCAGTCCACAGATTTTCAGAGAACTTGACTAGGAACAAACATCAAATTAAAAAAAAAACCACCTTTAAAAATACAGTAATATTCTCACACTAAAAAAAAAAGCATCCCCACCGTGTATTTTAAATTTAACACTACTGCCTTATTATGTCCTGTGAGTTTTTTAAAATTAAACTGAACTGAGAAGTAAATTAGCACAATTTGAAATGCCTGTTTCACTCCAGCTTGTTGATCTCTGGTATGGTTTCCTATGTTTTTTTTTTTTTAAACTTATGAAGATTATGGCTTTTTTATGGTTCTAAAAATTCAGGTCTGTCCCAGACTGCAAATATGAGAGGTTCAAAAACAATAAGGGAGAGACTCATATCTCAGAATAATTGCTTCAGGCTGGCAAACAACAGTCTTTGAACTTTCTTTAAAGAAACACAGTGTAAATCAGGTACATGCTGATTTTTTTTTTCTTTCCCCCTGGAATTTAAATATGACATCTGTGTTGGCTGCCTTATTCTGCATCCATGAAGACTTTGAGTTTCAGGTGCTTCAGCCCCCCTGCTCTGACCCAATCTCCCTCCTCTCCCCCAGAACCAGGCACCCTAGCCCCCCGCTCTAACCTAATGAACCCACTCCTCCCCGAGAGCTAGGCACTCTTAGCCTCCCTGCTCTAACCCAATGCACCTCCTCTATCTCAGAGCCAGGCATCCCCCATGAACCCCTCCCCAGCTCTAACCTATGCCTGGGTCTCACTGGAGCCGCCGCTGCCGCCGCTACCACCACCACTGTCACGCGCTTCTCTGAGGAATTATCAGTAGTCGATGGGCCATGGCCTTCAAGCGGGAGCAGGGCCACCTCTGTTCTAGCACATGCTAGGATATGGCATGCTAACTGGAGTGAGGACCCTGCTGACATGCACTAAAAGTTCTCTATAGTCCCATTTCATACAAGCTAGCTAGTGCACAACAGACTAATGCATTGTATAGACAACCCCTGAGGCCTGGAAATGTATTTCCTTTCCTTCACTGATTAAACCACCCACCACCACACTACTAGATAGATAACAGAACAGGTAAAGGAAGAAAAGGTATAAAACAGTGAAAAGGAAAAAGAGTGCTTAGTGTACATGAAATTGAGCAGAGATTCACAAATACTAAATTGAGATATATCATATCTACTCAGAAAGGCCTATGATACTGTCTCACATGACTTTGCATAAAGAGAAATATAACCTAGATGAACTTACAATAAGGTGGATACACAACTGATTGGAAAACCACACCAAGAGAAGTCAAGCTGGAAGGGTAGATCAAGAGGCGTCCTGAAGGGCTCTGTCCTGGGGCTGGTTCGACTCAATATCATTATAAACTATTTTGGATAATAGCACAGAAAGTACGCTTATAAAATGAAGACACAGTGGTGGTGGTGGCGGCAGCTCCAGTGAGACCCTGGCATAGGTTAGAGCTGGGGAGGGGTTCACGGGAGATGCCTGGCTCTCAGAGAGAGGAGATGCATTGTGGGTAATACCAAGCTGAGAGGGGTTGCAAGCACTTTGAAGACAGCAGAATTCAAAATGAACTTGACAAATTGGAGATATGGCCTGAATAAACAGGATGAAATTCTGTAAGGACAAACACAAAGTACTATACTTGGATGTGAGGATTATAGTGTATCACAAACTAAATATGAGTCAACAATGTAATACAATTGCAACAAACAAATGAACAAAGATAGATTCTAGGATGTATTAGTAAGAGCATTGTAAGCAAGACATGAGAAATAATTCTTCCACTCCACTCAGCACTGAAGAGACTTCAGTTCGAGTACTGTATCCAGTTCTGGTCACCACAACTTAGGAAACGTGAAGAAACTGGATCCAGAGGAGAGCAACAAAAATGATTACATTTCTAGAAAACATGACCGACAAAGAAAGATTGAAAAAACTGGGTTTGTTTAATTTGGAGAAGAGAAGATTTAGGGGAGGGAGAGAGGTAACAGTCTTCAAGTGTGTAAAAGGTTGTTATAAAGAAGCAAGTGATAAATCATGCTCCTTATCTGCTGAGGACAAGAAGGAAGTAATGGACTTACACTGCAGCAAGAGAAGATTTAAGGTAGAGATTAGGAAAAAATTCCTAACGATAGTTAAGCTCTGGAACAAATTATCTAGGAATGTTGTGCAAGCCTCATCACTGGAGGTTTTTAACAACAGGTTGAACAAACACCTGACAGGGATGGCCTAGATAGCACTTGGTCCTGCCTCAGTGAAGGGAACTGGATGATCTATCGAGGTCCCTTCCAGTCTTACACAACTATGACTGTGATCATGTCATCTGACCACTGTATTAGCAAAGGCCATACAATGTTCCCAAAATGATTCCTAGAAATTATATATAATTTTAAAATTACCACTAATGGAGTGTGGCTCTTGGTAAAAAGATGATAAAAGATCACCAGATACTTGTGAACTAAGAAGTTGACTATTATTTGGCTATGTAAATGTCAAACTTAGGTATTTTCCATAGTTTGGTCCATGAGGAACAGAATATGTATTTAGTCTCCTGACGCCCTTTTTACATACTGCCCTATTTGATCCCAGTCCACTTATAAGAGGTAGTTTATTTTATGTGTTTCTAGATTCACTGACTATATACAACTACTGATACATACAAATTTGCAAGATCATCTTTCTAGTAATCAATATTTAATTTTCCCCAAAACGTAATCATTACATAGCAAAGATCAGCATGCATTCAGAATAGCAGCAATTGGCCATTTTCCCTTCGCTCATACATTCAATCAAATGCAATTTTATTAACATGGCTGAAAGTTAACCTACTTGGTCTGATGATTTCCCCCTCCCTACATGTTTTGACATAAAATAGAATAAAGATGGTTACAGTCTTAAAAAATAAAGTATAATCTGCAAAATATATTCTTTAAAACAGGAGTGGGGAACCTTTTTTGGGTCAGGGGCTGCACACAAGTGAGAAGCAAAAATACAACCCTCACTGAAGTGGCCCTTAAGAAGGAGAAAGACACTCCTCACATTCCCCTTGCACACCAGAGCCTGGGGGAACAGGCTAGTAGACTTTGTATGCTCCGTACCCATGGGGGAAAGCAGGTGGTGGGAAGCTGGGGCACCAACATGGGCTCCTCAAGGCTGGGGATGGAGCCCAAGCCTCAGGGATCAGATCCAGGGAAGCACTGTTCTTCAGATCCAGGAAGCATCTGGCCCCTGGGCCTTAGGTTCCCCATCACTGTTTTAAAATATATTTACACCAAAATTATCAACAATCACCTCTTCCTCAAGTCTGCCATCACGTAATGTTGGTGGTATCCCCGGATGTTTTGCTGTCAATAGTTCCATCAGATTGTGTGTAGAATGAAGTCTCTACATGTACAGAAAAGCAACAAATATCATGAAACATAATATACAGTATTATCTGTTACTACAACAAAGTAATAATCAGTAGAATCATAGAACAAGGCTACTTATGAGAATAATAATTACTTAATATAAAGGTAGAGCTTCCCTCCGTAAATTACAAAGTATCTTATGAAGATGAGTAAGCGTTATTACTTCCATTTACAAAAACCAAAAAAAAAACAACCAAGGAACTGATCCCTCCAAGATCTCATAGCAAATCAATTAAAAAGTCTGAAATCGAATCCATGTCTTCAATTCTCTGCTTTGTATTCTTTCCACTATATCACAGCTGTTCCCTCTAAAGCTATTGTGAAAAAAGAAGGCATTTATCTTAAAAAAGTATTCTTTTAAAATTATTTTTGAAAAGAATATGGAATGAAGTTGCTTATTATATCCCTAAAATAGACAAACTAGAAAAGCTGAAAGAAATTACAAATTCAGAGCAGCTTCTGATGTTTTTCTTAAGTTTCAATAGTATAGCTTCATTAGCATCATTACTGTTATATCAAAGTCAGATTTTAAGGCCAAAAGAGATCACAAGATCATCTATTCTAACTTCCTTTATGTCCCAGGCCACTAAATACCACCTACTTATCCCCATACCAAGTCCAGAAACTAGAATCACCCCGCAGTATTACAGTCTTCAAGATATATTATGGTCTTCAAGGGCACATCTACACTGCATGCTTATTTCAGAATAAGCTATTTCTGAAGAAAAACTCCAAAATAGCTTTTTTCAAAATAGCGCTTCTACACGGCAAATGCCCATTCAAAATAGAGTGTCCACACTCACTGGACACTGAATCGCATTTAAGGCCACCTGGAAGTATTTCAGGCAGGGCATTAGGACAGCAGTCACTTTGCATAGCTGCAGCATGGGCTATGAGGCTCGTGCTTAAAGGCCTCCCCGTACAATTGTGTCTCAGGCTCTTGACCTTTGCCTACCTCCTTGAGGGACAACAAAGCCTTTTCTCAACCTGCTGTGGTTACCCTTGCAGACACCACAGTGCTCCAGCCATGAGCTGGACCTGCCTCCAAGCAGTTGACAGCTCATATATTGATTGCATGCTGCACCTCCTAATGCAATTTCTGCGGGCTGCCCTTGTGACCCTGGAGGAGGAGGACTCCAAGCTCATTGAGGGGCACCTCCTCACCTCTCTCCATGCGCTGCTCATGCAGCTTGAACCCATCCTCCCTCCCCTGCGCACCGTGCAGCACCGCTTCTGGCAACTAGACACCAGTTCCGACTGGTGGGACTGGATTGTCACAGAGTGGTGAGAAGCCCAGCAGTGGCTCCTGAATTTCCACATGTGGAATGACACCTTCATGGAGCTTTGTGAGTGGCTTGCCCCAGCCCTTTGGCAACAGGACACCCGCATGAGACCTGCCATCTCCCTCCAGAAGCGGACAGCCTCACCATCTGGAAGCTGACTACACCAGACAGCTACCAATCCATCGGGAACCATTTTGGTGTGGGGAGATCAACCGTTGGGGCCATGATCATGCAGGTATGGTGCTCTCGTGCTATTGTCCTAGGAGGATGGTAAACTGTAAATGGGGCTCCCTAGGGAAGAGGATGATGGTGGAAGCCCCCTCCGTGAGAGGTTTTGCAGTCCCGCCTTCACGATGCCATGCCGGGGGTTAGGGCAACTTGGGGTTGTTCCTGGTGTGTGGGGAAGAGGGGGATTGGGCTTGGGGAAACTCCTAAAGGCTCTGGCAACTCTGTGACTCTCTGCGTCTCTCCCTCTGCAGGTGGTGCAGGCCATCAATACGGTCCTACTGCTCAGAGTCATCAACCTGAGCGACATGGACCCCATCATTCCCAGCTTTGCCACCATGGGCTTCCCCAACTGTGGAGGGGCTACTGACATCCCCATCCAGGCCCCCTACCACTGGGCATCCAATTACATCAACCGCAAGGGGCACTTCTCCATGGTCCTGCAGGCCCATGTCGACCACTGCGGCCAATTCATGGACATCTACATTGGGTGGTTGGGGAAGGCGCATGACACCCGTATCTTCCGAAACTCCAGCTCTTCCAGAAGCTGAACACAGGCACTTTTTTCCCTGACTGCATCATCAGGGTCAGGATGTGGCCATGCCAATGTGCATTGTAGAGACACAGTCTACCCTCTGCTTCTCTGGCTGATGAAGCCCTACACTGGACACCTTGACCCCAATAAGGAACGTTTTAACGCCAGGCTCAGCAGGGCCCGCACTGTGGTGGAGGTTACCTTCGGGTGTCTCAAAGGGAGGTTCCGTTGCTTCCTCGCTCGGCTGGACCTCGGCAAGTGGAATGCCCCCCAAATGGTGGCTGGGTGCTATGTTCTCCACCACCTTTGTGAACATGAGGAGATGTTCCTGCCAGGGTGGGGGGGAAGAGGCCGAGCACCTCGGCAGGGTCTTCGAGCAACCATGCACAGCTGCCATCTGGCAGGCCCATCAGGAGGCTGTGTACATCCAGGAGGCCCCGAGGGAGAATTTCATCCAGGTGTGAGACTCTCCCCTGGGCCTCCCTGCAAGGGGCCTCTGAAGTGGCCCACTGTGCCTTTCCTCCCCCCAACCCTCCCACCTTCCCCTCCCAACACAATAAACCACACTTTTTGGTTTGAAAGAATAAACTGATTTTCTTTAATTGGGGGTAAACATAACTGGGGAGGGACTGGGAAATAACGTGGGAGGGGGATAGGGAGATGGAAGGGGAAGAAAAGTGGGGAGGAGAGGCTCAGGGATAGGGTTGGGACCGGCATCTGCCTCAGGTAGTCCCACTGCGGAACCCTCACTGGCCATGGAGGGGAGGTAAGAGAAGAAGGTGGGGAGGCAGGAGCGGGAGCAGGAGTGGCAGGAGTAGCCACCAGGCATTCGAGGACAGTGGTGAAAGCCATCAGGTGTCATGGCGCAGCTGCAGGTCCTCCTGAAGTCTCCACTTCTGCCAGTCCAGGGAGCACTGCAAGGCAGCAATATGCTCTGTCTGGAGGGTCTTGTGGACTTGCATGCACCTGCGGGTCACGTGGGTAGGGAGGATGGCACAGGAGGTTTTGACCTCTCCTCTCATAGCTAGACCAGCTGCATAGAACAAACAGAAAGGTCAGTCATCCTGGGAGACACTGTGCATGAAGCCTAGCCCTCAACTCTGAGCCGAGACCAAAAGGTCTCGGGTTAGATGAAGACGATGTGCTTCAAGCAAGATACCGGGCCCTTTCCTGCAGGGGCACAGATGTCCAAGAGGGGAGTCTTACTATTCCCACGTCCCAGGAACAAGCAGGCATGAGAAGGTTCTGGTCAGAGTGGGAGCCTGCAGCTGAGAGGGAGGCCACGGGGCAGCTGGCCTTCCCTCTGTGCCATGCACACGCTGGGTCCGGCAGTGCCGGAGTCCCACAGAAAGAGGATTTGCACCCCTGCCCACTGGAGGAAAGGGGGGGGGAAAGGTGTTGGGAGGGTGGTGTATGTGAGCGGCAGACACTCCTCTGCCTCACTGCTCTGTCCCCAGGAGCAGATGCTGTCCCAAGCGTGTGGGCATGCCCATGTGTCATATGCGGCACTGCTGTGTGTCTCCCTCCAGATCTTCAGTTTCCTTCTAGTGGTGACTTGTGGTAGGAGGGTGTCCCACCCTGGTGTCAGGAGTAAGGCAGGCCTCTCCAGATATCCTGTAAGGAAGAGCACAAGGGTCCTCTGTTGCAACCTCCTGGGGCTAAGTGTACTGGACTGGCACTTACATGTGCACAGGTTGCTGCACAGTCCCCAGGCCGAGAAGGCCAAGCGAGGAGTGCACAGCTGCCCCATACCACCCACCACCTCCAACCGTGTGCATCTAGGGAAAGTAATGGCACTCACCTGATGGGCCTTCCCCAGTTTTGGATGATGCCTGGGAGACATCCCGGGGCGGGGGGTACCAGCTCCAGGATGAGCATGACCTCCTGGCTGGTGGGCATCGAAATGTTTCTGGGCCTTGTCCGGCTCCTTCTCCTCCTCCTCCACACTGGTTCTGCCCCCCAGGAGGGCGACAATAGGTGTCTTCAGCCCTGAGTCCACAATGAGGTGGGGGAGGGACTGACTCACCCCCTAGGATGTGGTGAGCTGAGTATAATATGGGCAGGCCTGCAGTGCTGCCCCAGAGCAAGAGCTATGCTCCCTGGCCTCGGCATAGGCCAGTCTTAGTTCTTTATCTTTCATGAGCACCTGCTCCTGGGCACGCACATGGCCCTTGTTGCCCAGGTTGTCAGCCATCTGGCCAGAGACATCTGCATTCCTGTGCCTGGTGTGGAGATGCTGGAAGTTTGCTGCCTCTCCCCAGACCTCAATGAGGTCCAGGATCTCTGCACCAGAGACCAGGAAGGTACACGGCTCTTTCATCCCGGGCAAGGTCCTTGGAGCTTGCTGCTGGCTCCCTTGCAGCCGTGGAGGGATCAGTGGGAGCAACAGGGTTGCTCGTGGTGGTTGCGAATGCTGTGCAGGCTGCTGCTCTGTGGCTCACGGCTATCAGGTCCAGCTGTATGCCACAAGCCCTTTCCCCTGTGGCTGCACCTTTAAAGCCTGCAGGGGAAGGGGGACTATAGAGCTCTGATAAGTGTGGACAGAGTGGCCAGCAAGGCACGTATGGGATTTCCTGGAAGCCTCTTATTTCAAAATAACTCGAGCTGCCCTGTTTACGCACACCCTATTCCAAAATAGTAATTTTGGAATAGGCGTTTTTCCTCCTAAAATGAGGGTTACAGAATCCAGAATAAGATGCTTGTTATTTCAATATTATTGTGAAATAAAAGGCTTGCTGTGTAGACGCTCACATAGTTAATTCAGAATAATGTCCGTTATTCCAAAATAATGCTGCTGTGTAGACATGCCTCAAGATATTAAACCATCGTGTGCCACAAGAGGGAAAGTAATGCACCACTACACAAGGGCCTTGCAATGGCAGGGAATTGATTTAGTGAGATATACCCAGACATCAACAGAGGCAGTTTGATATACTGGTACAGATATAATTAATAGAAGGTAGCTCCTGCTTGAATTGACAAAACAAAAATGTAACATTGGATGGGATAAATATGGCCAAAACAATGCCACATTGGTGCTGAGTTCTGCATTAGAGGACCCCAATGCAAGACAATGACCTGAAATAATATTTAATTTCCCTTGGGGACTGTAAGTAGTAAGGCAACCAACAGGAAACTACCTCACTTTTGAGTTATCATCACGAAAAATATATAAACATACGTCTGCTGTAAGACAAAAGAGTTGGTCCAAATTTACCTAGTTTAATATGTACTTTAAATATAAACCATCATCTGCAGTTGCTGTTACTGCTCCCACCCCCAGGCCAATCAAGACAGGGGGACAGTGCAGCTCACAAAGTCTCTTACCCCGCCAGGGGTGTGCAGCACTAGAGGGAACTGCCAGCTGTTCAAAATGGCTGGCGGTTCCCTCTGGGTACCATGTACCACTGGCAGGGTGGAGGCTGAGTGCTCCCTTGCCCCATGGGGGAGTGCTCAAAGTCTTCCACCGCCAGGACCCCGACCCTTCCTCCAGAGGCCCTGCCCCTTTGGACGCTAGCCCACGGCCACTATCAAAATTGGTAGAGTGGCCCCCTTACAAAAATTATTGCCCACTCTGTCTTAGAGGTATCATTTCTTGTGATATAACAATTTGATTTAGCTCCTTTTATACTCCAGAACTATCACGACTGCTTTTTATTTGTCTGTCTGAACTCTACCACCACTGATGTTAGTAAGCATATGTGAGACTCCAGAATGAGAGCTTGATAAATTCTGTTGTACACCAGCAGGCAGAGCTCTTGTATTTTGGTGCATCACTAAAAATTAGAAGCAAGGTTTTATAATTTTATTTGTTGCAATATAGTGGCTTTTAAACAAAAACTCTGTAGATCAGCTGACTTTTCTCATACATCACAATGTTTAAAGTATATTATATTTGAAGACAGAACAAGTTAACAGTGTCCTTTTGGTAAACCCCAAGGAGAAATAGATGCACAAGAAATTTAAACTGAGACATGAGACCTGTCAAGTAAGTATAAGTAAGTAAATGTTCACATGTTTATTTAAAAAATGCCTGTGAACTTAAATGCATACTTACTTGCAGTGAATCTGTTTTGAGCTTTTCTTTGTGCTCTTCAGAGGAACGCAACACCTCTCTGTAGAGGTCTGCTGCCAAAGCATATTCACCTGAAGAATTCAAATACATTTAGAACAAACACAGCATGATGTCTATCTCCAAATGGCCACGAACAGCTATCATCTATAACATATGTAAGATGCCCTCAGAGGGACCATCTACTATTTACTTGGCAGTTTATAGCAACCGAAAAACCTGCTATTTTAAACATCAACCATTTTACCCAATAGTGGAGCTCTATTCTAAAAAGTAAGTCTGTAAAAAGGGCATAGTGGGATACTATATTTGTTATTTCTCAATTACTTCAAGAGCAAAGAAACTTAGAAAACTACAATTGTCCTGTAGCACCTTAGAGACTAACCAAAAAATATGTAGATAGTATCATGAGTTTTTGTGGGCACAACCTGCTTCTTCAGATGACAAGTGGGTTGTATCCACAAAAGCACATGATACTATCTATATATTTTTTGGTTAGTCTCTAAGGTCCTACAGGACCATTGTTGGTTTTTTTTTTTTTTTTAAAGTTACAGACTAACATGACTACTCCTCTGAGACTTTCAAGAGCAAAGAGTTACAGTTCCCAAGTTAAATATGGTTTCTGCAATTACCAGGCCTGCAAACTTATCTTGGTTTCAGAGTCTAACAGTATTCTTTTGTCTGTATTTTCATACTTCAAAATTAGTCTTAAAATCCTATCCATTGCAACACTCACTGCACTGGTACAACTAAATGCAGAATTTGCCAATTACCCAGGATAAGGAAAGCATGAGAATGACTCTATAGCATGGCTGTTAGGACACTTGCCAAGAAATTTCAACTTATGCTTCCAAGTCCCTGCTCCAATGACTATTTAAATATTTATAAAAAGTGGAACAGCTTCAACAGGAGAGACTGAGAAAGCCTCATATGACTAGAGCACTCTCCTACAATACAGGAGACATATGCTCAAACCCCTTATCTACATAAGGCAGAGGGAGGAGTTGAATTCTTGTTTCGTGCATCCCAAATGAGTTCCCTGATCATTGAGCTAAAGGTTTTAAAGAAAGCCACCTCTTACTGCAACCTCTTCCCATTTTTCCCACTGACCTTTTGAAAATCTACTCCTCTGCTTTTGTGAAAATGCCCTCAGTCTCAATGTTTTGTTTTGACTCACTAAATTATTCTGATTTGCCAAAAAATTCATTTTTGGTTTGATCTGAAGTGAAAAGCTTATTTTGATTTTTCAGATTTACCAGTAATTCAAAACATCCATTATTTATTCAGCTCTTGTGCCCCTTCCACAATCACTTTTCAGAACAGAACTATAGTTTAAGAGGCCATATGCAACTCGAAGAAGACATTAACTGATATTAACTTGAAGATGTATTTGTAAATCATAAAAACACAATTGTGCATGCTTTCTTTCCCTCCAACAACAAACATAGGAAGAGTGGACGATAATGGTGAAAGCCCTTTCTAGTTCCAAGTATCTTGAAAAATTATGTTTGAACAAGAGCTACAATTTCTTATGCTGACTCAGAGTTATTGGTGGCACTAGAGTAGGTGCTCATGAAAGATGTAGAATGGGATATCTATTTAGGAAAATAGGTGTTTATTACTTTTTCTTCATCAAGCTGCTTCTCAAAAAAGGGAAAAATTTCATCTTTGCTACAAGTACATTTCAAAGAACTGAAGCTTTGCTGATCATTCATTTTCATTATCGCTGTGTATTCTATCCAGAATACTTGCTTCTCTCTCCTGTAGGTCCCAGCAGCCATTACAAACTATTCATTTCAAACCTATTACTGCTGATAAGTTGAACCGAACTCAGTCTTTCAGGGATGCGGGTGGTGGCAAATTACAGGGTGAGGAAGTTATCTAGTAAAAGCTTTACTAAAAGAAGAACAGGTAAACTGAAAAGACTGCTGAAGTTAATACAGCTTAACTAAAATGACATTACGTAATTTACCAAATCTGAATTACTAGGTATTAGAAAATATAGTATTCTACACACTTCAAAGTGTACTGGTAATCACCAGGACAACATCTGATTAATAGATACAAGTGGGAAGGAACTGAAGAAAATGTATTCTTATCTCCACAAGAGATTGTTTTCAAAGTGAGTACTAACACTAGAACGAAGGGAGGTAATTCCATGCAACTTATTTGTTTTAACAGGGGTATCAAAAAAGGAAAAAAGAAAAAGAAAAAGGCAGGCTCTGCTTTTGTTTTGAACGTTTAGAACTAAGCATCCAAGCAAATTACACTGCTTGGTAACAGATTCGCACAATTATTTCTCCTTGCTTCATTTTTCAGATTTCTGATTAGAACCCAAAACCCCACACACTGATTCAATTGGAATTCACACTGCCATTTATATGCTAATATACTCTCAACTAACAGTGCATTTGCAGTGGCAACAACATAATGACTACATTCTCTATGCATACAGCAATTTCTTGAGACTTGGGGGTGGAAAGTATAATCTTCATTGCTTCCAAATTGGTTATCTTTTGTACTTCCAACTTCAAATGTCACTATCAGTCCTTGCTATTGATGCCACTACAATTTATTATAGCTTAAAAATAATATTGCAAAAGCATCCGTATATTGAAAATGAAAAGCAATTTCACTTGGAGATACAAAAAGCCTCAATAACACATTTTACTAAAAAGTTTATGCTATAGAATGCCATACATACTTTCTAGGGAAGAGGCCAAAGATTTCACTGACCACTAGATGGAAGAAGTCAAGTTTAGTGAAGGGAAGAAATGCGCAAATAACAAAAAATTCTGATAAATTAAGCACCACATGTACTTCCGGCATAGTGACACTGTTTGCAGTTATGTTCTGTTATCTACAAAAAACTTGGATGTAGCTGTCACAATTCCAGAGGTAACTGATCCTTTGACCCCTTCTTACCCCTCTTAGATCTCAGAGTTCTAGTCATCACCCTTTTTAGGAGAGAGTCCTGTGACACCCATTCTCTAGGCTGGGGAATTAGGCACCAATCTTCTCTACAATTCATTCTGATCACCTCTGTAAGTCTGACTTTATTTCAGCACTTAGTGTCCCATTCTTTCAGGAGCAACAACAGTGTTTACTGTGGCCAGCCAGCCTTCCTAAATCAAAGTATTATTTATTCACAACAAAAGCAGTACAGAGAGAACATCTCAAGCAATAAACAGCTGATAGGAAGTCTTAGCTTTCACCTATCTTTTGTATGAAGACACTAGGAGGTTTCAAAGTACTTCAGTACTATCATAGGGCCTCTCCCTCTGGCTCACAGTCCTATGCCCAATTCCTGGATCAGGTGAGAGTGACCTCTCTCCCTACTTCAAGGTGGTCAGTTTTCTGGCAAACAAGGAACCCAAAACCATATATTTTTGAACCAGGTAAAACCAGGTTATGCAATTTTCTCCAGGGGTAAGGCTTCTCCAGACTGGATAACTGCTTAGGGACTGGCAGTAGTCACCACTTAGTGGTTTTAATTCCAGAAGGAAATTATTTAGCACCATCATGAAGCCAGAATATAATCCCACTTAGGAACTTACACACAACTTTTAGAAAGATGATACAGGCTGACCCTCTCTAATCCAGCACGGATGTCCGGCAACATCCATGGTCCAGCATGATTTTATTTAGTCAGATGTCCACTTATGTGGCCAAGTTTTCTGTGGTCCCATAAAGTTTGTTTACAACTACCAGTCCTGGCTCTCAGTGTTCTGTGCTGCTAAGAGCCCAGAAATCTGTGGAAGTGTTGGTAATACAATACTAACCTCCCATGGTTCAGCAAACTGGTCAGGTCCTGAGGATACTGGACTAGAGAGGTTCAACCTGTACAAGAATCTTAAGTATCCCCTGTATCTGTCACAAGAGCCACTGTCACAGCCCTAACAAAAGTTGAGACAAAAATGTCCCTAATTCACCAGTTTTACGTAAGTGCAATTCAACAGACTTCAGTGGAGTTACACTTGAATCACACCAGTGTGATAGCAGAATCAAGCTAGATTTGTGACTTTTATTCTCTTTTGATTAATCTAGACCTTAGAAAGTGAACAAAGAATGTTACAAAATGCAAGATGCTGTGATGCAGTTCACAATATACTGTACCTCTTCCTTCCCTGCCAGCTCAAAGAAATTTGTTGGCACTTCAGATGCTGCGTGTATACTCTTCCAGTTTTCTGTTACTGCATTATGTACTTTTTCTTAATATCAGTGGCCACCATGATAGCTAAAAAGAGTGTAGTAACATACTGTAGCAATCTGCTTTACCTTTAATGATATGGATACCAGCTAAGCCATTGAGAGCACACACCAGTTGACGATGGGCTTCCTCACATTCTGTTCGACATTTCTTCTGCAATGAAGTTAGTAGCTCTTCCATAGTCATGGTGCTGAAATAAAGAGCTAATGCATCAACTTTGAAATAAAATAGACTCTGCACTTGCATGAAAAGTCATATTAGACATAGCAGATGTATCAAGCAAACATATGTTTACAACACAATAAATAATCTCTAGGACAATATAGTGAAATGACAATTTTAGCAATCAGTCCTTCAGATGCAGTATTTGCACACATCGAGTTATGCACTGTGCCCCAATCATTAATCTTATTAGGGTATATGTCAAGAGAATAGAAATAAACTCCTCCAACTCTATGAAGACTTGGGAAAAGCATCTCCTTCATTCATAGCCACTATGTCCAAGTCTCTGCACTGCAACAACACAGTATCATTCCTCCAGAGACAAGGAAACAAAGGCTATTCTTGAAGAAAAAAGAAGAAGAAAAAGTTATGCAACTGATTTTTAAATCACTTTCCCTCAGGGAGCAATTCATTACTTCAGCAACATGACTGAGCTCTACCAGTCTCTCAGGGGCCTGAGAGAATGCACTGCCCTCAAGAGATCTTTCCACATTGTAACAGGTAGTTTTTATATTTTAATTCTTATTATTTGTATTGCTTATCTACATAAGGGCAAACTGAAAAAAGGATCCTACCGTGTTAAGGGCTGTACAAAGAATAAGCAATGATGCCCTAAACAGCAAATCTAGCTAGACAAAACAAAGTACTGGGGAAAAGAGATATAACAAGCAAGGGAACAAAGTGATGGTTGGCAAGCTTTCAGTACTCCTGTTGCCTTTCCAGTGGGGCAGATAGAGGTGCTATTGATTTAAAACTGAAATTTATACTGAGCTACATTTCTCAGTTGTATTGGCAAATATGCACAGCACCTTTTATTCACTCAGCGCACAGTCAACCTGTGGAACTCCTTGCCAGAAGATGTGGTGAAGTCTAGGACTTTAACAGGGTACAAAAAAAGAGCTAGATGGACCTAACCTCCATGAATCGATCAATGGCTATTATCCAGAATGGGTAGGAATGGTGTCCCTAGCCTCTATTTGTCTGGAAATAGGTGATGGGGAAGGATCACGTGAGGATTACCTGTTGTGTTCCCTCCCTCTGGGGCATCTGGTATTGGCCACTGTCAGCAGACAGGATACTGGGCTAGATGGACCGTTGGTCTGACCCAGTATGGCCGTTCTTATGTTCTTAACCACTGCTAATATACTCTACAGCTCTAGCCAGCACCATTAATCTTTCATTTTCATAAGCATATAGAATGAAAAATTTCTAAAAGCAAAACAAAAATGGCACATACAAATTATGAAACTAAGGCCTAGTCTACACTAGAAAATTAAGATGGTTTAATTATGTTGGTTGAGGTGTGAAATATCTACATCCCTGAGTTGCGGAGTTAAGCCAACCTAAGTCCCAATGTAGACAGTGCAAGATCACCAGAAAAATTCTGCCATCAACCTAGCTATTTATACTTTGGGAGGTGGATTACCTACAACAAGAGAACCCCTTTCATCGGCACAAGTAGTGTCTATACTGAAGTGCTAGAACAGCACAGCTGTGCCACTGTATATCAATGTGCACAACCCCTTAATTCAGTTAACTTCGAACAATCTGAGGCTAAGAATCAATTTCAAGAGAAAATCCTGATTCAGTTTAAAGTCTAGAAGAACCTAAAAAGTATTCTGTTTCGGAATGGCTAAGACAGCCTTATTTGCTGCTTTTACTAGATAATGACAAAATTAATATGGTCTCACAGGTGTGTCACACTCCAGGTGTCATTTCCCTTATTTCAGTCCAATTCTCCTATCACCACAATACCCAACAATTAATTCTTTTCATTCACATGCAAATAAAGGAAGTCATAAGCCAAATCTTCTCTGTGTTCAGGGAATGGTCCACTGCTGCAGACAGGACTGGTTCATAAGAGAATATATAAAGAGTGCCTGCAAACTGCCTTTTCTTACAAAGTTTTTACTGAGGGTTCATCTTTTAGTGTTGGTCCTCCACTACAATTGCTATGCTGCTGTTATCCATCAACATTCCACTGAAATCAATGCAGAGCTAGGATATTCCTGGTGTATTTAGCAACATGGCTCGCACGCTGTGCTTGAACATCACTGGAATGTTTGGTAGTATTCACATAGTAATGTGCTATGGATTTGGGGGGAGGGAGGGGGGGAATACTGACATTTCTTGTGTTCTACCTCTGCTTCCATACTTTTAAAAATATCAGGCTGGAAAATCCTACAACAGATTGTCTGCAGCTGTAGCTGATAGGCAACAGAGCAGGCATAATTCTATGCTGAAGGTGTCTTGCGCGAGGAGAGAGTGGAGGGACTAAGGACACAGAATAATGGACACACAGGAAAGATATATAGAGAGCAGATAGGAACAAAGGAAAAGGTTACTGGAAACAGCAGAAATACATTCACATTAAGGACCAACTTTCTTTCCTGCCTGTAGCACCAAGAGATTGAAAAATGCAGAAAAAAAGACAGTACTCTCAGTCCCTGAGCTAGAAGTATGCACCTATACCTATATCTATCCATTATTGCCAACAAAAAGAGGACTCATTTGCTCCAACATCGCTTTCTCTAGCATTTAGGAATTACCAAAAATAATAAGCCCATTGCGTCCTTCTCAGCTTCTGACATCAGATAATATCACGTCTGATACAGTATATCTGCAAATGGCTCAACTGGCAGGTATAATTTTTGACTAAGGGCTGCTGCACTGACGGCCTTATGGTATGCATGTGAGGGGAAGGAGAAAATGTTTACAAGTGTGTGCACAAAAACAAAGATTTTGAAAGTCTAGCCCTAAATTTTAAAACACGAAAGTTATTTATTAATACCAGTTTATTTAAAACTTAAAAAAAAACCCTACACTGTGCTGCTTATTCACTTTGCGAATAACTCTTCTTTTACACATTGAACCCTGAAGACTAAATAGGTTCATTTTTCTCTCCTACTCAGCTTCATTTTTCAAGTTCTCATGCTGTAGTACAATGTTTTGTCAGCAAACACTGAAGACAAAAATAAATTCCACCAAATTTAGTATCTCAAAATTGTATCTAATAATAAATATAGTACCTCCTCCAGTACAGTTCCCCTCTTCATCACAGAGAAAGGTTAGTCTTTGGAAAAGTGCCAAATAATGAACACTCAACATTGCTTTCTCTAGCATTTAGGAATTACTAGAAATAATAACCCCACTGTGTCCTTCTCAGCTTCTGACATCAGATAAGATCACGTCTTATACAGCATAGCTGCAAATGGCTCAACTGGCAGGTATAATTTTTTTTTTTACTTTAACAACATTGGCCCCCTGATTCTGCACCAATAAATTCAATGGGAGCTTTGCCATTTATTTCAATGAATGTAGGATCAAGCCCTCAGTGTCCAGTTTAAGCATTAATAAAATTCACCTTTTCTGCAATGGCAAAAATTCCCCCCACGAACAGCTTGCGGATGACAGCAGGCCTGCCTCAGCCGCAGCAGAGGGTACAGAATAGAAGTGACAGTCCTCCTGTCTAGACTGCTTAGTTTAAGAGTCCAATCAGAAATCTTCCTGAGTTTTGCTAGTGCATCTTGGCAGCACACTTCATGCTGACGATGATAGAAGTGTCTTTCCACAGGAGAAAAGTGTAGCCAATGCAAATCTTCTGTCTGAGGGGGAATTTGAATCTGCAAAGTAAAAGAAAATAAATTAATAAAATGTTTTAGCGAAAGTGCTATTTATGAACAATTTTTTGTAGTCCGTATTTACTTGATCAATCACGTCCTTCTTTGCTGACCTCCACATTACGCTGGCAATTAGGTTGTAGAGAGGCTGAGGATTTTTCCTACAGTACGGTCGATACAGAAGCTGATCCCACCAATGTTTGACCCAGTAAGGATCAACTCCAAGAAAAAGCACTAATCCATATAGATCTGATAAAAGAAGAAGCTTATTTTACTAGATGCTATTTTAGAATGCCAAATGAAAACACTTTCAACAGGAATGTCACCAGGTTTGAAATACCTACATGCTTAAATCACAGAGGCAGACTCAGTTTTCAACACCCTTCCGCAGAAAACAGATGAAGCTCTATGAAGTTTACTGTGTGCTATGGTCTTTTGGCTGAGACCTCAAATGTCAAGGTCCTGTCTGTTTCTTGTAACTTTAAAGAGTATACGACACTTTCCAAAAGGACTGGAGTTTTCCCAATAATCTTATTTAAAAAACCAACACTGCTCTCCATCATTATTTCACAACTTGCAGTGCACCAATTGCTTACTATCTCCCACCTAGAAGTGCCTTTCACTCCTTCAATAGCACCTTAATATTATGACAAAGGAAATCAATTAAGACTTACAAACTATAAGCATTCTTCTCTAGGATTATAAAATATCTACTACAGAAACCTAGGAGTAACAAAGTTGGCAAGTATAGTTCTCTCCGGGAGCCCCAATTCATCAGAGCTATGTACCCTACAACTAAACAAGCTTACCTTCTAATCCTCGCTGCACAGGAGTGCCACTTACACACCAGCGATTGATTCCACTCAAACGGAGTGCCATTTCTGCAGCCTAGTGAGAAAAAAGACAGGAATAGCAATAAGTAGAAAAACATGAGAAGACTGAAAGAGCCAAGAAAAAGATCACTCACTCTAAAGAACCCTGACTGCATGCATCAGCCTTGCAAAAATCTACTGTATTATTGCCTGTGGAGGGCAGTATTTTTGATTGACAGATAAGAGAAGGTTTTTTCAATAAAGGTATGTCTACACTTGCACCCTAGTTCGAACTAGGGATGCAAATGCAGGCATTCGAAACAGTCAATGAAGCGGGGATGGTTCGAACTAATGCGTCCCGGCGCGCACTTCCTGGTTCGAATCAGCTGTGATTCGAACTAGCGCGCCGGCGAGATCATGCTAATGAAGCGCGGGATATTTAAATCCCCACTTCATTGACTATTTCGAATGCCTGCATTTGCATCCCAAGTTCGAACTAGGGTGCAAGTGTAGACATACCCTAACATAATAATAAAGGAGGGGAAATAAAATGTTGTGCCTGGACTGATGAACAAAACATCAGGGTCATTAGTATAGCAAGAGAACAAACTAATTTTAGTTCTACAGACTTTCCTACATGTGTAACAACTACTCCATTTGCTTACATATAAAGGAAAGGAACTGATCCAGATAAACAAGTTTCAGATTGCTACCTCTATAACCCTAAAGTATGCCAGACAGAGTTTGCTGTGATTATGGTCTTGGCGCTCCTCGTTTCCTACTACTAACTCCCATTAAAAGACCGCTAAAATTATATTAAATATTCCCTGACATTACTTTTATATACAAACAATTGACATATTTGCCACAAGGATGTTAAATAATCATTTGGGGGAGTGGAGATGAATATAATCATAATATGGAAGAGTGAGAACTCACGTATTACAGAAAACTGATAGACATATAAGCAGAACTGATACCTGGGTTTTTTCCCCATACATACACACATATGCATATGTATACACAAACACATTCAAAGAAAGGAGTGGCATATACACACAGAAGATTCATTATGCTTTTATTTATTTTAAAAACAAATGGATCTCGATAGCTGCTGAGATCTATCACAAATCTGATTCAAACTGAATGAAGTGTTTATAACAAGAAGGTAAGTTAACAGGTGTGTGTGTAATACAATTAAAAAAGTGATAGACTGTTATGAGAGTAGCATTTTCTGGTTTTATCTTCCTACCCTGGACAAGGGGGTGGGCAAACAAATTAAAATAATCTCCCTCTGCAAACTGATAGAATGAACCTAAAAAGAGAGTCTCAAGTCATTTCCAGCTATTTTACATTTTCTAGACCTAAAGGACATATTAGTGTCTCTAAACCAGTGGTTTGCAGATCCACTTTAGGAGGCACTTTAAGAGGGCACTTTAGGGGGTCCGCAGAAAGTTTTTAAAAATTAGGATCGGGCCCACTACAGTGGGCCCAATCCTTACTTTACTTCACCCCCCTGCTTCCCCGAGTGTGAGGGGGGGGCAGCAGCCATGAGTGCTGGGACATGGATTGCTTTTGATCCTGTTCCCCAGAAGCTAAGGGAACGTGGGGGAAGTATTTGCATGCCATGCGTGCCTCTCACTCTTGGCTGGTGTGTGAGAGGCATGCATGGGATACAAGCACTTTCCCCTCGCTCCCTTAGCATTTGGGGAATAGGATCAAAAGCAAGCCACATCCTGGCATGCACAGCTGCCACCTTCCCGCCTCAACTCCCCGCGCTCCCGAAGTTCCGCCCTTGCCACCTACCCTCCTGAAGTGATACCCTGAGGAGCTGCCAGCTCCAGAGCTCCCTTTCATCACGAGAGCCTCCTTGTTCCATGGATGGGCAGGGGACAAGAGCTGAGGAAGCAGTGCCAATGGGGGGAACAGCAGCCAATGGGACCTGAGAAGCTCCATGCCTGCAGTCTGCACATCCCTCAGCCCACGCTGAAGCTGACAAGCTGCGACTATACTCTGGAGTTGCTTTATCAATGGGTCAGTCACTTTTTACCATTTTTTACTCTCTTTTGAATACGTCACCCTGCTCTAACCATTCAAAAGCTATTAGAGTGGTTGGAAGGGTTTAGTTGGGCTAGCAAAAATGGATCACTTGGAGGGGGTCTGTGAAATTTAATAGATTGAAAAGGGGCTCATATGCTTGAAAAGGTTGGGAAGCACTGCTCTAAACCATGTCACTGAATAGATGAGTGAAGTGTTTGAAACCATCAAGCACAGTATACAACAGGGGTGGGCAATAATTTTTCAAGGGGGGGGCACTTCATGGATTTCAGAAGTGGCCATGGGCCACCCTGGGCGGGATGGGGCCTTGGGCAGAAGAGGTGGGGGCAGAAGACTTAGCCTCCACGGGCCGGATGCAGCCCACCATCTTATCCACCCCGGTATACATGACAACCTAGCTCTTTAAATTGCTGGGATAGATTACGTTAAATACTTTGAGCTAAATACATGTCACAATGTACCAACAGGGGAAACATTCAATAGTACATATCTCCAAAGAAAAGCAAACTATTAGTCACTTCTGAAGAACAGATTATAAGGACCAGTTTATGTTAAATACAAGTTAACAGTCAAGAAGTAACTTTATCTTATTTTTTTCCTTAAATTACAATAATCTTGTCAAACTTTTTCAATACAGGAGATTTCCTTACTTTTGCAGTGGTGCATTCAACCATTTGTGCTTCATCTAGGCAGATCCTCCACCACTCCACTGCTACTAAGGGACTCGGGATGGCCATATACCTCTTCTGGTTCCTAAAACGGCGCCCATCTTCACTGTTACTATGAGGGATGTCTACATAGTTCAGCTCAGTGCGAAGGACATCATAAGTGGTGATGACTACCTCCTGCTCTGCTAACATGTGAGGCTGCAAGAAGCCATGTTTCTTCACACCTTGATACACCTACAAACATTTATAGATACAAACATGCGAGCAAAGACTGAAGATAAGAAACACTTTGTAACAAAGTATAAGATCTCTTTATAGTTTTAAAGCGTACACACTTTAAAATGTCCTTTGTATAATGTAGTGTCAGTTCACAAAAAATGGCTACTAACCTTTCTGTAACTGTTGCTCTTCAAGATGTGTCGCTCATGTCCATTCATGTGAGGCATGCATGCGTCACATGCACAGTTGCTGGAGAATTTTTTGCCATCAGTGGTATGTCAGGCCAGTTATAGCACCCACTTGTGCCACACACTTACGCACTGATAGAAGCAACCCGGCTGGCTCCTCACCCTCTCAATTCCTTCTTGATGTCTAACTCCAACAGAGAGGCAAGAGTGTGGGCCATGAAATGGACCTGAGCAACACATCTCTAAAAATAAGAGCTATGGAAATATTAGAATCCATTTTTTCTCTGAATGCTTGCTCATGTCCAGGTCTATGAGGGGAATTGCCCACTGCTAAAAGATGGCTCTGACTACATCAGGGTGAAGGGTCTGCTTGTGGTAAGAGGAAAAAGAACTGCTGATGTGATCTGCCAGATTGTTCCAGGCTCCTACATGGTAAGAAGCTTTGAGGTGAATTGACTGCTTCACACAGAATTTCCACAAGCGAATGGCCTCTTGACATATGGGAGAGAGTGTGTCCCTCCATGTCTGTTGATGTAAAACATGGCTACTATACTGTTTGCAAGGACTCAATGAACCTTGCCTGAAATACAGGGTCTAAGCACCTGGCATGCTAAGTGGATCACTCTGAGCTCTCTGACATTTATATGTAAAGAGAGTTCCTCCAGGGACAGAAGACCATGAGTTCTGAGTTGCTCAAGTTGAGCCTCAGATGCATCAATTAGGATATGGAGAATTAGGGACTGAAGAAGGGAATGTCCAAACCTACTGACCAGGGATTCCTCCACCAATCTAAAGACAATCTAAAGAGGTGAGGACCTGGGCTGGAACTGTAAGCACCGAGTCCAAATGAGGACGGCCTGGCAAGTGGGCCAAGGCCAGCCAGGCTTGCAGGGTCTGAGGTGCAGTCTCACATGCTGTACCAAGTATATGTATGTGTCCATATTATCTAATAGTCTGAGGCAAAAAATAGGCTGTAACAACAAGGTGGGCACTGATGTGAATATCATTGATAATACTGGGCAGTAAAAAGGAACTGAAGAGTGTGGAGTTAGCTGGGCCCCTTATACCAGCACATAGGCATGCAGCACAAGAGGGTATCAGATCCAGCCCAACAGATACCACTGCAGGAAAAAGTTCCCCAAAGATTGCATGTGGCGCAAGCACACCTAACATGGAATGGACACGAGTAAGCACTCAAAGAACATTTGCACTAAAGAATATTAAGTTATATTGTGGAAAGGAAACAGGATTTCCCAATTGATTATTCTCCCCCTAAAGAATGAAAGGATTTCCGTACTTCATATGATAGTTGTATTTTAGCTTAGTTGCTTTAACATGGATTTAATACTCAGCAAAATCACGGAGGCAATTGTTAAAACATGCAAACATTGTCCTTTAGGAACAATGTGCAAACTTGAGTAGACTATTATTTCTAGCCTCCAATAAATCTCTAAAAAGAATCAAAGAAACACATGGAACGAACATGAAAGATAGTGGCAAATGTAGCAGTAAAGTCCATAAATCTCCTTTAGTGACCTTCCACATAAAGTCTTTAAATAAAAGTATCTTTGTAATTTGTAACAGAAAGCGTGTGTCTGTCTGTATTTTACTTCAACATTTTCATCAATACAATCCTTTGCGAAGCATAAGTAGTGGAAAGGGGGGGAGCCTAAATTCATACAATAAATTAAGCCTTTTAACTGATGTATTTCAATGTTAAAATGTTATATCTCCAGAAAAGTGCAATAAATATTGCCAACTTAAAAGTTTAATACTCTGACTACTTTAAATTATTAACATTGTTAGATTTTAGATTGTATATGCCACACACCTAGAATTTCTCCAGATACTGTAAACAGTGTAAAAAAGCATAACCATTTAGTAGCCCTTCTGGCTCCCTGTTTATCAGAATAATTCAAAATTGCCTTCCCTGTTTCTAAGGAGACTCTACCCTGAATTACTTCAGTTTACTTATAAAACCTAAATCTCTCCCTACTTCTCGTCTGGTACCATCCTTCACTCTTTTAACCCCCATTTCAACAATGCTGGTTCAACATCATTTGTTTCTGCTGCTTTGACCTTTTAGAAAAAAATGCTTGTGATATCTCTTGGTCTAAGGAAACCCATCTACAGGTTGAACCTCTCTGGTCTGGCAATATCCATAGTCCAGCATGATTTTGGTTAGCCAGATGTCCACTTATCATGGATGTGGCCAAGTATCCCGTGGTCCCATAAAGTTTGTTTACAGTCACCAGTCCTGACTCTCAGTTTTCTGCACTGTTATTTAGCTAAATTTACCCCTAAATATCTTCTCAGAGCCCAGTAAGCAGTAGAAGTGTTGGTAATGCTGCTAGGCAATACTGACTTTCTGTGTTATGGCAAATTCTCTGGTTCGGCACCGGTTAGGTCCCAAGGGTGCCAGACCAGAGAGGTTCAACTTGTATTTTAAAATTTCATTTTACTTTTCTCGCTTGCCTCTGTTCTTCTCATTCTGTTTTTAGTCTTATAACTGAATGCTTTATTTGCTATATTATATAAACATATAGTTTGATCTAGACAGGATATACATACACTTTTTTCATAGAATCATAGAATACTAGGACAGGAAGGGACCTCGAGAGGTCAGAGTCCAGTCCCCTGCCCTCATGGCAGGACCCAGTACTGTCTAGACCATCCCTGATAGACATTTATCTAACCTGCTTTTAAATATCTCCAGAGATGGAGATTCCACAACCTCCCTAGGCAATTTATTCCAGTGTTTAACCACCCTGACAGTTAGGAAGTTTTTTCTAATGTCCAACCCAAACTTCCCTTGCTGCAGTTTAAGCCCATTGTTTCTTGTTCTATTCTCAGAGGCTAGGAAGAACAATTTTTCTCCGTCCTCCTTGTGACACCCTCTTAGATACCAGAACACCACTATCATGTCCCCTCTCAATCTTCTCTTTTCCAAACTAAACAAGCCCAATTCTTTCAGTCTTCCTTCATAGGTCATGTTCTCTAGACCTTTTAATCATTCTTGTTGCTCTTCTCTGGACCTTCTCCAATTTCTCCACATCTTTCTTGAAATGTAGTGCCAGAACTGGACACAATACTCCAACTGAGGCCTAACCAGCGCAGAGTAGAGCGGAAGAATGACTTCTCGTGTCTTGCTCACAACACACCTATTAATGCATCCCAGAATCATGTTTGCTTTCTTTGCAACAGCATCACACTGCTGACTCATATTCAACTTGTGGTCCACTATAACCCCTAGATCCCTTTCTGCCGAATTCCTTCCTAGACAGTCGCTTCCCATTCTCTATGTGTGAAACTGATTGTTCCTTCCTAAGTGGAGCACTTTGCATTTGTCCTTATTAAACTTCATCCTGTTTATCTCAGACCATTTCTCCAATTTGTCCAGATCATTTTGAATTATGACCCTATCCTCCAAAGCAGTTGCAACCCCTCCTAGCTTGGTATCATCTGCAAACTTAATAAGCATACTCTCTATGCCGATATCTAAATCGTTGATGAAGATATTGAACAGAACCGGTCCCAAAACAGACCCTTGCGGAACCCACTTGTTATACCTTTCCAGCAGGATTGTGAATCGTTAATAACTATTCTCTGGGAATGGTTATCCAGCCAGTTATGCACCCACCTTATAGTAGCCCCATCTAAGTTGTATTTGCCTAGTTTATTGATAAGAATATCATGCAAGACCATGATATTTCACCATGGTTTCTTGTAGTTTACGCCACATTACACATCTTTTAATGTAGTTTTATGGGATTTAAGGTTGCAAAGTCAATCACCCAAAAGTTATGAACTGCAAGAAATAAGGCTGCCTGAGCAATTCATTTGGGTCCCCTTGTGTGTATGCTTTATGATTCAGTCTTTAATTACCAAATCAAATGATTTATTTTTCAGTTTCCCTGATTTCATTTTCTGTGCTTTCTGCCACAACAGGAGTAATTTCAGGTCCTACTTCGCCTCTGAAGCCCCAGAATAGAACATGTTTAGTCACTCTATAGTGACAGAGCATGTAGGATGTGATTGATATGTAGGAGCTGTGAGGGTTAGCTCGCTCAATGCAGACAAAATCTTAGGAGAACGTAGAAGGGTGTGCAGACTGAAATTTTTCAGAAGTTTATTTGACCATATATGGGAGAATTTTCACATGGATGGTGAAATGTACAACCCTGACATAAAGGCCACTCTTCCGCCAAATGTATGTCTTATGTTCCTAAAAGTTCACAATTTAGAGTTTCAGCAAGCCACCTGCAGGTGTCAGGAAAGTAGTACGCCTCTTTTCCCAATGTATTCTCTGGTGATTTTTGGTCTCCTTTTTTTGAAGCATCAAAGTTGGCCATGGCTGGATATAAGACACTGGCTGGAATGAGCCAGTGTTCTGAGGTGGCAGTGAGCATTCTCTTATTCCAGTGCTTAACTGATTGGTTCTGATTTCACATGGATAGGGTATAACTCATCACTAAATGTGGCATTGGGAGGGAATTTTCCCTGAGGTCAGATTGGCAGTGACAATTGTGGGGTTGGGGATTACCTTCCTCTGCGGTGTGAGAGTGCAGGTCACTATCCAGGATATATCTGGATGTATTTTATATAATCATCCCGCTGCCACTGAGGGGGCCATAGGTCTTGGTGAACTTTGGTCACTTCTATTCTCTCCCTGTGACTCAATGACTTAATCTTCTGAGGAGTGCAAAACACTTTGGTCTAATTTCAGTTGCTGAGTTTAATGGGAAGGTGTTGGTAGCCTGTGATGTATATGTACATGAGATCAGACTGAATGATCTGATGGTCCCTTCTGATCTTAAACTTTAAACCCACTGTCACTTGATAAGAGTAAGTAAGCTTGGTTTTCCTCTTCTAACCTATGAATCTAGACATGTGAGAGGATGAGATGAAATCTTACCAGGACTTGAAGAGATGATGATCTCACATGCCTGTTGATCTCATCCACCCACTGATGGCAGATGGAACTTGGAGAGATTATCAGAGTAGCTCCTGTAGAAACTGGTTTCATTGCTACTAGGCAATGGGGACAATAAAAGGGCTTAATCTTTAAGTTTTCCTCTTTGTAGTTTACACACTCAGCATGCTGCCATAGGTGGCACTTCAGGCACTGCACACGGGCTTTACAGTCAACCAAGCCAAGCTCACCGCAAATGCATTCAAAACGATAGTCAGAGGTGTTAAATGGACAAATGGAACTGGCATGCTGTAGGAATCTGCCAGCACATTCTTTGGAGTCTGAGGATTGGTCCTTTAGGATTTCAGAGTCATTTGTATTTTTACATGCACTGACAACAGGATTGCTGGAATCAATGGACATGAGGTCGTTTTGCAAATCAATAGACTCCAAGTCCATAATTCCTTGCTGAAGATTTTCTTCTTTCATGCAGTTCTTTTGGCTTGTCTCACATTTTTTGTTATTTTTGCTAGTTGTACAGTAATCATGGTCTTCTGTAGGAATGTCCAACTGCCAAGGTAGTTTAACATTTTCTGAAGATCTGCCACTACTTGCTGATTCTTTGATTTGGGTTTTATCATTAGGCAAAGATGTCTTCTGAATCTTTCCAGGACTTCTTGTTGTCTAAAAAATAAAATTAATTTTAATTTTTTTTTTGCTCTTTGATGAGGAAAAGATAGCCATCAAAGGAGTAAACTGTTAACTTTAGATACATCTTCTAGGCAGGGTTTTGGGGGCCAAGTACTCAATATTAGTTTAGAATTTTTCAAGTGTTTCACAAACCTCTTGATCATAAAACCGTAACATTTGCCAACCTTTACAGTAGCATCTTCAAAAATTCTTAAAAGACCTAGTCTAAGACTTTAACCCCAAAATTTGACCTACTTTGGGTTTTATTTTGTTTTATTTTTTTGGTACAGTGTACATATTGCAATTCTTTATTTTGTTTTTAAAGCAAATACTTCAGATTTTTGGTTTTTGGTTGAAATCAGTCAATACCACCAACAAGCATTAATGGGGAGCCCTTAAAATAGCACCACCCTGGCAGCATGTAAACCAAAATATCTCGATGCAACATTTGCGCAAATTAGTACAGAACCTCTCTCAACCGGGACTCTCATGTCCGGCGGGGGCACGGCTGTTACTAGACCAGAGAAACCCAGTGGAAGGCCAGAGGCAGGAGTTCTGCGGGGGCTGGGAACCCAGCCAGACGGGCTGCAGGAAGGACAGTGGCTAGGATGCCTGCTGTGGGAGTCCAGTTGAGACAGTGGCAGGGCGGCCAGAATGCCAGTGGGCTCCGATGGGACAGCGGTCTGCTGTGGTGGGACCAAGAGCCCCAGCAGCAGGACCATGGAGATGCCATAGCAGGGCTGGCAGAGCCAGGAGCCCTGGCAGCAGAGCCGGTGCTGCCTGGGTAAGCTGGCAGGGTCAGGAATCCTGGTGGCTGAGCAGCAGGCTGAGTGGAGCGGGAGTCCCAGCAGTGGGACCGCAGGCTGGCAGGGCCAGTGTTTCCGCGGCAGGACTGGTGGGGCTGGGAGCACCGGCAGCAGAACAGTGGTCGGCCGTGGCGAAGCTAAGAGCCCCAGCAGTGGGACCGTGGCATGCCGTGGCAGGGCAGCAGGGCTGCTTGCACTTGAGGAGCCCACCGGGAAGCCAAGCCAGGAGCAGAACCGGGCTGGGGGGTGGGGCTGGTGGCAGGGGGACAGAAATGATGTCCCCTGGTCCGGCAAAATCCCACCTTTGGGATCACTCAGGTCCCAAAGGTGCTGGACCAGTGAGGTCCAACCTATATTTTCAATTCTTATTTTACCTGTTTTTTAGTTCTCTCGTGTTTTTGTTCTTTGTAATTCTTCCCCAACTTGAAAGATCCAGCCAGACCATGACCTTTAACCTGTTCCACTACTTGTTCTGCAATTAGTTTTTCCAATGTTCTTTTGAGAAGACGTCGATTTCTCTGTATGTCATATCTATACACGGCACTGACATACTTAAATATTGCAATGATGGAAGCTCCCTTCTTCACATTCATTTCCTTGACAGCTGCTAATATCATCACCCGTAAGCCTACATACAGAACAAAACTACAGTTCAGAGAAAATGAAAAGTTACCAGGGGACAATATATTTATGTGGCTCTGAAAATGTATTGCCTGCTAGTGAATTAAAAAACACACACCCTAATATCAACAGAGTAAGCAGTCATGCTCAGGCTACTCTTGGAGACCATGACTTTTCAGTCAAGATATATGTACTTCTAGATATTATTGAATAAGAGTGAAAACAAAGAAACCTTGTTTTTATTGAGAGATATGCAAGTACAATACTTTGTCTGCTCAGTAAACCATGTTGCTACAAGGTAGAGTTAGGTAAAGTTGTGCTGCATGGAGTTCTACAATACAGTTCACAACTGGTTTTACTTTTAAAATGGCTCTATTTTAAAGACAATTACAGCTCTCAAAGTGCAGCACAATACTCTTTAGCAAGCTATATTTCTGCATCAGAGATAAGGCCATCAGCAAACAGCACCTTTCATACATATCGAGGGCAGCCCTTGCATTCCTAGCAAGTCACCAATACAATCTCAGGCCACATTTATATTTACTGCGCCAGAGATCAATCTTCTGGTGTTAAATTTAGCAGGTCTAGTTAAGACCCGCTAAATCAAATGCTGAGGGTTGTTCTGGCTAGTGCCAGTATTCCTGGCAGTTGCAAAGAGTAAGGAAAGACGGAAGAATTTGCTCCCATTGTCTTCCCTCTGTGAAGACAACACCAAGCTCGGCTTAAGATATGCTGACTCCAGCTACGGATGTATTTTACGTAGCTGGAGTTGCATACCTTAAGCCAATCTTCCAGGCTAGTGTAGACCTGGCCTCAGTAAGCAAACTATTTTACATAAATTTTGTCTCTCTATGAATACTTACTGGGATAATGTACTTTCTCCTTTGACTTAAGCTCTACATTCTTTGTTTTTTTCTTTTTGTTTCCTTCAGTAGGCTGGGGTGGAACGAAGAAGTTCACCAATTTACCCTAATAAAAACAATATTCAATAACAGTAGGAGGATGCATATCTGTGATATAATTTTGAATTGTTTTATTAATTAATATTTGTAATTAGAAGACTAGCAAAAACTATTTGTTATTTTAAAGTCATCAATTCCTCATTAAGTACTTCCACAGGAGCATGCTGGATCAGACTCAAGGTCCACCTAAACCACTATCCTCCCTCTGACTATGAGCAGCGCCTGATGCTTCAAAGGACAGTACAAAAACCTCAAGGTAGGCAGATGTGGAATAGTCTGCCCTCCATATTAAGTTTAATTCTGATCTTTAATGGGTTGAAATTGACAAACTCTGAAACACAAATTTAGTAATTTCTGAAGATGCTGTTATGAATTACAACTCTGGATTGATACTGGATATCCATATAAATATCCAATCTCGTCTCCATTCTTAAGTTCTTAACATCTACAATTTCCTGTGCAATGAGTTCCATAGTTTAATTACACATCGCACAGATAAGTATTTCCTTCTATCAGTTTTGATATTCCCAACGTCTTAATTTCTTTGAACGTGCCCCTATTCCTGTGATAGGAAACAACAGATATTTCTCATCTACTTTCCATTCATGATTTTATATATTTTTATCATGTCCCACTTTATCCATCTTATTTCTTAGGTAACATTCCCAATCTTTTCATCTTTCTTTATATGGTTCTTGACCATCCTGGTTCTGTAATATCCTTTTTGAGATGGGTATTTCAATACTGCATGCAGTATTCCTGGCCACACCACTGATTTACATAGAGACATAATATTCTTTGAATTAGTCACCATCCCATCCTAACATCTTATTAGCTTTTCTGACTGCTGCTGCACATTGAGCTGAAGTCTTCACTTAGCCATTTACAATGATCCTTTGCCCCTTTTCTTGAGTTGCTACAATTAAACTGAGAAAGTATAGGAGTTCGTTAATTGACACTAGATTTAATTTACCACCCTGTTGCCCAATCAACTAGTTTGTTTTGCTCCCTTTGAAGTACCTCATAATCTTCTTGAGTGCAAACTAACCTAAAAATTGTGTGTCAGCTACACTCACCTCCCTTTTCATATAATTACTATATTAAACAGCATAGGACATAGCATATAACGGGGGTCGGCAACCTATGGCTCACAAGGGAGCCAGATATGGCTCTTTTGAAGCTCGAGCCCAGCCCCTATTTGCTCTCCCCAGCAGCAGGCAGCCCATGCTGGTGCTACAGCAGGCTGTAGCAAAACACCCTCCTCTGGCTGGATCGGGCCCAGGAAGCCCCCCCTGCTTGCCCTGATCCCGCGCACAACACAGAAAAGCTGCTATGGGAGCCCTTTGTTTTCCGCACTCTGTGAGCGGACCGGAAATGGGGGTGTCTCATGGTTGCTCCCCAGCACAATCCCATTAGCTGGTTTTGGCCAATGGCAGCTGCTGATTTCAAGAACAGGCAGCGTGGGAACCACCGATCACCACTCCCCTCAGGCTTTTAGTCGCTGAGCACCTGGCCAGGCAGCCTGTGAGGGCAGGGCTGGTTCCTGCTGGAGAAATGTACTGAGCTGCAAGTTTCACTGGTAAGTGTCCTGGCCATAGCCTGCCTCTGGCACCACAGCCCCTCCCACCCCCAGCCCTCTGTCCCCCCCCTCCTCCCCCGCAGATTCTGCACCCCCATCCCTATCCCACTCACTGGCAGCTCTGTCCTGCACACTGGCTCTCTCATTTTTGGACCCACCCTAGAGCCTGGGTGGGGGACACAAAATCCACTAACCCTGGAACCCCAGAAGAGTTAACCTGGCCAGAAACCTTGAACCTCAGTCCTCCCTCTCCTTCTCCTCCCCTCTCCCCACCCCGCGGGGCTGGAGTACCAGGGGAATGAGGTGTCTCAGTTGAGGGTCACATCAGTGAGGGTTGGAGGTTTCTGGAGGAGTTGTTTTTTTGCTTCTCACTTATGTGGTCCCCAACTGATTTTTCTATGGGGCAGTGGCCCCCGACCCAAAAAAGGTTCCCCATCCCTGCCACAAATAAAGACAATGTTAAAACCTTTTGTGTTGGACATAATATTTTACTTATTTAAAAATGAAGCCTGGCCAACAAGCCCCCAGTTGGGGCCCAGCCCCCATCTGGCTGCAGCATCATAACACTCCTGCACCCCCCCACACCCCTGCCCTAAGACCCTCTTACCCCCACATCCCTGTATCCCCACATTCCCAGTCCCCTGCCATAACACTCCTGCATCACCCACACACCCCAAACCTGTTCCTGGAGCCCTTTATACATCCAATCCAAACTTCTGCACCCCCACATTCCCGGCCCCCCCACCATAAGATGGGCAGAAAACATCCTGAATGTGTGTATGAAGTGTTATGATGTAAACTTCAAAGAGATGTGCGAAAAGATGCAGCAGCAGAAGTCCCATTAAATAAAGTCTGTGAGTACATTTCATTTATGCTATTATTAATCAACACATCAATTATCAATATTAAGTTGTATATTTTCAGCCATGCAAATGAGCATTCTTATATGGCTCTTTGTTGACCACTTGTTCTGAATTTTGATGTAGTTTGGCTCTTTGGTTTGAAAAGGTTGCTGATCCCTGGTATATAACCTTGAGACTGTTAATTTTTGTCACAATAAAAATAGAGCATTTAATCCTACTCTTTGCTTTCTGTCTCCTAGCGGGATTGCCTCTCAACGAGTAGCCTCTTGTATGGAACTTTGTTAAAAGTCTTTAGGAAGTCTAAATAAAGTAATGACCATTAGCGCTACTTTAGACTGCTATTATATCATGAACTTTCAAGCTCTATTTTATCATATTTCAGTTGTCAAGGTCCATATGTAAAGTTTACTGGTCTATAACTCCCCAGATCATCCTTGGAGCCTATTGTAAATATAGGTTCAATATTTGCTACTCTCCAGTTCTTAGGAGAAACAGTGGCTGTTTTTAATTAGAAATTGTATATTTCCATTAACATCTCCATCACTTCATACACCTAAGTTCTTTCCAGAATCTTGGACCTTATAACTGTCTGCTTTTTAAAATGAGACACAAGGTGGGTGATATAATATTTTTTATCGGACCAACTTCTGTTGGTGAGAGAGCTGTGTGTGGCGCAAAGCTTGCCTCTCTCACCAACAGTTTGCTTTAGTGAGTCTTTTTCTGATACCACAATCTCTAAAACTACATCATTTTTATTAGCAGAAAAGAGCAGATCTAGAGCAAAAAATCACCTAATATTTTCAACAGCGAAGACCAATAATAAAAAAAAATAGCTTTCCAAGTGCCCCATCTTCCTTAATTGTTCCTTTGAACTCCAGTGAACCCGTTGGTGTTTTGCAGATTTCCAATCTCTGATATATATTTAATTAATCTCTCAGTTTTAAAAAATACATATACTTTATGTTACTTAGTTCAAGATCCATTTTGGCTGTAATTTATGCTCCTGTCAATTGGCTTCACTTTACAAAAGTCAGCTTTCCAAAGTTTGAAAGATTTCTGTTTAGACTGAATAAACTGTTGTAACTTTCTGAGACTGAGACTTTGTTCTTCATTCACATCAATGACAAACAGTATAAACTGCTCTTCATAATATTTTGTACTGTTCTCGTATTCACATCACCCAGGTCCATGTGCTAACAAAGACTATTTCTTTCATTTGCACAGTAATTTAACAGCTTTCATTACAGATTTTGCCACACAAAAAGCGGTAGCCAAATAGCAGGAACATGCCTACTAGAAGTACACTTCCCCCCCTCAAAAAAGTACTATAGTTCTCTCACCTCAGGTAGCATCAGATCATCCTGTTTAACGTCTTGTCGGGTGTGTGTCAGAATAAGAGCCAGTACCTCTACTGTCTTTCCAAGACCCATCTCATCTGCCAGGATTCCTCCAGGCCATGGAGGCCCTGCAATTGGGTGTTCACGGATAATGCTAAACCCAAACAAAACTTAACAAGTTACAAACTAATGTGACTAGGAGACTAGCATGTGTTCAAAGCAGAAGAGATAATAAATAATTTCTGCAGGTTACATATATAGAGAAATATGAATCTGTGTTAAAGAAAACTGCATTGGTGGCTACGTTTAAACACATTACAAAACAGCAATTTACATAATTTTCAAACAGTTAAGACAAACAAAAACTCCATAGAGCAACTTTGCACTGCAGTACACAAACTGCTATTTACTTCTCACAAAGTTTTTAATTTGTTAAAGTAATACAAGTTATCGTTTTCATCTATTTTGTTGTACAAGGTCAATAGAAAAATAAAAGATTATATTGTCTCTTTGCTGTAACCTTTTTAAACTTCAAAACACAAAACGGAAGGGCTGTAACATTAATTACACTTTCTACACAACACACCTTTTTTTCTTCTTTCATATTAAATATCCTATAACTCTATTCTGCATTTACTAACTAAAAAGGCACAGTTATTTATCAAACACTCTTCATGTAAAGATTTCTAATTAAATATTCACAAAGTAGCTTGCTTAGGTGTTGCCAGGAAAAAGTGTTCCCTCTAAAAAATAAAATCAAAACTCACCAGCCAGTAAATGGATTATAGTAGAGTTTTAATCCATCTTGAGTGATGACCTCTCGCCACAGAAAGTGTAGTGTATTTTCTACAGAGAAAGAGACCACATGAATATTATAAGATTTTTTCTGTCAATAATATAGCGCTTAGAATTGCTAAGCATTTTTATGACATTTAAAGACAAAAAGTAACCACCAAAACCTGGAATTAGCTTGTCTATAATTGGAAGCTCTTTGACATGTGGTCCCTATTTGTACTGTACATGTGAGCGTATGTGCACACCATAAACCCAAGTCCAGAAATTCTAACAAGCAATGTCTTCTGCCCCACATATGCACAGTAACTCTCCTCATGCTCCAGACTGAGGGTGGGTAATGGGCGGAGTGGCCGCCTACTGACCCTGAGGGGGAGGAGCCCTTCCCTGAGCCTTGGTGGGCAGCACCTGACCCTAGCAACCTGACCGGAAGACAGGAGGCGGGGCCAGGGATATAAAAGGCCTGCCAGAGATGCCAGTCAGGTCCCAGTGACCAAGGAAGCCAGAAGCCTCCCTAGCACACCCAAGCGAGGAGCTGGAAGCTGAGGACTGGCCCGGGCAGCTAGGCCCACTACTGGAGGACTGCTCGGAGAGTTTGTTTACCTGGCTGGAGGTTCTGGAACAACGGTGCCCAGAGAACCTGCATGGGACCCAGGTATAGCCCAGGGGGAAAACTGGAAATAGCCCAGGGGTAACCAACCACCATTTGGATGGGCCAGCACCAGGTCAGCATGTTCCGGTATGGAGTCCCGCTGACCTAGCAGCAAACTGCTCTGATGCTAGTAGGACCCTGGGCTGGCACGCAGTGGAGTGAGTAGGCCTGCGTCCCCCTGCCACCCCACTCTTGGATGGCAATATCCCTCCTTGGTTGTTTCTGTTCAGCAGCCTGCAACTGCTGGACCCCCGCCTGAGCAAGGGGACCCAGCTGGGGTTGTTGCAAACGGGTGTTGAACTGTGTGTGTGTTTGCCTGCCATCCCGCTCTGAACCAGGGCTTGGGCTTACAAACTGCTTTTTCTCCTGCCCTGCCCCATGTCAGGACTTGGACACTGAACTATTTGTGTACTTGCCTGCCTCCTCGCCCTGAACCAGGGCCTGGGCAGACAAACTGTTCCTTGCTGCCTGCTCTGAACCAGGGCCCAGACCTTGAACTAACTGCTTGTTTGCCTCCTGCCCAGCCCTGAACCAGGGACTGGGCATTGAACTATTTGTTTGATTGTCTGCTGTCCTGCCCTGAGCTAGGGTCGGGCCAGAGGACACTCGTGGGGTTTATTGTCGCCGTGCCCTGAATGAGGGCCAGTGCTTACGGACTATGGCTACAGACTGCGTGCGAATCCGTGGGCTACCTAAGAGTCAGCAGCCACAGCTGATTCCCCACAAGAATTGAGCGGGGTATCGCATGGCGGAGTGGCCACCCACTGAGCCTGAGGGGGAGGAGCCCCTCCCTGAGCCCCATCGGGCTATAGGGTAGAAGAGGAAGCGTGGGCTGATATTTCTTTAGTTCCTCTTCTTATCGCAATTTCAGCAAGATCCAAACAAGAGGAGACAGACGTGAATACTGGAATTCAGACAGAGACCACATATCTTGAAGAAGAAATGGAGATTACTTGCTTTTAACTGGAAGTTCTTCAAGTTCGGTCTCTATGTGCATTCCACACATGAATGATCGACAATCTGTATTTGGACTGGAGGAGACACACAACAGCAAAGATGCTTGAAGTAGTGCAGCGCCCACAACACAGCATATGCAGCAAAGGACCAAACTAGCATCCAATGTTTTATGAATGGAACTCTAGGTAGCCACTTTGCATATGTCTAATAACAGTACTTCCTACAGGGATGCTGTAGAGTAGTGGCCCCAAGCTGTGGGGCACACCTCCCTGTAGGGGTGCAGAGGAACACCAGGGGTGAGAAGTACAACAGAGCCTGGGATAGCCCCCTCAGGGGTATGAAAGGGAATGCCACCCAGCACCACTGCACTCCCAACCCAGCTCTGGCCACAGCTCTGCTCCGCCTACAGCCCCAGCTACACTCCATCCCCTGCTCCACCACTGTACAGCTCCTGCCCTAGCGCCAGTTCCACTCTGCCCCCAACCATAGATCCATCCTAACACTTGCTCTGACCCCATTCTAGCTCTGCCCTCATTCACTCTCCACCCAAAGCCAGCTCCATCTCTAGTCCCCGCTCTTCTCCCATATCTAGTTCTGCCCCATCTCTGCTTTCAGCCCAAGCTCCTCTGCTGAGATAATTGTACAGTAGTGGAGGGAGGGCACAGACAGATTCCATTACTGGTAACAGTGGTGAGGGGCATCAGGAAAAGTTTGGACACCACTATTGTACAAGCAGCTTGTACTCTCGTGGTGGAGAGATATGTACCAATGATAGTTCATAATGATGCACCCAGAAATCTATTCAGAGATTCTCTGGAAGGATAGCTTGTTCTTGCAACCTTTCTGCTATGTCAATAAATAACCCTGGTTATTTTCTGATCCATTTGGTCCTCTGTGGCTAGAACACGAAGGTACATTTGACATTGAATGAAGTCTCTTCTCTTCAGCAGCAGTATGGGGTTTCAGGAAGAAAACAAATTAAGTACATAGTTTGGTTGTCATGGAACTCAAAACGACTTTGGAGAGGAATTTAGGATGGACGCGACAGAAGACCTTTCCCTTGTGCAAAGCAGTACATGGTAGGTCTGCCATGAAGGCTCCCACCTAACTCACACTTCAAGCTCAGGTAACAGCAACAAAAAATGCAACCTTCATGGACTGTTGGGACACAGAGACTCTTTCCAAGGAAAATATATATCTTTCTCTACCCTGTCATGTAAAAGGCTGTATGGAGCCACTATCTGACATTAGTTGGACACGCAAAGAATGAATGGGTAGAAGAAAAGCCCTGCTTGCCAAGTAGACTGTCCACAGTTCCAGTAGTCTGGCCTCCTGTGAATCCAGGTACCTTCTATAATATGGTTATTCCTGTGAGCATGCCACCCCAAAAGGGACGCATCTGTTACAATGGTGACGGGGCAAGAGTGATGAAAGGGACATCTACTCTTACTTGATCCAGGTTCAATCAGCAGGTGAAAGAAGCAATAGCGGAAATAGTCACTTTGGCATTGGTGTGATCCATAACTGGTGTAGATTTACAGGAGTCAAGCCTGTAGACAGTGTAGATGAAGCCTAGTGAATGGTATCATAAGAGCAGACAGTGTAGATGAAGCCTAGTGAATGGTATCATAAGAGCAGAACGTCATGTGGCCTAGAAGAGAAATGCATACCTTGACCAGAGTCCTTGGTCTACAAGAAGTCTGTGCTATCAGACTGTTCATTAACTGAAATCTTCCCATGGGGAAGAAAGCTCTTGCCCCCATAAAGCTCATCATCTGTGTGAGCGTATTAAAATAGAGTTTTCTTTGTTCCTGCTCAAAGTTGCCAACCTAACCTTGGGGCTGGAGCAACTACCAAGAACCAATTGTTGAGATATGGGGAAACAGTGTTAATTAACCCTAACATTGCATTGGGCTGTCCCCAAAGAGAAGATTTTAGTGAATACTTTGGGTGCTACTGAACTTCCAAAGAGAAGGACTCTGAACAGGAAATGTCCTTGATCTACTAGAAACTGAAGAAACTTTTTATCAGATAAATGAATATCTACATGGAAATAAGTATCCATGTTGAAAGCCACAAATCATAAATAATATTATGGATGTTAGTGTAACCATCAGAAATTTCGACTTTTGAAGATGTTCCGTTATATTAGGTCCAGACTAGGTCTCTCCTCTCTTTATTTGAGGACTAAAAAATGAGACTAAAACTCTCTTTTGATATCAGAAGAGGCACCTATTCTATTGCCTTTTCAGTGCTGAGCGAGTCCATCTCTTGCTGAAAAATCACGTTATGAAAGTGGTCCTTGAAGGGGGACTGGGAAACAAGCTTGTGGGGAGAGAGAAAGAGAAACACTGAACTATAGTTGGTGGATAATTTCTAAGACCCAGCCATGTACCAATTATGGGTGAAAAGTGAGAGTTGGCCCCAAAAGATAAGGGGGGGTAAAAAGACGGAGGCACCAACAGTGGCAGGCTGATCTGGGTAGAAGTGTCAGAAATCATCTTTAATGGATGGCTGGGAATGGATAAAGGTCATGGAAACAGAGGGGGCTGAAAACCAAAGCTTTTAAATCCTCTGATAATAAGTGATCCGCAGATGCGCCTGTGTGTGTCTGACCAGAAGTTTTTGCCACAACCTGTTTTCCTCGCTGGTGCTGCTCTTCAGCTTTTTCTGTGATAATATTCTTAATGGCTTTAACTGCAGACCAACAAATTTGCTCCCATCCTGACCAGTTGCCAGGAGCAGCTTCCCTTGTGTTCAGGTCAACTTTCTCAGCTTTTAGGTGAGTTCTGAGAGGCCTTACATCACTTTCATTGGCCACTTTGTATAAATTGTTCATAAAATATGGCTTTGTAGAGCTGCATAGCCTCCATGCGAACAAGGTGATCAGCCCAGTGAAGTTGCACTTTTTGATTAAGGCAGGGGCGTGGAATCTTTTATGGGTTAGGGGCCACTGACCCACGGAAAAAAATCAGTCGGGGGCCACACACAAGTGAGAAGCCATGACTGAGAAGGAGAAAGACACTCCCCACATTCCCCTTGCACATTCCTCTCACATACCAGAGCCTGGGGGGAGCCCAGGCAAGTAGACTCTGTGTGCTTCAGCCCTGTTGGAGGGTGGCGGGAGAGGTTGAAATGCCAGCACAGGGTTGGATTCAGGCAAGCTGGGGCCAAATCTGGTCTCTGAGCCTTAGGTTCCCCACTCCTGGATTAGGGATTCAACACTAGTAATGCAGCATCAGTTCAGGACTTTGATGACTGGTATCCCATTTGACATTTCTCTAATTCCTTCAAGTGCCTTATTGAGAGTTCCCAAATCAAAGGTCTCTCTCTCTCTCTCTGGAAGGGGGATGGAGGGTAGGAGACTGAATAAAGGGAACTTGATAATGTGGTGAGACTCGTTCTACTGCCCCTTGCTACTTCCTGGTACCTGAACTTCTGTAGAGGATATATTCTAGGGATGCAATAGTGTAGTTGATTAACCGATAAGCAAAAGCTTATAGGTTAATGCTATAGACTACACCCATTTCCCCCCTCCCCCAGCAGCCTGGCTCAGTCCTGGCTTGCAATGGGTCCGGGATCTACCCCTGCTGCAGCTCTGCATTTAAAGCGTACTAGGGGCCGGGCAGGCAGGCAGCCCGCCCGGCTCAGTTCTGGCTTGCACCGGGTCCAGGAGCTCAGGCACCACCCGCAGATAGGGTTTATCAGAGGCAGCAGCACAGGGCTACAGGCAGCTAGTTCACGAGGGGATCTTGTTTTTAAACTG
Organism: Rafetus swinhoei; assembly: GCA_019425775.1. NCBI lineage: Eukaryota > Metazoa > Chordata > Testudines > Trionychidae > Rafetus > Rafetus swinhoei. The sequence goes on from CM033440.1 coordinate 105,726,506, forward strand.
GCTCCCCTCACAGACCATCTCCTGCCTGGCACCCTGAGACAGAGGCAGCAGCATGGAAACAGGGGGCTCCTCAGGAGTGAGGCCGGTGTGCACCAGCTGCTGGCCCCACACCCAGGGACTATAGAATAGTCGACTGACTAATAAGAATTAATGAGGTTACTCGACTATTCAATTAACCGATATTTAACATCCCTAATATATTCTAGATTAATGCACCTGCCTCTAGTGTCTTCTCCTTCGGCCCAGGATGTCAATTCCCAGGAAGTATATAGAGTCAGCCTGAGTCTCTCAACAAGTGAAGGGACTCATCCTTTTTATTACTGAACAGTTCAACTGTAAAAAGGTAAGTCCTGTATTGTGATCTGGACCTCCCTGAAAGCTTTGAGGGGTGAAATCAAGACACATCTTGTAACTATGCCAGGTAAGCCTCTTGGTGAGTGCTTCATTGGAGCTTGAATGGATTTCTTTGCCATTCAATAGCTCTCCTCTATGAAGGACAGAAACTGGGCTCTGCCCTCAGGGGGAAGCTTGTCCTTAAAGTCAGCCAGCCTGAAATAATTGTTAAAAATCATATTTAGCTAACAAAGCTTGGCAGATATGGATATGGAGTTGCATAGAGGAAAATACCTTTCTTAGCAGAAAGTCCAACCTTTTTGAACCCTTGTCAGCCAAGGTGGTTTTGCAATGCTGTGATCCCTGTATCACTAGGAGGTTGGGTGTTGGTGGGAGAAAAGAAATTAAACTTATTTGGCAGGGTCTAGTGTGCACATCTCAGCCCTCTTAGGCATGGGAGCCCATTGGTCTGATGTACCCTAGTCTACTCTGGCTAGCTTCATAATGGACCTTGAATCAGTATCACCACCTTGCTTAGACCTGTAGTCTACAGAATATCCAGAAGTCCATGTTGGAAGTCCTGGACCTCCTGCACTGGTATTTGGAGGTCATTGGTTATTCTTCTGAAGTACCTCCTGGTACTGCCTATGTGGTCACTTGGCAGAGATAGTGAGAATAGTGACAGCTTCATCCAGAGATGAAGATACCCATCAGCACCTCAAGACATGAATCAATATCGTCCTCCTTGTACTCTGTGGAAAACACCAAGTAGGAGAAGCATGGTATGACACATGAATGTATCTGGAGTGTTCTCCTTAGAGGTTCCACAAGCCCTAATAATGCAAAAAGGAGGGATCAATTGGATGTGGGGGACCCACTGCATCAGGTACCAGTGGTTCTTGAGAAAGTCATATCTGGGAGGATGGCATCCAGAGTTCCTCAAATGCCTATCAGAGTTTAGCTCTCCATGAGAAGAAGAAAGACCATCCAAGGCATCTGATGCATCCACATCAGAGACCTGCTTTCACCCCATTTATGGGGCCAACAATACTAGCAGATGCATGCTCCTGCCTGAGGGCTGGAAAGGAGATCGTTCTTGTGTCATGGAAGTAGTTTCATGCTCCAGTATGGCAATGTCCCTCAGAACTGGGCTGGAAAGAATAGAAGATTGAAGGTATGGGAGGAATATATCCTCAAGTGTAACACAGGTGTCCATGTGACCCGGGGTTTGGGATGTTTCAATGGTAGGGACCAATGGTTTCACTGTATCCCTGGAAGTTGTAGTTGGGTGGTCCTTTAAAGAGTGGGCCAGCACTGAACAAAAATCATGTCCAGCACTTCTGGATGGAGCTGGCAGTAGATGGTCAATGTTTTTCAAAGCAAGAGCCACTGATGGAACCAACAGATTCTTGTTCTTGTGTGCACTACCTTTCAGCCTCGGGTTTTTCAGTGGTCCTGGACAGGCAGTATCCACACATGAGGGTCTCCAATCCTGGACAGGTTCAAGGGGAGATCTCTTTGTTTAAGGACATATCCAGATAGGGATCTATACTTGAGACCATGACAGTGTCCCTACTTTCCTGGGAAGTTTGGGAAGAAGATTCCTTGGTTTAGCAGCCATAGAAGCCACTCCTAAGCTTGTGTTCATAGAGGCACTATTCATTTGGTGGGACTGATATACAAGGGCATCTCCTTGACCCAAATCATAGTAATGTCTCATAGCCTTCTTCATAAGGTGTTTTCTTAATCACAGCTCATGAGCTTCACATATTCATGGTGGAAACAAGTGAGACAAGCACTATGCTTCTCACCCAAGTAGTAGAGACAGAGTTGCTCATCATCACTCTTGTAGAAGAAATGAGTGCAAGACATGCAGCTCTTGAATCCCCTAGGACTTTGGACATAGTCCCAGACAACAAGGAAGGAGTCTCCAGTAAGGGGGGGGGAAACAAGCTATACTAACTATATTAATATAAAACTATTTACAGGCTATCAAACAGAAAAGCTGGAGAAACTGATGGACTCAGAGTTCCTACTTAGGCCATGCAATAGGAACTGGAAAGGTGTCGGCTTGCACTGCCTCTTACGTTGTCAGTCTGAAGCACAAGCAGAATTATTCCATGTGTGTCAGCCAATGGACATAGATTATTAGACTTTCTGGGCTCAGACATATAGTGCATATATACACCCATGTAGAGAATACACTCAGGAACCAGTACTTGAAAAAGAAAGAATCTTCAGAGTACTAGGGTCAACAAGCTTGGTCAATTGTTCCCTGGGTCAGCACAATTATATACTGTAATAAAGTATCCTTAATCTAGAACTCTGGCTTCTTGATTAAGGATACTTTATCAAGTATCCTTGTTGATTACAAAATGTCCATACCAATGCAGAATCAATGCCAAGGCTGCTCCAAAAGACATATTAAGATTATAAACGTAATGAACCATAGTAAGGAAATTCAGTTTTTAGTCCATAATATTCAGAAGTGTAATAGGACAGTAGCTACTTTTCAAACTTAAATGCTTCAATTCTAGATAACTTTATTTTGTGAAATGTCACATTTTGAAAAAAATAGTAAAACCTAACATATCCAGATCAACAATGTCTCTGTTAAATTCTAGACCAACAAGAAAATGGCACAAGATTAAAAAACACACAAAAAAAACCCTCTTAACTTGTTGCCTTGAACACCACTACAGGTTGAACTTCTCTAGTCCGGCACTCTCTGGTCCAGCAACATCCGTGGTCCAGCATGCTTTTAGTTAGCTGGATGGCCACTTATCATGGGTGTGGCCAAGTTTCCTGCGGTGCCATAAAGTTTGTTTACAGCTACCAGTCCTTACTCTCAGTGCTTTGTGCTGTTACTTAGCTCTATTTTAATTTTAATGTCTTCTAAGACCCCAGTAAGTAGTGGAAATATTGCTAATGCTGCTAGACAATATTGACCTCACATGGTCTGGCAAATTCTCTGGTTCAGCATGGTTCGGGTGCCAAGGATGCCAGATTAGAGAGGTTCAATTTCATTAATAATAAAAGCTAACCTTCCAATTATTTAATTATTGAGACTATTCTGATAAAATTATGTTAGCTCATATGCAATGATTTTTTATACTATACTGTTCATTTATTTTGAGTAGTGCTTTAATTAAGATGTGCATTTGTTGTCCAGAGCCATGTACTTGCCACTAGTAGGGTTGTTTCTGAAATTCTCCCGATGCAACATCCAGTTCACAGCCTCACTTTGGTATGGCCTGAGTATAGGAATCAATGCAGAGTGCTGTACGTCTTTCCTCAAAAGCTGGATTTCCTGCTCATGTGTGTGCCTTACAAAGTCATACAGCTCTTCAATATTTTGTCGTTCCAGCTCTCTGTCAGATTCTTCCTCATCCTCCTCCAGCACATCTGCATATATGAAAGAAGGCTATTCATTATTATCTTTGCCCCATCTTTATTAGCCACTAGTAACACCTCAATAAAATAAGCTTACCTTTATTGCTACATGTTTAGTTAATATATGAAAATAGTTAAGTACTACTTCTATCAAGAGTATGAACTGACTATTTTAGCTGATTGTTCCATGGGGAGGGGAAGAGTGGCAGTAGTAGTCAAAGATGGGAACTGAAATTCCTGAATCTTAACACTGTGTTCCCCCAGCCTCCTGAGCAAGGGAAGGGAAGAGAGAAGAGAAACGCTCTGCCTGACTCAAATATGATAGAAAATGAGAGAAATGCTTCCCACATCCACAGAGGTGACTACACTTTCCTTCATGTTATTACAAACATTGTTCTAATGGCAAACCTAAAAAACACAAATAAATGGGAAAACTGCATGACAAAACACACTGTTTTCTGAAGCACAAAACTAGAAAAGTATAAAAAATTACACAGAATTGAACTCCAAGGAAACATGCACTAATCAGGACCACAATGTCAAATGGTTAAATCAGCCTGGCTTTATTATTTCAACTAAACTAGACTGATTAATATCATCAACTAAGGATTAGTCTTTAGTTTCTAAGTCATAACTGGGGGGACTTGTTTTGTTTCAATTGTTTTAATAAATATTTTTCTAGATATTTCATGCTACCATTGAAATGTCAGCCTGTCAATAAAATTGATATAGATGCACTGTAACATTCAGAAATGCTTGCTTCAGAATAGGGCCAGAATGGTGCAGAATAAAAATAACCTTATTTAAGAGATAATTGTCTTAAATTTGCTTACTACATATTTTGCTTTGCTAAGTGAAATGCGTTTTTCCTAAAACAAAAATGCTAGCAAACATTCTTGAATATCTGAAAATAAACAGTATGCAAGTTCATGAATTTCACATATACATGCAATATGAATTTGAGTGAGTAAACGATTTCAAATTCTCTTTCTTTAAAATTATGAAACATTCTCTCATGATGACAATTGAGAATCCAACACTAGTGTGAGTATACCCTTGGGAAATCTCAAATGTGAAGATAATTTGCATCACTAGATTGTAAATACTCCCTAACCCTTAATTAATTTAAGTTGTTATATCCAATTTATTACCAAGAATTAGGCCTAATTAGTGGTGCAAGTATTTCATATGTTTCTGAGCCATACAAGGAAGCTAAATAATCAGAATTCAGTATGATAAATGTTTCAGGATTTTCTGCTCTCCTTTCTGAGGGAAAAAATGCTTTCTGATATTCCGGTCCTATTTGTTCAGAAGGCATAATAAACATTCTGCTATTTTCCAGTTCTCAAAAAGCACTTCTGTAAAATTAGCAAGAGTACCATTACAAGTTCTTTCTGCAGATGTATCATCTCTCATCATGCATGACACATATCATTAATCAAAGAACCAAAGATCATAAAGAGAAGAAATTCTTTAACTGCTTATATAAATCAATGCTAGGAATCTTTGTAACAAACATGATGCTCATTCAAGCAAAAATTGGATCTGGTTGGTTTTACTGAAACCCGGTGGGACAATTCCAATTCTCATGATTGGAATGTTAAAATCAGGGTTAAAAACTAATTAGGAAGGATTGAGTGAGCAAAGGGGAGGAGAAGTAGCACTCTGTAATAAATATCACTTATTTCTGAATCACTGACAACTCAAAAGAAAGTTATCTTAAATGCTAATAGATAAAGCACAAAATTGGATATTAGTCTATGTCTGCTACAAGCTCCTAAATCACATTAGGGAACATGATGACTGTCTGAATACTATCTATGCAATGTAGAAAAAAAAGCTCTGTGATAACAGGGACCTCAATCTGAGAGACATATGCTGGGGAACCTCAAGCTGTCATTATTAAAACATTCTTGAAATGCTGCCTTAAAGTAAAAGAATGGAGAAAAAATATTTTCTCTTGTCACACAGGTAGGGTTGCCAGATGGTTGAAACAAAGATACCGAACATGCACGCCTCAGCGCTCGCGCTCCCCCCCCCCACAAAAAAAAAAAAACTGGGAAAAAATTCTGTTGAAGAAAAAAAACCGGGGGTGGGGAAACCAGTTGTTGAGGGGAAAAAAAATTATATATATAAAAATAAAACAGCATTAAAACAGCATGTCCCCTTTAAGAGTGAGTGCAGGGATAGGAACAGGGGAGCGGTTGAGTCCTTGCTTCCCCTTGGTCTTTTTGCCGGCAGCCATTTTGTGCTGGCAGCCTTGCGGAACCAGGTAAGCATGGGGCTGGGGTCAGGGGCTGGGGGTGTTGGGGGCCGGGGGGTATTCGGGGGTGGGGAGGCCGGGCGCTGAGTGTTTGTAGGGTTGCCAGGTGCCCGGCATTTTCACCTCCTGAATGGGGGAAAAAAAAAATCAGAAAATTCCGGACATCTTAGGTGTCCGGTATTTTCTGAATTTTTTTTACCGGACAGGAGGTGAAAATACCAGACTGTCCAGGTGAATACATGTGCTGTGACTATCATTGTGGCCCCCAGGGCTTCCAAAGTTGAGTAGCCCTGGTTTAGATAAAACAAATTCTGCATTTTGACAGGGAGTTAGACTAGACGACCCTTGCAGACACTGGACTGGGACCATATTCCATTGGTATCAATGGGGATAGCTTTTCCCATCTCAGAAAAGTGTTATGAAGATAGATTAACCCTCCTCCTGAGAGTAAATATTTATGGTGACAATTATATATTTAGGGACAAAGACAATTGCCACAACAGACAAAAAAAGTTGTATAATTATTGTCTTTTCCTTAAAAATATCATTGAACCAATTGCATGATAGTTAGATTATTTTACCTGGAATTATAAAGTTGTAGTATTTCTCCATTAGTTTCTGAATCAGCTGATTGGCCTTTTTTATTCGCCCACCTCCATCACTAAGAAACTCTGGTTTGCTTAAACCAGCTTCCAAAAGGTAAATTCCAACCTGTGAGACACATTTGCAAGGAAGTAAAATAGCTTTAGAGAACAAAAAACAAAATCGAACAATGCTTACAAGTTAGAAAGTCACATTTGCCAAAGCTTGAAGACTGTTAACTATGGATATACTCTTAACGCCATGAAAAAATTTAGCACGCCATACTTAGGAAAATCAGATGGTTTCTAAATTTATTTTAAGTGAACTTGATGTGTAATGATTAATGGTGATTATTCCAAAAACACTGAAAACATGTATGCAGGGAACTGCTGAAGAGTACACTTTGAACTGTATTTTAGAAAGGTGTTGTGGGCCTCAAGTTTGTCAAATGTTCACCTAATTTTCTATTTTATGGTATCAAACACAAAATGAGCTATTTTTATTTGAAAATCCCTTTTTAAATAAACTGAATGAACAAATACCTTTAAAGCTTGATCCTCTCTAGGTCTCTGATAAAGTCCAATTACCTTCTTCTTTTGCAACCACCTCAAATCTTCTAACATTTCACCACTGATAGATGATTCCACCAATATGCCCTCTTTATAACCACCTAAGCTTTCTTTTTCCTCATCACCCTCTTCTTCTCCACTTCTTGCATGAACACAGATTTGCAGCTGATCACCAGAATCTGTTCTCATCAAAGTAAAACTCCTTTTATGGATCTTCTCAGTAAGAATTTTCTCAGGGAGAAGCAGCAGAACAAACTCTCCAAGCAAAGCTTTCCAAGAACTGTCTGACTGGTAAGGCGAGACTACAAAATTCAGTTGTACAGATGTAGAGGTCAAGATGGAGCAGGAATCTTCTCCTTCATCTGTTAAGGAACTCACAGACTTTGAACCTCTGTTTTCTTTGTAAGCCAGTCCTTCATCAATGCTATCATCATCTATAATAAAGGATTCAGAAGAGGTGCTTGGACCTGGAACAGATTGGTCATCTTTCATGTCATCATCCAGTATTATCTCCTCATTTCTTCGGTCTTCATGCATATTCCAACAAAGCTGTTTCTTTTTCTCCTCATCCATCCTCAGTGGAGGCGCACGCTTTCGACGACTGCTCATCTTGGTATTTTCCTAGCAGTCTCGCAATGTCTGAAAATGGACTAATATTAGTCAACAGTAGATAACTAATTAGATACCCACATAGATCTTTTACTGTGCTATAATTGAAGAGTTTGTGAAGGTCATTAGTTGCATCTCTGTTCATTAGGGATGCTGCAGATAGCTCAAAGTGTCTATTCAGTTTTTATAAATACCACTTGGCTCCTGCCCCAAGAAGTCACACAAACAAAGCCATGTAAAAAGATGCATCTTGTGATGTTTTTAAGAGATCAACTGCTTTTTTTAATCAGAGAAACTCATTTGTTTCTTCTGCTTAATTCAACCAACACTCATTTTTTTTCAAATGAAGTTAACACAAGGAGGACTTTTTCCTTTTGAATAAATTGTTTCTTGGAAGTTATAATTAATCATTAAATAAGACACCTGCAAAGTGAAAGAAGAAAGGTACACAAGAGGATTGAAAAATCCAGTCTCCTGCAGTAAGCAGGAAGCTTTCCCTAGCAAATGTAAGGCCTGCTGCCGCTACTAGTTTTGCCAAGCAGTAACAGATTGAAATTAAAAAGACTGACCAGTTTCAGTGCCATTATTTGGAATCCCATGGGGCAGCTGTGAAAGCATCAGAGATCATATTAATTTCACACAGCTGATGCTGAAGAAAACAATGAGCAGCAGCTAAGGAAAGTGCTGGAGTTATCCCTTGAAAGCAGAGGCCAATCCACCTGCAACAGTCTGTTGTTTCCATAAAAGGAGAAGAGACAAAATGTTTCAAATGTTTTCAAGCACCCAGAGCAGGATGGAGTTTCAAATTTATCCAGCCACGTACTAGCCAGAGGATGACATAATGTAATAAATGGTTTGGAGCCTGACCTTTTCAGTGGGCTGTTATCCATGGACATCCCTGATGATGTCCATCCTACTCTTAATACTAACCACTGGCTAGCAGCTTTATTCCCAAGGCCTATATATTCAAAAAGTTAGTTGTCAAAAATTTGATTTTCAAAAAAGATAGATTCATATTAGCTTAGCAAAACACTTGAGCTCATCAAAAGATTCAAAATAACTATGTTATACAATTTCATTTGCTAGGAATGATGGGCCAAATTAACAGATCTATACTTCCTGTTTTGAAATTGTTACTGAATACAAAAGCATAGAAGCAGATACACTAAAATACTCCACATATAATCAAAGGCCCCAAGACTAAGGAAAAGTTCATTCTAGAATGACCTAGAAAATTTCCTGAAACACTTGAAGATCTTTAAAAGGGTCCTGAGAAGGGAATATTTCTCTTCTTGTATCTCACACAGTAAAAAACTCACAGGCCTGACATGCAATATCCCAAAAAATTGTCTTAATCTAATAATAAAACACTATAGCATTTACTGGCATTCACATACAGGAAGTTAGCTCTAAGCTGTTTGTAGACTTGCTCCCTTTGATTGCATTGGACACATTTTATTGTCCTCTTCTAAACAGATTCTCACTGCAGTTTCTGATCATTCAATATTCACAGTAGCACCACAAAGAGCTACAAAAACATACTACCATTTAGTTTGGAGTTTGATCGGTTTCATAATTGATTTGTATGAAAGGAGCAAGTGAAATAGAATAACACTATAAGACAGTGGTCCCCAACGCAGTGCCCGCGGATGCTATGGCGCCTGCCGGGGCATTTATGTGCGCCCGCCGAAACATCTGGGCTGGCCCCACCCCCGGCACATGCGTGATGCCAGCCCCAGGCGCAGGGCGCGTGGCACATGCGCAGTACCGGCCCCGGGCGCTGGGCGCGTGGGCGGCCCCGTCCACGGGCGCGCGGCACATGCGCGGGGGCGGCCCCGCCCCCAGATGCCCGGCGCATGGGCAGCCCCGCCCCCGGACGCCCGGCAGCCACGAAAGGTTGGGGACCGCTGCTATAAGAGAACAGAAGGAAACAACTTATTTTTTACAAAGCATCAAATTATCACCTCACAGCACTGCTCTTAAACTAGTGATGTAAAATTTCAATTAACTGGCTAATCGAATGGTTGATGCAATTTGCGTTGACTATTTGATTAGTCTATAAGGGTGCTTCCACCTTTGAAGTGTAGCAACAGACCTAGGCTGTTGCTACACTTCAAAGGAAAAAGTGCTGCGGGGAGCATGGGGTCGGCGGGGGACCCAAGCAGTCCCCCGCTGGCTCTGTGCTCCCTGTGGTGTTTCAAAGCGGCAGTGCCGCAGGAAGTCCGGGGTCAGCCAGGAACGCCGGACTCACTGTGGTGCTGCCGCTTTGAAACGCCATGTGCAACCCGGGGCCAGCTGGGGAGTCCCATCTGGCCTCGAGCTGCATGCGGTGTTTCAAAGCGGCAGACCTTGGGCTTCACGTGGCACTGCCGCTTTGAAGCACCCCTTTCTCTCAACCCCCTAGCTACTACTTTCTGATAGAGGGAGCAAGGGACAGGGAAGTGAGTAGTCGACTAGCATGTTGACTATCCGATAAGCATTTCCCTATCTTAAACTGGATGGCTCATGGTGAAAAGAACATAAAATACTATGTGCAACTATATCTGAACCCTTCCCAGGACATAAAACATTACTTAGAGCACAAATATGGTTCTTCCAACCCTGTATAGAATGGTTAATTGTTGTGTTCCTATAACGTTTTTCTTCCTTATTTCTGGATAGGCTGTTTATCACTCAATCCCCAAACTAAAGGACCAGTGGACTGCTTTTTGTCTGTCCCTATCCTCTGATCTGTCCAGCTTACGTAGCCATACCAGAAGAGTAACTTCTGCTGGCACAGCTCTCAGGGTCACAGGCACTCACCACATCAAAGTGTAGTCACCAGGGAAGGATATGCAAGTATACCTACAAAGAAAATCATGATGTATTTTAGGAAATAATTAAAACTTAACTAATGAGGAAAGATTGAAAAAAAATGGGTTTATTTAGTCTGGAGAAGTGAAGATTGAGGGGGACATGATAACAGTCTTCAAGTATGTAAAAGGTTGATATAAAGGTGGTGATAAATTATTCTCCTTAACCACCAAGAATAGACCATGAGTAAATTAACTTAAATTGCAGTAATGGATATTTAGGCGAGGCTTTAGGAAAATCTTCTAACTGTAAGGATGGTTAGGCATTGGAACAAATTACGTAGGGAGGTTTTGGAATCTGTGTCATGGAGATTTTAAAGAACAATTTAGACAGGGATGATCTACACGGGTTGTCGGGGATGATCTAGAATTGTGGTGTCCAACCAGTTCTGAAGCACTAAAGTGGCTACTACTATAGTGAACTAGCCACACTCAACCAACCAAATAGCCACACGAGGCTAGTGGCTAGCATGTTGGACACCACAAATCTAGAAGATAATATATAGTCCTGCATCAGTGCAGGGGATTTGACTTGTAGACCTGGAAAGTGACCTAGTTAAGTCATCATTGCTATGAAAGGCAGCATGACTATCTAAATGAATCCGTAGTACTGGGGGAGCGGGAAACACCTAAGAATTTTTATGTTCTCTAGTCCAACTTCTATTAAAATCAACGAGTGTCTATTATCACTGAAAGTTGGGGTAGGCTTTTTGTGGGGGACTTAGGCTCACACACTATGGTTAAAACTTTGATTTAAGTATGTATTCCCCACGCATTGAACAATAGGAAGATGTGAGTGTTTCTACATTACACTAAGTGATATGTTGATATATCAGTAAAAATATCATCACTTACAGTCCACTTAATGTTCCACAGGCTGTACAAAGTAGACTTAGTCTTATCCTCAGTCTTATCCTCACTTTTCAAGATTATAACCATTGAAAACAAATTTCATATACTTCAGTATTTTACTGCTATACATTTTGTACTTGTTTTTCCTATAAACCCAGCAGCTCTAGCTAATGCTCCACACTCCCTTCAACTAATGTTTCCCACATCGCCAAAACAATTCTTTGGGAACTGTGATCCACAAACAGGTTCTAAAGATATAAACAGATATCAGCAGTATCTTTTTAAAATCATGTGAACTGAACTCTCCCATTGTACTTGGTCTCTGTATCATATTTAATTATCATTTTAAGGATCCCACATATCTTTCTTTATAAAGTTATACATTTCCCTATGCTTGCTAATACGCAGCTGCCCATTCATCCAGCTGACAGGTGGGTGAGAGTAGCCGGGGAGCCAGCTGCCACTCTACACTGCTCTCTAGAGGTTATACTGCAGATCTTGCAGCACAGGGTAGCAGCCAGCTTCCCAGGAGTGGGGCCAACAGCCGAGAGCCAGCACACACCAGGAGCCTGCCGGCTTGTAATGCGGAGCATGCATCACAGGGCAAGTGGTTCCTTGCTCAGAGAGGGGACAGTACCCCAAGAGTGAGGCAGTGTGTGCCAGGAGCTAGCTTACACCCACTGGCTCCTGGCTGCTAGGCCCACTCCCGGGGAACCAGCTGCACTGCTGGCTCTGAAATATAAGACTTATACTGAGGGCACTTCTCCACCATCCTTCCCTTCCTAGTCCCATCCATCCAAAAACAGTTAATCATGTAACCATTAGGATTTTTATCAGTTACACTGTTATTGTTGTTAATCCTTTTTTATATCCCTCCTGCCATCTTAAATTTAACCCACAATTTACCTTTCATACAAACAAGATTTTATAAAGCCTATATTAATCAACCAGTAAGAAATTATTTTTCATCATTAAGATGATTCTAATGAACTTAAATTTCAAACACTGCACCACTAAAAATCTGCAAGTGAAACTGATTATCAGTATCAACACTGAGAAAGGTGCAAGCATGGGCGGTCTGTACAGCTAGGGCTGGAGGTAGCAGACCCCCAGATCCACCCACAGCCCTGCCCCTGCATCTGAGACCCTGCCCCCACTATGGGGAGGAGAGGCAGCAGGGCAGTGTGGCAAGCATGTGCTCCACCCCCATGGGGACGGGAAGACAGGGGAGAAGGCAAGTGCATGCACCCCCGTCTCCCCAGCCCCAAGCACCAGGAAGGGAGGAGGCTGAGTGGCCAGGGCCTCCCCAGCCCTGGAGCACTGGGGAGGGAGGAGGGCACGCGGTTCCAGCCTCGCTGTCCTGGAGCACAGGGAAGGCAGTTGCTGGGGGCAGCAACACTCCGCCCCCACAACACCTACAGCAAACGTTCTGGGCGTGGAGTTTGGGTGGAGCTATGTCTGGCGGTTTTGGAAAACAAAGCCTTCACCCCTGCCTAGGCTACCGGACGCCCATGAGTGCAAGCTGTAAGAACAGAATAAACAATGGCAAGCTAATTCCATTTTTAGAATTCTTGTACTTAACATGAACAACAAAGGCAATCAAATCCATGGAATTTTACCTGCAAGAACCAGCTGTATACAGGTCATAATTACAAACATAATTAAAGAAATCTGTTCCAGACATAATTGTAAGTGTCCCTATTTATGATGCAATCATGCCCACAATATAAAACCCAAATCCTGCACAGAAAAGCATATAGCTAAATCTTTGACAGATTGAGGGGTTTTTTTTCTTAACAAAACTAAAGTATTTGTAACAATTTCTGAATTTGCAAAGATCTTTAAAAGTATGCTATGTCACAATATTTCTTACTTAATTGGGCATAATTTTTTCCCTCATGTCATTCTTTAGGAGTGCTCAGATTTCTTAGATCAATGGTCAATGTACAAGTTTAACCATTAACTGATAAGCATCAGTTTATCAGTTTCTGTTATGGTTAAACTCTTCTGCCCTGGAGGCGTGCCATGGCTGCTGGCCGGCTCCTTGCACTTCTCTATGAGAGTTATACTGCAGAGTCTGCAGCATGTAGCGGTAGCTGGCTCCCCAGGAGCAGGGCCAGCCAAGAATCAGCACATGCCGGGAGCCTGCCAGCTTGTAATGCAGAGCCTACAGCTCAGAGTAGCTGGCTCCTTGCACGCAGTAGGGTAGTATGTGCCTGGAGCCAACTTACACCCATATCTGTGAACTCCTGAGGATCTGGAGATGATGTCTAGGAATTCCAAAGGAGTTCACACCTCCATTAAAAAAATTTTGGGGGTCTTCAAATGAAAGGAAGGTTAGGAACCAGTGTCCTACACTATGTTTTTACATTACTATTGTATGCTCCAATGTCATACATTCTAACATCCGTTTCCAATCTTTCCTATATTGCTGAAGAGCTATTTGAAACATCAACAGAATACGAAAGCAAAAGTTAAGATTTTCTTTTAAATAATAAAATTTCATCTCAGCGTACTACTCCAAATAAAGCTATTAATGTGGAAGGAAATGTATGGTATTCGATATCTCAAAATACTGCATTTCAGAAGCTGATGAACTTTGGGCAGTACCAATGTTATTGACATTACAACTTCACTCACTAGTCTTCAATTTTTATTTTTCCTTATTAGACATTTACAGCATGAATATGGAGCAAACAGACTAGTATTTATAAACACATGCAGACACCCCTTTGCAAATATACACAAACCACACTCCACCCTGAAAGAACTTCTGAAATCCAGCTGTTCTTTGAAGCATTCCAGCTGTGAAGCTCACAGCCCCCACTCTCCTGTATCATTATACAGTGGAACCTAATTTATCCAGTATAACTGGGATCAGGGCCAGACCAAATAAACATAATTCAGATAAACAGATGAAAGGGCAAAAAGTTTCAGCACTGGGTGTGGAGGGTTCTGGGACCCTGCTGGCTGACAACTCAAGCTCCACCACCCAGGACTGACCACCTGAGCCGCTCCACCTACGGATGACAGCGTCAGTTTCCCACACTATATTCCTGGGTGTGTGCCATTGATGGTTTGGTTAAGCTGGGAAGCCAGATAAGGGAAGCAGGGATAAACGTGGTTCTACGGTATTGCAATGTATTCAGTCATGTCTCACACTGCAAGCCCTTTGGGGCAGGGACACTTATTTGCCTTTTCCTAGAGCACCACACAGTCGTGCATAGCTACAGAAATAAGGGAGACAAGAGCCGCCAGGCTAACTCCGAGCAACACAGCCCAGCGAAGCCAAAAGGGGGTGGGAGCAGGGGGCGAAGGTACCATCGCCTCACTGCATGAGAATCACTGGCTTAGCACAAGGGACACTGACTGCTTTGGGCACCGGGCTCAGCCCCACTCGGGGCCTGGCCTAACCCGCTGCACCTCGCATGGCAGCAGGGGAGGAGACGGGCAGACACGGTGCCGGGTCACGACGCAGACACGGGCAGGGGAGCCGCGGGGAGGGACACGGGGCGCCCTGCGGGGAAGGGACCTACAGCCCCGGCGCCCCCCGCACTGAACCTACCGCTAAATCCGCTCCTGCGCCGGCCGGCGCCTCAGCGCCCCGCCCCGGCTGCGTCAGGCCCCTGGGGGCGCCCCCGGCAGGAAGGGGGCGGGGGTGCAGCTCGCGGGCAGCCGCGCTCGCACGAGAACCCGCCGCGCGCGCCGCGCCGCCGGGGTACTGCTGAGCCGAGGCCTCAGTAAACAACGGCCTCCCAGCCCCGCGCGCGCGCGCTCGCGACAGCACCAGAGCGCGCCCCGCTGGAGGGGGTGGAGGGAGCCTCCTGGCCCGCAGAGAGGCTGCGCCGGCGGAAAGGCGCGGGCGCATGCGCAGTGGCCACGTGGAAGCCCTTCCCGGTTTGCAGGCCGGGGCACAGAGGCGGGCGGCAGGGCGCGGCTGCTGCGGCGGCGGCGCTGGCGGGGAGTGTAGCAGCCGCGCCCTGGCCAGTTGGGGGGTTGACCTGGGACAGCCGGACCCAGGGGCGCTGGTGGGAGAAGAGAGGCAGCAACAGCCGTGAGATGCCCGCCGCAAATGCCCCGCACCGCGTGCCCCGCGCAGAGCTGGACTTGGGAAATTGATGCCTTGGGAGCACTTGTATTTGGTGCCCTTGGGCCCCACGCTCCCTGGCCCCCATGCACCACATCCTCCCATTGCTCCCTAACTCCTACTCTAAGCCCCACTTCTTCGCCGCAGCCCTGGCCTGCACAGTGCCCCAAGTCCTGCAGTCCTCTCTCGTGCCCAGTTTCTCCAGTGGAGAAACTGACCTGGATGCACAAAACAGCTGGCGTTGCTGCTAACTCCCCTCCAGCCTGCTCTCCTCTGTGCACCTCCGGGGCCTTTGGAGGGTGCGTGTGTGCGGGACGAGCAGCATCAGAGGGCCCTTTACCCACTTGGGTTGTGTAGCCACCTGGGATGCACAAGGCGGCAGTAAAGCAGCAGCTACTTATGCTTACCTCATCCCTTCACAGTCCCTTGGGGAGGAAGGTAATAGAGATGTAGCCCTATTAGTCTGGTCTTGCTGAAACAAAAGACAGGACTATGCAGCACTTTAAAGACTAACAAGCTGATGAGGTGATGAGCTTTCGTGGGCCAGATCCACTTCCTCAGACCAAATTGTGGAAGAAAATTGGCATGACTATATATACCAAAGGGATACAATCAAAAAAAGTGAACACATAATAGACAAATCAGATTTTAGAACAGTGGAGGGGGGGAGGTTAATGTCTATGAGAGAATGATATTAGAGGTGATAATTGGGGAAGCTATCTTTGTAATGGGTAAGATAATTAGCATCTTTGTTAAGGCCCATTTGTAAAGTGTCAAATTTAAGCATGAATGACAGTTCAGAGGCTTCTCTTTGAAGTCTTGTGTTAAAATCTCTTTGAAGCAGGATGCAGGTAATCAGGTCGTTGAGACAATGCCCATTCTGGTTGAAATGGCAAGAAACTGTTTTTTCTTTGTAAAACTGTCTGATGTCTGTTTTGGGTGCATTGATTCTTCGGCGAAGTGTCGGAGAAGTTTGTCCAATATACATAGCAGACGGACACTGTTGGCACATGATGGCATAAATTATATTTCTGGATGAGCAGGAATATGTGTTCTTGATCTTATAACTGAAATGGTTAGGTCAATGATGGTGTCAGCAGAGTAAATATGTGGACAAAGCTGGCAACAGGGTTTGTTGCAAGGGAAAGTTCCAGGGTTGGTATTACTGTGGTATGTCCTGTGGTTGTTGGTAAGAATCATCCTGAGGTTAGGTGGTTGTCTATAGGAGACTATGGGTCTGTCTCCCAGAGCCTCTCGGAATGTAGTATCCTGTTCCAGTATAGGTTGTAGTTTATTGATAATGTGTTGGATGGGTTTAAGTTGGGGGCTATAGGCGAGGAACACTGGGATGGGGGAGTATTGTTCCCCCAGCATGTTTGTTTGCTGGGAAAAATCAGGGAAAAGCTGGTCATACATATAAACACCCTGCTTTGCTAACAGCCAGGAACAATTTCTGCTTCTACACAAGGAACTTGTACCTCTGTTCTGCCCTTGACCTTGGCACCTCAGGTGGGTACCTCGGTGGCCCCAACTGAAGGCTGATGGTGACATGTAAAATGCAGTTCTCTCCCACCCCCAGAGCAGAGGGAGAGCAACAAACACAGCAAACTCCCACACAGTTTTCCACTTCAGCTGTGGAAGGGAAGGAACATTGGGGCACCCACAGAAGGAACTGACTGATCCCTTAGGTGTTAAATAATGCCCAGCTATTATGGTAATGGATGCACTAACATTAGGATGACCTGATATTTGCATATTATACTGCTCTACAGCCAAAATGCTTCTGAAATAAATGTAGTCAAACTTTACTAATTCTGGGTCACTGAGAACGAAAATGATGCTTAAAATTGTTGATTGGCTCTAGTTTTCAAGATATGCTATTGGGTCAGTATATACGACCCTTAACTTGGGAATGGCGGAGGATAAGTGAGTTATAAAGGGAAGGGATCTCAATTTAAACCAGAAATGACTAAAATACATCTTTGCCTGGATCTATGAATAAATCTATGACTGGGTTTGGACAGTACTTGCTTTTTAGGCAAAACAATGAATGATGCAATCTGAAGCTGGTATTGCGTCATACATTATATGAATTGCATCATGTTATTCCTAGAAGTCATGGATGATGCAATCATAATGAAGCTTACATCACTCTGCTGAACAAATTGCCCTATATCAGCTCTAGAAATCATAGAGTGTCGTGCTCTCTTATTTGTCAGTGTTTGATTTTGCAAAGGGACACATTTCTGTTTAGCCAAAGTGAGCAGAGATGCCTCGTGCTTGTGTGAACAGTGCAGATAACTTCTGCTATGTTTGTGGTGAAGTGACTTTTGCATCACAAAAGCGCAGTATAACCACTATGGTTAAGAAAGCCTATCGCCTTTATTTTGGCTGCAAAATTGGAGATCAGGACAAGAGGTGGGCCCCACACATATGCTGCAACACTTGTGCAACAAATCTTCGCCAGTGGTTGAACAGGAAAAGGAAATCTATGCCTTTTGCAGTGCCAATGATTTGGAGAGAGCCAACAGATCATACCAGCAATTGTTACTTCTGCATGGTGCCTCCAGTTGGGAAAGGTGTGTCAAAGAAGAAAAAGTGGACTGTGCATTATCCAAACATTCCATCAGCTATACGCCCAGTACCCCACGGAGAAGGACTGCCGGTTCCTGATGCACCAGAATCATTCTCACTTGAGTCGGAAGAGGATGAAACTTCTGATCCTGAACCATCAATGTCACAGGACCCACATTTTCTCCCATCCTCCTCCTCTGAACCACACCTCATAACACAAGGTGAACTGAATGACCTTGTCAGGGATTTGGAACTACCCAAGAGTAAGGCAGAGCTGTTGGGCTCCAGACTACAGCAGTGGAATCTCCTGGCAGGTGATGTTAGGGTTTCCATGTTCCGTTACCGTCAAAAGGATCTTTTCCCATTCTTCTTCATGGAATGTGATCTTGTAGCCTGCAACAACATCGATGGTGTGATGGCAGCCCTCAACATCGTTCACGATCCAGATGAGTGGAGACTGTTCACTGATTCATCAAAGACGAGTCTTAAAGCTGTTTTGCTGCATAATGGCAATGTTTTGCCATCAATTCCAGTTGGTCATGCAGTCCATATGAAGGAAACCTATGACAACATGAAACAACTTTTGAGGTGCATAAACTATGACCAACATCAGCGGCAGCTTTGTGGCGATTTGAAGGTTGTTGCTCTCTTGCTTGGTCTGCAGACTGGATACACAAAGTACTGCTGTTTTCTCTGCGAATGGGATAGTCGTGCAAGAGATTCCCACTACATCAAGATAGATTGGCCACTCCGACAGTCATTGGAGCCTGGGAGGAAAAGTGTTCAGCATCCACCACTTGTTGAATCAAGGAAGATTTTGTTACCACCCTTACACATCAAGCTGGGTCTGATGAAGAACTTTGTCAAGGCCATGGACAAACACAAGCAGCTTTCAAGTACCTCCGTGGAAAATTTCCAAGGTTAAGTGAAGCTAAGATAAAGGAAGGTGTCTTTGTTGGTCCTCAGATTCGTGAACTTCTTCGAGATGATGCATTTGACCATGCACTGCGTGGCAAGGAAAAGACGGCATGGAAAGCCTTCCAGTTAGTGGCAATAAATGTTCTCGGAAACAACAAGGCAGACAACTACAGGTTGTTGGTGGAAAACCTCCTCAAGGTATACAAAAGCCTTGGTTGCAACATGTCACTAAAGATACATTTTTTGCACTCTCATCTAGATTTTTTCCACCGAACTGCAGAGCAGTGAGCCACAGCAGCGATTTCACCAGGACATTGCAACAATGGAGAAACGCTATCAGGGCAAATGGAGCCCATCAATGCTTGCAGACTATTGCTGGACAGTGACAAGAGATGCTCCATTTAATGAATACAAGAGACAAGCCAAGAAGCGAGTAGACACTGAATAGGACTAAACTATGTACATAATCGTTTTTTGCCTTTTGTTTCATAATAAATTTTATTTATATAACCCTTTTGCTGATTTTTAAAGTGCTACATAAACAGGACAGGTGAAATATTATCATGTAAAGCAACCATAAACACATGAAAAGACCTAGGTTTACAATTTATGATTAAAACTCTACTATCTACACAATATACATAGACGTAAAATGTAAAAACTTAAATATCTTGGAAACAGTAGCCAATCAGTTGTTTTAATTGTCATATTTGAATTCAGCACATCAAAATACATAATAAATAGCACATTTTATCTCTGAAGCAGACGACTTCTAAAAAATTGTATACTAGTGTTATTGGCACTGGGTGTTAGGGGCTTTGTCTTGTAGATGAAATTACCTTGCCTCCATGGAAAAAAACAGTCCTGTTTTTCACACTAACTAAAATGCATTTATACATTTATTATAGTGAGTGGATAGTGACATTTTTAGGATCCATCAACTTATTATAGATTGTCTCACAGTAGAACTGTTGTGTTTTGTTTTTGGAAAAACAGTTCAAAGCAAATCACTTGTCTCCTTTTATGATTGGACTGATTCACCCAAATCAGTAATGAGTTGGCTCTAAGCCTGCAGGATTTGATAGTGCAAACCTGAGTAGCATCCTCATTATGTTTCATGATAAAGGTTACAGAATTGGCAGATTCATACAACATAAATTCATACAATGATATCAGAAAAGTTAAGTCTGCGCTTTTCTCTCCTAAATCATAAGTCTAAGAGGAACAACAGTTGAATAAATGCTGCAAACATTCATTAGAATAAAGTCACACATTTGCTTCTATTTGTGACCTCTTTTATTTGCTTTCCCTAAACATTTGTATGTGCAAATTTTTGTTAACAATAATGTTATGGAAAGAGGATTTTCCAGGAGTACTCATGAAAATATGTATTTGTATGATCATTCACATCAGAGCTGTTTGCATCGACTTTTTGAAAGCTTTTCTGGGACTAGAAATCATCCAGTCAGGGAGCAAAGACTAAGAAATACACGTTGAAACTCTCCAGTCCAGGACTCTCTTGTCCAGCAGCTTCTATGGTCCAGCATCATCATAGACCCTTTGGGTGCTCCAGGGTTGGAGTACTCATGGGGAAAAACCAGTACAGAATGACCATGGCTTTTGCCAGACCAGAAAGCTGGGGGTCAGAGCTCAGGGCCAGGGCACAAGGCACGGCAGCTGAAGCAAGGGGGGCTGGTGGCTGGGAGGAGAGCCCGGTAGCTGGGAGCAGTCTGGAGGTCAGCAGCAGAGGGACCAGCATTGACTTTCCCTGGTCCAGGAAATTCCCTGGTTTGGGACTGATCAGGTTCTCAGACCAGGGAGGTTTAACTGGTAATAAATTATTAATAGCAAATTCTCAAAGCAGTATCAATGATGGACAATGTCTGGCAAACTGTGAGCTAAAATATGTTTGCAAAAATACTCTGAATAACTTAAAATAAATTCATATAAAATATGTCCGTGGATAATTTAAGGTGTAAAAAGACTAAATGTCTAATAAATTGTATAGGCCATTTTAAAAGTTGCAAAATTCTGAAAAGTAAGTGTCATATCTTGCTGTAAAATAGACTAATATTCACTTAGGGTACATCTACACGACAGAGGAAGATCGAAGCTGCCGCTGTCAATCTTCCAGGGTTCAAAATAGTGGTCTAGTTATGACAGCTAATTCGAAGTGAGAGGGGCACTCTGGTTGATGCCGGTAACCCTGCTTTCACAAGGAGTAAGGGAAGTAGAAGGAAGAGGATTCTTTCTTCAACTTCCTGATGTGCAGACAGCGCCAAAAGCCAAATTAAGCTACTGTGACATCAGTTACACAATTAATGTAGCTAAAGTTGCATATCTTAATTCGACTTTGTCCCGCAGTGTAGACATACCCTGAGGCTACATCTTCACTGCAAGTTTTTCCAGCAGAAAATATGCTAATGAGGGACTTATTAGCATAAGTCACGAAATCAATAGCATATTTTCTGCCGTTTCTTTTTGCGCAAGGGGTTTTTGCGCATAAAGAAGCAGTGTAGCCACTTCGGTTTTGCGCAAAAACCCCATTTTGTGCAAGATCCTTATGCCTCTCCAATGCCCTGTAGAGGGGATATTGTTTTCCAATACAAATAAGCAGACATAAATCAAGAACTAATAGAACTTTTGAGCCTCGCAGCAACCTTTTTGTGCTAGATTCTGCTACCTTTTAGGGTTGCCAGATGGTTTAAAAAAATACCAACCCCCAAAAAAAGCCAGAGGAAAAAAAAGAGGGAAGACCAAAGTTGTTGAGCAAAAAAAGGGACCCTAAGCGTTATTAAGCAAAAATAAAATAAAACAGCATGGCCCCTTTAAGTGCAAGAGGGGTGAGGTTGAGCACTAAGACCCAGGGAAGGCATTGCTTCCCCTTGCTTCAAGTCCTTAGGCTTTTTGCTGGTGGCCATCTTGTTTTCTTGATTGAGCCCCCCCAGGTAAGCAGGGGACTGGGGGGGGAGGGGGGAGGCCATGGGTTGGGCCCAGTTGCCGAGTGTGTCATAGGGTTGCCAGGTGACCAGTATTTTCACCTCCTGGCAGGGAAAAAAAACAAAAAATACTGGACATTTTAGGTGTCCGGTATTTTCTGAATTTTTTTTACCAGACAGGAGATGAAAATACCGGACTGTATATATCAATACCGAACACCTGGCAACCATACTTTTTGCTCATCTTGAGTTGAATCTTACTCCATAAATAGGCACTGAACTAATAAAATCTTTAAACACAAGTAACCATATTGACTTCAGTGAGACTAAGTATTTCATGTGAGTAAGGGCAGCATCTGGATCTGAGTTTGAACCTTTGAGTAAGGACACTTTTACTTTATACAGTTAATGTATGCCTTTTAATGTATCTTTATAAATCCAAGATTATTGAAATGTGAGAGTAAGGAGAACACAATGTGTTGGTGCATTTGTTGGCACTCAGACTATGTTTCCCAACAATAATAAAAGCCATTAGCTTGCTGGGTCTGGTTCTCCAATATTTTTGGCTAGTTTATGTCAGTGAAACTTCATTGACTTCAGTAGAGCTAATGTAAACTAATAAAATCAATATAACATTATAGAGAACCAGGCCCGCTGAGTTTTAGTGTGTTTCTGTAATGTTCTGAGTTTCACACCAGGACTCTGCTTTGTTTGTGATGTACTACCCGTCTCTATGAATAGAAATTCCTTGCTTGAAAAATGATATAGCAGTAAGAATATGCTACCAGCTACCTAACCAGAATGGTGACAGGGATTGTGAAATGCTCAAGGAGAAAATAGAGGCTGTAAACACAGAACAGAGAGAATTACAACTATCATCACATCACATGGTGCTCTCTCAGCTATCTAGTATGCTAGGCTGCCTGGGCTCTTACAATATACACACAGTCCATTTATTTTCCCAAGGGGTATCATTTTTCTTTAGATTCCAGGCACAACAGAACACAGTAAAGGCAAATATAAGAAAGATCTTCCCACCCTGCTTTCTCTATCATACGTAGCTCGCGATCTGAGCTGTCCACTTCCTGTTCCTGTCAATTTTATATCTTCCCCTTATGGGGCTTATTATCCCAAACCAAGACCCTTAAGTGCCAACAATCTTCATACCAGGTTAATTTCTTCCAATTAAGTCTGTAATCTTCTCTGTTATACAATTACTTTAGTGACCTGGGTGCTACAGCTACCACATTGTTACATCTCATTTTGACTCTGGCCTTGTCTACATGGGCAATTGGATGACAAAACATTTTTTGTTCACATGCTTCGTCCACATGCCACAGTGACAAAAGCTTTGCCATAACAAGTGGTGGTGTAAACCGCTCATTGTCAGCAGGAGCAATGCAAACCCCATTCATGAGAAGGGGAGCAGAAATATTTTGTTGGCAAATATGCTGACAAACAGAGTTTACACTGCCCAGCTTTTAGCAGTGTTGCTAAAAGCGGTGTAGTGAAGAGAAAGCCTGAATGGCTGTTGCCCCAGGAAAAAATACAAAGATAAAATTTCTAGACACCGTAAATGACTCCTTTTTCGAGCAGCTTGTTCTGGAAACCACAAGGAGAGAAGAAAATCTTGATCTAGTCCTAAGTGAAGCACAGGATCTGAATATAGCCAAACTACTTTGTAATAATGACCAAAATGTAATTAAATGTAACATCCTTGTAAGGGGGAAAATGCCAAAAACTCCTACTACAGTATGATTTAACGTCAAAGAGGGAAACTAAACAAAAACAAATATGCTAATTAAATGGAAATTAAAAGGAACAGTCACCAGGGTGAAATGCCTAAAAATAGCATGGAGAAAATTTAAAAAGACCCTAATAGAAACTAAATTAATAAAGAAAACATTAAGACCAAAAATGCCACAATGGCTACACAGCAAAGTGAAAGAGGCAATTAGTGGCAAAAAAAAGTCCCTTTAAAAATTGGATGTGAAATCCTGGTGAGGAAAATAGAAAGGAGCATAAACTCTGGCAAGTCAAGTGTAGAAATATAATAAGGTAGATCAAGAAAGAATTTGAAGTGCAATTAGTAAAGAACACAAACACTAACAGCAAAATATTTTAAAAATATCAGAAGCAAGTAGTTTGCTAAACAGAAAGTGATGCTGCTGGACAATTGAGCTGCTAAAGGAGCACTCAAGGTATATGTCTACACTGCATTCCTCTTTGGAGAGAGGAATGCAAATGAAGCTGAGCGAAATTGCAAATGAAGCGCGGATTTGAATTTCCCACACTTCATTTGCATAATCACATCCAGGTGCGATTTCAAAATACCTTATTTTGAAAAAAGAAATGCTGTCAACTCAGTGCGATGGCTTTTGTGGATCCCATTCTTATGTTCCTATCTCTCTCCATTCATTGTATAGGGGGAGCTAGGCACTTGACCCTGGCTTTGTGGATTCTACTAGGTGCCAAGGCACCAAAAAGTTGCATTGCCTAAGTTCCTTTGTGGGTTTGGGTCCAGGTGATCTACAAGCTATTAACTGATCCCTAGCCTCTCAGCATTAACTGGGAGGCAGTTGAGTGGGAAGCAACTTAGCTTTTACTTGTATATCTGAGGCTTGACCTACAGTTACAATCTCTGATTTCAGCCCCAATTCAGCAAGGTACTTAAGCATGCACCTAATTTTAAACATCTGAGTAGTCTTAATGTAATCAGTGGATACACTCATGCTTAAATTAAGCACATTCTTAATTATCTTTCTAACTCAAGGTTTAATAGGTAAATATTCTATTCAATATTTTATTTAGGCCCCAATTCAGAAAAGCACTAAAGCTTGTGCTTAAATCCCAGAGAGCCATTTAAATGCTTAGCTGAAGTGGGAACTTGTTTTTTTTTAGCAGTCAGCTCAGAATTCTGATGTGTTTCTTCTTCATTAAAACTGCAGAACTGCTACTGCACATGAGTATACTCATTAAAGGACACATTTTCATTTCATCTATTCGTTCATCAGGCTCAGCATTTAAGCACTCAAATAAGACACTTTTATTGCTTTAATAATCCTTGATATGAGTTATCTTCCTTGCCTCTCTGGATTCTCTCCAAGTACTTCAACAACTAAACAGCTCTCTTTGCAAGTAAAAGAAATCCATGAAGGGAAAGGCTGGCATGCATTCACAATGTCTATAAACAAACCAACCAAAACAATAAAAATAATGGAAACTAGCAGGGAATTTAGGCCCAAAATATCAGTTTATGTGTAATTTCAAGGCTGCTTTGGGGAATGTGAAGATGAGGATCTAACTCGATGAATATGGAGGAAAATGTTAGAAATGACACAGTCAGCATGCTGCAGGTAGGAGAGCATGTTCTAATTTAGCACACTTGCTCTAGGGTTCTTGAGCACTCAACAGCAATCTACAGCTCCTCTCTTTTAGGGAAATACCCATGTCAAATGATGGCACAAACATTACCTGCCTTATCCCAAGGGAAATTCCTCTAGGGTAATGCTGGCTCCATTTGTACAGCCAGAACACATCCCTTCTTGAGGGGGAGATTTGAATGAAGTCCCAACTCTTTAAAATATTCAGCAAATTCAAACTTTCTCCTAAGGCCAAACACTTTTCAGTAGCCAGTTCTGTGGATAAGAGGGGAGTTTGTAGTGCAGATTGGAGATGACAATTTTGCTCTAATTCCTTTAAAATCTCATAGGAGTGGCTTTTTTCAGCCAGTTTCTTTTTACAAAATTAAATTTAGTCATCACATTTTCTGTCACAGAAAATATATTAGCTCCATTTATGTACCAGGAGATTATTTTACTTGCTCATAAAAAGGTATGGGGTTGCAAAGAGCCTCCTGAGTACTCACATCACAGGCTAATCAAGTTAATTAATACGGATTGGAAACTGCCTACAAAGGGATTGTCCTTTAGGCTGAATAAGTTTTTGGTTCAAAAATTAGTTCAGACATCAGTGTGGCTTCATGAAAGGAAGGTTAATAATGGGCTTTTTTAGGATAGTCTTACATTTAATTAACCATTCTAAATTCATTTCTAAACCAGTCTTGATAATTGCATTGGATGCTCACCCAATTGTACAGAATAGTAATATATATTCCACAGTGTTCAGCATTTTGGTTTTAATTCTGACTTAGATGCTAAACTAAACTATTGGGCCAGGTACTGAGCTGCACACTAGTAGTATTTAGTACCACAGAGGAGGAGGCTGTGAGTTGTTTTAAAACACTTTTATGCTATCTCCTACCCAAGGGCTTGATCTATGATGACTCCAACATCCTGGATTGCTGTAAATCAGTGTTGTTGTACATCATGCCACAGGCTGATGGCCCCATGGGACTGTTCTAGCATGTTCCCCCCCCCCCACCCCCCCACACACACATTATTAGCCCAGGCCCTGAGTTAGGCAGCTGAATATCTGTCTTCCCTTGTCTCATGAATAATTTTGGGGCTTCACCAGGAGCTAGGCATCCAGATTACACATATTTATATTGTAAAAAATAAAAGAAATAGTCTTTTTCAATTTACTAATAGAAGTACACTCAAGCAATTTCTTTACCATGAAAGTTGAACTTACAAATTTAAAATGATGTACAAAAATAATTGCATAAAACTAAAACAATGTAAATCTTTAGTCTATAAGTCCACACAGATCTGTTTCTTGTTCAGCCAATAGCTCAGACAAACAAGTTTGTTTACATTTGCAGGAGATAATGCTGCCCAATTCTTGTTCACAATGTCACCTAAAAGTGAGGACAGGCATTCACATGGCACTGTTATAGCAAGCAAGTCTCCATGCAATAAGCCAGAACCCCTGAGCCTCAGTTCCCCACCAATGGGCTGGAGCTGTGAGCACTGTCTTGTGGTGATGAGGGAAGCACCGAATGCTGTACTTGCCTGCAAATGCCACCGCTGCAGCCCCCATTGGTCAGGAACTGTGGCCTAACTGGAGCTGTGGGGGTAGCATCTGCATGGAGTCACCTGCCCCTCCTCCAGAGGCCACAGGGACATGCTGGCTGCTTCTGAGAGTGGTGTGGTGCCAGGAGCCTTCCTGAGCTCAGCTGCACCACCGAACAGGAGCTGCTCGAGGTAAGCATGCTGCACACGATTCCTTGCCCCAGCCCTGAGCCCCTTAATTTCCTTCCAGACCCCAAATCCTGTGCCTACCCTTGGCTTGCTTCAGCACCCTAATTCCCACCCAGACACTACCCCCCAGGAGTTCCATGAGCCCTCTCATCCTCACCCCAAATCTCTCATCTCCAGCTACACCCCAAAGCCAGGACTCCTAGTTGGAGCCCTCACTCTGTGCTGGTCTACACTAGACCCAGCAGGTTGGCTTAAGGTACACACTCCAGGTACACAAAATGAGTAGCTGGAGTTGGCAGCATCCACACTGTGGGTGGCCGATGGGAGAAAACATTCCCGTCAGCCTCCTTTACTCCTTGAAAAAGGAGGAATACCTGATGCTGACGGGAGCTGCCCTCAGTGTATGATTTAGTGGGTCTATACTATGCTAGACCCACTAAATTGAATGCCAGAGATCGACCTCTGGAGCATCGATCTTCCAGTAAGTATAGACGTGCCTTCCTTCCCACACCAAAAGCCTCTGCTCCAGCCTGGAGCTCTTTCCTGCATTCTTAACCCCTCATTCCTATGCACCCTGGAACATAGGGAAAGCTCTGAGCCTTTCTCCCCACCCTCCATGTGGTCACTTTGTTTTAAATTAGGAAAAAGGCTTGTATACAGGGGCCCCACAAAATCTAGTGGCTCCAGGCCCACAGGAGAGTTAATCTGGCCCTTCGATGACAGGATCTGCTTCATAATAATCCAAAGCAGCATGGACAAACTCATGTTCATTTTCATCACCTGAGACAGATGCCACCAGGAGCAGAAGGTTGATTTTCCTTTTTGGTGGTTCAGATTCTGTAATTTCCGCACCCAAGTGTTGCTTTTTTAAGACTTCTGAAAGCATGTCCCTTGTCCCTCTCAAATTTTGGAAGGCACTTCAGATTCTTAAACGTTTGTTCAAGTGCTGTAGCTATATTTAGAAATCTCACATTGGTATCTTTGTGTTTTGTCAAATCCGTAGTGAAATTGTTCTTAATGAACATGTGCTGAGTAATCAGCCAAAACTACTTACAAAATATATGGCAAAAAGCAGGTAAAACCAAGCCGAAGACATACAGTTCTCTCTGCAAGGAGTTCAGTCACAAATGTAATCAATGCATTATTTTTTTAACAAATGTCATTAGCATGGAAGTATTTCCTCTGGGACAGTGGCCAAAGCATGAAGGGGTATACAAATGTTTAGCATATTTGGAATAAAAATAGCGTGCAGTGCCAGCTACAAAGGTTGCATATAAATATTTGTTCTCGCTTTCTGGTAACATTGTAAATAAGAAGCAGGCAGCATTATCTCTCATAAATATAAACAAAATTGTTTGTCTTAGCGATTGACTGAACTAAAAGTAGGACTGAATGGAAGAGTAGGCTCTAAAATTTTACAGTGTTTTGTTTTTAAGTGCAGTTTTATAACAAAAACATTTACATTAGTCTGTTGCACCTTTATGATAAAAAGATTGCACTACAGAATTTATATTAGGTGAATTGAAAAATACTATGTCTTTTGTTTATCTATTTTACAGTGCAAATATTTGTAATCAATTAGTTTTCAATTTGATTAAAATTGATTAATCATTTTTAAAATTGTGATTAATTTTAGTTAATCTTGTGAGTTAACTGCAATTAATTGGCAGCCCTAGTTATGCTTTGTTTTACATTTTGTGTAATAATTTAAATGATCTCATAAAATAACATGACAACATAAAGCTTCTGAAGCCAGAAAAGGCATTCAGAATCAATGGCTTATAATATAAAACGAAAAATAAAAATCAATTGAATACCAGTTTCTATTCACATGCATGTTTAAATCTCCAAAAAGAATATTTAAAAGTGGTGGTGGGGAGGGGGGAGATTGACACAGTTTAAGCATCCTAATTTACAATCTAGAATATGTTAAGAGTCTTCTATTAGTCCTTTCCTTTGTAATATCACCTTAGAACTTATTCAGACACGCATTCTTATTCAGACACGCATTCATAAAGCCAACACGAACACTGGTCATGTAGCATCAACTTTTCCTGAAGCAGTAAACAAGACAAGATCTCTCTCTCTCACTATATCTTTGGGATCTTCAGCTAGAAAATACATGCAGTAGTAGGGATTGGACTTGATGACTTCCTGCGATCTCTTCCAATCCTATGATTCTATGGTTCTCTGAAAATGTAGTCTCGGTGCATGGAAAACATATGCTGCTTTCCCTGATATAGCTGTATTTGTGTATTTGATCTGCAGAAATGTTTTTTATTTCTGTATTCATGCGGCTTTTGATGCATTAGCAGTGACCAAATAAAATTAATAACAGACAAGATAACTGAAGCAAAATGTAGCTTTCTCACCTCTTTCCCTCTTTCATAAAAAAATGAACATTGTGATGGGACAGACTTAAAGGCTTTGCGGAAAACAAATGGCATTAATCACATGCTTAAATGCTTTTCTGAATTAGGGCCTATATGCTGTATTATTGTTCTATTTGTTTTTATGCAGTAAGAAAAGAGAAGCAGTCAGCATAGGTCTTTTACATAGATGACAGGTGCTTAGAAGATAAGGACAAAACTGTATAAAGTGCTTTCATGTTTTGAGTTGGGGATGTATAGTGTTAAGCAAAGAATGTAAGGACAGGAATACATGAATTTGTTTACTCTGTCTACTGTGATTTCAGTTTAGAAAAAAAAAGCAGACTATGAATCTGGAGGAGATGAATCTGCGAACAAGTCAATTTACCTGTGATTTGTACAAAATAGAATGAAGAGAAACTAACTGCGGGTACAATTTGAAAACAAGAAGCACAATGATATGAAAGATGATGATGTCTTATTTTTAGCTAACGTGTGTTAGTTGAACATATTTAAATAGACACGTGGAATTCAGCAGCTGTCCTTTGTTGCACTGACTATCAACTACCATCAAACCACTTGAACCATTTAGGTTCTTCAGTTGGGTTAATTTAAAAAGTGGAAGTTTCCTGTAAGAGCAGATTTCCAGTGCCAATGAAACAGAGGCTTTTTACAAGCCATTACTGGAGGGGAGAGGGGAATAAAAACACAGACTGTAGCTATCAGAAAATTGCCTCTGGAATTTTTTTTAAAGAGACAGTATCAGTGCATTAGCATATCACAAACTATCAGATCATGTTGCTTTAATTCAATAGACTTGAGTGAGTTCTACAACCAAGTGCCTGAATCACTTTAGATTTTTTCTTTTGAATAAATTCTGTTTACTCATTGTTGGAACTATTTTGATATTCCTCACTTTATCCATTGCTAACCCAGGAAAGTTTTAAAAATAACTCATCAGTTACTGTTAATCATTTGTTACACACAAACAAAATGAAAAACTGGTCTTTAAATGTGCCCAAATGTGGTATTTTTCTTAGTAATTTATTAATTTTCAGTCTTTCTTTTTCACATTTTATAGACCAAGCCCAGGGCTAGAGTTACTGAACAGCATTTTCAAAATATATCAATAATTTTAGGTGCCTCATTTTTTGAATGTCCAACTTGAGACACCCTAAAGGGGCCTGATTTTCTGAAATTGCTGCATTTCTTCAACTTCATCATCATTCTCAAGCTTCCAACCCAAATTCTGCCAAAACCTGAGTAATTAAATGCTTCAAGAAATGCTTATCCTAGCTAGAAAGTCAAAGTGGTGCAGTTTCTGTCAACAAGACTGCACTGAATGAAGAGTATAAGCAAAAGAAATAATAAAAAGAAACATATGTACCAGAGATTTTTTTCATGCTTCTGGTAGACTATTTAAGATGTAAAATGCACATGTGCTATCAAATATTTGTTATAACACAGTGGACCTCATTTTTAAAAGGATTTCAGTCTAACCTCTAATTTTCTAGGTGCAATCTTGTGTGCAAGTCTATATGATTGTACCAACAAATCAGGCAGTTAGAAGTATAAATGCTGGTAACTCATGGCTGCATATAGTTGTGGTCAGTGCAAAATTTAGACTGTAAACTTCAAGCTCATTTTTT
Organism: Rafetus swinhoei; assembly: GCA_019425775.1. Lineage (NCBI taxonomy): Eukaryota > Metazoa > Chordata > Testudines > Trionychidae > Rafetus > Rafetus swinhoei. The sequence continues at coordinate 105,757,597 of CM033440.1, forward strand.
AATATCAGTAACTTTATTCTGTATCTATTAATGTTTCTTTTGATACTGTAATTATGGTAATTACTAAAAGGTGAAATAATTTAAAATAGTTTCTACTATTGTACTTCATGTTTGCTATTCTACTCTTTTCAAGTAGAATGAACGGTTAGGCTCAGCCTAGAATAAGGGACAGTGCATAAGTTGTACAGCATCAAATATAGCCTGTGAAGAATCTGTGCTTTAGAAAGGCACAATTGCTTCCTCTTTTTTGAGGATGAAGTATTTTTCAACAGGTCTTTTCAGGAAGCAGCATACCGTATAAATGCCTAGCTATCTGTGCTCACAGGTAAATAGGAATGTGAATACAAGGTGTCCCTCCCTTCCCATCCAACTCCATCCCCTCCCCATCAGAATCACTTTCTTTGCTCTAGTCACAGTGCTCAGTGTCACAACCTAGGCAACAATAAGACAGTCTTACACAGGGAAAGGCCCTGGTGCGTGCATGGTCCTGGTATGTCAGCATGTCTCAAGACCCCTTTGTGTCCTCCTGCTCTCTTCCTTATGGCTTTCCATTCAGGTCCCTCTGCCTGGAATCCTTGACCCACTCTGTTATGCTCCTCCTCTTTCAAGTTCCTCCTTAAAATGCACTTCTTTCATGAAGTTTATAGATCCCAGTAAATTATCTCTGCAGTGAAGTGTTAGCTAATTAAATACACTTTTATATGAAAAACCATCAAAATAACAATTATGTAACTACCACAATAGGCCTAATTCTCCACTGCCCAGCTCCTAGCGTAGTCACTTCTCCTAATGCATAGCAAGTACAAAGTGGGTCTAAAATGTTGTTATCCTGATTTAGTAGGCTTTTAGACCCACTCTGCACCTAATTTCAAACAGGTGTAAATGAATACAGTAGAGAATGAGGCTATTTCAGTCCAATATCACTATTCAATCCTACTGGTCTTATCAAACCCATCCTTCATTTGCCATTGCAAACACTCTGAAGCAGAGGTGCCTGTAAGTCTGTAAAGTGTCATGCATATTGTGCTAGGGATGTAATTAAATAAAATACACAGAATATTCTAGTTAATAAATGCCAACAACTTTCTAGGATGCTTCTCTTAATCAGAGATTACTTTGCATCTGTTTGACACATAAATGTCTTCATCAGTGTTGGTTCCCTAGAACACCAAAAAGGTTCCTTAGAAAGAACTGGGCCTTTACTGTGCTCTCTGTTTTCCAAAGTGATACTTCTAGAAACTTCAAGGTTTTGTTGTTGTTGTATGAAACAATCTTACTCTAGAATGGAATGGATTAGATGATTGGAGGTCTTTTCTGCCTCTAACTTTTATTATTCTGTTTAATTTTTAATGACATATGTAGAAGTGAAATATTAAATATGGTGGAGAAATGAAGGAAGCAAAGAACAGCTGTTACATATCTGTTCTTTTCTTTTCTGTGCTGAGATTAGTCATGGGGAAAACTTCAGACAATAGATGAAACTTCCAAAAATACTATGTACCTGCTCTGCTCCTAAAGCATTGCAGATACACATTGCTCCCTCCTGTGGGCTGTGAGTAAATGCTCAGTTTAGCTCTTAAGGACATAGTTTTTGTGTTGCTGTTCAGGGTTGTAATCTAAGGATGCTATTGAATCCCTGGCTCCTGGTAGAAGGCCAAACAGCAGCTATGACCAATGGTATTTTTTCCCCATCAACATTTTGCAGAAACATTTCAACTTTTTTTCTCAGATGCAAATTTTATCATGATTATCCATGCCTCTGTAGTGGATTACTGCAATGAGTTTATATAGGACTACCCTTGAAAACCACTGGGAAATTTCAGCTAATGGAGAAGAAAGCTGCCTATTTATATCACAGTGTTTCACACTGGTTCTTCATAGATTTTACCGACTTCCACTGAATTTCTGTATTCAATTTCTGGTCCGAATTATGATCTTTGTAGTTGGATCATCTATACCTTAGAGACCTTCTCTGTCTCTGCATATTTCAACCTTGCAGGTGAGTTCAGCTGTGCTGCTGATGCTGACAGCCACTGGATTTTTTTTTGGTTGGGTGATAGGCATTCTAAATGGAGGAATCCTCAAATCTGAAATTGGAGGGCACTTGACTCTGAAATTAATTTTCCTCTTTAGCCTGACATAGCTTGAGTTTGTTCACACTTGACCAGAATATCAAACTGTTTATTTCAGCTTTTTCTGAAGAGATTATATCAGGGGGAAGTTAGATGGCCTTGTTTGACTGTTAAGTTCTATCATCTTTAGGTGATTTGCATTCAGTTGATTTATGGTAAGTATGTATTGTATTATAATGATTGTGTCATATAAGCACAGAAAAGGTTTGAAACCCCATTTAGAACCAGGTATCACCTCGGTTGTCATACACTATTAAGAATTGTTGCATTTACAGTGAAATCCTCCAAATTCTGTATACTGTAACAGACCAGTTCTTATTTGCAAAATTTTACAGTTAAGGCTCCAGCTTTTGTGACAAGTGGCATGCGACTCAGGAAATTGAAGACTGGCCTTTTGGATATGACATGGTGTGCCTCAATCAAAAATAGATTATAGGATGCCTTCCCTTTCACTCTGAGGAAAACCCCATGGCACACTGTGTTCCACTCTCTCATCTCACATTCTGCATGAAGAAATTCCCTTCACTTGTTCTTTTTCTCCCACATGGTGTTATAAAACACTTAAAGAAGGCAGAAGAGTATTTCTAATTTCTCTTAGAAATGTTTCAGAAACTTAAAATATTGGTTAATACTGACTAATTCCAGTTGGAGACTGAAACTACTGAAAACATGGGTGAATCATTATTTTATGGACTCCACATCCCATAGAAAGTGGCAAAAAAAAAATCCACAAGAAGTTCCTCCCTGCTGGATTTGTCATTGCTTTGGATCTCATACTTATCTGACAGTTGTTTCACAACTAGATAGACAGCTCCGCACTGACTGAATCTCTGAGGAGGTATATGTGCTTTGCTTATTTTAGAAAGTATATGGAATTTCGTATGCTCATGGAATATGCTCACAATACCCTGATTTTTTACAAGACTAAGAGGATGTCTAATGGATAGGAATAACATCTTTTGGGAGGTCTTTGTGGTAAGACAAGTTTAAAAGATGGATCTGTCAAAAATGAACTGTTTGGAAGAGAATGTATTATAGTTCCAAGTAGTGAGTGCTTCTAGTCTCTCAAAATGCTTCTAGTCTCTCAAAAGCAAACTATAGGTTCCCTGTGGAACCTCCATCTACAGCCTCCTTTATGCAATAGCCCCATTTGATTTCAATGGATCTACTTGTGCAAGGAACCACTGAGCAATCAGACACTTCTGGAGCTAGACGTATGGAGATGATAAGAGAATAGGACTGATCCATTAATGCTCAATACATAACCATTAAAGTAGATAGTTGGAAGCAATCACTTTTATTATAAAATGTGTTGTTAGCAAGTAATGTGACCTGAGTTAACAATTCAAGACCATTTGATTGAGAGATGAGACAAAGTCCTGTAGCCTATGCAGTTTTTTTATAATGAAAACTATATAAGTCTTTGCTTTATCGAAGGGGAAAAGAAGATTATTGCACATATTAAATATATTTGAATTTAATTATTACAATCCCTGTTTTGAAAGAAAGCATGGTGTCTGATTGATATAAGCTGAGGAAAAGCCTTTGTTTATATACAATTTGAGGATCTACTATAAGGAAATATCTAGAAAGATTATCTTCTAGCATATGTATTCTCCAGTTGTCTTATGTAAATAATAAGGGGGGAAATGGGGTGGCCAGAATAAAGATGGACACATAATGACTAGAATGGGTTCTAATGGATCCAGGTTATCTGCAACACAAATAAAGAATCCTCTGAGGGAAAAGTTTTAGCAGAACTGCTCCACCCAGCTAAGCTCCAAAGCTCACTGATGAGTTCTCTGGAGAATACACATAACTGGGACACAGAATCTGACATATCTTATACTGGGAGAAAGAGAGGAGGAGCTGCATGCTGGCAAATGGCATACAGGTTCATCACATCAAAGCTCCTCTTGCTTCAACATCTCTCCCTCCAAGCCAGGTATATCATAAGCCAATACCTCCTCCTCTCTGCCCCAACAACTCTGCTTCCCAATAGAGCAGTTGGGAAATTTTGCAACAGTAAATTTTGTCCTGAGAAAATGTGGTTTCATTGAATTCAAAAAGTTCAGCAAAAAATGTTGACTTCAACAAAATTTTTCTTTGAAACCAAAGTAAAAAAGGAGCATTCTGATAAAAGCAACACGTCCCTTTGACCTTTTCAGAATGGAACATTTTGATTTTTTCCCCTTTTAAATGAATTTTTCTTTCAATTTTTTTTCACATTGTATACTATGTAGCATAAAAATAAAAATGTCAAAACTGGAGTAAAACTTTTTCAATTTCATTAAAATTAAATATTTTGATCAGCCCCATATGTTTTTTTCCTCACCTCTCAAAAACATTGTATAGGAGTTTTGTTGTTGCTTTCTTTCCATTTTGGAATGTAAAATATAAATTAAAAATCACAGAATTTCCCATAAAATGGAAAATCCAGATCTGGCACAACTCCATTCACAATATGTCTACTCTGTCCTACATGCCTCATCCCACTTCCTTGGTCAGCACCCATGCCCCTCTGCAATGCTAGGCAGTCCTATTCAGCTCCTCTCCTCAGGCTGCTATATGGTATCAAGAAACAATGATGGTATCTGAAGAGTGGTGATGTAGGGGAGCCAGAGAGGTAAGTGACCAGTGATGAAGGAAGGAGAGTCATTCAAATGTGGTGAGTTTATGAGAGGAGAGGCTTCTGGTTATAGTAACTAGGTGGAAGGATCCAGGGTTGTGTGGAAGGACTGGGATGAGAAAAAGTACAGAACCTCTGTGCTTAGGCATTAGTACTAGAAGAGTTCACCAGAGCTGCTGTCTTTTTTTGCCCTTGAAAACTCAAATGCCATTTCTTCTGAAAGCCTAGCTCTCTTTTCCTCCAATCCCCCATAACCCCATCTCTTCCACATGCCTGAACCTGGCCCTGTTTCCCACCCATCCTCTCTGCTGACCAGCCCACCTCCCTACTATTCTGTACTGCATAGTGCTGGTGAGTTAGGAAGTCAGGCTGGTAGCATCAGAGAATAGGACTGGGTGATGGGACTTGACAGTTCTGTTGGCTAATCTTGGCAAGATCTGGGTTATCCTGAATTAGAGGAATAAATATTTGTATAAGGTTCAGGCATGGTCCGTGTCTGAAATATTGTCACTGTGAACGTCTGGGTAAAGTTTAAAAACAACGAATAGTCTAGCAGCACCTTAAAGACTAACAAAACATGTAGATGGTATCATGAGCTTTTTTGGGTACAACCCATTTTTTGGCATTTATGGGGTCTCTGATTGTTCAGCTGGAGGAACCCAAAGGAGAGTTGAGAAGAACAGGGCAACATTTTGTTTATTTGTTTGTGTGACGAGATAATGAATGACGGTAGCTGAAAGTCAGAAAAACCACAACCCTCCACCTAGGCAGTTTTCTGGGTTATATTTCTTTTTTTGATACCCAAACAATAGCTAAAGAAATTAAGGAGGGGGAGAAATGACTGATCTTTATGTATGAGATAATGGATGAGACTGTTTTAAGTGTAAGTCTGACTGCAACTGAAATAATAGTTACCACAGATGCATCCATAATGTAGAGAGTGAATGTATATATACACTTGTATGTGCACACACATGAGTACATATAAATACCTGGAAGAGAAAGCAGCCTATGTCTCAAAGATTCTGCCAGTCCTTAACTTATTTTCTTCTGATTTGGTAACACAGTATATAATCAGTTATGATGGTAAAAGTGTGTACCAAGATTTGTTGTGGTTGCATTTATAATATATATTCTATTAGGTCTTTAATAATGAACATGCCTCACAAATATATACACAACATACTACATAATCAACTGTGCCAATGGAAACAGAGCAAATATTACACAGGAAAAAGAAACTAGTGAAACACATTCAGTAGTTAAATACTTGTCCTTGTCTTTTTTAAAAAGCAGGACACATTCCAACCTCCACAGACTACAGAGTTCCCAGAAGGCTGTGTGTTCTAACTTTAACTTCCACATAGTAAACTAAAACACCCCAGACTCCTGGTGGTGATGCAAGCAAGCCATCTGAATTATGATTATTCAGTCTGGCATTATTTTAATCTGACTTCGATGTGCTTGATTTACATTCATCTTGACCTAAAAACTCTAACCACAATTTCTTTCTCTTCACATCTGATTTATCTTGTTCCCCTAGTTGTTATTTCAGCTGCGGGCATTAAGAAACCTTCCCAACAAGTCAGACTTGCACATTTATCTACATCAAATACATTGAAATCAGGTTCCTCCTCTCCCCTCCAAGCATCACACTCTGTTTTTATTTGTTTGTGTGACAAGGAGGTAATGAATGACTGTAGCTGTAATCAGACAAAACACAACCCTCCATCCAGGCATTTTTCTGGGTTATATTTCTTTTTTTTCTTTTCTTTCCTTCTTTCTTTTTGATAACCAGACAATAGCTAAAGAAATTAAGGAGGGGGAGAAATGACTGATCTTTATGTATGAGATAATGGATGAGCCTTGAATGACCTGTTTTTTTTCTTGCGGTAAAACAGCGTTGAAGAAAGAGGGCACTAGCGTACAGCCCATCTCCTCCCATCTGACTGTCTTAGTGCTAAAGCGCCTGTTAGCAGGAGAGTGCCAATGACTGCTTTGCCCAAGGAAGGAGCGAACTGTCTCCCTGGTTCAGGTACGTCTTAAGTTTAATCTTACCAATAGCCCAAGATTTCGGCTCTAACGCTGCAGACGAAAAGACCGAGACAAAAGACACTCATACGACACCTACCAGGTCTGTCTGGCTGCCGGGCCAGTTTGAGACGCCTCTTGTGTGAGGCTACAGGACCAGGAGGGAGAACCGGGACTGGTGACTCCTCAGAGCATCTCCCGCTCCCTTGGTCCCCCGACCCCCTCTCTGCATCTGGAGAGAGCCGAGGGGCGAAGCCCTGGCTCGCTGCTCAAGAGACCTCCCCGCTCCCGGACCTCATCCAGGCACTCGAAGCCGTTCGGGAGGGATGGGCTGCTGCAAGTGGGGGGTTGTCTGCGTGTGTGTGGCGTGGGGAAAGGTCGGGGCAGCGTGCGAGGGGGGACCTGGGTTGCGGTGGCCTCCACAAAGGCAGAGAAGCGGAGAAGTTTAGGGGGAAGCGCTTCGCATTGTCTGGGAGCCGCCGTGGCAGGAGGTACAGGGACAGGGCGGGCTGCAGGGGGGTCTGGCTCTCCTCTGCGCTGTCCTGGGTTCTGAACGCGGAGCCATCCTTGCCTTGCCACGGGCGGCCGGAGTCGCTCCTCCTGCCTTCCCTCTCGCCGCCGATCACCTTTACCCCCCATTAGACTACTTCGGCGGTAACCGCCTGACTCGGCACTTCTGGGTGCCCCAAGTCTGCAGGCAAGGCAGGCGTGCCAAGAAAGCACAGCACTACTTGGGCTGCGGTTGCCTTAGTAACTAATATGTATTTTCCCCGGCTTTCAGATTTGTGTCTCTTGTTGATTCCCCCACCCCCTTAAACACAGAAAAGTTAATCTGATCAGGAATGGGGTTTTTTGGTCTCCTGTGACCTTTAAATGACATTTTCCTTCACTGGAACGGCGGATCTCACCCTCTCTTTCTCTCTGACAGTGGATTGTATACACAGCCAAATTCTGTTTTTAAATGGTAAGGAGGGAAGTCAGACCTCCCCCTCCTTTCTGATATGGCCACCACTGAAACCATGATGAGATGTTTATCTGATTAACGGGCTTACAAAAGTTTTAAAACTTGTCAGCTGTTTTGTCATTCGTTTAAAAGGTACTGGCAACAACCTCCTTGTCTTAAAGACACACGTTTCTATCTATATTTCCTTGGAACTTACATTTGAGAACCTGTTCTGATGCAAACTGAACACAAAATATTTATTTCTCCAAACCCCTGTAAGATGAAATGATTGTATTGATTGCTGCTCTGACAGTTTCTTCTGACAAATATGTTTTATTTCTCCTTTCTGTGTCAATAGGATACAGCTCAGTACTACGATGACTCCTTTTGCACCTTAGAGCCACTTGTTTCAGGCTATGCTGCAATGGGATTTGGAGCCACTTGAGAAGTGACAGCTGAGAGACTGGTATTTCCTTCATGTCCTTCAACAATGTGCAGACAGGAGGAGCCCATGAAATTTATAACCTGCATTTGGATGACATCCTGTAACAAAATGATTGGAGTGGTGCTGGTCTTTTTCCCTGCTATCTTCCTGGAGATGGATCTCCTCCCCAAAAACACTGGCAGGAAGCTGCTGCTATCAGGGGCTTCTGCACAGCGCTCGGTTGCCAGAATGGATGGGGATGTCATTATAGGTGCCCTCTTCTCAGTCCATCACCAACCACCTGCTGAGAAAGTGCCAGAGAGGAAGTGTGGGGAGATCAGAGAGCAATATGGCATCCAGAGAGTAGAAGCCATGTTTCACACTTTGGATAAAATTAACTCAGACCCAGTCCTGCTGCCCAACATCACGCTGGGCAGTGAAATCAGAGATTCCTGCTGGCACTCTTCAGTAGCACTAGAGCAGAGCATTGAGTTTATAAGAGACTCCCTGATCTCCATCAGAGATGAGAAAGATGCACTCAGTCGATGTGTGCCTGACTCTCTACCCCAACATCAGAGCAGGATCAAAAAACCCATTGCTGGAGTGATTGGTCCAGGCTCCAGCTCTGTTGCTATCCAAGTTCAAAACCTGCTTCAGCTCTTTGACATCCCTCAGATCGCTTATTCTGCAACGAGCATCGACCTGAGCGACAAAACATTATACAAATACTTCTTGAGGGTGGTCCCGTCTGACACTCTGCAAGCAAGGGCCATGCTTGACATAGTCAAACGCTACAATTGGACCTATGTATCCGCAGTCCACACAGAAGGTAAGTGTGGAAAAAGCAGTGTACTTAGAACTAGGTTAATCAATTTTCCTTCCCACCCCTTTGAGCTGTACTTTCCCCCAAACCTAGGAATCCAGTATCCAGTGACAAGCTGTAATGACACTGCATGGTGTGCTACATGGGTTTGTCAATTACCTGCAGCTACATTGCACCTGTAGCTTGAAATAATCTACTCAATATAGCTTATTTCAAAATTTGGCGCTATCTACACAGCACTTATTTCAAAATAAATTTCTATTCTGTAACATCCCTTACGCCTCGTGGAATGAGGTTTACAGGGATGTCAGAGTAGTGAGCCTGTTATATTTTGAAATAACGGGCATGCTCAAAAGACGCAGAATAGCTCTGGTATCCTGAAATAGCGCTGCAGTGTAGATGTAGCCTAACTGACTCATGTAAAAGAATGCTTTCCACTAGATAGTCAGTACTTGACTCTAAATTTGAACTGTTAGATTGTGGTAGCCTATCTACTAGCATATTTCCCAAGTCAAGTCAGCTCCACCCCAGGGATACCAATAGCAATTGTTTTTTGTTACTTATCTAGCTTGCTAGAAAAAAGGAAAATAATTTAGTCTCCCCTCCTCTACTTCCCCCCATACTCACTCTAAATCACTGTGGGATCTGAAAAATGTTTCTCTTCAGCCAGGGAAGTTACTGCTGAATAAACTGTTAGGCAGTGTCCCGACGTGTGTTGACATGACAGACCGGATGTAATTCAGTAGACTTTATTTAATGTCAGAAGGAAAGCACTGGCAAAATTAGACATACCCAACCAAGATTTTTAGGTTTGAGCCTGTCCCTTTACGTTTCATACATGGAAGGATTCCTGTTTCTTGCAATTTAGTCTTGTCACTCGTTTCTAATTTAAAAGGTAATTGATGTAAGACTCTAGAGCTGAAGTTAATAATGGTATAAACATCATTCTAAAAGAGAAAATGCCAGCCAGCTCTGTAATGAAGTGTACAGATTTTCTGTGAGACAAAACCTGTAGTGTTGTGTAATTTTTATTCAGGCAGAATAATCACTGATGCCAGTGAGAGTTTTGTCTAAGTAGTAATTGAGTCAAAATCAAACAAGTGCTTCAGGATTTAGCATGATATCTGTTCTGTATTAATAGTATAAATTAATTTCTTGGACTATACACAGAGGCATTGCTCTAATATATTTTATACAAATGTTTCCTAGTGAAGTAAATGTATAGAGGACAGTGCTATTTGACAGGCATGTAGTTCTAATATTCAGTAAAGTGCTACTACTCTATGAACAGAAATAAAAATATTACTATATGGAGAGCATTTGTATTCAATCAGTTTAATTAACTTTAAACTAATAAGTGAAGGAATTGTGACATCACACTATTTAAAACTGGAAGCACTGGTTAATAGATAGACCATCGTTTCTGTCAAATACCACCACATTTATATTATCAGCTAAATTATACAAAAGGAAAGCCCTTTCAATACGGTATTGTTGACTTTGCTGCAGTAAACTCATGCCACTGAACACAGATTTTTACAAACTAAATTACCAACCTGATTTTTTTCATTGCAGCACATAGGTTAATACATTTATTCAAGAACATCCAGATGTAAATCTGATTTATGATTCCCTTTAAATTAATGGACTAAATATGTAACTTTTGCTCATAGGTCTGGCCAAATGTAAAATGTTCAAAACATGTATTACCATCACGAAAGAAAGAAATCATCAATAAGACTTGCAAATGTCACATTCAAAGGTTATTTGGATTAACCTGGACATACGAAACATGAAAGTGCTGCAATTTTGAAAAATGTTAGAGAAGAGAACAATGACCTGACATTTGCAGTTCATTTTGTGCCCTGTCACAGATAAAAAAAACCAAACTGATGTACAGGATGGAATCTGAGATACTAAAAATCTTGAATGCTGGTAGACATGATTATATTTTGTGATAGATCAGAGTGAAAATACACAGTAAGGAGCAGCTCCTCATCTGGTGTAAGTTGTCATAGCTACATTAATTTCAGTGGAGCGATACCAGTTTACGCCATTTGTAGATCTGCCCTTAGGGAGCTATTCTACTTCCATGTGCATATGTAATTCCCATTAACATTACTGGGAGTTTTCTTTCCTCTTGGGAAGAAAATAGCTTATTATTGTTATTTGTTATGTTGGCATTTAAAAAAAATTATATGAGAGACTTTTCATAGTAGCAATTTCACTCATTACATGTGAGAACTTTTAATTAGCTATCCATTTTTAAAATACCTTATTTACTGATAAGGGGGTGCTTGTTGCTGGATATTTTTCTGATATCCAGGATGATACTTTTAGAAATATTGAACTAATTCTGTTTCACAGCATGATAAAGTCTTCTCCAGCATCAAGGGATCATTTTTGTGTTACTCAGCTGTCATCATTTTCTCTCTCTCTCTCTTTTTTGTTTTGCTCTTTCATACAGCAATGCACACACACACATACACTGCCTCTAAAGATTGTCTGTAAAGACAATTAAATTACAAATTATACTTAGTAGCACTAGTACATATTTGTTGGGTTATTTTCCAAAAGAGCTATGGAACAGCAATTTATACAGTATGAAAATCCTCACTCACTCACCCTTTTAAGGTGAAATTACTGCTCAGGAACAATGTTTTTACTTATATTTGCCTATATTTACTAATATTTGCTTCCTCTGGTAATGAAGGGGTAAATAATGTTCAGAACCACATTTCCATCCCCCTGCACAGAGCTGCACCATAATCTATACCATTCTTGCCATATGTACCATATATGCAACCCCTGTGCACACCATGCTTGGGGAGATTGTGGGTTGTGGCATTGTGTCTTGGAACCACCCTCTGCATAGGACTCTGAAAAGTGTACACATTTCTTACAAAATGCACAGGCAGTATGAGTGCAATCATCCATCAGACTTATTTTCCAGAGAGCTTCTGACATAAGTAGACCACTCTTGCTATTTGGTCAACCATTCACTTTCCATGTCAAATCAATCTTTGGCCCCTCAGCCCCCTCAGATCATTATAGATATCTGGCCACAAGAAAATGAAATGAGATCACCAATTCATTTGACATAAGCATTAAGTGGCTGTTCGAGAGCAGTGTTCTTTGGGTAGTAGTGACCTAGTCTGGATTCAATAGGTATCCTAGAAATTAGAGTCTCCATAGTCCCTCTCTGATATGCTAAGCCACTCTACTGCAATTCCTGTTCTCTGAAGTGTCACCTTCAGACATAGCTGCCCAGAACAGTTCAGATGCCTATAAACAATGTCATTGTGTACATATTATTCTATCTTTTAATAATGATCAGAAATAAATGCCAAATGAAGCTTGTGAACTATACACAGAAATGTATTAACTATATAAAATGTCTTCTAACTATTTTATCACATCTGGTATATAGTGACAATGAGGACTAGCAAAGCAATCCAGTTTGTAGATGGTCTTTTTGGTAGTCCATGAGAGCACATTCTTCTGTTCATTGAACACATAGAGGTTTATTCTCCACTAGAGCACAGGATATATGCACCTTCTGTTAGTTATAATGATATTTTCCTGTATAAAATACCTGCACATTCATGGGAGATAGATCTCTCGAAGATACGGATTATCTGACTTTTGCAACACTGTTTTCAGGAATACATAAATATTGTACAAAGGTACAAATTACTATAATATTAGATCTAACAGTTGATTTCAAAGGGATATATAATTCCACTGGAAAAATAACTTAGTAGTAAAACTGACAAACAAGGCTAGCCAGTCAAGAAAAGGGCAAGTAATTTTGCTTGATTATGTGTCTCAAATGAACACACCTGCACATCAGGAAAGTAGCACATCTGCCTACGCAAATTTGTATAGCCATATAATAGATGCAAAGCATTTTCAAGGCTATTTTTTCAAGGAACCTTCAGTGTACAGATTTTTTTATTTTAATGTGCACATGCTTCCTCTTAGCTTTTAGGGCTGATTCAGAAAAACATTTCTATTCCAAAGTGTATTTAAGAACATGCTTAACATTAAGTATCCGCAGGTCAAGAAGAATGTTTGTGACATTGGATATGGTTCAGAGAAGGTACCACAAAAATGATTAAAGAAATGGAAAACATGACTTAAAGTGAGAAACTCACAGAGTTCAATCTATTTACCTTAACCAAGAGAAGGTTAAGGGATAACATCATAACAGTCTTTGGCTACCTATGGGTAGCAGGAATTTGATCATACAGGGCTCTTCTATCTAATGGGGGAAAAAGTGTAAGAAGATCCAATGGGTGAAAGTTGAATTTAGACAAATTTAGACTGGAAGTAAGGCACATATATTTAATCATGAGGAACAACGTACTAAGGATTGTGGTGGAATCTTCCTTGAACAGTTCTTCTAAACCAGTGGTTTTCAATTTATACTTTCAACTTATACTATATTAAGATTTTCAAAGAGGGTCCACACCTTCAAAATTTTTTAGTGGCTCACAAATGAAAAAAGATTGAAAATCACTGTTCTAAAAACATTCTGTAGTTCAAACAGGAATTAATTCAGGGAAGTTCTATGATCTGTGTTATACAGAAGGTCAGACTAAAAGATCACAATGGTCCCTTTCAGCTTTATAGTCTATAAGGCTCAATATTAACTAATTAAATATTTGTCATGATTATAAAGATTTTTTTTAAGTTCAAAGAAGAGAATGTGGGCTTTTAGCTTCATTTCTGTTTTTGGTTTTTTTTTTTACTTTGTGGCCATAACTGTTACATGTTCTCCACAGTGGGGATTCACAAAAACTCAAACCTACAACCACAACCAGTTACTAGTAAAAGGGTGGAAGCTGTATAACTCTGGATTTTTCAAAGGGTAACATTCTTTCGGCATGTATAATAAGCTTGAGAGTAGAGAACTCATCATGATAGTTTGGAAGGGTTAGAACAGTGGCTCTCAACCTTTCCAGATGACTGTACACCTTTCAGGAGTCTGATTTGTCTTGTATTACTTCCAAGTTTCACCTCACATAAGAACTACTTGCTTACAAAATCAGGCACAAAAATACAAGTGTCAGAATACACTATTACTGAAAAAGTGTTTTATGTTGTCGTTACCATATAATTATAAAATAAAACAATTTGAATATAAATCTTGTACTTACATTTCAGTGCACAGCATATAGAGCAGGATAAACAAATATGAAATTTTAGTTTGTACTGACTTTACTAGAGGTTTTTTATGACGTTTGTTATAAAACTAGGAAATTATCTAGAGGAATAGATGTATCCCTGGAAGATCTCTGTCTGCCCAGAGGAGTACATATACCCCTGGCTGAGAACCACTGGGCAAGAAAATAGCTTGCAGTTTAAAGATATTACACTGTTTGGAATGATGGGTCAAGAAGCACCTTTAGATGTTTATCAGAGGGGTAGCCGTGTTAGTCTGAATCTGCATAAACAATGAGAAATCCTGTGGCACCTTATAGACTAACAGATTTATTGGAGCATAAGCTTTCGTGGGCAAAGACCCACTTCGTCAGATGCATGTCTTTACTTTAGATCTTTATATTTCATGAAGAGGAACTTCATTTCTGTTAAATGCACAAGGGCAGTAAATACTGGAAATGGACAATGGAATTTGTTAAACCAAACTATGATAACTGTAAACATTGTGTTGCTCAAAAATTATTCAGAAATAATTCTTAATTTCTGCTTCCTGGAGCTACTTATTTACAATTCACAATGTAACTGATCACATGGTATGTTTGGTGGCGTGCCACTTCCTTAATGTGAGAATTATGGATTTGTAATAGTGAAAATAGCAATTCCACTCCCCAACTTACAGCCACTCCCCAACTTACGAACACACCGACTTACGACCATCCGTACTTACGACCAACCTCCCATTAACTCCATTACAATATTTTCGAGTTGAGAACCATGTACGTCAAGATTTTTGAACAGCGCAGGCAGCGCATTTAAGGGTATTTCCAACTTACGACCAAATCGAGTTACGACCAGGTGTTCGGAACATAACCTGTTCATAAGTTGGGGACTGCCTGTACAAATTAATTAACTTTTCAGAATTTCCAAACATTTTCATGAGTATATGTCAGTGATTATAAGAACATTGGCAAATGATAAATAGTATAGCCTAACAAAGAGCAGTGATTTGTATCTGAGATGTATTCACAAATATATTCACCAAGCTATTTCTTCACTATCCAACCAGCTTCACTAAACATCATATGGGATCTCTGAAGTCTGGTGGTAGGGGAAGAAGCAGAGAAATTCAATGTATATTTTGTCAAAATCAAATTTAAGGACAGAAACAAATGGAAAAACAAGTGGTGATTGGAATTTTTTTTGCATTGCCCACACTAATATTTTTTTAAAAAGTGGAGAGCAAATTATTTACATTGATTGATGTTGACAAAAATCTTGCTTGTGACGAATGCAGCAGAGAAGTTGTTCAGGAGAACTTCCTTCTTGAAAATACATGAACTTATAGTGTTATAACATTCACAAAGAATCAAGCTTTTTCAGCTTCACAAATGGCAGTCTCATGAGTTATATCAGCTCTAAAGACTCATCTAACATCCACACCTGCCATTTCAGCAATACTCCTAGGTTTCACATTTATGAGTTGGCACACTGGGTTCATTTGTGCCAGTTGCTTCTATTTTTCTCTGTGATCCTCCTGCTTTTTGATTTATACATCCCACAGTCCCAGTATGCCACAGCAGATTTTCTGAGTTAATAAAACATTATTTTTAAACCAGTTCAAAAGAGCTGTGTTTTTCAAACAAGCTATATGAAAATATCTTTAAAATGTTGTTTTGAACATAGAATTCTTAACACAAAGGCAATTGTGTCTTGTTTTCTCAGTCAGAAAAAACTAAGGCCATGGAAAATTTAGGTATCTGACTACATATGGTAACTTCCATTAAGAAAGGTATTTTAGGATACTGTAAGGCTGAGGGGATTGACAGTTTTAACAGAATATAGGTATGTTCCCATCTAGATCATTGATTCAGACACAGACTAGGGCATCATCAGTGATGGAAAGTCATTTTTCATGCTGACTGTCGAATGAGAAATGATTTGTGGTCTCAGTATATATTTTCTAGTTGACAGGTGTTCACAACACAAAAGCCATCCTCACAGATGGCACTAATTAACATCCTGGCTGGCAGTCTCAGCAGAAAGGGCAGCAATTGACTCAACACAGACACTTAACTATAGTACCTTTTCTCCGCTAGAGCTGATCCCTTCATGTCAGGGTTGGGGCACATAGTTAGAACAGAGCAGGGAAGTTCGCAAAGCCATCAACAAGGTTGTATCTGTCCCATGATGATATAGATGTTCCTTTATAGATATGTCATAAACACTAAAATTAACTTAAAGTTTAATTTATTTTTTAAATATTAATGTTTTTTTCCCAGAAGGGTGTACACCCAAGAAGAATTAACACATATACAAATAGAGATACACTATATAAATCTAGGGCCCAAACTGACTGTTAAAATAGGTGGGAGCATTTCCATAGACTTCAGCGGAGTTGCAATCATTGACATCAGTGGTGTTATTTCCACTCCAATTCATCTGATGACATTGATTTAGCCCATGAAAGCTCTTGATACTATATATTTTTGTTAGTCTCTAAAATGCCACAGAATTATTCATTGTTTTTGAAGTTATAGACTAACATGGCTACCCCTCTGAGATCAGTGGTGTATGTGATCCTAATTCTTGTCTACATCATGCAAGCACTCCATGTGGACTCTACATCAATACAGGGCTTCAGTGAAGTAAAGAAAGCTCCATGCAGGCAAAGGTCTCTCCCATGAAGAATTAGTTGCAAGATTGGGGTTATTGGTCGGAATCCTGTCCTTGTTAGAAAGACAGAAAGAGGCATATAGTTGACAAATAGCATGGAAGCAGAAAGCCAAACATAGATGACTTTCTTATTAACTGGTATTTCTTTTACATATCATATAAAACTATTTCTGATCGAAATTTCAGTCTCCAAGCAGATGACTCAACACGCATATAGGAAGGCAATACAATACACTATTTAATATGTGCCCTCATTTTTCCTTACTGATGGTAGACTGCTGTAACTACAAATTATGTATATCCTAATAATACGACATACAAAGCTAATAGATATTTGCCATGCTTTGTGACATTTGGGGAGCCTTTTTGTGAAGTGAAGAGCGCTGTGTAGCACAAGCTGTCTATTTGTCTGTGAGTTGCCACTGGCTGCCTGGCTTGCCTCCGTCAAAAACACAGTATGACATGCATTTCATTTCACTGAAAGCCATCCCACATGTTACACAATACTGTGGCCCTCTGACTGAGCAATTTTCATTCGTTATTGTGCTCATGCATGTTTTTAAAACAACTGATTAGCCTAAAGAATACTTGTAGCTTATTAATAACTGGTGAGGAATTATAGTGACATTAATTATTAGGGACCTGATTCTGGATTCTTTATGTATCCAAAAGTGCCTATGAAATCAATGTAGTGTTTCTGTGATCGGCACTTTAGAAATATTGATAACTAAAATAGATAAGATGCAAGTTCTTTTCTGAAGTGAATAAAATTATCCAGAGCAGTCACAAGTGATAGATATTGGGCCTGATATAATGCTCATAGATGTCAACTGAAAGACTCCCATTGACTTCAGTGGGGATTGAATTGGGTCCAACATTCATATCATGTATTGGTCTATTGTATTCTGAGGCTAAGATTCCTCAGACAGCATAACAGATAAACAGGATGGCCTTCAGTGATGGATTTTTCAATTAAATTGATCTCACTGTTCTCTGAAAGTGGTGTGAAGTTACATATAAGCAAAGAGTATTGTATTTAACTACATATTTGATGGTGTTCACACACATAATTTATTCCACCCAAGTAAATTATCCAGTAAATTTTACCCTTTTTCTTTCTTGCAAATTGTTTGCAAACAGATTTTGATTTTTATAATTGTCTTCACTATTTGCAGGTTTTTTGACAAGTGATTTACATTCTTATCAGTATGTGCATGTACAAAAGAACAATTCTGCAAAAATGAATGAAAACAAAAATTCACCTGTGTGTCAAAAAGTGTCATGAATTTGGTTGAAATGGCAGTTTTTAAAAATTTGACTGAATGTTCATTAATACCATTTTTCAGTGTTTAACAAGGCTGAACCCAGTATGCATGTGCCTACTGTGTATAATAGTATGTGAACAACTGTCATGGGGGGATTGCTCATGTTTAGACCTGGTCTAGCCTAGAAAATTAAGTTAGTTTAACTATGTTGGTCAGGGATGTGAACTTTTCCCACCCATGTATGTTGTTAAGCTGACCTAAGTCTTTGTGAGACAGCACTAAGTCAATGGAAGAATTCTTCCATTGACCTAGCTACCAACTTTCAAAGGCCATGTCTACACTACAGATAAGTTCAAAGCAGCCACAGTCAATCTTCCGGGGTTCGAATAAGTGGGTCTGGTAAAGACATGCTAATTCAAAGTAAGAGGTGTTTCCGTCGATGCTAGTAGTCCTGCTTCTACAAGAATAAGGAAAGTCAAAGGGAGAGTGTGCTCCCTTCGACTTCCTGCAGTGTGAATAGGGCCAAAATTCAAGTTAAGATACTTTGACTTAAGCTATGCAATTAACGTAAATGAAGTTGTGTATCTTAACTTGGACTTTTCTCCTAGTGTAGACCAGGGGAAAGAGATTGATTACCTACCCCAATGGGAGAACCCCTCCCATTGGTATAGATAGTGTCTACTGAAGTGTTACAGTGGCACAGCTGCAGTGGAGCCACTGTAGCGTTTTGTGTAAAAACAAGCCCTAAGTCAAATACACCTTCCCAGGGGAGAATATTTGACTAGAGTAAAATTGGACAAGAACATCTGTCTGAAAGCATCTTTTGGAGGACAATAGCATGTCAGTTAAGCTTCAGTTCTGAGTGTAGGATTATGCCAAGTCTGCAACTGATTATGTATTTCCCTTTTGTGGACTCCACATGTGTGAATTTGTAATCAAGACTGGGTACTTAATGTAGTGATTTTTATAAAAGCACACCATGACCCAGAAAGTCCTTATTTTATTATTCTATGGGAAAAACAAACTAAAGCAGTCTCCACAATACAATTAGTGCCTACTGTTAGGTTAACTTTAAACATTAATTTTTAAATCAAATATTTACTATGATATATGTAGAAAGTTGCTATGATTTACGTTGCTAGAAAGTACAATATATTCCCGATACAAGCTGGTCAGGTTTTGTCAACTGAAGAAAATTTAGATGAAAACAAAGAAAAAAGTCATTTGTTTCTACATTTTCCATGGAAAATAAGGATTTTGGGGTGGAAACTTGAATACTGAAATTTTTCAGCCAAAAACCAAAGTATTAATATAATATATGGAGATATACCTATCTCATAGAACTGGAAGGAGCCTTGAGATCATAGAGTCCAGTCCCCTGCCCTTATGGCAGGACCAAGTACCATCCCAAGTAATTCCATTTGGAAATGCTGTCATGTTTCCTCATGGAAGTTGTGGTTTGGATGCCTCATGCTCCCATTCCTCTCTATAGGCTAGACTTCCTGGTCAGACTGCTTTGTAATCTTCCCTCTTGGAGTATGGAAATGGTGCATCACGAGAGTCACTGACTGTGGTACATCATGGAAGATGTAGTCTGTCCAGTGAGCCCAGCCTATGGAGGAGAATGGGGACATGAGGCAACTAATCAGCAAGTGCCACAAGGCACTATTTCCAGATTGAAATATTTTGTGTTTTGACTTAAATGTTTTGCTTTTTGTACAAAATATTTTGATTTTTGGATTGTCAGTTTTTCAACAAAGTATCAACATTTTCTATGGAAAGAAAACACTATTGTGAAAAAAACTGTATAATAAACCCCCCACATTTTCATTAGAACAGTTTTGGTAGAAAAAATTGTGGCCAGACCTATTTCTACTACAGATCATGTGACTGATGGGAGTAAGGCTTATTTTAGGTTAGTATAATATAGTTTACAGTGTGCAGCTGTATTGGAAATTTGAAGTAGCCCGATCTATTGTGCTTCACAGTATGTTGATGTCATATGGGAAGTTCACATGACCTAAAAGCTAGAATTAGTCTGTTTTGATTATAATTTGTATGCAATATTTTGTTAGCTCTCAATAATCTTTGTTTGGCACAGACTATCAGGATTGAATTTCAGTATGAGTAACAGTTCCTATAACTCCATTGATTCAAGTATAGTAACAAGGGACATATAAACACTGGACTGTACCTTAAGGGTTGCTTTAAAATATTCAGACTTCTGAGTATTAAGTTACTAATGTTGACTTTACCTATATATTCTTGTTCTTACCCTTCATTATTTCATCTGTTGTTCTCCTTCTCTCCTCATTTTATCTATGCCTCTTATTGACTTGGGTCACTTTCCCTGGTGGTTGCATCCTTGTCCAGTTTTTCCTCTGAGAATCATGATTGTGCAGTAGGCATTTATCATTGTGGCTACATGCCAGATGCTTTAATCTTTCTAATTGAGAGAAAACAGAAAGGAAGAAGAAAGTTTATGAAGGGAGGGAGTAAGTAGGGTCCTTTTTTCCACGTTACCCCTAACCTTTTTTCTCCCAGAACTTTTTGTGTTGATTACACAATATTTCAAGAAAAGAGAAAGTAGCCTAAAGTTCTGTCTGCTAATGCTATAGTGGGTTTAAAAAATTAAAATCAGCATTGACATTGTTAATATGACACCCATTCTATTAGAGGTGAGCTGCAACAATGAGGGTTATATATCTGAGATCCCATGGTAATCATGTATGGTAGGTCTCATTTTTTAATAAAGAATAAAATTGATATTTAGTACAGTTTTCAGGTTATACCAAAGTCACTGGAATCAATGACTGAAGGGTTGAGTCTGTACTGACATTTGTAAGATTGTTGTACAGGAAGATTAGTTTCAGTAATGAACTCAGACAACAACTAACCACAGGTTTTGCTTCATGTGTATTCTTTCACTCGATATAACACATGCACAATGGAGTATTTTTCAATGTTTGTATTTTCCACTCCATTTAAGTATTACACTAAATTTGTTCTGATCATAACATAAACAATGGTTTATGTAACTGAAGAAAGCAATAAGCAGAATGGAAAGATTCATCTATATCATTCTCACAGTATCACTGATTATGATATCACTTTGTACCCAGGATGATATAATGTGTCTGAAAGCACATGCTAAATAAAGTAAACATTATGGGAGAAAAATGAAAACTGGAACATGTAGCAGGTGCCTTTTTCCTTGATCTAATAGTTTTGCAAGAATAATTTCATACAAGTATTTTGCTGGACTACAGTATAGATATTTGTAAACATGCATTGAAGCTGACCATAGAAAACCTCATATACTGATATTTTTCAAGTGGACTTAAGCATAGGACCAATCTAGAAGCGTCATATATATGCTACTATGGCTATCTTCTGATGTACCAAGAATATTAATATGCTCTAGGCAATGTTGAATAGATTCATTTATTGAAAATATGATGTCCCTGTCACATCTATTTATCTCTCTTATAGTGAGTCAAGATATATGTAATTGGATGAAAGTGATCATTAAATGATAGATTTCATGATCCTAAGGAAAGAAAGGAGTGAGAGCTGCAAAATATATACAATGGATTTCAAAAAAGCAGATATTAGCACTCTCTGAGAACTGGTAGGTAAGGTACCATAGGAAGAAAATGTAAGGGATAAATTAGTGCAGGAGATCAGACAGTTTCTCGAGGAGACAATATTAAAGGCATAACTGGAAATTATCCTGGTGCAAAGGAAAGATAAGAAAAATAATAAGTGGCCAATATGGCTCCATCAGGAACTCTTTAATGACCTGAAAATCAAAATACAAATCCTACAAAAAGTGGAAATATGGACAAATTGTTAAGGAGTTCAAAAGAATAGCACAAGTATGCAAGGACAATATTAGAAAGGTTAAGATACAAAAAGAATTGCACCTAGCAAGGGACATGAAAGGCAATAGGAAAAGTTTCTATACATTAGAAGGAAGGAAAGTGTTGACCCTCCACTCACTGGGAAGGCATGCTAATAATTGATGTAATCAAGAAGCCTAAGATATTTAATGCCTATTATGATTCAGCCCTCATTAAAAAAATTGTGCCAGATGCTTAACACAATTAATATTAACAACAAAGAAGAAGGAACACAAGCCAATATAGAGAAAGAACAGGTTAAAGAATATTTAGAGGTTTTCAAGTCAGCTGAGCCTAGATTACTTATGGTACTAATTTAAGCAATCTCAGAAGCAATAACCAGTATCTTAGGAGCACATAAGAACAGATGAGGTCCTAGGGGACTGGAGAAGAGTGAACCTATGTACAAAAAGGACTCAGAAAATTATAGATTAGTCAGTCTAACTCAGATACCTGGGAAGATGAACAATTTTTTTGATCAATCAAATTGTAAGTGTCAAGAGGATAACAGACTTATAAGAAATAGCCATAATGGATTTCTCAAGAACAAATCATGCCACGGTAATCTGCAGGATTAGAATTCAAAATGAGTTTGAAAAACTGGAGAATTGGTCTGATGCCGGTAAGGTGAAGTTCAATAAAAGCAAGTTCAAAGTACTTCAGTTAGGAAGGAAAAAAAATTGATGAAGCAAAGGTCCATTGTACTTATTAGCCAGGATGAGTAGGAATGGTGTCCCTAGCCTCTGTCTGTCAGGCTGGGAATGGATGAAAGGAGAGGGATCACTTGATGATTCCCTGCTCTCTTCTCTCCCTCGGGCATCTGGCATTGGCCACTGTTGGAAGACAGGATACTGGGCTAAATGGACCTTTGGTCTGACCCAGTATGGCTGTTATTATGTTCTTACGTAATGGAAACAACTTCAAGCTAGAGGGTGCTGTAGCCTCCCTTCCAGATCCCTAGTACCAACACTGCTGATTATTCTGGATTGTATTGCATTCTGGAGTATATTAACAGAAGTGTGGTATGTACAACATGGGAAGTAATTACCCTGCCCTACTTAGAACTGATGAGGCCTCAGCAGGAGCACTGTGTCCAGTTCTTGGCTCCACACTTTTAGAAAGATGTGGACAAATTGTAGAGTCAAGACAAGCTACGAAATGATAAAAGATTTAGAAAATGTGACCTATGAGGAAACATTAAAAAAAACCCACTGAGTGCAGTTAGACTTGAGACAAGAAGACTGAGGAATGTGGGGGAATCCAATAACACTCTTTGAATATGTGATGGGCTGCTATAAAGAGGATGCTGATCAACTGTTGTCCATGTCCCCTGAAGGCAGGAGAAGAAGTAATGGGCTTTAATCAACAGCAAAGGGAATTTAAATTAGATATCAAGAAAAACTTTCTAACTATAAAGGTAGCTAAGTTCTGTAATAGCTTCCAAGGGAGGTTGTGGAATCCCCATCATTGGACGTTTTCAAGAACAGGTTATACAAACACATGTCAGGGATGGTCTAGTTATATTTTCTCCTGTCTCAGCCTGGCCGGTGAGGGAGGGGAGAGCTGGACTAGATGGCCTCAGGAGGTCCCTTCTAACCTTACATTTGTATGATTCTTTTCTATGCTATTTTAGCTTCTCTCCTCATGGCAAACCACACTGACACTGACTGCTGTATTTTCTGCAACTTTAATTTCAGTGCTGTTAAATGAATGCTGTTTATTGCAATAGATCTCAAACTTTTCCATACAATGACCCCACATTACAAAAGTGAAAGTTTTGGGGTTGCCTCTCCCTCCCCCAACAACTAGCCATAAGGAAAAGCAAGTGTTCAGGACCCCCCTTGGAGCTGTTTATGCCCCCCTGGCTGGGAAGCTACATTTCTATTGTTTTTACTTTAATAGTGAATGTGAGGGAGTCAGTGAGGTTATTTCCACCTACTCTTCTCCTGCTGTTATTGAAACACATTTTTAAAATTTAATTGCTTATTTGTGTTTCATTATTTGTTGCTGTTAGTTAGAGAACATTGAACTTAATCAATAAATAATTATTCACCCAATGAGCTGAAGGATGTCTGAGTGGCCCAAAGTATTACTGTTTGCATGTGTGGGAGGAGAAGGTTTGTGAAAAGTTCAGTTATATTTTATTTGTACTATATATATCTCTCTCTCCCCCAAATACTGGACCACTCAGTTTGTAAGCACCTTAAAGATAGCAGAGTTATAGGAAACAGCAAGCAGGAATTTGCGAAGGCAAATCATGCCAAACCAACCTAATTTCCTTCTTTGACAGTGTTACTAACCTAGTGGATGGGAAGTACACATGAGATAGCTTGATTTTAGTAAGGCTTTTGGCACTCTCCCACATAAGCAAACTAGGGAAATTATTCTAGAAATTATTCTAATAATTATTCTAGAAATTATTATAATAATTTGTTCTAGATTAAATTATTATAAGGTGAGTACACAAATGACTAAAAGCCCCTACTCAAAGAGTAGTTATTAAGGGTTCTGTGAAACTGGGAGAGTGTATCTAGTAGTGTACTAAGGGGGATCAGTCCAAAATCCAGTACTATTTAGTATTTTCATTAATGACTTGGTAATGGAATGGAAAGTATCTAAAAAAAAATTGCAGGTAGCACTGACTGGGAGGGGTTGCAAGTGCTTTGGAGGACAGGATTAGCATTCAAGACCATCTTGACAAATTGGAGAATTGGTTTGAAATCAACAAGATGGAATTCAAGACAGAATAGTGATGACAACTACTTTGGAAGGAAAAATCAAATGCAGTAATATAGTGTAAGGCTAAGCAGCACTTCTGCTGAAAAGGGGTTTTTGTAGATCACAAATGGAGTGGAAGTCAACAATGTGGTACACTTGCAAAAGAAGACTAATATCAGTTTGCGTGTACCAACAGGAGTGCTGTATGTAGGACACAGGAAGTAACTGACCTGTTCTACTCAGCACAAGTGAGACCTCAGCAGGAGAAGTATGTCTAATTCTGAATGCTGTGCTTTGGGAAAGTTGTGGAAAAATTGGGGAGAGTCCTGAGAAGAGTAACAAAAATAATAAAAGGGTTAGAGAATCTGTCAGAAAAACTACGAGGAAAGGTTAAAAAAAACCACTGGGCATGCTTAGTTATGAGAAGAGAACACTGAGGGTGTGTCTAGACTACAGGGTTTTTTTGAAAAAAGTGGCCTTTTCGAAAAAACTTCCCCTGCGTCTAGACTGCTGCTGCATTCTTTCTAAAGTAAATCGAAAGAATGCAGCAGTTTTTTCGATCGCGGAAAACCTCATTTTACGAGGAATAACGCCTTTTTTCGAAAGTGCTCTTTGGAAAAAAGGCGTTATTGGATGCGAACTGTGCTTTTTCGAAAGACAGCATTCAGACTGACCGGCTCACTTTTTCGAAAGTACTGGCTGTAGTTTAGATGCTCTCTTTCGAAAGAGGCTTGTAGTCTAGACATACCCTGAGGAAGAACCTGTAACAGTGAGAGAGGATGGTGATCAATTGTCCTTGTCCACTACAGGTAGGGTAAGAAATAATGGGCATAATCTGCAACAAGAGAGATTAAGGTTAGATACTAGCCAAGGCCTGGCGATGGGATGAATATGGCCTGGGGCTCAGCGATTCAAAGGGACCTGGGGCTCCTGTCTGCTTCTGCTACTACTGCCACAGTGGTGGAGGATGGAGCCCTGGGTCTTTTAAATTGCTACTGGAATGACACATGGTGCATCCTGGGTGGCTCTGAGGGCTACCTGGGAAGCCGGAGCCACTGTATTACATACTCTGAGTGGTGCTGAGGACTGAGGGGGAGAGCATGAGGGCTGGCTGCCCTCTACCCCACCCCTTCTTCCCGAAGCCCTGCCCCTTCTGGAGTGTGTGGTACCATGGAGTAAATGATGAGGAAACAAAGGAAGTAAATTATTCTCTGACTACCTTCAGAGCCTCCAAACTAAACACTGCAGTGTTTCTTCTGCAAAAAATTCCTTCAAGACCCTAACATTAAGTAAAAAAAAAAGCTAACTTTTACTGGACGTGAGGAAAAACAGTGTTTCAGGGACAGGAAAATCAGACAACATAAGACTGTAAAGACAGTGCTGGCATGTCCTATTAGCAGTCAGGCCAAATTTGTCAAATCCTTAAACCCGACAACAACCATATATTATAAACAAGCGACTTTGGGAAATTTCCCTTTCCTAGTACATAGGATTTAGATTCAGTTTAGAACTACGTTTTGCAGGAGGCCTCCAATCATATCTTAGATGGCTCTTGGAAATAACCCTGTCTAAAGAGAAACCTCCTATGGAGGGTTAGAAGATCACTACTAAGGGAATCTCCCCAGGAAAATGAGCATCCCAAACAGGTGATTAAGCTCAGATCCATTAATAGTAAATGGTAGATAGGAAATGGAATTAACACCACCACAAATAGAGCGTTTTTAAACCACAGGACCCATTTCCATCCAAAGTAACAAACAATTGTAGTCATCCTGCTCATGTTACAAGTGGAATATTGTCTGTTTCTTTCTACACAGGAGTAGAAAGGCCTGTGTTATGGGTAAATTCACCCCTGTGCAAAGAACTAGTGCGAGGCATCGCCAATCCTTAAATCTCAACTCACCATGAACAACTTCAGGCTGAAAATTAGAGAAAGTTTTTAACCATCAGAGGGATGAGGTTCTGGAACAATTTCCCAATATGAGCTGCAGGAGGGCGGGGGGAGAGACGACCAAGTTAATTAATTTCAAGAAATAGATGGGCAAATGTATGGATACAATTGTATGATAGGGGGTTGCGTGTGATAGTGTGGGATAGGACTGAGCAGTTCTGTGGCTCATTCCTGGTTTATAGCTTGTGTTCTTAGGGGTTCGTGCTTCAGGGTTTCAGCCAGACAACAAAAGGGGTCAGGAAGAGTTCCCTCTCTCAAAGTATTCTCTCTCTCTCTCTCTAATATTATATTATATAGATACACATATATAAATGAACACACATAGTTTTCTTTGCAGCATCACAGATGGAAACTGCTAGAGATGGAACAATGGATGGTGAGGTACACCAATCATTCTCTCTTTTAGGTGCTTGACTGACTGATGCTCAGGTCTAACAGATCACCTTATGTGGGGTTGGGAAGCAGATTAGCAGTGACTTTGGATTTTTTCTCTCCTTCCTCTGTAGTGTGTGGGCGCAGGTCACTTGCTAGGATTATCTGGGTAATCTGATTAGACATTTTCCTTCCGTTGCAGGCACCTCAGCCACTGGTGCATGTTAGTTCCTCTTATTTTGTCACCATTGCACATAATAGTCTAGTCTCCTGAGGGCTGTAATCGTTTGGTCTGATTTTTTGATGGGTTTAGTGTGTGGGTGCTAGGTGGTGTTGATGGCCAGTGATATACAGGAGGTCAGACGAGATGATCTGTTGGTCCCTTCTGGACTTAGACTCTATGACCCATCTAAACCTGCATCTGCTTGTTTCCCCCAAAAATAGCTTAAGTGAATTCTTCCTTTAGTCTAAGAGGACCCATTTCCTCTCTCCAAATATTCTCATTTTTCTGAATCAGTTCAATCCATCTGCACAACATTGTGCAACATAAACCAGGTGAAGATTCTGCTTATTTTTGGATAGGGCATGTATCTGTTTCAGTTCAATCCTTTGTATTTGGAGTGGATACAGGAGGCAGATAATATCTGGCCTGAAAACATTGTGTGTGTCTGAAGGATTCAGTATCTTTTCACTGCATTGTTGCTTATGCCCTGTCATACCACATTATGTTATTTCATGCCACAGGCTTGACAGTGATGCTAGGTTATACAATGCCAACATGGAATTTGTAAATCGAGTGTGTTTGGATCACATAACCTTGACAAGGTAGGTATCCAGTCAGGACTCTCGGTAGTTATTTTGCAGTACTTACCTTTGCAAGTAGATTTGTTGAATTAAGGAGTAAACACTTTCAGATTATTCATCATGCTCTCCATGTGCTAATTTTTCATAGAATGTATTTAGAATACAGGTGGAACCTCTGTTAACTAGGACTCCCTGCTCTGGGAACATCCATGGTCTGGAAGGACCATGGATGTTCCAGGACTAGAAAGTCCTGGTAGAAGGCTGGCAGATGGGCTCCCTGCAGCTTGGCTGCCTGGTGCACCACAGCTGGGCTGCTAGGTACAACGCACTGCAGTGGGTCTGCTCGGCACATCCAGGAGCCCAGCACACTGCAGTGGGCCTGCCCAGTGCATTCAGGTGCTTGGCATGCTGCAGTGGGGCTGCCAGGTGTGGCCAGGAGCCCAGTTTACAGGGAGCTGGGCTGCCTGGTTTAGCAGGGAAGGGGGGGGACTGGTAGGGAAGTAGGGCTGGTGAGGGAGCGGCCAGGAGGTTCGTATCTGGTCCAGGCCTGGGGGGCCAGTAGTAGGGGGCAAATATGACTGCCCCTGGTCCGGCAAAATCCCTCATCCAGGACTGGTCAGGTCCCGAGGGTGCTGGACCAGGGAGGTTCAACCTGTACTTAGGTCACAAGAACTACAGGGGTATTTTTATATTATTTTATTGGCTGAAGGTGGGCAAGAATCTAGAAAGAGAATGCTGCTTCTGAAACTTTTGGTAAATAGAGCAATTATATATTTGCAATAAATAATAATTACTAAAAGGAAATGTTAGGAAATGTAACTGCTGGTCTGGTCACCTGATAGTTGTTTCTCCAAGATCAACTCTCTGATTAAATTTAAAACGTTTTCCTTTTCCAGGACAGCAAAAGCTACAAGTCTAATCTAAGAACTAATTGCCTTGCAAAATTAGCGTTGTCATTAATGATGATGACTTGGAGCTACAACTGACTTTTTAAAAAGAGAATACAGTATTTGATATACTATAAAATGGAGATACAGGAAACCCTCACCATCCACGGTGGATGTGCTGTTGACACAACTGTGAATAGCAAAATTAGCTATTACTGGGAGTGGCTCCTGGCCCTTGTGGTGAGCTGCCCACAGTTCCTGAACACCACCAGGCCTGGGAACCATGGGGGCACTCATCGCGTGGGTTGGGAGCCACAGGGAACTCAACGCCAGGACAGGAGACTCTCTGCAAATACACGGAACCATGAATAGTGATTTGTCATATCACGAGGGTTTCCTGTATAAGGCATGCAACTGAAAACTTCATTGCCCAATCATACCGCCAAAATCGAGGTGCACAGAGGTCACTCAAAGTTGAGATTTCTTCATTCTGCAGGGATAAGAGTTAACCAGTTCTATGGCATCATCTCTCTGCCCTCCCCCTTCTCTTGACTCTGTGTGCATGTTCAAGAAGTGATGCCTGGAAAGCAAGTGTGCCAGGGGAAAAGTAGGGCAGAACCAATATAGGAAGATGAGTGTTGGTTCCCCACTGGTGCTGCAGAAATTCTCCTGGAAAGATAATTAATTCCCTACTACAGAGTAGAACCTCCAGATTTGGAGGTCATAGAGTTGTGTTTCATTGGTTTTGTCCTGTCAGGCATGAGAGACACTAAGGATTCAACAGCCAGTGTGGAGGCACAGGGCCTCTGCACAGATGGCCTGGCCTCCCCCTGATTCCCTGTATGATGCTGCAGATGAGGTTTCACACTATCAAACACACAGTTGGAAACCAGCCTGACTCACCTGTATGTTAGTATTGCCAAAGTAGGTGTTAGACTTCTAACAAAGTGTTTGTACTTTGTGAAATGATTGTAAGTTACTGCATGCACTTATCTCACTTATACTATCTGAACCACATGCTATGAGGTATTACTGAAGTGTTTGTTCTGTAACTGTAAAAACATTTGCTCTGAAACACAAAATGCAGTTAGGATAGAAACAACACCAAAAGCACAATTCTAGTTTACACCCACAAGAAGGGCTGATCTCCAGCCCACCAGGAAGGCCTGCTGAATCAAAGTGGGCCATTTTGAGCCTTCAAAGAATGGGGACTGTGTTGATTGCCACTTGGAGTCCAAAAAATATAAAAAGGCCTAAATTCCTGCTGGTTAGAGATTTTATCCTCCTATCTTCAAAGTCCAAGCTGATGGTGGGAGTGCTTCTGCGCATCCATCTCTTCATGGGTGTACTGGGAGCAAAGATTTCTAGACATAAGCAATACAGCTTCAGGATTAACCAGGGTTAGTACTAAGGGATTTATAGTCTTGGGATATTTCAGCAGCTCTGTCATCATCTGAAACCTAAGACTGCAACTCTTGTATGTTTATGTTTACCTGCCTAAATCAGTAAATAACTTGTTACATTTTCTCAATTAATAAATTCTCAGTTTACTATAGGTTTGGCTATAAACATTGTCTTTTGTGTGGCTTCTAAGGTGCAAATGGAGCTCAGGTAAATGATGGGTCCTTTGGGACTGGGAGTAATCAGAATATTTTGTGATCTTTTGTGTAAAGTGACCATCTACCACAGAGTCAAGCTTGCCTAGGTGGCAAGATAGATTGGAATGTGCAATTCTGTGACATTCCAAGTCTGAAATGTTAAGGTTGTATAGTGCCTGAAGAGTTTACACTTGTTATTTGGTTGATGAAATCTACGATGTGGTCTGCACTGCAGACCTGCAGTGTTATAACTACGTTGCTACAATCCACACACCCGAGCGACAATTATATTAATCTAATCCGCCACACTGACAATGCTATGTTGGCTGGAGAGCTTCTCTGTCCAACATAGTTACTGCTTCTCAAAGAGACAGATTAACTAAACTGCTGGGAGAGCTCTCTCCCATCACCTTAGAGTCTTCATTAAAGTGCTACTGCAGTGCAGCTGCATCGGAGCAATTGCACTGATGCAGTGTTTTAGATATAGACTTTTCATGAGTATAGCACTCACCATCTATTTGAGGTTTGTTCTCTGCATCTCAATAGTCTGTCCTGAGATTGGTATTCTTGCCCATGAGCCACTCTAGAAAGTGTGGCCCTCTGGACTTGGGGGCAATTCCTGGAAGTTTGCAGTGTTTGGGAGCCATCCCCATGGTCTATTCTGTAGCGTAACAATCTCTAGCCTGCTGAAACAATTAAAGAGGTAATTCTCTCTTAGCTCATCCTGCAGGATTTTCTAAGAAGAAGAGCAGTCAGGCTCAAAACTTGGCTCATGTGTCCAGTTTTTAGCCCAAAGGGAATAACACAACTGGCATAACTAAAGGTTAAAGACTAGGACCAATGAAGTAAGAGAGAGGGAAGGGCCTCTCTAGATTAAATAGATGCTTCTACAAATATGGGAGATGATTCTTGGCAGAGAATGTGTTGGTTATTAAGCTAATACAATATGCTGTATCTTAAACCCACACATATGAAGAGAACTTTAGAAAACTGCACATATTTTCCCTCAGAATGAAGGGACCTCATAATGGTGAACTTAGTGATGGGTTGGGGGGTAGGGTTGTTTTTTGGGCTGGAAGAGATGCATAAAATCCAACTCAGAAAACTCTTCAGACATTTAAGGCAGAACATTACACATTTTTGTAGGAAATTGTCTGCAAAAAGAAAGATTATAGAACAAAGCCTGTCCTAACAGGAGTGAACTGATTTTGTGAAAAAAGCCAGGTGGAAAACAACATTAAAATGAGCAGCATTGACCTGTTCAGGAGACATAGGCAATCAGTGGTTTGTAAGCAAAGAGAAGATAGCAGGAGTGGGTCACGTGAACAGATACATCCAACTGAAGCTACCAAAATAGGAACATTTGTCGGTCTTTCAAGGCCAGATTGTGCCCCAACAATCTGGAAGCAGAGGGTGCTCTGTGCCTGTGGTCTGCCTCCCACTTCATGGTAGGAAGATCAACTTTCTCCCCATGCTGGACCTGCAGCTGGACTTTGCTGCAGGCCTACTGGTCCACATGTTGGCAAGAGACAGGAGAGAGTGAAACATTTTTCTTTTGCAACTTGGGGGGATTCTGCCAGCCAGTTAACACATTCCTCGGCTGTATTAACTTCCCCGGGCACCCCTTCTGCACAGGAGAGACCTTTGCAGGATGGGAACTCTCTGTGTTGCTTGAGTTGAGGAAGGGGATAAAGGAGAACCTTCCAAGAGCCACTTTGTTAGTATCATGCTACCAAGGATCTGATGCAGAGACACAGAGACTGCTTCACAAAGAGGTGTCCTGAGTAGCTCCCTAGAAATCCATGTAAGCAGGAGCCAAGTGTCCTCCTTTTCCCACAGGAGAAGACCTGGTCTTAATGGAAAAAATTGAAGGCGACATCCCAAGAGATATATCATTAACTTCTTTCTTTGGCTGTTTCACTTGTGGATGTGCACTATCTAGATCTCAGCTGTTTATGTGTATACGGTACAGTGGTATGGAGAGTGAGGAGAGGGAATGACATTACGCTGCTACTCAGTAGAGTGTGCTTATCCATCCAGTAACACCAAACCTCTCGAGCATTAAGTGAATTGACTCACCCCATCAAAGCTAGGAGAACTTTCATCCTAAACATCCACCAACATCTAAACATCTGCCTAACCATCTAAGCACACAGGCCTAGATCCGCAAAGGTAGTAGCCTGATTTTCATAGATTTCAATGAGAATTAGGCACCTGAATGCTTCTGAGGATCTGGGCCATAAAATCATATTATTTTCTGGATAGATCAGGGGTGGGCAATAAAACAGTGGCAGTTCATCAAGGTTAGCCCCTGGTGGGCCCGTACCACTGTATTTACCTGTGTCTCTGCAGGTACAAGTGACTACAGCTTCTGTTGGCTGTGGAT
Source organism: Rafetus swinhoei (assembly GCA_019425775.1). Classification (NCBI taxonomy): domain Eukaryota; kingdom Metazoa; phylum Chordata; order Testudines; family Trionychidae; genus Rafetus; species Rafetus swinhoei. The sequence goes on from CM033440.1 coordinate 105,790,301, forward strand.
CACTGTTCCCAGCCAATGGGAGCTGTGGGAAGTGGTGTCCCGGTCTGCACTGCTTCCTGCAGCTCCCATTGTCTGCGAATGGTGATCCGTGGCCAATGGGAGCTGCAATCGCCCATACCTGTGGAGGCATGGATACATATAGTGGGGCTGGCCCACCAGGTGATAACCCTAGCAAACCATATCTGGCCCATGGGCTGGTATTTGCTTACCCCTGGGATAGATGATTCTGTTAATTTAGGCAAGATTTCTGTTTTCCTTTTTAAACACTTAAGACAATATTATGACACAAAGCCACAGTTTGGCCTGAAATCCATCTCATTTGACTTTATTGTTGTGTATTTTTAAGTGGGAAAAGGAAAAACTTTGTTGTGATGAATGCTCAAAGTTGAACCACCTACTGCAGGATTTAACATAAATCATTTGAGAATGCTTAGATCACAGAAATGTCAGCTCACTTCATTTTTTTTAAATGATGCATTAGGCTTATTATTTTCAGCTTAATCACTGAAAAGGTCTGGAAAATGTTCTAATTTACACTTCAGTGTTTCATCCACAGTTGCATTGCATCAGAATAGGCATTCTCTAACCTGTTCTGAGGCAGACACAACATGATCTTTACCTGCTGTTGTAAAATGTGTCTAAGGTGAGGGTTTTGCCTGTCCATTTTGAGATGTCACTAGTAGTTACTGTTCAAACAGACAAGAAGGTTTGTAGCTTAGTGAGTCCCTCTGCAGGAAAGAAATTATCAGTTTAACTGCTGTTTATAGTAGAGATAGACCAACACTGCTGCCTCAAATCAACCTCCTTTTATTTGTGAGAAGAAGATATAGATTCAAATCTTCAGCTCTAATTTGCTCATTTAATAGTTGAAGCCAAAATGGGAATTTGATTCCCTGCACCATTGTCAGTTTCAGCCTTAGTTGGGATTTTAGCCCAAGATGGTAGATATCTCACAAAAATGGTAGATGGAAGGAGGTTTTCAGTTTATTGGGCCAAAAAGTCATCAGAAACAGTTCACAGGAATTTAGCTGTAGGTAATCTGAAGCCTAGCCCCGCTTCAACCTCAAACCCAAACTCTAACCTAATCCAGATCTAAACATTGTTTTGTCAATTTAGCTCTGGTAAAACCTGAGGTTAAGTAGCTGATAGCCCTGCCAGTGTTAATGATTTCTCTGCTGCTTATGGACTTGCTACAGCTGAGCTTTGTTACCAGCAGATTTATCCCATTTGAGTGGGGCAATGTGGACAGACTGTTAATGCAACCACTTATTTAGCATGTGCATAGCCATCTAGTCAAGCACTGGCATCTTTTTGCAGTTAAAGACCTTTGCTTTAGATTTTTTTTGCAACAAAACCTGAACAAACTGAGCTTTGGATGGGTATTGGCAGAAAATGAGTGAATTGTTGGCTTTTTTGTACATAAAAGGTCACCTTCAAATGAATGACTGATTGCACCTCCATCTGTTTCAACACCACTATTAAAATATTTATTCAGTTTTTCTGGCTTCTAGTTTACTTGAAAGTAATCAACAGCACCAAAGGAAAAATACCTCATCCTTAATAAGGTAGAGAGAAACAAACTACATTTTTTGATGAAACTCTGTTTTAACTCCCTTCAGTCTTTAATCTCCATTTCTCTTGACTTTTATTACTGATAGCAGTGTGTAAACAAAACACCAAGAGGCAACATAAGGACACAGAAGGTGTTTGATTTGGATAGATCTTGCTGAGAAGGCATCTCTTTTTGCTTTTCTCATGCATTTTTTAATCTTTCAAGACAGAAAAGATCTGTTTAAAAAAAATGGGAGGGGTGGAGAAGAGAAAAAAAATCAAATGAGACAACTTGGATGTTCTTTACTGCTTTATCTTTGTTTGCCTGGGGAACCACTCTACAAAGTTACTTAGTATAGTTTTTTTTGTTGAAGGTCACAGAATGGCAATGAATTGGGCTTTAAAGCCCAAGATGGCAAATTCCTCCTAGAATTCCTAAAATAGCAAAAATTAAAATGTTTAACTCATGTCACGGTGGCGGATTTTATAAAAATGTGATTGAAGGTGAGTTAAGCTATTTACATTTTTAAATATTTTTATATGCTTGTGAAATTTGCCTGCATAACAGGAATGGAGAATAAAATCTTCTAATTATCTATATAGTTTTTATTATTTTGAATGATAGTGTTTTTAAATAGCAGTGAAACAGAACCAAAGGGTTTCAATCTTGATCTGCACTTCCCTAAAGTTTGACAGGGCCTAAATCACCCTTAACTTAAAAAAGATGAGATACACAGAAATGATTCAAGAATTTAAGGGTCTGATTCTGCAAACATTTACTATCAAGTGTAGTGCTTATTATCATTAATATCCCCATTGATTTTATTTATTTTTAATACCAGATGACTCCACTAATTCAGTACCTATTTTTTAAGATAGGTAAATATAGATATATGTTCTTTAAGAGCTGGTTGAGAAAAACAGAATGATTTCTTTCTTTTTACCTCTTTTGTACTGATCTTAATTAGGTTTCAGGCTGATTCTGTGATTTACAGGCATTTTACTTTATCTTTCTGACTGCTTTTAGCCAGTTTCTTCATGTTTCTCAAGCTTGCCCTTTTGGAGTGCATTGTTACCTATGTGGGACTCACCCTTAACAAACTTAATCATTGCACTTTGGTATTGGTTAGCCAGTGGAATGTCTAGGCACATTTCAAGAACTAGAGCCTGTCTATTACTCAGCACTAAGCCAAATTACATTCTCCCTTGCAGACACCAAAACAAGCTGTTAAAAAAGTATTTTATGTTTCACCAAACTGTGCCCAGATGCACTGTTCAAGCTGTTAAAGATGAGCATTTATATTGTGCTAATCATCAAGTTGATGAGCCTGAACAAAAAGAGATCTCAGTACCCCATGTGTTCAAAATCTGGGTTTGAATTTTTCAGCGTGAACTGATTTCAGTTCAGCCCCAATCTTGCAAACACTAATGCACCATGTTTAATTTTACTACCATGAGACCCTCGGAGGATTACCCACAATAGTATAGTTAAGCACATAGATCAGGACTTTATTTTGAAACTGCTTTAATCCCTTTAGTCTGCTGCAATCTTTGTTCCTATTATGATTTAGAACCTTGTAGTCCAACAGTTTAACTCATTTTATTTGAGACTTCAAAGTGGGTTTAAACAGAAGTCTCAGAGATGAACAGTAAGTGAAATTGTGCCTTTTCAATGTTAATTACAAGCAAAAAGTTTCAACATGCTCATTTTGTGGTTTAGAAATAATTGATAGTGTCATATTTAGTATCATGTGGCTCTTTAAAATGTAAACTGTATTCAGCTAATCAAGTGAAGTATTTCCATTTCAGAAAAGCATAGAAAGAAGCCTCTAAAAGTGCCAACCTTTTTTTATATATACATAAATATTATATATGCTCTGCATTCATAACAGTTTTTTCCTTTTAGTTTTGTTCTAAAAATTTTCTAGATAATGTAACTCCTTATCTGTAGCCTTCCTCAACTTTTACATCCACTCACTCTATAACTCTCTCAGTGTTTGTGTTGATTCCCAAGGGCAGAGTTGAGGGTAGAGCTTTTAATATGTTAGTCTGGGTTTCTTTCAATGATGTAGAGATTATTGATTTCAGGTCACGGTTTGAATAGCAAGCCAAAAATGGATTGTGACAGAGGATGAGTTAACCAGTTCAGATAAAATAAGAAGGGATCTAAATTTTTGTCTAATGTGAAACTGACCCATACTGAACTGTATGTCCTACCAACATTTTTCTAATAGTCTTTGGTACTATACAAACAAGTTATTCTTTCTAAAACCATGTAACGTAATCTGGATACAAATATTACAGTAGCCAGTGATTTGAAAAACCCAACCTCCAAAAATGTATTGTATTATTTGCAGTATAAAACAATATTCCATTTAGATCTGCAGTTTATTTTATCGAATGATGGACAGACTCTCAGTATGGGGTGCTTGTTAAACATGAGCCAAAGCTGTATCTTTCAGATTAATGTTCAAATCTTTCCGTCGTTGTAATATGTTCAGGTACAGAGTTTTGGCCCACAATAAAAATCTGAATTACCATAAAGTTCTACAGTATTTGGATATGGGGTTATTGTCCAGACCCACCAGTTTCTTTTTCAATTGTGAATGTGTACAGTTTGGAGAATCTATGTACAACTTGTGAATTCCGACTGATTTTATGAACTCTGTTGTATAACTATGAACTGCAGTGGTATTGAATCAGCCATTTCCTAGCAAAGCATGTTCATGTATCTTGGGAACCCTGTCTAGAAGCCACGATAGGACAATCAAAAAGTCATTAGCATTGAATGACTTTGCCTTTGCATATAATAGATATGATAACAAGATGCAAGAAATAAATTTTCCCAGTCTGGTCTTCAGTTGAGCAGCAACCGAGCAATGGATTGCTAGATGAGGGATCTTGATCACTTGAGAGGAGCTTTGAGGCTGAGCAGAAGGGTTACACAACAGAGGGGATATGTTGTAGTCTTAGGGAAAAAGATATGTTGTAGCCTTAGGAATTCTTTCATCAACCAGAAAAAGGCAGCAAAACTGGCCAGGAAGATAGGGTAGCCTTAAATTGACCAAAATCCAAAGAACTCTGGGAGTGATAAGGACAGTGGTAGGAGGGTTTTTATGTAAAGTTAGCTTAGCTTAGTTATATTTTATTTTCTACCACAGCAGCTAGTCAAAGTTCTGGGCCCTGGGGCTATTCCAGTTGGAAGTAGAAATTGATGGAGCCTGGTATTTTGTTTATTTACAAGACACAACGTTGTGCTTTTCTGAATGCAGGAGGAACCAAGAACGAAAATGTCTTTCTAGTTTTTTCCCAAGGTTATGCTATACTTGCAGGCTGCTGCTTGGCTGTCTGCCTCTTCTGAGTCTCTCATAGAGCATGTCTACACTTGCACTTGATCGACAAAACTTTGAGGTCTGTGGGTACTTATTCACCCGTGAACAACAACGTTTTGCTGTGGCAAGTGAAAGTATGAACACTGCTCTCCTGCTGACAAAGCAGAACCCCTTCATAGAGGATGGAAGTATTTTGTCTACAAAAGTGCCAACAGTGTTCACATACACTGACTTTAGCAAAAAGGTGGTAGTGTCACAGACTTACCACTAAATGCCGTGCAGTGTAGACTACCCATAGTTTCCAGCTTGTCTCTCTCTCTCACACACACACACACACACACACACCCCAAAATCTCTTTGCCCACTCAATCCAAAACTCCTGGGTGTATTCACAACCTCCTTTTATTTTAGTTTGGGGTCTTGTGATTAAATCACTCTCACAGTTATATTCATTGAAGGGTGCATTCAGACCTGATCTCAAAGAGGTCTGTGACCAATGCAATCAAAGATCTCTCAGCATAATATTCATTATTTTTGCATGGATCCATAAGTCTCTTACGCTTTGGCTAGTTGTGTATGTTTAGAAGTTCTTTTGCACAGCTGCCATGATGTTTACTTAGGTTATTATGCAGCCACTGAAGAGGGAATCAGTAAACCAGAGAGTCCTCAGACTTGGTGGGCTCTGGGAATGGGCAGCAGTTCCTGGGGAGGTGTGGGAGAGTCAGAGCTAGCATCAGGGCTTTGACAATTGGACTGCAGGTCTCTATTATAACATGGCCCAGAGCCTAAACTCTCCGTATACCCATCAAGCCAAAAGAGAGCATGGGTCCCCAGAGTTTGGGTCCAGTATAGCTGCCTAAAATGAGTGTCCAGTAGCATGTGCTCATCAGGTCTGTAAGAGCATAGATACTGGGTATAGTTCACTCAATCCTTGTTTAAAATGGCGGATCCTGCATCTACTTATGTCAAGAACTTTAATGGGAGCAGGATCCAGTGTGTTAAGAGTAAACATATTCCAAAAATTTGACTCAAATTATTATAACAGTAACTATCTTGAAGGCATTGATATTGCAGGTCACTAATTTTGCACAGGGCCACTAATTTTTATGATGCTGTTGTCTCATGTTGTAGTCTCATGGGCTACGTCTAGACTGGCATGATTTTCCTCAAATGCTTTTAACGGAAAAGTTTTTCCGTTAAAAGCATTTGTGGAAAAGAGTGTCTAGATTGGCACGGATGCTTTGCGCAAAAGCACTTTTTGCGGAAAAGCGTCGCAATCTAGACGCGTTTGCACAAGAAAGTCCTGATTGCCATTTTGCCATCGGGCTTTTTTGTAAAACAGTCCTGAGCTGTCTACACTGGCCCTCTTGCGCAAATACATTTGCGCAAGAGGGCTTTTTCCTAACGGGAGCAGCATAGTATTTTGCAAGAACACTGACAATCTTACATTAGATCGCCAGTGTTCTTGCGCAAATTCAAGCGGCCAGTGTAGACAGCTGGCAGTTTTTCCGCAGCGGCTGCTTTTATGAAAAACTTGCCAGTCTAGACGCAGCCATGGTGTTTCAATCTGCAAGCCCTGAAAATGTGATTACAGAAGAGGCTCTGGTTTTGTCTATACAAAAGCTTAGTTTGTGACATACTGGGCTATAAATTTACTTCACCCTAGCCTGCTATATATTAAGGGACTATATGTACCCTGTTCTGTGCACTATATATTTTTTTGCATTATGCTTTGATTTACCTCTATTTGAAAAGGATATCAAATAAAGCATACTAGGGAAATATTAATGGAGAGCAGCTAGGTTCACAAGTATGCTTGGTGTGCAGCAGGCTAGCATGGTATGCATTTACACTCCAGCTTGATGCAAACGAAGTGTTTGGATGGAAAAGTCCTAAGTTTGTAGCCCTCATCATTATAGAGAAAGGTGAGGAAATGTAACTTCCAGGGTACTCAAATGGCTAAAAAAACAGAAAGCAAATCAAGATTTTTATTATTTTTCAAAAACTCATTATTTTTAAGTCAATCTTATGAATAATGAGGGGCCATATTCATGGGTTTTGAATGCCAGTACTTGGCAGCAAGGTATAGAATATTTCTAAGTTTCATTATACGTGTGAGCTGTGGTAATTCATAACCAGAGCTAGACAGATACCTCTGTTTCTCCCTGTACATAGTTGCTCAGATAAAAAAAAATAAATGATTTTTTTTTTTTTTTTTGCTGTAGTGCCCCTCTCATGTTTGTTTTCTAAAAATATTTTTGCAGCTGAATTTACTAACAGGAAATATTCACATTAATTTCTGAGAAAATATAAGAGAATATTTAAGGGAAATGAATTTCCAATTTGTAGGTGAGAATTAAGTTCAGATGACCCTACTAACAGCTACATATTTCCAATGAAGGAACACACATAAAACTGACCTACACGTCCAGCCAATGCTAACCTACAGAGATTGAATTTCAGGTATTTAAAACTTACAAAGAACAAAAAATTGCACAGATCAAGAATAATCTTTAGATGTTGTTTGGAGAATTACATTGGGTAAATATTAGGGAAAGTTGAAAGCTACTCACTGACAATTTAAAAAACAATGGTTCTTCAAAAGTGGGTTGTGCCCACGAATGCTCATGATACTATTTATGTATTTTTGTTAGTCTCTTAGGGTATGTCTACATTGCATGCCTCTTTTGAGAGAGGAATGCAAATGCAAATGCAGACAAACGAAATTGCAAATGAAGCGTGGATTTGAATTTCCTGTGCTTCATTTGCATAATCACGGCCAGCCGCTTTTTCGAAATACCCTATTTCAAGATAAAAAATGCTGTTTAGACATGGTTATTTCAAGAAAAAACCTTTATTTCGAAATAACCCATTACTCCTTATAAAATGAGGTTTAAGGGTTATTTAGAAAGAAGGTTTTTTTCTCGAAATAACCACGTCTAAACAGCGTTTTTTATCTCAACATAGGGTATTTTGAAAAAGTGGCCGGCCGCGATTATGCAAATGAAGCGCAGGAAATTCAAATCCGCGCAGGGCTTAACTCGAAATAAGCTATGCAAATTGAGCTATAACAATTGTGTAGCTTATTTTGAAATTGGGAACATCTACACAGCCCTTATTTTGAATAGAACACTCTTCCTCTGACTTCCCTTACTCCTCATATAAGGAGGGTTACAGGAGTCAGAATAAAAAGTCCTCCAGCTTGACAGTATTCAACATTATTTCAAAATAACTGCCTGCTGTGTAGACGTGGACTAAGTTATTTCAAAATAACATTAGTTATTTCGAAATAGTGTTGCTGTACCCTAAGGTGCTACAGGACCATGGTTGTTTTTTAAGTTTTTTTTATTGGCAGACTAATAATACAGTTACCCCTATGAGACTTTCGCTGACAATTTGTGAGCATAAAGACAGGCTAAATTAATAAAGTTACCTTACTTCAATAAACCTTATCATTATGCAGGAATAACGTTAATCCCTATGTATTGCCTTCTCCACATAGCATACATAAATCTGTGCCCTGCTCCTGCTCACTCCTATTACTGCTGCCCCCCATCGCTCACTTGTCTCTCCTTTATATTCAATTTGTCCAAGGCAGGAATTCTTTGTGCTCATTTCAAATATTTCTCATGATGAGTGGAAAAGTGCCAGATCCAAAATGGGTTCCAGCATCAGGTGGCATGGTTCTCATGTCTTTGTAGAACCAACTACAATTTGGAGTTACAGGAAAAACAAAACCATGTCATTGACTTGATCACCCAGCCATTAAGTTCCTGAAGGATCACTAATGCTTTTTATTAGAATACATGGACTAATAAAATAGCCTCTCACTTAATATTTCTAACTTCACATACAAAAAAGATACACACAAATAGGATATGCGGATTCAGTGGATTACAACTTTTAAAATACATGTCACCTGATGTACTTTGCATAAAGCATCAGAGAGCATCTTTGAGTTCTGCAAAGGCATATTAACAAGATAATTTTCATAAAACAGGGGGTGGGGTGGGGTTAGAAAGTTTGCAGTCAGAAAGTTTTAAGTCCAGTGGCTGCTTTCTTATGACAACAGAACTCTCTTTGTCCTCATCCACCATCTCCTTTTGTACAAAAAAACCCTTGTTAATTAACTGCAGCAATGAAGAGTTTTAAAGTAAATTATAATTAGACATTACAACAGGTAATATCACCTTGCATCTTTGAAATAAGGCTTAAATATTTAAAGGTAATTTACTAAGGGCAGTTGTGGGTTTTCCATCCCTGACAATTTTAAAATCATGATTGTATACTTTTCTAAATGATCTGGTCTAGGAATGATCTGGAGAAGTTCTATGATTTGTTATGCAGGAAATTAGACTAGATCATCACAATGGTTCCTTCTGGCCTTGGAATCTATGCAACCATCTAACATCACTCCTTAGCAATTTACCTCTGATCAGGGAAGAAGGGGACAAATAGAATATGATTATCAGAGAAGGAAAAATGGTGCACAAAAGTAGCTTATGAATTCAATGGCTGTTTGGGGAGAAGAAAGGGAACGTTATGTGATAACATTAGATTGGATCGCTCTCATGTTTGTGTACTATTGTGTTCTATTTTTCCTTTTTGCCTTTGCCTGGATTTTATTTTTACCGGTATCCAGAGCACAATACATGTGGCAAACACATAAACAATTGAGCACGTGCTTAGAAAAGTGCTAGCCAATCTTAACTATACCGGCACTGTTTATAGTGTAGGTAGGCAAGTGCCTTGTACTGCTTGTCATGTTACGTGGTTTTTAAAGTTTTGAGGTTTTGTACACATGCATAAAGAGAGAGACTACACAAATTTTTTTTTTCCTTTTGGTGGTATGCTTTGAGGTCTCTTGAGAGGTTTACATTCCATATAAACCCTGTTGGAGCAGGCTATGAGATCCATCTCGTAAGTAGCTATTTCCTGCATTGTGTTTCTCTCTTCCTGCTGCCCCCCTTTTTGGAATAAATGAAAGTTGCTGAGTTGATAGGCCTAAATTTCAAACTTCATCTCTGCGCAGACTTCCCTTTGCTGCCAGGTTAATATGACTCAGAGCTGAGCAAAATCACCAGTTTTAGGGGTTTTTTTCCCTAAACGTCTGGCTGCCAGTGATGGATCTTTCAATGAATTCCATGCAGGGAGATTTATTACACTTTGCAGAGTTCAATGCAGAAAAGGGCATTATTAGCAAGTACCATGTAGAAGTGTTGCTGGGGTAAACAAAAGGGTTTTTTTTTTCTAAAAAAAAGAATAAATGAGAGCAAGAACAAAACCAACCAAATAATTTCAAACAACATAAAGCACAACTACTGTTAAGGTTCCTGAATATGTTCATGAAAGCTTACATGTGGGGAGCTGAGTCTGTGTGTTGCTTAATTTGACCATTAATACAACTAAATAATTTCCAACATGACTGTTTCAAGATAACCCATTTTTGTGTGTGTCTGAAGTGTCATTTTCCTACTCAAGCTGCTTTGTATGTGTCATGTGCTTTCTCAGGTGTTGCTTGAGTAAAGTGATAAGAATTAATCTCTGATTACCCCAAAGGGGGAGGCTGAAGGGAGTTGAGAGCTTTGGCTAAAACAATTAATTCCATTTCATAAATGGGGGGGGAGGGGGAGCATTTCTGTTGACAAAATAGGGATACATTTGTCAGAGTTCAAAAAGTTCTAACAAAAAAGCAATATTGCCTTTAAGATGATACTCCTGGATTCTAGTTCCAACTCACTCACATTTAATGTGTGATCGCGGGACAAGTAGCTTCACTTTTCTCTGTAGCTATAAAATTAATTCCTCATTTATCTCAGAAGGGTTAATTAATGAGGCTAAATTTTTGAAAGCATGTTGATATCCTTGTATTAGGTAAGTGCAAAAGTTTCATGGCTAAGCTTCTAGCTGCCTTGTCTGAACTACAGGCTCATTCTATGGATTAATATTATATATTCTATTTTCCCTAAAAAGTCTGAACATTTTTGTTAAAATAATCTCCATTTATGGGTGTGAAGATTAAGATAATATTCTAGTCTTAGATAGTTGTGCTTGGCTCTGACTTCATGGAATAGCTTGTACATAGCTGAAGGAAGAATATGGCCTTACCATCTGTGTTGGGGGAAAACACTTTCTGTTTAGCACTGAGAATAAAGATGTGCAGAACTTTTAATAAAACTCAACTCTAATAGGATTTGAACTTGCCACCATTGAAATGGAAGCATTTACCCACTAGGCTACATAAATTTGCTAAAGGGTTTCATTTTAGCCACCAGATGGAGCTCATATTGTTTTCCAAATAGGCTAGAAATATACTGAGAAAAACAAGCAAAAAATCATAAACAATTAAATATAGTGGGGAATCAAGCTCACTGTGTCATCTGTTTCACACTGGCATTCACATACATGCTAGATTGTAAGTGGTCTCAGAACACTGCAAAGTCCTCTGATCTGGAACAGCCAAAGGAAAGATTAAAGTGGGAGAGGTAATATATTTTTATTGGACCAACTTCTGTGGGTGAGAGGTGAGGTTTTGAGTTTACACAGAACTCTTCTTCAAGCTTGTCTCTCTTACCAATGGATGCTGGTCCAATAAAATAATTACTTCACTCCCCTTGTTTCTAATATAATGGGCCCAACATGGATGCATGGATGCATCAACACTGTTTCCACAAAGGAAATTGTATGTTCGTTGCAAATGTCTGTGTAAAAACACAGTGCCAGATTCTGAGCCCTTTACTTATTGTATGCAACACTATACTCCAGGAGCACCATTGATTTCAGTGGTGTGTATATATATAAGAGATATATGAGAGAGATATAAGAGATATCATGCAGTGTGAGGAAGGGTATAACAGATCCCGAAAAGAATAAAAGTTCTCACTAATGCCAGGTAAGTACTCAAGATTTCCATGGCATCTGGTCCTCTATCAGTCTGGTGAGTGAAACAAAGTTATAAAAAAAGAGTATTGATGTTACTGTGATATCCTGCAAGATATATATGTGGCAGCTGCAAGGTGAAGGCCTAGGAAGGTATGTCCAAATTAATTTGACTGGGAAGGTGTGGTATGACCTGATCTTTCACAAAATATCTGATGTGTGTTGGAGTGGGGTGAAGCCCTTAGTTTCATCAGGTTTTCATACCATTCTAAAATTTCTTTTCTCACTAAATGGTACCTATATTTTCTGATTCTTAGCTTGTATCTTGGGAGACCATTAGGAAGAATGCTATTTTGAAACTGTCCTATTATGTATTTACTAATTCAAAAATTAAATACAAATGAAAAGCGAGAAAATGAAGCTGTGGTTTTTGGCGTATTGACCATGATCAATTCCATCTCTATAGTTTCACAAGAAAAGTAATGTTAGCAGAGTGGGTTAGTTATTAACAATTCAAGAATCACTGATACACTCCCATATGTGTGGGAAAGAGAGGTGCCAGGGGTGCTGCAGCACCCCTAGTTTTTGTGTAGGGTCCTGGCTGCCACCCTGACCCAGGGTTTCAGTACACCTGGCCCTATTCTGGGGGTTCTGCCCTGGGCTGCACACATGGAGTCCCAGCCTTGGCCATCTTACCCTTGTCCATGTTGCCCTGAGAGGACCCAGTCCTTAGTGGTGGGAGGCACAGACAGAAGTAAGGGGAGGCACAGACAGAAATTTAGGAGACCATTGGCTTTCAGAACCTTCACTGTTAAAAAAAGAAAAAGAAAAAAAAAAGAGTTCCAGCGCCACTTTACACTCGAGCAAACTTTATAAAATATAACGTTTCATGTAAATACCATAAAATATATACTTTTATTGTGATCCTTTCTTGTTACTGCTAATAGCGAAAATATTTCTGCATGAAGAGGTGTTTTCTAAGTTCAAATCAGTCTACTCCTATTTTGACTAGTGGTGGTTTGACACACATGTTCATGGTAATGAACTATAATATAATGTCATAAATATAGACTGTGATTGTACAGAGCTTGTGCAGCAGAAAGCAGAGTTGGTTTCTATGAAAATGAGAGTTGGATTTTGTCTTTTTAATTAAAGCAGAACCAAAGGTAGTTCCAAAACCATTTATCTGAATCACTGAAGTTTGTGGGAAGCTTAAGTTTTAAGTATTTCTAATTTATGAGCAATTATCCCAAAATTGATGTGTGTAGAAAAAATATTGTACATCAAAACCAAATATTGGACCAGATTTTTCATTGCATGTTATTCAATCCTTTACACTAGAGCTAAGCGGCCATTAAATGCTACATCAAAATTCTTTCATTTTACACTCACTCCTGCACTAGAGTAAATGAGTACTTACGGTGGAGGGCACAAGAGAATCAAATCTATAAGGGAGAAAAAATGGATCGATTTTGAAGTTGGCAGGGATGTAGCTGTGGTGCTATTCTTTGCATGCAACCTTTTCTACTTTGAGTAACTTTTTTTGTGCTTTCCTGGAAGGAATACCATTGGTACTTCTGGGGCAGTGCCTGGTTGGGAAAATTCTCAATTTTCAGTGTTGTTCACAAAAGTTAATACAATAGCTCTTCCCGATGAAATTATATAGGGGCCATTGTTCCAGTGCTTATAATATACACCGTGACCGACCTATTTCCACATGGGAACTCTAAAGCAGCAGCATAAGGCCTGACCTGAATAGCCCAGGGGGAACCAAAGTATTGCATGGAGGGATGATAAATAATAAGTACTTCTGTGCATTTCTACTGAGTAGGGACTCCAGAATGACCACACTGCCCCTGAAAGTGGGAGAAGGAGGGGGCAGGCATTGTTTGGCTTGCTCGTGGAAGAACAGTGCTTTGCAGGCATAGTGGTGGGGAGAGGTCAGAAGCTGCTGCAAAGGAAATGTGTGGGATGGGCTAAAAAGGGGCAAGTCAAGGAGTAAGAAGCCCTTTTTCCACAGAGCACTCACCTTCCCTCCCCTGCAGGTGGCAAAATGCTATGTTTGGTCTGGACCTGCTGTGGGTACGGCATTAGCCACTTTTTAGAGGAGGCTGGGTGAGGGAAAAATTCCGTCGATCAGATTGGCCTAGGTGGAGTGGGCAGGGCTTCACCTTCCCTACAGTGGGTTGAGGGTAGGCTTTGCAATGGTGAAGAGGGAAGGGAATTAGGCTTCTATGTCACAACTCACTATGTAAGCATGGGACAGCAGCCTGGTGCAGGTACTCCATAGAGAAGGGATACAGTGACTGGTAAAGGAATGAAAAAGGAGGTATTGGTTAAAGCATAGAACAGGGAAAGAGTATGGGGCTCCTATGAATAGTATGGCAGGGAGACAATCCTCTTTTTTTACAGCCCACCTTAATCCTCCGAGGAGTGGGAATGTGGATAGTAAGGACCCAGCAATGGATTGGCTAGGGAACCTGGATGGAACAGGGAGAGGGCTGGTGGTTGATATCCCCCTCCAGGTAGTCACTGGATAAATACGGGGTTACCTGCACTGTACTTTTGTCTGCCAGGTAGTCCCAGGCATCTCACAATGTGATGGCCAGATTAAAACCATTTCAAGTGTCTCCTTTAGCTATAGCTGGACAATAGCAACAGCAGCACTTAACTGATCAACCTGTAATCTAGAAAAAAAACTGCTGCCTTCATTAATTAGCCCATTAGTGCAGTGGCAAGTTAAATGTTGGCCTAGAACTACCACTGGCTGTTGGAACTGTTTGTCTTTTCATTGCTTATTCCCGTTGAAACAGCTGGAATAGCCAGTGACACTGCCATGACTTCTGCCTTCCTACGTCCTCAGAGCATTTACAAGCCTCCAAAGGAGCTGGAAGCCTCACTGTCTCCGTTGAACTTTGTTCCCCTTCCCTCCATCTCTGTCCCTTTCCATGCTTGCTTTTGACATCCACTATTAATGAAAGTAAGAAGCAAACCTCCAGTCCCCAAGTAGAGTATAATTAATAACATGGAAATTATCATTGCTCCATTATAATTAGAATGCATACAAGGTACGGGGTTATAGGCAGAGAATGCAATAGCCCCACTAATCAATTAATAAAATAAGAGTCTCCCCTGGTCCATCCTAATGTCACTGATACTATTAGCTGATGTCGGAAAAATTTTCCCAGCACCACTGTACCCTCTTAGCAGGCTGTCGTATGCTATTGCTATTACATTAAAATCAAAATCTCCCTAATTTTTTTGTTTAGGAAATTATGGGGAGAGTGGAATGGAAGCCTTCAAAGAGCTGGCTGCCCAAGAAGGCCTGTGCATCGCACACTCAGACAAGATCTACAGCAATGCTGGGGAAAAGAGCTTTGATCGGCTGCTGAGGAAGCTCCGTGAAAGGTTACCCAAGGCCAGGGTTGTGGTTTGTTTCTGTGAGGGAATGACAGTGAGGGGGATCCTCATAGCCATGAGACGCCTTGGAGTGCTTGGGGAGTTCCTGCTAATTGGAAGGTAAGTCTTTGACTCCCGTTTTGTTGTTCCCTCAGGAGGAAGCCAGCCTTCCATGCATTGATTATGTTACTGTGGTTGCCAGTTTCCGATACACCTTCATAGTGAATTAAGAGGTGACTAGGTGGCAGAGCTGAACCCAGGAAGGCAGTGTAAAGCTGTCTTCCTAGTAAATCAGTATCATTTTGGATAGTTTTAGCTGAGGTAAATGCTCATGTATTTATGCTTTACAGATATGGAGGACTGGATTGACTATCGGGGGAAAGATTTATGCATGAATAAAATGTACAAAACCTTGATTGGGAGTGCTGTGTGTACTCAGAACAAAGGCAAAATAATGTGACTAGGAAGTAAGATGTGCAGAGAAATATATCATCCATTTTATCAATGAACAAGACACTTTCTACAGTTACAAATTGATTTTGATTATGGGAAAGAATTTTCTTATTTTTTGGCAATTATGTTGAGTCAGCATCTCAGGACACTGATTTTATTTTATAAATTTTTAAATGGATTGTTTCTGATGAGTTAGCATAACCATTATAGTATGTCCGTGTGCATGTCTGATAGATTTTTAAGTGTAATAACTTGGAAATGTGTATGATACTTAATGTCATATCAGTATAAGGCTGATACAGTTCACTACATTAATTATTGAAGTCAATGTGGAACCAATAGAGACCATTTCTGTTTGCCTGTATATTTTAGGTCTTGCATTGAAATCTGATTCTTTTATTAGGTTCACTCACATGAGGTTTGTTTACATCTCCATTGTGGATTGTTTTGATTTTTTTTCAAGTAGTTCCTACTGTTAAGCCACATTTTGAGGCAATGATATTATTATTACCAAGAGTATCCTGGCACACTTTGGTAGAATGCCTGATCTTTCCTCTTCATGTCCTCTGTTCTCTCACACTGTTCATTGAGTCAGAGATGTAGAAGATCCCATTGAAGTCATCTAGTCTAACCTATTGTGTAACACAGGTCAGAGAACTTCCCAAAGTAATTCCTAGTAGTGGTATGGGATCATTTTTAAAAGTGAGAGTTCTGAAATCCAGCCCCCTTACCTCTGTCAATCATAACCCCCAGCTAGGGCCAGCAGCTGGATCCCTGGACAAACAGCTATAATTCCTAGAGCAGATATTTTAGACAAATGCCTAGATTTCTTGATTTAAAAATTGCCAATGACGGAGAATCCATCACAACAACTAGTAAATTATTCCAACAGCTGGTTACTTACTTTTTAAAAAATTAAGTCTTCTTTCCAGTCTGGGTCTGTCTAGCTTCAGCTTTCAGCCTTTGGACCGTACTATGCTTAGACTGAAGAATCCATTATCAAATATTTGTTCTCCACATAGGTATCTATAGGCTATGACTAAGTCACCTCTTAACCTTTTCTCTGTTGAGCTAAATGGATTGAGCTTCTTAGGTCTATCACTATAAGGCATGTTTTGTAATCCTTGGTTCATTGTCACAACTCTTTCCTGAACCTCTCCAAATTTTCAACATCCTTCTTCAATTGTGGATACCAGACTTGGACACAGTATTGCTGCAGTGGTCATACCACTGCCAAATGCAGAGGTAAAATAACTTCTCTGCTCCTACTTAAGATTCTCTTGCTAGTGCATCCCAGATTTGCATCAACCCTTTTGCCCCCAGTGTCACATTGAGAGCTCATGTTTAGCTGATTATCATTCATACACTCCAAATCTTTTTTCAGTCACCGCTTCCTAACACAGTATTCTGTCTTGTAACTGTGGCCTACACGCTTTGTTTTTAGCCATATTCAAACATAAATTGTTTTGCTTGACAATACCACCATCCTTCCTGACACTAAAGTGCATCAGTTAAGTTAATAGCCATTTTTTGCTTACTCTCCCTTGCTAAATAACTCATTTGGGCTCTCTTCAGCACCTGTCTTGACTATTACAGCCTCCTCATCTCTGGCTTTTGCCACATCCCTTTGCTTGCTCAGGTCTTTTAAAAAAAACATGGCTGCTAAGATCATCCTCATTGTCTATCAGTCTGACCATGTCCTCTTTTTGGAATTTCAACTACGTCAAGCTCCAACTTTAGTTGTTTGCCTTCAAGGCTTTCACCTCTGTCTTTTCTCTGCCATTCATTTATTGCTTGATTTCTTGCCTGTGAGCTCTTTGGAGGAGGGGTTGCATCTTTATGTGTGTATACAGGGTCTACCACATTGTGGGAGTGATCACAATGAAAATAAAATAGTACTAAAAGTGATATTATGCCTAAAAATTGTCCTTATAGTTTATTGTATCTTATGTCAAATAGCTTGTATTGTCATAGCATATGATAAAATGTTTCAGATTGTCACACATGGTACTTAAGCTTTGTTTTACAGATACAGAGCAGTGAATTGAATCATCTAACTTTATCACACAAAACCCAGTTTGGTTATTGTCTCTAGCAGTTCTATAAACTTGTTTTTGCAGTTTAAACTACTATCTACTTGGTTCATGTACTATGCCTTGTTGCCACATAACATATGTTTATTATTGTCTAGTTATTGATATTTTTATCGTATTTTCCTGATATGAAGCCATTTAATTTTGGATTAGAACTTCTACTAGGTGACACATTTATTTCTATTAAGACCTCATCCTTAGTAACGTGTCTGACAGTGAAATTCTTTCCTCAGTGGCATTATAAGAAGTTCCATCAGAAATTCTCAACTGTTTTGTTAGTAAACAGTTAGGATTCTCAATGAAACTCTCAGTGTGTTTTCATCCAGATTTTCAAGTGCTTTCAGTTTTCTTTGTTACATAAGCTTTGAGTGGGTTTTATTTAAAAAAAAAAAGAAAAGGTTGATGGGTCTCTTTTAATAAAACAAACTGGTGATAACTTTATTTAGCCTCCTGCCTGACACAATCCAGGCTCTGAAGGGCTCACAACATGCCTCAAAAGCACTTCAAAGCTATAAAAAATACATTTATTTGGATTGTCCTAATTAAATGATAAAAATGGCAGATCCAGCACTAAGCAGCAAAGCATTATTCACAATTAAATTGCAGTGACACTGCTGTGCCATGAATTTGAGTAGTTTAACACAAATGGGAACAGAGTCACACATCAGCATTACTCTGACATGGTATCAGGTGACTTGCATTCAAATACACAGCTAAGCAAAAACAAAAGGCAACTTTATTCCTTTAATTGAGAGGAATGGAAGTGAATGTAAAAACCAGGATCTTTACAGTTGTGAGGTAAATGAAGCACTTGATTTACTCACAGGGGCAGGTGCATTGTCAGCCACACAGTGAAAACCTCATAACTCTATCCTGACTGACTATATAAAGAAAATCTTTTATAAGGCACATCTAGCTTTTGTCTGATACAGTCTCTAGCAGTTCAGTACACTTGTTTTGCAGCTTTAGACTATTATCTATTCTATTAATAACTACATCTTGTTGCCACATAACAGATGTTTATAATTGTTAAGTTTTTAAAGTCTTTTGTCATCTCCTCCCCAGTTCTCTCTGCAGCTTCTTCACTCTCGAACAAAACAGAATGGTCAGAAACTTAATAAAATAAATTCTAGGCATGGGAAAGGTGGTGTTGGGCCAAACCTGACTTTCAAGTTGTACTGATGTAAATTAGAGAGAACTCCATTGACTTGTTTGGATTTACACTTTTGCAAATGAGAGTCAAGTCTGGTTCAACATAAGTGTTACAAGAAATTACTTGGTAACTTTCTGGGGCAGGGAGGGGACTGGTCCTTTTAGTGAGCTTAGTTATTGGGCCCTTGGTAATGGATTTGGGTGCAGTCTGGCAGTTCAGCTGGGTGATCAAGATCCCCTGATAATAGCCCATAAGAACATAAGAACATAAGAACGGCCGTACCGGGTCAGACCAAAGGTCCATCTAGCCCAGTATCCTGTCTGCCGACAGTGGCCAGCACCAGGTGCCCCAGAGGGTGGACTGAAGACAATGATCAAGCGATTTGTCTCCTGCCATCCCTCCAGCCTCTGTCAGACAGAGGCCAAGGACACCATTTTATCCCTGGCTAATAGCCTTTTATGGACCTAACCTCCATGAAATTATCTAGCTTCTCTTTAAACTCTGTTATATTCCTAGCCTTCACAGCCTCCTCTGGCAAGGAGTTCCACATGCTGACTACACGCTGTGTGAAGAAGAACTTTCTTTTATTAGTTTTAAACCTGCTACCCATTAATTTCATTTGGTGTCCTCTAGTTCTTCTATTTAGGAACTAATAAATAACTTTTCTTTATCGGCCCTCTCCACACCGCTCATGATTTTATACACCTCTATCATATCCCCTCAGTCTCCTCTTTTCTAAACTGAAAAGTCCCAGTCGCTTTAACCTCTCCTCATATGGGACCCGTTCCAAACCCCTAATCATTTTAGTTGCCCTTTTCTGAACCCTTTCCAAGGCCAAAATATCTTTTTGAGGTGAGAGACCACATCTGTACACAGTATTCAAGATGTGGGCGTACCATAGTTTTATACAGGGCAGTAAGATATTCTGGGTCTTATTTTCTATCCCTTTCTTAATAATTCCTAGCATCCTATTTGCCTTTTTGACCGCTGCACACTGTGTGTGGAAGTTTTCAGAGAACTGTCCACGATAACTCCAAGATCTCTTTCCTGATTTGTCGTAGCCAAATTAGCCCCCATCATACTGTGCGTATATTTGGGGTTATTTTTCCCGATGTGCATTACTTTACACTTATCCACATTAAATTTCATTTGCCATTTTGTTGCCCAATCACTCAGTTTGGTGAGATCTTCTTGGAGTCCCTCACAGTCTGCTTCTGTCTTGACTATCCTAAACAGTTTGGTATCATCCGCAAACTTTACCACCTCACTGCTTACCCCTTTCTCCAGATCATTTATGAATAAGTTGAACAGGATTGGTCCTAGGACTGACCCTTGGGGACACCACTAGTTACCCCTCTCCATTCTGAAAATTTACCATTTATTCCTACCCTTTGTTTCCTGTCTTTTAACCAGTTCTCAATCCAAGAAAGGACCTTCCCTCTTATCCCATGGCCATGTAATTTACTCAAGAGCCTTTGGTGAGGACCTTGTCAAAGGCTTTCTGGAAATCTAAGTATACTATATCTACTGGATCCCCTTGTCCGCATGTTTGTTAACCCCTTCAAAGAACTCTAATAGATTAGTAAGACAGGATTTCCTTTACAGAACCCATGTTGACTTTTGTCCAACAAATTATGTTCTTCTACATGCTTCACAATTTTATTTCTTTACTATTGTTTTGACTAATTTGCCCGGTACGAAGTTAGACTTACCGGTCTGTAATTGCCCGGATCGCCTCTAGAGCCCTTTTTAAATATTGGTGTCACGTTGGCTACCTTCCAGTCATTAGGTATAGGAAGCCGATTTAAAGGGATAGGTTACAAACCACAGATAATAGTTCAGCAATTTCCCATTTGAGTTCTTTTAGAACCCTTGGATGAATGCCATCCGGTCCCAGATTTGTTAACATTAAGTTTTCTATTTGTTCCAAACCTCCTGTAATGACACTTCAATCCGGGACAGTTCCTCAGATTCATTACCCACAAAGGACGGTGCAGATTTGGGAATCTCCCCAACGTCCTCAGCTGTGAAGACTGAAGCAAAGAAATCATTTAGTTTCTCCGCAATGGCTTTATCGTCCTTGATTGCGCCTTTTATAGTTCGATCGTCTAGGGGACCCACAGGTTTTTTAGCAGGCTTCCTGCTTCTAATGTACTTAAAAAACATTTTGTTATTTCTTTTTGAGTTTTTGGCTAGCTGTTCCTCAAAATCTTTTTTTGCTTTCTTATTACATTTTTACACTTGATTTGACAGTGTTTATGTTCCTTTCTATTTATCTCACTAGGATCGGACTTCCACTTCTTAAAAGATACCTTTTTGTCCCTCACTGCTTCTTTTACATGGTGGTTAAGCCACGGTGACTCTTTTTAGGTCTCTTGCTATGTTTTTAATTTGGGGTATACATTTAAGTTGGGCCTCTATTATGGTGTCTTTAAAAAGTTTCCATGCAGCTTGCAGGGATTTGGCTCTAGTCACTGTGCCTTTTAATTTCTGTTTAACTAACCTCCTCATTTTTGTGTAATTCCCCTTTTTGAAATTAAATGCCAGGGTGCTGGTCTGCTGAGGTGTTCTTCCCACCACAGGAATGTTGAATGTTATTATATTATGGTCACTATTCCCAAGCGGTCCTGTAACGGTTATTTCCTGGACCTGATCCTGCGCTCCACTCAGGACTAAATCGAGAATTGCCTCTCCCCTTGTGGGTTCCTGCACCAGCTGCTCCAAGAAGCAGTCATTTAAGCCATTGAGAAATTTTATCTCCGCTTCTCTTCCTGAGGTGACATGTATCCAGTCAATATGGGGGTAATTAAAATCCCCATGTGTGGGGATTTCCCATAGGAAGGAGCCTGCTCCCCACGGTCATGTCTACACTACAGCATTATTTTCAAAATAACTCCTGCTATTTCAAAATAATAAGCTAAGTGTCCACACAGCAAGCCTGTTATTTCAAAATTAATTTGAAAGAACAAGCTTCTTATTCTGGAATAATAAACCTTATTTCATGAGGAATAATGCCTATTTTGAAATAGAGGTAGTGTGGATGCTCCACAGCTGCTATTTCAAAATAGCTCCTCCCCAGGGCGATTCAAAGCAATGACTCCCCAGTGCTTCCTGGGGCTCTAACTAGAGGTAGCATGTCCACATTAAGGGAGCCTGCCTTGGTCTAATTTCAAGGCTTCCCTGTAGTGTGGAGGTGCTATTTCAAAATAGTTATTTTGGGAGTTATTATTCCAAAATAACTTATTTCAAAATACCCTTGTAGTGTAGACATACTCCTAATGAGAGATCAGGAGGAAGAATGTTTGGGGAAATAAAGATAAAGTCTAGGAAGGGGCTGAACTAACTCTGGGGAAAGGAGGGGGGAAGTGTTCTGATTTTAAAATGACATTTGAACTGAGATACTGTTTTAATGATTCAGTCCTCAACAAGAGGTGGTTGCAATTTGAGAAACTGAAGATGGGAAAACTGAAGCAGGTGGAGGGTCCACCCTGGAGTCACATATCATTCTGTTATATTGCCTGATTTGAAATACTGTTCACGCTTCTGGATACCTTGCAAAAGCAGATTACAGATCTGGAGAAAGTAGAATGATGTACAGTCAAAACATGATAAGGATTTGGTGAAAGCAGCAATTTACAATTTTACAATAACTACAACTTATTCAAATGGAGCAGATGAACAGAAGGCCTTATTAAAATAGCAAGCTAATTATTAGAACAGAAAAGAGAGGTCGTGAATGAACAAAGTAGGCTAAGGAAGGTCACAGTACTAAAAGAAATCCAGGTGGATTTTCTTCCACGTTAGTTCCAATGTGGAATTAATTAACGTAGCAAGAGAAGCAACTAACAAACCCATCTAATGATATTTTATGCAGAACCGTTCATTCTCAAAGCACATTGTGACCTGAGGCCTTATAAAAACCGTTTAGGTACGTAAGTATCATACATATTTTGTAGAGTGACAAATTGAGGCACAGAGCTCAAGTGACTTGCCAAGCTAACTCCATCTTTGTTGGTAATGCGCTGCCAGTGTCAGGTCTGGGTTTAGAAGTGAAAAATCCTGCCTCCCAGCCCTGTGATTACACCACTAGAAATCATTGCCTCCCCAGAAAACAGGAATGTTGAGGTGAAAATATTCAGTAACTGAAATTTTCCCAATTCCCTCCTATTTTAAGTGGCCTGTTTTGTATATTGGGAACTTTAGTGAGTATAATGGTGTTAAGGATGGGTAGGTGTCTGTTGTGCTATGAGGTACAGTGTTTTGTAACCTGATGTATAGGAGCTTCAGGGGGTAGCCGAGTTAGTCTGTTAGGGTACGTCTACACTTGCCCCCTAGTTCAAACTAGGGATGCAAATGTAGGCGACCGAAATCGCTAATGAAGCAGGGATTTAAATATCCCATGCTTCATTAGCATAATCTCTCCCACGCGCTATTCTGATCACCAGCTGATTCGAACCAGGAAGTGCGCTCCGGGCCGCGTTAGTTTGAATCAAACCCTTTGGTTCGAACTAACGTTACTCCTCATTTTTAAATCTCTGCTTCATTAGCAATTTCGGTTGCCTACATTTGCATCCCTAGTTCGAACTAGGGGGCAAGTGTAGATGTACCTTTACAGAAAAAAACAACAAATGGTCTGGTAGCACTTTATAGACTAACAAAACATGTAGATGGTATCATGAGCTTTCATGGGCACAGCCCACTTCTTCAGATGACTGGAGATGAAGAATGACCATCTGAAGAAGTGGGCTGTGCCCATGAAAGCTCATGATACCATCTACATGTTTTGTTAGTCTATAAAGTGCTACCAGACCATTTGTTTTGTTTTGTTTTTTAATGTATAGGAGTTACAGTATACCTAGTCCACCCGGTATTCTTGTCTCTTTCATCCGTCACAGCTAGTAATAGAGATTTACGATCAGGACTCTCTTCACTATCAACATTATATGCTGTAAGATACCATCTCCCATGGTTGTTACATAGCTGTGTCTTTTCAAGTGTTGGTGGAATCAATGGACTCTCCAAGAAATGGGATACCTTGCACTGAGGACAGGACTGGAACCCTCCTGCTCCTGGATGCTAATCTTGGACCAATCACTCATCAAATCTTTGGCACTGGACAAGCCACTTAACCTCTCTGCATCTTTCCTGGTTCTAAAATAGAGGTTCTTAGTTTTATTCCCAAGGGTGTAGGGTGTATGTGTATGTGTGAATGAATACATATTTGTGCTGTATTTTAAACAATGAAATTTGTTATGAGTGTTGGGGGTTTATAACAATTTTTTTTTACCCTTGAGCTACTTGCAGTAAAAGCACTGCTTTCAACATGCTGTACTGGGCAAAATGGCAAAGTAGAAGCGGGGAGCGTGTGTATGGTACCATCCTTTCATTATGTTTTCATAGGTTTCATAGGTTCATATGGCTAGTTCTGATTATTTTTTACCATAAACTTGGCACATCCTTTTTTTGATTTGATAAATCAATAAGACCCAAACAGAGAAGGAAGCAACCCAGCTCCAGGGAAATGTCTCATATTCATGACCAAATAAAACTTTAGATAAAGGCTAGGAAAACAGGCTTGGTGGATGGCATCAGCTATGAAACTGGTCACAGAATTTAATAAAAGACATTAATACCCTGAAATATGTAATAATTTCCAGAGGCCAAATTGAACTATGGCTGAATGCCAGAGACCCCACTAGCTTTGATACTGAACGGATTCCAGCAACTAATATTCTGTATGCCCTCCAGAATTGCTTCACAACAAGCCATGGAAACAAGATGCACTGATAGATGAATTCCTCATGGTGGTGGAGCGAGACAAGACAAGCTGATCTTTTTTTTTTTTTTTTAACCTTCCCTAGCCTATTATCCATTTTAGACACTATCGATCACAAAGTGCTGCTGAACTGGCAACATGCCCCAGCAGGAAACAAAAGAATTCCATTAATTTGACTTCACTTCTTTCTTCACAGCTGCTCTGGGAGTCATGACGGGCAGCCTCTCCTGCCCCAGAGCCCTGAGGGCCTAATACTGAAACTCCTGCTGTTCATCATGTAGAACTCACCCTTAAGTCCTATTGAGATGACAAGGGCTGCACTGCCAAGAACATAATGTAGCTCTATGTATCTCTTTCAGCCAGCTCTGACAGCCATGCTGTCACAGATATGCAAGTGCATGTGAAGGCAACTGCTGACTAGATGAGCCAAATGGCTCAAATTGCAGAACAAAGTCCAAAATGATGCTACAAAGTAAAGGATTTGGGGAACTGGTTAACACCATCGCCTCCCTCTCACATGGTATTTGCCTTCAGGCCAGGGTTGCCAATCATCAGTACATTCATGGACAGTTCATTAAAAAAGAGGTAGTACTGTCCATAAAATCCATACAAATATTTAGATATCAGTGTAAAAATATCGAGCTTTGCAGTGGAGCTGAGGTCCCTCACCTTTGGAAGCTCCAGGGGAGTTTATAGTTCCTGGGGCAGGGATGGAGAGGGCAATTCTACTGGTGGGAGCTCCCTCTGGCCTATTGCTTTCTGGTAGGGGTTGCTCTTCTCCACCTCCAGCTTTGACCTCTTCTTTGTGTGTGTGTGTGTGTGTGTGGCACTTCCCCCCTGGCTCCCCGGGACAGTGGACCAGACGTAGCAGCCTCCCACAGGCTACCCACCAGTAAGTCACAGTGGTGTGGCCACTAGTGGCAGCCCCCCAGTCCCAGCTAGGTGAGCAGCTCCTGGCCGCCGCTTCCCAGGGTGGGAGGAGGGCCCTGAGAGGGCTGGAACTGTAATAGGCCAACATATTGTGGGTCCAGCTGCCTGTGTAGTGGGCTTCCTCCAGTCAATTTCCTGATGCCCAGCTCAGTTTGCTGGCCAGGTTGGAGTTTCACAAGTGCCACCACTGTCAGCTCAGCTGAGAGGCAGGAGTGTTGTGATGTATGAATAAAACATATGAGTTATCTTTATATTACACAAGAATGTGTCCTTAACAAAATTTGGTTTTCTGTAATTTTTTTTCTGTATTGTACATAAAAATCATTTCCAACACTTGGCAACTCTACTTCAGGCAGTTACACTACCTAGCCTGGGGTCCCTGAACAATCAAATAACAGCAGTCCTGAACAATGCCTCACAAATTATAATCACTCCATTTCTGGAGAACCCATTCCTCCCAGATGTGGCTCTGGCCACAGTAGTTCATGCACGTCTTAATTGCAGGATGAGTGGCTCCTACTTGCTCGACCTTAGACTAACCATGGCATTCACGAGGGGGCTGCGCCTCAGACCTATGATGCCCTTTCTCCTAAATGAAACAAGCTGAAGACAGTTTGCTGTTGTTGCTTCCCAACCTGCACAGCTCCCTATCCAGGCTCTGCAACTGATTGGAAGGAGATTGAGAAAGAGTCCTACCCTCATATTTATGTTACACTTGTTACCAAAGCACATCGTAAAGAAGAGGATCAGAAAAGCCTTCATCATTGTGCTCTAAAGTAGCACTTCTGACTAAATCAAATTCAGGACACAAGACTGTCTCCTCACATTTATTAAGAGTAGAACATAGGTCTGTTTGCTCTCTTTGCAGTTCTCAGTGAATTTTTATACTTCTGTGCTCTGGTTGTGGCCTGATGTATTTTCTGAGGTATTGTGCACACAGCTCCTGCTGAATTCAGAAATACTGAAAGAACAGCGCTTTAGAAAAGGTTAGCCCTTCATTTATCACTTGTGTAGTGGACTGAGCAAGGGAAACATTAATATGATCAGCAGTAACTATGCTATAAATTGCAATGTAGTTATAAGAACTAGTAGTAATACAGTGTCCCCTGAAGCAGATGGTATAATCCAAACTCTGTATCATGTCCTGGCTTTCATGGGGGAAGTAAAGAATTAAATGATTAAATAACCGTGACTGGAAAACATGGAACAAACCAAGAAAAGGCAGGGCCAGGAGCAGCAGAGCTGATAAATAGGAGGATATTGATTTTAGATGCCAGGTGATTTATTTGTCAGACTTTTCTTTGAATAGAAAGAGTGGTTCACTGTCACCACCAAGACCCCAGGTACATAGAGTGACTAATAGTGAGTCTGCCACTGCTGTTGATTCTGAGTTACTGGAGAGACTCAGTACTTTATTCAAAGTTAACCTCCAAATCTTTTGAACTCTTAACTTTTAGAGAAAGATGTAATATTGGCAGACAGGAAAGTATTTTAAATAAAAATATAGATCCAAATACAAGTTGAATCTCTCTAATCTGGCACTCTCTGGTCTGGCAACATCTGTGGTCCAGCATGATTTTAGTTAGCTGGATGGCCACTTATCATGGGTGTGGCCAAGTTTCCCGCATGTTACCAGATTTGCCCATTACTCCGGGGTATGCTCATTTATTAGGGTTACTCTTATGGGGTTGGGGGGGGGTGTTAATAATTCTGTCAGTGTGCTGCTTGTGCTACTTGTGCTCTCATATGGAGCTGAATTCTCCCTGCTGCCAATGGAGCACTCCTGCAGGAACTATGTTCCTCAGGATGGGGTTCTTCCCACCTTAGAAACATAAGGACACTCACACCCACTAACAGAGCACGTCTTAGAGGACTGGTTAATCAGCACTCACAAGCTGACCCCTTATATGTCCCTGGACTCAGCAGACTGTGTTTAACAGCAATGCCACGCTGTACCCTCATGTGCCTTTGGACTCAGTGGGCTGGATTTAACAGCACTTTAAGCTGCCATTCTCATAAGCCCCCAGGTTCAGCACCTCCCTATCCTCACCTTCACACCACAATCATTCGCTGGTAAACCATGTGATGAGCAAACCCCACAGGATTTTTGGGCACTACAGGGATCTTTAGCTTGGGCAGAAGCAGTGTTGTGGCAGAGTGAATGGGGAAGCCAAAACAACACCCCTGAGGAAGAGTGAGAGAGAGAGACGCAACCAGCTTAACAATGAAAGTTATTTATTTCTGGGTAGTGAATATATACATGTATGAGGAGCCAAACACACAAAACAGTTACAGTATTAAATCTACATTGAAACTGATTACAAAGGTTAGGGCTAGCAAACCATATAACAGTTTACATAGGGCAGGGTCAGGAGACTATGCTTAGAGAGAGATTGGGGGGGTGGGGAGAGGAGAGAGAGAGAGAGACCTCACCACTCCGTGGAGCTTGCACTGATCGGGTTCCCAGATGGTAATGGTAGCTGGGGGTCCAGAGGGCAGGAGATAAGCAGAGCAGAGCCCCCCTGCATGATCAGGCAGGAGATGATGAAGTCTCAATGGAACTGATGCAGTTTAAATCCAGGTATCAGAACAGTTTTCCTTGGGCAAGGGTAGGAGTTTTTGAAGGGATAGGACAA
This sequence comes from Rafetus swinhoei, assembly GCA_019425775.1. Lineage (NCBI taxonomy): Eukaryota > Metazoa > Chordata > Testudines > Trionychidae > Rafetus > Rafetus swinhoei. The sequence continues at coordinate 105,818,503 of CM033440.1, forward strand.
TAGTTCAAGGAGAGCACTGGATTTGTTTATGGGAAAACCGAGGCGAGACAGTAGAGACTGATCACACCTGGCTATGGGTGATGTTCCTTCAACAAGCTCACAATGCAACTAGGCAGTTTCAGTATTTTGGATGTCAATAGTATCCATTACTAGAATTGGCCTGATAATGACTAATTTGGGTGTGAGCAGGCCTGGGTTCATTAGCATCTGGAGCAGAGATTTCCCATCAGGCAGTGCTTCTCTGCTTTCGGTATCCCATAGTTCTGTGCAGTTCCTGCTTTGGAAATGCTGTTCTCCGTTCTGTATGCTGATGAAGATGTCTCTCTGTTCTGTCTTCAATGCAGATGAGGCTGGGGTGTTTCCTTAATTCTATCACCCTTCTCTAGAGATGTTTAGATGTGTCTTCCCTGGCCTTTTTCTTCTTTTGTCTTTGATTCAAGCAGAGGCCTGGGGAAGGAGGACTGTTTTCCATGAGTATCACTCCCTGGCTCCCCAAGAGCACGGGGCTGACAGGTGGCCATGCTCTGGTTCCCCAAGAACACAGAGCTGGTAGGTAACACGTGGTCCCATAAAGTTTATTTATAGCCACCAGTCCTGGCTCTCAGTATTCTATGCTGTTTAGCTCTGATTTGCCCCTAAATGTCTTCTAAGAGCCCAGTAAGCAGAGGAAGTGTTGGTAATTCTGCTAGACAATACTGACCTTCATGGTCCAGCAAATTCTGTGGTTCAACATTGCTCAGGTCCCAAGGGTGCTGGGCTATAGATGTCCAACCTGTAGTATGATTTGGCCCGCTCTTGAAAACTATGAAGATGAGCGGTTTTTTGGATCTAGTGCTAACATGAGGTGCTGGCTCTTAACTGGTGTAAATCAGCACAGGTTCACAGATGTGGGGTATCTCTACACTTGAATTTTTAGTCATATTCTAGTACACGCTAGCTATCACAATTGTAACTCCTAATATAAAGAAGACACAAATGCCTATACCATGACAGGAGTTTAATCATAAATACAAATGTGGTACAATAACAATGGGAAAAGGCTCAAAATACCAAATAGGGAGAAATAGAAATGTATAATACCACGCCCTTCCACACACACACAAGAAAAAGTCAAGAAGCTTAAATAGGTATCAAACATTCTGGCATTCAGTAGCTTTGGGGTCAGCTATTTCCGATAGCTGGTGATGGGGAGAGCTCTGAGCTCTTACAGAGAATTCTTTTCCAGATGCATCGCATGAGTTTTGCTGACATGCTTAGGGTCTAATGATCACTATATTTGAGGTCAGGAAGGAATTTTCCCCTGGATCAGACTAGGTGAAAGCCTGGGCTATTTCTGCTTTCTTCTGCAGCAGGGGTCACTTGCAGGTTTAAACTAATGTAAACAGTGGGCACTTTGTAACGTGAAGTCTTTAAATCATGATTTGAAGGCTCAGTAACTCAGCCAGAGATTGTGTCTAGTGCAGGAGTAGGTGTGTGAGGTTTTGTGGCCTGCAGTGTGCAGGACTAGATGATCATGATGATCCCTTCTGGCCTTAACATTTGTGAATGTGAGTGTGGAGTCTAAAATGTCCTGATGGAACTACACTGGATGAGCAGTCACTCAGTAGATGTGCAGTATTCTCAACTGCATCTTAGCCACACAGAAAGCCATTCCTGAATCCCAAGGTGTGGCCATCTACTACACGCCTCTCCACCCTGTGTCTGAAATAGTTGAGCTTGCACCAGAGGTAGGATGGTGGCTAGTAGCTAGGCAGTCTCACCAGGCTGAGCAATATGGAAGGAATTTCTTCCCACTCTGCTTCTCACAATGAAACATCTGCTGTGGAAATGGGCAGGAACATAGGTCACACTGGTCCTCTGGTGAGTCACTTGCCATATACCTTTGAAAGGCAACAATTATGGTACTTCCTGGATTTTTGTCAAGGAGGTCCTTTACTGCAATATAAAGCCTAATGTTAGGAGTTGGTGCCAGCTGTTTGAGCAGGATAGTAGAGTGTCTGTTGGTCTGATAGTTCCTCTAGTTACCATTTGAGTCAATTGTGCTTCAATTAACTTTGTGTGGGGAGAGTTTACTTTGTTCCTGTGTGGTTATTCTCCAGCTGGATAGCAGACAGCTAGTGCCAAACTCTGCAGTGTCCATGCATTAGCTCTGCAAGTTGAGCCGGCAAGATTATTTAAAAGGCCATTTCTGTTTTCAATCTTTTGAGCTACCTTTGTTGTGGTAGTCCTTAGAATAGTGTTATGAACTAGTAACTCTAGGAGTAACTCCTACATACACTGATTTTGGATTATATGCCAGTTGTTCTTCATTTGAGCAAATGTTGAGAAATGCTGCTATGGTCTCATTGTGAACCTCCATAGTCCCCTCTGAGGCAAACTGAAACAGTAAACAGTAGAATGGAATCCAGAATCAGTTACTGGTACTGGATTAGTAATCATTGGTTCTTTACTCTCCATTCTTTAGCTCAGTGCCAAAGGGCTTTCAGCTTCAAACTGCTCTGTAATAAAGAATCTCAGGGTCATGGGGACTCCAAGAAAAGCATTCCTTGCCAGCAATCTGACAACATGAAGCCATGCCATGGTAGCTAACCATCTTAATAGAAAATATGGCACTGCCATTGACGTGAAAGCTGATATTAATGGTGTGGAGGCGCTATCAACTTCTTTGCCTCATTGTGATGAGGTAAGAATTGGTTCATTTAAAGCAGTGAAAGGTTTGTAGACCTCCTGATGAAGCCTGGAACACCCCACCCCTACAAACACTTCAACATCCATCCATGCTGAGGACCTCAGCAGCCACCACACTTTATGAGCTACAAACATGGACTGGATCTTACAGCCTTGGCTCCTGTAAGTGATACAGGATTAAACATGACTAAGAATAAATTTGTCTTGTTTATACTTAACTTATTAACGCATGTTGGAACATGACTAAAAATTGATGTGTAGCTTTAGATACACTCGAATAGAGCTGTGCTGATTAATAACTGAGCATTTATCTTCATTTTGCATGCAGTGTAGTCAGATCACATCCACAGTACCACGGTGATAAACATCTTTTTTAAAAAAACTGTTTAATACAGCTTAAGCCTTAAAGCAGTGGTGGGTAACCGACAGCCTGAGGGCTGAATGTGGCCTATTGAGGTTCTATGTGTGAACCATGAAATATTTTATTTAGTGTTGCCCATGTACTGGGTTTCCAGATTCCTCTGGCTTTCATCCATGTAGGGTTTCCCGGCCCCCCACTGGTACTACTGAAGTGACACACATGTAAAGCAAAGCTATGTGAGGTGCATGCTGATTGCACAGAGCATTGACTGAGAGAGCCATGCACTCCCTGTGCATCTGTTCAAAGCGTTGCTATGGTTTAATCAGCACACCCCGCAAATTCTACGTATGCAAGCACAGTTAGCAAAACTACTCTATCCCGGGAGACCATCTTGGTTATGACAGTCTTGTAGCCCACTGAGATGGAGGCCCACACACTAGCCTAGGTGTCCATCACTTGCCTGATCTATTGATTGTGTATTAATTATGCTGATTACTTAAGAATTCCCTAATTAATGCTCTGAGATTTGATAGGGTCTCATCCCAAGATCAGGCACAGTATCATTAGACTTTTGAACCCTGACATACCTGGTTGTAACACTCAAAATTAAGAAAAGCTTCCTGTAATTGTAGTATTAACACAATTAGCAATGTTACAAACAATCTACACAGAAAGATCAAAATAACACAGAATGACCATCTGAGCATCCATATACTCACACCATCCCTTGCAAAACAACTTGAAATGTTTGTTTCTCTTCTCTTTCTCCTCACCATCACTAGTGGTTTTCATCCTGGCATCTCCCAAGAGTTACATCCCCAAGGTGTGCAGACCAGTATGCAACTTTTATAACATGTTACTTTGCCTACAGCATAGTCAATAGGGGGTACAACCCCCCTTCTTTTGTATGTCCTCACCCTAGTGCTGTTGGGGTGCCATCCTCCCATAGATTACTAGACTTTTGGCCTCAAGCTTATTAGTTTATATGTCAATTAGTTACCATAGTATTCTTGAGCATGGGTGTAACTAGTTGTTCTGGAGGTGGGGCATGCAAGATATGACTGTGGGCCTCCCTCTCATCTCACAGCTCAGCTCTTGAGCATTATTGCTTAGCTAATGTTAATTATTTTACACCATCTTCTCAGTGTGTGAAAGAGCAATTAAATACATTTGCATAGTTTTAATTGCGCCTAGTATCACATTTAAAGAACAACAAAAGCAGTAACATTATGCAAGCAAAAAACCAGCACTTCCCAAATTATTAATAAAATCAAATGTCCCGTAATTTAAATTTGAGAGCAATCATCTGCATTGCTTAATACCACATAAAATAATCTGCTAATTATTCAACATGGTGATTTGTTGAGACATATATTATACCATAAACAACAGCATTAGGACGGAGGGGCTCAGGACAGGGAGTGAAGTGGTGGTGGTGATGCAGAAATAAGGACAGGGGGGCTAGGAGTTGGGAACAAAGCAGGAAGGCTGAGGGGTTCAGGAATAAGGGCAGGGAGCTGGTGCTGGGGGGCTTGGGCAGGGGATATGTGGGGTGTGTGCAGGAATCAGAGGCGGCAATTGAGACCTTTTTGATGAGGTCAAGGCAGTTGGCTGGAGGTGTAGGGGTGAGTGCAGGGGGGCCAGGGCACCATTTAAGGAGGGTGGGGGGCTGCAGCCAAACATATTGGGTCACTGCTGCTCTTCCTCTTCACTCCCTGATTGTCAGAGGAGGAGAAGTGCACAGCTCATGTGAAGTACTCCTCTGCCTCTCCCCCCTGGGCAGCCAGAAATGAGAGAGAGGTGCACAAACTATGCGCTTTCCCCTAGCTCCTTGATAGGGGAAAAGGAAGAACAGCTATATTCCGGGCACATGTGGTTGCAGCTCCCCTTCCCCTACCCCCAGGGCACAGGCAAGATAGCCTGTGGGAAAGCCCCAGGAACCCAGCTGGAAGCAGTTGCAGCCAAGGACCCCAGACCGCCAGCTTCTTCTTACCAGAGTGCTGCACTGGTGTGCCTCGGCTTACTCTCACCTCTGGATTTGGACCCCCCCCCCACCCACCCCGGCCATGGGCCCGGATGCACGGCATGTCCTGCGTGCCCCCTACTTGTGCCCCTGTCTTGAGGCAGGAACATCAGCAGATGTTTAAAATAGCCTAAGATGCTATAAACTAGCATCTTGTGGTTACCTGTCAGCAATTCACTCATAGAATATTGAAGTCTTGTGATATTGGGTCATGGGCAGCTTATGATCTAGGGTCAGTCTTGGTGAGCTGTTTATGCTAAGGCCTTGGTGCTTTCATGCCTTGTTTAAGCTGTTGTCTTAAAGTTCTGGAGACTCGCAGGCTCACTACATTGCTGCCTTAACATATACTATGCCTTATCTAGCAAATACTTATACCTACAGGGTACAAGAGAGACCTTTTGTCCTGACATTAGATAGCAGAAGCTGTGTTTTAAATGAATGACAGATCAGTCTGCTCTGTGCTCTCAAAATAAAGAAATGTTTTCATTATGTGACATTTCGAGGGACAAATTAACTTATTGCCATACAATTTATTTGTTTGTTTTGTTTTTAGTCATGGAAATACAAGCATGACTCTTTGGAAAGTTTACCCATTAGTGAGTAGATGACTCTACCTATAATAGTCCATATGTTAAGTCAGGACTTCAGGAATGAGGAGTACATTTGATTTCAGGATGATTTACCTCTCAGTATCATGTCTATGAAAGGAAGAAAAATCTCTTACACCTTAACAAATTTGACTCTTCTAAGGTTCAGAAAGGAAGTAAATGACTCATCATCTCTTTTGTCACACTTCTACAATTTTGCTTCAATGCATGTGTCTTCAATGTTCTGTATTCCTCTGGATGAGGAGGGCTAGGAGATTCTGATACAGTGATTCTGGGATCCCATCAGTGTTGTAAATGAATTTTCAAAGAAATGTAGAAACAATCTCTGGAAGAATATTATACAATACTTTCAACACTTGCTAGCCTGAGGAAACTAGGTATTGGGCATGATCTCACATCTCTTGGGCATGGGCATAGAAAACTAGCTACTTTAAAATCATTACTTAAAAAAAGAATGTTCTGCAGTGATATTTGTTTTTGATGATCAAAGCCAATTTTTCCAAAGCATATAAGTCAATTTTGAAAAAGTTTTTCCAGACACTTTGCATATTAATAGAATAAGTTTTTGTTGTTCAGACTTGTCATAACTCCTGGTTTTGCGTATTAAAAATTCCTAATTTCATATAGTGCTGCTTTAACTATGCCACTTTATATATTGTAAGGTCTTTAAGAAATACTTATCTGGAGAATTTCCAATAGAGGATTTGATGTGACAGTCTATGCCTCGCTAAGTGAAAGTAAATGACATCACTGGCAAGTATGAGAACAGAATTCACAAATACTATTGGGACCATTGTTCCCCTGGTTTGATGGAAATTAGACACTGCACAGAAATGAGGTAGCCAGCTCTGATAGTGTGAAGATTCAAAAAACCTCTAAAATTCCCTTGCAGATCACCTTTCCTGGTTGATCTTTAGTCATCCTTGCATGGGGATTTTCAGAATCTTCAAGAGATATTATGGGCCTGTTTTTTCCACGTTTTGTCTTCAAGGAGATTTAAATAAGTCTGTTATCCGATTAATTCTGGAGCCAATATTGCACATCATGCTCTGTGATAATATTTGGGCACTCAAATAGAAATGCTAACTTAATTCTAGAAAGACAAAGTGGGTGAGGCAATTTCTTTTATTGGACTAACTTCTGTTAGCGAGAGAAACCCCCTTTTGTGCTTACACAGAGCTGCTCTTCAGGTCTATAAGTGTGAAAGCTAGCCTCTTTAACCAAAGTTAGTCCAGTTCTAATCTATTAAGAGAGAAGCATGCTTTTCTGCAAAACAAAAAGCATCTTAAACTAGTTAATTTAAAATAGACCAACTGAGCAATCTTTTTACAGAAGGTAGATGGAAGCAAATTCTATCCAGTATTGCACATTATGAACACTTTTTCAGCAAGCAGGAGCAGAACCACATCATCAGGGACTTGCTTCGTGTTTCCAACAGTTTGGTGGAATGGAGAGATGATGGGTTGCTACCATAATCAAATGCATGAACACAGTCTACAGTTCCAGCAACATTCAGTTTAGAAAAGAGGAGACTGAGGGGGGATATGATAGAGGTATATAAAATCATGAGTGGTGTGGAGAGGGCCGATAGAGAAAAGTTATTTATTAGTTCCCTAAATAGAAGAACTAGAGGACACCAAATGAAATTAATGGGTAGCAGGTTTAAAACTAATAAAAGAAAGTTCTTCTTCACACAGCATGTAGTCAACCTGTGGAACTCCTTGCCAGAGGAGGCTGTGAAGGCTAGGACTACAATAGAGTTTAAAGAGAAGCTAGATAATTTCATGGAAGTTAGGTCCATAAAAGGCTATTAGCCAGGGGATAAAATGGTGTCCTTGGCCTCTGTTTGTCAGAGGCTGGAGAGGGATGGCAGGAGACAAATCGCTTGATCATTGTCTTCGGTCCACCCTCTCTGGGGCACTTGGTGCTGGCCACTGTCGGCAGACAGGATACTGGGCTGGATGGACCTTTGGTCTGACCCAGTACGGCCGTTCTTATGTTCTTATGTAAGCAAGTTGGTTCCTAGTGTTTCCAGCGAGATACTAGGCTTTGGAAGACTGCCCTGAAATGTTAGCACTAACATTAGATACTGAAAAGGGGCACTATGGAAGCAGGTATATGCTTGTACATAGTGTATGCCCAAACCCAGAAAGGCCCGCGTGGTTACTCATGCCTGGTCTATTCTAGACGAGGCACGTCCGCTTAAGGTCTGCAACTTTAGCTATGCAAAATGCATAGCTGGAGTTGGTTTACCTTAAGCCAAGCCTTGGCAAACACTCCCATCATCTTCCCTTATTCCTTGTCGAAGGAGGAGTACCAGATGCCAGCGGGGGTTGCCCTCAGTGTTCCATGTACGGGTCTATATTAGACCTGATAAATCAAACACTTGAAGATCAACCTCCAGAGCATCGATCTTTTCGTAAGTATAGATGTGCCCTCAGAGAGGGTATAGAAACAAGCAGTACAAGGACATGTAACTGTCTCCAGTCCTAAATGTAGATATTATACCCTCACAATGCCTTTTTAATCACTATGAATCAATTTGGATTGGTGCCATAAAAGTAAAATATTCCGTATCTCATTTACAGATATACAGGAAAAACTTTTTCTTGTCTATCATATGATTTTTTTTTAAGATTTTCAATTTTTTTTTCACCCAAATTTGAATGAGAAGTCAATCTTAAATTTTTATGGGACAAAAATTTGAACAAACTTTTTTTGGGGGGGAGAGGGGCAAATGAAATGTTTTGATAACTTTGAAAGTTTTTGTGTGTATTTCAACTACTCTTACTTTTTACTGTAATTAGCTGAGTTGAAATAAAAAGTTGTCTTGAATCAGAAAACTGCATTTTCATTTTGAAATTGTCAAAAGAAAATGTCTTGACAACTTCAAAACTTTTTCCAAAATATTTTGAGTAAAAAAGCTGTGCTGAAAATGATCTTTTCTTGCAAATATTTTAGGTTTTTGACTAATCAGTATTTTCTAAAAAAGTTTAATTGAAAAATTCCTGACCAGCTCGAATTCCAGTCCCAATCTCAATCCCAGTCCCTGGTCTTGCATACATTAGATACATTTAACTTCAATCATCTGTATTTTATTTTGTTCACCCAGAAGGGAAGGAACCTAAAGGGACAGTTTGTTTATAACTTTGAAATCCCCTGCTGCCTCATTACTGATCTGCCACTTATTTCAGATGATTTTAAACAGAGCCGGTTTTAGGGGCGGGTGAGCGGGGCGGGTGAGCATTTCAGCCCAACCTCCTGAATCCACCCCCCAGGTTTCCCTGGCTTGGCTTTTTTTTTTTTTTTTTTGCTTGACAAATTTTTGTCCGGTATTTTTTTTTAAACCATCTGGCAACCCTATGGGTGAGCCGGGCAGTCACCTGGGGCTGTCTGTTGGTTAGCACCAGACCTGATTTTGAATAAAGCTCATTATTCATTACAACAGGGGTGGGTAACCTCAGGCCGGGGGGGGCTGGTTATGGCCCCCATCTTGCCTGGATCCAGCCCCCTAAGGCTCAGAATGCCCCCAGAATTAGGGAGCCAATGCTGGCACTCCATCCTCTCCCCATCCTTCTCACTTGTATGTGGCCCCTGACTGTTTTTTCTGTGAGTCAGAGGCCCCTGACCCAAAAAAGGTTCCGCACCCCTGCATTACAAGCTCTTTGCTTATAGGCATTTTCCATGTCTGTGATTTGGTTATGTTTAATATGTCTGTATGGCAACGTGCTTAAATTTCTCCTCTTGATCATCTTCTCTTCCTCAGAGATTCAGGAAGGGCACCTTGGTTAGCCAGAGAGCTGCACAACTGCTATTTAAATACAACAACAAAAGAGGCTAGGATTGTTTTTGTGTTTCTACTCAGTAAAACTGAATTCTCTGGTCTCATTTTCAAAGAGATCATGGGAAAAAGATGCACTTATGTTAACCTGACCCATAGACAAATGACACGATGGATAGAATTTAAATATTCCAGTGTACAGGAATGATACTGCTTGAATTTGATCCAAGTTGCTATTTTTGCTGACATCTTATGGGAGGTTGCATCACAGTGAGATATTACTTTAGCTGAAAACTTTTATATTCAATTTATTCTCTGCAAATGCTCCTTTTTCTGCCACCTTAGACACCTCTATTGCAGTTCTGTTAATACATCTACCACTTGCTCTCTCCTTTATGCATATACTGGAATTGCCTTCATCACACATTTCCTTTTTACATGTTCCTACTTGTCTCCTGACCATGCCTGATGATTAGCCTATTGGGCGTTCCAGCACCTGTTTATCACTACAGAAAAATATTTCTCTGCTATATTTAAACATTTTATTATAGTCAAAAGCACTCAGTGTTGGCCTATTTATGCTCCCCCTGAAGTCAGTGAGAGTTTTACCATTGATTTCACTGGGAGCGGAGAGAGGCCAGTACTAATTTCTTTCAAAAATACTATCTAAGCTACTGATTGTCGGTAAAAACAAATTAATTTGACCTCCCCCCACCACCACATTCTTTAGATCTCCTTTCTTCATCCAAAATATACTTTCTTGTCTTGTCTTATATGTCTTCCCCTGAAGTTGTGACTGAACAGGCCTAACGTTTATGGATGACAGATCTTATTCTTGGTGGTAGACATAAAGGCTGTGTCTAGACTACATCCCTCTTTCGACAGAGGGATGTAAATTAGACACTTCGAAATTGCAAATGAAGCGGGGATTTAAGTATCCCATGCTTCATTTGCGCTTCATTTTCATAATTGCATAATGGCACTCTTTCGAAAAAGAGCGCCATTTCCGAAGTAAAACTGCGGTTTTGTCGAAAATGGCGGAGAGTACAGGAGCTTTTGAAAAAGCCTGCCATTTTTGACAGAACCGCATCTAGACGGCGGTTTTACTTTGAAAATGGCGCTGCTAATTAATTGGGTGTCATTTGAATCTCTCCTAAGAGCCCACACAAGCGCACAGCTTAAAGGAAACACTGAGTGTGACTGTAATCAGAAAAGTGGCTCTTTGGGAATGGCATTTTCAAATTCTCTGTTCTCTGGGTGCCTTCGGGTCATAACAATTTTCTTCTGTGCCATAATCAATGTTTTTAAAATCACCATATTAGGCCTGAAGAGCTATTGAGAATGTCCACCACAGCAACAAAATTGCCAATTAAATTCTAATGGCAAGATCTTTATTGCAGGCATGATAAACATGAACTCCACAGATGCTCCAGGACTCAACTGCCCCCCTCAAAAATGGGGGTGCTCAGCAACCATGAGCCACAGGCAGGTGTTAGGAGTATGTACACGGCACCTAGTGAAAGTGCAAGGCCAAAAGCATCCACTGGCAAAACCAAGTCAGTGCTGGGACAGGCAGTGATGTGAAGGACAAAGAACAGGAGTTTTAAATCGCAGGCTGAATTTGTGGGATAGCTCTTAGAGATGTGATCTTTTTAACCACAAATAAAAAATGGAGTCACTGTGAGATAATAAATATGGAAGGCCATAGCTTTGTTTTTAGAGGTCACTTTTTCTGAGTCACCACCCTTTAACACTGGATTGGTTTTCATGTTCTCTATCTTGGGGGGGGGGGGGGTCTTGTGGATTGTGTGTGCATGCAGGAATGAGAGACTGAGAAAGAGTGACTGAGTCTTTGCCACCAGTATTTCAGTGAATTAGAGATATTAAACCTTTTTCTTAATGTCCACACTGGTGTTGTGAAGTTAAGTCTTCAGTCTTTCTGCTAATCCATCTTCATGTATTTGGGTTAAGATGGGGGTGGGGGTTGGGGGGAAGTGCTTTCTAGGGTGGCAGTGTGTGCATTAATTAAGTTTGAAGTACATTTGCACTTTTGAAATAGAATTCTTCAGAAAGGTGGAATTATCATTTTAAATCAATGTGATGGTGGGGTGTGTATGTTTTAGTTAGCATAGCAACAATATTGGGACAACTCTATTTGTTGTTCATATGAGTGGCAAGTAGCTATCTAGTTATTTCAGAGTAACTGTAAGTATAATGTCCGCTGATTGATAAGTAGACAATGAAACATAGCAAAGATACTGCAGTTCTGATTGTGTATTGCAGAGGTTGATTCACAACAGAGCACCTGTGGTACAAAATTAGATGTGTTAAACCCCATGCATACTGAATGAATTCATCTCAGCACTGTGATAACAATGAATATGAAATGAGCCCTGAAAGAGGATGAAGAGCTTGAACTATTCACAAGAACTTTGCCACCTTCTATTGCAATCTCTGATGAGAGCTGCAGTGAGAATAGCGGTATCGGAGGCATTGCATAATAAAGTCCTCCCAAGAACCTGATCCTCCAAATATGTCTGTCAGTTTCACTATGACAGTTTCTGAACACCTTATAGATCAAAAGTGTGCACTGCAGTAACAGCCTGACCTGCTCTTCAGATAAAAGTCAGCAGCAGCAGAAAGATGCAGTCCGAATTTAAAAGGGGAAAAGGTACAACAGGAAGTGAAAAGGAGGGAAAATGAGATTAGGGAAAGAAGATGCAATGTGCAATGTAGCAGAAAAGAAAGGGATGAGAGTACAGGGAGAGAAGAATTAGAAACCAAGTAGCAATTGGGCAGGACCATAAAGAGGAAACAAAATATGGGACAGATCCCAGAGACCAGAGAAGTATGGAGAATGATTTGTTCTGCAATCCAAATTGAGATTTATACTCTGGCTGGATTAATTCATCTGCAGTCATAAGCCTGGCTGTCTTCCCCCTGGCCTTTTTACTCTGCAATTGGTCCTGCATGTGAGGGAAGAGCAACCTAGAAAAGGGTGTACAGTTCTGAGGGGCAATGCTCTTTTTCTGTGTGGTTTTATTATGCAAATGATCTCTGGTCAGTTGGTTTTTCAGCTTGTGACTCCCAAACTTCTCCCTTTGTGCTCATCTGTCTGAGGTTAAATCTCATCCCAGTCATTCCCCTTGACAACCTCTTCTTTTTGGCTTCTGAATTTTGTTCCAGTTGCCTGTTTCTCCCCCTTCCTTCTGTTTTTTTCAATAGCATTATTTTATTTATTTATTATGGTAGTGCCCAAGGACCCCACTGTGCTAAGCACTGACCAAACACAGAGTAGCAGGCAGTCCCTGCTGCAAATAGCTTACAATCTAAATAGACAAGGCAGACAGAGGTTGTAAGGAGGGATATAATGCACAAGCACAAGCAGACTGAACAACGCAATGGCAGCAAACTGCATGTTAGCTCTGGCGTGGGTGGGGCTAGTTAGCAGAGGATAAACTAAATGAGAAAAAAGGGAAAGGCAAGGAGACACTGAAGTAATAGGAGGCATGAGGGATGGCATGGTTGAAGAGGCTAGCAGAGGCAGGTGTGGTGCAAAGCTGACAAGATGAGACTGAGGAAACTTAGAGGCAGAGGGTTGGAGCAAGCAGCTAGTCAGCACAGAGAAAAGTCAAAACAATAGAAAGTTCTCCGAATAGGCAAACATCCCTGCTTTGGCTGCCTCCCCAGTTGCTCCTGCCAGATGGAGTCTCTGACTAGGTCCTCTCTGCAGTTTTCCCCAAGGCCTCATGGCAAAAGGAGGAAATGCACCATTTGAGTGCTAATTTCCCAAGTGTCTATGTATGGGCCAGTGGCTGTCTTCCCTGCACAGTTTTGGTGCTGAGAGGAGGGCTGGCACTTACTCCTCTTGATGATTCCTTTCCCGTTCACTATACATCCCTAGCCATCTTCCTCCCTCCCCTTTTATTCTTTTCTCCTCTCCTTTGATTCATTTTCCTTGCCACTAGCTAATATTTTATGTAATATTTTATATTCTGACAGCACCACATCTCCTTTCCTCTCTCTAGCTTCACTCCTATTCACGAAATCCCTCTGACTTGCCTCATTTTGTATTCCTCATTGACTTACTGTCCAATTCTGTGAAAATTATGGCCGCTGTCTGCATTGCAGAAACCCATGGAGACTGTCAGTATGCAAAATCGATACTTTCTGTTACCGTACTCCGTGCTGTAGAGCCCATTGGTGCTGAATAAAAAACCCCACAGTATCTGACCTGGAACAGGTAAAGGAGCTCTTAACCTGCTCACTGGAGCTTCCAGTGCTGTCCAACTAGCTTTGCATGGGCTTCTGCCCTTTGAAAGCTGAATGTAGCGTTTGCTGAAATTTTGAGCCCTAGTTATTTGAGCTGAAACTCTATTCCATTTCTGAGATTTCAAATTGAAGGCAGCATATGATGTCTAAATATTTTCTGACAATTTATTAAATACTTTATTTGAAAATGCAAGTAAAATACTGAGACACATTGGGAAGAAAAAGGTAGTAATGGGTGCCTTAATTTCAAAGGATAGGACTCTTTTGCATTGTATTTTAGAATTAAGGTCTGACTTCAGTGATTTCTTCACCCCGTATCTGGCACTGATGTATGCTCGGCAATTATGTTTGGGTTGGACAGCAAAAACTGACGGTTTTAGACTACTAGCGATCAATGCATCTTTCTCATATTTAGGATGACAGTGTGTCCTGGCTCTGACAAGAGTTTAGGAGGTTGCTAGATACACTGTCTTAGTATTTCAGTCGCTTTCTGCTCCTAATTCAAGAGTGAACTTTCAACAAAAGTGCTGAAATAAATAACACAGAAGTGTTCCACCCAGAGATAGAAATAGAGCACATTTAGAAGTGACAAAAATTGTCAGTTGCTTACCAGTCATGCCACAAACTAAGTTTTTAAAGGCAAGAGACAGAATGATTTTAAGAAAATCTGTTTATTGCGATACAAGCTGTTCTCAAAAAAAGCTGCTCATGTAAATTCCATAGTCTGCCATATGTAATCCATTAAAACTGAATCTCAAAAGCAGTAACAATGCAGAAAAAAATATAATCTTTCAGTAACTTATCTGAAGATCTGTTTTTCAAGGTGTTGAACGCTCATATCCCTGTGCAACAAAGCATGTGAACTTGTGCTTAAAGTAGCGATAGAAGATTATTTTGGAAAATGACTGATCAACATTGCATTTTGGACATTGTGACAACACCTGGATTTTTAATATGGAGTACAGCCTGTGCTAGGATTGGTCTTTATATTTGTTGTAATACAAAACTGGCGTGACTTCATTTTTGTCAACAAATTATGAACTTATATATATATGACAAATATACATTAATATTTACATTACATCTATGCACTTAAAATAGAATTGATTTTCTAAATATATTGTGTGTCTTGGAAAATTAGATAACTTGTATTCTAAGTATGTTCTCTCTGTACCTACTGGAAGCAATTAATGTCTTTTGATTAATGTAAATATTGATGTTGGGAGGAGGAAATTAAATGATCTTCTTCCAGTCTGACCTATAGGAGAAACTGAACTTTGGCTGAAACAAACACATAAATAACAGGTCTGTACTTTAAGGAACAAAGGCTGATATTTACGGCAGACACAGCATATCATCAGTGTCCTCATCTCTCTGTAGTTAGCAGTAATTGTTTCCGGTTGTTTGTCCAATGCTACAATATAGCCAAGCGTTTCTGGCAAGTATTAATTTCTTTTCTTTTTAGGAGATAGCGTCTGAGACTGTAACTTGTTAAAATTAAATAATAATAATCAATGAAAGATGAGAGGGGTAGCTGGGTTAGTCTGTAACCATATCTGAAGAAGTGGGTTGTGTCCACGAAAGCTCATGATATCATCTACATGCTTTGTTAGTCTCTATGGTGCTGCTAGACTATTCGTTGTTTTTAAAGTTTTTTCCAACGAAATATGCTCACTAACACAAATCTATGAATAACTGAAATCCAGATATCAATGATTCAGTCTGGGCAAGGCTGGTGCAATGAGACAGGGAACAGAAAGTTGGATGTGTCCTCTACAAAAGGACACCTGCTAATCTGATCAGGATTCTGTCTGGATGGGACTTGCCATTGAAAGGTTCTTGACTCTTTACCCACAGACTCTGGCCCTAGTGGATGTAGGTCATAGCTTATTATTTCTCCTGAACAAGTGCTTCTTAAAGATCCTGCTTTGCTGCTTCATGGGAAGAAAATCCTCCCCTAGGTCTGGTTTTCTTTCTTTTGCACTAGCATAGCACTGGCTGGGATTTTAGCTCTGATGGCCAGGTTTCAAAAGTGCTCATGTCTGCAGTCAGGTCTAGATTTTCAAAATCTTTAACTCCCAACATTATTAGCTCTTTTGAAAGTCTTTTGAATCACAGTTGGAACTTATGGGTGCTGGGCAAGGAGCTGAATAGCCAGCAATACTGGCAATCCTGGTATTTAGAAGCTTGGCGTCAGAGACATAACCAGAAGTTTACCCTGGCATTTTCAAAACTTCTAGTTTGCTAATCACTGAGAATTTAATGTGGCCCTTTCCTCTCTTTCCTCCAATGGCTTCAGACAGACAATTTCTTGGTATAATCTGGAATTATGGGCAGGTCTATACTGCGAGGGCAGATCGATCTAAGTTATGCAACTTCAGCTACATGAGTAACATAGATGAAGTCAATGCACTTAGATCTATTTACCACAGTGTCTTCTCTGGAGTGGTCAATGGGAGATGCTCTCCCATTGACCCCTCTTGCACTTCTTAATCTGGTGCAGCACCGGAGCTGATGGGAGAGCGATCAGTGGTTGATATATTATGTCTATACTAGATGTGATAAATTGACCCTTGCTGGATCAATCCCTGCCCTGTTGATCCAGCCTATCGTGAAAACATGGCCTAAGATATGTCTATGCTACAAAATTAAGTCAATTTACATGAGGTTGACTTTCAGATACTACAGTAATTCATGTCCACACAATGTCAGTGGTGCAGGTCCTCACTAGGAGCATTTGGACTGACTTAAGTGGGGCAATATGAGGCACTGATAGCTGGCACCCACATCTCAGGGCTGGAAATTGGAGCCCCACCATTCTGAGTTAACAGCTGGAGTCCTGCTGGGCTGATAATCAGAGCCTCACTACCCTGTGCTGACATGGAGGTGGGCTCTGGCTGTCAACCTCAGGTGGCAACAGTCAATGTAAGCAATATAGGTCTACACAGACACGTGTTTTGACCTAATTACATCAACTTAAGCACTTCACTTCTTGTAGAAGTGCAGTTAAATTGGTGTAATAGACTACTTGCATTAGCAGGAGGGACATTTTAGTATAGACGCTTACAGAGTTAGGTCAATGTAAACTGCCTTAAGTTGCCCTATCTCTGTAGAGTAATCCAAGCTTAAGTAGGAAGAACTTGCGATGTACATTCCTGTGTATTGATTAACACACTCTATAGTTTTATCAAAGTGGAAAAAAAATCCATGCTTGTCAACACATTAAGACTGTGTTATTTGAATACAGAATTTTTACTGGGTGCTAATTGCATGCAGCTACAGGTTTTTTTAAGTGTTATCAAGCTAGTGCCACACTGATAACAGTCAGACAATTCTCCACCACTGTGTATGTGTTAATTTATAAAGTGGATTAGCACTTACTTTAACTGCCAACTAGTAAAAAAAAAAAGTTGAAAGTAACAGAGAAAAGCAGATATGCAGATACCAATTTATAATGGATTCAAGCTTGTCAGTGTCTAAAGCACAGAGGTTTAAAGTATGGTTATTTCTTAACATAAGTGTAATTGCATGGTTAAATACTTTGTAGTTTCATAATGTAAGAAAGTGGCAGTGGTCATTCCTTCTATGAGCTGAATAAAAAAAGGTCATTTGCTCACATAAAGAGATCACATGGTACTAATTGATATGCAGCATAAAAATCAGGATATATGCATGGGGTTTTAAATACAAGTTTGGCAAAAGATGTTTAGTGTTGATGTACACATACTGGAATAAAAACACTGGAGATTAAAGTCCTTTCTCGACTAGTTTCTGTATGGTGCATGTTCTGTAGTGCACACTCCCCCTACACTGTCCCCCCTATGTACCCCAGAAGGAAAGCATGTACAAGTGGATGGGCTAGTAACCATTTCTGGTTGCTTTGCTGAGACTGTCAAAAAGAGGGCCAAGTGTGTGTGTGTATGTGTGTGGGCGGGGGGGGGGGAGTGTTGTTTAGTGATACTAATATTTGTTACTAGGATTTGAACTGAGATCAGCATCTCATTTCACACAGAACCCCAGACAGTCACTGAACAGTAATGAGTGTCAATCATCAACATTCTGGACAGGATTCTTAGGGTGTGTCTAGACTACAGGGTTTTGTTGACAAAAGTGGACTTTTGTGGACAAAACTATACCTGCATCTACACTACTGCCGCGTTCTGTGGACAGTAAGTCAACAGAACGCGGTAGTTTTGTCAACGGCAGTAAACCTCATTTTACGAGGAATAACGCCTTTGTCAACAGAGTTCTGTCAACAAAAGGTAAGTGTGGACGTGGGGAAGAATTTATGTCGACAATAAAGGCCTCCAGGAAGAAGCCCTGGTGGACACTCCTGCCACAGCTTTCAACTCTATTGTTCCTGCCTGTACCCTAAAAGGCACAGGCACCCAGGATTAGCATTCTGGCAGCAAGCCAGCTCCAGCCAAGACCCTGACTGCTCAGCTCTTCCTGGTAGGGCCACTCGGAGCCATGTCCCAGGGACAAGCCCCCCAAACCCCCCCGGCCCTTCCAGGGACACATCCCTGCAGGAAGCCAGGGGCACCAAATGCCGGGCACCCTCCTGGTCTGGACCCGAGATAAAAGTCCTCTTGGAGCTCTGGTACGAGGAGGAGGCTCTTCAGGCCCCACAGTTTAGTCAGAGGAACGCTGACATCTATGCCAGAATGGCTGATGGCCTGGCAAGGAAAGGCCACCACTCCCGCACCTTAGACCAGGTCAGAGCCAAGGTCAAGGAGCTGCAGCCGGAGTACATTAGGGCCCATGAGCGCAGCTCCCGCTCTGGGGAAACGGCACACTATTGTGCCTATTACGAGGACCTGGACCAGATCCTGGGGGCAGGGGAACCCCTGCCTCCCGAGAGAGTTGTGGAGTCTGGCTTGGAGACCCCTCTGCAGCAGTGGCCACAACTCCAGGGTGAGACCCCAGCAGAGGACCAGCAGCTCCAAGAGGAGGAGGAGGAAGACACCACCAGGAGCACAGCGACGCTGACCCAGGAGCCAGACGCCCACACTCAGGAGGCCTCCCAGACAACGCCGGACACGGGGGAGGGAACATCAGGTGAGTGCTGTGAGGGTCCAACACACACAGGGCAGGGCAGGCGGGAGCAAAGTGGATGGTGCACTGCTGTGACATGTCATGCTGATCACAGCTGGGGGGGGCGGCACACACATGGCCGACCTCAGGGACGGCCATCCTACTACTGCACCTGCATGGCTGCTAGGCACCTCCTGCTCCTGCAGGCAGTGATGCCAGGTGCAGGCATGGCTTGGGGATGCTGGGATTGCCACGCAGCTTCAGGCCTCTCAGCAACCTGCAGGAACCCCAACTGTGGCCTGACACTTGTCTGTGCTGCTTGGCCATGGGGTGTGTGTGTCGGGGGGGGGCCTGCACACCTTTTGGGCTCCAGGGAGGCCATGGCTACTGGCCAGGCCACACCATGCCTTACTGAGATGCATATGAGCATCCTCTGACCCTAGGACAGGCACTGACTGCTGAGAAGAAGGAGGGCATGCTCTCTCAGAGAAAGTGTGAGCATGCATGACTGACGACTTTTCCCTCTTGTCCTCCACAGCCGGACCAGCTGACCAGGAGGGGAGCACCACAGCTGCCCTACCACCCAGATAACTGCAGGGAACGCGACGGCAATGGTGCATGTATTTGGACCTGGTGCGCCAGCACATCTCGGTCCTGCAAGGGATGCAGGACGCAATGAACTGGAGGATGGAGGCAGAGGCAGAGTGGTGCAGGCGCTTGCTGGACGAGTTTGTCCAGCAGCGCACAGAGATCTGCGCTGCTATCCGGGAGGCCATGGCCTTCCCTGGTCCTGTGCCTGGTCCTGCTCCTCCTGCCCCCCCCCCCCCCCCCCAGCCTCTGCTCCCCCCCTCTCAGCGCCTGCCATCCCAGATACAGCCCCACCTCCTGCCCAGCCCCCTACTATCCCAGCCCGCATGCGCGGCTGTCTGCAAGAAGGCCTCTGCAGCCAAAGTGTCAGGGGCTCTTTGTCAAGGCAGCACCCTCAGCCCTGAGCCTCCCTCTCCCCTTCCACGTTGACATTCCCCCCTTCCCACCTGTGAGAGTCACTGAGGGAAGCACTTTATTTTTCTGAACAAAAGAGTATTTTAGTTTTTTAAAAAACCAACAGTGAAATAAACTGTAAACATTTTTTCAACAACACCTGTCTCTGTTGTCAGTGTGTGATGAATGTGTACAATGTGTGACTGTGGGGCCGGGAGGGGTTTTGGGAAGGAAGGCACTGGGGGCATGGGGCAGTCCCACAATTGGAAGGCCCTGGGGAAATTCATCGGCCTCCTTGGGAGAATTGCTCCCTCAGGGCTTCTCGAATGCGCATTCCCAGCTGGTGGGCTTGCTGGATGGCAGCTGTCTGGGGCTGCTCAAAGTGCCTCCCCTCCACATCAGCCCATGTCCCCCACGCAGGGAGGAAGGCCTCCCCTTTCATCTCCACTAGGTTGTGCAGCACACAGCATGTAGCAACCACATCGGGGATGTTGTGTTCTCCCATGTCCAGCCAAGTAAGCAGGCATCTAAATCTGCCCTTCAGACAGCCAAAGGCGCACTCCACCTGGAAGTGAGCCTGATTCAGGCGGGAGTTAAAGAGTTCCCTGCTCGCATCCAGGTGTCCCGTGAATGGCTTCATGAGCCAGGGCATAAGGGGGTACACCGCGTCGGCCACAATCAGGGCTGGCTCAAGCCATTCCTGCACCCTGGGCAGCGGGCACACGACGCATGCGCAGCTCCGCCCCCAGGTGCACGGCGCATGTGCAGCCCTTCCCCCCAGCACGCTGCGCACCTTACAGCTGCGATCGGGCGCGCGGCACCTGATGGCAGCTCTAAGGGGCGCCGCGTGGCCCCCAGCCCTGGGCGCGTGGCAGCTCTAAGGGACGCTGTGTGGCTGGGCATACAGTGCCCCTTACAGCTGCCATCAGGCGCCCCCCATAGGTTGGCGCCCCGGGCAGCTGCCCGGCTAGCCCCCCCCTTAATCCGGCCCTGGCCACAATGCACGTAGGCATCTGCATATCCCTGACTGCATAGTTTCTCTCTGGAAAGAATGCCCCAGCCTGCGGTACAGGTATGAGTTCCGGAATATGCGGGCATCGTGTGCCCGGCCTGCCCACCCGACACAAATGTCTGTGAATTGTGCCCGGTGGTCGACCAGGGCCTGCAGCACCATCAAAAAGTAGCCCTTTCTATTAATATACTGTACTGCTCAATGGGGTGGTGCGCGGATCGGGATGTGAGTCCCGTCGAGTGCTCCACCGCAGTTCGGAAAACCCAGCCCCGCAAATCCAGCCAAGATAGTATCCAGGTCTCCGAGCTGGACAGTCCTGTGAAGCAGCTCTGAGTTGATGGCTGTCACCACCTGCAGAAAGGGACAAATACAAACACACATAACAGGACATTAGAGGAGTTGCGTGAACTGATGAGAGGTGCTTCCCCCACCCCTCCCCTCCCAGACCCCAAGAGCTCCCCTCAGGCAACCCCCCTGTACTCCCCGCACCTCCACAGGGTGAGGCCAGGCAGGCTTCTACCACTCCCACCCCATCCCCCATTCCCTGTGCCCGGTCCTGACCGTCCCCCTTATCCACCCACCCCGGCCCCCATGGACTGTCCCCCGAGAGTGACTTACCTCCATCAAGACGGCCCCGACAGTAGACCTCCCCACACCAAACTGATGTCCCATGTAGCGGTAGCTTTCGGGGGTGGCCAGCTTCCATAGAGCAATAGAGATACGCTTCTCCAGGGGGATGGTGGGCCGCAAGTGGGTGTCCTGGTGTTGCAGGGCAGGGGCAAGCCAGGCACAGAGCTCCTGGAAGGTGGACTTCCACATCTGGAAGTTTCGGAGCCACTGGTCGTCGTCCCACTGCTGCATAACAAGCTGGTCCCACCAGTCAGAACTGGTGTCCAGCCTCCAAACTCGCCTCTCCAGGAATAAGTTTGGGGGCAAGGGCAGTAGGGCTGCAGCCTGAGTGAGGGGCTCAAAGCTGGGCTCTGAATCCAGCTCTGCCACAAACGTCATGATGCTCTGATGAAGATGCAGCAGAACTTCCAGCATCACAGTGTGGGGCCATCGCCTGCCCAGGAGCAGCTCAGGCTCCATGGCCAAAAACGCAGTGCAAACCACAAAAACAAACCTGAAAATAAACTGCTGTGGTGTCCAAGGAAGCAGGGCAACCAAAGCAAGAACTGCAGCAGCTTTGCTTTCCCTCTAGGAGGTAGGCAAGCCAGAAGCAGGAGCAGAACAATGGCTGTTCAGGAGGATCCCTTTAAGCACGCGTTTCTGCAAAGAGCATGCAGCAGCGCCTGGAATTTAAGGCTGCCCCTGTGACCTGCCAGAAGCACTTCCAGGTGCCTTCTTTTTGACAAAGCAGATCGATTTTCGATCCGTGTAATGCAGTCTAGACGCTCTTTTTCGACAGAGGCTTTGTCGACAATATCTGTTGATAAAGCCTCTGTCGAAAAAAGCCTGTAGTCTAGATGTACCCTTAGAGATAAAAGGCTCCACACCACATCACTAATTCTCTCAGGCATGAAATTCTCACAGATGGTGATTTTAAAGGAAATTCTAAGAAAGTGCTTGGAATATTTCTAATTTCCCATATTGATTGTCATCTGAGTTCTGATGGATTTTTAAACACAAGGCAGGGGTTTTTTTTTCTCTCATTCTGAAAAGGAGAAAAAATGGCCTGTGAACAAAAATGCAGAGATACGACCTGTTTCTATATTGAAATCAGGGGTATTTCGCATGTTCAAGGAATACACAAATGGGTCTGCAATAACAAATATCCTAGTAAAAGAGATATTATTGTATAAAAGTTTATTATCTCAGATAATGGTGAGAGATAGGAATAGAAACCTAACCATTTGGGATCATTTTGTCCTAAATAAATTCAGTTAACTGTATCCTAGAGATGTTTAAGAATCTGGGACATATATCATGAGATAGGATGATGATATTTATAAGTTTTGTCACGTTTTTTACTGTTAGTTCCCTGTGCACCTGCATAACTTCCTTGAATTTAAAGTATAGCTGCTTTTTACACAAAACAAGGTAAGGAAGGAATCTGAGGGAATAATTAAAAGTGAATAATGTATGAAACATATTTGGCCTTCTTTCTGTATATAAATTGTCCACAAATAGCTTTCCTGAAATGTATTTATTATTTGAAATTATTCACAATGAGTAGCACTTCTCCATAATAAGTGTTATCGATTGCAGTGGTTTTAATTGTAGAATCAGCTGCTATTTGGCATAAATAAGGGTGTTAGAATTTGGACCAGAATAATTTTTATGAATAATTTTTGGGCCATATATTGTTCATTAGAGGTTTGTTGCAGGTATCTAATGCTTGAAATTCAAATAGTCTTGGTTACTTTTGACTAGGTGCATAGACCATATGCTATCATTTCTTTTGAATGACTCCATGATCATATATCCTACAATGAGGTTTCCAGTAAGACTTTGTACATTAATGGGTTCTAGTTTTATATTCCATGAATATTCCTACTATTTGCCATTTCTAAAAACATTCCTACCAATAATCTCAGTAGTTAGAATATTCAAGGAAAGTGGAAATATAAAGGCTATAAATGTAGCTAAAGTCTTCAGTTTAATTCAGGGGGTTTCAAACTCACAATTCACAGGCCGTCTATGGCTGGAGCTTTTTCATTATCGGTCCTGGGAGCCGCATCCCTAAGGGGATGAAGTGAAATGGAAAGGAGATGGTGAGGTGGTATCAGAAGGGGGTGGGACTTTGGAGCCAGGAATGGAGATGCCTCCCTGGACCACAGGGACTCCCAGGCTGGATTGTGAAAATGCTCTGGCCATAGATGGCCTGCAGGCTATGAATTTGAGACCCCTGGAATAAATTAATTATTTGGGGGAAATAATTTGAGCTGTTAGCCTAGATCTAGTAGGAAGGACGAAAGATGTTTCATTACATGTTCTGACGTAATAAGGGCATATGAGAAAGCATTCTCTCAGATAAAGGCAATAGTTTTTTAAAACAAAACAATTATCAAGTGAAGTTCATTGTATCCTTAGCTTTATAGCATTGTATTCTTATACAAAACAATACTGATGTTGGTTTAGTGAATTTTTTTAGTCTTACACAGAATTGGAGGATTCTGGATTTTAATCGTTAGCACTTAATGACCTTAGTATCTCCTGTTAAACTTGATGGGAAATCATTGGTATATAGAAAGACAAAGTCAAATAGGGTAACTGGTTTGCCAAGTGCTATGGCAGATGAATGATTTGGTAAAACTATGATAAAAACTGACCTTGACCACAATACATGAGATTTGCTCTGCTCCTGGTGAATGGAATCTGCCTGATATTATATAATCAGGTTAAAATATTATTTAATAAAACTAACATTTTGACTCTTGGGAGGGATGGTTGCACAGTGGAAATCTAATTAAGAGTTCATCTTAATTGCTGAGTGTAGTGCCAAGTGATCTTTAAATCAGAGTCTGTGAGAAGATTTATTTTCGGAATATGAGTTTTTGCAAGTAAGATTAATAGACCTACATTCTGATGGGCCAATAATCCTGGTTAGAAAAGAGCGAGGGGTGGGTTTTTCTCTAAAGATATGTTGCTTTCACAAACCTGTTTTTCTTGCCAAACACTATGAGGTATGCCTTTTGCCAGTTGCTTTGGAATTTTTCCACTACTAGGATAAGTTGTTAAACAAATGCACGTTGTTTGTTAATGCCAGTGTGTTTTAGTAATATGCCAACAACAACAAAAAAAACCCTTCATTAAACAAAAGTGGAATCCAGTTAGATTGCTAGGAAATGCAGCCCCTAAAGCCCCTTTCTTAATCTGCCCTACTGCCAGAACCAGAGGAGCGCATCTGTCCTCTGGCTGTGGCAGTTCCCTGCTAAGGCCAAAGGAGCATGCCTCATCCCTGATAGCATGATAGCAGGGAGCTGCCAAGGCTAGAGGTGTGCTCCTATGGCCCCAGCAAGGAGCTGCCACAGCCAGGGAAGAGGAGGCCACGGCAGCTCTGTGCATAGCAGCCCACAAATAGGTAGCAGATTTAAACCAAACAAAAGAAAGTATTTCTTCACAGTCAGCCTGTGGAAATCTTTCCCAGAGGATGTTGTGAGGGCCAAGACTATAACAAGGTTAAAAAAAATAGGTGAGTTCATGAAGAACAGGTCCCTCACTGGCTACTAGCCAGAGTAGGCAGGGATCTAACACCATGTTCTGCATGTCCCTCTCCTCTGTTTGCCAGAAGCAGGGAATGGGTGATGGGATGAATCACTCACTGATTGGCTGTTGTGTTCACTCCCTCTGAAGCACCTGGCATTGGCCACTGTCAGAAGACAAGACAGTGGGCTAGATGGACCATTGCTCAGATTCAGGATGGCTGTTCTGATGTTCTTATGTAGACCCCACACCCCTCCCAGAGATGAGATAGAGCCCAGGAGTTCTGATGGGTTCTCTATCTCCACAGAGTTAGTAATAAAGTCAGAATGCATGTTAAAACTCTAAACTTAACAGTGTCTGTATAAGTAACTTGCCACAAGATGTCAGAATATGTTATTAGAGCTGAGCTGATCTAATATTTGTTTGTCTTTCTTTTATATGGAAATTAGATACAGGGTTCCTATCAGACAACTGCTAAACTATCTGCCAAAAAATAAAGTTTTCAAGTGCCTAAGTAGCTCCTGGAATCATGGTTAAAGTTGCCTGCCCCCAACTAAAGTCTGAAACAGTGCCCCTGGGTTTAGACAGTACCCACAACAACAGTTTCATCTCAATGGCACAGTTTGGAGATTGCCCAGTATGTGCTTTTGTGTCTTATTTATCTGAGAAGGGTTAGATGCAACTTCCTTGAGATTCAATCGGTGCCTCTTCCTGCTCAGCTCTTCTAGCCCCAGATTGTTCAGAAACTAGAAATCCCAACTTCAGTCCCTCTCAGTTGTGTGTGGCAGTACGGGGCAACCTCTGTGTCTTATTAGCTGGAAGGGTTGAAATGCACATGAGGTTGTTCTATGAGCTAATGAAGCTGGCACATTCTGAGTAGTTTAGAATTATTGTTTTTAATAATTTCTTTACTCATTTGGTACTTAAAATTATGGGTTACCCACTGTGAAATGTAAGAATTTGGGCTGTTATTGTGTTGTTGCTCTTTATGGGAATGTTTATAACAGGACAGTCAGGCAAATTAATCAGAATTAACTAAAGGTGTAAGTTTAAAGTGGATTAGTTTGAACTACATTACACCCTTGGGTAGACACTCTTATCTAGAATTAAATTAAATTAAACTAAACTGAATTAACTAAGGTCACATTAACTCTGAAGGAGAGCGTCCACACAGGGTTCAGAAGAGTTGAATAAAACTACTTTACATTCACACATTTTGTTAATTCTGATTTACTTTCCTGAGTGTCCATGTGAAGATAAACCAGCCATTTGTATCAGTGGTGATTAGATTGTCTTGCAGTAAAATCACAGTAGCTGCTTTCTAGAGAGAGAAGTTAATATTCAAGTTCTCTTTGAAAGCATGTAAGAACAATGTCAGTAAGTATGGGATGATCAGAGATGATTTTCTATGATTATGGTGTGGTAATCATTCACGATCATCATTAGAGGAATTTAGTTGAAGCTGTGGGTTAAGAAAATGTGAATTAAGGAACTGCTGCCTTTAAAAACAAACAAACAATAGAGACTTTACAATGCTTTTTTTGTATCAACTGCTTTGTCATCTCTCCCTCTGAACTGTAAATGCATTCTGTTGCCATACCAACAGTTTATATGCAATGTGTAAGACTTTGTTTTCCTGAATATGAAGGTCTTTTCCATGCTAATGTTGTTGGTTTCCTGTTCAAGTTTAAAATCACCTAGCATGAAAGCCATGTGTTATATAGGGGAATAAAAGAGAAAATGAAATGGTACTAAAGCTAGAGTGGACAAAAAGCTGCACTCTGATATAAAAAGAAGGTGGCTCCTCTTAGTCTGGAAAATATTTTTAATTTGATTCCCTACTTTTGAAGCTAAAGCTATTTTACAGAGTTGCCACTTGGGATAAGGTCCTGCTACCTTGCAACCTACTGAAAACACTCTACTGACAGAGAAACTTCTTAGAAAACTTTTCCCCAGCTAGGCATTCTTTAATGAAAAACTGCTTGTTTTCATAGCAACCTAGTTGCAGATTCAGTTTTTGTTCCCATGGCACCTTTGCAACTCTCATAAACATTTTATTCACGGTCCAGATCTGGCATGGATTTGTTTTTAAAATATATATCTATAATTACTTTGAAAATAGAGCTGGGCATGGTTGGATCATTATGCAAATAGAGCAGGAGAAGTAACAGTATAAAAAAGAAAAAATGTTAGCAGTGACAACTAGAACTAGGGGTAAGGAGTACCTTAATACAGACCTTCATCACTCAGCCATCACATTGTTAAATGAAAACTCTTACATCTTTTGGGTGAATATATACTAGCTTTTACTCAGATATGTATTGTGATAAGGTGATCTGTAGGATACATTGTGGGTGCATTTGCTGAGATGTGGAATGCCCTTTTGGATGATTCAGTGAAGGATTAGAACATGTGCAAGAACAGTCTGCCTTGATACTGTAGTAGTCATGGTGTAAACTTATTCTCCTCCTCTTTTTTATTGACTTGGTTGGGTTTAAACTGCCCATCTGTGCAGAGAGGGCAAGAAGAAATTGGTAAGAGGTTGGCTGGGTGGATCTAGTCTTAGACTGATGTAACTCCATTGACTTGAAGTTATTTCTGATTTACCCAATGTATGAGGGAAATCAGACTTGTGTTTGTATATAATTAATACATAACTCATATCTGTTTTTTCTTAAATTTTGTTTTCTGGTAAAACATAATACAGGCCATAGGTATCCGGTGGCCTACGTGGAGGAAGGCTTCGTCTTCCCAAATCACTAAGCACGGCCATGCCTACACTCTGTCCCCAGAACACCTGTTGTAGGTGTTCTGGGGTCAGGGTGTTGCTGCCCTCAGCATCCACCCTCCCCACGCTCATGGCCAGAGAGGCTGGAACCACATGGCATCCCCCAGCCATGCTCCAGGAGTTGGGGAGGCGGGAGGCATGTGGCCTTCTCCCTCCCTGGTGTTCCAGGGACTGGGGAGGCTGGGGCATGCGCACGCACCCCCTCGCATCTCTTCCCCCCCTCTGTGGGGGCATACTTGGACTGCCTCCCCCAGCTGCACCAACCACCCATGATACAGGCAGAGTAGTTAAATAACGTTTCTTTCCTTAAACTCAGCCTGCACAGAGATGCTGGATAACTGATTAATGGCATGCTATCCTGCCACTTTTTCACAGATGGTAGCAACGTGCATGGACACTACATTAATATTGTCAACCCCCAATTTTCAAAAGTCATGAGTCAGGTTTACCAAAAATCACAAGATTGGCATTAAAAATCATCTGGTTATATAATAGCTTTGGTGTTCTTTTTATTTTCCTTCTGCTTTTTGAATCTTTAGGGTCACATTTTGAATCTTTCTCAACAGTCATGAAGACTAGAAACTTATTTTTTGTTTAAGAACGAAGGCTGAAATGAGTTTGTAAGTTCATCATGTTCAGCTTCTAAGTTCAAAGGAACAAAGGATGACAGACCAGTCTGTAAGTTCAAAAGCTTATCCCTTTCACCAGCAAAAGTTGCTCTAATAAAAGATATGACCTCACCCACCTGGTCTCCTTAATATCCTGGGACCAACACTGCTACACCCGCACTAAAAAAAGTAATGTTTCACATTTAGCTGTGAGAATTCTCATTATCCTCTTTCCCAGTAATGCCTGTGAGAAAGTAGCTTGGACATAACAGATTGTGCAAAAATATCCAGTGAAACTATGTGCTTTTGTAAATCCTTTATGGATGACAACACAGATGCTGTTCTTGTCTAGTGTGAAATGGTTACCTGGTAGAACATAAAATGTAAATGCAATAGAGATTCTTTCTGCCATGCAGCACAGATTAATTAATTCAGGAACTTTTGCTAATTATGCAGATGATCATGCATTATGCTGCTTTGTAAGTGTTTTTTTGAATAAATGACTTATTAAAACTACTTTTCCTCAGAGAAAATACTTATTTTAAATCCCTTAAACATGAATTTTACATTTCTTATAAAAAAATCCCAACAAACAATGATTCTGCAGCTATTGAACAAACATTGTTAAGAGTTAGGAGAATACAGGAAGCTTTCTAAATAATAAGTGATCTATCTGCCTATTTATTATTATAATATGCTGATTATTTTTCCTTCAAAAATAGGAAAGAAAACTTATACACATATAAGTTAGAATGTTAGATCCACATTTCCTGATGCTGCAAAAACTTCACTTGGCATAAGTGAATAATCCTATTGACTTCAAGTATGTGTATAAATCTTCACAAAATTAGGGTCATGGTCTCTAAGATTGTGATGCCAGAAAAGCACAATTTAGTCATTCCAAAACGTTCACAAATAATCTTGCTCAGCCACATTTTTTAGAACATATCTAATTTTTTCAATATTTCCATTACAGAAACCTCTAGTAAAAGGTATAAAAAGTTAACATTTTGTCTGATAAACTGTTTATCAAAACTAGAAGCAAGCTTTTGAACTCCCTGGCCTACAAGAAATCCAGCTGTGTTTCCATAGCAACTTCAGTGGACTAGTAATGATGTCATCACACAGCAACAGTTAAAACACATCCTAGTCTTACACACTGGGTACAAATAAACATCAAATCATCTAACTGTTAGTTATAAGAAATTCTCCATCTTCCCAAATAATTTAACACAAGGAAGAAAAAGACTTAAACATTACTGGTCAAAATAGTAATTACCCTGAGTTGTTTGAAGGGTGGTGGGAGAAGTCTTCATTGTCAAACTCAGGTTGTTTTTTAAAGCAAGGTAAGTAATTACTGAAAATATTTTTTCATTGTAATCAGTTTGAATAGCCTTGTGTGGCACTATCTATAAATTATTGAAGATTATTTTATTTCTCATGGAGAAAGGTCCCATAGGGTATGTCTACACAGCAAAGTTATTTCGAAATAACAGCCGTTATTTCGAAATAACTGTACTAGCGTCTACACAAGCCAACCGCTATTTTGAAATTCATTTGAAATAGCGGAGGGCTTATTTCAAACTTGGTAAACCTCATTCCACGAGGAATAACGCCTATTTCGAAATTGCTATTTCGAAATAAGTGCTGTGTAGATGCAGAATAGGGGCGATTTCAAAATAGGGGGCCTCTAGCCCTTCCCAGGGTGCCCTGCTGGCCACTCTGGCACCAACCAGGAAAACTCCTCTCCTCCCCCACTCCCCGGAGCCCTTAAAGGAGTAGAGTCTGGCCACAGTGTCTGTGCCAGCTCCAGGCCTGCCAGCCCAGAGCCAGTATTCACTGCCCTGACCCACTGGCCCCAGGATGAGCCACGCAGCCAGTGCCAGCCAGCCCTCCACTGCTCCCCAGGACCAGTCCCCCAGCTCCCAGGAGCCTGCCAGGGGCCGGAGAAGGCAGGCACATTCCTGGTCCAGTGTGGAGATCATGGGGATGATGATGCCTCCAACGTCCATGATCTCCGCACTAGACGGAGGAACACGGCCATCTACAGCGGGATGGCTGCCAGCCAGGCCACCAAAGGCCACATCCGAACCCAGAAGCAGGTTCGGATGAAAATTAAGGAGCTGCGGTAGGCGTATTCCAGGGCCACAGGGGGCAGCTCCGAACCAGGGGCAGACCCAGAGAGTTGCCCCTATTTTGACACCCTGGACCACATCCTGGGGGGTGGGGAGGAATGGTCTGTGCCCCCAAGGTGGTCATCGACCCTGGGGCAGAGGACCCTGACCAGGGCACGGAGGAGGAGCAGGAGGAGGGCTAGGAGCCACAGGAGCCCAGAGGGAGCATGCCACGCAGCCAAGACCCCTGAGCTGTCCCAGCGGACCTGTCGCCGGTATCATCCAGGGAGGCAACAACATGTGAGTGCTTTCACTGTCTTATTATGGGTGGGGGGAAGGGGGAGGAGACCAGGGACCGCGTGCACGGGCCTTGCTGACCACTGATCACGCAGCAACCTGTGCACGTGCGAGCACGTGCCGTGCCTTCCGGGGCACGTGGCCCCAGCTGGCTGCCACACAGGGTCCTTGGCCTGTTAGCCACACGCGTGTGTCAAGAGACATTACATGCTCCTGACCCCAGGGTGGGACACAGCAGGATGCCCTCCCTCCACAAGCCCCCTCTACACAGAGGCAGGGGACATCTCCCGGCCCCCACTCTGTATACAGCACAGGGGCATGGGTGCAGTCCCGCGGCAGCTCCCACTCCCAGGGATAGCAGGACATCCCGAACATGGCCTCTGTGCAAGCACATTGGCTCTGATGGTGCAGAGACCTGTCGTTCTCACCTTGCAGAGTGGGGCTGGGCTTCACCGCCTGTGTCCCCAGGGAGAACTGACCACTTCTCTTGTTTCTCTGCAGCCGCACCAGCTGTGAGTGTAGGGCGCACCACACCACCCGAGATATCCTCCTGCACCCGAGGACTCCACAGGCCCACCCGTGCAGTGGAGGGGTACCAGCAGGAGCACTTGGAGGCACTGCGAGCCCTGCACCACACCCTCGACCACTGGGTGCAGGAAGACCTGCAGCTCTGGTGGGAGCAGCTTGCCCAGGGCCGTGCCATCTGTGAGCACCTGCAGACCCTGGTGCAGAGCTTGCTGCCTCCTGCCGCTCCAGCCCCTGCTGCCTCCCCACTTACTGCTCCTCCTCCCATTCCTTCTCCCCCTCCCGCTTCTTCCTCCACACCTTCCCCACTCCCCCGGGGATGCCGAGGCCCCCACACCCGCAGTGCTGGGAGACAGTTGGGCCGGCAAGACCCTGAGCCCTGAGCTTCTCCTCCTGCTTCCTCCCCTTGCCTCCCCCTACCAGCTCCCTCCTCCCAGGTTTCCCCTCCCCACCCTCCCTCCTCTCCCATCTTCTTTTCCCAGTCTCACCTCAGTTTCATTCCCCCCGCACTCCAGTTTTGTTCAATAAAGAGACTTTGTTGTAATGAACACGTGTCTTTTATTGTACAGCAGGAAGGGGGGTTAGGGAGGGGTAAGTGGAAGGACGTGAGGGAGGAATGAGGCACAAGCCCCCAGTGGGGCACACCAGGGAGACTGTTACTGCCTGCAGAACATGCTGCCAGGCTCACAGCAACACATCCAGGAGAAGCACCAGAGTGCTCAGGGGTGGCTCTGGCTCCATGCTGCAGAGTGCTGTGGTGTCCTGAGTGAGGGCAATCAGAGCACGCAGAGAAAAAAATGCTTTGCTGTCCCTCAGCGAGGTAGGCAAGCAAGTAGGGAAACCTGAGAACTGGCTGTCCGGGGGTGTCCCTTTAAGCACAGGCCTCAGATAGCCTCAGGCAGCAGCTACACAAGGTAACTCCTGACCTGATGCCCCGCCAGAACTGGTTCCGGACGGCCTTAAATGCAATTCAGCGTCCAATCAGTGTGGATGCGCTATTTCGAAATGCATTTTGTGTCTAGATGTGTTATTTTGAAATAAGATATTTTGAAATAACGCTGTAGTGCAGACATACCCATACTGAGCAATCATTGAGAGTGTGATTCAGACCAATACTTGGGGTTTTTCACTATCACATCATCATTGCTATTATTAAGTCTTAGTATGTATATTAGTTTGTAGAACCTAAAGTAGTATCAAAACTGATGCTGAAGGACTTGCCAGAGAGTTAGGAGAAGAACAAGGAGAGGAAAATACATGAAAGCTATGGAAAAACAAGTAATTGAAGAAGGTGAGAATGAGATTGGTCAGAAAGTAGTAATTGATGAGACCAGTTTCAACAGACAGCAATACATTGCAGTGAGAATAGAGGTGTAACCCTTCTGCCAGGTAGCACTGGCAGCAGTCAGGGCTGGGTTCAATATCTAGGGGTTACTTTTCATCCATCCAACACAGAACTAGCTCGAGCTCCCACTCAGTAACCTGGAAAATTCACACACACCCCTGGGAGGCAATGCTTCCCAGCTCACCCCACTCTGAGTGTAGAAAAGAAATTTTAATGAAAGAGGGAAAGAAGTAACGTGGCATTAATTTGGGAAAACACAGTTAATAACCAAACCACGAGTAAACATCCCACCTCAAGTAGGTTGGGCAATGTCCTTTGCCTCTGAGGCTCACAAGTCCAGCAATGTAAGCGTCCCATTCACATGTCCAACCTTTCTCTGCACCCCACTCACAGTTACTGCCCTTGGTCAGGGCGGCCCAGAGTTCAGAGGTGATCTGCAGAGTTCACCTCCCATCTTGAGGGAGAGGAGTAGGAGGCATCTCACCCACTCTGCTTGTCACTCGCCATCCACCTGCTTGCTGCTCTTTGGCACCACTTTCTGGCCACCTGCTAGCTGCTCCTGCTGGCCGCACCCACAGCCACCTGCTGGCCACTTGCCACTGCTCCCACTGACTACAGTGTGGGGAGAGAAAAAGGTTGATCTAGTCTTACAGCTCATGCCTGGAGGGCATGTAGCCTGCTGGTTCAGAACTCTGCCCTTTCCCTCAGTCAACTTCACAGAGTTTGGAAGAGAAAGCCGTGCCCATCTGAGATTCTTTAAAAAACAACAACAAGTAGTCTAGTTAGTAGCACCTTAAAGACTAACAAAACATGTAGATGGTATCATGAGCTCTCATGGGCACAACCTACTTCTTCAGATGACAGGAGTGTTGAAAGTCCCAATCCAAGAATAAATAAGGGAAGGGGTTGGGGGGAGGCAGGAAGAAAAAAAGAGACAGTGAGTAGATAAGCTTCAGAGGGATAGCCAAGTTAGTCTGTAACAGGAAAAACTTAAAAAGCAACAAATAGTCTAGTAGCACCTTAAAGACTAAATAGTTACAAGAGGCGGATAAGAACCATTAGTTTGCACTTGGAAACTAATGGTTCTTATCTAACTGTGCTACCCCTCTGAAGCTTTTGAGATTCTTTACAATGATAGTGTCTCTCCTTTCAACTGAATTAATCACCGTCTGCTTTTCTGCATTCCCAATAACTGCAAGCATTGGTGGTCATATTTTGCAATTCCTACATTTAGGGTTAACATGGTTTGTGACCCCACAACAGCCAAATTGGTTACAATAGGCAAAATACCATTCTAACAATTGAATATCCGAGCAACTGTGTGAACTGTATTTACATAACCACACCCAGGATTTCTTTCTCATTCCAGCATGAACTGTATTTACATAACAACAGTTGAATACCTAGCAGGTCTAAGGCACAGAGTGATCCACACCCAGGATTCCTTTCCCATTCCAGTTGGCTGTAACAGAATCATTGATTCAGACCCTCCTTATAGAGGGATCCAGGAAATAACGGAATTTGAACGAATACGCTGAGCAGCTTTTTCAATTCTATTAGAGTTATGGGCTAAACAGGAAATGGGACTGTCTTTGTAGTGGCAGATGTGTCAAAGATCAGCTGTTGAGGGTGAGAGAGGAAAATCATCATTCTTCTTCATGGTAAAGTCCTCAGATCTGTTACCATGGGTACTTCAGCTACTTGTAGCTTGGGGTAAAATAAGCTTATTGGGAATTCTGGTCTCAGACACAAGCCTTCTTTAATGAACTGAAGCTTATCAGAGCTGTCCAGTAGTTCCAAGTAATTCCTCTACATCTCATCCTATCTTATCCATTGGCAGTGATAACACTCCGAATGCAGATTCTCCACTCCCTCATCTGGTAAATGCAAATAATCTGATTTCTGTTTTGAATAGATGTTCCTGATTAGTTCAGGGAATACATACCAGAAAGAACAAGCAAAGCATCTGCCAGGTGAAACACAGTGCTCCACTGTGGTCCAGAACAGTGCTCCTTCCATGAATAACAGCCCTGTTATAGTAATGACAGTCAATGGCATGATAGAGTTTTCACTGTAACTGGGAAGAACATGATCAGCCCTACCCTAGAGAGAAATTATTCTGTCCCAGTTAGAGAAGAATTTCCTTGCATCATCCACCAAGAGGGAAATGAACATCAAGACTTATGTGACAGGAGTTGGATTAGCATTGGCTTTTGCATTCTGAAATATCTCATTCATCCTAAATCAATTTTGTGGGCTAGCAATTAACCTCTTTCCATCTGGAAACGGTAAAAATAGTGCCTTGCAGGACCTGGGATGTCAGGTGTCAATATACCACTTTGAAAATCCCATTGTAACCGATTTGCAGAACTTCTCATAAAGATGAATAAGAACAGTTATCTGAGCTCACCTGAACATTTCCTATCTTCAGATAATAAGGTCCACAGATTCAGCCCACCCTGAAGACAATTGGATCATACAGAACAGAAGCAGAAATTAACATCTCAGATATGTGTTTGGTGGTGGTAGAATCCACCATTCAATGGGAGGAACTGTTGTCATTTTTCCTCAAAGTATATTTAACACCATCTGTAATGTAGGAAAGTAGATTTGAATTATTCTGGTTGTGAATTTCAGAGGGTAGGGCGTTCCTATACTGCCAGTGACTGAGTGGTTTGGTTCTGCTCTCATGCTCAAGTACCCATGGTAACAGACCTGTGAATACTAATACTTGAAAAAAGAACATTTTCATATAAACACAGATTTTATTATTTTCCATCTGTAGTAAAATCTGAGAAAACACAAACTTCCATGTTCTCAACTTTGCATAGTGATTTTATTACATTGTATAACTATTTACTTATCTCACTGTATATTTGAGACAAATATATATAGGTACCAACTACGAGAAGTCCTGTGGCACCTTATAGACTAACAGATTTATTGGAGCGTAAGCTGTCGTGGAGCGCATACATCTGATGAAGTGAGTCTTTGCCCACGAAATCTTATGCTCCAATAAATCTGTTAGTCTATAAAGTGCCACAGGACTTCTTGTTGTTTATGCAGATTCAGACTATCATGGCTACCCCTCTGATACTAGGTACCAACTAATGTCCAATACACTACATGACTCAGGCCAGTCTTAGGGCTTGATCCTGCAATTCTTACTTATGCTAGTAGTTCCACTATCATAGGGTGGCTCTGTCATTGGGCCCATCCTCACCTGTGCCTGATCAGCTGTCTCCCCGTTGAGACTGATCAAGTGATTATAAAAGCCAGCAAGGGGCTCACTTGAGGAAGAGGAGGAGGGGGCAAAGATAGCCCTAATACCTTGCCTGGCAGAGAGAGATGCAAAGAGAAAGGCTTCTGGTCCCTTGCAGCCTGCTTTGGTCTGGGGAATAGCTTTGTTTTGCTATTACTTTATGAGACTTCTTTTGGAAGAATAAAACTACCCTGAAGGAAGGGCATGAAGAGACTTTGGGTTTGGTGTTAGCTCCTCCTGGGATGGAGAGAAAGGCCAGCAGCTCTACCCTGCCCTGTCCCACTCCCCCCACCAGCTTCAATGGGATTATCCACATTAGTAAAATTAAGCAGACTCAAGGCCTAGGCCACTATGCAACAGTTTAGGGGAGAGTTGCTGAAGAATGCCATAACCAACTGAAACTGCAGTGGAAGTTTTAAAAAGTAAAATTTGGCCAGGAAGCATACACTGGGAATATTTTATTTTGTTTTATTTTGTTTTATTCTATTTATGTAGAAACTGAGGTAGAATATGATCATGAGAAAGTTTACCCTTTGAATAATGCATAATGTGAAATAGCAGGGAACGCCTTCTTGCAGCAGAATACTGTGTACTTAGATATTTTGCATTCTTTATGTAATTTATCGAACCAATGTAGCCTGATCTAGGAAGATGCTGAACTTCCTCAACTCTCCTTTCAGAATTAACTTCACGAAGAATTTAGGGTACCCAGCAGCTCCCAGGATGTGTTTACTGCCTGTCTTGATTGTGCCCATACTTTCTAATTTGAAGACATCCTTTCGTCATACTGATTTGCAGTGGTGCTAGAACAATTTTTAGGATGGGGGTGCTGATCTACATTCCCCCCCCCCACCACCTTATCCTTTCTATCCTTTACCCCATCTGCATCCCTTACCCTGTCTGCACCCTCACTGCCACAGTGCAATTAGAAATTTGGCAACCCTATATCCCACTCCAGGAAGAAGCACTGGGAGGTGTGGCTCTTTCCAGGCCTGCCTAGAAAGAGCCACTCCTAGGGTATGTCTAAACTACATCCCTTTTTCAATAAAGGGATGTAAATTAGACATATCAAAATTGTAAATGAAGCCGGGATTTGAATTTCCTGCGCTTCATTTACATAATGGTGGCCGCGGCTTTTTTTCAAAAGGCCACTTTTCGGAAAAAAAACCTGCGGTCAAGACGGGGATCTTTCAACAGAAATGCCCTGTTTCGAAAGATCCTGTAAACCTCATTTTTTGAGGTTTACAGGATCTTTCGAAAAAGCGCCCCGTTTTTGAAAGAACTGCGTCTAGACTGCAGTTTGAATTTCGAAAGAGCACTTTTTTGAAAGAGCGCCATTACATGATTATGCAAATGAAGCATGGGATATTTAAATCCCGGCTTCATTTACACTTTCGAAGTGCTTCATTTACATCCCTCTGCCGATGGAGGAATGTAGTCTAGACGTAGCCTTAGAGTCCAGCAGGCTCATAAAAGAAGTGGCAGGAGCTGATCGGGTCAGTTTGTGGTTGGGGCCAGAGGGGGGAAGGGAAGGGACTTTGCTCTGGCCATAGGAAGCTTGATAGGCTGCATGAGCTAAACCTGGGACTGAGAGGACTTGAAAGCTGTAGCCCTAAGGTAATAAACAGAGGTAAAGAGCCCAAATGGGAAGAAGTCCAAGGAACATAGTATCACTAGGTAAAGGAAGCAGCATGTGACTATTATTTGTAGGATTCCTGAGTTGGGACCCGGAGTAGTGGGAAAATCTGGGTCTTGGCTAGTGTGGAAGTGGCTTATGTCCCAAAGAGGGGTCAAAACTCTTAACTAAAAGCTTGTAAGGGCTGACCATTTGTTGAACTAGGGCTGTGAGAACCAGTGAAGATAACCTCTCCTGTTAGAAAGACCTGGTGGCTCTATACCAGGGCAGAGAAAGACTTGCCAGGGCAGGCTCTATATCTGCTCTATGCCAGGTCAGAGAAAGACTTAAACCTAGTTCAGAAAGTGCTGAGAACTGAGCCCAGAAAACAAAGGCTGACAAGTAAGCTAAAAGGAAGTGAAGAATCGTTTGTTTGGACCTTTGTGTAGACTTGCCGCTAGACTTTTGTTATCCCTGAAAGGGCTGGTCCATTTCAGACTATGTGATTTGGCCAGAGGGCTGAGCCACTGAAGACCTGCCTGGTGAGGTGAACAACCAGGTGACAGGAGGCACATGGAGAGGTGAGTTTCCTCTGTTCATTTAATAGTCTCATTGTCAGAACCTAGGCACTATTAACACTTAGAATGTTACAGAGCACTTCACCTCTTCAACGCATTCTGCAAGCAGTGCTCCAAGTAATGAGAGGTCCATTTATCCCTAGTGGTTAAGAAATGCAAGTCTTTAAATGCTTCAGTAATATTTACTTATGTAATGTTCAGTCCCCTTATTTCTGTTATTTCACTCTTACGTTAAGCTAGGCTAAAACCTAAGAGTATATCCTACATCTCCAGAGACTTCAGAAAGGCAAGCAGGCCCGCTGATAGGGGGAGCAATGGGGCAACTGCCCCAGTCCCTTTAAAGTGCCACTGAAGCACTGTGCAGTGTGCCCTAGGCAGGTTTGAAGGTGGGGGGTGCATGGCATGGTGCACTCAAAGTGGCACTGATGGCTGGCTGCCTCAGCCCGACCCCCTTCCAGAAGTGCGGAGCCCAGCCCTTCTCCTGTCTAGGGCCCCAGCAAGTCTATCAGCCCCCCTGAAGGCAAGAAAGAATACCTTGTGGGGGATGAAAGGAGGTGATGAAAGGAGAAATAGTTTTTGTTCTTTTTTAGGAAAGAATTATCCAATTTTTCACTTGTTCTCTGAATCACAGAAGGTGGAGATGGAAAAAGGCCTCCTGATTCAGAAATGGTTCCTGTAGCACACTTGCTACAGTTGCCAGTTCTAAAGTTTTAGTTGTGTCAAGAAGTGGGGTTTCTGCCACTTTTTTGAAGCTATTCCAAAAAGTATAATAGCTTGAACACACTACAGTTTCCTTTTTTTTTTCAGTTTTGTTCTATTGTTCCCTGTTACTGCTACATTCCTCTTTAATATTTAGTAAATTTTGTTCCACGTTATTTTTCACTTGGTGTATTAGCCTGGAATTGTTCCACTTTGAATCTCATTGTTATATTCTAACCATGTTTTTAATTTCTCTAGCTTTCTTTATTTCTCTGTCTTCACTGGTACTTGCAACTCCTCCCAATTTAGTATCATTTCCAAATTTCATTAATATGCTCTTGACTTTCTTGCCCAGATAACTAATGAATATGCTAAGCAGCACCAGCTCTGGAATCCTATTTATGCAGTGTCCCATTAGTCACTTCTAAATAGTACTCAATATGCTATTTATCATTCTTCTTTGTAAATCAGGTGACTGAAATGGTTCAGCAGCTTCTTCACTGAACACAGGCCCATGTCTCTGGCCAAAACAAAGGCAGAACCAAAGGCAGTCAGGAATTTGAACTACATGGGTAGAGATTTGGCAGATCATGGTTGGGTAACAGTGGTTTGGGAGTGGTGGGAAGATGGAACAGACAGTGACAGGAACACTGATAATAAGCTCCTGAGA
The DNA here is from genome assembly GCA_019425775.1 of Rafetus swinhoei. NCBI lineage: Eukaryota > Metazoa > Chordata > Testudines > Trionychidae > Rafetus > Rafetus swinhoei. The sequence continues at coordinate 105,857,910 of CM033440.1, forward strand.
AAAGGGTACGAGTTAGTTTGTGGGTATAAGATACTGGGTGAAGGGCAGGTTTGGAACAGCAAACAAAGAAACTGTCTCTATTCTTTGATTCCTCCTGTGTTCAGGGAAACAGGACTTTATGTGTAATCTTTGTGAATAAACAAGAATGCATTAAAGAAAATATTTGGCTCCATAAAAACTTTTTTCTGTTAAGTGAAACTACCCTCAACACCCTGAAATTGATTAACAACCTGGGTCAAAAGGGGTAAAAATATTTTCAGTGTCAGCATAATAAGGTTCTGATCTATTACTGGGGCTTCTAGGTGCTACAATAATAAAAATAATAAATAAAAATAACACAGAATAAAAATACCAAGATAAAAGTCATTTCAAAATGAAAGGACAACACTTCATTCTAATAATTTGAAAACAGGATGTTTCAACATTATCCTGATTCCCCATCACCACCACCACCCTTTTTCCTCCCCCCATAACAAAGTTTTGACAAAATCAAAATGATTTGACAAAGCATTTCGATTTTGACACAACTTGATTTTTCTGGGGGAGGGAGTGATGTGTGTGTGTCTGGGCTGAGGGGGCTGCAGCTGGGCTCTGGGGAAAAGGGAGTGTGAGCGTCTGACCCTCTCCACTTGAAAGTTAACATGGATAATGGTAGAATGTGGGGTAAAGGAGAATTATCTTCATTCTACAGGTGAGACAGAGGCATAGGGTGGATAAGAAGTTTTTGACCAAAGCAAGAAAAGAAACAAGGTCTTCTGAGGCCTAGTCTTGTCTAGTCACAGGCTATCCATACAGCCTGTGTTCTATAGTGTCTTTAGAAAACAATGAGTAATGCAGACCCATATATACATACCTTACTTTTACAATCAGATCCTAAACGTTAGGCAAAAAATTAGAGTTAAAGACATTGTGGGTCATTTATTCTCTGAATACTAATAAAGGTTGGACCTTGATGGTCTGGCACCCTTGGCACCTGACTGGTCCTGAACGAGGGGATTTACTGGACCAGGGAACATCTCTCCTCTTCTGACCCAGGTAGCCACCAGGTTAGGGCTCCAGCTTTCCCCCGCTGCTGCCCTAGCCCCCTGGGGGTCTCTAGATGCCCTCTGCCCAACTGCTGCTGGGGCTGGAGTACCACAGCTGGAGCTCTGGAGCTGGGGCCAGACCTCCCTGGCCGCCACTGGGGCTGGAGCTCCACGGCAGCTGCTGGGGCCAGAACTCCCCACTGTACTGCCCATTCTCTCCCCCCCACACACCCACACTCGGGCTCTTCACTGAGTTGCCAGTGCCCCCTATGGCACTTCTGCCCTGCCTCCAGACATCCCTGTTCCTGGGCTCTGTGGACCAGGAACATCCGTGGTCAGTGCTAGACCACAGATGTTGCCAGACCAGGGAGTCCCAGTTAAGGGAGATACAAGCTGTACTCAAAATCCCATTTACATTTTTCTGTGAAAGATTTGTTCTGTGCTGCTTTCCCATTTGATATGAGGCATATCAGCTCTATATTTGAGAGTTTATCTGTGTGTTTGTCGGTTTGTTCAAGAACTCCTCTGAAACAGTAAAAGCTAGAACCACCAAATTTAGTATGCAGCTTCCTCTGATCATAACTCAAAGCAAGGTCAGGGTTTGGTTGTGCCAGGACAATAGGATGTACCTGGAATGGGACTGCTTCTTAGAAAACCATACAAAAAAGACAATCACCAGGCAGGTGAAAGGGACTGGCTGGGAGTGTGTTCCCCTCCCTATCTCTGGGACTGCTCTAGCCCTGAACCTGAGCCTCCCATCCCTCTGGAGCTCTTTAGGGAGGGCAGGGGGACTGAAGCTGCCTCCTTCCCCTGATTCATACAGGAACATTGCTGGTTGCTCTCCTTCATCAGGTAGCGAGGGGAAAGTGCACAGTTTGCTGCATTCCTCACTCTGGCTGGGAAGCAAAGGGGATAGACAAATGTGGACTTGCCTCAGCTGGGGGATATGCACCCTTCCTCTGGCTATGCCTGCTGGAGCTGGAGTAGCCATGGAAAGGTGCTTCTCACCTGGACCAAAATTGCTACAGTGAGAGAGGGCTGGGATAGTCCCCTCTCCCTGGGGCAGCCTGCATACTGAGCCCCTCATCCTCAGCCTCACCCCAGAGCAATGATTTAAATGAAGAAAAACAAAAATTGATTGACTTAAGGACCTAAGCAATGCCAGGTAAATCTTCTAGTATATTTTAAGTAACGGAACATTTCATGAGAAATGGGGAATATTGTAATTTATACTCTGGGAGGGAACTATTGCATTTTCTTATGTTTATACTGGCAATGCTTGTATTCTTCTTGAGATTATAAATTGTTTTCTGAAAAAGTAATCTATATATATCTAATATTCTTCTTAGTGTTATTTATCATATTCATGGAAAAAAGTATAAAGAGGATTATTGGGTCTGATTTCCTTTTGATGGACACCAGTAATACCCAGGTGTAATCCCATAGACTTTTTAATGGAGTCACTCTTGATTTACATAGGAGGAAAAGTAGGTCATTACTTTCTACCACAATCCCCTAGCACCTACCTTGAAAGTTGCTTTGATTAGAAAAAGGCAAAACAGGACTGAAACGCTCTGGAAACGTTAACACCATTGTGCCAGAGGCTGGACAATAGGTCATGTGCTCAGCTGTCCCTCTGACGTCTATGCATTACTATGTTTTGCTGTATTTACATCTATTATCCAAATTAAATACCTACAAAACACACACAGAAATTGAGTCAGCCTGTGACAATTGGAGGTACTATACTATTAAGAGTAAAGAAACACCCTTCTAGTGATATGGCTGGTTGTCATTTGTTGGGTGGCTGTACAAATACATAAGGGGACATCTTGATCTATTCCAGCCAGTGACTTCGTTGTTAACCTTTTTAATCAGGTAGAACTTCTATTTCTCTGTAGGTATTGTGAGTTATAAGATATATTATCTTATTGGCATGTCAAGATAAAATAAAATTGGTTCTGCAATGAAAACAATGTCTGTATCAATGTGTCTTTAACAAGTGACCTTGTATCACTTTTTAAAATTGTTACATTTGTTCCTATCTGTATTGAAAACCAATCTTTTTGATCATTCCTTAAAGAAACACCTCCACAGGTAGCAAGCATTCATTCAAGCTGAATCAGAAAACTTCTTTCCTGAAGCACAGGCATCACCACCTTCTTACAAAGAAAGATATCATAGTTGCTCTTTATTGTCTCAAGATGACATTCATTGCTATGCTGTTGGCCAATGCAAAGCCTGATTTAATTCCTGCTTAAGATCTATAATGAGTAGTTATGTCCTGTTCCTCTTCACAGGGGTGCATTGCATCCTAAAATGATATCTCTTCAGGTAGCTTTGTTAATATAACAGAAAATGTACTTCTGTATTCAATCCATTAAGGACACTCCAAAATACTTTGAAAACTGGCATTCAGATATCATAGAGGAAAAAAGCTAATAAAGAGCCAGACCCTCATGGAGCTACATTAATTTATATGAGCTATCTGTCCCAAACATTTGGATTAATGGAAACACTATGGGCTCTGTTCACCACTGATTTGACACACTGTTGGTAGCTATGGTTCCTTTAAGTGCTTAAGTTTCACAGCACTCCTACCTGCTGATAGTCAAACCAGTTGCCTCAGCAACAAATGAAGGAAGAAAAGGAAGCTTTCTTGTCAAGTTCAGAGACTATACTGAACAATTTCATGGTTTTATTTGTTATGTATTTAAAAAAAATCTTATTAACATTGTGAACAGATGGGGAATGTAAAAGTTTACGAAGTGTGTAAAAGTTTACGAAGTTTTGAAGAGTGGGATATCACTGCTGGGAAGACCAATAGAACACTGACTCTTTTAAATAGCACTGTTGTCGTCATGATCAGAACTGTGTTATGCTTAAGAGGGGATTTTAAGAAGCCCTCAGAAGTGGCTTAATTCTGCTCCTATTACATCAACAGGAGTTTTACTATTGACTTTCTCAGGAGCAGAATTAAATCAATGCTTTGGAAAATCTCATGTTGAACTCCTGAGCTATGGTGAGGTCTTAGCAGTTCTGTGTGTGGGGACTTCCACAGAACCCACTGATGCTGATAAACATTCCAGCCACTGCTATGAGGTTTTATTTTTTTACATGTACAAGCCTAAAAACTGACCGTATGATATTTTAATAATTGTATCCAAATTTGAACAAAAAACACAAATAAATACAAAAAAATGAGGATCAAGATCTGCTGTCTCTGAGAGTTACACCAATCTTTTCTGAGCATAGGTAGAAATACTCCTTAGCAACAAGTGATTTCTTAGGAGCAGCACCCTACTTTCCTATCACCTTATATTTCATAGCTGTGTTCTTGCATCATGTGACACACAGCATGTCCCTCTTTAAATGAAAGAAGTTACCCATTTGGGTGAAGAGAATATTACCACCACTGGCAGAATATGCCACATTTTCCATTGCTTTGACTAAAAGGCAGACTTGTTTGCCACTTTCCTGCTTTATCAGTTAATGCAACTTTTTTCTAGAAACGTCCAAGTTTCTTTTGCAGAGTGTTCAATCACTCTGGGTATGTCTACACTGCAGAGTTTTCTCACTGTTTTTCTGAAAAAACTTAAGTTACATCCACACTGCAATCGCGTTCTTTCGACAAAAAGTCAAAAGAACGGAGGGGGTTTTCCAACAGTGGTAAAACTCTTTCTACGAGGAAGAATGCCTTTCCCGAAAGAGCTCTTTTGGAAAAAGGCATGTGTGTGGACGGGGAAGAGGGTTTTCCTTCGAAAGAGGAGGCCTCCAGGTGCCCTGGTGGCCACTCCATCCAAAGTAATCACAACTCTATAGTTTCTATCTCCTGGCACATCTTAAAACTGTAGGCACCCTGGACAAGCCTCATGGCAGGAAGCCAGCCCTGGAGCAGCACCCTGATGGCATGGTTCTCCCTGCAACAGGCATTCAGAGCTATGTCCGAGCCACAAGCCCCCCGAGACCTCCCTGACCCTCACAGGGAGCAGCACCAGGGCTCCCAGGACCCACCCAGGGGCACCAAACACTGTGCGCCCTTCTGGTCTGGAGCAGAGATTCTGTCCCTCCTCGAGCTGTAGGGGGAGAAGGAGCCCCTACAGGATCTCCGCTCCAAATGCTGGAATGCAGACATCTATGAGCGCATGGTCGAGGCCCTGGCAGAGCAGGGACACCCACCCTGGACCTTAGAACAGGTCCAGAGTAAGGTTAAGGAGCTCTGCCAGGGCTGTGCAAGGGCCGGAGGGCGCAGCTCATGCTCCAGGGCAGGACCCCACACCTGCCCCTATTTCAATGAGTTGCACCAGATCCTGGGCATTGGGGAAGCCCTTTCCCCACCTGTGGTCATCAACTCCAACCTCGAGACACCCCTCATCGCCCGGACGGAGGTCGCGGAGGAGGAGGAGGACAACGAGGGGCAGCAGCGGCAGGAAGAGGACCACATGGCTACCACAGTCACGCTGTCCCTGGACCCGGTTACCTGTAAGCCTTGATGTGTCACAGACATCGTCTAATGCTGGGAAGGGATCTTCAGATGAGTGCTCTCAGTTTTCCACACACACAGGGCGGGGGAGGCGGTGCAGAGCGGATGGGGTGTGATTGTTGCTCGGCCTGCTTGGGCAGGGCATTGTGCTGCAGTCTGTGCATTATTGTGCACTAAGTGGACGCAGCAGGCAGCCCCTGAGCATGCCCAGGATCCTGCTCCCAGGCTCAGGGGAGGCCACACACACATTTGGCCCCGGGGCAGGGCTGGAATACCCAATAGGCAGACTAAGCATGTGCTTAGGGCACCAGCAAAGCAGGGGCACCAAAAAAAAAAAGAGATTTTAAGGTATAGTATTGTTTTTATTTTGAATTACATATGGGGGGGGCACCATAATCTTTTCAGTGCTTAGGGCCTCTAAAGGTCTTAATCCGGCCCTGCCTCGGGGGGTGGCACCCTCTCGCCACCTGCCATAGCTGGAAGCAGGCTAGCCACAAGGGTGCAGGCACAACCCCGTACACACTGAGGTGTACCACACACAGCACACGGGCATGCCTGCACGTGCAAGGCACCACCCGCTCCAGCAGACAGCGCTGTGAGGCACAGGTGTGTGTGTGGGCCCCAGGGAGGGCCAAGCTGCTTCAGGCTTCTCTGCCACCCATGGGATCCCACTGTGGCTGGACACTTGCCTTGACTGCTTGTCCATGGGGGGGAGGAAAGGAGAGGAAGTGGGCAGCATGGTTCCCTGGGCACCTCGGGGCCCCTGTGAGGCAGGGCCTGCTGGGCAAGCCACATATGGCCTTGCTCCTGGGATATCCCCCTCCTCTGGCCTGAGGACTGTTGGTTGCTCCTCAAAGAGGAGGGCCTGGCCTCAGCGACAGTGTCTGCATGGACGACTGACTTCCCTCTTTTTATTCTCCACAGCCAGACCAGCCACGACTGTGGGGTGAAACACGCCACCCAAGCCAACCGCTAGACCCCGGGGGACCTGAAAGCACTCCAGGGTCCAGGAAGACCTGATGAGGCAGCATGTGGGCATCCTGCGCGACATGTAGCAGACCGTGGCGCAGAAGGTCCGGGAGGTGGCGGACCCACATGTGGGACCAGTTCGTGCAGCAGGACAATAACATGTGTGCCATCATGAGCGAAATGATGGCACACCTGGTTGCTGTCACTGCTCCTGCCTACCACCATTCCCCCTCTCCCTGCCCCCAAACGATGCCCCTGCTCCCTCCCCAGGTGATGCACATGCCGCCTCCCCAAGTGATGCCCATGGTCCCCCGCCTCCCCTGCCATCCCTGACCCCTGCTCCAGCCCCCGTCCACCCTGCTGTGGTCCCAGGACCCACCCAACCCCAAGTTTGTAGAGGTCCCTGCACCTGAGGTTGCACTTCCAGTTGCCCCCCATGCCACTCCCAGCTCTGAGCCCCCTTCCCCTTCCAAGTTATGAGCTCCTTCCCCTCCCCAGCTTTTTTAATGAAAGATAAATACAAAGTTTATTCTGTTAAAGTCCAAACAGGTGTCTTTATTCAGAGTTCAGGGAAGGGGGGAAGGGAGGGGTTGTGGTGGGAAAGGGATATTGGAGCAAGGCCCAGGCCCCTAGGAGGGAGACCTTGGGGAGAGTTACTAGGGTCCTTGAGAGAAACTCTCCCTCAGGGCCTCCTGGATGTGGACCCCCAACTGATGGGCCTGGTGGAAGGCAGCTGTCTGCAGCTGCTCAAAGGGTCTCCCTTTGTGGCCAGCCTCTGCCCCTCACCCAGGTAGGAAGGCCTCCCCCTTCCTCTCCACAATGTTGTGGAGGACACAACACGCTGAGACAACCTCAGGGATGTTGTGCTCCCCCACGTCAAAGAGGGTTAAGAGGCACCTGAACCGTGCCTTGAGGTGCTTGAAGGTGCACTCCATTTGAATCCTCACCTGGCTGAGGTGAGAGTTAAACTGGTCCCTGTTGGAGTCCAGGTGGCCAGTGTGTGGCTTCATCAGCCATGGCCTCAGGAAGTAGGCCACATCCCCCACGATGCACAGTGACATCTGCACATCCCCAACTGCAAAGTCATGGTGGGGGAAGAATGTGTCAGCCTCCAGCTTCCCACAGAGGCTGGAGTTTCTGAATACATGGGCATTATGCGCCCTGCTCGAACACCGGACAAAAATGTCAGTAAACTGTCCACCCTGTGAAGCAGGATGGAGTTGATGGCCCTCACCACCTGCAGAAGGAGACAAACAAACACCCAAAACAGAGAATGAGAGGGAGTGCCTGAGCCCTTGGGAGGTGTCTGCCCCCTTTTTCTCCCCAAGCACCCGAGAAGCCATCCCCTATGAAGCCGCTTCACATCAGTGCTGTGTGAGGGTGGGACGGCACAACCCCCCGGGGATGGGGCTTCCTCCCCACCCCCACTCTCCCACCCTGCTTTCCCTAGGGTCCCCCTTTTCCAGGACTCCCCCCACCCCGTGCAGGGACTGCAGCCCCAGAGTGCCTTACCTCCATGAGGAGGGTTCCGACGGTGGACTTCCCCATGCCGAACTGGTTGCCCACCGACCAGTAGCTGTCTGGGATGGTTAGCTTCCAGATGGCAATTGTGACCCACTTCTCCAGGGGAATGGCGGGCCGCAGGTGGGTGTCACGTCATCGGAGGGCAGGGGCAAGCCAGGCACACAGCTCCAAAAAGGTGGCCTTCCGCATATGGAAGTTTTGGATCCACTGCTGGTTGTCTACCGCTCCATGACCAGCCGGTCCCACCAGTTGGAACTGGCATCCAGCCTCCAGAACAGTCTTTCCACTGTGGTGTGTGGTTGCATGGGCTTTGCTCCCGCACACAGGGAGAGGGTCTCAAGAATGAGCTCAGTGTCGAGTTTGTGGAGGGCTATGAAGGTAGCCTGCACAAACTGCTCGAGATTGCAGCATGGCCATGTGGGGCCATCATATGCCCAGGGGCAGCTCTGGCTCCATGGCAAAAAAGAAAAATGCTGTGGCATCCAAAAAAGCTGGGAAACCAGAGCACGCACTGCTAACGCTTTGCTGTCCTCAGAGAGGTAGGCAAGCATGCAGGCAGAAGCAGAGAAATGGCTGTCCAGGGGGTTCCCTTTAAGTGCGTATCTCAGCTAGGCTTAGGCAACAGCACTCGGAAGCAACTGCTGACCTAAAGCCCTGCCCGAACTGGGCCTCATATGTGAGATAGTATCCAATCAGTGTGGATTCTATCTTTCGAAAAAGCAGGTCGCTTTTTCAATGCACTTTGTATAGATGCTCTCTTTTGGAAGAAGCCTGCAGTCTAGATGTGGCCTCTGTGGCATGATTGCTTAAACTAGAGAGAGTCACCGGAAGGAATAGTAGGTTGCATAATGTTCCAGACTGACAATGTGACACAAATCCTGAGTTGGTAGAAATACAAGAAGCTGTCTTGACTTAACTGACATATCTTGGTTTTCATTTTTTTTTATTTAATTGAACCAATTTATACCAGTTGAGCATCTAGCCTGATTCTGTGTCATAATCCTTCTTGCATAATTTTTTAAAAAAATTTAAATTGAGGGGTGTGCTGAGTCAGCACCCAAACTCATTATAAACTGTCTCATATTGAGGACTGAGCTGTCTGGTTTGAGTCAGAACACTGACTGACTCTTTTATTGCACTGTGACATAGCAGCAACAATTTCAGTTGGCCAAAGTTTTAATGATTTCCTTTTGTTTTTCTGTAACTTCTTTCAGATGTGATAGAATGGGAGGTATCCATTAAGAGTGCAGGATTTTTAGGGGTAAAAGTGCAAATTTGTTGAGAATTATAATTATGCCCTGAAAATTAAACAAACCGAACTAAAAGCAGTCACATGCTTCTGCATTGGGAACCTGATCCAAACCTCACTAAAGCCAATCTACATACGTCAGGTGGAGATGCTGAATATCAGTTGAAGTTGTAAAGAAAAGTCCCTTCTCCCTCTCCTCCATGGTAAAGTATTGCACAGTTGAGCAGGAGCATTAACAGCTTTTCTTGTAGTAGCTGGTACTGGGCACTTTTAAGAGATAGGATACCAGGCTGGTTAGAGCATTGGGGGTCTCCTAGGTTTACAGTTTACTTGTTCCTGTGAGATCTGTTATCTTTCATGTAGTTTATTTTCCTGGGAGCTGGTGTGAGATGTCAATTCCACGTGACTTCATTTTCCTGTGGAAACAATGGCTTTTAGCTAAGCAGGGGGCTCCCTTGGAACTAAAAAGACCTCATGTGTCACCAGCAGAGCTATTTACACTATTATTTAGTGCAGTAATTATCCTATTCCTTTTTTTTGTTAGCCCTGTTCTTTCCTCTTTTATGTTTTTGTTTTAAAAGGGAAAGAAATAACAGCTTGTCTCTTTGAAAGCAAATAACCCTCTCTAAGAGCTGTTGCCAAGCAACCTACATTTGCAGCTTGGGTGGGCTGCTGCGCCTAGAGTCAGCTCAGAACAAAAATGAACCCCCAAATGAAGAATATGGTCTCCCTGGCCCCAGACATAAAGCAGACGGGTCTTTTCATTATTTGGCATGCAGGGGATTACAAAGTATCCTCCTATGGGGGGAATGATCTGAGAAGAGCAACCTATATTGTCATATTCAGTGTAGTGAATATTCCCCAACCCCCCAGAATAAATCTCATCACAACTTTGAAGGCGAAAGCTGACACTCCTGAGCAAATCCATCAAAAGCAACCCAGACAAATAATTGTGCACCAAATGCTGAGAGAGACTAAGATCCAGCAACTCCCACTGGGAGTTGCAAGTGCTAGTAGACTATTACCTCTGCTCAGGGTTTGACCTTGTATTTTTGGGGTCATGACATTTTTTTTTAACAACATTCTAGTACCTGGCATGTGTGACTGGTGATAGTTGTGAGGGAGCTGGGTATGAGCCATTGGTAGAAAGAAGCTGCTCTTTACCCCAGATTGCCTGCAGATTGCAAAGATCTGCCTCAGAACCTCATCTGGTTAGAAATCCAGATAGGCGTGGGCCACTATACACATACTGTGAGAGAAGTGTCTGGGCTTGCCTTTGAAAAAGAAAGTATGCATGTTAGAGTGGCAGGGAAATTCCAAGACTTATAGGGAAGATATTAGAAAACAAGTTGAATTAACGTGTCTTTACTATATGAACCTGATGGTGTTTTTATTCCCTCTATTCCTGCGTTTATTTATATGCTGGATGTCAATTGAAGTTGAATTCCTGAATTTTATGCAAGCAGATTACAATTGTCTCAGATATATTCATTATTCAAAATTAGTTGTTGCATAATTTTGATTAGCAGGTTGTTCTTAGGTATTTCAGAATTCAATATTTGAATTCAAACTCTTTTCAGTTGATGCGTTGCCCCTTAAACTCACTTCTCATCTCTGTTTGTTAGACATTTCCTATGAATCCATGGGATTGCACCCCTGCAATTAACATATTTTATAGGCAACTCAAGGTCCTCCCACAATAGTACTCCCTGAAACACAATCTCTTTGGTGCTCCTGTTGGGATAATGCGGCTTTGCACTACCTCCTATAGATGGCTTTGGCCCCAGCATGTGTGTGACATTCTATACCTTGGGGGAGCACCTTGTGTCACATAAAACCCAATATGTGGGGCCTGCAGATTAGCAGGCTGGGATGGAAGTTTCCATCCTTGGAGTATATAGCCTAGGCCCTGCAAGCACAAACAGCAACTGTCTCTTATCAGCTTTTCCCCTGCACTTGAGCTGGAAAACTAGTAAGCGGTAAACAAGTTTGAACTTGGTCTCAGCTCATAAGAGTGATAAGAATGGCATTGAGCCAGTATGCTCACACCTGGTAAACAACTGTAGTATAACTAGTGTAGGGAGTCCTGTGCCCAGTGAGTCTCACCAGGGACCTAGACCTTGGAGGGTGCCCTGGATTCCCCCAGCTGGAGGCACGTCCACTGCAGCCCTGGTGCAAGGTGACAGGAATGGGACTCCCCACGGACTGAAGGGGCGTAAGCATTTCTAAGTGTCTGGTACTTTTTTATGCATTGCTTTGCCTGTGCTTATTGAGGTATCACTTTGCAGTAGCTGTATAAACATTTGGCAGTATTAACCCTGTAATAGTAGTGATATAGAGAGATTAATAAAAGCAACTATGCCTAATCGACTTTGTGTTAAAGCAAATCCATAATCCTGTTTAGCCATGGCCCTGTGAGTTGACACCCTGTAACCCCGATATTCCTCATTTACATATAAAGCATGCCATGTGAGGTATCATAGAAATTCACTTTACCATCTAAATATGTATATCATCAATGTTTATGAAGTTATGAGACTGTTTTGTATACTTGTCACTAAAATATGCTGGGGGTTTGGGAAATGCCCTGATATTAGCTCTTCAGAGACAATGAAAAGGGAGGTAACCAAAGCCCAGGTGGGTGATGAACAGCAAATATCAGCCATTGTCCGGCAAAGGAGTTACAATTCAGTGACTTACCTGTAATAGGCTTCACCAGGGGAATCGGTCAACCTTGCCTGGTGACTTAGCTATGCCATCAGACATGCCTGGACTTGTATTCTCCAACCACATGGGAATGGAGTATAAAACAGAACACCAGGGGAATATACTTGCCCTTTTCTCCTGTCCATCCCCCCCGCCCCACATCTGCAAGCAACAAGACACTCAGGAGGCTCAAGACTCCAACTGAAGGGACCGGCCCAGGTTTCAAGGGTCAGATCTATTTACCATGAACTGCAATACCCACTGGGGTGAAAAACTGCTTACTCTAACTGATTCCAGCCTAACAGGGTTGAGAGTTTAGACTGAGTGCTTACATTTTCTTTTCTTTTGGTAACTAACTCTGACTTTTTGCCTGTAATTCATAATCACTTAAAGTCTCTTTTTGTAGTCAATAAGCTTGTTTAACTGTTTATATTTACCAATGAGTTTGCCTAAAGTGTATGGTAAATTGTTACAGTTTACAATGGCTGGTGTATATCCACTCTCTGTTGATGAACCAGTTAATAAATTTGGTATATTCCTGAGGTACAGCGGTGGGAACTGGAACTGGAGGTAGATTAAAATGTTCCCCTATAGGTTTCTGTGTATTGCCATTTCTGATACCTGACTTGTGTCCATTTATCCTTTGTTGTAGAGACTGTCAATATACATGGTAGAGGGGCATTGCTGGCATTTGATGGCATATATCACATTACAGGATGTGCAGTTGTATGACCTTCTGATATTGTGGCTTATGTGGTTAGGTCCTGTGATGGTGTCACTTGTGTAGATGTGTGGACAGAGTTGGCAACGGGGTTTATTACAAGGGTAAGTTCCTGGGTATGTCTGAGGTGTGATGTGTGGTTGCTGGAAAGAATTTGCTTCAGAGTAGGTGGTTGTCTCTAGGTGAGGATCGGCTTGTCTCCTAAGGCCTGTGAGAGTGAGGGATTATTTTCCAGGATAGGTTGTAGATTGTCAATGATGGACTGGAGGCATTTAAGTTGGGGGCTGGAGATGATGATGGGGCACAGAAGTCCCACAATCCCAGGCTGCACTCTGGGGATCCAGCACAATGTGCTGCTAACCAAAAGTCCCCTGGCAATGTTGATGCAGTGTGATTTGCCTTCTCCATTTCCATATCAGTGGATATTGCAGTTCTCCATTTCTTCTTCTAAACTTATGTCTAATATTGCTGTGATTTATTGAACAGTTGTGTTTACCACTGGGATGTGATTCAGTTATGAGTGAAGTCTTCTGGCTCTTAACTATCTTACATGGATATGGTAAGGCTTAACCATAATGGAAGGATCTGTAGAAATGTAAAGTGTTGTTATAATCACTATTAATTTTTACACATTTTATTCCTTTTCAGCCATAGGGACAATGATTTAAGTTTATTTAGTTTTCAAACCACCAGTAGGAAATATATAAAACAGTGAAGTGGCTAAGCAAATCTTCCAGTCCTATTTTGCGCTGTCTCCTCAATGCCCTCTGATGACTACAGTTATACCCTGTGCTTTCTAATTCTGTTGTATTATCAAGCCCATCTGCTCTTGCTGACACAACAGGAAGCCCTCGAGAAATCCACAGATTTATTTTCTTCCTGGAATTGCTATTGGCCCAAAAGACAGCATGTAAGATGAGGGACAGCCTTTCTGCTTCTGTCTGGCAGATCTGAAGACAAAGAACACCTTAGGCCAAAAGAACCAGATGCTCTTCATTGACTGTTCTTGTTCCATCAAGCTATTGTCCACATAGACAATATAACAAAGAAAGGCATCTTGCCTGTCTAATCCTGTCTCATATTTAGACCATATTTATTTTTATAGCCACTTAAAGGTAAAATCTAGTGTTCACAGAAACTTTAAGCCTCTAATTATGGCCTTCTTCAAACAGTTCCCCTGATTTGTTCATTAGCAATGGGGCAAATAATATCAGAGGATGATCCAGATGGATCTTGACTGAAATATTCAAGAAGTTCCTAAGGCAAGTCCTCTCAGAACTTCCACATTCCTTCTATCATGAGGAACACACAGTAGACACGGGTCTGAACAGTGGCGGCCCGTTGATAGGTGCGAACTAGGCGGTCGCCTAGGGCGCCAAATTAAATGGCCGTTGAGGGGTTTGGAGGTGAGGGTGCCGATCGCATGTTTCGCCTAGGGCACCAGTTGCCGGCAGCTCGTCTAGGGCCTCTCCTGGGTCTGAATAATCTTAAATACATCGCAGTGTCCACAGGCTTAGGGTTCTTATTTCTTTCTACTGTAAGTAAAACTAACAAGGGTGTGAAGTGGGAATAGATGCTTGAATTTGTCCTGCATTATTGAGATTTATTTTTTTGAGGACTTTCCTGTAAATCTAATGAAATAATTAAAAAAGACAGGAGGGAGGGGAGGGGAAACTATTGTGAAACTGCTATGTAATAAAATTATAGTTCAATTATTTAGGAAGCATTTCTCAATCTATCAATTGGTGTATGAAACTGCAGTATCATACCTTTAAGAAATATGTCACGTCTCATAGCTGCTGCTGTGAATACATTGGAATATTTCTCTGCCAGTATCTCTTGTATTACTCATTTACTATCTTCCTGTAGATGGTGCTTGGTCCTGCCAGGAGGGCAGGGGACTGGACTTGATGATCTCTCAAGGTCCCTTCCAGTTCTAGTATTCTATGATTCTATGATTCTATTGCAATGCCACCTTCTCAACACAGTAAAGAGAATTAATAAAATTTATGAAACATTCTTTCTATTGGAGTCTTTTGGAAAAAAATCATGGAAACATTCAATAAGCATTATATTTTGATCAAGTATATATAGATAAAATTCGGTCCAAACATGACTTTCACAATAATGTCCTTTACAGTATATAACATTTCATTAGTCGTATGACTCAGAGCCTTGATAAATATTCCGTGTTCCTATAGATACTAGAGAAACATGTTTTTATAAAAGTAGAGCTCAGAAAAATGGACACACATATAGATAGCACAGCTCTCATGTTCTGATTGAGCAGCCCATTCCTGTTCAAACTCTTTCAGATTTTTGATGACTCTTTAAGTACATGTCAAAAGCTAAATGCATGCTTAAGTGCTCCGGTGAATGGATTTAAGAAGATTCTTAAATGCTATGTTGAATTGTAGCCTAATAATTCTCTGCTGAAGATGTTGGCACAGAATACCATTGATTTCAATTAATCTCTGAATGGGCATAAGACTCTGGCCACAGGAATCCTGTTAGAGGACTAGGGCTTTTTTCAGGAAAACATATCTGATGCTTACACTTCTTCATCTTAAAAATTCTTCAGTTATTATGGTGACGCAACCTTAAATGAGTTTTTAGAAATGTATTTAAAACTGTATTTAAAATTGAACTGTATCTAGTATAAATTACACAGTGGTGTATGACTTATAAATATGGAAACATGATTTTCTTTTGGAGAACTAATATTCGTTGGTGCAAGACATCCATCAGTAGCATGTTAGTGCACTTTTGTAGCTTATAGCAATTTAGGAAAGCTTCCTTCCTTTTAGAATTTTTTTTAAACCTAGACTTAGATTAATCTATGTAAATCCCCTTATTACAAGAGAAGCTAGTTAGTTATGAATATCTTAACACTTATATTTTGAGTCTATTTATTGGCAAATTGTTATTTTATACCACCTTATCTAAGGTTTCCTTGACTCTGTAGATTCCTTTTCCCTCTTTCTATTCCCCATGAGGCCAAATGACCTTTAAGCAGTAGTCTATGGTGTATTATATGAGTATATTGGGGAAAATGAGGGGAAAGATTCATGAAAGGAGAGAAGAGGAGATCCTCAGTATTTACACTCTAATTTATGAATGGCTACCCAAATTGAACTATAGGTCTGATCTTAAGTCCATTTAAATCAAAGGAAAGATTCCCTTTGATTACACTGGGCATTGGATCAAGCCCCAAAACTTCATTTTTTGAAATTCACTCATAAGTGTACATTACTATGTTTCAGTTTTCTTAAAAGTAGATTATTGCTAGTCAGTTTTGAATTGGTAACCTAATTTGCATAAATCAGGACAAGCTTGTGTCTAAGGGAGAGAATTATTTTTCTCTGTGAGGAAAGTCTACTGAATGGCTATTTCAGTCTAATAATTTATACATTCTAGCATCCCTATGATTTATGAGCTAAACTGTCTGGTAGACAGAATGACTTCTATATGAGGCAGACAGGGTGTAACTTCCTGCCCTTATAATGTAGCAGCATTTTAGATAGAATTTTCTTGTTTGCATACAGTATTTTCAAATCTAGCCAAACCTATGTTTTGTAGATTACAAATAAGATGTATTATTATAAGGAATTCCTTCTATATTTGCTACCCCTATGAGACACGAATGTGCTGAGTCGGAGCACAGTCCCTACAATCTTCCAGAACTCAAACCAGAAGCAGATTCTTCTGACATCTTTCTGTCTCACATGCACAGAAAATGACTGCCTGTATTTAGCATAACAAACATTCAGAAGGGTAAGTCCTCCTTGGAGATCACTGAGTAACAGTTTGTGTGATTCCATTGCCAATTTGTTCATTTCTGAAATAAAGTAAGCAATAGCTAGTTATAAATTTCTGTGCACTGGTGTTATGCAGAAGTCATTTTCAACAAGTGGAGAATTCTATACCATTACCCTGTTAGATATATTGGCTTTGGATTCATAAAATGCATGGCTGAGAGTGTTAGATATTTTAGTTGATTGCTGAGTGGAGTGTGCAATTCACTGAAGGATGCGTTCACGTATGAAAGACCTTTCTAAAAGCTCATTTTGTGGAATGACTATTAAATGGGATGATCTCTGATTGTACCTGTTGCAATTTTTATTGAGTGGTCTCATGCTGTCTCACATACCTCTTGATTCTTTGCCAAATTCCAGGAGTACCTATTCAATTGACTCTCACCCCTACATTTTCAAAGTAGTGCACAAGGTTTCAGCTGTTGGTCTCGTGATGACTATAATAGGAGATAGAGAGCTTAATTTCTCTTTATTCCCCATATACTACTATGAAAATTCATCCCTATAAATTGGAATATAAACATAGGTGGAAGTCTATTTACTAGACAATAGATTGCATTCAGAATTGTTGGAATTTGTTCCCCCTTTTTTTTCAGTATGTATGTCTAGTGGCCACTGGAATTAGCAAAAAAAAAAAAAAAAAGTTAATTCTGAGAAGATATCCATGCTCTATTTGTAGGGTTCAAGTGAAATTAAATTGTGCCTAAGTGTAGTGCTGGCGGTAGGTAAAGGGGTGAATTTCAAGCTGGTGTGCATAGCTCTCATTGGATTCCATTTATTTTAAATAAAGTTGCCTACACCTCCAAGAGTTTTAGGTGCATTCTGTCATGACTAACTAGCACAAATGATGGCTTCTGTGATTTCTTATGTGTTGAGCACTGGTTATTTTGCACAGCTCATCTGAACATGAGGTTTGGTTTGGTTTGTTTGTTTTTAGCAAAGCTAAATGCTGTGGCAGTGGTGTGTGTGCAGTTGGTGAAGTGCAGTTTTCTGTTGAATCCCACATTACATTCCCTTGTTTTGATGAAAAACAATTAAATTTGAGTTTTCTTTCTACAATATTACTGTGTGTCAAGTGTAGCAGCATTTATATTTGTGCTGTGGAGAAGGATGTACCTATAGATATGCAACAATCTATATGAAGAAATGTAGAAATATTTCTGGGCATTATGATTATTGATTAATCATAGAGCATAACCTTGTTAAGTTGTCACAAAGATTTATCAGCCAAGATGTAACATTTACTCATTCACCATTTACTATGAATGTTAATGGAAAACACTGATATTTTACTCATCCATCAAAAAGAGTACTTAGCATGCATGAATGGGAAGTAGAAATTTTCTGGTATAGCACCAAAAATGCTTACTAGATAAATATGAAAATCAGCTACTTATCCAAAAAGTTTAAAATCCAAGGGTATGATTTGAAGTTCACTGAAATCAATGGGATTGTCCATTAACTTCGGTGGACTTTAAAGAGACAGTATATAGGTTAGGGCTAGAGGAAGGTGACAAAATTTAGCATACTTCTTGCTAATGTCACAGTTTTGTGTAATAATATTTTTTCTATTTTGATTCAGTTAAGTGGTTCAGAATTATCACAACTAGAACATGTTTTGTTGATTTCACTCTGCCACATCACCTCTCAGCTGATATTTTTAAAAAGAAAACAATGTGTACATCAAAATAAAATTCAAAATCTGTATCTTTAAACATTACTTTCCTTTTTGGTATTTAAAAATGAAATTAAATAAACAGTTCTCTCCAACTAATAAAGTCACTGTTTAAAAATAAGGAAATAAAAAGTATAAGACCAGGACAAATGCAATTGTATGTCTTTCCATTTGCTAATATAATGCAGATTCTTATTTTATATTCTCTTTCCTCAAAATGAATGCATGATTCTGGTTGACATTACTGGAAGTTGAGTAGATTTTCCAAGAAGGACCCAGATTATCTTTAATGATTTAGGTATTTAATTCAGAACACAATTAAATCAGTTTCCAACAAAAAAACAGATTTCCCATGCTCTTGAAGTCAGTGTTTTACTTTTTAATCGTTGCTTTCCTACTTCATTTTAATTCAGCTTTCCCGATTGTTCTTTTCTGTCCTTGCTGGTAGCCACTGCTAAATTTTTCCCCTAGAATCACATACAGAGCTTTAAGTGCATCCCACCATGAGAAGAGGAGAAAATGATGGTTTGTTTCTGAGGCTTATGCATTTACTCAGTCTGTGAATAAGGAGAAATAAACCTTCATCTAATTCTAAATACACAAAATGAGTGACTTTATTTCTGTGATTTAAGGCACAGCATGTTGATAGTACTCTCCTTTCCCTCTGCCCTCCTGTAGCATACATATAATACTATACATTTTGTACTGAAAGCAGAGAATGAAATGTTTGCAAACCACAATTTTGACAAGAATCAAATGGATGTGCCTACGGAAAACGTAGTTTGTTCAATGCTGGCTGCATCGAACAATCTCTGGTCATCAATTAAATGATGAGTGAGTTTCATAAATGAGATTTCCTGGGCCTTCAGGTAGATACCATCTATCAAGATTTGGATTAACTGCCATCTATAATAATATGAGTATGTTATGACAGCACCTCTGGAGGCATTTCATTAGTGCAAGAAACTGGACATATGCAGATTATTGTTTAGAGCCCAGTGGATATTTTCTATAGTACATTGACTTTCCATTTCAGTTTTCATTACCTCCCTAGGGGTTATTCACCAATGACTGTATTTATGGGGGGAAACAGTTTTATGTGCAAAGTCCTTGAGGAAAAATCTTCTCCCATCCTCCTTATTCTTTGCCTTATTCAGTAGTAAAAAAGACCTCTTGTCGATGTGGCATTAGATAAGGTAGAACATTAAAACAAAGGGAAAGGATATGTAGAGTAAATGAACTCATATTTGTGCAGAAGTAGAAAAATGCATGAATCAGCCAAACTTGATTTCAAATCCGTTGTTACCCAACATGGTTTCATAAGCAAAGATAAACTACAGCCCGTCACCTCAGTTATAGAAGAAGAGTTTAGTGAGAGAACAATGAGACATGTTCTTTTTAAAGGAAAAAGCATCTCAGTTTGTTACATTACACACAAAATTTATGTTAAAAGCACATTCCTATGCTCTCAAAGTCAAGCATTCAAAAGTTAGGAAATGCCCGAGGCACGAATTCCTGGGCAACTTTAATTCACCTCCCTTGTGCATTATGATACTCTTTATGCAATATGCATTATGATACTCTTTAATTATATATTTTTACTATGTTTATCACAGGACCTCTGCACACAGGTTAGACACTAATTCTAGGGATGAATCAGGGTTGTGTACTGAAGGAAGCTATTGTCTAGAGGACACCTGGCTCATTTGCTGCAAAAACTCAGGGGTGTCAGGCAGGGGATTACAGGAAGAGAAAGGATGTCTAATCCTAAAAGCCAGTGAATGGAGAACTGGATTCTGTCCTTGCTTCTGCCACGGAGTTTCTATGTGATATTAGTCAAGTCACTTAAACCAAATTTTTCACAGGTGCTCACCAATCATGTGTTCCCCATTTTCTGTGTATTAGACTTGAGCCTTTGGAGTCTTGTTTGCAGAAGTTCTGAGCACTCACAGATCAACTGAAGTCAATGGGAGCTGTAATTCACATTGAGAGTGTTAGGTAATGCTACATGGTCTGCAAAATCAGGTGTCTAAAATTGGGCACTTAAATTAGCAGGTACTTTTGAAGTTAATCTCTCTGTGCTTCAGTTCTCCATCTGTAAAATGGGAATAATTCTACCTCTTCATCTCATAGGGGGTTTTTTTTGGTGAAAATAAATTCATTATTTGTGAAGCATTCAGATACTCCAGTTTAAGGGAGTGACCTTAAAAAAACCCATGAAAAAACTAATAATTCCATCTTCAGAACAGGCTTTGAGTAGTGTGCAATAAAATAAGGCATGGGGCTGTACACTGAAACAAGGAGAAGAAAAAGTATGCAATAGCAGCTCATTGAGTGACCACTGTCCAACCTGTGTACAGATTGTTCCTCCCTTAACCGGGGCTCTCTGGTCCGGCAACATCCATGGTCTGGCAGGCCCCTGGATGTTCCTGAACCACAGAGCCCAGGTATAGGGTGGTCAGGCTGTGGGGCAGGGGTGGGGGGCAGAGGAGACTCACCTGGGAGCCCAGCACAGCAGAGAGTTCTTCTCCCTGTTGCTGGGAGGTAGCAGAGGTCAGCAATGGCTGCAGAGGTTCAACCCCGGCTGCAGCCAGGGAGCTCCAGCTCCAGCCACAGAGCTCAGGTCCAGCAGCAGCTGTGGAGCTCTGGCTGCAGAGCCTAGGGTCTGGCTGTGGCAGCTAGGGAGCTCCAGCCTAGGGAGTCGGGCTGGAGACCTACCCGGGAGCATCAGGGTAATATGGGCCATTTTTGGAAGGACCTCTCCTGGTCTGGCAAATCCCTTCATTTGGGACCAGTTAGGTCCTGAGGATGCTGGACTAGGGAGGTCCAACCAATATTGGATGTGGCATGACTAAGGTGGAAAATACAGAACATGTGTATATAATTACCCACTGTATCACAATGGGTCATCAGCAGAGTTGGAACTTTAAGATTCATTACACAGATGTCATTTATCATTTGATGTAACAAAGGAACTGACCTAGTAGTAGGTTGTCATCCTATATGTTGGGGTAGGCAAATACCAGCCTGCGAGCTGGATCTGGATTGTCAAGGATTGCCATTGGTGGGCCATCGCCACTATATTCATCTGTACCTCTGCAGGTAACAGTAATCACAGCTCCCGTTGGCTGTGGACCATCGTTCCCGGCCAATGGGAGCTGTGGGAAATGGTGTTCCAGTATGTGCTGCTTCCCGCAGCTCCCATTAATCAGGAACAGTGATCCCCAGCCAACAGGAAATGCAATCACCCATATCGGGGTGGTGCAGGTAAATATAGTAGGGGCAGCCCACCTGGAGCTAACCCTACTGAACTGCTGCTGCTTTATTGCCCATCCCTGCTAAATCCCTGCCCAACCAGCATTGGAGGGAGACAGATACTTTGCTAGTGGATTTTGCAGATATTTGCTTCATAGAAAGTGGTGCTGCCAGATCCAGCTATATTATTCTTGGGGCATCTGATTGACTTAGCAGAAGGAATAATGCTGTTGCTGGTCAGACTAAAGTATTTTCTGCTGTATAAGAGTTCAGGTAATTTAAACTATAATGTGTAGGCATGGTTAGCACGCCTGTGTGATGTATCCAACATGCATATTTTACTTACTTTTTAATTTCATCTCCCTATTCATTATGTATGTGTCTCAGTTTGCTTATTTTCATTTAAGGCAATGGGAATTAGATCCTAGGTATTGTTCAGGCGGGACAATCACTGGTGACTGGTTTCAAAGGGAAAATGAACTCTCTGACCTTAGGATGGTAGCATCAGAAGTAGGAGACTGGGTGCAAAGCCAAGGACAAAGGGAATATTTTGTTCCTTCACCCCAAACAGTACTGCTCAAAAGATCTCTTTACAGTCGTTAAGAGAAGCAGAAAGGAAGCATTAACAGTATCTAATAATTTTGTTGAACCTAATACATTCATGAACAATACAACAGATATTATTTTGGTATGCCACTAGGTGGTGAGACACACACACACACACAAACCCTCTCTTTATAGACAACTTTCATAATAAAGCCCAATGAGAGCAAAGAGAGAGCCAAATGACCTGCTGTACACAAGACATGGTTAGAATCCTATGCAAAAACTCTGTCCAGTCATTTGCACCATTTGATTTTATAAATTAAGGATAAGGATTCTCTCCTTTGGGTTCAGTTCTCTTCTCAACTGTTCACTTATTTGATAGACAAGATGGGTGAGGTAATATATTTTATCGGATCAACTTTCTATTGGTGACAGACACAAGCTTTCGAGCCACACAGAACTTTTTTTGGGCCTGGAAAGGGAACTCTCAACATGACCGCAAAATGGCAGATGGAACAGATTGTTTAGCACAACTAATTAGCGCATATTGTAAGGGACCATTCAAGGTAGAGTGGTCCGTTAACACCTCTGCAGTTATAGGACAAAAAGAGGGGATGACTGGGCTACAGATTGTTGTAATAAGCCATAACTCTTTGTCTTTCTTTAGGCCATGATTCATGGTGTCTAGCAGAGTAATTAATTTAAACTCCCAGGCTTTTGAAAGTGTAGTGTAGGTTTCCTTTGATGATGAGGACAGATAGGTCAGATACAGAATGATCACTTTGTGAAAAGTGTTCACCCACAGGTGACAGGGTGTTTTTGTCTTTTATCATTTTCCTGTGTGACCAACAGAAGCTGGTTCAATAAAAGATATTTTCTCATCCACTTTGTCTCTCTCTGACACAATATCCTGGGACCAATGCTGAACTTCATATTTTTTTGATGAATGTTTCTGCACTTCTTCTCTTCAAGGGCACATTATTTTGATATGGTTGTAGTCAGTTATCTAGTCTGGTAGATATAATGCTGTCATGGCCTGCTCCACTTCATTTATGTTTCATGGGTTGATAAATTTTTGATGGATCATTTACATTCAGATGCAGCTGCTCTATATTGTGGCATGCGATAGGGCTTCATTATGATAAGCCTTTTTCCTCATACTCTATCTATTGCCATTGGGTGGTGTTAGTCAACATTATGATCTTTATGGTTAACATCTAGATTACGGTAGTTTAACCCTGACATTAGTTTATTGTGATGCTTTCAACTGACCAGCTTTCATTATGTTAAATTTTAGATGTCTCATAATTTCATGGAATTAAACAAAAAGGTTAGTTCTAAATATTTGAGTGAAGTTTTTCCTCTGGCATCTGCTTTTGAAAATGCTCTTTACAAGTTAACAACCTGTCATGTTATGCTGACCTTGGATTTACCAACTGATACAGTTATTCATACAATTTTACTAGCGAATCGTTTAATCTTTGATGCTACAGTAGAAGAATGAGATCCTTCCAGTTAGCAATGACATGGTGTGACAATCTGGATACTCTATGTATAACTTATGATTTCTGGTTGAGGTTATGAAGTTATGAAATTGTGTACATGGAATGTCTGTATGTGGATGTAGAATCCGCCATCTGCCGACAGAGGTTGTAGTACGTACCTGCCAGACCATGAAGTATGGAGAGTCCTTAGTCTTCAGGACTGCACTCTGATTAAAGAAAGGGTGTGTTAAGGAGGTTCACTGAATGGGAAAACTACTCTGTCCAAGTGCCCTTCCATGAGGCTGGTGAAGTAGAGAGCAGAAAATCACCAGCACAGTCTTATAAACTGTAAGGCCAGATGGGACCATCATGATCATTTCATCTGACCTCCCGAATGTTGTAGGAACATAAATGCTAGCTCCCTCTGGGCCCGGGAGGTGGCAATGCTCTGCTGCGCCCCAGGCCCCACTCCTACCCCACCTCTTCCCATCTGCTCCTCTAAGTGTGCCCCATTCCAGCGCCTCCTGCATGCTGCAATACAGCTGATTGCAGTGGGTGGTAGTGGCTGTATGGGAAGTTGCTATAAGGGTAGTTGCTGGCTGCCAGTGAGTGATAAGCCCGGAACACCCATAGAGTCAGCACCTATGGACCTCAGAGCCTTACCTTCCTGCTCCTGAAATAGACCCCTAGCCTCTGTCTGAGTTACTGAAGTCCTCAAATCATGATTCTCTCGAGTTACAGAGAATCCACCATTTACACTGGTGTAAGCCTAAGAGTGACCAGCAGAAGAATAAAGGAACCAGGCATTGGCAGGGGGACGTATAAACATGAGTGATTCACAGGAAGCTTTGGGGAGGAGAAAGGAAGAGACGCAGCAGGGAGGTTAGATTTAACTAAGACCAGCACCAAATCAGAGAAAAAACTGGACAGAAGGAGGCTGAAGAGAAACCATGAGATGCCCAAAAATGATTCTGGACACCACAGAGAACTCTTCCCAAGCACAAAGAACTGTCTATACTGGGGGAAGGGGGAGAGGGAGTGGAAAATGTGTATAAGTGAGTGTATTTTTAGTCTAGTTCTGTGCATTTCTTGTGTTAAGTAAAGCAGAAATGGTGTTTAGAATCCTATGTAAAGTCTGCATCTCTGTTTGCTTTCACTTTAGCATGCCCCTGAGGAGTTACACTGTAAACCCAGAAGCACCCAGACAGCTGGAGTTCTGGAAGAGGGTGTATTAAAGCTATAATGAGTCTGAGGAGTCAGCGCTGTTCCCCAGAGCTAGGCAGCTGGCTGTGGGTCTCATCTCTCAAGCTCAAGAAATAGGAGCTTCACCTCAAGAATGTGTCTAAAGTGCCCGAACTAATAGCAATGCCTAGACTCTTTTTATACTTAAGAGGTTTCAAGCACAGAGGCCCAGTGATGTGATTCCCAAACACAACAGCTTGGAGAGAATCTAGTGAGCAGGGGAGATCTATCAGGGTTGTGTGTGTGTTTAAAATCTGGCAAATTTGTTTAACACTTTTATTCTTTCCAGGTCAGACTCTTGGAATTCTGTCTTCATGGGGCCTTCTTGATCATGTTATTAATAAAATGCAGCTTACAGAGAGTAACAGTGGCACTATGCTGTCTTAACACATTAGTATGCTGTTTGCAAATCTTTACCTTTGCTTCCTAACGTGCAGTGGCATGCTGTCTATATATGCATTGCAGGCCCAGTTGGATTGGGCTTGCAGGATACTTCTAGCCAGCCACAGAGTGCATGTGAGGAGCAAAATGGTATCCACATCATTCATGCAAGGTCACACTGCATTAGGGTGACGTTTTGTGGAACTGTGAAATCCTCTGCACAGTTTGACCTCACACGTACTGTATATATGAGATCACACCTTGCATGCAAAAAAAAATGTTGAATGCCTTACTAAAAATGTCATGGCATCAGGGGTGGTGCTAGTCTCTTCCCAGTAGGAGAGCTTAGGGGTGCTAGACAGAAAATGGGGAGGAGGGGCCTGAGAGCCCCTTACCACAAGGTCCCACACCTCTTTGTGGCCATGCCCCCTGCCCCTCCTTATATAAGTAGCAGCCCTGCCTCCTCCTCTCACCCACCCCATTCCTGCTTGAGGACCACTGTCTGGACAGATTGGAGGCCACAAGCTGGAGCCAGGTAGTGTGGAATGGCAGCTGCACTGACTGGTGCCATAGTGTGGCAGCCACAATGTTCCCCCGTATCTTGCTGCTGATGGTGCCTGGGTCCCTGGGCTGCAGTTGCTCCTCAGCCTCCCACCTCACTTTGACTGTTCCCGACTGATAACAGTTGCATAGATGGGGGGGGGGACCCAGCTTTGGGGCCAACAGAGACCTTGGGGAGCAGTAACCATGGAGGGAGGTGGCCAGGAGCTGGGATCAGAGCAAGTCAATCCAGGGTGTGGTGAGAAGCAGGCAAGGGCATGGGCTGGGGGTTGCTGACACAGGACTGCAATTGAGCTCCATTCTTTTTTGAAACTGAATTTTTAAAGTCTTCTTTTTCATGGCACACTGCAGTCTGAACATTGAGGAGTCAGAACACCCCAAGGGGGTTCATTTTTGCTGTTTTTGCACCCAGATCTAGAGAAAGAGTTCTGAACCTCTCCAAAGCCTCTTCTCATGTGATTTGGCACAGTTGGGTTCAAGATCATAAGGTTCAGCTTATTTCAGTACACTTTAAACAAGCATTGTTTGGATAAACTGAACCTTCAAACCCTGAAGGTGAAGCCGTTACTATTTTAATTGCTTACATTATCACTATGTACCAATAGCTGGCTTTTATATAACACTTCTCATCAGTAGATCTCAAAGCACTTCTCAAAAGAGGTCAGTATTGTTATCCCTCTTTGTAAAATGGAGAAGCTGAGGCAGGGTGAGAAGAAGTGGAGAGTTGCCAAATAGCCCACCTTTGTTATTAAACCATAGGGCTGCTTGAGGCTGGTTCATCCTGTAGAATAATTTGAGCAGCCTCAGAACTGCCCTTATATATGCCAGTTGGGAAAGGATCTGCAGCACTTGGTATCTCCCCCAGTCCCTCAACAATTTAGTTATTGTAGCTTTTCAGCCTGTTCACACTGCCAGAGTACACAAAGGGTCTGTATCAGGATTGAGGATCTAGCCCATGAAATGTAATCTGAAGTAAGTAAAAGGAGGAAGTAGTAGAAGCACTAATGCGGTGTTTTTAGAAAGCTTGCATGCATTTGCTTAGCTGGAATTTGGTTCCTTTTAAAGATGAATGAATGAATAATCATATGGTGCTTCAACATTTTGAAAAACTGTCTTTGTGTGTGGGTGCTCTGTCTGTTTTAGCTTCACTTAGCCAACCCTATATGTCTGCTAATGTATACACATTCATTATTCCTCACTATTTTAATCTTAGTATTGGGAAGCTGTTCTTTGTTAGGGTGCTTTCTATTCAATTTCTCATTTACGTGATTGGATTAAATATATAGTGCTTCATAACCTTACATGTAACTTCCTAGGACAGGGCAGACCAAACTGGATCCTTACACCTGGTAATTTTCTCTCAATGGTTATGCTTTCGGTTCCCTCCCTCAGCCTTCCTACTGAGAAGACACTGTAACGGTGACTCAGGTTCTTTGATTCTAGAGCTAATCATGGGATGGCTATAATTTGCAGTCGTCTCCAAATTAAAAATGCAAAACTGCTTTCTTGACACCCTAATTGAGATTTTGGTACATCTTCGCAACTTTCCACCAGCCTCCAGGTAAACTCTTTGGGAATAATGAGGAAGAATAGATACTTCTAAAATAACAAGAAGGTTGTTATGGCAACTGAAGTGGCTTAGGCAGGCTCTTTTGGATACAAGCTTCACTGTAGTGAGGTGGTCCAACAGCAAGACACAGGTAGTGCTACAGTTGATGTGTCAAGCACAGCTGAGGGCTGCCTGCTGGGGTGAGCGTGAGCTCACCAGACTGGAAAATCAAAGAGAATTAGACGCTGGGTACATCTATGTTGCAATAAAAAATCTGTGATTACAAGTCTCAGCGCCTGGGTCAACTGACTGAAGTTTGAGCTACAGAACTAAAAAGAACACTATACATTAGGACTCTGAGACCCTCAACCTTGCCAGGCCTGAATGTCTCTACTGCAATTCTTAGCCCTGTAGTGTAACCCCTATGAATCTGAGGGTACATCTAGACAGCACCCTTCTGTCAGAATAAGTTACGTGATTTGTGCTACGCAAATTGCGTAGCTTATTCCAAGTCTAAGTTGAAAGAGCTTATTTTGAAATTTGACTCTGTGTAGACAGTGCCACATTTCAAAATAAGGCACTATTTTGACAAATCCCTTAGCCCTTGTGGAACGTGAGTTACAGGGACGCTTGAATAGTGCACCCGCTATTTCGGGAAATAGCGGGCGCTTTTAAAGATGCGGCATTGCTATTTCGGGATACTTTCGGTATCCCGAAATAGCAGTGCAGTCTAGACGTACCCTGAGTGAGTTGACCTGGGCTCTGCTGAGACTCACGGCCACAGCTTTCATTAAGGTGTAGACCCATGCTGTGAAGGGGATGCAGCTGGGAACTAGAGATTGCGTAGAAGACCCTGGAGTTATGGTGATTTCAGATTACGTTTGATTTTAATACATGTTGGGTCAGAATTTTATTTTTCATTCCTGTCCTACATTCTGCCATAACCTTCCTGGATCTCCTAATTGGCTGGATTTCCTAATTGAACTCCACAGACAACAATGCTGGTCAAATGAGCTTGTCTGTCTCTTAGTTCACAGTGTTTTATTTATCTAAGTTTCTTTAATATATATTCATAATGTGGGTATTTTATTTATTACCACTCTCTATGTATCTCTCAGATTTTCTAAACCAGTTACGTTATCCCTTCCTCTACTAAGTGGTTTCATCCTGTGGTCTGCAGACCTCTGGGTATTCACGGACTATGTCTAACAATTCCAAAGATGTCCACAACTCCATTTGAAAATGTTTAGGGGTCTGCAGATGAAAAAAGATTGAAAACCACTGCTCTATATCTTCCTTAACTGTGACTGTAATATCAGTTTCTTGACCTCATGATCTGTAAGTATTGTAGTATACTGTGTCTTTCTAATCTTCACATTGATGTACTAATACCTGAGCAATTTGTCCTATAGGTCACTTTCAGAAAAGTGGGACGCTTATTCCTATGAGGTTACTCTGCTATTTTCAAACTATATTCCCTTCATGAGATGATATTTATATCACTCTGATATTTTCTGGAGACTGGTTGGTTACTTGACATTTACTGTCCCTGCCATTTTTTGTCCCTTTTTTATACAGTGTTCCCATGAAAGCTTTTTCTTTTTGTAGGTCTTGCTCCAGTGTTTCATGATGTCACAAGGTGAAGCTGGCCTGGTTTCTTGTTTTAGCTCATTGAGATTACACCCTGTACCATCTGAGGCTATGTTCTGAGGTCTTTCAGCTTACATCTGGGATTTCCTTTTATCCATTTCAAGGATTGCTTTGGGCCTTAAGAATGGGAAAACAATTTTTATATGTTTTTTCAAGATACTATGTTCAACTTTCAGGTGAAATTCACTCTTTGGCAGAGGGCCAGGAAAAGGTATTTGGATGATCTCTAGAGCAGGGACAGAATATTTGTTATGGAACTGTAAGGTGCTTTGCACAATGGAGATCTTCTGAAGAGTCTGTTAGAGCTGTGTCATAATTCTGCTCTTCTGCATCATCCATATATATTCACATTAATGCAGTGGTCATCAACAAATAAATCGGGATCCACTGGTAGATCTTGGAGCCTTTGACAGGTGATCTTGACTGGTTTGACCAAGAGGCTAGCAAGCGCAGGCACTTCAGCTGCCCTTCCCCCCAACTGCTGCTCATCTCCTGCCCTTTGTCTTGGAGCTGCCTCCCCCCATCCCCAGGAGCCTCCTACTTGCTTGCACAGGGCAGGAGAGGGAGAGGAGGGGGGGTGCTGATGTCAAGGTACCCCCTTCTCTCACCCTGTATCCTATCTCCACAGAGCAGGGGGGGGGGGCACAACAGGACTTGGAATGGAGTTTGCTGGCTGCTTTTGGGAGTGGTGCAGGGCCATGGCAGGGGGGAGCCTGCCTTAGCCTCACTGCAGCACCACCCAGGAGCCACCTGAGGTAAGCAGGGCCCAGTCAGAACCCACATCCTGAAACCCTACCCAGTCATGAACCCCCTCCTGCACACCAAGCCCCTGCCCTAACCCCGAGCACCCCTGCATCCAAACACCCTCCCAGAGCCTACACCTAGAACCCCTTCTTGCACCCCAACTGTCTGCCCCAAGCTCAGCTCAGAGCCCCTCTCACACTCCAGCTCCCTTAATCCAAGACCAGAGCCTGTACCCCAACCCGCTGCCCCTGCCTGATGAAAGGAAGGAAGGCCAGGGGAGGGACGGAGGATGGAGTGAGCAGGGGCGAGGCCTCGGAGAAGGGGCACAAAGGAGGCGGGGCAAGGGTATTTATATTTGAGGTAGATCTTGGATTGCACTTAAATTCAAAAAGTGATCTCATGCTTAAAAAGGTTGGAGACCACTGCATTAACGCATCATAGTGTTCTGACTGAATCTTGATCCATTGGAAAACGCATGTTTCTATCTACAAGAACATTGCTTGTTTGTGCAAATAGGGTATGAATATCTCTGGCCAGATTACAGCTGGTCCCCAATTTTCGAACGAGTTACGCTCCAAGCACTTGGTTGTAACTCAATGTGTTCGTAAGTCGGATTACATTCACTGATGTATGGCCGCGCTGTTCGTAAGTGCGGATTTCATTCGTAACTCTGGTTCCAGCTGTATAGGAGGTTGGTCGTAAATATGAATGGTCATAAATCGATGTGTTCGTAACTCAGGGACCAGCTGTATAGCATTAAGAGGTGTTGTAGGGACTCCCCACGCACTCCCACATACACACACATCACTACTTATCACACTTGAATGCTGACTTGCAGTATCTCCTAATGTTGGGCCTGTCCTGAGCAGAGACTGCAGAATTCTGTTAGGCTATGGGGTGGTTTTGTCATACCAAAATTGCAAAAATTATGGCCTAAACTAGAGGTAGGCAGTAAGTGGCCCATGGACTGGACACAGTTCACCAGGGTTATCCTCCGGTGTGCCACCAGACACTTTCTTTACCTGCTCATCCACAGGTTTGGCCATTTGCAGCTCCCTTTGGCCACAGCTCCCTTTGGCCACAGTTCACCATTCCCAGCCAACAGGAGCGCTGGGTAGTGGCACAGACCGGAACACCACTTCCTGCAGCTCCTATTGGCTGGGAATGGTGAATGACAGACAGCGGGAGCTGCAGGCGGCTGTATACCTGCGGATACGCGGGTAAATAAAGCATCTGGCAGCCTGCCGGTGGCTAATCCTGGTGAACCATGTCCGCCCACGGGCCACTTATTGCCCACCCTGGGAATAAACTGACATCATCCATTCACTTTGTTTTAGCTGTGATCTCGAGAAAGATTTCCAATGCTATAAGTGAAATGCATCTTTGATTTAAGTACAGGCCAGATTATGTTACATTTTCATGATCTACATTGGTGTGACTCCACTAGCATCAGTTGAAGTGCTCCTGAATTACATGAGGGTCAGTGAGATACAATCAGGCTTTCAGGGTTTTCTTTAGGAAATTAAAGTGAGTGTGGCAATCATGGGAATTTTTCATCTTCCAGCATTTTTGAGTGAGAATTCAACTTCACAATAGGTTGAATTGGATCAGTTTCACACACACACCAAGCCCCACAAATAATGGTTACAACTGTGTAGTTTGGCTGTTGCACCAGAGGTTGCAGTACCACCTGCTGCCACTGGAGTTTATCTTGCTTTGCCACACTGAGGGTATGTCTATACCAAGCCTCTTTTGAAAGAGATCGTCTAGACAGCCACAAGGCTTTCGAAAAAGTGATCCGTTTTTTCGAAAGAGAGCACCCAGGCAATCTGGATGCTCTCTTTCGAAAAAGTCCTGTTTGAGTTCAAGAATGCCTTTCTTCAAAAGAGCTCTTTTGTAAAAAGATGTTCTTCCTCGTAAAATGAGGTTTACCGCTGTCGAAAAAACCTCTGCGTTCTTTCAATTTAATTTCGAAAGAACGCAATGGCAGTCTAGACACAGCTGACGTTTTTTTTTTGTGAAAAAAAAGGCTACGTTTTCCAAAAAAACTCTGTAGTCTAGACATAGCCAAAGACTACAAGCAGCAGATGGAGGAGGCCTGGAGCCCAAAATATAAGCTAGCCCTGTTCACGGTCTGTCTACACAATAGGGTAATGTGCACTGTGGGGATGTGAGTTCTAAAGTGCATTAATGTGTTGTGCATTAATTGGTCCACGGAGTTTCCTGTCCATGCACACTAAAGGTTCCCTAGTGTGTTTTAATGTAGAACTTGCTAAGTTAGAGTGCACTGGGGAATCTTTAGTGTGCACCAGCAGAGTCTTCATAGATCCTTTAATGCATAACAAATTAGTGTGCTTTAGAAATTGCACTCACATAGAGCAAGTTGCTGAACCACACAGACAAGCCCTCAGGAGCAATATAATACTGTGTGTATATGGGTCTTACTGCCTCTGCTCCTGACTCTTCAAGCCCAACAACAAGAGTATTGTCAATCCCAATCATTCAGAAATTGTGAGTCAGACCTCCAACTAATAGCAACTGGCATAACAGTAAATTTGGGGTTCTTTTTATTCTCCTTTATTCTGACATTTAAAGTTTTTCTCTGATCCATAAGGACTCGAAACTTTTATTTGAAATGAAAAATTGTGATAGGGGAGCTTCTTCAGCAGACAAAAATGAAATAAAAAAACCTCATTCCTTCTGGATAATATAACAACAATGCAGTTAATAAACCAGGCTTTTAAAGCTCTGTATTTAGAGAAAAACATATGTTTCATGTACTATGTGCAGCAGCAAAAGATATACATATATTAAAAAGCATATGTGGCTACATTACTGCTTTGAGCCATGGACTATAAAAATATATTGATTGTATCAGACACTGAGAAACGTTGTTTAAATTGAAAAAGCAAACCCGCTGCAAATATTAGAAGTTAGAAGAGTTGGCAATTTCAGTGCCAGATGGACCATTTCTTAGGGATAGGGCAGTCTGTTCCAAGACAACAAGAATTGAGTGAATTTTCACTAGTCCCTCTCCTCTAATCCAAACCAGTACTCCAACTGGGCAGTACTGTACTGTCTTCAAATTCAGTTACAGTCTGGTGCTTCCCTACAGTTATTCCCACAAATTGCACTTGCATACAGAATATCTATTTATCATTGCTGTGTATGTAACGCTTCCCTCCTTCCACTCCACAAGGACCATTGCTTGGAAGTATCTCTCATTTGGGGGTTTTAACCACAGATAGCACACTCTAGAAGAGCTTTAAATTTTAAGAATGGTTACTTAATGCCCTGCGTAGAAATTGATGAATCCTGCTCTCTTGAAAGTGGGAAAGGGAGCACACCAACTAGTCCTTGCAAGAAGGAAATCCTCCACATGTAAAAAAGAGGGGAACTAAGATGTATATCCAGGAGTAAGGTTGGTTGGCTAGTTTGGGCCTCCAGGATTTTGTTAGATTGGATAAGCATCCAAGTAGAAACTTGACACTTTTGGAGATTCACTCATCACTTTCCTAGAACATCATTGTTTCTAGGATATTTATAATATAATACAGCAACAGCACAGTTAATTAAGGAAGCCTTTAAAGCTGTATATTTAGAGAAAAACATAATACCATAATACATGTACTATGTGTAGCAGCAAAACATATAAACATGGTTCTGTGGGTAAAATATTGATTTTTATACCACAGGCTGTAAAAAGTTAAGGATCGCATCAGACACTTATTTTTAAACACTGTCACAATGTTGGTGCTAGAACTAGACTGTTTCAATATACAACAGTCTTTTCTTCAAGTAACATCTCCATAAGGATGGTGTTGATTATCATCTTGTATCTTTCACGGTTGTGCCTGAGTTATAAAACTTCCATTTTCCTTTGGCAATATTTCCTTTCCATCTGGCAATGTTTCTGGTTTGGCTGGCTCTATTTCTTCCACTTCCTGGTTTACCTGAGAGTATGAGTGCTGGGATCGAGTCACTCCACAATGTGTCCACAGAAATAGGTTGTTTTTTATCTAGGATCTCAAGTAACTGTGCTGTTTAAAATTCATCTTTCTCATCACCATAATTGAGGTTATGAAGATTATTTTTTAACGTTCCTCAGGAACTCCAAAACTGAGTCATCTTTGTGTCCTTTTTAAATACTCCATACAAACGTGTTTGAACGACAACATATATTTTAGAAACACATCTGATCTTGATTTTAAAATTACCAGTGATGGTGAATCTATCACAGACTTGGTAAGTTGTTCCAAGTTACCCTCACTGTTGGAAAATTTGTGACTTCCAGTTTGAATTTGTTTAGCATATCTAGCAACAAGGCAGAAATGTGCAAGTTGTTTGAATGCATTTTTTTTTTGCAAGTGGTATCCCTTCCCTTGACGACTTCATTGCATCTTCTCCCAGATATTATTAGATTCCCTAAATAGAAGAAACTATTTACTTTTTACACCACTTGATCAGCAAGACATTGGTATTGCCTACCTTATGTGTTACTGTGGTTATTTGTGGTCCTACTTATTGCCTTCTTAACATTAATAATAAAAAAAGGGACACAAGAAGTTAAGAAAGTTATCTTTATATCATAGATTCCTTTTTTGTATCTCAAGTTCTGAGGGGGTAAATTGCCTTTCCCCATCTTTGTATCTTTCCATTGGAAATAAGTCAACATAAATCACATAAATGAGAAACAGAAAACCCTCTCCAATGCAGCTAAGGAATAACGAGGGTTACTATGGCTTGTGCTGATTGTGGTATAGATGCTTTGGTGTACAAAATGCAGCAGCAGTAGCAATTTCCATTATTTTTAAATGGGCCCATTTACTTTAAACAAATTCATTGTTCTGCTACAATAAAGATCAAATTCATCTGTTAATTAGGCTCTGGGATTTAAGACAAAAAGAAAAGATTTTAAAACTAATATCTTCGTACTCTGCTTCATGCACTTATTTTTAATTCCTTAAGTATTATGAGACACTGCTTCAGAAGATGCTTCTCTGGGGACATCTTGACCCTTCCATTTTAGAACACTCTTTTATTAAACAAATTCCACAGGCTCTACCTTTTGCCAGAATAAGCCTTCCTATTTCTGGCCATTGATTAGGCAGCTACACAACGAAGAGATGCATCTCTCTGTTACTATAAGAACAGACTTATTTGGTTATTAGAAAGCACAGTCCCAGGGCAGTCTTCAAAATGGTGTGCAGATTTAGAGCCCTGAAATGGAGAATTCCCTATCAAGGCAATAAAAAATGAGGTAGCAAATATTACTTTTATTGATCTCTAGTTTCACAATTCTTTCCCAAGACAGCCTCTCTCTCTCTCTCTCTCTCTCTCATCTGTATACACTCGGAATATCAAAGGGCTGCTTCTTTACCTCATAAATATAAACAGGGTCAAGTGATATGAAGGAGACTGGACCATGGGAGGGAAAGCTTTCCTAGTTCAGTATATTTCAATAGGGAGAACAATGTGTTCCTATTTGTAGACTTCAGGTTGTAAAGCACTGTCTGAATATGTTTGCCTCTGTTGCCCTCTAAAGCAGGCCACAGAACAGGAGCTGCACGAAGTATTAAGAGCTAATAGACATTATTTTTCTGTTCAAGGGGTGGAGGCAAGTGGGGTGAGTACTGTTTCAGTTATATTGTAGTAGCCTCTAGTGGTCTTGACCAGTTTGAGCCACATGGTGCTAGGCAATGCATAAACATATCGCTGATGACACGTCCTGCCTGATTTTACAGTGTAGAAAGCAAGACAAAGCAGGTGGGTAAAACAGCTCAGTGAGTGGGAGAGGAAGGAGGAAGGGTTGACTCTTCATGAATAGCCATTCAGTAACAATAGCCAACATTTTGGAGCCAATAGTGCTACCCTAAATCCTCAGGGGAGTTTTATTTGGAAGCTGTGGTGTCTATTGTCTGCCAGATATGGAGCTGATGGCAGGGACAGTGATATTCTCCTTTATTTAACTAATTTATTTAGTTTATATATAAACTTCATTAGATTTTTTTATATGAGTACCAAACCCAAATGGCAATAGAAATACAAAAAGAAGGAATTTCCCTCGACAAGCTTTAACAATTGATGCCTGCATGTAAGTTAATTAGCAAACAAAAACAGAGCATGACTGGGCTTGTTTGTTGAACAGTTATAGTTTGCCTGTGTTTTTGGGAAGGAGTAGCCGAATTTATAAAGACATCACTCAACTCTGTTATTGATGATGATGATGGTGGTGGCTGGGCTAGGTTGTGTGCATTTTTTATCAGTGGCATTTTCTAGATTATGATGGTAAACCAAGATGCTGCCATTAAAGATTTATCCCCTGTTCCTATTATTTAAAATAAAGCTATCTGCAGATAGTAAGTGGGATATGAAATCTGTGTGTTTCAAATACTGTTGATTTTCCAGTGACAGTCCCCAAAATAGGTTATCTGGAAAATTACAATTGGCAATATCTTCAGTGTCTATGCATATTTGTGTCTAATGTTTTTCCATGTTTAGAGTACAAACTCCCAACTATGTCCAAACATCCCACATTCTCTCCCAACTGTCATGTGTCCCATTGCCATAGACCAGTGTTTCCCAAATGGTGTTCTGCAAAACCACGGGATTCCACGAAGTGAAAATAAGAGTGCCGCGAGAAAATTCCATTACAATAACATTTTATGATTTTTAAAAAACGTTTTTAAATATGTGCAATTATACTAAATGTTGATCTCATTACCTTGTTTTGAATTTGTTTATTATTATCCTTACTTATTTGTGGTCTACTTTTTCAGCTCCGTATATAAGACTGTTATTAGGGGTTCTGCAAAATTCTTTTGAGTTTAAAAGGGTTCCGTGGCCAAATAAAATTGGGAAACACTGCCATAGACCTTTTAAAATCTGGCTGATGGAAGTACTGCTGTTATGTGGCCCTGATCTGCAAACCTTTACTTCATACTGAACAGTGTTTACTTACTTGAGTCCCATTGATTTCCATTTGACTATACAAATGTGTAAGTGCTACCCAGAGCCATGTCTACACTAGGAAAGTATTTCAAAATTACTAAATTTGACTTAACTTCAGATTTAACAAATTTGAGCCAGTGTGTCCAAACTATAAGGAAATCTCAAAATTAGTCCGAGGCAGGCTCTGTTAATGTAGACGGACTACCTCAGATTTAGAGCCCCAGGAACCACTGGGGAGTAATTAGTTCAAATCACTCTCAGGTGTAATTATTTCAAAATAGCAGCACTAGAGTGCCCACACTGCCGTTATTTCAAAATAACTATTTCGGAATTGTTACTCCTGATGAGAAGCAGGAGTACAGATTTCTAATTCTGCAGCCCGCTATTTTGAAATAACGGGCTTAGTAGTGTGGACACTCCGCTTATACATTTGACCTGGCAGGGTGGGTTATTTCAAAATAAAGTCCTAGTCTAGACCAAGGCCAGGAGAGCTGACAGCCACACTGCGTCCCTGGGAAAGGTGGGAAGGCCTAGCTCCACGCTCCTGGAAGGGGCGGGTTCTTGGGCAGAAGGGGCATGGGCAGCCAGCACTCAGCACCACCCAGAGCATGCCACACCCTTCCCCCAGACCTTTCAGCCACCTAGAGCATGTCACACCACTCCCCAGCCCTCAGCACCACCCAGAGCATGCCACACCACTCCGCCAGACCTTACAGCCACCTAGAGCGTCACACCACACCCCCAGACCTTAGAGCCACCTAGAGAGTGCCATACCCCTCCCCCAGATCTTACAGTCACCCAGAGTGTGCCACGTGGCACTCTGGCAGCCATTTAAAGGGCCTGGTGGCTGTGGCCACAAGCCCAAGGCCCTTTAAAATCACCGGATCCCAGGGCAATTGCTCTTCCTGTCCCCCGTCAACAGGCCGGGTGCTACCACACAAGAATAAAAAATTCCGATTCAGGCCCGTTGTACTGTGTGATAATTTCCCCTTGCAGCAGCACATACTAAAGATGAGGCATTAGCTGTCTGTGGGCTATCCTGTGACTGATCTGAACACAAGGCAATAGTGGAGGAATAAGGATTTCCTCCCCTCCCATCACTTTTGTATGGTTCAGTTAGATCTTCCCACACTGCAGGAGAGTATTGAGGGGAATGCAGTGTTTTAGTGCCAGGAAGCAATAAAATGGGGGAGCAAGCAGAGCAGGCTGCTGTGCTTAATCTATACCACAGCTTGTTAGGGCTGAGCCCTGGTACCCTTAGGTTTGGCAATTCATAGCCTCAGCACCCCTGGGCTTGCTGCATCAGTTATGAATGTTAAAAAAAAAATGCTTCAGTCCTGGCCCTCATTGCTT
The DNA here is from genome assembly GCA_019425775.1 of Rafetus swinhoei. Taxonomy (NCBI): domain Eukaryota; kingdom Metazoa; phylum Chordata; order Testudines; family Trionychidae; genus Rafetus; species Rafetus swinhoei. The sequence continues at coordinate 105,895,793 of CM033440.1, forward strand.
GAGCCCCAACACCTCATTCATTACAAATTAAGTTGTCTATGCAGTGTGAAGCAAGATGTAGCCTAAAAAGCCCTGCAGCAAATTAATCCCCCCAGACATACCCGAGCAAAGCCTACACAAAAACCTTTCAAAGCTTTATAAATTAGATCTAGATACTTTTGTGTTCACACCTGCAACAACATATTTTTCTTTTTCGGAAAGCTGTTTAAAGCATCCTCATTTTTTGCCTTAGAGGTCATGTTTTGTGATTCAAAATATATTGTGAATATGGCAAATCTTGGGAAATGTGGGGTTTTACTGGATTTTCAACTGATTAATAAGAAAAGTATGTTGAATATGTTGCTGAATGTATAACGAATGGCTTTCCCCCAATCTTTGAAGTTACCTTTTACTGACCTGGGTTTGCAATTTTTGTTTTAATCTGTTGGCAAGAGAGATAGAAATGCCTTAGTTTTCTTATAGGACATGGTCCTCAGTCTTTTTGATACCATGAAACTATGTAAACAGAAGAACATTTTGGGACTCGCCAACTTCCTCATAGTTCTTTTCTCATCTATCCATAAATCATTAGTAAAGTATCTGATCCACAAAGGTAGAATGGTGATGTAAGGTAGGGATTCTGAAACTTTTTCATAATGTGGACAATGGCTTTAAAAGATTGTTTCATGGGTCATCTCCTGTTCATTTTGTGGATCCTTTCCACTCTCTCTACAAACATATTACAATATTGCTACAAGTTCAGAAGTTGTTTTACCTGGGAAGGTAATATTAGGTGGTAAAGCAATTTTAGTTGTCCTTTTCTATTAGAGTTATTTGAAGGGGTTAACAAACATGCAGACAAGGGGGATCCAGTAGATATAGTATACTTAGATTTTCAGAAAGCCTTTGACAAGGTCCCTCACCAAGGACTCTTGTGTAAATTATATGGCCATGGGATAAGAGGGAAGGTCCTTTCATGGATTGAGAATTGGTTAAAAGACAGGAAACAAAGGGTAGGAATAAATGGTAAATTTTCAGAATGGAGAGGGTAACTAGTGGTGTCCCCCAAGGGTCAGTCCTGGGACCAATCCTGTTCAACTTATTCATAAATGATCTGGAGAAAGGGGTAAGCAGTGAGGTGGTAAAGTTTGCAGATGATACCAAACTGTTTAGGATAGTCAAGACAGAAGCAGACTGTGAGGACTCCAAAGATCTCACCAAACTGAGTGATTGGGCAACAAAATGGCAAATGAAATTTAATGTGGATAAGTGTAAAGTAATGCACATGGGAAAAATAACCCCAACTATCGTACAGTATGATGGGGGCTAATTTAGCTATGACAAATCAGGAAAAGATCTTGGAGTTATCGTGGATAGTTCTCTGAAAACTTCCACACAGTGTGCAGCGGGTCAAAAAGGCATATAGGATGCTAGGAATTATTAAGAAAGGGATAGAAAATAAGACACAGAATATCTTACTGCCCCTGTATAAAACTATGGTACACCCACATCTTGAATACTGTGTACAGATGTGGTCTCCTCACCTCAAAAAGATATTTTGGCCTTGGAAAGGGTTCAGAAAGGGCAACTAAAATGATTAGGGGTTTGGAACAGGTCCCATATGAAGAGAGGTTAAAATGACTGGGACTTTTCAGTTTAGAAAAGAGGAGACTGAGGGGATGATAGAGGATATAAAATCATGAGTGGTGTGGAGAGGGCGAATAAAGAAAAGTTATTTATTAGATCCCATAATAGAAGAACTAGAGGACACCAAATGAAGTTAATGGGTAGCAGGTTTAAAACTAATAAAAGAAAGTTCTTCTTCACACAGCGTGTAGTCAACCTGTGGAACTCCTTGCCAGAGGAGACTGTGAAGGCTAGGACTATAACAGAGTTTAAAGAGAAGCTAGATAATTTCATGGAGGTTAGGTCCATAAAAGGCTATTAGCCAGGGGATAGAAATAGTGTCCCTGGCCTCTGTTTGTCAGAAGCTGGAGAGGGATGGCAGGAGACAAATCGCTTGATCATTGTCTTCGGTCCACCCTCTCTGGGGCACCTGGTGCTGGCCACTGTTGGCAAACAGGATACTGGGCTAGATGGACCTTTGGTCTGACCCAGTACGGCTGTTCTTATGTTCTTATGTATTTATGATATATTATCAGGTAATAGGAAGAGAAGATAGTGCCATTTTAGCAGTAAGCTATTTGAAGCCTGTCAGAAATGCTCCATAGATCACCAATGGACTACAGATTGAGAAATGATGGTGTAAGCAGACTTGCCAATAACTTTCTTGTTCAAAACTCTTTCATCTTTACATCTAGTGAATTTAATTGCTCAGGGTGGGGTTCCCCAAGGGATTTAGGCACAGCAATGCCGAGTGTCATGGCGCCTATCTTTAAGGTGCCTAGAAAATCACTGGAATGTCCCTGACCTACAAAGCTGAATTAGACACCTATACATTGAAAGTTGAGAGAGAATCACCTAAAAATGTAACCCACAAAAGCCAGTGTGCTAGATAGAAAGCCCCTAAGCCTAGCCAATGGGAGATGCTGACAACCAGGGCATATGATAAATTCTGCCCTTCTCTGAGATAGGCACTTATCTCTGTTTAGCAATCCATTAATAGAAACCTGTTTCCTGGAGTCAGGTGGCTTAGGCACCTAGACACATTCATTGCCAAACATGAGTTAGGTGTCCATCTCACTCCACACCAAACAGCCACAGAAGGAGGAGGTGATACCCACCTCATATCTTGTAACTAGTTGGGTGGAGCACATCCCTGAGATGTGGAAAGCCAGGTTCAGTTCTCTTTCTGCACAGGGAAGAAGGGATTTGAACAAGGGTCTCCCCTGTCACAGGACAGTACTTGGCCCACTGAGCTTATGGGATATTCTGATGAGATGGCCCTTCAGTTTCTCCTGTTGAAGCTGTTCCATTGTGGATAAATGAAAGACGGATTGGAGCTGGGGGACTGGATCTTGTGTTTCCTACTGCCCCAGCAGATGCCCTAACTCCCAAACTATAGAGTCATTCATCTGTTTGCTTGCTCTTTCCCTACCCCAAGCCAACTATATTAAAACATTTATCCACATTGGAGCAGTCTTTGAACCAGAGAGGAAAATAATTTGAAGCCAATGCAGAGCATGGTACAATGTGCTCAGAGGAATTGAATGAGTGTGCAATGTACTATCTTGATCAAACACTGCTTCCTGAGGGCTAGAGTGTGAGTGTCATATGCAGTGTGATAACTGGGGTGAGTAGCTGCTTATTAATATGAGCAAATGGTTAACAGTCTGGCTGTAGGTGAGCAGCTGCATAATGTGCTAACGTAAGCTTCTGACTGGTGTTCAGATGTACCCCACAGGCATCTAATCTCAACTTAATAAAAGCCTGGATAGCTCTAATGTGATACGCACCTGACAGGAGAGTTTGTACATGGCAATAAGGCTGCAAAATTATTTTCTTAATAACCAAAATAGCATGCTTAGAACAATTCTTTTGTATAAAAAAATATTTACTAAATAGGCAAACCTGCTAGAATTACCAGCATAAATTGAAGAATTTGGAATCCTACTGGCTTTACTGTAAATGATGTTAAATCAGAAGTTCTGACCAATAATATCCCATAAGAGCAGAGAAAATATATACAATCAGCGTTTGAATTTTAATGGTTGTTTTGTGTGGCAGCTGGGTGGGGGGCAACTATTCCATCCAAGTTTCCAAGATTTGTAAGAAGTGTAATTATCCTTCAGTGATGTGACAGCTTAATGGAGATAAGCTTTTAACATAGGGCCGGGTTTTGCCTGGCTATTAATGAGGTGTGCAGTAGGAAGAGAAAGCATAAGCAGCCTTCTTTCTTGCCTGATGTACAGGAGAAACACTTCCCATTCCAAGTGCAAGGCACGTCACTTTGATTTTGCTGCTTCAAACCCTGCCAGGAAAAGGAAAGGAGGAGCCGTATCTGACAGATGCTTGTCACTTTGTGCATCACTTGGAGAAACTTATGTATCTTGGTGATGGCTACAGTGTAAGAACCAAGCAAGCAAAGAATGACTAGAATAGACTAGAATTCCCACCCCAACCTCATGGGCATGGTATCCCAAAAGGGATGGGGAGCAGGCGAGTTATGACTCAATACCCTGATGATCTAGTTTATAGTGCTGGGTAACTGCATAAGGGAATAAGTTATGTGCTGCTACATCCTGAAGCTGACTGACTGGGCGGCACTGATTAATCAGCTGTGCTGCCACACAGCTTAGATGGAGCACTGATGTCCATCCTTAGTGGCCTTAGGAGCTTCATTTAATGGTCGAGAAGATTGGCTATGGTCAAAATGAACTTGCTTTTTGTCCTAATTCAACTCCCTATGCATGGCATGGAAAGATTCTTATTAATTCAGTATGAGATGGATAAGATCCTAAAAGGGCTGTTCTTTTTCAGACTTTCCTTTTAGGCTGGCCAAAGAAAATGTTGAAAGGACTGCTAAATAAAATCTCCAAGTTTATCTGGGAAAGAAGAAAGCCAGTTCTTTATAGTGTGACAGGTCAGGCCAGGGAGCTGCTGCAGAGAGGGGAAAAGGCAGCCCAAAAGGGAAAAACCCCTGTGAGAGAAGCAGAGAACTGCAGCCCAATTGGATGCAGCTGGGAGGGAGCTGGCTCAGGCTAATTGGGGCCAGCTGACTTCTCTGCTGTCTGTCTGAGGGCCTTTAAAAGCCTCAGCAGTTGGAGGCTGGAGAGGAGAGGGAGAGGGAGAGGACGAAAGGAAGAGGAGGAGGAGGAGGAGGAGGCCGCCTACCCAGTGGTGGCTTGGGGAAGAGGGGCCCTTGCCACACGTGGTGCCAGGAGTGGGATCGCGGCTGTGAGGCCTCACAGCAACCCAAATCTAGCCAAGTTGGCCCCTCACAAAGCAAAAGTACCCATGGAGGACCTGGTAAAAGCACTGGTACAGGCCACGGCTGCCCAACAAGAGGCTACTCGGGTGCAAGCAGCTGCCCAGCAGGAGTTGGTGCGGATCCAACAAGAAACCAACCAGTTGTTGATGAGCCAGGTAGCCCAGGACAGGGCCACCCTGCAGGAGATGGTGAACCAGCTGAAAGCCCTGACAGTCCAGGTACATGATCAAGATGGGGCCCGACCCTTACGGGCCAATTTCTACTTACACAAAATGACAAAAGATGATGAGGTTGAGGCCTATCTGTTGGCCTTCAAAAGGACAGCTTTGCGGGAGGCCTGGCCTCAAGCTCAGTGGGCCAGCATTTTGGCCCCTTTTCTGAGCGGGGAAGCCCAGAAGGCATACCTTGACATGGCAGAGGAAGCTGCATCCGACTACCCCAGCTGAAAGCTGAGATCCTGGCATGGGCTGGGGTCACGGTCACAGTGAGCCCAGAGATTTCCGCGACTGGTGTTACCGAGACGACCAGGGCCCCAGAACTCAGTTGTTTGATCTGGCCCGGAAGTGGCTGCGGCCCGACATCCACAGCCCGGAAAAGATTATCGAGGTGATCGTCCTTGACCGGTACATGAGGGGTTACCCCCAGACCTTCGGGAATGGGTGGGCCAGAATGACCCCACGACGTTTGATGAGCTGGTGGCTCTCGTTGAGAGACGATTGATGGCTAAGGGACTTTCCCGCAGCCCCAGAGTTGAGGCGCAGTGGAGCAGAAGGTCCACCTTCACCCCAAGGACCCGTGCCCCTGAAGTTTCTGACTGAGTCCAGACAGGAAGAAAGGAGGCGGAAGAGTGACCGGGATGGGCAAAAGACCTTGGGGTCTGGACGGGAGAGGGCCAGGGATCAAGACCCAACAGCCCAAAACGAAAGGGGCTGTCCCGCCCAGGTTATAGGTGTTATGCCTGCGGGGAGATAGGGCACTGAACCGCAATATGCCCTAAAGTAGACAAGCCTATGCAATGTGACCTGGGGAACCTACAAAGTGTCCTAGTCAGCCTTGTAGGGGTAGCAGTGGGCCCCCATCAGTATACCCAGCCCATGAAAATGAATGGGGTGGAAACCACTGCCTTAGTAGATTCCAGGAGTGCAGTTACGTTGGTCTCAGGGAAGCTAGTGGGGCAAGACCAGCTGACTCGAGCCAAGTATACTGGGGTATCTTGTGTACACGGGGATACTAATTATTACCCCACCATCCCTGTGGAAATAGAAGTACAAGGGCGGGTTACAGAGGTAACTGTGGGGGTGGTCCCAAGGCTCCCCTACTCGGTGGTCACTGGACGAGACTTCCCCGGGTTTAGTGACCTGCTACCACGGGACTGGGAGGAGGAGGATAGCTCCCTCCCGGCCTTCCATGAGTTCTCCCAGGATCTGTTCTCGATGCCTGGGGAACCCCAGAAAAACCCAACGGGAGAGGAGGGCCGCAAAGAAATGGGGACAAGGATCTTGACCCAAGGTCGGAAGCAGGCACTGGTAGAGGGGGAGGCCTACCCAACTACTAGAGCAGAAGCCCCGGGACAGGATGAGCCTGAAGCAGGACCCAGCTCATCAGGGGAGGAAAGGGGGCTAGGTTCCCTGGAGCCTGAGCAGGTGAGATCCCCAAGTGAGACCTTTGGGCAGGATCAAGCCAATGATCCAATATATCAGAATATCCGTAAGGAGGTGGTTGTTAATGGGGTCCCAGTGGAGGAGGAACAAGGGCACTGGGCCCTACTATATAATCAAGGGGATCTTCTATATAGGGTAGCTCATATACAGGGCCAAGAGGTGGAACAACTCTTGGTACCCCAAGCACCGGAGGGCAGTACTGGAATTGGCACACAGTCATCTATTTGGAGGACATCTAGGGGTGGATAAGACCCTGGACCGCATTCTTCGGAGGTTCTTTTGGCCTGGGATCTATGTAGAAGTCCAGAGGTATTGTGCTTCCTGCCCGGAGTGCCAACTACATGGGCCCCGACCACACCTGAGGGCCCCATTAGTACCCCTACCAATCATTGAAATCCCCTTTGAATGGATTGCTATGGACATAGTTGGCCCACTAGAGAAGTCTGCCCGGGGCCATCAGAGCATACTGGTTGTAGTGGACTATGCTACTCGATACCCAGAGGCAGTGCCCCTACGCAACAAGACCTATCCAAGACCATCGCTAAGGAACTAATTCAAATCTTTTCTAGGGTAGGGATTCCTAAAGAAATCCTAACGGACCAAGGGACCCCCTTTGTGTCCAAGCTTATGAAAGACTTGTGTACCTTGCTCCGCATATGGGCCCTGCGGACCTCGGTATACCATCCTCAAACTGATGGTCTAGTTGAACAGTTTAACAGGACCTTAAAAAGTATGCTTAAGAAAGTGGTAAGCCAGGATGGCAAAGATTGGGATATGCTACTGCCCTACCTCATGTTCACGGTAAGGGAAGTTCCCCAAGCTTCGACTGGCTTCTCCCCGTTTGAACTTTTGTATGGGCATAACCCACAGGGCATACTAGACCTTGCTAAAGAGGCCTGGGAGGAACAACCCAACCTGGGGAGAAATGTAGTTGATCATGTGCTCCAAATGAGGGACAGGATAGCCAGAGTCACCCCCATAGTGCAGGAGCACCTAGAAAAGGGACAGGAAGCCCAACAGGTCTATTACAACCAGCGAGCAACCTCCCGGAAGTTCCAGGTGGGAGACCGGGTGATGATGCTAGTGCTGATGGCGGAGAGTAAGCTCCTAGCCCAGTGGCAGGGGCCATATGAAATAATAGAAGCAGTGGGAGAGGTAAACTATAAGGTTCGCCAGCCTGGCCGGCGAAAGCCTGAGCAAGTATATCATGTCAACTTGCTGAAACCCTGGCGAGACAGAGAAGTGGCATTGGTTGCGCTGGAGCCACCACCCCAAGGGGAAAAACCCACCAAGGCGGGTGGGAATATCTCCCGAGCTGACTCCGGACCAAAGCAGGCCGAAGCAGTCGACATGATTGAGCGGAATCAGGATGTGTTTTCGACAGAACCGGGTAGAACTACGGAGGTTTACCATGACATCATCACAGACCCGGGTGAAGGTGCACGTTAAGCCATACCGGATACCGAGGCAAAACGAAAGAGGTCAAGCTGAAGTTGAAAATGCTGAAGCTCGGAGTCATTGAAGAGTCCCATAGCCAGTGGTCTAGCCCTATTGTTATGGTGCCCAAGCCAGATGGAAGCCTTCGCTTTTGCAATGACTTTCGAAAGTTAAACGAAGTATCCAAATTCGATGCCTATCCCATGCCAAGGGTGGATGAACTCATTGACCAACTGGTCAAGGCCCAATTTCTATCCACCCTTGATTTGACCAAGGGTTACTGGCAGATCCCCCTAGCACCAGGGGCCAAAGAAAAGACAGCCTTTTCGACTCCGGAGGGTCTCTTTCAATACATAGTCCTCCCTTTTGGTTTGCATGGGGCTCCTGCAACGTTTCAAAGGCTCATGGACAAGCTGTTGCGGCCCCATGCCAAATGCAGCTGCCTATTTGGATGATGTTGTTGTCCACAGTCCTGACTGGGGGACACACATTGAAAAAATAGAGGCAGTATTGGAGACATTAAGGAGAGCGGGACTTACGGAGAACCCCGCAAAGTGTACGATTGGGCTGGCCAAGGCCAAATATCTCGGGTGTATCATGGGAAGGGGGTTAGTGAAGCCCCAGCTCAACAAAGTGGATGCAATACAGAATTGGCCCCGACCAACCCGGAAAAAGCAGGTCAGGGCATTCTTAGGGTTGGTTGGATATTAGTGCAGATTCATCCCCAACTTTGCCTCCAGGGCCTGCCCTCTGACCAACCTGACTAGAGCGCGTGGTCCTGACATTGTAAAGTGGACCATGGAGACGGAAGAAGCTTTTAAAGATCTGAAGAATGCCCTCTGCGGCGATCCAGTTCTCCTAGCCCCTGATTTTAAGAAGGAGTTTATCCTGCAGACCGATGCCTCCGAGGTAGGACTGGGAGCTGTATTGTCTCAAATGGTTGGAGAAGAGGAGCACCCAATCCTGTACCTCAGCAGGAAGCTTCTGCTGAGGGAACGAAACTACGCCGTGGTAGAAAGTGTCTCGCGGTAAAGTGGGCCATGGAAAGCCTTCGCTACTACCTTCTTGGGCGGAAGTTTACCCTGGTCACCGATCATGCACCTCTGCAGTGGATGCACCGAAACAAGGACAGAAATTCGAGGGTTACCTGGTGGTTCCTGTCCCTGCAGCCCTTCCACTTCCGTGTGCAACACAGATCAGGAACCCGGCATGGGAATGCAGACGGGTTGTCAAGGGTGCATTGTTGTCCAGCCCAAGTAACCCAACCCCATGGGGTTGAGCAGAGGAGGGGGGGGGGGGGGATGTGTGACAGGGTCAGGCCAGGGAGCTGCTGCAGAGAGGGGGAAAAGGCAGCCCAAAAGGGAAAAACCCCTGTGAGAGAAGCAGAGAACTGCAGCCCAATTGGATGCAGCTGGGAGGGAGCTGGCTCAGGCTAATTGGGGCCAGCTGACTTCTCTGCTGTCTGTCTGAGGGCCTTTAAAAGCCTCAGCAGTTGGAGGCTGGAGAGGAGAGGGGAGAGGACGAAAAGAAGGTGGTGGAGAGGCAGAAAGGAAGAAACCGGAGAGAACAATTTTGACCAGCATTAGGTAAAGGCAGCTAAGGAGGGAGCCTGTAGGCACCCGGCCCAGGCTCCCTACCATTGAGACCTGCTGCAAAACCCCTAACTTGGGGGTTAAGGGGAGGAGGCCTACCCAGTGGTGGCTTGGGGAAGAGGGGCCCTTGCCACAATAGGTAGAATAAGCTTTCTGAAGCTGATCCATTTAGTGTATATATGAACTCGGCAAAGGAGAAATTATGGATGGCTAATGAAGGGATCCATAAAGGTACTGTACTTAGATGCCTAAACATCTAGGGACCCGAGTCTTGGGTGTGGGTACCTGTTTCCCTGTTTTGGCTCCACTGCTGTTCACAAACCTCCAAATAGGTACCTAAACTTGCCACCAAAGCTGTCGGATAAAGTTTCCTAGGCACCTATGTTTCTGCCTCATGCTGGGCACTGCTGCCTCCCTCTAGGCATCTGGACGTTTGTCTTCCCACCTAAGCCTCACAGGGTATGTCTACACAGCAACATTATTTTGAAATAAGCTGCGTGAATTATTCAAAACAAATAATTATTCAATGAATGTTTCCTCTTCACCCTTGTTCACTATCTGTGAACAGATTAATGAATTCATTTGAGAATTAGGCATTCACATTATTCACCAACTTCTTCCACAAATAATTCTTGCTCTGCAAATTGTTCACAATCTGTTCATGCTGTTATACGTGTATTGGTGGGTCACAGAATTATTGCTTCTGCTAACTGTCTGAATGACTTTTGTGACCCAACAAAACAATGTGAATTGTGAATTTTACAATTGAACATACAATTTTAAATTAACTAAAACATTAACATGAGTCCATTCAAATGTTCACAGGAAGCAAAAAAACAAGGGTCGTGGAAGTGATAAATTTACTTTTGTTTTGGAATTCATGAATATTTGTGGAAACTTTTTCCACTGTTTGCTTAGCTTTGATTTACAACTCCATGAGAGCTGCTGTTCTCTCACACTTTTTATAACACAACATAACGCTACCTCTTGTTTTCTGTTTTATTTAAATGGACATTCTGAAGCCTATAATAGTACTCTGTAATTTGAGTTGAAAGAGTGTTCCCTAACTTCTTGCCCCGAAGTAATGTGTATTCTTCTTGTGCTTTGTTAAATAGCAGCTGGATTCCACCCCAGAGGTGGCAACATTTACATAGCTAGTGGAAAAGTCTCAGAGGGGTAGCTGTGTTAGTCTGTAACTTGAAAAACAATGAGTAGTCCTCCAGCACCTTTGGGAATGTCTACACTAGGAAATTATTTTGAAATAACTCCTGAAATAACTATTTTGAAATAGCATGTCCATACTACTGGGAAGCCTTGAAATTAGTCTGAGGCAGGCTCCCTTAATGTAGGCACGCTAGCTCGATTTAGAGCCCCAGGAAGCTCTGGGGAGTAATTACTTGGAATGACTCTGGGGAGTAGTTATTTTTGTAATAACAACAATGGAGCATCCACGCTAACGCTATTTTGAAATAACTATTTCAAATAAGTGTTATTCCTCATGGAAAGCAGGAGTTGTTATTTTGAAATAACCAGCCTGTTATTTTGAAATAACAGACTTGGTAGAGTGGATGCTCCGCTTGTTATTTCAAAATAAGGGGAATTATTTTGAAATAGCTCCCCAGTGCAGACTAGGGCTTAGAGATTAATTTCTACACAGTGTGGGTGGAGGCTCAGTTTTCAAATATTGTCATGTAAATAACTGGGTCAAAAAAATCCTTACACACACATTCCTAGACAGACAATGTGAAGAAGTGCCAATTTCTGCAGCTAAATGCAAAACTTAGAATATCCTGTTTAAACATCCACATTTGAAAATTGGTCTCTGTCTTCAAAAAGGGGATTTCTAAAACACAGTCCGTAGAGTATCAGGAAATTGTTGTTAAATCTTAGCTTCTAAGAGGGCTGAGAATCGTATTAGGAATATAAATATTAAAGGAAAATTCTAGCCCCCTCTGTGGTACTCAACTAGCTTGTCAGCTACACTGAGTCCTGCACAGCTTGGGAACTGGAGAGATGGAAAAGTGAGTTCAAGCTTTTTCCTCTATTTGATGGGCTACTAGAAGCCAAATGAGGAAATGCACAATTCCTCCCTGGCTTTCATTTTATGGTAGTGGTGTGTGTGTGAGAGAGAGAGAAAAAACACATACAGCATCAATCCTGTTCAAAATGTAACATACTCACATCCAGGCATCTAGTTAGCTCGGCAGATTGGCACATAGGAGACGGAGCCTTGTCTCCACCTGCTCCCTGAGCCTCTCTGACCACTCCTTGATCACTTACAGTGGGAAACATGAGGCATACAGAATCTGTTCTTTTCCCTTCACCTCTGGACCCAAGATCTGGGTCACTCCAATGTGGATAATGGAGCAGTCTTATCCTCTTTTTATGTTGCATGGCCATGGAGGATCAAGCCATGGTCTAGTCCCTTAATTTGATATATTCTTGAATGGAATTCTCAGCCTCGATGTCACCTGGTTTATCATCCTAAAAAGGTACTCCATCTCTGCTGTAAAGTTTTTGAGGTGGGGACTTTCTCTGTTTCTGTATGTACATTGCCTAGCACAATAGGACCACAACTGCAGTTCAGTTGTTACTCCCAGCATATAAACGATAGTAAGTTGAACAAATATTTTCATGGAACTGTTACAGAGTTAAGAACATGGATGCCTTAAAACATCAACATCATATATCTGGGTGCACAAATTGGTCCTTACATACCCTTTATCTGCCTGCTTGCTCATCCTACTGTGCTAGGATTTGGATTTCATCTTTGTCCATGTTTGAAAATGGACCTTCTCCTAATTCCCCCACACCCGTTTTATTTAGAAAAGTGACATGTTCACAAAACTTCATGATGTTATGAATTTCTAATATACAGAATTAGGATTCCATCCTCTTGTCAAGCATCAGGGTATGAAGCATGTGTATACCAGCTGTTGCCCCTGAGAACATCTGTGTGGGAGTGGATTTTCGAGGGTATGCACAGGTGTGCACATTTGAGAATGGTTCAAACCTCACTGCATGAGTATAATAGCCACACTTACAAAATGCCGTTGATACAAATATGAGGAATCTTCACAATAACGACCTCCAAAGAATATATTGATATGATAAACAGTTATCATATATTATGTAAATAACATGCAGATATATGCAATGCATATGGTAAATAAAACCTTTCTAAACACACATGTACAAAATAGACAATCAATTATTGGTCCATGAGATTATCACTACATTTTTAAAAAACGAGCATTCCAGAAACTGCAAACTCAAATCATTGTCATTTATTTTGTGTGAAGCACAATGAACTACCATTTATTGTACTACTGTAGGTCTTTTTCACAGTACCATTCATTCAGAAGGACCTATTTACTAACTATATATTGGGACCACTTTAGCAACTATTGAACTACTTACTCTGGCATGAAACACAAGGAACTAGTTATCTAGTATTGCTGTGTGCTGCCAGCAGTTAAGACAGGAAGAGAAGAATCCTGTATATAACTGAAAACTATGGGGAAACTTTTAAAGTGGCAGAATCTTGCCTGGATTGGAATTTTACAACATGCAAACTTTAACGCTGTCCGAAAGTGCTATAGGATTTTTTAATTATCTCAAGTGTTTTGTTTTAATTTGGTTGAATTTCCACTTTACATCTCATTCACAACAGTACCTCCAACAGCACATTACACCAAGCCCATGCTGGATGCTTGATGCCAAGCCAGAGGGAAGAGTCGCACCTACTCAGTTGTACACTTCACTCCCTGCATCATCTGGGTTTTCCCTAGAGACTTCCAGTCCAAATACTGATGGGGTTTGAATCTCCTTAATTTATGAGTCAAGAATGCAGACTAAGGTGGGAAGGGTGCACTATATGACTCATGTTTAGTGTCTAAAATAAACTGACAATTGCACAGTTGGACATCAACTCTTTAATTTCGCTCATTGTGCCTGCCTGGGGGGAGGGTTTTAAGACACCAGAATCTTCAATCCCACTTACATGTAAATATTTTTCTGGGAAAGAGGCTCAGTAGTCTTCTATCTAATGCTTCTACCTGATACCCTCAGTGCTTGCTTCTTCGTGCTTTCAGTAGCCAGGCAGCAGGCCCATTTACTCTTCTAGCCCTTCAGCTGGCAAGTGATTTCCCTGCTTCCATTTTAATTTTTCTGGGGGTAGAATTCAGACAGTGAAGCTGTTCCCACCAAATCCAAGGTTATGGTATGGTAATGTACAGCCTCTCAGCCTGGTCCTGCCAGAACTTGGAAATGTAATGTAACATTAAACATGTGCGTAAGTGTTCAGTGATGCATGGCCTTTATGTGTCCTAAATTCACCCTCTGGCAGTTCTCACAGGGGACAGAACCTACTGCTTCTAATAGCCAAAAGTAGTAATATGTGCTTGTGTTTTCTGGAGCTGAAGGGAGACAAATTCTAATCCTGGCTTTCCAAGCAGATGTGTGATTTGTTCTGCAATCCACACTGCTGAATGACTAAAAGAGGAAGGGGATGCTGTGTGTAAATAAAGGACTGTGTTTTCAGGCTTGATCCAATGTGTATGGCATTTAAGGGGAGCCTTTCAATGGACTTCAGTGGTTATTAGATTAAATCCTCAGTGCAAAAAGTGACTTTGCTAATGCATGATTCCTGAATGCTGACAACCTCTGCATTCTCTTAGCATTGTGTATTGTACGTTGTGTATGCTGTGTGAATAGAAAATATACATATTCCTGCTTTTGATAGAATGTATCCCTCTCTTTGAATACTATTGACAGTGCTGCCTTTCATCCATGGCTCATAAGTGAGCTATTGTTTTGCCTCTAGTATATACCAGGCTGAGCAAAATGACAAGTACTTTAAACAAAATCCAGGAGAGGATGCCCTGATCTCTCAATGACAGTTTTGTTTTCCTCTGATGAAATTTACTCCAGGCCAGATTCTGCCACCTTTAATCATGTTGAATAGCAGTAGACTACACTGGCTTTAGTGAAATAAAGCTATCTGAGGCATTTGCATTTGCTTGGTTAGCTCTGCATTTAAGGCTGTAGGTTTGGATCCTATCTCATTTTCCTTATCTACAAAATGGGGATATTAATAACTTCCTATGAAAAGCACCAGATATTCTTTCCCTTTCCTTTCTTTCTTTCTTTCTTTCTTTGAAAAAAGGATCTTGAATGCACTAAGAACTGCTCTGGGGAATGAAGCAAAGTGCAGCATAAGAGTTAAAGTCTTGAAGAGGATGAAAATAGAATGCTTGATTGCTAGTTGTCTCATCAGTCCATACAAAAAAGCAGCTGACAGTATGCTCTTGTTTGGAAAAAATAGGAAATTGGAACCCCATTTAATTTCTCCTTATGTTGGAATCACAGGAATATGTGTGTCATATTTACTCTGGATTTCAAAAAATACAACAGATTCAGGTTTTGCTGTCTAAACTATACTTCAGAAATGCCTAGTGTAATACATCATTGAGATAATACATCTAAACAGAAAAAAAACCCCTTGGTTCCCTTTCCCTAATCAGTGTTGATAAGTAGTAACAGCTCTTTATTTATAGAGAGGTAACTTTGGGGTATTTCCCATTTGATCTGATATTTTGTGTGTGTCTGTCTGTCATTCCTCTATTTGCATTTGTCAGCATGCGGGTTTCAGCAACTAAATCGGAACTGAGGGGTTTCAGCAACTAAATTGAGACAGAGATGAAGCACATCTTGGAGAGAACTGGCAACCACTTTGATTGCAACAAACAACATGAAACAGGAATGAAAACAGTCGGTTGTCTCTTTTTTCTGACAGTGAGCAAACGCTATTCCACACCCACACATACGTCCCCTTCTAGCTGCTTTTCCACGTTCATACTTTAAAGAGCTTCGTACTCTAGCAGTTACCAGATTCATCTCAAGGCTACAACACTGCATAAGAAACATGATCAGACAGTAATCATAATAAGCAATACAGTTAGTGGCTATGTTGCCATCTTGAGGCATCCATACACCGTTCCACTCTTCCATGTCTGTATACAGAGTAGTTGTAGCTGCACTGGTCCCAGGATATTAGAGACACAAGCTGGGTGAGGTAGTATCTTTTATTGGATCAAGAGAGACAAGCTTTCAAGCCACACAGAGCTCTTCCGCAGGGCTGGGAACTTTTGTTGCACCAAACTTGTGCAATGCCCTTGTGAACCTATTTTTTTCCACAAGAAAAATCATTTAGACTGGGATTTTCAAATGGAGCTGGGTACCTAAATCCCTTAGGCTGCTTTGAAAATCACAGACTTAACTTTTTTTTTCCATGAAAGGGAGCCCACTACTGCTTAGCCAAGAATTGATTAATTATTTTCTCTATTAGAACTCCAATGCCATGAAACACTCTACTTTAGCCAACAACTCACTGAGCTAGTAGGATGTTCAGGGCCCCCTCCCTTTGATGCACATCAATGGGCAATCTCTTGACTCCTGAGTCTGCAGTCAGATTCACCCACAGGTAGACATTTGCAAATGCACGGAGTTACATTATAGGTTGACCAGACAGCAAGAATGAAGGGGGGGGGGCAGAAGATGGGGGTGTAATAGGTGCTTAGATAAGACAAAGCTCCAAATATTAAGACTGTACCTATAAACTCATAAGAACGGCCATACTGCAACAGACCAATGATCCATCCACCCCAGGATCCTGTCTGCTGATAGTGGCCAATACCAGATGCCCCAGAGGGAGGGAACTCAACAAGTAATCCTCATGTGATCCCTCCCCTGTCACCCACCTCCAGAGAAACAGGCTAGGGACACCATTCCTGCCCATTCTGGCTAATAGCCATAGATGGACCTAACCTCCATGAATTTATCTAGCTCTTTTTTGAACCCTGTTAGTCCTAGCCTTCACCACATCCTCTGGCAAGGAGTTCCACAGACTGTGCACTGAGTGAAGAAAAACTTCCTTTTGTTTGTTTTAAACCTATTAATTTCATTTGGTGACTCCTAGTTCTTATATTGTAGGGATAAGTAAATAACTTTTCCTTATTCACTTTTTCCTCACCAGTCATGATTTTATAAAACTCTATCATAATCCCCCCTTTGTCTGCTCTTTTCTAAACTGAGAAGTCCAAATCTTTTTAATCTCTCTTCATATGGGACCCGTTCCAATCCCCTAACCATTTTTGTTGCCCTTTTCTGAACCTTTTCCAATGCCAATATATCTTTTTTGAGACGAGGCGACCCCATCTGTATGCAGTATTCAAGATGTGAGCGCACCATAGTTTTATATAGAGGCAATAAGATATTTTCTGTCTTACTCTCTATCCCTTTTTTTAATGATTCCTAACATTCTATTTGCTTTTTTGACTGCTGCTGCACACTGAGGCTACGTCTACACCTCAAGCACATTTTTGCACAAGAAAATCTGCAGTCAGTTGACAGAACAGAGGGCTTTTTGCGGTATAGGTTTACCTCCTTCTACCTGGCATAACTCCTTTTTGTGCTACAGCTCTTGCGCAAAAAGGCATGTGTGGACACTCCGCAAGGGTTTCTTGCACAAAAAAAGCCCATCTGAAAAAGTACAGGTGCTCTGATGGCCATTCTGTGAATGGCCATCAAAGCTTTCTTGTGCAAGAACGTCCATGCAGTGTGGACGCTCTCTTGCACAAAAGTGCATCACAAAAGTGATGCCCTTTGAGGTGTGGATGCGCTTTTGCGCAATACGTTTTTGCATAAGAACTCTTCCACAAAAGACTTCTTGCACAAAAACCCTGCAGTGTAGACGTAGCCTAAGTGGATGTTTTCAGAGAACTATCCACAATGACTCCAAGATCTCTCTCTTGAGTAGTTGTAACTAAATTAGTCCCTATCATATTGTATGTATAGTTGGGATTATTTTTTCCAATGTGCATTACTTTACATTTATCAACATTAAATTTCATTTGCCATTTTGCTGTCCAATCACTTAGTTTGGTGAGATCTTTTTGAAGCTCTTCACAGTCTGCTTTGGTCTTAACTATCTTGAGCAGTTTGGTATCATCTGCAAATTTTGCCACCTCACTATTTACCACTTTCTCTAGATCATATATAAATGAGTTGAATAGGATGGGACCCAGAACAGACCTTTGGGGAACCCCACTAGTTACCTCTGTCCACTCTGAAAACTTACCATTTATTTCTACCCTTTGTTTCCTGTCTTTTAACCAGTTATCAGTCCATGAAAGCACCTTCCCTCTTATCCCATAATAGCTTAATTTACTTAAGATCCTTCGGTGAGGGACCTTGTCAAAGGCTTTCTGGAAATCTAAGTATACTATATCCACTAGATCCCCCTTGTCCACATGTTTGCTGACACCTTCAAAGAACTCTAGCAGATTAGTAAGGCATGATTTCCCGTTACAGAAACCATGCTGACTTTCCCCCAACAAATTATGTTCATCTATATGTCTGACAATTTTATTCTTTACTATAGTTTCAACTAATTTGCCTGGTACTGATGTTAGACTTACTGGTCTGTAATTGCTAGGATCATCTCTAGAGCCCTTTTTAAATATTGGCATCATGTTAGCTATCTTCCAGTCATTAGGTATGGAAGCTGATTTAAAGGACAAACCACAGTTAATAGTTGTGCAATTTCCCATTTGAGTTCTTTCAGAACTCTTGGGTGAATGCCATCTGGTCCCGGTGACTTGTTACTGTTAAGTTTATCGATTTGTTCCCAAACCTCCTCTAATGACACCTCAATCTGAGACAATTCCTCAGATTTGTCACCTAAAAAGAATACCTCAGGTTTGGGAATCTCCCCAATACCCTCAGCCGTGAAGACTGAAGCAAAGAATTCATTTAGCTTCTCCACAATGACTTTATCATCTCTGACTGCTCCTTTAGCATCTTGATTGTCCAAGGACCTCACTGGTTGTTTAGTTGGCTTTCTGCTTTTGATGTACTTTAAAAAAAAATTGCTATTACTGTTTGTGGTTTTGGCTAGCTGTTCTTCAAACTCCCTTTTGGCTTTTCTTATTATATTTTTACACTTAATTTGAGAAAGTTTATGCTCCTTTCTATTTTCCTCACTAGGATTTGACTTCCACTTTTTAAAAGATGTCTTTTTAATCTGTCACGGCTTCTTTTACTTGTTAAGCTATGGTGGCACTTTTTTTGGTTCTCTTACTGTGTTTTGTAATTTGGGGTACACATTTAAGTTGGGCCTCTATTATGGTGTCTTTGAAAAGTTTCCATGCAACTTGCAGAGATTTTACTTTTGTCACTGTACCTTATAATTTCTGTTTAACTAACTTCCTCATTTTTGTGTAGTTCCCCTTTCTGAAATTAAATGCTACAGTGTTTGCTGCTGAGGTGTTTTTCCCACCACAGAGATGTTAAATTTTATTACATTATGGTCAGTATTTCCAAGTAGTCCAGTTATATTTACCTCTTGAACTGGATGCTGCGCTCCACTTACGACTAAATCAAGAATAGCCTCTCCCCTTGTGGGTTTCAGAACCAGCTGCTCCAAGAAGCAGTCACGGAAGGTATCAAGAAATTTTATCTCTGCATCCCGTCATGAGGTGACGTGTATCCAGTCAATATGGGAATAGTTGAAATCTCCCACTATTGTTGAGTTTTTTATTTTGGTAGCTTCCCTAATCTTCCTTAGCATTTCATAGTCCCAATCACTGTCCAGATCAGGTGGTCGATATATAAAAAATCAGGACATCTGATCACCCTACATTAAGACCTTGTCTACACTTATAGTGGCATGTAGAGTACGCACAGATGCCTGCTGAAGTGCAAGGCTCCAGTGGTGGGGAATTGCTGGAGTCTCTCTAACTGCCTCCCTGTGCCTTCTGCTGGAGTCTTTTTCCTGCAGTGGGGGTAGGGGGGAACACTCTGGCAGCTGCCTGCAGCAGGAAAGGCAGTGGGACACCACACTGCTAATCATAGTAGTGTAGCTAGAGGAGCACTGCTTGAAGGTGTGGAGGGCTGTGAAGGGCATATCACAGGGGTTCAGATTTATAGGGCCCTCCACTCACCTAAGCCATGCCTTACAGGCTATACCTTTATTTATAGCCATGCTAGCTGGGCCATGACTTGTCTGTACACTACATGCCACTGTAAGGGCAGACCTACCCACATGTGCCCCCACAGATTCAGTAGCCAGACTGGGGCCTTAACTTGTATGTGTACAGCTGCCCTCTCTGGGCTGCCAACATCTTTGCCCATGTGTTTCAGTTTGTGCTTATCTTGCACCCTCCAAGTTCCTTCTTTAGCTCGATCTCTCAGTGGTTAGTTAATAAAACATCACAAGAAATAGAGAGGTTAATGTTTGCCTTTATCACATTGATCACACTGTATGTTCTATCTCTTTCCTCTCCTCTTTGTCTTGTCTATTTTAGATTATAACTGCCAATTGAATGTCACTGTCCCTAGGCACTAGCCTAAAATACGATTAAAATAATAATGCACATGTGTGCTTGGTGCAGCTTTCCTCTGCTGCACATACATGATTATCTGGTGACCATGATATCTGTGGCCCAGAATCATTAGAAGTGTTGCTCCTTGGCAGTGGTCTCTAGTGTCGAGTGCACTAAGTAGTATTGCGCAGAGTCCACAATACAATAGTCCTTTCTGCCCTGACTGCCTCTGACTCTCCCTTGCAGTTTGATCACATTTTAAAAGAGAAATGTTAGGACACTAGCACAGGGTTGGGAGGAGGTCACGGGGGAGGTATTACAGAATCCCTTCTTCCACCACCCTCCCCTTTTTAAAATTATTTGAAAACTGGGAATATTACCATAAAGGGCACTCCATACATACCCTCCACCCATACTTAACTCTTCCAAAGTACCTTCACTGTCTCCAGGCTCAGAGCTCCCCTGACTTTCTCCAAATGCACCCCTTTTTGCTCAGAAATTTCCTCCTACCTGACACCCCTAGGCTCAGAACTCGTCCCTCCCTCCCTCCACCCGCGGGTTGAGAACACCACTCTACCTCTTGCTTCACCACCCTACACCTCAGAATCTTTGCCTTGGCTCTGAAATCACACCTCCTCTCAAACAGCCTGCTCCAAGTCCTTCCTGTGCTCACCAGGTCTAGCTAGGCTCCAAGCCCCACTCCCAAGCCCACAGGCTCAGCAAATTCTCCCTACCCCCAGAGAATCTGGCTTCGTCTTCTCTTCCTCCCACTAGAAACATCCTTTTGAGGCTCAGAACCACTCTCATCCCTAGTACAGAATGCCCTTCCCCATTACACTTCTTACTGAGCCTGGAGAAGGGTGAGCATTGGCATTCAGCAGTCAGAGGGACTGGCAGTAGGGCGATGAGAACTAGACCTGTAGAGTCCCATGCTCTGTACCCAGTGCCTGCTCCTGCTGCTCTTTGCAGCCCACAAGCTGCAGGAACTCCAGGCGGCAATAGAACAAGTTGGCTTTGCCACAGTTCCCCAGGTGGTAGCCCGGCACCCAGCTCCTAACAGAACAGTCAGGGGTTCCCTTTCTCCCACTGACATTACTGAAAGCAGGACTGGGCTCCCAAGAACTGTTGCTGCTTTGCTTGATTGCAGCATGCTTCCTGCAAATTTAGCTGATATCAGGTTTCAGGTAGATTTAAACACTTGGGGAATTTGAGGAGTAGCAAGTCTTTGCTGGGCTAGAAGACACCTCAGAAACATTAGACAGTAAACATTTTAAATCAGGATCGCTCACCTGTAACTCAAGGAATTTGACACCTGGTTTTCAGTGTTAGCAGAAATATTGTCCTTTGCCATCAGAATAAAAGTGGCAACATTTTCCAAGCCAAAGTTATGTACAGATCTTTATAAAGTTCAAAATGACTTGATTTAATCAAACCTTTGGACACAATAATTCTCCTATTCCGCTCTTCAGTTTGTTGCAAACCACAAACGTTGTGACACATAATAAAGTAATGATGTGATTAGGATGTAATTACTTATGATGTAGGAGTGACCTTTTGTTTGTTGTTTTTTTCCTACTTAAAAGAAACAAACATTGGATCTCTCACTGGTTTTATGGGGCTAGATTGGGATCTGAACTATATGAGAGATAAAAATATTCCCCCCCCCCCCCAGCACATCCTTTTACACCTGCACAAGGTCTACTCAGATATTGGGTATTGGTTCCAAGGAGTAAGTGGAAACTGCGCACCCAATCACTCCCCCAAGCAAATGGCCAAGGAAGGGTGGGACTAAAAAGAGCCCTGGTTTCCTTCCCTCTCCAGAACTGTATAGCTGACAGTGTAAGGGGCATCACTTGGGATTACAGTGGATGAGAAGCTGGATATGAGTCAACAGTGTGCCCTGGTGGCCAAAAAGGCTAATGACTCATTATGGTGCATTAGGACAATGGTTCCCAACCTTTTCGATCATACGGACACCTTTTCAATCTATTAAAATTTCATGGATCCCCCAACCGCACCCCCACCCCTCGCCCTGGAGGAGGAAAAAAGAAAAAGAAAAAAAAATAAGTATGGGCCCAATCCTTATTTTTAAACTTTCCACGGACCCCCTGCAGTATTGTTGCAGACCACCAAGGGTCCACAGACCACAGGTTGGAAACCACTGCATTAGGAGAAGCATTGCCAGCAGTGCCTTTATTTGGCACTGGTGAGGCCACATCTGGAGTATTGCAGCCAATTCTGGGCCCCTCCATTACAGAAAGGATGTGGATGCATTGGACAGAGTCCAGCAGAAGGGAACAAAAATGATAATGGCGCTGGAGCACATGACTTAGTAGGAGAGGCTGAGGGATTTGGGCTTATTTAGTCTACAGAAAAGAAGAGTGAGGGGGGATTTGATAGCAGCCTTTGACTGCCAGAAGAGGGGGTTCTAAAGAGGACGGAGAGAGGCTGTTCTCAGTGGTGACAGATAACAAAATTAGGAGCAATGGTCTCAAGTTGCAGTCAGAGAGCTCTAGACTGGATATTAGGGAAAACTATTTCACTAGGAAGGTGGTGAAGCACTGCAATGGGCTACCTAGGAAGGTGGCAGAATCTCCATCCCTAAAGGTTTTTATGTCCCAGCTTGACAAAGCCCTGGCTGGGATAATTTAGTTGGGATTAGTCCTGCTTTGGGCAGGGGATTGGACTTGATGACCTCCTGCAATCTCATCCAACCCTGTGATTCTATGATTCTGTGATAATTTGCCAGAGGTGTATGGGGCCACAGCAAGAGGGAAGGAAAGAAGGAGTCCTGTCTTAAAAGGATCTGTGGTCAGTTTACACACCACACCGTGCTCAGGGCTCGGCATAGTGTATAGTCTATACTTTAGAATGCAGCTCTTGGAAATGTATCTTTTGGGAATTCTGCATAATCAGTGCAGCTTCACACTGGAAGGAGCTTTTATCTTGGTGGCTATAGGTAGAGACCTATCCATTTCCCAGACCATTTTGGTCAATTTCACTGTCATAGGATTTTTAAAATCACAGATGCCATGATTACCGCTATTCAAATCTGAAATATTATGATGTTGCCATTGTAGGGGTCCTGACCCAAAAAGGAGTTGGGAGGGGCTGGTTACAAGATTATTGTAGAAGGGGTTGCAGTACTGCTACCCTTACTTCTGCTCTGCTGCCTGCAGAAATGGGCCATCCGTCAGTAACCACTACTCTTTGCTCACCCAGCTTTGAAGGCAGCAGTAAGGGTATGCAATACCTCCTGCCCCCAAAATAACCTTGCGACCCCTCCCACACAATTCCCTTTTGGGTCAGGATCCCCAATTTGAGAAACGCTGGCTTTCTCTGTGAATTAGTATCATATATGTTAAAAGCACACACAAGACCAGATTTCACTGTCTGTGGAGCATTTTTCATGGCTGTGAATTTGGTAGGTCCCTAACTATATGCCAGATGTTCTTTTCTTCGTGGTCAGTCACATTGATTTTGTTGATCTCTTTGCTGCTGTTGCTGAAGCAAACAGATTAAATTCTTTCAGTGGCAGAGTGCTGCTGTTGTCATTCCAGCTGGATGCAGCTAGTTCTTTAGATGTCAGAGTAATCTATTTCTCTGGAGACATGACTATGCATATTAAAATTAAAGTGAGCTGACTTAAATTTGCACTTACATTAACCTAAGCACCAGATTCCTAAGGAGAGTCACTGAAGAGTTGGAGGATGCAACTAAATCAGTGAACTTGGAGTTAGTGAACTAACTAAACCATCAGATGCTAAGCCAAATGACCTAATTCAAAGCCATTAAACTGACTCTTCATCAAGTAATATGGTCAGGGAAATATTTTTTTTTTATCCTTGGGGTTTTACAGTTCTCTTTATTTTTAGTTCTGTCAGTTTGGATGAGCTGAAAATAATAAATAAAAGCCATTTGTTTATAAGCCACATGTTTACATGGATTTCCAGCAGGAGTATAAGCAGCGTGTGGTTTTCTTTTCAATTTCTTCAGTTTTCCTATCTATTCATCCTCCTCACTCTCTCTTCCAGCCTGATGCATTTCTCAGTTCATGTTTGATTTCAATTATTGTGCTAGCTTCCAGAGCTATGATTGTTGAGTCACAGCCTTGTAGTCCTAAACTCCCAGGGTTTTGAAAAATCATTACTATTCCACTGAGTTAGACCCTGACAGAATAGAATGAGCAAGATAGTATTCTCTCAGTCAGAAAACGTATAGCATGAAACATCCTGTGTTGAAAGAATACTTATACTATTTCAAGTGGGACAAAGAAATCAGTCTGAAGATATATATCTCCCTTTGATTCCAAATGAGTTAACCAACTCTCAGTCTGACAAGAGTTAGACATTGCTAGCCATACCTGTTACCTTATTTTTTCCAATTAGCTTTTCTCTTCTATGCCTCCATTTTAGACTCAGTTGGACTTTGGATATCCTCTTGACAGTATCTTTCCAAGGGTGTTGACTTGTTTCCGTCTAGGTGCTCTTTCACACCAGATTCCTGTATCTCTATAACAAATTTTCCTTCCCTCTTTTTAGTGATGGCTGGGCAGACAGAGATGAAGTTATTGAAGGTTACGAGCCGGAAGCAAATGGAGGTATCACTATCAAACTGCAATCCCCAGAGGTCTTGTCATTTGATGACTATTTTTTAAAGTTACGTTTGGATACCAACACCCGAAATCCCTGGTTTCCCGAATTCTGGCAGCACAGATTCCAGTGTCGTCTTCCAGGACACCCTCTAGAGAACCCCAACTTTCAAAAGAACTGCACCGGTAAACAATTAAATATCTTTTATGTGGCTCTATATGGTTTGATATTGATCTCCCCCTGATTTCTTAATATGAATTTGGTGCTAGTGAAAAATGCTCAACTCATAGGGTCTCAGACCAAAATCCTCACTAATGACATAGATGTGTCATTTGCATTGGCTATGCAAGCTTTCTTACACTGCCCTGTCAGTGTAACTCTCTCCTATCGCAAATGCACCTGGGCACCTTCTTCTTCTGCATCCGACAATAATTAAGTTAATGTGATGGAGTTTGTGATATTAATAGCTTTGCACTGGATGAGGTAGTACACCACATGTTGTACTAGGTATGTGTAGTATCCATGGATCTTGAAAGCAGTGTTGTGGGTCTGGAATACACCTAGCCCTGTCAAAAAATTGCTAAGAGATGGGTGGGGCCTCCACATGGCCAGTTTGCCCTCTTATATTTGAAGTGGCTTTAGCCATTCCCTCCGGCTTGATAGGGAGGGTTTCTGGGTCAGGCTGTTCAGGCAGTGGCTTCCCCTGGCCACCTTGCCCAGCCAGTAGTGAAGCAGCTCCAACTGCCCTTACTCTCTGATGTCAAACTGCCTGGTGACATTACTGGCCTGTGCCATCCGGTACTTGGTAGTTGGTCAGTTTCATAAAGACATAGAGCAAAGTCAACTCCGTTAGGATGCAAAACTGGTTTCAGGAAGTCTATGTCATAGGCAGACAGGATGAGCCACAGTCAGCCCTAGGCTATGTCTACACTGGCGGCTTCTTGCGCCAGAAATATGCAAATGAGGCTAAGCGTGGAATATCACCGAGCCTCATTTGCATACCTAATGAGCCGCCATTTTTTTCAGAAGAGGCTCTTGCGCCAGAAGGAGCGTCTACACTGCCCCTTCTTGTGCAAGAAAAACCTTCTTGCGCAATGCCGCTACGCTGATTATTTTCAGGAATAACGGTATTGCGCAAGAGGGTTTTTCTTGTGCAAGAAAGAGTGGTGTAGATGCTCCTTCTGGTGCAAGAGCCTCTTCTGAAAAAAATGGTGGCTCATTAGGTATGCAAATGAGGCTCGGCGATATTCCACACTTAGCCTCATTTGCATATTTCTGGCGCAAGAAGCCGCCAGTGTAGACATAGCCCTAGTGTACAGGGCGGGCGCTAAGGAGCAGCACTGGGGTGAGAATTCAGGAACCTGAACAACAAAGAAAGGTCTGCCACAGCAGCCATCTGAGGATCCATCTAATTGCACAGGCACTTCCTGGTGCCCCCTCCATTGCAGAAGTAGTGCACCTGGACCCATCAAGGGGCCCAGAAGCACTGCCAATCAGGCCCTCAATGATCTGCCAGAGTTGTTAGGTGGTGGTACGGATGCAGTAGTCCCTCAGGGACTGGCAGCCTTAGGTTCTAGCCTCGTGACTCCTCACAGCCTAATTATTCCAGAACTAAGGTTTTGCCTGCTATAGTATTTTCCTCGGTGAAATAAGGTGGAACAAATCTTATAATATTGTTTTTTTCTTTCATGGTGGGAGTGAGGCACACCGATATTAGTGTTTTGTAGAGTTTGGGAAGTAAATGTTAGTGATAGCTGAGGAACTCTACATACTTAATAACACTTCAGAGAGCTGAAAGCTTGATTCACTAATTTCCAGCAACCAATTCAAGCAGAAGGAGCTCCCTAAGGGTATTCTGCAAAGAGATGTTTCTGCTTGTGGGTAGAATGTATTTTGTTCACCTATCTGAAGGGAATGAACAAAATATTTTTTTAAGTTGGATCTCTTTTTAATATTGAGGGTTACAGGTTAGGAGGAGAAGGTTGTTTTTTTAAATGATTGATAGAGAGACTAATAACAACAATGGCAGCTGGAAGTAAGCTGTAGTGTAGGTTGTTATGTATCTTCTCTTGTTCTTATAATTTATAACTTAATTTAAATTTAAACCAATTTAAACCAATATTAACCTGTACTACATTATTTATCATTCCTGAGGGTTCAGGCTTCTATAGAATGGAATAAATTAAATGTGGAAAAA
Source organism: Rafetus swinhoei (assembly GCA_019425775.1). Taxonomy (NCBI): domain Eukaryota; kingdom Metazoa; phylum Chordata; order Testudines; family Trionychidae; genus Rafetus; species Rafetus swinhoei. Next base: position 105,922,527 of record CM033440.1, read on the forward strand.
GATCTTTCAGGCTATCTAGTCCCTCCCTTGCCAATATCAGACTGTTCTCTGCTTTGTCCGGTTATTAAATGGGACTTCCATCACTTTCTTCTTTAGTCCTCAAGATCTTGGTAATGGTAGAGTAAAATTCAAATGTTTTGTGATATAAACCAGTAGATTGAGACAAGGCTATTTAATTCATTGCACTCAGGATCCATAATCAAGATTGAAACAGCCTCCAAAGAGGCTAAGCTAATGAAATAACTTATTTTACTCTATTCTATTTCCCACTGTTGCGATGACCTTGAGGTATTGCATTTTGTTAAGTATTTATAATATAACCTAACCAGACAATTTATGACTTGCATGCTCAACCCAGCAACCTCATATTGCATGATGACTACGTGAGCTTCATTAACATGGATACTGAGACCAAGATTTTCCATCATGGATACCTACAATTCGGCTCCTAAATCCATGTGTAGGGACCTAAATAAATGTGGCCTGATTTTCAGATGCTGAATCTCCCAGAACTCTCACTGAATTCAATGTGATCTGTAGCCATTTACTTATTAATCAAACCACCTAATTAAGTACCTAAATATGGATTTGGGTTCCTTATTTAAGCATGCAAATTTGAAAATGTTGCCCTACATTGTGAGAGCTATAGCATGGTTACAGAACTCTGAGTCTTCTCCCCTTCAAATAAAACCTCAAATGTAATGTGAAAAGCATGACACTAGTTTAATATGTTCTAATTCAGTCTGTTTCTGAATGATCTGTATATTTATGTTTTGTAATAACACTTCTATTTGTACCTGAGGTTTAGTTTGTTATTAGTGTACAGTCATAATTAAAGCTGGGCAGACAGTGTAAAAATTGGCAGGCATTTATTTTATTTTTAATGGGTTCACTTTAGCTATATTTACGCATTTAACAAGGCAATCTGTCCACTTTAATGGTATTTGTGGTCCATGGCCTGCCAGTTTTGTATCCAGGGCTATGTCTACACTGGTGGCTTCTTGCGCAAGAACATCTTGCGCAAGAAAACGTCCACACTGCCATGCCATAGCAGTGTGGACGCTCTCTTGCGCAAGAAAGTTCGGATGGCCATTTTAGCCATAGGGCTTTCTTGCGCAAGAAATCCCTGCCGAGCGTCCACACTGCCCGCTTGCACAAGAGCTCTTGCGCAAGAGGGCTTACACCTGTTAAAAAGGAGCGTAGCTCTTCCGCAAGAAGCCCTCTCTTACCGCACTGTACTGTAAATCTTCTTGCGCAATAGCGGGCAGGCAGTGTGGACACTTTCCGGAAGAACAGCCGTTCTTGAGCAATAACCCGCCAGTGTAGACATAGCCCAAGTGTTGGTCCCTTTAAGAACAGTTGTTGTGTGTCTTTTACTGCCCTGGGAGGATCACAGTAATGGGGATCAGGGCACAGAGACATGTGACTGATTATATGAGCAAGGCAAGAAATACAAAGGTTGGGTCTGTTTCTCAGCCAAACAGTGGATGGAAGAGACCTGGTAAAGGTCTCCGCACAAATGGTCAGGATCTGGAGTGGAGTTAGTGGAACTTCTGCCCAGAGGGAGTAGGACAGGATCCCATAAAGGGTCTTCTGGAGTAAAATCAATGGGAAATTTGGGACAGGCACAGGAAAAGCATGACACTCCAGAGGGTCTCCATAAGGAGGTCTGTTACTATTAGAAGCTCTGACACCAGGAGTAATTATCGTGCCCTGGGTAAGGATTCTGCAAATAGCATAGCTGAAGCTGACATACTCATCGCAACATCTTATGTGTGGTAAAGTCAGCAGAGGCTGCTCTCCCGTCAACGCTGGTTACTCTTCTCATCTGGGTGGAGTACCAGCATCAATAGGAGCACTCTTGGAGATCGATTTATCGTGTCTAAAGTAGACACAATAAATCGATGGCTGCTGGATCAATCACTGCAGCGTCAATCCACCAGTTAGCGTAGACAAGGCCTAGGATGCAAAGGTGTGTTGAAAAGACTAAAAGGAGGTGCATGGGTAAAGAAGTGCATACATTTACATCTAATAATCAGCCCCAAAGGGAAACCTGAACCGCAACACATGGAGTGAGAGTTAATTGGTGAGTCAGAGGGGAAACTGAGGCTGAAGTGACAGTGTTGCTACAGCATAGGGTGGCTTGTGCTAACGGTCCCCACCAACAACTCCCTTTGTGTTCCTTTTTTGTGACTCTTCTAGTAAAAATGCTCCACTAACACCAATACTTCTGAAAAGTGAATGTGAAGCTCAACTATTTTTGTGAAAAGTGAATTATATATTGGAAAGCTAAATAATAATTGTGACTGAATGCCCCCATGTAGTCACACCCTACACACAGATCCCTCACTGCTCTAGCCTGCACCACACAATGTCAGAATAATACGGATTTCAAATATTATGTTCCATTTTCAAACTGTATGTTCTTGCTGATTAGGTTAAAAATGGTTATCCAGGAAGAGAACAAAGAAAACATCAGATTACATGGTATTGCTGAACAAAGGATGAACTGTGCATTTCAAATCCAAATATGAACTGATAAGTAATGATCTGCAGATCCAGAACTATTTGCTGAAGAAATATAAGTAATTATTTGAAATAATGCATAGAGCTGATCCAGTGTCTGCAGATTGTTTGCACACAGAAAAAGTATAAGGAAAAAATAGTCCCATTCTAATTTTAATTTTTGTCTCTTTGGAAAGGACTGGAATCAATTTGATTTGTCTTTGTGTCACTTGTTTCTAGAATAGACATGCTGTCTAGTGTTTGTTAGCTAGTCTTTAGCTTTCCCAGTTGTTTGAATTACCACAAGTTTTTAACCATAAACTTTTGTCATTTTGATGGATTCCCAAAGATTACAGTTGGTAGTGAAGTTTTGCTGCTTTCTGATTTGTTTCTGCCATTTGATTTGAGTATATCCATTCATTACAACTGGATATTTGATCTGTGGTAACAGGCCATGGGGATTTGGTATTCGCTTCTTACAGTATTGTGATTACCCATTGGAAAATGGATGGGATTGTGTATTTCATTCTTTGTGTTTCGATAAGCCAGCAGGATCAAATAGGTACCTTATTGATTATTCACTGCCTTTTGAAGCAGGTTCTTACTTATCTGTACAGCTTCCTCGGCTACTTTATAAGATGCAGGATAGTGTGGTCGGGAATGATTTGCCCCAGGTGCAAATGGCTTGTACATTACTACAGTTTCATTTACAGTGTTACTAATCACTCATGGATGTGACTGTGAAAATGATGGCAAGTATGTATAACCGGACATTTCTTTGCAAACTGCTGGAAACATGCTACTAGCTAAACGTGGACTGTTATTTATATTGTTTGTTTCAGATGCCAATACATGGAAATTTATTATCTCCTAATAATGATCATCTCCCTTATGTTGTTTTCTAATCAGTTAATCTCAAAGTACAGCAATTAGAATAATCAGCCAGAATTGGGTAATCAATAAGACTTAAAAATTAAGAAATCACCTCCTACCCTTGCCAAATTTGTTCTGGAATGTTGCACAGCTGTTTGGTATTCTGTGACTCACATTTGTCACATCTATCACACTTTGAGACTATATCTGTGGTGCCTGTATTCATACCTCACAAAGAACAGTATGTCTTTGTTTGGCCTTTTCTATGCCAAGATATACACTGTATGGCTAATATTTCTACCAATATTTATCTTTGTTAGTATTTTTTAAAATATTGCACTGTTATTTTATCATGATTGTTTTGATGCTAGACACTTTTGAAGTTATAAAAAAATCTTCCTTCCAGCCTTTTGGTGAATCTGTAAGACCAGGGGCCTGTGCAGGAGTTTAAATTTGACCACTTTTGGAGAGACGTGTCAAACACACACATATTGTCCACATTAAACTGTGTCAACACACACACATACTTCATATGCATAGAAATAAATAGCAGTATGCTAACATTTCAATGAAAGCACACTGAAAGAAATTATAAATGTGTAGGGCCAATTTCTGTAATTTACATATGGGCCTGTAATGAAGGGACATGGAACTACAATTGCACCTCCCTAAAGGCAGCTTGGGGAAGGATTGTCCTGGAGAAGGCATGGAATCTCTGACATGGAGGAGCCAGTCCCTGGCTGGTGTATTAAACTCCCCTGACTGACTCCTACTCAGCCATGCTGGCCAGTTCAGTGGGGAGGGGCAGGATGGCACATTCCCCTCAACTCTGTTTAGAGTGAATTGGGGGATTGCAATGGTTCAAAGCATTTTCATAGGGAGAGATATTGAGCCATTCTGCACAGGCATGGGGCACAGTCTGACAATTCTCACCATGTAATTGTGTCTTACGATATTTGGTGTCTTTCTTGTCTCTCAGACCTCAGCTCCTGGAGTCATGTGATTATGTGAGAATCTCAACATCCATTTAGAAATGCAGGGGGGGATAGCTCAGTGATTTGAACATTGGCCTGTTAAACCCAGGGTTGTGAGCTCAATCCTTGAGGGGTCCATTTAGGGATCTGGGGCAAATCTGTTGGGGATGGTACTTGGTCCTGCTGTGAAGGCAGGGGACTGGACTCAATGACCTCTCAAGGTCCCTTCCAGTTCTCTGAGATAGGTATATCTCTGTATATTAAATAGTAAGTTTCAGACCTAGTGGTTGCAGGAAGAAACTTGACAGTATGAGTCTTAGTATCCCAAGAAGCTAACAATAAAAAGAGACTAGTTAGTTAAATATCCTGACTTTAAGTCAATCTCATGATTTAGGGATAAGGATGTTAAGGACTAGTCTACTATCTGATAAGCAAATGGTTATCGGATAGTTGAGTCTACTAGTCGCTTCCCACCCTTGCTGCCTCTATCAGATAGAGGCAGCAAAGGCAGGGGGAAGAGGGAGTACTTCAAAGTGGCAGCACCTCATGGAGCCCAGGGTATGGGCTCCGTGTGGTGCTATCGCTTTAAAATGCCACAGTGGCGTTTCAAAGGGGCAGCCCCCGCCGCACAGCTGATCCTGAGCTCTGAGCTGTGTTGCCCCTTTGAAATGCTGCAGCAGTGTTTCAAAGAGGCAGTGCTGCTTGGAGCCCGGGGTCAGCGGGGGACTCAGAGTCCCCCGCTGACCCCAGGCTCCATGCGGGCACTTCCACTTTGAAATGCACATTTCAAAGGAGGAATGCGGAAGTGCCTATCGACTAGTCGATGGGAATCCCATCAACTACTCGACTAGTAAATTAATCAATATTTAACATCCTTATTTAGGGACCCTGAGTTTTGATTTTTTTTCACTTGCTCTGGGGCTGGCAATACTGCATAGGTATCCTCTCCAAATGTACATATAGTAATGCTGGCTCTAATGGCATTTAATTAATTAGTGAGTCAGGTGCTTGTGCCACCAATTCCCCCATGTATGTTTCAGCTTTACTTGTGGCACCGTTGTATTTGTGTATGCAACTCTCATTTTGCAGAGCCTTTGACACTAAGCTCTTAAATCTATAACAAGCTTCATCATTGGAAATTTTAAAATGAAGATTGAATTAGAGGCTGTCTTTCCTGAATTAATTGCTGTTTGGATGTTTTCTTGAGAGTCCCATGGCTAGTGTTACAGACTTAGAATCGAAGCTTACATAACAAGATATGGGGCATTGAGAGAATAAATTTATATATATATATTACTGTTTTTTTGTGACCAAGTGAGAGAGAACCCCATTTGCACTTAAATCTGTTTTTTCTCCCTTTGACAATTAAAAGACAATGTTGACATCCTGAGAGAACCTGCTAAAGGCTTTTGAGGACACTTTTGGTGCCCAGCTGTGTAAGTTTGTCTAAAATGGATATCAAGCTCATTACTTTTAGGCATCAGACGTCTGTTGCACATATATACAGATAAAACAGATATGGTACTTCCTGAAGGCTAAGTGCATATTTTTGGTAAGAGTCAGAGTTATACTCTGATCAGCTTTAAACACTGAATTTATTATCTAGGAGGAGGAGGAGAAAGAAAGGGTAGTTAAAAATAAAAACCCCTCTTAATTCAAGCATCTGAATGCAAGAAATAGAAGAGCTATTAGGTATATATTCAATTTTGCTATTGTATATACTCCAGCATGTATAAATAATAGATTACTTCTATTTGAGGAGGCTTTATTGAAAGCCCTGGATTTCAATTGCTTCCTATTTTCTTTGAAGCTTAGATTTAAAAAATGCCAGTTATGGTTAAATGGCAACACTTCCCAGTAACTACTATACAGTGATCTGAGACAACCTAATATTCCTTTATACATGGAATACCAGCTATCAAAAATATAACTATTTCTTTTTCAAGCTAAAGGCGGTTGGGTTGCTGGTTCTGCCTTTTCCAGGATTGCTGGTCCAGTGTTCACTGCACATCTGCTCCATCCCCCTTTACACCATTTAATCCACTGTTTTGTTGGCCATCTCTGCTCATAAACTCTAGTCTCAAATGCCTCCCTAACAGGATTCACTTCATCTACCCTTTGTACATTCCCATCCCATCTCAGCCATATCTTTGCAACTTCTCACACAGACATCTCACTCCTCATGATGACCTCATTCTGAATGTGCTCCAGCAATGTCGCCCCCTCAGTGTCCTCAAGCATCTTTTTTCAATGGCATCATATCTACTGAAGTGCCTCTATTTGGTTGCCCATATCTCCGACCCTTACAGAAAAGTTGGTCTTATGATGGTTTTGCATAGCTGTCCTTTATCTAATTTAGGCATTCAGTTGTCATAAATTGCTCCACTTGTCCTGTGCCAGACTTTCCCTATGCTCAGCCTCATTACTTGCAGTCCTATCTCTATTTCTCCATTTGCAACTAACCAACCCCTGGGGTATTTAAATACAGAAATCTGATTTAGGCACTGCCCCACCCTAACTATAATTCTGCCATAACTTTTAAAGGGAGGATAGATCAAACCTAACTGCATGAATATAAGATGATATCAGCTTGGGAAAAGAAGAACAATTTGGAATATGGAAATGAAAGTAAGAAAGAGAGGTTTCATTTCCAGACATCTTGCAAATGAAGTCTGCAGCCTTCAACATTGGAAGAAATTGAATGCTTAGTGTATTTCAAATCTCAGCACAGAGTCTGCAGACTGTAAAATTTTGTCACCCAGAAGAAAGCTGTGCTTACTGTATTCTTGCCAAAGGACTGACCTGCTTAATGAACTATGGGGAGTTTTGTATTTTGTTTTGGTTAGTGATATGCCATGCAGAAGAGCTCCTGCAGAGCTAAAGATAATAACCCTTTTAAAAATAACTAACCTTTTTACAGCTTACAGGTAAGGGAGTTTCAACCATTCAGAAAGATAATATGAATGCAATGCCAATGAGTGGGCTGTTTTGTCTGACAGCATGTTTGGATAATAATCAAATAACCCATCTTCCCTTCCCCGTTCTCTGACTTCCTTAAGTAACCACAGGAACTCGCCTCACTCTCTCAACATGCTCAGTTTGCTCCTCAACCTGCTTCTCTGCCGCCCGGGAATTGACATCAAAATAGGAAGCAGAGGAGTAAACTATTACATCAAGGCATTATTCTTGTTGCTAGAAGACTACAAGGGTAATACAAGTACTCATTGTCTGGGATTAGAGCCTAAACTAATACTCATGGTTTATTATCAGCAGAATTTTGGACTTAGAGAACATTTCATGTAAGGAGGTTTCATAGCCGTTTACATACTTATTAATAAACTTCACAAGAGCTTCGCAAGGTAGACAAATGGTTTTCTTATTTCAAAAATGTTAAACTGAGCCATGGAGACCCCAAGATCACAGAGGCAGTCAGTGACTATCAGCAAGAGAGCCTGTGGAATGGAGCTCCCAATCCTCTGTTCTAATCACTTGATGGCAAAATCCTTCCCTTCCTTAGCATTTGCTTTTCCATGTAACAGAACAAGCAGCAACTTTAAGACCCAAAATAGAAAAAACAGAAAAAAAATTGGTAGTTGAGCATACAACTGCAGCCTGGAAGAGACGGACAATTAGTGGCTTGCACAGAGAAGAACCTTTTGTCACAACAGTCTCTACATTATTCTGAGTATATTTGGGTGATTGACATAATTGCCTGAGAGTAATGACAACCTCACTGTACATTTTGGACAGCAAGATCTAATTGAGGCTTTATTGTTATTGTTTGTTAGTAATGAATTGGATGCACTTAATAATTTATTGATATGATGAGCATAATGTATTTTCTCTACACTAATATGCATTTCTTGTATTAATTACATTAAAATAACTTCATATCAATAGAACTCACATTATAATTACAATGGAAAACCTATAACATTAATATTTTTATTGGTCTGTTCTTGGTTTTATGCCTGTTTCATGTATATATTGCTTATACTATCTAAAACAGATCAATAAAATATCAATTATTTTAAAGGATTTCCACTGTTATTGCAGTATGAATTCTAGAGGTACTGGAATACTTTAATATGATAAATACAAGATATGCACATTTGCATAAGTACATATATAGAGAGAGAGATGTAATAATGTACTTTATACTCATGTGTTGTGTGTGTGTGTGTGTGTGTGTGTGTGTGTGTGTGTGTATGTAAAACAATAGATTAGATAATTTACATTATCTAAAACTGGGATGCATCCATGAACTGATGAATAAATTTAATGCTGTTAGAGTGGAAGAACTGGTGATATGTGTAAAACTTATCAGGACTTGGTTACTTTTAGGATTTAACTGTTGGTGAATATACAGAAAGGAAGCTGTTTTAAGGGATTAGCAACTAAAAGAGAAATGTAGGGTGGCCAGCCTTTTCTGATCTATGTGCCTAAACATAAAATCCTAATTACATATTTAGGGACCTAAATAAAAGAGGCTTGATGTGTTTTCCAAAGGCAGAGAATACACAGAAATCTCTTTAAATCAAAGGAGAATGTGGTTGCTCAGCACCCTTCATAACTGGCCAACTTTTATTTAGCTGCCTAAATGATTTAGGGGTTTCATGTTAGGCACGGAGTTCAAAAAGTTTGGTCAGCATGACTTTCTACAGGGTTGGCTAAAGGAAAGAGTAGAGAAAGCAAAAATATTTTAGCAAGACTTTGTCCACCATTTTTTCATAATGTTGCCACAATGTGAGATTAATTTATGACCTTCCAAACATTTACATCAGATCCTCTGTGGTGTCAGTGCTGTACAGCATTGCTTCTACTGCAGTGCTCATGATGCTAAGTACTGCTATTTCTGGAGCTCTGAAGAAATGGATTGTGCCCATCCGGTGGATGATAATTTTGCGGGGCCCAGGGCTGCACCACGGGGCCCAGGGAGGCACAATTTTGTGCATGCGCCTCGGCAGCAGCCGACCGGAAGTAGCATTTCGCGCATGCGCCTCGGCAGCAGCCGGCCGGAAGTAGCGTTTCGCGCATGCGCCTCGGCAGCAGCCGGCCGGAAGTAGCGTGTGCGGGGTGCGTGCGCGGGGTGCGTGCGCGGGGCCTATTGAAGCGCGGGGCGCGGGGCAGCCACCCCGCTCGCCCTGCCCTACATCCGCCGCTGGTGCCCATGAAAGCTCATGATACCATCTACATTTTTTGTTAGTCTTGCAGCACCTTAGAGACTATTCGTTATTTTTTAAGTTTTTTCAGTTACAGACTAATACGGCTAACCCTCTGAAACTTTCTCACTAGCAGAAAATGCCATTTATTGATTCACCACACCTCAGTCTTAACCATAAAGACAGCCCACAGGGTCAGTTTGGTGGCAAAATTGCTTGGTCAGGTTTATTACTAGCACCCCATGAGACCTACAGCTACGTAAACAAGTAAGAGGGCAAAGTTGCCTCTCCTATGACTTATCCTTTTACACTCAGTACAAAAATGTTACATATTACATTTCACAAAAGCTCCATCCTTATCCATCATACTGTCATCTTATCCTTATCTTCTGAGGACTTGGTGTGTTTCTGTACAGTCTCTTGAGAATGTGTTTACACAGTTGCTTGAGAGACTTGTGTGATTTTGCACTATCCTCCCCAGTTAGTAATGTGCTTACTTTGGTGTAAGCTAATACCTAGTGTGTTGTTATTTAGCCAAGGCCAGATCCACTCTAGTTGCCAGCATTGAGTCATACTGTTTGTTATGCCTTCGGTTCCTCAAGGCCTATGGAGTGAAATCTGAAGGTATGTATAGGTTGTTACTTCCCATTATTTTCAGGTACATTATATAGTCAGCACATCACTCTGTCTCAGATATTCAAGAAGAGCTAGCTGGATAGTACTGGCACAAACCAGTGCAATGGCAGTGCAGAGTTGGACAGTCCAGGAGAGAGCATGAGAAGAGCTCTCTGCTACATGGAGGAGCATGCACATTGCTCCACTGCTCATGGGGTACTGCACACTTTGGTACAAGCTGGGGCGAGGGGGTAGATAACAGAGTCATGGCTCCACTTCATCCCTGCCCCGGTGTGGCCTTGCCTCCTCCAGTGGAACTAGGAAGGAGCCATCTCAGAACCCTTGTCAGCATAGGAGCAGGAATTTTGCCATACCCTTATGTAGGCCAGCCCAGCATGGAAGACGCCTTGTTGTCTCACTGCACACCACACAAAGATACAGACTTTACTGTGCTTCCAAAATAGCTCCATTTTTATAGTGCATTTGAACATAGCCTAATCTCAGACACCCTTACTCATATAGTGCAAATGGATTCTGATTAGGGCTGCCAATTAATCACAGTTAAGTCACACAATTAATTAAAAAAGCTATTATTAATCACAGTTTTAATCTCAGTGTTAAACAATAGAATACCAACTGAAATTTATTAAATGTTTCTGGTTATGTTTCTGCATCACTAAGACAAACAAGTTTGTTTATATTTATGGGAGATAATGCGCCCGCTTCTTATTTACAATGTCACCTGTAACTGAGAACAGGAGTTTGCATGGCACTTTTGTATTCAGCATAGCAAGGTATTTATGTGCCAGATATGCTAAACATTTGCATGCCCCTTCATGCTTCAGACACCATTCCAGAGAACATGCTTCCTTGCTGATGACTCTCAATTAAATATACGTGTTAATTAAATGTGCAAGTCAACTCCTTGTATGTCTCCTTCTGTGCTTTACCCATTTTCTGCCATATATTTCATGTTATAGCAGTCTCAGATGGTGAATTGTGATTTGTTTCTAGGACATTTTCACTGCAGATTTGACAAAACACAAAAAAGGTACCAATGTGAGTTTTCTAAAGATAGCTACAGCATTTGATCCAACATTTAAGAATCTGAAGTGCCTTCCAAAAGCTGAGAGGGATAAGATATGGAGCATGCCGTCAGAAGTTTTAAAAGCGCAACACTCCAATGTGGAAACTATAGAATCCAAACCACATCATCTGCCTCATGATTATGAAAAGGAATATGCATCAGTCCACATTGCTTTGGGTTGTTATTGAGCAGAACCCATCATTAGCATGGACACATCCTCTGGAATAGTGGTTGAAGCATTAAGGGACATATGAATCTTTAGAACATCTGGCATGTAAATCTATCTTGTGATGCCAGCTACAACAGTGCCATGTGAATACTTGCTCTCACTTTCAGGTGACATTGTAAACAAGAAGAGGGCAGCATTATCTCCTGCAAATGTAAACAAACTTGTTTGTCTTAGTGATAGGCTGAATAAGAAGTAGGATTAAGCTGTTTTATAGGCTGCAAATAGTTTTATTTTTGAATGCAGTTATTTTTGTACATAATTCTACATTTGTAAGTTCAACTTTCATGATAAAGAGATTGTGCTACTATTCTTGTATTAGGTGACTTGAAAAATACTATTTTTGGTTTTTACAGTGCAAATATTTATAATGAAAAATAAATATAAATTGTGCCCTGTACACTTTGTGTTCTGTGATATGAGTTAAATACATCTAGGAATGTAGAAAACAGCCAGAATATTTAAATAAATGATATTCTATTATTGTATAATAGTGCATCTTTTCCATGCCCATTTAGGCCCTTGTGCCTTTGCTGATACTGTCAGCAAAGATGCTAATTGTGATAGCAGTTTTTCTAATCTTTGCTAATTGCCCCAAGACCATCAAGGCACTTTATGTGTGTCCCTGAACAGCCAGCAGATGGTAAAGGTTTTTGGTCACTAATGAACATTTGAACTAATGACTACAGCTGAGCAAAGAATTTGTAACAATTTATTCAATACATCTTGACTTCTTTTCCAGATCATCAGTGGTCTGTGAACAGATTGTGATTTTTATGAAATGAATGTGTTGTTCAAAACTATGTGCTGACTAATTTCACTTGGTTAGATATTAAGCAGAGACCCAACAAGATTTCCACCACCCTTCTTGTTCTCCCAAACTCTTTCCTCCCTGCCCCCCTCGCTCAGGGCTGCAAACAAGTAATTATTCGTGGCTAAATTCCTATGGAGAGTTAATTGGGTTTTTGCTCTCTTTCCTCTAGATGTTAGACTATAACTCCCTTCTAGTCATAATTTTAATATGAGCATGGTTCCTTAGTAATTCCAGTTTATAGCAAACATGATTTGCATGCTATTCAATCTGCTCCAGGATAAAACTACTTCCTTACCTACCTCACAGGATGTTGTTAGACTAAATTCATCCATGTCTGTAAAGTGCTGTGCAAGCATCTCATAGAAGATACTGTGAACTTGACTGAGCAAACATTAAAGTCAAAAGAAAGATTCCTATTGACTTTAAGCAAGTGAGATCAGGCCCTAAATTAAGTGGTCTCTCTCTTTCTCCTCTTACTATATACATTTCTATTATTTGCATAGTGGTTCTTTTGTCCATTGTGTGCAAACAGAACATTTTATTTATCTTGAAGAAAAAGGAAATGACTGGCAAAAGCAATGAATAAAGCCAGGACTGTAATAAGAAAAGCCAGGCACTCAAAACAGCACTGAAGCATCTTAAAGGAAGATGAACATAATAGAAATAGCATAAAGGAGAAATTTTAGGACACTTTTTTTTAAGCTTACAAGGTCATTCTAAAGATAATGACCTAATTAAAGTGTTTTCAATTAATCCAGTACTCACATGGCTTATAAGAATCTAAATCACAAATTTTGCTTACAAAGGTGAAAGCTAAAGCTTCTAAAAAAAAACCCCAAACACCTCTTTTTAAATGTTGATTCAGACACTTTCAAGTGTTCAATTTAGCTAGTATACACTAATGATCTTTTGTCAGAAGACGAAGGGGGGGGAAGATCACAATAAAATGATCACTGGTTTTTCTGAGAGGTGTTTTTGCTTATTAAATGTTGATATGCAGGTGCAGGTAAAAATGGCAGCTTTACAACATTAAAATAACATGAATAGAATGTTTTATATGTTTCATGAAAACACTGCGATTAAGGTTATGTCTACACTAGCACATGATCCACAAAACTTTTGTCGTGCATGGGTACTTAATCCTTCCCCCTCCATGAACAACTAAGTTTTGCTGCTGCAAGTAAAAGTATGAATGCTGCTTTCTTTACACTAGTGTTCTGCTGTTGACAAAGCAACCCCCTTGGGATATTTCTATTGACAAAAGTGCCAAAAAACAGCATTCACACACATTGACTTTTAGCTAAAAGCTGCGTAGGGTAGACATAGTTGCTCTCTAAAGACTTAAAGAGTCTATATTAATATCTGAGATTTATCTCTAGCAAGAAGAGATGAACAAAATCCCATCTCCTCAATTTGTTAGAAATATCATTTTCTGTGAGTAGCTGTCTGTGCCACATAGTTTTCACAAGCTCAAATGCATAATGTAGATGAAATGTATAATAAAGACATAGGATTAGACAGACACGTGGTTTCATATATAAATGAAGTAGGTTTTTGGGAGATATTCCCTTTTGTCCATAGGACCGATTAGCGGATTATTATTTACAATACTAGATGTTCAGATGTTTTCAGTTGAAATACAATTATTTCAATAAATTAAAATTGGGAGATATCTTTGAAGAATAAAATGTATTATGGGGAGATAAGGCTCCAAGCAGAGCTCCAGGGCAAAACTGATCTTGATCCCTTTGTTAATCAAAAACAAACAGTCCTCGTACTTTCCAATGTTAGTTAAATCTCGTTGCTAAATAGCATTAATTCTGAAAGTCATGAGAAAATTGAGCGCCTATTTTTCCAGATTAAAAGTCTTTTTAAAAGACTTCCTTTTAAAATGTTTCAAAAGTCATGTCATGTTTGAGTGTCTCCCTCTGTCATCCCGACCAAATACTTTATCCCAGAAAAATTGGAACAAGATTTTGAAATTTTGGAACAAGATTTTGATTTTTGCTCCTGCAAGAAGCAGTTTCTAGAACAGGAATAGCAAAATGTTCGTTAACTTATTTTTCTTTTCCATAAGTTTCACCAGACCTCCCAACAATCCCAAATGTTATATGACGGTGCTGCTTTGACTCCCCCAAATTGCTTCTCTGGCTTAAAGGGCAGTTTGTCTCAGCCTCTCCCCCCATTTGTGCGCCTCCCCCCCTCCCCCAAAGAAAGTGGCATTGCAGTGTGGTGCACAGGGTCATAGAGAACTGAAGTTTGGCCCAACTGTCCCTCTATGTCTATCTACATGGGTGCAGATGGGGCAAATTTGCTTGGTGGTATGACATGGCGCAGTGTCCCACGTCAACCTCTTGAATTTTTAGGAGTTATTGTTTAACTGAAGAAGAAGAGAGGAAGCTCAGGAGGGTACCACATGAGGGCAGGAATCACTCTGCAGCTAAGCAGGCTTGAAACTCTATTCTGATATTCCATGGGTAATTTTGCTCTTCTTGCTGCATCTCCACTCTGAGATCTACTTAAAAGCTTTAAACTAGGTTGCAAGGAACTGCTATGCTGAGCCTCACTCCATTTCTTACAAAGAGGGATAAAGGCAATACTCATCCTGCATTAATAGAAAAGGAAGGTAAAGTAAGCGGCATTTGTATGGTGCTTCTGTTCCAATATGCTAATCAACAGACAAAGCACATTTAAAGATAATTGATATTGTTGCCTGCTGGGTAGAAATATAATCAAACCCCTCACACCCTTTAGATGTGAATTATCCAGATCTTGCTTGCAGTACATGTTTTAAGGTATCTATACTGACCTGAAATGTATAATTCCACTGGGTATTTGGTAAGCTATATAGATTTTCTGTGTGCTTAGTGGTAAAGTTTCTAGTCTCACTATGTTTTCGGTGATATGGTGAGTGTGTGCTGTTTATATCGAAACTGTGTGATGCCTGTGGTGTGTGGAAACTAGAAGAACTGTTGCAGCTCTGAAATAGTCTTTCTTGCACTTGGGAATCAGTACAGTGCAGAACAGCTGTTGAAATGAGGCCCTGTTACCAACTTACAAGAGGTTCTTGCAATAAGGAAAGTTAATGCCCAAGGAAGCCCAGATATTTCTGTTATTTAAATGGTATCATTCTGACATGTCACCAAATAACATGTCTGAGCTGTGATGGTGAAGCTGAGGGGAATGCCTGCATTATCAGAGTGTGTTCCTGGGAGAAATTTAAAGATCAGATTCATTGTCTGCTTTGAAGATTGGACCATGCCTGCACTAGGGAAAAGGGCGTGTTTTTAACATGTTCGCAGGTCAAGATAGTTCCGCTCCCATGGCTTTCCTTGATACGCAAACACACGTTACAACTGACTCATCCACACTAGGATTTTAACACATCAGTTAACCCCTGGTATCCCACACAGCTTTTTTTTCCTAGTGGGGGCCAAAGCCTTTTGTGGACAAAGAGAAATTGGATGGCAGAGATTAGATATTGGGAATGGTGGTAGGACATCTACAGATCAAAACACCTTCCAGTGGGTCAGCATAACTGAGGAGAGTGGGAAAGAACTATGGATGCTTTAGTTCTGGCTGATAGCTTTTCAGTAGTCCATGACAGGAAATAGTGGCAATGGTCTGCTTCCTACTGAATTGGTGTTTGCATTGCATAAAACACAATTGGGATCAGGACCCTCCTTGGTAGTGTCCTGAAAGTTCAGATTTGAAGGTTATATGTGGACAAAGCTTTCACTGCTGTGTTGTGTATGATCTATGGCAACTTCAGTGTCTGTTAATTCAGCACCTTCAGTCATATACAAAACTTTGGATATGAAGAATTTCTATTGATTATCCATGGCAATCCAACATGGCACGTGTGAACTAGTATTCTGAAGCATTGTATTATTATAAACAATAGTTATCAGTTTTCCTGCAGTGAGTAAGGGAGTTCTTTTAAATGTCTTTTTTTAAAGATCAAGCTGATTTAGATTAGTTTCTTAGATTGGAGCTTTCTGCATAAGTTTGAGATTTTATTGAATTGTTTTCCTATCCCAAAAATAGATAATCCAGAAAAAATGGGATGAGATCAATTGAAACATTTAGCTTCAATAAGTTCAAAATAGTTTTATTAGTAACCGTTTGAAAATATAAATTAAAATTTCAAATACAATTGTTTCTAATCAATGAATACATTTTTCCTCTCAAAGTTTTAACAGTTTCAGGTTTTTTTAATGCCACATCAGAAGAGTTGTTGAAAACATAGATTTTTTGCTAACAGTCTTGTCATTCACATTTTCAAACAAAAAATGTTTTGGAAAATTCTCAACCAGTTGTATTGTTTGTGCTTCAAAAGTATTTCAGAGAAATCAGCTAAATAATATTTTGAAAAATCATTTAAATCTCTGTCCTCATTCCATATTCCGTAAGTACATGCAATTATTTCATTTCTATTTTATGGTAATTTTCTCCCCTCTTGTTGTTGTAGGCAATGAGAGTTTAGAAGAAAACTATGTCCAGGACAGTAAAATGGGATTTGTCATCAATGCTATATATGCTATGGCTCATGGCCTACAAAATATGCATCATTCCCTTTGCCCAGGACACGTTGGGCTATGTGATGCCATGAAACCCATCGATGGCAGTAAACTTTTGGAATTCCTCATTAAGTCTTCCTTCATTGGCGTTTCAGGAGAGGAAGTTTGGTTTGATGAAAAGGGAGATGCCCCTGGAAGGTAAGGTGCTAATTCATGTCAGTGAATTGAGCCAAAGAAATGTGTTGCTACCGCTAGCAAAACTAGAACATGCAGAAACTGTTTGTCAGAAATTGGGCGTATGTGGGTGAACTTAGTCTTTTCGGTGAGTAACAGTAATCCCAGAAGCAGGATGATCTGTTAATTGCTAGTTTGTAATGGGACTAGGTACCATAGGATGTGTAACTAGCATTTCTGGAGAGAGAGCAGGCTGCTTATCTTACGAAACTTCTGAATTTGAGTTACCATTGGGGGTTCAGCCTCAAAACTCTTAGTATTTCTAGGATGATTTAGTTGCATAACATGGACTGAAGTGTTTTAACTTGCTGAGTTAAAACTTCCTCTCACTCACAGAAGCTACTGCATTCAAGTCAGTAGTGTTACACAGTTGTTAAACTGATGCAAGTGAGAGGAACTAAAGCTCTGTGCATGTTTGATCAATGCAATCAAAGAACTGGCATTGTATAGAGAGAGCACTCTGAATAAAGGAGACTTCACAATTTCAGATGGCGTCAGAGAATGTCTGCAAGAGCCAATGTTGTCATAAAATGTCTTTAAAAGGTTCTTGCTTCTCTTACTAACAGCTTATGTTATTAAAACCAATATTCAGTTTTCCACAGTTTGTTCTTTGTGCAGTTTGGTGTATTTAACTCTGCTTGAACAATCAAAAGAGATTGGTCAGTTTTACTCCCCACCTCACCCCCTCACCTCATCCATCAGCCCGTGTTGTGTTTTGTGCCTGCATTTCTTCAGCCAAAATTACAGATAGACTAGGCCAGAGTTTAAGAGGTATGTGTCAGCAATTGCTTTATGTACATATGGTCAATATACCTGGACAAGTACAGCTACAACATCCTAAGACCACTAGGAAACTTAAATTAATGCATGTCAATCTATTCAGTAATGATTCACACTGGGAACATATTACAGCTTTGTTGTGTAGTTTGCATTGGCTACTGATTAGTTTTTATGGTCATTTAGAGCTGTGAATCCTAACATTGTTTAGGATCTGGTTACCCTCTCTCGCCTCATACAATGCTGCTGTGGCAGTGATCAACATAAGGGCTACTGTTTATGGCTGTCAGTTTAAAAAAGAGAGGGATTATGAGGAATATTTCCATAAATTCTGGAACACATTTGCTTACCCCTTGATCTATTGCAAGGTTCCCCTTCCCTCCAGGCTTCTATTAGTAGGACAGGTTTAGAATTTGGATAGACTGAATGAGAGTGGGTTTTCTTTTGCTGATAACTTATATTTTAACAGTTGGATTGATGAGCATGAACAAGAATATTTTTGGATTTTATCCTTTGTTTTCCATACATGTACTAGTGTATGCTGTTCATTGGATAGGTAATTTAGATCAATAAATAATAAGTATTAGACATTTGGATACATCCAGGAATTTAGGCCTATGAATAGTACCCTGTACAAATACAAATTTTGTATCCGCATCTGCATCTGTACCCACAAAAATGAGCCACAGATATTCGCATTGACATCTGTAGATGGATACCTGTGGATATAGAGCAGATATCTGCAAATTTGCAGGGTTTTAGATACAACATTTGTATCTGCATCAGCATCCATATCTGTAAAAATGAACTGCAAATATATACATCCATATCCGCGGGTGTGGATATCTGCAGCTATAAAGCAGATCTCTGCAGATTTTCAGGGCTCTGCCTGTGCAAATCTGCACTTTCAATGGTGCATACCTGACTTTGAAAATGCGTCCCAGTTTCTACGGTACAGAACAAAAGTCCTTGACTGGTGTAGATGAATGTACAGTAGCATTTTATCAATGTCAAAGTGTCTCCATACCTTAATGAAATATAAAGCTCGACTCTGCACTCAACAGTTTATAAATTAAATAAAGAAGAGCACTGGAACCAGAGTGCCTTCTCTGTGACCTTTTATTTTACAGGGACAGATGAGGAGACTGTGTCCCTGGAAGAAAATGAGGTTTTAATATTTTCACAAATATGGGAACCATTTTCAGACTGCTTTGGAGTCACATTTTAAAGTTTATTTTATTTATGTATACATCAAGAGAAAACAAACAAAACAATAGTTACTATTATGTTAGTGAATATACAGTAGTTGAAGTTCCCTGCACATTACCAAATGAACTCAAAGTAACATCCTAAGCTGTAAAGCCCCCAGCTTTCTCCTAGGCCCTCCCAAATCCAATGTGCTCTCTCTGCATTTCTGGCCATTGAAGCTTTTTGGTTTAATTTGCAGTACAGTAGTGTTGTATAAAAAAAAAAAAATCCTTATAAGACAGAAAAGAACAATGTTCCCACTTTGAACACTAACATGTATACTGTATTTTATTTACAAAATCCTCTAGTTATTGATGTTTGTAACTCATCATTGATAGTAACTGATGTGATGGCGTCATTGGTTACCTAGTATAAGGTTGCTTTGCACTTTCTATTTTCAGTTCCTCATAACTTTGTCTAACGTTATCCAGTTATCTGATATTTTCTCAGACCTATTTTCTGCCTCAGACTGAATATATTTTTTAAAAGGTTCAATGAAAAAGTTTGGACAGTTTCAGACAATGAATGTAGACAAAAATGAGTTCATCCCTATTCCTTCTTCCCACTACGCACACACCTCTTTCTTTGAAGAACTCTTGTGCTACCCTGCTTGGCAGCAAATGTTTGAGATCTATGTAGACTCAAAGTCCTACTGAGGCAATGCAAGCCTTTAATAATCTTCTGTTCTGCTCCCTCAGATTCACTTTCAAGTGCAGCGTATATGGTTGTATATCTGTCTAATTCAAAGTCAGAACAGGAAATAAATAGGTTCTGCTCTCTAGCAAGAGATAACTACTAATGCTCATTTATGCTTGTGTATCACACATCTACATTATAATGGACCCTGCTTCATGGATACTGCTTTAAGCAGTACTGCATGGTTTATACTAAGGATATTAAAATGCAGTTAATTGACTAGTCGACTAGTCAATGGAATTCCATTGACTAGTCGACTAGTCGATAGGCACTTCCGCGTTCTTCCTTTGAAATGTACAAGAGCCCCTGTGGGGCTCTTGTACATTTCAAAGGAGGAATGTGGAATTTCACGCACATCCTGGGGCCAGCAGGAAGTCCCACTGACTCTGGGCTGCATGCAGGTGCCTGCTTTGAAATGCACAAGAGTCCCCAGCGGACCCCGGGTTCCATGCTACATTGCATGTCGCTAGGATCCCGGGGTAAGCTGGAGAGTCCCCAGCTGACCCCAGGTTCCGTGCAACACTTCCCCGGAATGTGGGTTCAGCTGGAAACTCCCCAGCTGATCCTGGGTTCTGGGGAAATGCTGCAGGGGAGCCTGGGATCAGCTGGGGAGTTCCCAGCTAACCCCGGGCTACACGGCTGCTACTTTGAAAAGCCGCCTGGGGGTTTCAAAGTGGCACACCACTCTGTGGCACTGCCACTTTGAAGTACCCCCTTCCGGCCCCCTTTGCTGCCTCTCTCTCAGAGGCAGCAAAGGGGGGCAGGAAGTCGACTAGTCAAAATACTATCCGATAAGCAAATGCTTATCTGATAGTCAAATAGTCGACTAGTCTTTTACATCCTTTGTTTATACACAAAGCTATCGAACAACATCATTTGTTCCTTTTTTGTATTCTCCCTTTATAAGAACAGGGAAGTGTGTAGGGGGGTGGAAACTGCCCCCTCCCTTTTCTAGACTCCTTTTCAAATAACCACCAAAGCTCTCATCCTTCAGCCGCACAGAAGGACCTCTGTACCTGCACAGAGCTGTCCTGAAGTGAGTACTGTCCCGTACACGATCTTTGCCTACTGTGATGGGCATTCTCAGGGTGCAACCTGCGACACAGGGGTACTGCTGAGCCCTGTGTCTCACCAGCCTGGGCTCCTTCTCTCACTGTGATACTCTGACAAGAGGCAGTCCTCTTTAGCTCCTGCATTCACAATTCACAGGCAGGGACACCCCCAGCTGAGTTACAGGAATGTTCTTGCCAGCCTCTCATGAACAAAAAATTGAGAGGCTCCAGCCAATTCTTCATGGCTCCCTGGCCTTGCACCCCTGAACTATAATATCCCATCCTGATCCAAGCCTGGCCAATATAAGTTTATTACTCAGTCTGCCACTTCTACAAATATACTCAACATGAGAGACGATGACAGTACACACAATTCAACAGGATATTAACGTTCAACAGATCAGTACTTTCAGAGAGATACCTTACAAGACATGCTTTGTACAAGTGTATCATAATTATATCACCAAGGTATATATAGAAGTTTCAGGGTGTTGCTCTGGGATAAAGAGTGTCACTGGAGTGCTCAATATGGACAAATGGATCTGCCCAGGCAAATATAGTTGTGGGACTGGGTCAGTCCTCTGTGCCCTTTGTTCTCCAGCCTATATATATTAGTAACACTTCAAAATAAAACATTCTCATCTCAATATAGATTTTAAAAATTCGAGAGAACTGAAACAACAGCACAGAAAAGCAAGGCAGGGACTCTCAGACTTAGAAAACTGAACATATTTCTCAATTTATAGTCCAAATCACAATTTCCAGGTTCAGCATCTTCTCACCCCCTTCTAGATCAAAACACTCCTCCACCTGCCACCCACAATGATCTGCTTCCCCATCTCCCAAGAGCCAGCCTGTCTATCCATCCGCATTTGTGGTCCCTCCTCCTTGTGCTGCTCTCCTCTCTTCATTCCATCACTCCTGCTTATTTCCCCCACAGCAAATTACTGTGGTTAATCATCATTTTGCACAAACTACAGGCAGGGGGAGAAAGCAGGAGCAAAACAATTAGCAATGAAGGACTTCCACACATCAATCCCAACACGCAGGGTTTATGAGGGTGAGATGGTAGAGGGTGATGACAGTTAGCTGAGTGTTTACAGAAACTGTGTTTTTATGCTTCCTTTATATCAGCCTGGGGAAATTCTGTTTTACTTGTCTTGGGTAGGAAAGTAGAGTTTTGGGTCTAGGCTGATAAATTATCCTGACATTCTTGCTAGGCCACCTTATGTTAATTGTTAAATCAATATTTTTGTTTAATTTATGTCACTCATTTGTTTTGTTTCAGTATGTTAATTGGATGATGATTCCAAAATGCATAATATAGTGCTGTAATGTGGGGCTGGATCGCAGCTA
This sequence comes from Rafetus swinhoei, assembly GCA_019425775.1. NCBI lineage: Eukaryota > Metazoa > Chordata > Testudines > Trionychidae > Rafetus > Rafetus swinhoei. The sequence continues at coordinate 105,944,666 of CM033440.1, forward strand.
ACCTTAATGTTGCCACAAAGGCTACGTCTAGACTGCAAGCCTTTTTCAAAAGAGGCTTTTTCGAAAGATACTTTGGAAAAAGCTTCTTTCAAAAAAGAGCATCTAGACTACAATCAGTACTTTCGAGAAAAGCAAGCTGCTTTTTCGAAAGAGAGCCCCCAGGCAGTCTGGATGCTCTCTTTCAAAAAAGCACAGTTTGCATTACATAGCCTTTTTAGAAAGAGCACTTTTGAAAAAGGCGTTATTCCTCGTGAAATGAGGAGTACGCCGTCGAGAAAGAAAGCTGCGTTCTTTCGATTTAATTTCGAAAGAATGCGGCTGTAGTCTAGACGCAGGTGAAGTTTTTTCGAAAAAAGGCTACTTTTTTCGAAAAAACCCTGCAGTCTAGACACAGCCAAAAGGAAAGTAGTAGCTGTAAAGATTTCATGTTCCTACATCTCTGGTAGATAACAGGTAAGGAGGCTGTCACTGGAGGCTAGATGTCTGTAGGGGAGATCTATATGTTACATCCTGAAAAAGGCTGTAGCAAAGTACTTCCCATCCAGAACAAAAGGAGTTGACCTATGAGGAACTGTATTCTCTGAAGTACAATTCTTCCTGGGACAGCATAGCTAGGACCTTGTCTACACTGCCACTTTCCTGCTCAGGGGTGTGAAAAAATTGCACGCACACATCCCGTGCAGCGAGTTACAGCACTCTAAAGTGGCAGTGTAAACAGGCCCCTGGTATCAATGGCATGATCTAACCCTTGGACAATATGTACCAGTAAACAGCAGAAATTAGTGGTGCCAACTCTGGTGATTTTATCACACGTTTCTCAGTATTTCATGGGAATTTTTAAAGCCACAGCTTTTGAGTCGTGAGTACATAAGAATCTCAGCTTTCATTATAATTAAATTAAGTTTGTATCCCTCCATAGTTTCAGAGATCTGTTGTTGTGACCCAAATGTAACTATAAAGGCTCTGAATCTAGAAGGCAAATAAAAAGAAACCTCAAAATGTATTACTTCTATAACACTTGTGATTTTTAAGACAGCCTCATGATTTTGGGGTATCTGGCTCATGGTTTTTGAAATCTTAGGGTTAGTGATACTGAATAATGAAGGAGCTGGTAGTGCCTCAAAGGTTTTAGAAGTGAAGTTATGAAGAGTTTTTGGAGCGAAAATCACGAATTAGCAAGTTTCCGTGCAGGAGAAGAATAAAAAGATTTAATTCTTGTATCCATCAGTCTCCATTGTTCTCTCTGTTTTCCCTTCCCAGATATGACATCATGAATCTGCAGTATATAGAGCCCAACAGTTATGACTATGTACTCATTGGAACCTGGCACGAAGGGGTACTGAATATTGACGATTACAGGATTCAGATGAACAAAAGTGGAATGGTCCGGTCAGTGTGCAGTGAACCTTGTTTGAAGGGCCAAATTAAGGTACAACTGAGGAACTTTTCTCTATATTCTGTATCCAGGAAAATCCACATTAATGAGAGATGAATAACAAGCCCACACTTTTTTCACCAGGTCTGAGAAAACTTGGTTCAGATTGAAGAAGGTGTCTGGCTTGGAATTTTTTTTGCTTTTCAGTTATAATAAATGTATAATAATTCAGGGTTTTTTGCAGCAATATTATATAAAGAATCATAGGTCAACACTTGTAAGAAATCAAGGCCTATTTCTTCCGCAAAAAATGTACTAGCACATGTCCTTCTGTGTCTTCATGTTCAAATGAAGCACTATACCCAGTGTGTATGAAAATACCAGCTTGTGAGCGTACTTTTGGGGGGGTATATTTCTGGAAAATTCTATAGTTACTCAGACTTTTCTAGTTCTATAGACAAAGACTCAAATTTCAGTTTGTGCCACTGATGCAACCTGTAACAATATGATTATTTTGGTCATAGCCCAGCATTTATTATAACTGGTTCTCCTGAGGGGCTGATTTTTAATATGGTGTGCACTGCAGGAGGAAAAATTTTGTCCCATCAACGGCACCTGGGAGAAAAAAATGTTTATTTAGGCTCACCACAGGAGATGTGAAAACACAGGGGAAATATCTATCTGTTTACCAAATAATAGCACTTGTATCTAGCTACAAAGTAATTTGCCACCTGCCATGTCCAGGTGGCATAAAGACAAATCTAAGCAGTATCACAATAATAGGGGCATAGTTAGTACACAAGTATAAGATGCTCCCATGGAGGAAAACCATCCTCCTAAACCAGTTTCCCATTTCTAATTAAATTCAAAATGTGTAAATAAGAAACACTTGCCTTCTCCCCTCCCTCCTGCCCAATGCATCAAGTTTAGAATTTTAGCAAAGGCTTCATAAAATGTCCAAAACACTTGGAGGGAGAACTATGTCAGTATTCATTGGTCTTTAACAATACCAGCCCTAAAGAAAGAAAAGTTTTGAGATTATACAGTGTGTACATGTGTATATATGTGTATGTATCAATGCACACACTCACAGACACACAGCTTCTTCCAGTTCCCATTTGGACTTCCCCTCCACAGATTGCAAAAAGAACTGAAGTTTCTGTACAAAACTCAATAAAACAAACAATTTACATTTTGCAGCTCTGCATGTGGGTGATAGGGAAGATCCTGGAAGAGAGGCAGGATTTTTCCTGCTGTCACATGGAGTAAAAGTCTATTACAGAGTACCTAGGCCAGCACAACTCATTCTTTCAGTTCCATTGGCATCTAGATTGTATTTAATCTACAACCGCATGTTTTACCCCTGACAAGATATGCCCAGGATCAGTTTGGAAACTCACCTGTCCCTCAAATAAAAACTCTTCGGAAGTTTAATTTAAATTATAACTTCTTCTGGGCACGTATACTTCCTGAGTCAAATAGATAGAGGAAGGAAGAATGCAGATGTACCACAAGAGAAGCTGTTGCTGTATTTCTAACCTATCAGAAGTGACACTGGAAATATCCTAGCATACCTTATTCTTGTGAGAGTTCAAGCACAGGTTTAGGCAATAAGGGTGCAAATAGGTCTCTAGATTTTAATATTCACTCACCCTTAGAAACTTTCCTGAGCCAGTGCTCATATTGCACTGTTTTACGACATAGTAGGAAGTGCTGGTCTGGTGTGGAGACTCATGTTCTTTGGATACTGTCTGAAGGTACTTTTTGTCTTGCAGGTTATAAGGAAAGGGGAAGTGAGCTGCTGCTGGATTTGCACTGCTTGCAAAGAAAATGAATTTGTGCAGGACGAGTTCACATGTAAAGCCTGTGACCTGGGCTGGTGGCCTAATGCTGAGCTGACAGGTAGGGAAATCTCCTTTCCATATACATCCTCACATAACAGCATGCAGCAAGACAAGTGTACAGTTGTGTGTAACAAGGCAGAACCCTGGAATATTAAAAGGGCCCTTTAAACACAAGTGCCTGTAAAAGGCAGATCACTCCTTGGACAATATTGCGCCCTCTAGCGCTATTCTGCACAGTGTGGGGAGGAAAAGCCAGGTGAGTATTAATGTATATTCATCAATAGCTACAGGGGCAAATTACACGCTCCGTTTGTGTCACACACGTTCAGTTAACATGAACATTGATAAAAGCACCAAAGTTATGAATTAATTCATTATAATACAATCCTGGCTGGGTTTTGTTACCAGTGATATTGTAGGAGTCAGTGCATCAGCTGATTTATTTGCTATCTTGTCTGTTCGTTCCATCTTGCAACATGGAACATCAGATCAGGGGGTTTGAGGCTGAATTGCAAAACTTCCATGTATTTCCCCACTCTTCCACCAGGAATATCACCAGGCACAGCAGATACAGAGTCCCATCCCACCCCAACCACAGGAGACCCCAGCACACAGGAAATTTCAGGGGTGTTGTGGGGAGTGATGGTGGTGGAAGGAGCAGGGGTCTCAAACTCCCAGCCCATGGGCCATCCCCAGCTAGAGCAACTACACAATCCAGCCTGAAATTCTGGCAGGCTATCAGGGCCTGTCCATTACTGGCCCCCATGCCTCGACCCTTCACTCCATCTCCCTCTTCCCCCCCATGGCATCCCATGCAGCTTTGGGAATCATGGTGGGAAGGGGGCATCACAGGGCAGTGGTAGTGATCAGGCATCCCACACTCCCAGCAATGGCAGGAGCCAGGGGGAAGCAGAGCCACCGTGAGGAGTGTGTGGGGGGGTGCAACTACTGCTGCTGCGTAGCACTAGGCCCCTCCAAAAGCCACCTTCTGGAGGATCAGGGCATCATGAGGGGAGAGGAGAAGGGTGATGACAGGAAGGGGCGGGGTTTGGGGCCCGATAACAGACAGTCTCTCTGCCCTCACTGGGAGTCCCAAGCTGGACTGTGCAATCGCTACAGCTGGGGACAGCCCGCGGTGATATTAATTAACAAATGGAACAATTTACCAAGGATGGTGGTGGACAATTTTTAAATCAAGATTGAATCCTTTTCTAAAAAATACGCTCTTGAAAATATTCTGGGGTAGTTCTATGGCCTGTATTATGTAGGAGATCAAACAAGATGATCAAAATGATCTACAATATATGGGGTACCAGATTTATCCAGGGTACTCATGCTGATTTAGCCACCCCAGTAACACAAAGCAGCTGTAACCCTGCCTATTTGGACAGTTATACTGGGTTTGCAATTGCTTTGATTTGCTGACACTTCACAGAGCAGTCAGTTAGTGTCCCTGCCCTTCTGCTGAGTGTGGGTACGTCTAGACTACAGGCTTTTGTCGACAGAAGCTTTGTCGACAGATACTGTCGACAAAGAGCATCTAGACTACAGCCAGTTCTGTCGACAAAGCAAGCTGCTTTTTCGACAGAGAATCTAGATGCTCTCTTTTGAAAAAGCAGTGTGGATGCAATAGCACCTTTTGTCAACAGTACTCTGTCGACAAAAGACGTGATTCCTCATAGAATGAGGTCTACCGCCATCACCAAAACTGCCGCATTCTGTTGACTTACTGTGTAGACACGCAGGTATAGTTTTGTCGATAAAAGTCTGCTTTTGTCGACAAAACCCTGTAGTCTAAACACACCCTGTACGTTCTGTGTGTATTGAGAATGCGGGTGGTATTTTTACAGAGTAAGAAAACACTTTGACCACAAACTTGAGAAATAAAGTGGTATGTGCTGGAACATGTTGTGACGCCGAGTCGGGGTTCCCCCCAAATCCTACAGCCCCATAGCAGCAAGAACAGTCTCCGCCAGCCAGAGAATAGAGAGGGTTTATTGTTCTTCCAGGATACAGCACAGCATAGATGTGATATTGCTACAGGAGTCTGGGCCAGGATGCCTCAGATCCCTTGGGTTAGGGAGGTCCATCATCCCCTTAGACCTCCAGCTCTCAGTTTAGGCTCACTCCACCCTGTTTCCCAGCCAGCAACTTCCCCTTCCCCCGAAACCTCCCTCCCTTGTTCCCTGCCTGCCTTCAACCGGTTAGGCAGGTTGGGTGTTTGCCTACATGACTTAAGGCAGCCGTCCTGCTGGGCAGTGCTACATGTAGGGGTCAACCCCAGCCCACACACAGCCACCAGTGGTTGCCCAGATGGTATGGCCTGCCCACTACATCACACATGTGCATATTCCCAGCTCTTAATAAAACTTTCTGGAAACAAGATAATACCAGCGGTCTTCATGCATAGGCCAAAGTATTGTTTATCCGGTTGCTGAAAATACATTTCCAGGAGATATTGTATTATACAATAGCTGAGCAAGATTTGGAGGCATTTTTTGTAGTGTAAGGAACTGCTGATGTACCCAGATAAAATACTTTTGGAAAAAGGTATGGCCTAGAAAATTTGATATGTGTTTTTCTAGCTTGTGCAATGCAACAGCAGAAACTTCTTTGCTCGGTAAAGAAGTAAAGTAAGACCATTGTGAAGGATCTGTATGTGCTCAGGTGAAAGACAGTGCTACCAGTTACTCACAGTAGATCACAAGGAAGAAGGTCAAAATAACAACCACTGCCCAAAAATGTCTAAGAAAAGATCTCCATTATTAGTGCTGCAAAAGAACTCAGAAGCTGTTGCAATCTGCTGATTTTTTTTTTCTCAATTCAGTTTAACGGGTCATTTTGTATGTTTTGTTTGCTGTGTGCAGGGATTCCATTTCTACAAGATTTTATTTTAAACCATAGCACCCAAACTATAATGCAACAACCTAACGTATTCCCAGAGAACAGCTGGCACAGAAAAATACATGAAAACCAAAATGGCAGCCAGCATCACTAACAACTTTCACTGTTGAGCTGAGATGGAGTTTTTTAACCTTACTGCTGCTTTCTTGAAATGCAGTAAATAAGTGCAAAACTATTTGGAAAATCTGAGGGAACGACAACCCAGCCTATATAAAAAGTCATTTGATTGACTAAATTCTGGCATGTAGTGCTTATTTTAACCACTTGAGATGGAATGCTCTTTCCGTGCACGCACTACTCCCAACTAAGTTGCTTTTCTAAATCTTAGGTTTGCCTGTTGTGTTCACACTTCACCAGTCACCATATAAGCTAGGCACAGATAGCAAGATTACTTTTTCCATTCCCTTTAAATCTTGGATGATACAATTGTGTAGGGTCCTTAGCTGCTTCCCTCACAGGAGTTTCTTAAATCCTCTGTTTCTTTTAAAATTTCCCAAATGTCTGGTATATTATTTCCTCGGACATATTTGTTAAGGTTTCACTCATCCCACTTCAAAGGCTGAATAACTCTGGTCTTCAGCGGTAGTTAACTGCTTTTTTTTTTTTTTTAAACTGCCAACTGGTTCACAGGAAATCTCCTCACCTGCAAGTTTGCTCAGTAAAATAGGAGTCATAGGACAGGGAGAATTTCTCACCGTTGAACTATATAAACCATTTTTTTCTGAATTTAATTAAAATCAATATTTTGGGGGCTCCTGCCAGGAACGTCCTTTTAATAACTGATGTCATTTGTTTTATCAGAATTTATGGAAAGGAAACAAATGTCTGAGCTAAAACATCCAGTTTCTTCCAGCTTTAAGTAACCAATAAAACAAGACAGGACAAGTAGTTTTATAGGTCTATTACAATATCCATTGTAAAGATCTTATGACTTCAGTTGCATAAGACATGTATTAACAATCACGGGAAACACCTCTGGAGAGTATTGTTGGCCTTATAATATGAATAGCATTTTTAAAAAAATTAAAAATCAAGTAGCCTTCTGCCCTGATAAATATTTCATAGTTAAAGCATAGGATGGCAAAGTAGAAAAAAAAAACCCTAGCCAACTGGTTTTCACTACACATGGTAAATTAACTCTGTTACCTTTTGTTATTACTTTCTATGTCCTGGGTTTTTTTAAAGCTTGCAAACTTTCATTTTACTGCCTCTCTTTCCTGTTTGTCTTGTTTTACACAGCTTTCTTACCCCCATGTGTCTCTCCTTCCCATGCCAGTCTGTGAGGGGTTCGGGGTGCGATCACCCCCTCCCAAGGCGAGGGGGTCAGCGGACCCCTGTGGCCCCTCTTCGTCAGTACCTGCTCCGGTCCCTGCCCGAGAGTCTGGGCAGTTGGGTGCGATCACCCCCTCCCTGGGAGGAAGGGGGGGTCTGCGGACCCAGTGTGTGTCACCCGTCCCTGCGGGATGGGGCCTGGGCCCCGCTATCTGGTCTCCCTCGCTCAGGGAGTGCCACGATCCTGCGGTGTGCCCGGGCCGGTGTTGCTTGGAGCTGACGGCTCCTTCGGGAGGGAGGAGACCCGGTCCCGCCTCTCTCCGGGTCCCAGCCCGGGCCCTAAGCGTCCGGGCTGGCTCGAGCCCCAGCGTGGCAGGCGGGGTTATCCCGCCCGTAACCCGTCGACCCACGGGTGCCAGAAGGCTTCCCCCCGGGCTGCTTCCCCCCTCCTCCCGGTCTCCCGGGACGCGTTGCCGTTCGGCCGGGCTCACCGTATCTCCGGGGGTCGGGTTCGAGGTCGGTCCGCGGGGAACCCCGGTGCCAGCTGCCTGCCGAGCCTCCGGCCCCAGCCGGTCTCTCTCCGGGTGCATCGGTCCCTGTCCGGTTCGTCGTCCGACCCGGGGCTGGCCGCTCGCCAGCCGTGGGGGCTGCCCTGGGAGCCCAGCGGTGGGGGTGGGCCGCCTGCCGGGCCCGAGTGTGTCCCCGGTCCGTCCTGGCGACCGGGCCTCTAGCGCTCCCGTCTCCTCCTCTCTGGTGGGAGGCTCCCCCTTCCTTCCAGCCGGCGAGCCGTTTTCAAGCAGCCCGCCGGACGTGACGCGGGCGAGGGGCCCCGCCCCGTGACGCAGGCGGCGCGCCGACCGCGCTTCGGGCCCAGCTCGGGTGCGTGGCTCCTCCCCCCGCCCCACCGCAGAGGGGATTACCCTCTGCCTGCCGGCGCAGGCGCGCGGCCGGCTTCTGCTTTGCCGGCCGCCGGGGCCGCGTCTGCGGCGCGGCGGTGCTCTGCCCGCCGCTCTGCCTCCTTCCCTGCCGGCTCGGCCCTTCCCAGTGCGGGCTGCCGGCGGCCCGTCACACAGTCAAAGCACTCCATTAATGTGAGTAGTTCATGACACCACGGCCGGATGTCATGGAATGTCCTTAGCCCAAAGAGAGCATGTTGTGGCCCACTGGGCTTGTCTGCACTCAGAAATTGCACCAATGTATCTAAACAGATTTCTTTGTCTTACACGCACTCTTAAAGCTAACTGTGTGTGTGTAAAGGCACTGTTGAATCATGGCCAAGGCATTGAACATGTTGCCTATGCTGGAGGAATGAGAATATGGCTCGGTGATACTAAATTCAGACTATACTAGGCTCTTCTAGTGCCCAGATCAGTGCTGCAATACTGGCATACCAATCGAGAACAAAGCTTTGTTTAATATTAATCAAAATGCTTGGTTGCTTCTGACTATTAATCTATTATACAAGCAAAATGGCAGCTGATTCTAGTTCTCAGAACTGCTGTGGCTGTTGGCCACAGGCTTCCAGGCCTAATTAACATCTTTATTTTCAATTCCATTGCATCCTGCACACATGGTAAGAGGTGCCCCTCACCTCGCCACAAGAGCAGGGAGTGTACTTGTTTTTCTTTTAAACCAGTTCCTTTAGCTGCAAAAAAATTAGCACTGCTGTTGCTGTTGTATTAGGCAGTGCAGATAGTACCACCTATGTCAAGGCTGCCCAATGCTTTTGATGACAAGACCCTGTTTTTCAGTTGCTTATACATTTGCCAATCTTTAACTATTCAGGCTGAAATTGCCCATGCAATTTTGCTTTTAATCTGTATTTTGGTGAACATTTCAGCAAATGTGGGTCATCTGTTTCTCAGAATGAACATTGGGGAAATATGTTGACTGGGCCATGTTAAAAAATTCTCACATCTGTTTCACTGAGACCTCCACACTCTGGAGCAGGGACTTGAAATTTGGTGTGGTGGCATCACATACTATGAGTCTCTGAAAATATCAGTGTGCACATGCTCAGTAGAGACCTCTCCAAAGTGTCTATTAGTACTGAACATGCCCCCCCATTCCAAGGTTTCATGGATAGAGGTCTTTTCTCAACAATTGAGCCTCCCAGCACCGACGGGCCAGTGTGGTGCCAGACACCATAACTGAGAGCAGCAAGGCTGTCTCCCCTGTGCTCTCAATGCTTCCATTGCTGCTTCCCAGGCAAGGAGGAGGACAAAGGGAAACAACACAACTTCATTGCACAAGTGTGAGGAGCTGGGTTAGGGAGGAGAGCACAACTTGAATAAGAGGGTCAGTATGCAAGTGGAGCCAGGTTTCCTGGAGGGAGGTTTCCTGGAGGGAGGCACTGAGATGTGAAGCTTGGACAAAGAGCCACCAGAATGAGGAAGTGGGGAACTAGGAGATGGGCACAGATCTTGGGGTGGGGGGCAGGTGAAAGACTATTCAGAGGAACTGAGGTGGGTAGGGTGTCTGGGACTAGAAGGACGACGGGCTGGAGGGGCTAAGTTGTCAAAATGAAGGTTACCTGCTGTATTTCTGGTACTTCCTATCTTCTAAGTGTTTGACTTTGCAGCCTTAACATTCTTGTAATTTAATTGTAGTTTTATCCAAAGTAAGTCCCATTCCTTACAACTACTTGTATTTTACTAGGATTAGGTGATATCCTTTATGTCTGTTTTCAAATACACACATACCTTATGGATTTGACATTAATGTCATTGAATTCATATTGTCTTTAGAGGAGAATGTGTGAAGGAGCATGAAGGGAAAAAAATTAATGAAAATATAGGGAGAAAATGGAGCGGAGATCTAGAGAAGTGTAAACAGACACTGTAAAGAAACAACAAGACAGAAACATTTTAATGAAACTATGCATACACACACACACACACACACACACACGGTTACATCTGTCATGTAGGGGTACTCAGTTGTTCCAGTCTAGCTTTTAGTAGTGTTTCTAATCCACATAAATAGGCTTGCCTTTGTCTAAAAAACAAATGAAAAGCATTTTTGTTTTTTTATTTTTAATAAAATCATGAAATAACCCCTTGAAAAATGAGTTTAAATTACATTAGCTTTGTGAATATACAAAATTGTTTGCAGTTTGAAACCCTTGAACTCCCTATGAAATCTTCCAATCCTTGCCCATAATTGTTGATAACCATCACTTTGCTGTTGTAATAGGTAGGGAGAGGGTGTGATCTTAGGAGCAAGGATTTCTGGGGTTTGCCTCCAAATTATTCAGTTCCCCTTGGAAAGTCAGTTAAACAATTCAGGAGTTTCTGGTTTTGGGTGCTGAGTGCAATAAGGACACCTCAAATTGACAGGTACTTTTTAATGTACTTAATCTTAACCTTTCTGTGCTTTAGCTCAGTCATCTGTAAAATGAGTATAATAATCCATGCCACATTGGTTACACTAATGTTTATACTTTAGTTTGGCACCCAGAAAGCAGTTTATCCTTCTAGCATGTACTCTTCTAACACTTTGTTTCTTTTCTGTATACCACAGGCTGTGAACCCATCCCTGTGAAGTATCTCCAATGGAGCAATATAGAGTCTATCGTGGCTGTGGTCTTCTCCTGCCTGGGGATTCTGGTCACCATGTTTGTCACTCTTATCTTTGTGCTCTATAGGGACACCCCTGTTGTCAAATCCTCCAGCCGGGAGCTCTGCTACATTATCCTTGCTGGCATCTTTATGGGTTATATCTGTCCCTTCACCCTTATAGCTAAGCCCACCGTCATTTCCTGCTACTTCCAGCGCCTTCTGGTGGGCCTCTCCTCTGCCATGTGCTACTCTGCTCTAGTGACCAAAACCAACCGCATTGCACGCATCCTGGCAGGGAGCAAGAAGAAGATTTGCACCAGCAAGCCACGCTTCATGAGTGCTTGGGCACAGGTGGTCATTGCCTCCATTTTGATCAGTGTGCAGCTGACGCTGGTGGTCACACTAATCATCATGGAGCCCCCTATGCCTATTCTCTCCTATCCCAGCATCAAGGAAGTCTTCCTGATCTGCAACACCAGCAACCTAGGTGTCGTGGCCCCAGTGGGCTACAATGGACTCCTCATTATGAGCTGCACTTATTATGCCTTCAAGACTCGCAACGTGCCCGCCAATTTTAATGAGGCCAAGTACATTGCCTTCACCATGTACACCACCTGTATCATCTGGCTGGCCTTTGTGCCTATTTATTTCGGGAGCAACTACAAGATTATCACCACCTGCTTTGCGGTGAGCCTCAGTGTGACAGTGGCCCTGGGGTGCATGTTCACTCCCAAGATGTACATCATCATTGCCAAGCCTGAGAGGAATGTCCGCAGTGCCTTCACCACCTCCGATGTGGTGCGTATGCACGTTGGGGATGGCAAGGCTCCTTGTAGGTCCAACACATTCCTCAGTATATTCCGAAGAAAGAAGCCAGGTGCTGAAAATCCAAAGTGAGTAATTGGTTGTATGCATGTACATGTCTGTCTATCTCTTTCTCCTGTTCTCTTTCAACCTACCATAGATTGCTGCATTTGTAATAAGGTATGTAATGTTATTTCATCTTGGCTGTGGTCATGAAGGAAGGCTGGGGTAGTTCTAGAATAGTCACCCACCCTTTTCTGGTTCTCTCTCACATTCTGAAGGTAGTTTTGTAGGTAATCCCTCTTTCATGCAGGTAACCAATGCTCCCACTTCCGGCTGCTCACCTTTTGGTGTACGTGGTTTGAGTCTCACATACCCATTTAAAGTGCATTACATTATCGCCCAAACTGAGGTGCAAGTGTATTAGAAAAGTGGACCAGAAATCTGTGTGTGACTTATCGATCACACATACCCATGAAATAGCCACTGGTGCCTGTATGTGAAAGTGCAGGGTCTTTCATTCATCCCCTTAATAGCCTTTTATGAAACTCTGTTCATGATTGTCATCAAACTGTATCCCTCCATATTGTGTGTTGGCACTGTTAGTTTGAGTAGTCCCTGTTTCCAGTACTAGAGTTTGCCTCACGGAGTCACAAGAATTAAATGATCATGATGACAGTTTTCCATTTGTAACCTGCTTCTCACTAATAATAGAAAATAACTAAGCTACAGGAGAGAGGGAAAGAAAGAGAGAGAGAGAGAACTGTTATTTCAAGTAATGACTCTCTGTGAGCACCTGTCTGAACACTAGCGTATTTTTTTTTCCTATTTCTTTAATAGTATCATAGTTTTGCAAAAGCAACACAGTACAGGACACAAACATAGATACCATTATTTATTCTCGGATCTGGACTTATTATACTCCGGTCATCTGAAGAAGTGGGTTTTGCCCATGAAAGCTCATGATACCATCTACATGTTTTGTTAGTCTTTAAGGTGCTACTAGACTATTTGTTGTTTTTTAAGTTTTTACTGTTACAGACTAACTCAGCTACCCCTCTGAAGCTATAGATACCATTGTTAGAGTTGTGATCAAAATGTTAAAAAAAAGAACCAAAGGAGGTAGTGTCCACATTTCAGAGCTCTTTGATAGCATCAAAATTGAATGATCAGTCCATTTGTCTGTACTGAGACGTCAATAGGTTTGTTGAAGTCCTTCGTGTTGGTTTCACTTCACTTTGCCCAGGAACCATTTTCATAACTCTCTGAGACACAAGGAGGATACAACTAAGACCACATAAAACCCTTGCTGTGATCAATTTTGCTTTCATGCTATATCCTTACTCCTTAATTTATCAGAAGGCAGGGGGTGGAATAAAGGACAAGCATAAACAGTGGGAATACAAACTCAATCAAGGAAGAAATAATTAAGGAGTACACACACACATGCAAAGAAAGAACTAAGAATAGCAGTCAGTTTTTGAGAGACCATCTTAAATTTAGACAATGTGTTCTGGATTGCAATATACTATCAAAATACTGACCATTGCAAGCCACAGACTTGTTGTCTTGAAGACAGGTTGATATGGCAATCTAGTTCTCAATGATTCGGTAGAAGATATATCAGGTCTTAGATCTCTCCAAGAAAACTGTAATTCATTTGTTGACTCTATCTACTCTTTGATTCAGGCTGCCAGAAGAGATAGACTGGGTGTTTTGCACACTAAACAAGTTTGACAGTTTAGTTCTTTGTTGTGCTTTGTTGACTTTTCTTCTAGCTTACTAAAAATAGAATTTTTGAATCTATTAAGGGTTTATAGCTTTAAAGAATGGAGAAGGAATTTACATTTTGAACAGAATTATATTCAGAGTTTATAAAAGCAAAATTAGAGCCAAGCATATAATACAAGAACATTTCTCCTCATTAGAAAACAGCTTTCTGAACTGCATTTGTACCTTATAGAAATGATAGAAAACTTAGCTAAGCACTACCAAATTTGTTGGTTGCATATCATTTAATATAAGTATGTCTTGACATTTAATTCTTCTCGACTCAGCATGTGTTTAGTTATATAGAACAAAAAGTCCTTATAGCAAATTCAAACTGTGTTCTGAACTAAATGTTCATTAGTCAGTTAATATGCCTTCTGTATTTTGTGCATAGTCAAGTTTCTGGATCTTTTACATGCCAGAATGCAACCTCTCGATTTGCTAGTGTTGCCTGCTTCGTTTATTTTAGCACAGAAGTGGGAGCATTCTGTTTCCAAATACAAGACGTAGTCGTTTTGCATACAAGAAGAAGGTTTTGGTGGTGAGGTGACAGGGCATCAGTAGTTTCAGGATTTTGGAAGCTGCTCAAGCTCCCGGTAGGATCCATTTGCAAAGTTTGCAGGGACAATGAGTGGGGAGAAGATGTAGGCTGACCCTGGGACCGCTGATGATGAAATCGAGGGAAGCAGCTGAATTTACTGGAGACTTTGAATCTGAAATCTAGCTTGAATGTGTGAAAAAATGTTTGAAATAGAAATGCGGTCTAGAAGCATATTTAATGCCCAAAGGACTTGCACCCTGGCTTCCTTCCAGCTCCTCTCCTTTGCCTTTCCAGGTTCAGGGTTTTATTTTCAGCTTTCCTCCCTTTGCTCTGCTGTGCAGACCCTTTCTATTGGTCAAGCTGCTCTGCTTGATGCTGTAAATGGAAAATTATGCTTGCTACTTATAAATGGTGAGCAGCACTTTTTGGAGGGACCTTTATATCAGTTTCTTTCCTCTGTCTCTCCTCGTGTTTACTTGTTATGTCCTCTCCCATGACTATAATTTACAGGTGCAAGTAAAACTGATATAAGCCAGGTTAAACCAAGGTTTCTTCACCAAGGAGAAGAAAACATAACTGACAGCCAGATGTCACAGCTGAATTGATTTCTCCAGGACAAACTGCATAATAGTGATCATCTTCATCAAAAAAGAAAGGCATACTGTCTTTGCTAATTTCAGCTGATCTGTTTTCTTCAGATGAGTTACAGCCATGGTGTCCAACCAGTTCTGAAGCAGTAGCCGCTATAGTGGCTACTGCTATAGCGAACTAGCCACATTCAACCGGCCAAATAGCCACATTGTTCAAGCCAACTAGCCACTCTCAGCCAGCCAAATAGCCACATGTGGCTAGTGGTTAGCATGTTGGACACCATGGGGTTTCAGCATAGGATCTGGAGGAGATGAGCACTGTCTCTCACTGGCTAAGTTAAGCCTATTGACTCTCGCTGAAGTTCAGCAGATGTTGAGGGGGGACCTGGCTGGAAACTTTTCATCAGAATGCAAAGTGTTTTCAGAAAATGCTGATTCACCAAAATCCAGACTTTTGGCAAAAACAGGTCCAGTTTCGATTAGAACACTTCTCAGGCCCCAGATGTAATGGGACAGGAGAACTGCTCCCCCTCATAGACAGACTGCTGCTGTGTTTGGGTCCCAACATTGTGGACCTGTGGATTTCTAAGTTTCCTGATCTGAGCAAAGTCCTGGGACTCTCTCTGGCTTTGGTTATCTAGGCAAGCTTTCAGGATGCAGATCCCCAATATAGCACTTTCTTATCAGAACAGATGTGAATCACCTGCCTAGGACCTCTGGCTAGTGCTGGCTTCCCCAGACTTCTCAGTTGCTTAAACACATCCTTTTCCAGAAATCCATCCTTTTAGGCACTGTGATGTACAGTTCATCTCTCCAGGGACACATGATAGTTAATGCACATAGCATGCAGATTTTGCCAAAGGTTCCAGAACTACTTAGGCATGTGGCAAATCTCCAAAAGGCATATTTTTGGAGTTTAATATACCCACCCTACACATCCTCTAATTATATATACTATGAAAACTTATTTTATGTACATTTAGATGAGGTATAATTGGTAGGTGAGGTGAAACAATGGTACCCAAAATGAGTCACTTTTTGCACAGTTCCAGAAACATTGTTGAATACAGTATTTGCGGTTTTAGTTCATTTCAACATCTTCATATGGTGCTTATAGGTGAAAGCTACCAAACAACAATGTATTAAAAGATTTGTATTCATTTTGTATTATCAGGAGGCACAGGTAAATACAGTGCTTGCGGTCCACCAGGGGCTAATCCAGGTGATCTGCATCCAGTTTAGTGCCCCCCTGCACTAGTGATTATAATAGTCCTGTATATTTTCAACTGATATTTGCTGATCATATCAGTCTCACAATGAAGGTTGTGCATTAGTAGCAGTTGATTGTGTGCCCATAATATGTACTGCATAGTGATAGATATAAATGTTTATGAATTCCTAATGTAATGCTTCTCCATTTATAAGGTTTCGTACATATAATGTAGCATCTAGTCTGCCTGGTGAAAGGTTTTAAGTTGTAATTGCCTATGCACGCAGTACCCACCTTTGAAATAGTCTAGGAACTAGCTTTTTAAATCAGTGACACTTATGCCCAGATCTGTATTAGTGTTAGAGACAAAACTACACAGCTTCATAGTAAGCTGTGAGAGAAGGAAGCAGCCTAACAAGAAGCAGTTAAGGCAAAGTCCACAAAGAAGTCCTGGCCTCTGCACTGAAGAGGGATTAAAAGCATGTTACAGCTCTCACCAACCACATCATCAACAATATGGCAAAACCACCAGCTCCTGAATCACAGCCAGAGGTGTTTATCAGCATCCCTACTAGACTCTGGGTAACATCAGATGTCTCTACAGAAAATAGATGTTGGTGAAAAATAAATGGAGAGGTTTATGAGAGGTGCAGTTGATTCTGATGGGGCATGTAGTTGTCTTCAGCCAACTCAAGAAATCTGGCATCAAAACATTCGCTGACAGGACCAAGATGATCAAATTTAAGCCTCTCAAGGAAGGGACAATCACAGCAGCTATCAATCCAGAAAATGTTTTCCACGGAGCCAGGGCTGTCCCTAAGGGACTGCGAGGTCTGGGGCAACCCCCCTGTGCAGTCCACCCCAGGCATTGCCTCTGTCCTTGCTCTGCTCCCACCATTCCTGCAAACCCCACCCCTACTCCATCCCACCCTACCTCTTTCCACCCTGCTCTGCCCCTTCTGCCCCATTGCTCTACTTCCCCCAAGGCCTCTCCCCCGAGCAATGTGACCTGGTGGATTTTTGTGGGGGCCTGGAACCAGCAGCAGAGGTAGGGCCCCACCACACTCACTGCCACAGTGGGAAATGGAACAATCCAGCCCCAGCCCACTCCACTCCCGCAAGCCCAGCTTCCAGCCGTGTCGCTCAGTGGAGCAGAGTCAGCTGGGGCCAGGTCATTCTGCTTTCCAGGGCTTCTGCCACCATTGGTGAGTTCAGTAGCTTGTCCAACCTCTCCTACCTATGCTCACCTCCCCTTCTTCTTCCTCCCCCCCCCCCCCCCCGACCCGGGTAATCCCCTAGGGTAGCTGCTCCAAGCCATCATATGGATGGGACAGCTCTGCACAGAGCCCTACCCTCAGCATGATCCTTCCCTGTGTCATTGACTCCTACATATGTCTGTGTCTGGAGTTAGAACAATCTTCCATGCACAGAACTGTGTATGAGACCAGACAATGAAGACAGCTGTTGAGATGAAGAAAATTATAATGATCTTGACTACTAAGATTACTAGTGCTATTTCTTTTCAATGACACCTGTAGAAATGTATTATTATTTTTCTATTTTGCCTGTACATTTCCATTGTGATGCTTCTGAGGATAGGTCCATCAATGCCCATTTGCCAGTTTGGTCAGGGATGCAACCCTGTTGTCCAGCTATCCCTAAATATCCAATGCCAGAAGATGAGACTAGATGACATGGGATGGATCACTCAAAATTGACCTGTTCTGGTTATTCCTTTTGAAGCATCTAGTACTGGCCACTGTTGGAAGACTAGATATTGTGCCATGGGTCTGACCTAGTATGGCCATTCTTACAAGGCCACAACGAAATACAATTATATATCTTGAAATAATACATAGAGTCATTAAATCAACAGTAATGAATGCAGTATTTCAAACTGGTCATTTTAACCCGTTGATGTTGTCAATGTTTATCCCTGTTTCTATGGTAACATCACCATTTGATAGCTCCACTTTATACCTTATCTAAAAATAGACCTAATAAAGTGATGTGTGATGTGTATGTGTGCAAAGAAGGTACATTAAATTGGTCAAAGCCATGTTGTCTACCACTGGACTAATTTGCTCTTTAGTGTAGACAGCACAAGAAATATACAAATCTAGACACCTATATACATTTCCTTGCTTTGTTTTTCTTACTGCTCTTCAGCATTCTTTGGGCTTAGGTCAGAGTCCTATAAGGAGTCCATTAACACCCCACACACACACACACAATGTCTTCTCTTCTGAATCATATGGAACCTTTCCTCTGCAGCCTGTTTCTTTCTTCCTCAGTTATCATGCAATTAAAAAGAACTCATCTGCCACAAAAGTATGACCCTCTGTTCCTCTTTCCTTCCAAGGCTTCTTTCATCTCTGTAAATCCCTCTTCATTTAAAATCCTGCCACTTATATCTTGGTTTTGTTCTGCTTCTGGGAAAATTCCTTTCCTCTGAAGAACCCCATGCAGAGAAGTTTGCGAAAACTGGCTTTATGTAGGATGCAGTTCTCCCCAGGTAGTATCAGTTCATGTGCTGATAGTCTTCAAAGACCAACCAATTCATAAGCAGACATTTAGACAACACTCCTCAGTCTGTTAGCACAAGAAGCATGAGGCAACACAAAGTGTAGTCATAAAAATACATATGGTCCATAAAATCAAACTGGAATTCATACATTATCCATTTCTCAGATCATGAGAGAGAGCGAGAGTGAGTGTGTAAGCATTTTGCCCCAAGGTACCCCAGTGGTTAGGATACTTATTTAGGATGTGAGAATCCTTGATTTAAGTGCTTTGTCCAAATGCAGTTGCAAGGCAGGTTGTAGCATGCTAAAAATAGCAGTGTGGGCACAGTGGCTCAGGTTAGCAGCCTGCGCATAGCCCTGTCCAAGATTCTATATACCTGCTCAGGTGGGTGGATAGCATGAAGCAGAGCACGCAGCAAGAGTTTAGACTTCCAGAAGCAACAACCATGAAAAAAAATTTTCTAACTTGGTCAAAACTGGTTGAATTTAGGGTGGGTGGGACTCCAACCTCAGCCACCACCCACAGCCACCATCCACAGTGACCATCCCCAGCCCTACCTTCCAGGGGTGCCAGCTCCGTCCCTTGGGAAGCGAGTGTTGGGTGACTTCTGAAACTATTTCCCTTTTTGTTCAAGTTCTTTCACCAAACCATCAATATGCTATAGTTTTGGATACTTTTTTTAAAATTAGAAACCTGTTTTTTTAATAGAACTACCTTTCTTGAAAGATCAGTCTTGAAAACTGCTGACCCCTGTTCTGATCAAATGTTTTAAAAAATGTGCCAGACACATCCAAGCATGGAAAATTTGATCCTGAATTATTACAGTCATAATCAATTGAAAGTGGAGAGTATAAAGGACAGTGTTGGTCAATTTGGTCAGCCTTAATAGGGGCCACTACGGTATCCACTATAAAAAACATGGATATTAAACTCCTATCCAGTGCTCTGTAACATTGTTCCAACCTGAAATGCCTATGGTATATTTTCAAGTGTTTTCTGTGGCCTAGACTATAATTTAGTCAACAACCTCTGAGTTAACTTTAAAGGGCTTCTATATAGATTAGTGCTTTGTGTAGATTTTTATTGCTATGCCAGTTCAGTACGGCTCCTTGCATCATATATGAAATGGTAGGTTGGCCTGCCTTGCAATTTAGAAAATCAATGCACTTGGATAAGTTTCTTTTATGCCATAATAATTGCAAACACAAGAAGGCAACTCTTTATTTCAGCAGTTACAGCCACTGGAAAACACATAGTCTGAAAGCAAGTACTAATAGAATTAAGATCCTTAAGTCTCATGTTGCTGCCTTCTCAGTTAGGGCCATAAACTGTGTTTAGTCTTCATGCACACCCTGTTAATGCTCATTGGGCAAAGCCAAATCACTGTGACATGGGCTCTTTGAGGAGGGTGATGTAAAAGGATCCTGGAAACAGAGTAGGAATACAAAGGTCACAAGATATTAAATCACAATGGAAAAGAATTAAAGAACAAATTGATTCTTTAAAAAATAAGAATTAGCAAGACTTATGTGCCTGATCCCACACTTAAGTATTATTTATATTATGGTAGCATCTCAGAACTCTGGTCGTGAAGCAGAACCTCCTTGTTCTAGGAGCTCTCTGAACAAAAAGAACCTCTTTTCCTAAGAGCTTATAAAGTATAAGAGTCAACAGATGGATGCAGACAGACTGAAAGGGGAGAACCAGGAATCAATGACACAATAGTGGTTATCATAACTAGCTCTGGTCTCAGCAATAACACTAATGGCCACATGCTGACCCCTGGTATGTCCACTGTATGCTATTTTGCATTATGTCTTTTGATCCTAAGTACCACAGTTTCAAATAGATGAATTTTTTGCTTTGTTTTCTAATTTGACTCCTCCCTTGGTACCATATTATCTGCAACACTGTCTCTTGTCACTTTAATACTCTGTGTTCAGTGTATTCTTTTATCTATTTCTGTGGCTGCAATATTTGCCAGGAAAGCATCTTGCATTTTCACAAGTATAATGAGCGGTTTAAGTGCCAAATATCTGTCCCTTAACAATGCAAGCACATGTGCCATTGCTAGGAATTACTGAACTTGAACCATAAATGGTTTTATTTGAACATATTGTCTGTGGCAGGTAATGGCCTTTACCCTTTTCTTTCATATGTGTGATATCAATTTCAAAGAAGAAAATTCAGAAAGCCCATTGGGCAAGTCATTCCTTGTCAGTGTATTGATTTAAAAGAATTTTTAAAGCCCCCATGAGAAAGAGAATTACATCCTTCCAAAGGGATCATTACAATTAAAGTGAAAAATGGAAAGACACACACACTGATGCAGTCTGAATCTTCATAATTCAATGACATTCTGTTCTGGCCAGATGGCGGGATTGTTCATTACATTTGAGCAACGTATTTGTGTCCAGTATTGTCTTTGCTTTGGACTTACATTGGCTGTGATAGAATTGATATTGTTCTGTCTAGTGCATCTGGAGAGGGGAACAGAGAAGGGCAATAGTTATAACCAGGTGGTTTATTTCTCTTCCTACACATTTAGTATTCAATAAAATCACCAGAGGTCATGTATGTCCTGTCTGTGGCCTGGCACTCGAACTCTGGCTGGCCATGTGTACAATAATTAAAAAGAAAAGTCCTTAGATACCATTTAATATTCAAAGGGCTTCCCTTTCCTTAACCTGTGAATGGCAAAGGAAAATTGCAACATTCATACAGAAAAAGTGGAAAATATAATTAAATCATGTACAGTTTCTCTGTTCATTTAATTAAATTCTTGTTCCACTGTCTACAGTACTAAAACCAGCTGAGTTAAGTCCTGGAGGGAACAACAAGTTTAAAGAAGCAGTCAAGAAAAAAAATTACTTAAAAAAGCTTCCTCCCGTCCTTTTCTTATAAGAAATATATGGCAGTATTCCAGGAATTGAGCACTGAATTCAGCATTGGGGTGGACACATTATGTAGCAGAGCCAATGTTCTGTGGCCCCAAAGCTGCTTAAGGTTCTACAGAGAAATTCTTCTAATGTAGGGGGAGAGCCAGCAAGTTCGTAGCCAAGCCACATTTGGTGGTCCTAGCGCTTACCGTATAGGAGGAGTTCTTGAACAAATGGACTCACAGATGGAAGGACAGACAGACATACATTTCTAAAATATATAGTAAGATTAACAAGGCCAACAGATCAGTAACTGGCATAATCAGTTTGGCCATGGGTGGTGGGTGGAGCCTCCTTTAGAGGAGATTAGCCTGACTCTGTCCCTTCCACCCCCCTATGTCCAGAGCTCCGAGACCCCCTTTTTCCCCACAGCCAGCGTCCCAGAACTTTCTGCTACCAGTCAAAGCCCTGAATCCCTCTGAAGGAGTCCTGAGCCAGCTGCAGCCACACCATGCTTCCCCTCTCCAGACCCCAAGCTGCACAGAGAAACAGCCTCTCTGCTCTGGAAGACATTTTGCTATGCCCCATGCAGGTGCTGGAGCAGCTGAGGAGGCAGTATTTGCTACTTAGATTCCTCCAGGGACATTAGTGGTCAACCGAGAAAATTGAGTAGCACATACCACCTCCTCAGCTGCCCCAGAAGCTGCATGGGACACAATAAAACAAAAACTCCCCCTTCACCCTCCCCAAACCTCACAATTGGATGGTCTGGCACCCACGGCAACTTCTCCTAAAGGTTTCAGAGCCTTCCCTGGCCTATTATACCTACCACCTGTGACTTGGGTGACCTTACTAATGCACTTATAAAGCAGGCAATGGCATAACAGATATATTTATTTGCAACTTCCTTGTAACAGAGCATGACTCACCATGCTCGGAGGTATCTATTCCTGAAGGAATCTGAGAGAGGAAGCAGAATGGAAAAATCTTCCTTTGGACAAGACCTTTGCTTTGTGATGCTGATAGCAAGTGAAGTATCCTACTGCAATTAGAAAATTCCCACCCCCCCACAAAATTGGCCTTTTTGGGTTGATAGCACAAGAAGTCCATTGAACATCTATGAGCTGTCCATTGTGGCTTGCTTCCATTGGATTGGTCCCCTTCAATTGAAAAAGCTGTCATATAACACCAAAAGTTCTTTTTATTTGTAAGATATTCCCTTCTTTGAAACTTCCCAGACCTGAGCATTTTCAACACTTTCAGTTTCCTCCAATCATATTCACAACTCCACACTGCCACATAATTTCTACAAGAAATAAAGTGAAATAACGAATGGTCTTATAGATGCAGTTTGGCACTTGCACAAGGAGACATGGAAACATTCTTTCTTTACATCATGCTCTTCCATTGCTACTGTTGTGATGTTGAATCACAATATTTAAGTTTATCTGGCTTCTCTGTGGTACTAAACTACAGTGCATTATAAATCTCTATAGTTAAATACAATGATGCATAGATGCACAATTACATGGAAGGGAAGTCTTATGATTAATTAAAATACTCTGTATATATTGGATTGGGAGAGACAGACACAGCACTATGGAAACCCTAAAGAAGTCTATCATCCTTTTGATGTAAGACTCAGGAATAAAAAAACACCAGGTTTAATTTTAATTCCTGCTTGAATGAATAGCTTGTTCCTTTTCCTTGTATTTCTATATATGTTTGCATTTATTATATATCTTTTTTTTAATTCCACAAGAGAAAAATGCAGTCATAACATCCCAAACAAGTATTTGAATTTGGTTTGGAAAAATATACCCATTCAGTAGTGACTTACATAGACAATTGTTTTTTATCTTTACTAGGCACTCAGGTACAACATTGATAGGCAAACTAGGTCAATCTAGTATGAAGAATTTCATGCTATTGCATTTAAAATCTAATTATCTTTGGCCCAGTCTGCAAATCTCCTAAAATCAGGATTTTATTTTGAGAAGTTACTAGTATAGATCATAGTTTTGGGTGGGTCAGAAATACCATGAAAACAGATCCTGCTCTCCTGTAATTCAAAACAATTCAAACAGAATTGAGAGCTGAAATATAGGAGTTCATGAAAACTTACTTTAAGATGTTTAAATTTGAGACTGTCTTCTATCTCCTTCCTCATCCCCAGAGGTAGTATGTTTCATCCCTGTGCTTTAGTTATTCACACATTCCTGGCAAAAAACAAGTATAACTGTGACACATTTCATGAGGTCAAGGTAATTCTTGTACTAGTACTTGCTAGACTAAGCCACACATTGGAAAGTCCTGAGATGTGTAATCAGTAGGGATCTCTCAGCCTATGTGTGATTTCATACATCTTTCAGCTAACTTAGAGATATAAACATAAACCTAACACTGAGGATACCATCTGAATTTGTGACAGTCTCTAGAAGATAGTGGGGCTATAAAACACTAATGGAGTACACTTCTCCATATGCTATGGAGTGTTATTTTTTAACCTGTGACAGATGTCTGAATAATGTTCTTATTTTAAGTTATCCTAGTATAGTTCAGTTCATGT
This sequence comes from Rafetus swinhoei, assembly GCA_019425775.1. Classification (NCBI taxonomy): domain Eukaryota; kingdom Metazoa; phylum Chordata; order Testudines; family Trionychidae; genus Rafetus; species Rafetus swinhoei. The sequence continues at coordinate 105,968,510 of CM033440.1, forward strand.
TATTATTGTAACTTAGCCTTCATGGTATTTAACTCTGTCGAAACACAAAGTCTGAGACAACACAGATGGCAAGATCTTATACAAAAGCATGAGGACTGGAGCATGTTTTGTGGTGTGGTATGTCTCTTAGAGAACGGCACGTCTACATTAACGGGAAAGGTCAACTTAAGATACACAACTCCAGCTACGGTAATTATGTAGCTGGAGTTGACATATCTTAAATCACTGTCCAAACAGTGGGAGATTGACAGAAGCAAATGCTCCCGTTGGTTTTCCTTACTCCTCAGGAGTAAGGGAACCTGTGTCAATGGGGGCGCCCTCTCAGTTTGAATTAGCGGGTCTTCACTAGACCTGCTAAATTGAACCCCAGAAGATTGATTGAAATAGCGTCAATCTTCTGCGTAGTGTAGACATGGCCTTAGTGAAGAGAAAGGCTCATCCATAGTCATGCCACAGTTTTAAAGACAACTTGTGGTGAGACTTTCTATTTCCTGAGAAGCATGCCACATGTCACAAAATGCTGCAAGATTAAATGTTTTTCTACAAGTGAATAGCTCTGATGAGACTTTTGAAAGTTTGTGATGGAACAAACACAAGATGGGAAATCATGGCTACATATATGATTGGCCATAATATTTCTTCGACAAGCTTGTGATGTTATCCAGATTTCTGGCAAAGATTTTATGCTGGGCACATAAGGTCAGTCTCAATCTTGTGATGTCCTGTTCATTAGAGAAACAAATACAAACCCATTTTGGATTAGACAGTGAAAAAGTAAAGCTATAACAAACATGCCTGTTGTCACAATCACCCAGATCTGCTGAAGTGAACATTGTTATTCAGTACAAGTAGGCGATGCCCTTATGAGGTTCTGTTTGCACTGGGGAAACTTTCTAAATGCTTCTTATTATTGTTAATACAGGAACATGGGGTCAGCTCCATTAATATTATTGTTACACTCCTAGACCTTGAACTGAGTTAAACGCTGGAGTTGTATTACATCTAAAGAACCCAGACATAGCTTGCACAAGCCTCATTGGGGCTGGGTCTCCCCACAAAACACAAAACTCTCCTGAGACCACACCCTGCTTGCCAGCTGTGTCCCCTTGCATCTTTTCAGCAGAGCTCCAGTCCTTAGGCTTAGAGGGACAGGGAACAGTAAAATTACCTGGCATTTCAGCCAATTCTTAAGAAAAAGACTCACATTCACATGAAAATAATTGACATACATACATAGTCATGTGAGTGCTACACTCTGCCCCTTCCCCCCACTTGTAAATTTAATGTCATCCTGACATTTCTATCAGCAAAATATACCACTAGGTCCATTTCAGTTAGCATATAAGATTCATGGTAGAAGTATGGAACTGAGGCATTGGGCATATGGCAAGCTATTTAAAAATCTAAGAAATAATAAATAACAACTACATGATATTTGGCAGGACCAATATCCATCCTAGAAAGCAATATTGATTCATTTTCTAATGTTACTTCAGTCTTGGATAAAATACAGGATAAGATCCAGAAACAGGTACTTAGGAGGGCATGTGACATATATAAGGTTAATCCCATGGTGCCATCACCAATCCAATAGTTGGATTTAGACAATGATAATACGTGTTTCTAGATGTTAATATGAACCAGTTGTCAGTGGATTGTTCTGATAATCTGTCCTGTTGTGCACTACTAATTTCAGGTTTCGTGGTCTTGTTTTGACATTCATGTCTTTCAGTGGCAGGTGCAAATGTCACTTCAGTCTGATTAGCAGTTTCCATGTTTACAGGAGCCATAACATCCTCATTTCACAAGCGTGGATAAAATTGTTTCTGCTTGTGGATTCAGTGTCTCTGGTACCATCACATAACAGGCCTGGTATATATGTGAACAATGTAGCTGGAGTCGACAAAGCTTAGGTCTACTTATTACTGGGATGATGGGAGAGTTTCTCCCCCATTGACTTATTTTATGGATTTAATTCCAGTGGAATAGTAGAGACAATGGGAGAGTAATTTGTAGGCAATTTAATGGATCTTCACTAGACCTGCAAAAATCAACCTCCATTGGATCAGTTGCTGCAGCTCTGACTCCCCAGTAAGTGTAGACATACAAGTAGTTGATCTTCATTCTTACTATTAGAATAACTGGAGTCTGAATCCTGTCCTTGCTTTAATCTCTTATAGGCTGTCAAACAATTTAAAGAAATTGCAGTTAATAGTGAGATTTAAAAAAATATAGTAGCAATTAAGTTTTAATTGCACAGTTTAACAGTACTAGATTATCAATTTAAATTTATTACAAATATTTTGGGATGTTTTACTACATTTTCAAATTTATTTATTTCAATTGCTACTCATAATACAAAGTATACAGTGCTCACTTTATTATTTGATTACAAATATTTCCACTGTAAAAAATAAAAGAAATAGTATTTTTCAATTCACCTCATAAAAGTACTATAGTATAAAATCTTTATTGTGAAAGTGCATCTTACAAATATGGCCTTATTGTGACTTTTTTTACATAAATACACTCAGAAAGAAAACAATGTAAAACTTTAGAGCCTACAGGGAAGCTTGAAGAGGCATATGAATGCTCAGCATACGTGGCATGTAAATGCTTTGCAACACCAGCTACAACAGTGTCATGTGAACACCTGTTCTCATTTTCAGCTGGCATTGTAAATAAAAATCAGGCAGCATTATCTCCCATTACTGTAAACAAGCTTCTTTTACTTCTTGATTTTCAGAACAAGAAACAGGACTGAGTGGACTTGTAGGCTCTAAAGTTTTACATGGGGTTTTTTTTTAACGCAGCTATATAAAAAACTTCATCTGCAAGTTGTACTTTCACAGTAAAAAGACTGCACTATAGTACTAATATGAAGTGAACTGAAAAATACAATTTCTTTTGTTTATTTTACAGTATAACTATTTGTAATAAAAATAATATAAAGTGAGCACTGAATACTTCCTATTGTGTGTTATAATTGAAATCAATATATCTAAAAATATAGAAAAATATCCAAAATATTTATAAGTTTAAATTGGAAATCTATTATTGTTGAATGGTGCAATTAAAACTGTGATTAATCCTGACTATTTTCTTAATCTAGTTAGTTTGTTTTGCATTAATTGCTTGTGTTAATTGACAGCCCTAATATCTTATTGTGCTATTTTGCCTTGTTCTCTGTGACTTCCTCTGTGGTAGTTTAGAGGGCATTGTTATGTCCAAGGGTAAGAGATCACAGGGAATTAAAATATGGGGGGGAGGTGAAGAATTCAAACAAATCCTTTTCCATCTTTTGCTTTTACTTTGTAGACAAAACTATCTCCTTTTTTTAGGTAATACATGAATTTTATCTTCTCAATAGCATATTCATTTGCCTGGTCCCTCTCTCTGAAAGATTCCTGACAAGTAATCCTTTCCAGAAATAGATCTTTAAGAACATTTTGATGCCAATTCATTAGCTTCTTTTATCTGCTATTTCCATTTCTCAATGTAATCTTTATGGGCTTGCTGGTGATAGAATGTGATTGAACAAACCTAGTGAAGTGATCCACTCTGACTAAAATGTATTTATACCATCCTTTGCTTCTTTCTAGATGCAAAAAATGTATTGATACGATTGTATAGGATTCTGTTGTAACAGCATTAGTTAGTGGAGTTCTAGTAGATTGGTGAGGTTTTACTCAGTGCATGTAGCGATACTAGTGACATAAAGAGGAATATTGAACATCTGCAGGCAATAAAACCACTCTCTCATAAGACTGATTATTCATGTAACTCCTTGATGTCCCATTTCTTTGTGTACTTAATATACTTAATATACTTGCCTTTTATATTTTTCAGATAATACCAGTTGATTTCTTGACTTAGTTTGCTGATAAATTACTCCATGTTTGTCCAAATACAATTAATATTATTCACTCATCAGACTGCAGAGCCTAACACATCCTCCTGTGTTTTCATGATTATTAGGTTTTCATACCAAAGACTTAACAATGAAAAATTTTAGCAAATGCTGATTCTTTTTCTGAACTTCTAAAATTTCTTCCTAATAGACTTTCTGGTAGACAAGATATCTACTGCCAAACAGTTGGTAGTAATTGTTTCCAGCCAAGATACTTTGCCATCTCTTGTATATCCAAGCACTGTAGAATAGCATTAATATAATCTTCGTCTCTCTTGTGCTTTCAGTGTTAGCTTTGCCTATTCTGGTTAGGGGATCATCCTCCACATTAGATTTCCCTGAAGAATATTTCACACTGAATTTAGCTAATTCTGCAACCTACCAGTGTGCTGTGACATTCAGCTTTGCAAAGGTAAAAACACAGACTACTGAGTTATTACTGTAAATTATGAAGGATTGTGCGTAGAGATAGTCATAAAATTTGTCAGTGAAAGTCTGTATTACAGCTAGAAATTCCAGCTTTCATGCAACTGAATTTCAAGTATCCTTAATTTTATACTGTTTCTGATATTTTTTACATTATTCTCCTTTTGCTGTGGCATTGAGGTATAAAGTCTGATTTTTTTAAAATTCCAGTGCTATACATCCTCCAAATCTTCCTGCTCTTCACTGCTTAAGTGGTTTGTTATATTTTTTACTAAAGTAGTTTTAGCTGTGCCCCTGGGTAATTCACTTTCCTATCCTCTACTGTCCTTCCTTTCACTTTCCAGAGAAAACGTTCTTTTTGAAAAATCATTTTTATTCATCTGACCTTCTGCATTCTGTCCTGGAACCATCCATGGCAGCTCATTCATCTCAAGAGGTTTGATCATTGCAATTCCAGGTGGCAAAAATCTTATATGAGTAAGCAGTTTCTCATGTGAGTGCTCCCACTTACATCTATGGGACTGTTTGTGAGAGTCACTGCTCACCTGTGTCAGAGGTTCCCAGGCTATTTTAAGAACTTTTAACTATTCTGAATAAGTCTGCAGACTCGTGCATTCCATTGCATTTCTTCTCATTCTTTAGTTTTCTTCATCCCAGCTTTCATTGGTCAAATGAGCCATCCATGAGACAATCAGACCTCCCTGTTCCTTTGTGAACTCTTTTGTTTCTAAAAAGAATAGTGATGTGTGGAGCAGTTGCCAGCTGAATGTTCAGTTCATTAGATGGTTATGCATATAGGCAAGAGGAGCAGAGCCAAGCCTTCCACCTTTTTATACATACACCCTGCACTAGCAACTGCATGTGATGCCTGAATCTGCTATGTGATAAACATAAACCCTCTGAACTTCCTGCCATAAAGATATACCTCAGGGTTAGGCTGAAAAGAGACTGAGGGATCAAAGAGCAAACCAAAGCTCCCGCTTGACTATAACAAATACTATTTATCAATTCCTCATGTTCAGAAGCACCCAACTGACCTCCAGATGATCAAAGGAAGAAAATGAATAGTGGGAAATTCTGCCACTTTTTTGCTATTTTACCTCTTTGGAGTGAAAGTCTCAGCACAGAAAACTGAAGTGGTTATTTTAAGTCATGATGTTATGACTGAAAGGTGATATTTTCCCCTATGCATATGAAAGTGCAGATTTGTATTTAAAAAAAAAACTTTTGAATGATTCAGGACCATAGATTTGTATGCAAAGCTTACTCGAGTAACAGCTTGATACTCTCATTGTTACCCTTGCCTGCACTCCCAGCACCCTGTCCTACAACGTAAGAATGGCCAAACTGGGTCAGACCAAAGGCCCATTTGTCCCCTGTCACCCATTCCCAGCTTCTGACAGAAACTATCCTTACCCATGTGGACCCTATCCTTACCCATGTGGGCTAACAGCCATTGATGGACCTAGCCTCCATAAATGTATCTAGTTCTTTTTTTGAACTCTGTTATAGTCTTGACCTTCACAATATCTTCAACATCAACAACCCCTTTGTTGCCCTTTTCTGAACTTTTTTCAATTTCATTATATCTTTTTTGAATTGTAACTCCTCCCCCCCCCACACACACACACAATGCAGATTTGGCAACCCAGAAATGTTTTTACCAAATTGTTGGTAAATGTTTGGTACCAAATTCTTCATGTTGGGGGAGAGAAGGAATTTTCAATATACTTCTGATAATCCGATAATCCGGAACCTATGGGATTTAGGTGGTGCCGGATTATCAGATATGCCGGACTATCAGGAGGTAATATAAGCAGGTTATATATATACTGTATACATTATATACTGTATATAAAGTGTTCTTAACCCTTTTTATTGTACATACTGTATACAGTATACTGTAATGTTTTAGTTTTTTTAAGCCTTTTTTACCCTTTTTGCTCAGTTCAGCTGCTGCCACTGTTACCTTGTGACTCATTTTTTGCCGAAGCTCACTCACCAGGCTCTTGCCATTTTGATGCCGGACTATCAGGAGTGCCGGACTATTGGATGCCGGACTATTGGAGTTTTACTGTAATCAGTTTTGTTTCAGCATTTTCAAAATGGATTTTTAAACATTTGAAATGTCTTTTTTGTTTCAAAACTTCCTTCAATTTAATTTTTTTTAAATACTGAAAAACAAATATAACATTTTCAGTGAGAGAAGGACATTGAACTAAACATCTTCATTGACCCAAAATTATTTTATGATTTTTTTTTACTTTTCAGTTTGCCAAAAATCTCAAAATAATGTATTTGACTAAAACAACTTTTGCTGCTGCTGTTTTTAATTTTAATTGCCAGCAGATTGAAACATCCATAGTCTGCAAGTTCTTCTTTGGATGCTACTGCAGTGTATATGATAAATAATAACACTGTCCTGCACATGAGGAGTCTCAGCTAAAGGACAGAAACATTCAGATTGAGGTCTATTAGATAAGTGGAGATAGTAATTCCTGAGTTGTAGATTCACAGCTATACAAAAATAAAATATCACAGATAGCAATTTACACTTTCCTGCAATTTTGACACAGCTGTTTGACTCACAGGATGATTAATTTACACTTAAGGAAAAATATAGTGAGAAAAACAATTCTTCTGTCAGACCCATTCTTCTCAGCATATTTCAGCAGGCCTGTTACTTTCCTGAATTATGAGCAGTTGGCTACAAATATTCTTATGCTTCAAAGAACTTAAAGTTTAGCAGTTAATGGACTTCATTCAGGAACCCTCTGATCTGCTGGGATTTCCTCCAAGGTCTTTTCCTATCAGCTTATTTAGAACTCCTTGACCAATTCTGGAACAATACTTCATCCAATTCAACTCCAACTTGTCACTCAGGTTCAGCTTTTAACTCCTTTTTGCCCAGGCTGGCGAGGCCCAGATGCCACGGTTTTAGGTACAGCAGGTTACCACAGTTGCAATTCATTCCTATTTTGTTTACTATAAATATACTCATAACAATTAGTTGTTTTAGCAAATACTTGTTCTAGCTTGTTCAGCAGTTTCTTGTTCAGGCAAGTCTTGTCTTACTTTGGGCCTGTTCGTATCAGCTAAACCAACCCTACAAGCTCTCTCACAGTCTTCTCTGTGATAGACTCTGTACATGTTGAACCTTTGTCTTTTTAAACACCTTTGTTATGGTATGCCAACTCCTCATCTGAACACACAGTAGGCCTGGTTTTCTGTCTACAGGATATATAAATAACTGGCATTAGCACAGTAGGAGTTAGCTATATCTTGCAGTGGGAGACTACAGCCCTTAATAATGGCATTTTAATCACAGTGTAACACTACAAAGATAGATAGGATACCAATTTTTTTGAAACAGGATAGGATACAGGATCATTGGCTTCCCGCTGAACATTGCCACCACTTTGGTGGAATGTGGCAGCCAACTTAACAGAGTCAGAGCGCAGCTCATCCATTTAAGGACAGAATTGAAAGGAACACACCTTTTCAACTAATTTTACAGGGAATTTAGGGGGTTGTGATATCTTTATTAATTATTGCCAGGACACACAGCTCTTAACTTGGCCCTGTCATCATTTGGAGAAGAAGAACAAAGATGCTTTCTGAATGTATTAGGAGGATTTTTGACTGGGTCTGAAAGTCTGTACCCTTCCCACCTTTGTACATGAGGAATAGTCAGAATGAGGCTATATCAGGATAGGAGGAAATACAGAGTAAAAAAGTCTGTATATAAAAATATACAGACTATATCCAGTCGAATCAGTTGCCTCAAAAGCAACCTGATCCCATGTCACACTTTAAAGTCAAAGGACATTTTGATATTGTTTTTAATGGTGTAGGACCAGGTCATTTGTGTTATTGTGTCCTTTGTTGTATATATGGTGTACATGCTGAAGCTCCTCGGCGCTGCGGGACCAACCTGGCAGCACCCCAGCTGCTCTGCCCCAGGCGTCCCCAAGTCAGCCGCTGCTGAAACTGATCAGCGGCTGACTCCAGGAAGCCTGGGGCAGAGCTGCTTCCAGGTTCCCGATGGGAATATATTCAGAGCTAGATTTTTGTCTCAGATAATTGGTTGCATATTGTCAACTATCTTGTAAAATCAGCTATAGTGAGTGAATACACTACTGGTTCTGATTTTCAGCAAAGACAATCAGCAATGAGGTATAACTTTGTGTAGTTTTCCATTAAAGATAGCAATTGGCTCGGCCAGTAAATCAAGAAAATGGTAAATCTCATAGAAATGGTTGTTTGGTTTAGTCAGAAGCACTACAACATTTGTGAGTTTAGAAAGGAGAAGAGGTCACGGTAGCTAAGCCCTAATTATAATTGGCTTGAAATTTTGAAATTTCAGAGATCTTTGAAATTTCAGAGATTGCTAATAGGGATTTTAATGATTCTAGAGATTCTAAGGAGGATCGTTCAAGTGCTAAGAAATAGCTTCATAACAAATCTTACTTGCAGTGTATTTATAATAGCATGGAAGTAAGCTCAAGGCATTTACAGCCCAAACCAATATTCATGCATTACTGCATATATCACTCTGTGCTAATGTACCTCAGTGTGTTGTGAGAAAAGTTGGTTTGTCTTAATTGTTAAAAGCTAACTGAATATGCCGTATTTGTACATGTCACCCTCCAGCCCTTCATTATGGGGATAAACCAGGGCATGACAAGTGTGCACCATGACTTTCTTGTTACGGACAAAAAATGCTGAATTTTGTTTTGCATTTCATTTTCAACCCAGCTAACTCTTTTTGCAGAATTCTGTCCATCCACTCCACTTGCAAAAGTACCTGAAATTTTTATGAAAACATTTTTTTCTTGTATTAGTTCTGTGAAAGACAGCATGGGAGCTTGCATCTGCTTTTGTAAACTATATAGCACAGCAGGGAGAAGAAATGAAAGAGGAAATTGCCTTCCATTGTCTTCAGTGTTAACATCGAAAGCAACCAGTTTTCAGTTTTGAGGCATTAAATCATCTAAGCCTAAACTTTATGCCTACCCTTTAAAAGCACTGTTATATCCATGAGAAACAAAGATTCACATGCAGTGAATACCAAGGACTATTCACTGAAGCCAGAGAGTCAGAGAAAGGTAATAACTGAGAAAAACAAACTATTGAAGGAAGGGCCACAGAGGGAAAAAACACGAACTAAGCATATACTTAAGAAGATCAAGTTGTTCCTTTTGTACCATTCCCATGCTGCTTGGAGAAGGCCAGGGGAGAGTTTCCACTGAAGACTAAATGCACAGCTGCAGTGCCATCTGGTATTTGAGTACTTATGGTATCAGTAGAGAGAATGAGTATAAACACCATGAGAAGCCACTTGAAAACAAGTCATGCGGTAGCAAAGGAAATCTTTTTGCAAGTTGCAGTAGATCACCAAATAAAGCAGAGATGGAGAAAAAATGGCAAGTTCCAAAGAAGACGGGGACTAGATCAGGGACAGGCACCCTATTGAGTGGTACAACCACCATGTGTGTACATGTGTATAACCACTCACTGGGTGTCTTTTCCTTTTCAATCTTCAGGAAGAGGCAGCCAGAATTCTCGCCCACCAGCCAGTGTCCGTCGGCACATGTGCAGCTTTGAAAAATCCCACACTGCAGTGAATGTGTAAGAGAAGCTGCATGACAAATAGCGGTTTTACCCCTTGCTTTCTCTTTCTCATTATCATTTCTAATAATGGGACAAATGCCGTGCATGCCATTAAGGATGGGGAATTTGCTTATGTGCCCTGTTTTGCACAATACCTTAATCCAATTGTCCATTCTTTAGAGGACACTGTTGAGTAATTTTTTAAGAGCTTTAATTTTTCATGATCTTCACTTTTGTCTGTAAATGCCTGCCTTACAAGTTTGCAAATACATATTTCCATACTAATTTTATCTTTTTCCATTTTGCCAGCATTTTTTCCTCCCTTTTTACCATTTTGCATGGAGATTAGATTATCCTGTGTGTTTTTAACAACTTCAGTTTTAGTGGCTGATTCATGGCAAGACAACTTTGCTGTGCACTGCTCTTGCTAGCAGCACATGTTAGTGAATTGCTGTTACAAAGCCAGCAAAGGGAACATAAAACACTGGTTTGGTGGGACTAAAAAAAAAAAAAAAATAGGAAAGACACAACGATCTTTGAGTATTAATCTGCAGGATCTGACCTAAAATGACTATTGTATTTTTTTAAAGTATCTCCTTAAGGCAATAATATGAAAACTTTTTTTATTTTTCATCTTATTTTCAAAGATATTTAGAATCCAAAATACTTTGCTCCATCAAAATGCGATAGTGTGGTGGTTGGTTAAATTATTAGCTTTTCAGTAACCCTATAAGTAAATATGAGACTATTATTGAAAATATGTTAGCTGTTATGCACAAAGTCTGTGGTCACTCCTAGCTTTTTCCTTTATAATCCTGCTTGCTTCACCAGGGAAGACAGCATAGTGACCAGGTGAAGGTCCACTTCTAATACACTTACACAACAATTCTGGGCAATAAAGAAACTCTTTATAATTAGGGTTGCCAGTAACTTAAAAAAAATACCGAACATGGCGGGAAAAAAATTAGTTGAGCAAAAAACGAAAGTGGAACAAAGTTGTTGAGCAAAAAAAAGGCACAAAAGGCACTGCACCTTTAAATTCCGATGCTCACCGCTCCCCCTGCCCCCTCCAGACGCGGCAGTGGTGGAATGTCACAAGCAGCCTTCTGTCCAAGAAGAACAGAAAATACCGGACTGTGCGGGCGAATACCAGACACCTGGCAACCCTATTTATGATGGGGGCTGCAGTTTGTCCCTACTCTTCAGTCAGTGAAGTATCATAGAATTTAGCACTGCAGCATTTCTGTGTTCCTTTCAACAGTTCATACTACTGACAAGCAGCACTAATGCTAGTGTCAAGCAAATCAGCCCTCTCATTTGTTTAGTAGAAAAAAATACTGTATGGTGCATCATATACTGCAAGAGTATTTTTATCTAATTGGTGATGGTATTGCAGTGTTTTGGCAGCAGCCATCTTTGCTTCAATAAAGGCAAACCTTAAGTCAATTTAAGGATTAGCACAAACATTTCCTCATTAACTCCCACTCCAAAGATAACATGCTCCCTTTTCTGATCTAGAGCAAGTCCCTCAGAGTCTCAGAGATACAGTTGCCAACTGCACTTCAGGAAGAATAGATTAAGAAATGGAAGATTATTTGCCTTCTAATGGCATGTCAAGGTCAGAGAACAGTGCAACAATAAAAATTCTAAAAAAGTGCATCAAGGTGAGCTATAAAACTCTTCTATGTAAGGAAAGGAGGTTGCATCTTGATCTTATTTTTGCAACTTTTTAAAAAATAGGGGGAAAAAGTCCTCACCCAGGTAAAGTCATGAGACTACTGCTAATGGAAATGCAATAAATAAATGCGCCTTAAGATGTGTTCACAAAGAGCAAATTAATTTCCTGAAGGGCCCCTCTTTAACTTCACCAACTCCCAGAAATTGAAATAACACAATAAATACACGTGTGATTTTGAGGTTCTCATTTTTAAAATGGGACCCCTAACATTGCAACTCGTCTCCTCTTCCTGTTATATGTAAACAGATTTAAAGACCTGCACTTTTTGTTGAACTCGGCTATATTTAGCCTTGGGTATTTTCCACCCAGTTACAGCAACATAAGAACCCCCGTCCCACATCAGGTCCTGGATGGAACCCAGAAATGCAGAGGCATAAAAATTAAGTGTAATGAAAACTTGTATTTTATTTGGAAATTCAAATAGTTTGGGGGGTTATTTTATCCAGGGTCACTCAACCTTCACTACTGAAACTTTCAGATACACCCATATCACCCTCACTTCTTCTAGTGTCTGGTAATTTACATAATGTAGTGTACAATATTGACATTTTAAAAATGAGGCATTCTTGTGGTTCCTGAAATCACATTTTATATCTTCCTGTGGTGACTGTATTGAGTTTGCGTTCAAAATGGTGACATAACAGTAATGGCAGCTGAGCGCATATCCTTTTTAGGATTCCATTAGTTAAATTTTGAAAAGTCAGAGTATTCTGAGCAATCTTGCAAGCCAGAGAGGAAAAAGACATAGTAGATTACCTAGTCCCTCTCTCTCCCAATGCAGGTTTGTTTCTCACATTGTCCAAGCAAATGTCTGACCCAATGGGCTTTCACTATTTCCATTAGAAGACTGTCCCACATCCTAACAGAAGTCACCATCAGGAAATTTTCCTGCTATTCAGCATATCATTCAGTCTGGAGTGGCTCACAACCATGATTCCCTACCTCAGGGTAGACAGTGAAAAACAGGGCAGACTGGCCAAAACTGGTGGCTTGTTCCATAATTAGATTTCACCAACCCAGTGGCATATATGAACTCCTGGATCACTGTGCCAGTCACAGCCAATTCCAGTTAATCTTGCCAATCTGAATTGAGTGGTAAATGGTCACTTATACCCAAAATATTCAGGTTGCTTCCAGTCCCAAGAGACCATTCACTTACCCCAGATCATACATCAAAGGCAACACCTTTAGCCAATCCTGTAACAAATAATATAAAGACTTGTTAACTGGTGAGTTGCAGGTGAAATCCTAATAGTGGCAGAGTTACAGTCAATTCAAAATGTCTTTCAGGGCAAACCATGGGAAAGCCGTGGGGGAGGGGATCTTGCTTCAGTTTAGCATCTCTGGCTCTGTGAGCATTCACACAAAGAGATCTTTATCTTTTATATTTAGTCTCCTCCCCCCGTGTCACATCCCCCCCCCCCAAGGCCCTGTCTCCTGGGCTGGCTAGAAGCTGGGCTGTGATAAGAGCTAACCAGGGAGTTGGGCTATTGTGGGGGAGCCCTGGACCCTCTACCTATCCTGAACAGCACACCCTGGGGGCAGGAACATGGGTCAAGGGCTGCTCTCAGACATCCTGGCTCCTTGCCAAGGGCAGGTGGAGGGTCCAGGGTTCCCCACAGCTGCCCTGGCTCTCTGGGCAACTCTCATTAGTTTAGGATGACCATATGTTCTGTTCTGGCCAGAACAGTCCCCTGTTTAAGCCCTGCCACAGATGTCCTGATTTTTGTTTGTTGTTGTTGTTGTTTGGCAAAACTGGGCGTTAGTCCATTGTCAATTGGCAAGAACAAATGGGACAAATGCTTAGTTTTGCCAAAAAGGTCATCAGAGTGGGGACTTAGAAGGAAAGGTCCATTTACAAAGACAGGGAGCGAAGGAGCAGTGTGGGTGTATGTGGTTGCGTGTGTGCATGCACGTGTGTGTGTAAAAAGAGGGGAAATTTTGGCTGTCTAAAAGGCCCATTGAAATCTGGAAAGAATTACACTGAGTGAGGCTGAGAGGGTAGCAGAGAAAAGTCAATATTGATATTGATGTAGATACACTTTAGAGAGTTTGTGTGTCTTCTCTGTCCATGAGTCCGTTCATCTGAGAGTCCATTTGTTCAAGAACTCCTCTTAAACAGTAAGCACTAGGGCCAGCAAATTTGGCATGCAGCTTCCTCTTATCCTAACTTAAAGCAAGGTCAGGGTTTGGTTGTGGCTGGAAAATGAGATATGCTGGAATTTGATTGTTTTCCATGACATGGAAAGGAAGGGGTCTGATTAGAGGGCTAGTTATGCTCCACCATGACTACTGGGGGCACTGAGCATGGGGGACAGTTATACCGAAGAATGACCAAAGGGGGTTGGCTGCACAAGGAAAAGAGTGGCCAGCTGGGGTAGGACTCGCCATATTGCTGGCCACCAGCCCAGATAAGTGGCTGCCCTGCCTCACACCACTTCCCCTAAGCCCCCCTCCTCTCAACCCCCTGCCCTGACTCCTACACCCCCCACATTCCCCAGTCCCCTGCCCTGAGCCCTTCCTCCACACCATCAGCCCCCTGCTCTGAAGGATCTAGGCAGCCAGTCCTTCTCCCTTGCATGTCAGCAAGAGCTTTTTCTCTGCTCTTCAGAGCAGCCCTTTATATCTGGGCTGCTCCAGCAAGCCTTCTCATGATTGGCTCCTTAGTAAGCCCTTTTCTCATTGGTCAGGTTCTTCACAGCCTCTCTAAGGCTGCTTCCATCTCTCCCCTTCTGGAGTGGGCCACCATAGCATTACAACATTCCTAGCCAACATAGTGATACCCAGTAAATAATTTATGTATAGACCAGGACTCAGCAGTATAATGTTGCTTGACAGATAGGATAAATAGTGCAGAAAGGGTAGAAGACTTGCCCAAGTGAATTAATGTCAGAGCAGGGTTAGAATTCAGTGATTCTTCGCTTGTGTTCCTACACTCAGATCATTAGACCAAGTCTGTCCCTAGACAAAATCTAGCCAGCCAGAGAATGAGTTGGAATATTTTGTATATACCTACTTTTTAATCAGCTAGCACCAAGGTATATTTAAAACAGCCCTCTATTTTTCACAGAACATTAAACTCCCATATTTAATGGGAGTTTATGTCAACAACTTTGTCTAGCACGAGGGTTTTTTTCTAAATTTACCCCTCATTGCTCAATAATCCTCTGGATAGGGCCTGTTCTTTTGCTGATCTACAATTCAAAATTTAGTTGTGTTAATCAGAAAAGAGAAGACTGAGAGGGGTCATGACAACAGCTTTCAAGTACCTATAAGGCTGTTACAAGGGGGGGGGGATTATTTTCCTTAACCTTTGATTATAGGACAAGAAACAATGGGCTTAAATTGCAGCAAGGGAAGTTTAGGTTGGACATTAGGAAAAACTTCCTGTCAGGGTGGTTAAGCACTAGAATAAATTGCTTAGGGGAGTTGTGGAATCTCCATCATCGGAAATTTCTAAGAGCAGATTAGAGACAAACACCTGTCAGGGATGGTCTAGATGGTGCTTGGTCCTGCCACGAGTGCAGGGGACTGGGCTAGTTAATCTCTTGAGTTTCCCCCCAGTTCTAGTATTCTATGATTCTGTGTGCATGGAAAGTAATTTGTTTTGTGCTACAAAAAAGAAAAGGAAATGTTAATTTACTAAACTTCCAGAAATACCAGTTGGAGGCTAAAATCTCTAATTATACAGCAGTGCAAAGAGGATTGGAGTCAGACAGTGAGAACTCTTGTGACAGCCTCTTATCACCAAACTAGAAATTACATTGTAAATAGTCTAAACTCAAAATAGTCTGTGATTGCCTCCTCTTGGTGATAATCAAGTACACTAAACAGACAAAGACCTGAGCATGTGCTATAATGAGATTTTGACAGCATGTATCTACCTCACTCTTGGGAAAACTCCTTCATTAGATTGAGAGAAAGAGATGAGCCCATAGTAGGAATGCCTCAAATATCAGTCTTGCAGTGAAAAGCTACCAGATGTGGCCAATTAGGTTAAGAGACTCATTAGGCCAGACAGGGATAAGAGGTTTGAAGAGGAAACTTTTTTTTCCCCTTATCCCTTAACCCCTTTTGATGCCAGGGCTATTTTATTGTAGAGACTATCATGATGGAAAAGGCATTGTGAATGATTCATTGTCCTGACAGAGTATGCGCTGCTAGCCTTCCAAGGATGGGAAAGGCAATTGCACAAAGAAGCTCACTATGTGAATTGCTTCTCCAAGGCAGTGTTTCTCAACCTTTTTTTTATAAAGTACCCCCTTTTCAAAAAAAAATTATAAGTACTCCCAGTACCTACAGTTTTCAGAAACACAACATTTTTTTCTACCATTACAACACATTTGTTTAAACAACTTAATCGTAGCCAGGCAGGCGATGAAATTTTGGGGTGTAAAAAGTACAAAAATAATAAAGCGCTATAAAACTTAAACCAAAAATTCAATTTTGTCCAAATTTCAGTTGTGTTGACATACCCCCCAGACTTCTCTCGAGTACCCCTAAGGGTACTCGTACCACTGGTTGAGAAACACTGCTCTAGGGGGTTTGAAAGGCTGGTAACCTCTACATGAGGGTGTGGTGGTAACCCTCATACAAAGATATCTGCTTTGATGCTGTCCTAGAATATCATCCATCCTTCACAGCAGGGTCAGCTCTGTGGCTCCAGCTCTGCCACTTAGGGGTTTTTTGCTTGATGTCTGGGCAGTAGCTGACATTTGTCTCCTAAAATACTGGTAAGACAGTGAATAAAAACAGATAAGGTTTGATCTGTCTCAGTACTTTGGATTTTAGTTCGGATCTGTCTTTTTTAGATGGATTTGATCGCCATGTCTCAAGCTGCATAAACATAGTTCAGGATTTATAAATTCATAGAGTTTAAGCTCAGAAGGTACCATTAGAACATCTAGTCTAACATACATTACGGGATATTAAATTTCACCTCACTGCCCCCGTATTGAGCCCAAAACTTTTGTTTAGGTAAAGTATATCTTCCAGAAAGGCATGCAGTCTTGATCTGAAAACAAGAGATTAAGAATTCGCTGCTTCCTTTGGTTGCTTGTTCAAATGGTAATTCATCCTCAGTGTTAAAAAATATACCCTATTTCTAATTTGAATTTGTTTGGCTACCACTTCCAGACATCAATTTTTGTTATGCCTTTCCCTGCAAGGTGAATGAGCCCTTCAGCATAGTTATGAAGTTGCCTGTACATTAGTAATAAATCAAAGCTGTCTAACAACACCAGGCCTAGGCCAAATCTGCTATATCCCCCATCCCAGCATGATTAGATGCTCTCCTTCTCCCATGGAAAGGCTAACAAAACAAGGCTTTGCCATATTATTGGGAGAAGAAGAGAGAACTTCTGCAAAGCTAAGGGTTCGGAAAATGCATGTATCCCCTTCTCTTAAATATAGAAGGCTCCAGCTCAGCTTCCTTTACTGATTATATCTATAACAGTAAGAGACAAACAAAGAAGCTGTCATCCAGGTAACAGATCATTTATCTGTATTTCAGGCTCTCTGTTTCCCAACCCCATAACATCTGAGCATCTCCCAAACATTCATGAATTTATCTTTACAAATGTAGGGTATTCTTGTGCATTTGATAATCAAAGCAAGAAGAAATGGAGGTGTCTTGCCCCAACACAGCCTAGGGAGTATGTAGAAAAACTGGGATTTAGGACATATGCATTAAAACTATCACTTTGAGTTCTCTGTGGAAAGATAGTGGCAGCTTATGGAGTCCAAATTGCTTAACAGAGGAGCATATGGAAAGCACATAAAAGGAAAAATCCTGGGTTGAATTCCTAGAATACACAAATTGCCCAACACGTATCTGTTGTGGAAAAGAAGGAAAACTGCTGCTGACTCGAAACATGTTCCAGGTAGTAAAGCACAAAGAAGCTCATCTAAGTTGTGTCAATAGGACATGCATAAAATTGCCTGAACAATCAGCATAGAGACAGTCTTAGCTGCAGGGATTTAGAGAAATAGTATTCAGAAGATACTTTGTACTGGACAGACCTGTCACTCCTGGTGGATGGTTCAAGGGGCTTGATGTCATCAAAATCTTGTAAAGCACTGAGTTCAGCCTGATGATAAGCTCTTAGATGGGTTATTAGAAAACTTGCAATTAACAAAAGCCAAATAATAAATGTGATTAATTTTCTTGTCACCAAACCTACCGCAAACAGCAATGAAGCAGGGAAAATAACAGTTCAGCGTCGAGGCAAAACTCAGTGTCATGCTCTTGGGAAGGGGGAAACTGTTTGAATTATATATATATTGAATATATATTGAAAAAGTACAGACAGGGTAATGATCTCATCATTGTCAGCTGTTGAGCTCCACAAATCGGGTTTACAATTTGTGGGAAAGACCCAAATTTGCCACAGGAGTGTGGTATGTTCTGCTGTCTGAGTTAATTGATTTGTGCTCAGCCTTTTGTGCCTACTCTGAGGCCAAATTAGAAAAATATCATGTTCTCTCTCCTGGCCTGGTTTGGGGAAAAACCCAGTATCCGATGCTTTACCCCTCTTTCTGGTAAAAGAGGAGGCGAGCAGGAAGAAAAGACCCACCACTCGCCTTCTGAATATGGGCCAGAGAACGGTGCTATAAATCCTCTTGCTAGCCACAGTGGAGTGTCACCTTAAATTTCTTGAACTCAGTTCTCAGACATGGTTATTTAGGTGATTACTATGCAGCATTAAGACTGTGGCCCTTAAAGCGAGACGCCATATGGGAGAAGACCCTTACTCAGTAAATTTTTTACAGGGCTTACTTATGCTGGATAGGCTCCAGACATGCACCATTCATCACGACTGTTCCTTTTCATAGAAGCTAAATTTTGGATCACCTTCTTCTAAACAGTCCATGTGGGGTCTAAGGCCACGATGGTTGTGGTATATTGTTTTATCAAAAATAGACAGAAAATCAGAAAACCCAAAATAACTGTTTGCATTAAATTTATATTCTTTCCCTCAACAAAAGGTAGCAGATATCAGCTCCTGTCATGTGGTTACATGAAAATAAGCAAGATTTGCATTTTTTTTATTGCACTGATTCCTTTCTCACCCAGTTTGACTCCTCCTCACCTTTGACCCTTCTTTGTACATAGAATGTCAGAGGCAAAGACTGTTTTCAGCTGTCTTGTGTGAATGGAATTTTCAGTAATACCTTTCAGATTCTTTTGCTCTACACCTGCATCCTGTAATTGCTCCCACAGAATATAGCTTCCAAAGTAGGGATCCTGTGAGCCACTGAACCAAATTGTAAATCCTGTATGTGATGAAAACCACCTAAAATACTCCAGCACACCTAGTTCCAGCATGTGTGTGCCCAAAAGGAGATAATAGCTAGACAGATAGTATCAAGAAGACTTATATGCAGTCCAGGGGAGCAGGTAGTTGTAGTACATGTAGATAACAATCATGTAGGGAAAGGTATTAGAGAAGTCCTGGAAGTCAAATTGAGGCTACTAGGTAAGAGATTGAAGTCCAGGACCACCAGGGTAGCATTCTCTGAAATGCTTCCAGTTCAACAGAAATGCAGGGTCTTGGTGAATGGATGAGATGATAGTGTAGGGTTTTAGATTTAGTAAGGACTAGTGATCCTTTGGGAAAGGAGCAACTTGTAGAGGAAGGATGGGCTTCACTTAAACCAAAATGGAACCAGATTGCTGACATGTAAAATTAAAAGGATCATAGAGAAGCTTTAAAACTAAGGGCTGCGGGAAATCTGACAAGTGTGGAAAGCGTACTGTTCAGACAGATGCATCCTTTAGGAGAGGCTCTGTTGACAGGGATTTTCTATAGCCTAGTAAAGAGAAGAGGATAGAAATTGATAAAGAACAGGTAGGAACTGAAGAAAAACAGTCAAATGAGAAAGAGTCCCATTCTATTACATCATATGAAGGCAGACAACTAAATATTGACTTATTTTATAAATGCTTGTATACAAATGCAAGAAGTCTAAATACTAAGCAGGGCTGTGACCCTGGCAGGGCAAGCACAGTAGCTGCCCAGAGCACAAAGCTGGCATGGGGGGCGAAGGGGGCAGAAAAATGGGGCAGCATGGAGGTGAGCACCTGGGGTCACATCTCTCCCTCCCCCCAAGATTTCTGCTTTCCATTTAACACAGAGGTTTTCAAACTAGAGGGCTGTGTCTACATTGGCGCGATTTTGCGCCAAAGCGGCCGCTTTTGCGCAAAAACATGCTGCCTGTCTACACTGGCGGGGAGTTCTTGCGCAAGAACACTGACGTTCTAATGTGTGAAATCAGTGCTTCTTGTGCAAGAACTATGATGCTCCCCGCTCAGAATAAACCTCTTGCGCAACTGTTCTTGCGCAAGAGGCCAGTGTAGACAGGCAACATGAATTTCTTGCGCAAGAAAGCCCAATGGTTAAAATGGCCATCGGAGCTTTCTTGCGCAAGAGAGCGTCTACACTGGCACAGATGCTCTTGCGCAAAAGCACATCTCTTGTGCAAAGGCACATGCCAGTGTAGACGCTCTCTTGCGCAAATACTTTAACGCAAGAACTCTTGTGTTAAAGAGTATTTGTGCAAGATCATGCCAATGTAGACGTAGCCAAGGAGGGGGAAATGCTTCACAGTTTAAAAATCTTCACCTCGTGCCAGGACCCAGAAGATGAGGAGCTGGTGGGAATCACCTGGTCTGCTTATGCCTGAGCACTGGCTGGCTCCCTGGCAGCCCTTCCTGCCCTGCCCCTGAGCCAGGCTGCCTCTGTACTGCTGGGTGCTGCCAGTGACACCACCTGGAGCCAGGCCCTACCCAGAGAGACCAGCTGCCCTGAATGGTTCCCAATGCAAGCATCTCATGGCAGCGAAAAACTGATTCCAGGGTATCAGTGTCAGGCTTCTTCAGAAGAGAGGCAAGAGTATGTCAGAATTGCAGCTCAGAGCTATACTGAGCACCTGGCCATCCAGAGGTGACCTGGCTTGAGGAGTAGGGCAGCCAGCCAAAACACCAGTTCCCACAGTGCAGAGAGCCAGGGATACACCCCACAGATTGAAAACTATGGTGCTAAATGAAAGGTAGAATCTGGGGGGGAGGGGATTTGACCCCTCTTGTCCCTGCCCCCCATGTCATGGCTAAGTCAAGCAAATATGCTTATTAGTCATGGGTACTCAAATAACTAGTTATAGCTCTGATACTAAGATGGCTGAACTTGAACGCGTAGTAGTAAATGTGGGTGTTGAGATAATAGGAATCACAGAACCTCGGTGGAATGATAATAATTAGTGGGACATGGTAATGTCAGGGTACAAAATATATTGGAATGACAGAGTAGGTAGTTATAGTGGGGGAGTGGCACCATATGTGAAAAAAAACAGTGGTAAATACAGTAAAAATTGTAAATGAATCAAACAGTATCACAGAATCTCTATGGATAGAAATTCCATGCTTGAGTAAGATTATGGCAATAAGACTATATTATTGACAGCATGACCAGATGGTGATGTGATTGTGACATGACCAGGGAGATTAGAGAGGCTGTAAAAATAGAAAACTTGATAATAATGAGAAAAAACAAGGAGGAGTCCAGTGGCACCTTAAAGACTAGCAAAAGTATTAGGGCATAGGCTTCAGATGCTTGAAGAGAAAGAAAGACACAGATACAGATATGAGAGTGTAACATCAGTGCTAATTAAATCAGAGTGGATTGGCTCATTTCCAATAATGATGGGAAGGTGAGAGTACCTGAAGGGGAAATTACTTATTGTAATGGGAGAGCCATTCCATGCCTCTCTTTAGACCTTTTCTGAGACTGCCAAATTTGCATATGAATTCGGCTCAGCAGTTTCACTTTGCAGTTGGTTTTTGAAGTTTTTGCCTAAAAATGTCAACTTGCAAGTTAGTAATTGTGTGTTCAGGGAGGTTAAAGTAACACCCCCGCCCCCCAACTGGTTTTTGTATGTTGCCATTCTTGGTGTCTGATTTGTGTCAATTTATTCTTTTTCATAGAGATTGTCCAGTTTGTCCAAGGTACACGACAGAAGGGCATTGCTGGCACATGATGGCATATATCATATTAGTATATGTGCATGTGAATGAGCTATAATGGTATGGCTGATATGCATGGGCGGCAGTTATATGGGCTCATGGTGCCCATGCTCCAGCAATATTCAGAGCCGGGGGCCCTGCTCCACCAATATTTGGAGCTGGGTCTCTCTCCCGGCTCTGAATATTGCTCCTCCCCCGGCCCCAGAGCGTCCCCGGAGGAGAAGAGGACTTGTAACGGGGTGCCCGCAGCCCCAATGTGACGGAGCGCAGGGGCTCTGCCACTGAACTCACACCATGGCAAGCTGTCGCGGCAGGCTGGCCCCGCCCCCATGCTCTTGCGGCGCATGCGCACTCCACACCAGACAGGGGTGATGGGATTTGGAGGCCTCGCCCCTGGGCGGACACTGCAGCAAGCAGGCGCGGCGGGCCAGCCCCGCCCCCGCACCCTTGCGGCGCATGCTCACACCATGCGCCGGGTATTTTAAATGCCGGCGGTGTGGCAGACAAGGGGAAGGGAATCCACCCAGGCCCAGGCCCGGTGCTCCAGCTCTGCAGAGAAGCCAGGAGCCCAGCCCATGCGATTGGGGGGGGGGGAGGGGTGAGAACAGGAATCAAAGCAGCTGTTGCCCTGTGTTCTCCCCCCATTCCACATGATGCACCAGCCAAGTGCCATCGGAAAGTGAGCCCCCTCTCGGGCAATCCCAGACAACCTCCCAGCCTGAGGTCCTGCTCTCCCCCCACAATGCCATGAGAGCCTCCCCCTTGTCTGCCACTGCAGCGAGTGGGCACGGCGGGCCAGCCCCGCCCCCGCACTCTTGTGGCGCATGCTCACACCACGCGCCGGGTATTTTAAATGCTGGCGGCGTGGCAGACAAGGGGGAGGGAGTCCACCCGGGCCCATAGGGTGAGCTCAGGGAGGTGCCCACCCTCCTGCGGCAGCCGGAACCCGGCAGACAACCCCACGGGCGGACGCCCAGACTCCACAGCCCCAGAAGGAACGGGCAGTGGATGCCGGAGTGGCCTATACCCCGTCGATGGACAGCGGGGTGGCAGGGCCTGATTGCAGACTCCAGCCCTGCTGTCCCGCAAACTGGAAGGCAGAAGGTAGGGGAGGGGGAAAAATAGGGTGAAGGGGTGGGAGAGGAAGGGGCTTGTGCTGAGGGGAGGGGGGCAGGGCAGGAGAAGAAAGGGGAAGGCACCAAGAGACAGCGTGGAGAACAGACAAATGCCAGGGGGCCAAGTGCAGACAATGAGGAAAAGGGCAGGAGGGGAGGTGTCAGTGGGAGAGGAGAGGGTAAGGGCATTGGGGGCAAGAGGGGGAAGGGGAGGTGCTGGGAGAATGTTTGAAAGAGGGAGTGGGCATGAGGAAGGCGGGTATGGAGCAAGTCGTGTGAAGGCACAGGGCATGAGGGGAATGGGGGCAGAGAGTGGTGAGGGGTGGGCATCAGGGAAAAATAGGACAAAGGGGGCAGGGGCAGTGAGGGAAGGGGAAGGCACCAGGAGGGTGAAGGTGCCAGGGGATTCGGGGGGTGAAGCAGAAGGGCAGACACCTGCAGGGGAGGGACCAGCACCAGAGGAGAGAGGCAGGGCAGGTGTGTAGAGGGAGGTGTTAGGAGAGGGGATGAAGAGGGGTAGCTCACATGATCAGAGTGGGGCTACTGGAGGAGTGGGCACAGGGGGCACAGAAGGGCTGGTGGAGGGGGGCAGGTCTCAGGAGGGCTGAGGGCAGTGAGAAGGGAAGGAGGCAGGACAGCAGAGGAGCATGAGGGGTTGGGGACAGCAGGAACCAGGGGAGCTGATGGAACAAGGGGAGGAGACATGGCAGCAGAGAGAAAAGGTAAAGGTTTAAAAATATTTATTAATAACTTGGGTGCCACAGTGGCACATCCAAACAAGCCACATGAACTCAGTACAGGTGCACAACACAATTCATTCTGCTCATGGGAGGAAACTCTTAGGCTATGTCTACACCGGCAGTTTCTTGCGCAAGAACACGTCCACACTGCCATGTGCGAGCTGTGCTTTTGCACAAGAGCATCCATGGCAGTGTGGACGCTCTCTTGCCCAAGAAAGCTCCGATGTCCATTTTAGCCATAGGAGTTTCTTGCACAAGAAATCCTTGCCGAGCATCCACACTGCCCTCTTGTGCAAGAGAGCTTACACCTGTTAGAAAAGAGCGTAGCTCTTGCGCAAGACGCCCTCTCTTACCACGCCGTACTGTAAATTTCCTTGCACAAGAGCAGGCAGGCAGTGTGGATGCTCTGTGGGTTCTTGCACAAGAACTGTTGTACTTGCACAAGAAGCCACAAGAGTTAATGTCACACACATTGGGTTAATGCAACTGCAGGATAGTTGCATGCAGGGGGTTTGGTGGGGGGCCAAACTAATCCCTGTTGGTAGGAGAATGGTGGGAAAAGCCCTTCGAGAGGGGTGACATGACACCTTTTACTTCTGGTCATGAGTCCATCTTGCCCCGAGCATGTTACCTCCAGAGGCGTGGCTAACGGGAGGGGGGCAGGGGGCATGGCTAATAGGAAGGAGAGGGGGCGTGGCTAATGGGAAGGGGAGGGGACATGGCTAATGGGGCACCACCAAAAATTATACAAACCTGCCGCCCATGCTGATATGGTTAGGTCCTGTGATGGTGTCATTAGGGTAGATGCGTGGACAGAATTGGCAACTAAGTTTATTGCAGGAATAGGTTCTTAGGTTAGTGTTTCTGTTGTAGCATGTGAAGTTGGTGGTGAGTATTTGTCTCAGGTTCGGGGGCTGTCTGTGAGCGAGAACTGGCCTGTCTCCCAAGATCAGTGAGACTGAGGGATCATCACCTAGGATAGGCTGTAGATTCTTAATGATATGTAGGAGAGGTTTTAGCTAGGGACTGTAGGTAATGGCTAGAGGTGTTCTGTTGCTTTCTTCTGTTGAGTCTGTCCTGTAGCAGGTGACTTTGGCTTTGTCAGTCTGGCTTTGTCAGTCTGTTTCTTCACTTCTCCAGGTGGGTATTGTAGTTTTAAGAATTCTTGAGTGAGATCCTGTAGGTGTTTGTTTCTGTCTGAAGAATAGAAGCAAAGTCCAAAACTGACTATGCAGCATTACAAAGGGATTTCATAAAACTGGATGACTGACCAACAAAATGGAAGATGAAATTCAGTGTTGATAAGTGCAAACTAATGCATATGGAAAATGTAACCCTATCTATAGATACAAAACAATTCGAACTACCATTATTCCTCCTGCAAGGAGGTTTAACGGTAGTTCAAATTAAGAGCTTTAATTCGAACTACCTAGTCCGTGCCGCGTGTAGCCGCGGGCAGGTAGTTCGAACTACGGGCATTTAAAAATGGCGCCGCCGAGAACATGCAAATGAAGCCCGGGATATTTAAATCCGGGCTTCATTTGCAAGTTCGAATGCCTACATTAGCCACCCTAGTTCGAACTAGGGTGGCGGTGTAGACATACTCTGAGTTCCTCTGTATTCATGAATCAACCATTTAAAATGCTAGCACTTTCTTTCCTGCTTGAAAATTATCCCTGGGATGAGATTAATCCACTCTGTCCTAAATTTAGAGGGGCATGAAGTGTGAAGCAAATCAACAAATTGTGAACTTCCTACAGTTTTATTATTTTTGCCTTTGGTCACACTGTCTGGCATGGCTCATGACTGTGAGTGCCTACTCAGGGCAAACTCTCAAAAAACAGGGCAAGCACCCAAATTGGATTTCACCAACCCAGTATCAAATGTGAACTCCTAGATCACTAAATCAGTACTGTGGAGTCACACACAGTCCCCATGGGCTCTCCAGTCTATTTTGCCACCCAGGCAAACTGGATTGAGTGATACATAGTCACTTACACCAACAATCACAAAATAGTCAGGTTGTTCCCAGTCCCAAGAGACCAGTCACTTGCCCTCAAACCGCAGATGATGCTGGTAGACAGTCCTATGGTAAACTAATTAAGGATTTATTAACTAGGAGAAAAGAAATGAGAGCATTATTTACAGGTTAAAGCAGGCAATGTATATGGCAAATGAGTTCAGTCTAGGATTCCAAAAGGTGACAGAGATGTAATAATCTGTCAATACTGAATGCCTTCCCAGGGCTTAATCCAGGGCAACCGTGCGGATCTCTGCTTTTCTGATTCTTAGTTCCAGCCTTTATAAGAATCAAACAGCAAAGAGTTTAAAAACCTTCATGTTCGCTATTTTTATTTCCCTTTTTTGGCATTCAGATTGATGGCATGAGGCCTGCTGCATATACTTCTCCACAAATGGATGGTGGCAGTTAGCAACATTTTGGTCTTGTGATGACCCACGTAATTTTGATAGGCCTCCTGGATGGGTGGAGAGAGCCACTCTTCCTGTCTCAGTTTGCAAGTCATAAAAGCAGAGCAGAGTGTTAGTTTTACCTCTAGGACAGCCCTCCAATCCTTTCATATCTGGGGCTTTTAATTTATGTCTAAGCTGCAGGGTGGAGAGGGAGAAGTGGTTGGTTAATGGGATGTGAAGCATTATTAGCAGTACCTTCTGCTACTAGTATTTTACACGCCAAGGGCTAAGATTGTGGTTTGTTTTTTCCCAACACTTTGGAAATCTTTCATGTAAACAGCAGTCAGCATTAATCAGAGCTCTGCCTGTTATTTCTCCCTGCAAGAAACAGCGAGCAAATTTAGAAGTAAATCAAAATAGCTGCCATCCCTAAAACTTGGGTAACCTTTCCAGTGCCCTGTGTATCAAGTTTTCTGTTTTGGCTGTAGGGTTAGTAGCCAGCAGGGAACAATTGGTTTCCACTGCCAATTGTGGTAATTGCTGCTTTTAAGAGAAATTATTGTTTCTCTTGATAGTATTTCTCTGTGCCTTGTTCTGAGATTATCTGACTAGCAGGGGAACCAATTAATGAGGCAAAGCAGCCAAGAATTTCTGTAGGCATGTTTGTTATGTTGTACATGTATGCATATTGTAAATGCAAATAAACCCATCTTTATTTTATTCATAGTTCTAATGGAAAGTCTGTGTCATGGTCTGAACCAGGAGGAAGACATGTTCCCAAGGGACAACACATGTGGCACAGACTCTCAATGCATGTCACAAGCAAGGAGACAGGATGCAATCAGACAGCAGTAATCAAGCCCCTCACTAAAAGTTACCATGGCCAAGGCAAGAGCCTGACTTTTTCAGACATCAGCAGTAAGACTCTCTACAACGTAGTGGAGGAAGAAGAGAGTGAGCCAGTGCGCCTCAGCCAGCCCAGCAGCCCTTCAATGGTGGTGCACAGGCGGGTGACAGCAACACCCCCTCTTCAGGCAACAGCAGAAGAGACCCACCTGTTCTTACCTGAACAGCCCCCCAGGAGTCTGGTGCTGCAGCAGAGATCTATTATGGAGCAGCTGCAAGGTGTAGTCAACAAGTTTGCCACTGGCATTCCCGACTTCAACTCTGTGATCCCCATGCCCAATGCAGGGAACGGAGTGAGGGCCCTCTACCAGCCTCCATTGCAGCAACAGCAGGCGCTTCCTCTCCAGATGGCGGCTTTCAGTGAAGAGCCGGTTTCGCCACCGGCCGACGAGGGGGAAAGTGAAAAGTTTAAGCTCATCCAGGGATATGTGTATGAGAGGCCAGAGAACACAGAAGAGGAGGAGGAGGAGGAGGAGGAGCGGGCGACTAGCAAACTGACTCTGGAAGACTCAC
Organism: Rafetus swinhoei; assembly: GCA_019425775.1. Lineage (NCBI taxonomy): Eukaryota > Metazoa > Chordata > Testudines > Trionychidae > Rafetus > Rafetus swinhoei. The sequence goes on from CM033440.1 coordinate 105,995,904, forward strand.
CAGCGCTGACACCCCCATCTCCTTTCAGAGATTCGGTGGCTTCTGGCAGCTCTGTGCCCAGCTCCCCAGTGTCAGAGTCAGTACTCTGCACCCCCCCAAATGCGACTTACGCTTCGGTCATTCTGAGGGATTATAAACAAAGCTCATCCACCCTGTAGAATGAGGATTACATCAAGGTGTGAACAAGGCAAACCTGGCTGCTGTCAACTGGAAATTGATGAGGGCACAGGAGGGCACCAGGACATTTGGTTGGGGGAGCATGAGAAAGCAGAATGTGATGTTATATGTGATTGGACAAAAACTGTATCCTGCACTAAAAATGATCTATTTGAGGGCTCAAATTCTTTAGCTGTTAAAAATAATAATAAAAGTGGTGTACATTGAGAAGACAATAGGAATTTCTGACAAAGCACAAACCCAATAAACAACTTCTATAGCAAAAAAAAATGAGTAAACATAAAAATCACTCACATCCACACACTCTCTTGGTAATGCTTGAAAATGACTCTGGATAAATGCAACCATGGATAAATCATTAGCACATCTCATGGCTGTAACTCTTCAACTGATGCAGAAGCAGCAATCTCAAGAGCTGGAAGGGGCAGAGTTTGGCAGGAACAAGGGATGAGATGTCTAAGAAAGTATATATATATATCTTCTGGTTTGGTAGGTGGGATGATGTGCAAATGCAAGTCACTATAGTGTGTCTGTTGGGGAAAAGCAAAGACCACATGCTGGCATATGATTTTAAAAGAATTTTGTCAGAACAATCAGTTGCTCACATTTGATTTTTTTAACTTGTGCTGATTTTGAAAAGTGGCTGGGATAATCACAACATATTTGATGATGAAGATTCAAGAAGTCTGTTAAAAAAGCCTTTGTTGTAGTACTTGTAGTTCCAAGTACTTAGAACTGCCCTTTTATATAAGATTGCAAGCCATGTGGCTAAACTGTTACACTACATTTACTGTAGCAAAATATTTACCAACTAACCTTTCATAATACAATAGATTTGCCATGTGATTACATTGTATTTTTGTGTTACTATAGGAACAAATACATCCAAAATAACTGTATACTTATTATAGCAACAATTACTACTTTAAACAAAAAGGCAATTCTTTATTGTGGGTCATAAAATCCATCATAGAAGCAAGAGAATGAATGTATGGTTGTGTCTGTGTGTGTGTTTATAGTATGTGTGAAATGTAATGTCTAATAACTGCCACTGGAAGATTGTTTTACAAATACACATGGATATTTTTATGTTCCAATCATGTTTTATAACATTGTTATAAATATACTATAGATCTTTGAAGGTTTGTATGCTGTGCTAACACATTTTTCATATACAAGCTAAGATGGTTGTTACCCTTAAAATAGATGCTTTATTTTGCAGATATTTTGTGTGGAAATATGCTATTGATAACTAGTGCTTTGAGAGCTTGTTACTTTAAATGTTTGCAACAACTGTGGTGAACCAAAATAAAAAAGTCTGTTTTAGAAATCTTACACATGCCAGTATCAAAATTATAAAGGCAAGACTGAAAAAAGTATTTAGACCATTTCTAGTTATTTCAGATAGTTAAAAATAAAATCATGTTGAGACAAGAACTTTCATCAGTGCTTAATGTGTACAAAAAGATCCAGACCTATTCAGCATTGTGCATTTTTAACTCTCACATCTTCTACTCAATGTCTGTGTTTTTTCCTTCCATTTCACCTATGTGTTTTCCCTTTCTGCTGTTTATTTGTAATACTCATTTGCATGCTTCCCTGTTTCTTTCCTTCACACCCTTTTCTCCACCTTTCAAATATTTGCCAGGGATGAGTCTAAACCAAAACCTAGTCCCAAAGACTCTTAAATGCTCTGGGGTTCAAAATCCAGATCCACCATTCTGGCTTAAATGCATTAGTTCAATGAAATTGAGCTTATTTGGTTTGATTTGGTGCATTTGGTTGGTTTAATTTGTTTTTTATATATCGGACATTGTGTTATCTAGGCCACTTCTATGGAGCAGATTCTCCGCTGGTGTAAATTGTCATAGCTTGATTGACTTCAGCTGAAGTGCTATCCCATAATTTCTACACTTCATTTTTCTCTTGATATTTGTAAACTGTTCTTTTCCTGCCAGCATAATTCTATAATTGCATTTTATCATAGGTTTTCTATGTTTTCTGCCAGAATTATTCTGAATTCCTCATATTTATACTTGATTGCCCCTTTCATTTCATTTTTCAGTCTAAAAATGCCTGTTGCCAGTAATCAATTCTTCCATTAAAATCCAATTGTTTGTTATGTTTGATCGAATTATATAGCAATGGCTGCTACCCCAAATCAGAGCCAATATTTAATCCTTGCTCCTTTTTTTATGGTATTCCTTTCAATATAACTTATTGCCTATTGTTCTTATCATCTTGATATGAAAAGCATGAATTGACTTTGCCCAAAGAAACTGCTACATCTTTTTCAACAGATTGATGTCTCTGGTCAAACCTAAAGATGCCTTTGGGTTTGTTGGTTTGTTTTCATTGGACTGCAGTTTGTTTGATTTTTAAACTGTATATAGATAAAGAAATTAAAAAAATGCTGTGTTTTATCTCTTGATTAGCATACTAGCAAAGGATTATATCTTCTCATACCTATTATTAATATAAGATGTTTTGTGTTGCTACCAATAGCAACAGGGCTAGTACTTTGAAGACATGAGTTAGGTAAGATGAAGTGATTGGTAGGTACATAGATATGTATGCCTATGGCAAATTTTTGGTTGTCTGACCTAACTGATTTGAACACATTAAGCACTGATTTTACTACTGTTTAATCATAATATCATGAGTAGGAGTTTTCTTGAAATTCAGTATAGTAGCTCTTAGTTTGTAATTGTTAAAACTGTAAACATACACATACATAAAGTGTACCTAAAGGGCAAGAACTCACCTTCGTGTGTATGGCTGTAAAAGCTATTAAGCTTCCTGTAAAAGTTATTTATTTTGATCTGTCAAATGCTTGATTAAAATTGCCTTTTTGTCAAAATGATCTTGATGATGCTGTATAATAAATATTTTCTATTTATTATTTTATAAAGATTCTGAAATTTTGTTTCATGAGGTAAATGGAAAATTTTTGAACACACATGACCAGAAAAAAAATCTCAGAGCTTTTAATCTGTGTATTGCAGTACCAAGCTTTTGTGTGAGAGAGACTAGAAAACCTTCATACAGGTATTGATTAAGCTATGTTTAAAAAAGAAAACTATTCTGCTTATTGGTGAAGGACAGGAGCATCAGATCTTGGGCCATAAATTGCAGAGAATATTTAACTGGAAGTGGGTGGTGTCCAGATAAAGTCAGAGCAGATGGTTGCAAGAGCATAGTGGACAGCAGAGAGGTTAGCTCTAGAATGTTAAAGACCCTTCTCACAAACTGAGAAGGGGTTACTCCCATTAATTAGAGACACCTGAATCCAATTAAGGGCTGCCTGAGACCTTTTAAAATACCTCCTGAAAAGAGAGAAAGAGTGTGAGAGATATAGAGCAAGCAGGTCTTACCAGGTGAGTAGCAGCAGCGAAGTAGCGTCTCCAGGTAGAGAGGCTTCCCAAATAACAGGATAACACTCCATCCCAGCAGGGAGGCAGGGAAAGGTATCACCCTTTGTTTGGGTCTTTGGGGCTATTTCTCCTTTTTGCTTACTCTTAGGCCTACCCTGAAGTCACAACCAAGGGAATACCGAAGGGAGAGGCAAACCTTGCCCAAGTGGGGCTGATTACCTCAGACCCATCAGTTCCAAAGGGGGGAAACACTAAGGCTGGCAAGAGAAAAGAGCTGCCCTGCCACACACATGTCAATAGTGGGATTTAGACTTTGTGGTGAATCATCCCAGGGCCTGGTAGATCATCCCCCACCCCATTCCTCAGAATGGATGGCATAGTGAAGGCTCTGGTATAGACCACAGTGGTTCAACAAGAGAATACCTCAGTCCATAACACTGCCCAACAGGAGTCGGCATTGCTGCAGCAGGAAACACATCAAATGTGAATGAGCCAGGCAGCCCAGGATCAAGCCACCATGAACCAGCTGAAGGCCCTGAACACTGTGACATGTGGGCACAATCGGACATGGTGCCTAAGGGCAAGTGGTTGCCTACAGAAAATAACAATGGAAGATGATGTGGAGGCGTGGAGACATCTGTAGCTGTTCTGTCCTAAAATATCCAGAAGTTGGCATGTTCCTAGGGTGACTGGTGTCGTTATGGTCAAACTTCCCCCTTAAATACTATTCTCAGTTCCCCAAAACTTAGGAGTGACTGTTAGGCCGTTTATCTGCTCCAAAGTTCATAGGCCTCAAGCCTTCTGAAGCCAATGTCTTATTGGATACAAGCCTGTAGATTCTTTGTGTTACTGCTAAATAAAATAAATGCTAGCGTTAGTTCTGTGGGCTACAAATAGGTTAGATTAGATTATCATAATACTTACTGTCCGCATCAGGGACAGTCTGCCCAAGATCACCTGCTTCATCAGAGACAATTAAAAGGCTGAATGGTTACAATTATAAGTTACCCACAAAGCACTTTTTATGCAAGCCTATTTTATCCTTAAGGGAAAAGCATTACACAGAAAACATATAAAAAAAACAATAAAAGAACTTTTGTGCTGCCAAAATGACCCTTGAAGATCCAGACAGCCTGCATAAGATTAAGTCATCCTTATCTTGGGTTGGAAGGTAGACTGATATCCATCATCCCCATGACCATGTATCAGAAAAATGGCTTGATGCCAGTTTTGGCCCTGTCTCCAGAATTGTGCCAATGGCATCTTAGCTACTGCAGAGGGCCTGTTTCCCCACTGCCTTACCCTGTCCATAGTAAGTTTGGCTTTCTCACCTGGCAAGCTCTTGCAGCTACTTTGCAAAGGCGTAAATGATTTAGCAATGAGAAAGGTGAGGGGCAATCAGCCCCGAGGTGTTTAAATTTGGCCAAAGTCTTTGTCATTATTTAGGGAAGAACAGCCACAAGGGTTGATAAAAGCTGTTTTATGCAAAGCCTAAATGTTGTCTTTTAAAATAGCTCTTAAAGGAAGGGGGAGCGAGGATAGCCTGTTGTTACTGAGTTGCTTTGTTGGGATTTTTTTTCAAATAATTTAATCACTAAAGAGATACTTGGCAAGCAGCAATCTATCAAACCACCAGGCAGGGGATGCAAACCTGTGGTGAATATGAAGGCTTAGGCTTATCTGCAGTGAGGTTTCCAACAGGCATGTTAAAACAACAACAAAACAGGATACCATGTGAACAATGCTGTTGCATGCCTTACATCTGGAACAAAACCAATGGCTCCATTCAGGGCCGGATTAACCCTTCTGGGTGTCTGGCGCAACTAGATTTTGTAAGCCCCCGAGGCTCTGGGGTGGCACCAAAAATGAGGGGTTCGGTGTGTGGGAGGGGACTGCGGGTTGAGGCAGGAGGGTGGGCATGGGGTGAGAGGGAAAGAGGGCTCCCACTAGGGGTGTGGGCTGTAGGGTGAAGTTTGTGATGAGGCACTGGTGTGCAGGAAGCTCCAGGCTGTGGTCAAGGGATCTGGATTATGGGAGCAGGTCTCAGGGCAGGAGGTTGGGATAAGGGTGTGGGGTATGGGCAGGAGTTTGGGTACACCAAGGGGTGAATGGTGTGGGGGGAATAGGTGATTCTGTGCAGCCTACCCCCACTTGCAGGCACCACCCCCACAGCTCCGACTGGCCAGGAATTGTCAATGGCAGTTGTGGAGTGGCAGAGACTGCAGGCAAGGGCAGTACAGCAATGGAGATTCCCGGTGTAGTTCCCATCATGGTGATATGGCTCCAGAGAGGAGAGGGAGGAAGAAAAACAGCACACACAGCTGCCATCCCGCCACAGAGCCAGGCAGAGCAGGCCTGGAAGAAAGCATGAAGAGGCTTTAGGGGATGCAGTCCAGCGTCCTGGGCTAAGGGGGTCCTAAAGCCCATTACTTAATCCAGCCTTGGCTCTATGAGGCCTGCTAACTTCAAAATACAGATGTTAGCAGAAAGAGGAGTGTACCAAATGGCTGAAAAAGGAAGACTTCTAAATTCACTGCTCTGACTAATCCCATCCCCTTCAAAAATGATCAAAGCACCTTTTTGCTTAATATTGTTGCCATGAGGCTAACATCTTCCAAATTTAAATAAATCAAAACAAATTACTGGGGGGGAGGGGTTAAGAATTCTTTCACTACCCTTTGTTTGAAACTTGCTTTCATGGACAAACGTACACATCAGCACTCTAGAGAAACACAGAATTAAAACGTTGGGGTGGCCTGTGCATTTTCCCTACGCAGAACTTCTAGGTGGTGAATCAGTTGACATTGCCACCCAAGCAGATAGATTAAAATGGTGAAGATGGGAATGGTGAGGTGGGGGCTATTTATGGATGATGTACACTATAGCCACATAAGTACTGTGCACAAAATATTTGGGATCTCTGTAGATAGAATGAATCCCATACAGGGGCAGCTTCCCCCTTCCTTGACTTCCTCCTGAAAGTGGTGGCCTTTGGTGGCCTAAATCAAATTTTGTGACCCTGCCACACCTGTTTTGGATGGTGTAGGGATGGCTGGATCAGCATAAATGTAGCTCTAGTCCACTTCCATGATCTGTTCCAGAGCAAGCGCAGAAACCATCTCCATGGTGTGGAGAGAGTACACGTTTGGGGTTCTCCAAGTAGTCCTTAGATGGGGCTCACATGGTACAGATGGCCCTTTACATAAGATTGGTGTGCCACCGAACACGGCCTATATCTCTTCTCAAGCAGGCTACTGGAGGACTGGCTGGATGTTTTCACCTGTTCATTTGACTTGGTTAAGCACAGCCAGCTAGCTACTTCCTTTACTGCCCAGTGATACAATAGAAGAAGATAAAACCATCTCAGAGAAGGGGCAAAAAGGAGAACTGTGTTGAATAAATTGTTTATTTGCCTTGAAAGTCTTCCGCCAGCTCCTCAGTTCTCCTGAAGTCAATGGAACTACCCTGATTTGCACCTAAATGAAACTGGTGATCTAGTTCTTCATTTGTTATCTTGCCCTTGGGAATGTACAGTATACTGAAGAGATTGCATCTTCAAAGCAAAGAGCTTCCCCTCTAGTGTCTACCATCACTGGCAGTGACAGCTCTCACTGCCTGAGCTGAGATTCTAAACAACCGTTTTCATTTGCCTGTACGGTAGGATTTTTTTTAATGTACCTTTAGATCAAAACTTCACTTGCATTTTCTTAGCTAAAGGGTACCTTTTTGATGGGGAAGAATTGAATTGAAATTTTTGGAGGGTTCTAATGTAACCCAGTCAGCTTCTGGATGTGGTATACTGTCCCATCTAGTGGGACCACTATAAAAAAGAATAATGAGTTTGCTCTTCAGCGTTAGTTGAGCACCAGCTGGTTTTTAGTTCAAGCAGTAGAGAGGCTCATGCACTGAGGTCCATAGTTTAGTGCTGCCTATCAGCTTTATGCTAGTTTGTTCAAATATTGAAGCCAAATCTATTCAGCCACATTTGCATTTGGGATGTTGTTAAACTCTTGTTGTCCACTTTAAAAATGTCTGTTAGAATAATTAGCAGTAGTAGACAATCAGTAGTATTGCTCCACTGAAGCTGTTGAACTGGCTGATTTCTGCCAGCTGAGTATCTGGTCTACTTATATGCACAATTAACTATTGACTTTCCTGGTTTTTCTTTTAAATGTTCAAAAATCATGTTGCATCCATGTGTGTTCTGTGTTTGTCTTCTTTCTTATATTTAAAGTGCCACTCTTCTTAAACCCCTGGCACAGTGACAGAGGGAAAGGATAGGAAGTGCCAATATTCTAATTCCCTAGAAATATTTAGGATTTTCCAGCTAAATTACTTTCTCCTGGGAAGTGGGCATCAGAATCCCATGTGTAGCTTGGAAATTTTCAGCTTGAATTTCTCTGTGCCTTAGCTTAGCATAAGCATAAACAGGGGAGAGGAATAGATGAAAAGGCTATGACCCACACAACAATACTTATCTTGCCCAGAATTGTAAAGTGCATATGATGTGACAGCAGGTGCATCGAAGTCTAGTGCAGTGGTTCCACCTAGTCAGATGGAGCTTATTTGCCTTCTTGTTTCCAGCACCAAAAAGTCCTTAGAGATTGTGAAAGATGCTGAAAAAGAATTGCAAGAGGAGTCAATGTAACTACGCTTTTGGCTCTTCTGCTACATAAGAGTAGAAGTAGAAAAAAACAGAAATTACCTTCAGGTGCCAGAGCTCTGATTCATCCATCATGGGAAGCAGTATAGAACCCTGAGGTAGACAGAGTGACTGGTGGTCCTAGAGCTATCAGCCAGGAGCAGAAGAATGCCATGGGAGGGAGAAAAGAGCAGAAGATAATTGAAGACTCCTGCTATAGCAAGCTCAGCTTAGGACAAGCAGCCAGCAGTACCCAATTTCTATTCCCAGCATTGTCGTTGTTGCTGTGTGGCCATGAGCAAGTCACATAGGCCGAAACTGAATGCCTAAAGACAGATGACCAAATCCATTTTTCAGGTATCAAAAGGAGGTACTGAATTCCCACTGAGACCAACCTCGGAAGGGACTGCAGCAGCATCCAGTGTACTCCGTTAGAAGTAAGCTGTATGATTACCATGCTCATGCACACTCCCGTCCCACCCTAGTTTTTAAAGCTTTTTAAAGCCAACTTTTAAAGGGGCAAACTAGTTTTTAAAGTTCGTTTTTAAAGCTTTTTTTAAGCCAATTTTTTAAAGGACTAAACTGCACCTGCCTATCCATCACAACAACTTCCTCCCTCAAGAGACTGAGCCCCACATGTCTGGGAACAAGAAATCAGGCATTAAAGCCACAGCAAGCTGGATGTTAGAACACAGTACACTAGACCCAGCCAACCTTGTACTTGCTTTCTGTGTTTGTGTTCACTCCCTCTCAAGCTCTGCCCACTGGGAGTCACACTGCTTCTGTTCACAGCACCACAGACAATATTCAGCCTGATTGAACATGTTGCAAAAAGCAAGAGTTTACCTTTTGACCTCAGCTCCACAGCACTGTTGTTATACCCGAAACTCACACTTCCTGTCATAGAGAATTCTTCACTTATGACAGAAACAAGCAAAGCAAACTCCACACCAATGAATTGTTCACCTTTTAAGAAACCAGTGAAAGGATGTAATTTGCTGTGGAAAGCCTTCTAATAATGTTTTGGAAATATAAGAAGTGATTTCCAAAGGGTTCCTTCAGGATCCATAGACAGAGGGTATCCTCCATGCACAGTTTTCCCTCTTCCTGTAAGAGTCCATTGCCTTTGCAGTACTATGCCTTCCTGGCTGCTCTACCTTTTTAAACCAATTCCCTTCTCAGATCACCTCCCACCTGCCACCCCACTCTCTGGTAGAGAGGCAGCAGAGCAAGGTGACACAGGGCTCCTCAGGAGTGGGACTGGGAGCACAATGGCTGTTGGCCCCACTCCCGGGAACTATTGAATAGTCATGTTTGATGCGGTTACATGACTATTCAATTATACAATATCAATATCTAACATCCCTACTTCAGGCCTGCCTGTTGTGAGACATTTGCATCCTGTTGGGAATTCTTGGCTTTTTATTTATTTCCATGGTCTGTGATGACCTCTGTTTTTCCAGCCTCTGCTTTTGGAAGTTGAGCTCTTGTTGCAATGGAACTTGGAGCCCAAACTATTGCTCCAGCCCTGAGGCAGTTTAGGTCTGTAATCAGAGGTACAACTGAGACTGGCACCACAAGGAAAGGCTAGTTGTAAAGGGTACACAGATCATTTGCCAATGGAAAGAGGGGCTAAATTCGCTCACTCCATCATTCCCTATGGCAAGTTTGCTTGGATATAGTCTCAGAAATAAAATCTGAGTTGCATTGGGTTTGAGTGGGGGAAGAGCATGGGGGCAGGACCAGAGTGCACAGGCCTACACATCGCAGCAAGCTGGGAGTTGGCGGGCCACATGCTCACTCCCTGTGCAAATTGCAGTCAAGCCAAGGCAGCTGGGCCGGGCGGTGGGAGTGGCCACTTTAAACTACCCATCCTGTACTTCTGGTGCCTGGCTCTGCAGGAGGGGGATTTGGTTAGGGGGGGTGCCTGGCTCTGGGGGAGGAGTGGGTGCATTGGTGGGCTGGGGTGCCAGGCTCTGGGGTAGAAGAAGGGCTATTTCAGTAAATATTGTATTGGCAGTTTTTGTTTGATTTGTTAAAATTATGAAGTCAAAACAAAAAAGAGGTCAATATAATGGTCATAATGTTGATATGTGTTTTCGTAGTTAAATTGCTGAACTGTCATTGCTCATTAAAAGTGCTGTCATACGGGTGGCAATTGGGTAAATATTGAATTTTATTAATATCAGCAGAACTAACATAAATGGTGCCTGCGTATTTTGTAGTCTTGCCTTACTCTTAGTATTCATGCCCGTCAGTATGAAAGAAGCTATTTGCATATATATTTTTGCATAAATACTTGCATATATTTCCATATATATGTAGCCGCACTTAAGCTGCAGCCCTTGGCATGTACTGTGAATATCATTTGTGGTCCCCAGGGCTTCCAAAGTTGAGTAGCCCTGATCTAAACAGTGCTTGATCCTGCCATGAGGGCAGGGAACTGGATTTGATGACCTCTCGAGGTCCCTTCCAGTTCTAATGTTCTATGATTCTATTATACCGGACTGCATTACTAGGACCATTGCCAGCAGATCAAGGGAAGTGATTATTCCCCACTTCAGCACTGGGGAGGTCACATCTGAAGTATTGCATCCAGTTTTGAGGTCCTCCCTCCCCCTCACTACAGAAAGGATGTGGAAAAATTGGACTGCCCAATGAAGGGCAATGAAACAATTAGGGACTGGGGCACATGACTTTTAAGGAGAGGGAGAGGGAACTGGGCTTTAGTTAGTTGGCAGAGGAGACTAAATGGGATATCACATTACCTGAATGAGGGTTCCAAAAAGGATGGAGCCAGGCTATTTTCAATGATGGCAGATGACAACACAAGGTGCAATGGTCTCAAGATGCACTGGGAGAAATTTAGGATGGATATTAGAAAACTATTTCACTAGGAGGGTGGTGAAGCACTGGAATGGGTTGCCTAGGAAGGTGGTGGAATCTCCATCCTTAGAGGTTTTTAAGTCCTGGCTTGACAAAGCCCTGGCTGGGATGGTTTAGTTGGGGTTGGTCCTGTTTGAACAAGGTGTTGGACTAGATGATCTCCTCAGGTCTCTTCCAACACTAATTTTCTATGATTGTAACATTTATGGAACATTTCAGCTCAAACTGAAGTTTGGTAAAGCTATAAGCAACCAAAAATAAGGTCTTATAATAAAATGTCAGACAATCTTAATAACAGCTGAAACTACCAACCCACCTATAACAACAGTTAAGGATAGCTTGTCAGTTATAATCAATGATCTGAGGAAGCATCTTTTTGGTTTGGGTTTTTGCTCACAAAGAGATTTCTTGAAATTCCAATTCACCTTGTCAAGCAGTCTATCTTTCTGTAACACTGAAAATCTGAGTCTGTCTATTATCCGTTGACACTTATTGTTCCTGAGTGTTATTTAGATGAGAGGAAAGTTATTTATCCAGGAATAATTTGACAATGTAAATGATGTTATTTTGTGCCTTTGTTGTCACTACAATTAATCAAATAAGAGATGAAGTGTGTCTTTTGCCATAGCTCATCTCTGAAGTTTGGCAACTTGCTTGCTAGACAGTTGTGACCTTGAAATTCTGTATCACCTCAAGGCCAATTTTCTCTAGCTTGACAAAGAGAATTCTCCAGCAACTCCCAAGAGTCTGTTTCACATTCTGGGATATAACAAACTAAATTAGTAATGAGAGGCAGATAATGCTATCTCCTTTTCCTTCCCTCTTCTACCTAGGAACCCAGACACTGGGGGAGCACCAGGTCCCCTAAAGATCACCCACATTCAACACACTCCTCGTGGATAGGACCTTCAAGGCTTCCACCTTTTAGGGTGGGTTCCCTTCTACCTTTTCATTATATGTATGTGCAGAGCCTAGCAGAATGGAGTCCTGATCCTTAATCACTGGCTTCCATGCATTACTGCAGCACACATAAATAATAATAAGGCCCCAGATAGCCTGGGAGAAAGGAGAGCAGCGGTAGCTGTAGGGAGTGGTGAAAAGGAGTCTACAGCCTAAGAAGCTTTTCTGAGATCAGCACCATGAGTCTCAGCAGTTACCCATTTGAATTAAACATTGGATCAGGTCAGAAACTTTCTTGCTGCTCTCATCTAGCAGTATTTGTACATTGTCAAATACATAAATTAAGACAATGGGAAGGAATAAGTCAAAAAGCAATAATCAAAAGTCAATAATTAAAGAGACTAAAAACAAAACTAGTAAAGATAAGGTAGATGGTTGCTGGAGGTGGTGTATAAATATATTGGTAATAGGAAAGTAAAAAGATGAGCACCTGTTGTCACCCTTTCTTGCTTGAACATTGCCTCCCTTCTCTCCTCCTCCCTCTTTGTGATTTTGTCTAATTTAGATGGCTAACTCTTTGGCACTGGGCTATTTTTCCTGTATGTGTGGCACCTAGCACATTTTGGTATTCATGTGGTATGAATGATAAGTGTTATAAAAATCAGTGGGCTCCTTATTGATAGAGAATGGATTAAAGATTCTGGTTTTTGAATTTACTGTAATTGGTGAAATCTGGTTATCACTAGAAATTGCTCTAAGATTTCTGTGAGAATCTGCTAAGCCACTCAAGTCCAGTCCTCTTTATACTTAAGGCAGTCAGCAATGTGCTTGTCATCTTGTAAAATCAATATAGGTAGTCTTTCATGAACATCTAACCATGCATGACCAGCTCAAACACCAACATAAAGAGAGGCCTTGAGCAAACCCCTCCACAGGATGTGAAAGAACACAATGTAGTTGTACACCAGATGTCTTTTTGTCTGATGTGCTTCAGAGAGAATGCTCAATGATACATGAATGCATGGATGCAAAGTTGACAGGGTTGGCAGCTTAAAACCAAAGACAGCCCGAGGTTAAGAAAATAAAATATTTTCAGAGTTCAAAAAGAAGGAGAGCTTCAACAGGACTACAGAATTGTAGCATCCTGACTCTTCCTCAAAAGACTACAGAGTTTACTGCAAAAGAATAAAGCTTCTCTGAAAAGATAAAAAATGCATTTGAACATTAAACTATAATTTAAAAATTGTGTTCAAATAATTCTAAAGATCTGTTTTAAACTGATACAGCCATGGAAATTAAACTAAAGGCAAGATGACAACCCATCATTAATTGCATTATTAATGAACTGTACCTCATATAGAGCCAAATGTTGAAATTTACTTCGGTCTAAGTTTTGCCTGAATAAGGAGTCAGGAAAGCCAAATCACCAATCCTGCCTACTGCTCCATGACCTGATTCAGGTAAGCCCTCTGTACAGCAAGGGGATTAAGCATGTGCTTAACTTTAAGCACATACTTAAGCACTTTCCTGAATTAGGACCTCATTAAGTGCCCACATAATGCTGTTTGCAAGACTGGGGCCCCTCAGGATTTGGCCCACTGTATGTAAGTGAACTTAATATTTGGAGATTCTGCACAATTTAGAGAGCTAAACATACCCAAACTGGTTCCATCCTTCAGAGGGTTCTTTGATGTTTCCCTTTACAGCGCTATGGCTGGGAGCTACAGGCCAACATAGTGTAGAACTGGCCAGTCCATGCATGAAAGGAAATTGCAACAAAACAAAACAAAAAATGCCTAACTAGATGGGTTTGGTGTAGTGAAGCTACATGAAGTGCATTTCCACTGTTGTCATTCCAGCAATGTCTAGAGGCTCAACATTGATGAAGGCTCCATTCTGCTAGGTTATGTAAATATAGTTAGGCCCAGGTCCTCAAAGGTGTTTAGGCAACTAATTCACATTAATTTCAATGTGAGCTAGGTGCCTAAAGAACATGGAGGATCTGTGTTGTAGTAAACTCTGCCCTGACAAGCTTACAGTCTATAGGCCCACTACTGCAAACACTTACACACAGGCTTAACTTTATGTCTGAGTGGTCTTTCATTGAAATGAATTGGTGTTAGGTGCTTGTTTAGATACTTTGAAAATCCTACTAAGCACCCGTCTGCATCTTTTGGTGTGTAAGTACCTTTGAAAAGGTGGTCCTTGTGGTTTGCAGGAATAGGATCATAATAGCAAGAAAAAGGAAGCAGTGATATCCCCATGAAACATTTATGCTACTGTACTCTGGTACCAAGTATCATGTTTTCAATGTTCTTTTTATAACGGCACCGCTCATAATGGTCAGTTCCTGAAGGCGGTGTTGTATAGTGAACACCCTGTGCCTCTGAACAAGAACATTCACAATGCATACTCAGTGCTTCTCCTCATAAAGTTCAATTCCATGCATAAATGTTACTGTGACAGCCCGTCACACATGACCTTCTGTTGGAATACTTAACTGATCAGCATGGCAAATTGCCTTATGATAATGCTCATTAATTTCATGAGCTCTTATTGTTTATTAAACAACTGTCTTCTAAAATTATTAGGGCCAAGTAGATTTAATTGTCAGGGAAAACTACCACAGGGTTTGACAATCCAATTTCCTTTTCTTTCAGTTAAGCATTTCATTAAAATCAACTTACTACTAAACGGTACATATTTATAACAAAATGCTGAAACCTGACAGCAGGGTGTTGCTAATTAGCTGTTGATATATTTGTGCAAATTGAAAGAGGAAATGAGAGAGAGATCAGTTGCATTGTGCTATATTTAATACAACACATAACAATTCTCTTGTAGGAGAACAATATCTGTAGTCAACAACAGGTCTTCTGAACTAAGGCTCAGGGTATGAGCTCTCTGTTCCGATATTAAGCACAGGAACTAATTTGAAGGAGGTTGCTGATAAAACAATCTAGCATCCATGGATCATTATAATAGTACTAGCCAATTAGCCCGTCATAAGATGGGATTTTTCAGGTCTTCTCTCCTGAGCTCTCTCTCTCTCTCTCTCTCTCCTCCTACTGCCTCCCCCTCTCTCTCTCAGCTCTCCTCCGCCTCCTGCCTCTCTCTCTGTCTCTTTCTTTCTCTTCTCCCCCTCCTGCCTCTCACTCCCCTCCGTCTCTCCCTGCCCCCCTTCCTCTTCCCCTCCCGCTGTGGTGCTCGGCTGAGTGCTGCCTGCTCAGCCGGGCTGCCGCAAGGGATGGGGGCAGGGCGGTGATGTACACGGCCGGGGGCGGGGCTGTGTATGTCACCGCCCGGCCCCCCCCTTCCCCTCCTGCTGCAGGGGAGCCCAAACGGCCCCTTGCGCTGCTGGCTCCCCCAGTGGCCTGGCTGAGGGGCGCAGCACTCAGCTGAGTGCCACAGCAGGAGGGGAAGGGGGGGCGGTGACGTACACGGCCCCACCCCCTGGCCATGTATGTCACCGCCCTGCCCCCTTCCCCTCCCTCCGTGGCAGCTCGGCTGAGTGTTGCGCGCTCAGCCAGGCCGCCACGGGGGAGGAGAGGCGGGTAGGGGTGCCAGGTGTCCGGCATTGTACCGGACAGTCTGGTATTTGTGCTCTCTGTCTGGTAAAAAAAATCAGAAAATACCGGACATGTGCAATGTCCGGAATTTTCTGATTTTTCCGGTTGCACACCAGACGGAAGCCTGGCGTGGGCGGGGGGGGCGGCTGGGAGGCAGGGCTGCGATTGCCACTGGGAGCCCTCAGTCGGTTGAGTATGAGGAGGAGGGGAAGCCTCCTCCTCGCTCGTGTGTCGCCAGGACCCTGCACGGGACAGGCAGCAAGTGCCCAGGTCAGTCCCGCTCCCCGCCGGCCAATTTGCTCACCCCCCCCTTCCCGGCCAGCCAGTTCTCCCCCACTTCCTCCTGATCTTCCCGGCCAGCCCCTGTATCCCCCCAGCTCTGCTTCCCGCTGGCCCATTCCTCTTCCTGATCTCCCGCCAGCGCCACTGCACCTCTCCCGCCCCTGCCAGCTCTGCTTCCGCCCCCCCTTCCTCCCGGCCACCCTCGGCCCCGATCCCCCCAGCTGTGCTTCCTGCCCCCTTACTCCTGGCCAGCCCCGCCCCTCCCAGCCGGTGGTCCTCCCCGATATCCCGCGGCCAGCCCCATTCCGCCCGACCCCCCATGACCAGCCCTGCTTCCCGTTGGCCCCCATTTTCCCGGCCAGCCCGTTGCCCCCTTAGCTGTTTCCAGGCCCCCTTCCTGGCCAGCACTGCTCCCTTCCTGGCCGGTCGTCCCCCAGTGAAGTGGGCCACTGCGGGGGAGGAGAAGGAGGGCGGGCGCTGACGTACACGGCCAGGGGGAGGAGCCGTGTACGTCACCGCCCCGCCCTCCCTACCCGTGCTGCCGTGGCGCTCAGCTGAGTGCTGCGTGCTCAGCCGGGCCGCTGTGGGGGAGCCCAAATGCTCCCCCACGGTGGCCCAGCTGAGCGTAGCACTCAGCTGAGCGCCACGGGCGGAGGGAGGGAGGTGGCGCATGGCTATGCCCCCTGGCCGTGTCGCCAGCCGCCCCTTCCCTCCTCCATGGTGGCTCGGCCGAGCGCCGAGCAGCTCAGTCTTGCTCCCCCACCGCGGCCCAGCTGAGCGGCGCAGCGCTCGGCTGAGCCGCCACGGAACGAGGGGAAGAGGGGCGGGGCGCTGACATACACGGTCAGGGGCATGGCCGTGTATGTCAGCGTTACAGACTCACAGACACTGGGCTACTATATATATGATATTAGTTATATTTTGGCAAAATAACAAACTTAAGAACAGCTCATCAATTATATGTGTGAAATGCTGATAGAGGGAAACGATTTCCTAGTGCTTCTGAGCTATTTTTCCATACGCAGAACTTAAAATATTATTCCAAATATTTAAAAGGTGTAATTTTATAATTAAAATGGTTCTTAAGATTGCCAAAGGTGTTTTTTTTAAGAGATGGGCTGGTAGCTGGAGATAGAAAATTGAAGTAATCAACAGACTGATGCACTGGACTCCAACAGTACTTAGTCAAAATGCTTCTTTTAAATGGAGATAGCCTCAAAGTCAATGGTTAAAGCCGAACAAAACAGGCAATGTTGCAGAACAATTCTGGTGACTGTATGACATCATGTGGTGAAATAATATTTCATTGTCTTGTGTGATGGAACATGGCATCATTAAGATAAAGAAGTCAAGAAAGGAACAAATGTCAGAGAAAGTTTCATGTCCCCCAAACAGCTCCTTAGCAGGTCCAGTGAGATCAACACAGAGAGACAGAGACAGAATGTGTACTTACACCCAAAATCTGGAATTGTGTAGGAGACCACCAAAGTGTACAGTTGTTTGGGAATTTTCCATCTAAATGTTTTTTGATGAAAAATGCAGTTTCCCTAAAATTAAATTTCTCCTCAGGAAATTCTGAAATGTTTCCATTTTCCATAACAAAAATCTAAAAATAATGGTTTCATTTTGAATCAGTGCAACATTAATCTGTGTCTGCTTTCACTGCCTCAGTGGATCATGGGTTCTGTAATTTGGGTTGCCTTTTATGGGCTAAGCTCCCTATCTGGACTACAGCTCTCATGATGCACTGTGATCTTCCTCCTCCATATTTTATTATAGTACAAAGGAGGCAGTTAGAGGAACCCCTCTCCATCTTTTCAAGAAACTATAATGATTTATAACAACTCAGGAGCTAGTTTCTTCTTATTGTAGCCTCACTGGCTGCTGCATGCATTTAAAGGAAGCGAGAACATAGCCTTTTTTTTAATCAGATTTTAAAAAGTAAGGATATTTGCAGTTATAGCATAAACCTTTGAAAATTGGGATTTATAATGGCAATTTTGGCACAGCAATAGTTAAAACACCATTTTAGAAGATGAACAAGAATTTGAATACCCAATCTAGAGTGAACAAATTTCCCCTACAACGACACATGGTCATATTGCTTCTGAATATTATATTAAAATAGTTTGGAATCCTCAGCAGCTGTAAAATGCATTAGTACATGACCCTGTTACTGAAATAGTGGGGCATATAGTATATAACATATCCACGGAAGACAGATAAAAATATTTTACATTCCATCTCCAGATTGCTGGAAGTGAACATTCCTGAAATATTGATGTAACCTCAATTAAATAATTCATTAACTAGTTCAGTATAAGAAAAATATTATGAGTCAGCAGAACTTTCCAATCTTTTGTGCCAGTGCTTTAATTCCAGAGTAATTAAAAGTGATGGCATTTTGATTGTATACTCTAGTTTGTTGTCATTATAAGAACACTTAATTTTTAACATGATACACCATACTTAAATGTTTAGACTACAAATGAAGAGAAAATGAGCTCTCTGCTTTTGTTTCCAAGAAGATAGATATCATTTCATAAAAGATTCAAGAATATGACTGGATGTCTCATTGGATTATTACTAAAACGTTAAGCTATTTAGATCTAACCTGGGCAAAACTATTGGTCAAAAATTATTATTGTCCATCTGATAGTTCAATGCCCTATAATATTAGGCCCGTACATAGGAGAGGTGCAAAGGGTGTGAACGCACACCCCTATGGTCTCTCAAGTTGCCCCAGCTTCTCTCCCCCGTGCTCCAGTCAGCCGAGGGAAGGCTGGGGTTGATTTCCACCCACCCTCAGGAGTGAGGCTAGGAGTGGGGCTGGGCCACTGTTGCAGGAGTGGGGCAGCCACCAGCCCCTCCCACAGCTTGGACCGGGCTGCTGCAGCTGCAGCCCAGCCAGATGGGCTGATTCTGCCCCAACCCCTCCTGAGTGGCTGGAGAAGTGGGCTGCCATTCTGCATTGTAGTTCACCATTTGACCGCTTGTGATTGACTGGTCAACCACGGTCAATGTGTTGGGCACCCCAGATATAGGATATAATTGGACTATAATTGGGCCCTGCTGGGCATCCCACAGGCGTCAGGCGATTAGCGCTGCTTGGTAGCAGACTGTTGTTCTTGTCATTGCAAAGATGGCTACCAGTTAGGACACCAATATAAAGCAACAGTAGATGAACTGATGAAACTTACACATTAGCTTTCCATTGCTGACAGTTTATTTTGAAATAGCTGTACACAGGCATTTTCAATGCAACTGGGCTGATTCCTTGTATTAATATTATTCTAATTTAAATTAATATTTATTTTTGAAATTGGTTTTTAGGCACAACTGGAATATAACTGGAAAATAAGGGACCATTTTTATTTTAAGTGAAAATTATTTAAAAACAAAACCTTTTATAAAAAAATGGTCCCTTATATTCCAGTTGTGCTGATTTTTATTCAAAACCGATTTAAATATTGCTATGGGGAGAAAAGGACAGCAGGAATATATCTTTAAAAAAATATATACAGATATATTTAAAAATTGCAGTCCACATTTACAAAAAAAAGCACCCTCCCCACAGAAATTTCTGCATACAAGCCAGAATATTAATAGACAAATTTCAGAGGATCAAGCGCTCAGTCACAGAGCTATGTGGAGAATAATAATAATAATTTGAATGCTGATTTCCATTATGGGCATACAGACTCTTTTAAAATACGATTAAAAGGGACAGCTACAGCTTAGAAATTTTTTTGCTGCAGAAAAAAGACCACAAGAACTAATGGCTAATGCATACAAACTGCTCGGATAAATTAAAGAAGAATGGAGGAAAACTGCCATAGCAAGTTTCATTCATTCTAATGTTTCTAATAACAGCATCCTACACCATTGCCTTTGCATGCTGTGTCCAATAATACACACTCTCAGGGTTTATCTGCATAGGGGGAGGGGTAGAAAAATCAATCTGAATAACTAAGTGTGAATTGAAGGTGTATTGTGTAAACCAGATTAAGCCATATTCTGTTTATTTTAATTAATTTCCAAAGTGAATTAAAGTAAATCAAATTAAGGCCACTTTTATTCTGAATAAGAAAATCCATACATGGTATGTCTACACAGCAACTAGAGACTCACAGCTGGCCTGTGCCAGCCAATTCAGACTCAAGAGTTGGGCTGAAAGCTGTTTCACCTTTGTGTAGACATCTGGGATTACACTGGAGAGGTAGAAGGGTCCCAGAGTTAAGGCCACAGCCAAAGCCTAGAAATCTACACAGCAATGAAACAGCCAAAGCTGGCTAGCACAGACCATCTATGGGTGTCCAGTTGCTGTGTAGACATAACCACAGGTATTAATATGGTTTAACCAATTCACTTTTAATTCACACCTTCATTTGGATTAATTTTTGAGTTTCCTGTGTAGACAAGTCCTTGAAAGGGTCCATATTCCAGATCTTCACAATTCAGCTCAACTTCCTCAAATTACAGTTAACCTCAGAGAAAAATAATAATTCAGGTTACCCTATGGTCATGGAATCTTAAAAGATGATCTTTCCACAGGGAAAGAATGGGTAAGAAAGAGTATTTTATTTGCATTCCTGTTCAGAGGTGCAATTAGAAGGATATATGAAATCATATCCTGCTGATCTTATACATCTAAGCAGTAATACTGAAGTCAAGCATGTGTGAGTAACCTGAGTAGGATTTGGCCATTGTGTAATTTAAATATAAATTGATTTTAAAAATACAAGTGTTCAAGGAAAAAGTCCTATGAAAACAGAACACCTGTGCATGTGAAAGCCTATTTGTAATTTGGATGTATTTCTTCTTTTTTCTACTTCATTTACATTTTTCAGGCATCTGCTATCCCCTTCCCTGCCTCCTTTATACCTTTTTGGCAAGTTTTCTGAATGATGTCTACTGAACCAGAGGTGCATAGGCATGCAGAATTTAAACAAGGAAGATGTTCTGTGCTGTTCCAAATTAAGTGATTGTACAAGATTCTCAGCAGCTGAGATCACAATATGGATATTAGATGTGATACAATGATAAAATGGAGAAGTTTAGCACCATATACCTATAGTTACTGACACTTGAGGAACTAAATGGCTGAGAAGTTTGGAAATTATCTTCCACCACTTAACCAAATACTTTAGCAGCTTTTAAGGCCAAAAAGCACCATTATGATAATTTAAACTGACTCTCATAACAAAGGCCATAGAACCTCTTGTAGTAACTCCTGCACCAAGCCAAAAGTTTCTTATTTGAACTACTAGAGCATACCTTGTCAAAGACATGAAATCCTGCTTCAAGTGATGAAGAACTTGATCTATGGTGAACACAATAGGATGTGGTGAATCAAATGATAAATTATTGTGAATCCATATTAAGCCAACAGGGACAAAAATGTTTTCATCCAATGGTTGCCAACCTATTGGGTTTGCAGGCTGCAATCCCTAATTCTATAGATTCAAAGGGGACATAGATTGTCTAAAAATTGAATAATTCAGAAGAATTACCTGATGGTAACTTTGCAAAGTATGCCTTCATGGGCCGCTCCTGCAACAATATTTGTGAGAAGGTATGATTTGGCTCTTAGTTCTCCACAATCATATATATAGTAGCCCAATGTCTGTGACTCTGTAACACTGAAATGCTGGCTGTTGCCTCTGGGCGGTGCTGTTTCCTCAGTCACGTCCTTCATCTCCCGCCGTGACACTTGGCTGACTTCTGCGCCGCTCAGCCGGGCCGCCGCGGGGGAGCAAGTGGCGTAAGTGTCCATTTGGGTGCTGCAGTCCCTGTGCTGCATGAGGAGCGCAGGGCCCAAACAGCCGCTATGCGCGCTTGCCTCTGCGGGCCTGGCTGAGCGCAGAAGTCAGCCGAGCGCCACAGCGGGAGGCGGGGAGGGGCGATGACGACACGGCCAGGGGCAGGGCCTGGTCGCACGCCACCGCCCAGTCCCCTTGCCTCCCGCCGTGGCGCTCAGCTGACTTCTGCGCCGCCAGCCGGTCGCCGTGGGGAAGCCCAAACGGCCACTTGCGTCGCTTGCTCCCCCACGGCGGCCTGGCTGAGCGGCGCAGAAGTCAGCTGAGCGCCACGGCGGGAGGCAAAGGGGGGCGGGGCGGTGACGTGTGGCGTGACAGCAGCTCCAGGCCCTGCCCCCTGGCCATGAACGTCACCGCCCTGCTTCCCTTCACCTCCTGCTGTGGCGATCGGTTGATTTCTGCGCCACTCAGGCAGACCGCCTCTCGGGAGCAAGCGGCCGTTTGGGCTCCGCAGTCCCCCGAGTGAGAGGCAGGAGGGGGAGGAGAAGAGAAAGAGAGAGACGGAGAGAGAGGCAGGAGACGGAGGAGAGGTGAGGGGGGGGAGGCAGGAGGAAGAGGAGAAGGAGGAGAGAGAGAGAGAGACACACGGACGTGGAGGAGAGACCCGAAAATCCCATCTTATGACGGTCTATTGGCTAGTTATATCAGAATGATTAAGTCCAAGGGATAGGCTTTCCAGGGAACATATGACCTTTCGTATTGATATTTCAGATTCACTTCATGTACTCTATAGCAGCAGGAGCTGATGCAGAACATGTGGCAAAATAAAAAAACCAAAAAACCTAGAAGTTGTATTATCAACAGTAGCTATTTGAGTCATCAGTTTAAACTGATTAACTAATATCGTAACTAAGGACTTCATCCAATTTCAAGTGCAGCCAATGGAGAGAGACTAGCGACTAGACTTTGCCCTTTGATACAGTTATTTTTGTGCACTCCCTTGCAGTCCTTGGCTATGGAACAACCATTTGTATACTATTGCAGCTGGACATAATTCTGAGCTGTCATGAAGCTACTCTAAATTATGCCTCTGGTTGGCCTCAAGATTGGGGAAGCACAAAATGGTTTAAAATATACATCTCCCAGGCTATGTCTATACTACGATGAGCTATCGGAAAAAGGTATGCAAATTGCACTCCGCATGTTGCGTACCTTTTTCTGATAGTTTTTTCAGAAGAGGCTTTTCCTAAATTTGGCCCATCTTCATTGGGCCAAATTTTGGAAAAGCCTTCTCTGTTGGAAGAGCCCTTCTTCCTCGTGGGAGGAGGAAGAAAGGGCTTCCGAAAGAGCACGTTTGCTCTTCTGCAAAAAAAAGTGGAAGAGCAGACCCGTTCCCTGGACACAGCGGAGTTCATAGCCTCACACACACTCACACACACACATGCACACAGACATTTCTCCAGCTGAACTAACAGAGCTCTAATTTAGAACCTATTTATACAGTACGAACTTGTGCTGCATTTGTAATGTGCTTCTAACACACTGAAGGTTTTTCTAGGGCCGTCACAAGTCACTGGATGGACATCTAAAACTTCCACCTTCAGCTGATGCTTTAGCTTCTTCCATCCATTTCCTAAGGAGCTAGTCATAGAGTTGTTTGACTATTACAGCATGGTTAGAATGTACTTTCTGTATAACACAGTTTCAGGGTAAGAATTATTATGATGTTAGTAACTAACACCCAATTTGTATAGTAAACATATACTGGTAGGACCAAATCCTGAGCAGCAGCTTGTAGGCTGTGTGTTGCTTTGCTTCAAGGGGGTGATGTGGAGGGAAGACTTCCCATCCCAAGGAATGGTTATATGGCAGTCCTGTATCTGCACTGCAATAGCCTCTGGGGCTCCGGTTTGCTATTTTAATGTATGTGTGTGTGGGGAAGCGGTAGAGGAAGAAAGAAGCCATCCCTGTCCAATGCAAAATCTCAACCGGCAGTGACTCCACCTACCTCTACATACTGGTCTCCATGATTGGGCTTTCCCTATTCTGTTCCTCCTTTGCTACCCCTTTCTTCTACCAAGAGGAATATCACAAGTTTCACTCAACAGACCCTCATCGGGGCAAAGCCTAGAGCAGGATTTGTACCTTCCTATACAAATTTGGCCCAGTCTTGTCAATTGCCACTTGAGATCAGTGGCCTATAGCAGAAAATAAGTTGCCAAAACAGTTTCATCTCACTGATGTCAGTGGCAGTTGGACCAGTCTTG
Source organism: Rafetus swinhoei (assembly GCA_019425775.1). Classification (NCBI taxonomy): domain Eukaryota; kingdom Metazoa; phylum Chordata; order Testudines; family Trionychidae; genus Rafetus; species Rafetus swinhoei. The sequence continues at coordinate 106,019,760 of CM033440.1, forward strand.
TTATGTTGTCTGTCCTATTTAAATCAAAGTAAACCAAAAACGAATCCAGGTATTAGAGAATTGTGCAACTAAGGACATTCCAGATTACTGTTAAAAATTCCCACAATAGGTTTATTAAACTGTACTTTTGTCACAACTTGCAATACATGTGCTTCCAGCTAGCTGAAAATAGAAAATGCGAGGGAGAGGAATCAAAATTTCCAGTAAAAAATGTTTGTTTTTGATTAAAAAAGGCACATTTTGTCAGTTTTTGTTTAGTTTTTGAAAAAATGAAAACTGTAAAATGAAACAAAAATTCTCCAGATTTACTTTAGGAGGAAAAAGGTAATTTTTAATTTAAAATAATCTCCACAGAAAAGTTTTGATCAGATCCACACACACTGTTCCTTGTTCCATGAGAATGCCTGGTTTGAGCTGGGCAGGTGAGAGCAATAAGACTAAATCTCACACTGAACCCAGGACTTCATATTAGCCATGGTAGGACAAGATCCTTTCAGTCTATCTTGTGCATAATTCTGTGCACAAACAGACCACTTTATTGTACTGGGTACTAGCTTTTTATGCAAAAACACATGCTAATAAGTATCAGCTGCAGCAATTAATCTGATGAAAGGTTTGCTGGAAAAGACATCAAACAGCAACATCAATCCATAGACTAGCTTTTCAGTGTTATTATACCACAATCTGTGCAGATGGTGATTTGCTTAGTGCTTGCTTTCTAGGGCCCCCGTTTCAAGCTGTATGTCTTCTCTCATTTGCATCATTCAAGTTCCAGAAATTACTGTTTGTGTTTTGCAGCATTTTCATACTCTCGAGTGCTACAGAGGATGCAGAGAATGGTGGAGATTTAAGGAGAAAAGGCTGATGACCCTAGGGACACAGAACTGCTACCAAGTGTGCCTGGTAGGGCTTCTTCTCATGTTTTTTTTTTTGTAGTAGGAGCTATTTCTTTTCTAAATAGTCTTTCAGCACTTATGTTCCCAAGCATCATTCACCACTTCCTTGTCTGCTTTTGGCACTTAGGAGTCAAATTGTGTCAGTTGCCCAGCAGATTATGTGTTTCTGAATCAATATGCTTTAGTCAAACACAAGTTATTGAGCTCAATACAAGGGTAACCGGATTCTGTGTCTGTTACACAGGAATCACATTAGATGGTCTAATAGTCCCTTTTGGTTTTAAATTCTATGGCTATTAATTTAAGTGTAGTCCTAGGCTGATTTCTATCTTGCTGAATCTAGAGGAGACAAAGGTTTTGGAAGGAGAGTGAATTGTTTAAAAATTGCTGATATCTTTACTCATTTTCTGGACCCTATGCCGGTGTGTGTATGTGAAGGCTGCATATAGGTGCCTAACAAGTCTTCCTTTTAAAATCCTTATTGTGAATTGAGTACATCGGCAGCATCCTTCATCAGCTTCCTCAGTAGAAATTGATTTAGTCCTACTTTAGTTTTCTTTTTTCACTGGCTTCAGTGCTGCTCTTTTCTTATGGCAGTCATTAACCTTTTCCTTTCACTTTCCCTTCTTAAACCTAAATCACTAGCAGCTTCTCAGAACTGTGTGTTGCTGTGCACTTTAAATGTGTTAATGCAAGTGAACTTTGGGCATATGAGTGATAGGCGCACTCTTTACAAATGGCCAGAATGTGACACACTTTCTCATGCTGGTAGTGCCATACTCCTCATCTGGTCCCATTTACTTCAATGGGAGTGTAAGGGTATCAGTCTGTCCTGAAGGAAGGAAGATTTTATACTCTCTCCACAACCAGGGGTTATTAATACTAGAAATGAGTAGTGCTGATGTTGGTTTTTTCTGGCAATCTTTGTGGTAATCCTTGTCTTTTCCTACTTGGTAAAGTGGCAAAGCCACAATGATTTAGGTCTTTGGTCCTGAGCATCAAACTAGGAACTCATGTTCATCTGATTATCCACCATCACTGCCAATTATTTTCCAGAGTCACTGCTTCCCAGGATAGAATCCCTCAATCCGTAAGTATGGCCCTACATTCTCTGTTCCCAAATGTATCCATTTACATTTAGCCATATTAAAATGCATACTGTTTGCTTGTGCACTGTTTAGCAAGCAATCTTGATCTCTCTGAATCAGTGGCCTGTCCTCTTTATTATTTACTACTCCCTCAATTTTTGTGTCATCTACAAACTTTATCACTGATAATTTTATGTTTTCTTACAGATAATTAATGAAGATGTTAAACAGTATTCAGAAGAGAACCAGTCCCTGCAGGATCCAACTGGAAAAAGACCTGCTCAATGACAATTCCCCATTAGTTTGTTTTGAATAATTTAATGTGTCTGGATGGGGTGTTCACCCCATACAAGGGCAAGTAGGTTAATTATTATATTTAACCTGATAGGCTGCCTCTGGCAGAGATTCAGGTATTGTAAGGTCCATCTGAGAAAGAACAGGCAGGATTGGTATAAAGCAAGGAATGTGGCAGCAGAAAGGGGCTACAGGGAAAGTAGGCTGCAGTCATTCCTTGGGAGGCAGAAGGTTGACTGGTATATCTTAAGAAGGTAGGAGCCAGAAAATGTAGGAAAGAGTCCAGAGAAAGAGCAGGGTTTGGAAGAAAGTGTTAACTTGGAAAATGCTCTACTTATATTTTGTCACTGGTCAACTGGATGTGTCTTAGGTTCCAACTTCAAAGCCCCATCCAGTGGACTCATTCTACCAAAATGCATCTGCCATCAGAGAGAAAAATCCAGACAGGTTTAATTATAAAACAAGCTTGTTAATTAGCAATGATTTAAACGGGAATCTGTATGACACAAAGGACATTCAGGTACAGGTTGGATTAACAAACTGAGATAAAGTCAAGGTCCAAAATCCATAAGAACAAGGGAATTCAGTACAGGTAAGATACAAAGATGCACAGTATACTACATCTGGTTTGGAAGAATGGACCCACAACAACAGACTTCATGGATGGGATATATCCAAAGAACAGGGCGAGAACACAGGACTTCTAGATACAGGTAAGACAAGAATTGACCAGGAACTGGGAGCTGAAACTGCAAAGTATGGATTTTCTTCTGTGGTCTTCTGTAGCTTTCTCAAAGTCAGAGTTAAAGGTGGGCCTGGGGTATGCACTACTAAGGGAAATGGCACAGAATACGCCAAAAAGCTCCTGAGACAGTCATCCAATGGGACTCTATTACCCTAGAGTGTGTAGACTATACTGACCTAATGAGAGGGCCAATCCATGAGGAGAAGGTACCTTGACTCATAGAAGGAGAGGAGAAGCAAGGCACATGTACAAGTGTTAGAAGGGAGTGTCAGACTCAAAAGGAAATAATCCTCAGGGCAGACAGGAAGAGGCACCTTACTAGGGAGTTTATATCATGTGACGGTATATCATGTTACATTTAAATAATTATAGTTTTATAAATCAAAATGTTTTATGGTACCAAGTCAAATGTCTTATAGAAGTCTAAATGCATTGAGTCAATACTGTTACTTTTATAAATCCATCTTGTAATCTCATTTTAAAAAAAAGATATCACCATAATTTGACAGGACCTATTTTCAAGAAACCCATGTGGATTTGCATTGATTATATTATCATCCATTATTTCATTATTACTAAAGTCCCATATCATCCACTCCAATATCTCGCCTGTGATCACTGTCAGGTTGACAAGCCTCTATTTGTCCTCAACCTGTGTTATCCCATTTGCTACTTTTAAAAATGGGCTTTTTCTTTCTTCTTCTGGAACTTCTCCAGTGCTCTACAGCTTATTGAAAAACATCACTAATGGTCTTGTAATCTTCTCAGTCAGCTCTTTTAAAACTCTTTGATGCAAATTATCTAGACCTGATTATTTAAAAATCAGCATTAGTAGCTAACATTAGTGGCCTCTCTTTAACATCCTCCAGAGATACTAGTTCAATGGAAAGGCTGTTATCATTACCACGCGTTGACACTGCATCATCTGTTTTCCCCAAATATAGAATAGAAATATTTACTGAATTCTGATTGATAATTCTCCCATTTCTATCTACAGTGAAACCTTTGTTATCCGGCACTCTGTTAACCAGAAAACTTGATAACCAGTATTGCCCCCAGACACAATACTGTCACATCTTCAGGCGCACAGGCCTGGTTTGGTTTACCATGATTGGCGTCACAATTTTTTATTTAAGAAGTACTAATGATCTTTAACTCAAAATACAAATGTGAGACCAACTGCCTAACACTACAAAACTACCAATTTATATTAAAAACTTGAGTTAAAATATTAAAAACTTGAGTTTTACTATTATTGTTCATTGGTTTTTCCTAGGTTGATGGGACCCTCAGATATCCGGAATTTTTAGATAACCGGAATGCCCTAATCCCTGAGCATGCCAGATAACACAGGTTTTACTGTAGTATTGGATCAATACCATTGTCAATATTCTTATTGTTCCTTATATATTTTAAAAACACCTTTTATTGCGGCCAATATGATTGCAGCCTTAGGATGGCCCAAGCTGGAGTTTTTACACTACTCCATCCCTTATGGGATGTAGTATGATCTCCACTGTGCAATTGTTCCTCTCTAAAGGCCAGCATAGATGAGTTGCCATGGCATCTTCACCATTTAGAGCACCATGTAGTTTCAAAAAGAATGCATGCAATATGCAAGGGGGAGGAAAAGATTCTTACCACCACCACTACTCCACACACACAGAGTAGACATTTACACATAGTATTGACTGTGACATGAATTATCTTTTCATCTCACAAATGAGGCATCCATTGGTTAGAACATCTAGCTAGGTGGGTCCTTTTCCCATTTTATTCCATACTTTCTGTGTGATTCGAGGTAAATCTTCTGATCTTTAGGCTATCTATATGTAAAATTATGATTATAAGGATACTTATTTCACTTATACATTGAGAGATTTAGCTAATATTTCTCAAGTGTTTTGAAATCCTTGGTGCTATAAAAGTTTAAAATGTTATTAAAGAGTTAAATTAAGTCTTGTGGGCTCCAGTCTCTGCAAAAATTGCATGGGCAATTTTATATATCCGCAAATGACTAGCAAGTATTTACACTTGCAGTTTTCTCTTCTTATGAGTCAGATAGTTAGCCTATGCTAATATCTGTACCAACAAGTCATTTGCAAATGCGAAAAATACAGATATAAAATTTGAAGATGAAATAAAGCATTTGAAAATGTAGGGCTAATTAATCTTGAAATATTTTTGAAAAAACTAAAGATTTCAAACATTTCCCCCCTCAGTTATAAATTAAAATATGTGAAAATGTTTCTTAATTTTGTGGCCTTGTAATATAAACAGAACTAAAATCTGTATTCTAGACGATCAAACTATAAAAGGCGCAATCAAGGACGATAAAGCCATTGCAGAGAAACTAAATGATTTCTTTGCTTCAGTCTTCACGGCTGAGGACGTTGGGGAGATTCCCAAATCTGCACCGTCCTTTGTGGGTGATGAATCTGAGGAACTGTCCCAGATTGAAGTGTCATTAGAGGAGGTTTTGGAACAAATAGAAAAACTTAATGTTAACAAATCTCGGGGACCGGATGGCATTCATCCAAGGGTTCTAAAAGAACTCAAATGGGAAATTGCTGAACTATTATCTGTGGTTTGTAACCTATCCTCAAATCGGCTTCCGTACCTAATGACTGGAAGGAGCCAACGTGACACCAATATTTAAAAAGGGCTCTAGAGGCGATCCGGCGATTACAGACCAGTAAGTCTAACTTCGGTACCTGGCAAATTAGTCAAACAATAGTAAAGAATAAAATTGTGAAGCATGTAGAAGAACATAATTTGTTGGACAAAAGTCAACATGGTTTCTGTAAAGGGAAATCCTGTCTTACTAATCTATTAGAGTTCTTTGAAGGTTAACAAACATGCGGACAAGGGGGATCCAGTAGATATAGTATACTTAGATTTCCAGAAAGCCTTTGACAAGGTCCTCACCAAAGGCTCTTGTGTAAATTACATGGCCATGGGATAAGAGGGAAGGTCCTTTCTTGGATTGAGAACTGGTTAAAAGACAGGAAACAAAGGGTAGGAATAAATGGTAAATTTTCAGAATGGAGAGGGGTAACTAGTGGTGTCCCCAAGGGTCAGTCCTAGGACCAATCCTGTTCAACTTATTCATAAATGATCTGGAGAAAGGGGTAAGCAGTGAGGTGGTAAAGTTTATGGATGATACCAAACTGTTTAGGATAGTCAAGACAGAAGCAGACTGTGAGGGACTCCAAGAAGATCTCACCAAACTGAGTGATTGGGCAACAAAGTGGCAAATGAAATTTAATGTGGATAAGTGTAAAGTAATGCACATCGGGAAAAATAACCCCAACTATACGTACAGTATGATGGGGGCTAATTTGGCTACGACAAATCAGGAAAGAGATCTTGGAGTTATCGTGGACAGTTCTCTGAAAACTTCCACACATGTGCAGCGCGGTCAAAAAGGCAAATAGGATGCTAGGTATTATTAAGAAAGGGATAGAAAATAAGACACAGAATATCTTACTGCCCCTGTATAAAACTATGGTACGCCCACATCTTGAATACTGTGTACAGATGTGGTCTCCTCACCTCAAAAAAGATATTTTGGCCTTGGAAAGGGTTCAGAAAAGGGCAACTAAAATGATTAGGGGTTTGGAACGGGTCCCATATGAGGAGAGGTTAAAGCGACTGGGACTTTTCAGTTTAGAAAAGAGGAGACTGAGGGGGGATATGATAGAGGTGTATAAAATCATGAGTGGTGTGGAGAGGCGGATAAAGAAAAGTTATTTATTAGTTCCTAAATAGAAGAACTAGAGGACACCAAATGAAATTAATGGGTAGCAGGTTTAAAACTAATAAAAGAAAGTTCTTCTTCACACAGCGTGTAGTCAGCATGTGGAACTCCTTGCCAGAGGAGGCTGTGAAGGCTAGGACTATAACAGAGTCTAAAGAGAAGCTAGATAATTTCATGGAGGTTAGGTCCATAAAAGGCTATTAGCCAGGGGATAAAATGGTGTCCTTGGCCTCTGTTTGAAAGAGGCTGGAGAGGGATGGCAGGAGACAAATCGCTTGATCATTGTCTTCGGTCCACCCCCTCTGGGGCACCTGATGCTGGCCACTGTCGGCAGATAGGATACTGGGCTAGATGGACCTTTGGTCTGACCCAGTACGGCCGTTCTTATGTTCTTATGTATGTTCTTATTCATTTTATAGTTCTTCCTGAAATAACAGTTTGGAAAAAAATTAAGAATATTTTGTTCTAAAATAGAAATTGATAGGCGAATACACTTCAGAATGCTCCAGCAGTCCAACTAATGATTGTGCAGTCTACTTCATTTCTGAAATGTCAATCTTCTTCACCTCTACCTTGTTAGTGTTCACATACATTCAGTCTGAGATGGAAAAAGCAGATATTAAAGGAATGTGCTAGTAATCTGCCAAAACAATGGGCTGTGGGGTGGTGTATGCATAAACCCAACCTCATTCGAAGTTTTTGTGGGTGCATTTTAGGCTATTGACTAGACAAGGTCAATCAGCAATGTCCTTAAAGACTTTATCTTGCAAACTCAACTCCCATTTCAGTCAAGTTTGTTGAGGACATTCATGGAGTAATAGAGTGTGTCTACACTGCAATTAAACACCTGCTGCTAATCTGTGTCAGCTGACTTGGGCTGGCAGGGCTCAGACTATGTGGCTATAAAATTGTAGTGTAGACGTGCAGTGGAGCAACTTCAGCCCAAGCCCAAATGTCTATACTGAAATTTTATGGTCCTGCAGCCCAAGTCAGCTGACATGAGCCAGACACACCTGTTTAATTGTAAATATACCCAGTCCCACTGACAAGGGAGGGAGGAAAGGAGCAATTGCCCAAGGCCCAGCGATTCAAAGGGGCCCAGAGCTCCTGGCCACAGCTGCTGCTACTGTGGCATTGGCAATGACTGGAGCCCCAGCTCCCCTTTGAATTGCTGCCAGAGCGCCACAACACTGCTCTGCACTGCTCTGAGGGCTGGAGGGGGCAGGGTTCACCACAGTATGGGTAGTGCTAAGGGCTAATTGCCCTCAGCTCTGCCTCTTCCATTTGACGCCCTGTCCTTTCCAGGGAGCTGACTCCCTCCTTTGCCCCCGGGGCCCACTGTGGTTGTCACCCCACTGGGACATAACCATAGATTCTAAGGCAGAAGAGACCATTCTGATCATCTATTATAGCCTGATCTTCTGTATAGTACAAGCCTGGAGTTTCTCCAAAATGAATCGCAGGGCATACCCGTACCTCACATGGGCCCTGAGCAACGTCTGGCAGGACAGCTGAGGGCTGAACAGACTGAACTTCAGCCGAATGTGACTGAGGTTTTTCAATCTCTTTTTGGTCTTTTTCCTTCTCACAATCCTTTTTCTTCTACTCAGGTCTATGTGTAGATGCACATGATTATCAGTTTGTAATTGAATATAAAATATTTTAAAAAAATAGTCTAGTAGCACCTTAAAGACTAACAAAATATGTAGATGTATGGTATCATGAGCTTTTGTGGGCACAACCCACTTCTTCAGATGACTGGAGTGTTGGAAGTCCAGATCCAAGAATAAATAAGAGAAGGGAGGGGGGGAGGAAAAAAATGGAGGGGAGGAAGAAAAAAGAGACAGTGAGTAGATAAGCTTCAGAGGGATAGCTGAGTTCGTCTGTAACAGGAAAGACTTAAAAAACAACAAATAGTCTATGTATATTTATTCTATGTATGTGACCTGTTATCGACATAGATCATGTGATCTATGCCATCAAATGCCAGCAATGCCCCACTGCAATGTATATTTTCCAAACAGGATAGTCTGTACAGGAAAGAATTAATGGAAACAAAGCAAATATCTGCAAAGGCAACACACAAAAACCTGTTGGAGAACACTTTAATCTTCCTGGACACTCATTAATGGATCTCCAAGTTGCTGTTTTGTTTCAGACCAATTCCACAAGCCAAATATACAGAGAAGGATTGGAACTTAACTTCATTCACAAGTTTAATTCTCATGCAAATGGTATGAATCGTGATATCTGATGGCTCACACATTATCAACCAACCAAACAATTAAGGTGCTAATGGTTCTTGATGTCTGTATAGAATCTGGTGTTGGTCATCTTCCTTTCTAAGTGCAAACTAATGGTTCTTATCAGCCTCTTGTAACTATTTAGTCTTTAAGGTGCTACTAGACTATTTGTTGTTTTTTAAGTCTTTCCTGTTACAGACTAACTTGGGCTGTGCCCATGAAAGCTCATGATACCATACATCTGCATGTTTTGTTAGTCTTTAAGGTACCTCTAGACTACTTATTGTTTTTTAAGTTTTCCTGTTACAGACTAACTGGCAACCCCTCTGATAAAATATAAAATATAAACAAAGCCTCATGCACTAAATGCACTAAATGCAAAACAGTGTATTTGTGTTAGATCTGGACCATCACACAATTAATAGAATTCAGATCTATACATTCCAGCCTCCTTTTTTGTTAGATAAGGTTTTAATTTGTCTCCTTAGATATGATCCAAAGTCCACTGGAGTCAGTGGAAGACTCCCATTGACTTCAGCGAGGTTTGGATTAGGCCCTACGTCACCGTGGCATGAATCCCTCCCCTGGATCGCAATTCCAGCACAACAAGATATGGGCTTTCCTTCTCCCTGTATTTACTGGCATAATACCTATTGTATTCTAAAATGCTTTTTGTTGTGCTGTGTCCTGTGGTTCTCTAACTAAGACATAACCTGGACTGTAAACAGAAAACAAGTCTTTATTCTGTGGTAAGAGGCTATGCACAACTATACTGCTATATATATGTAGGGGTAAACTGAGGCAGTCCATGGTATCTTGTTGAGAACTGAAAACTCAAATCCTAAATCATTAAGGCCAGGCCTGGGAAGCACACAGACAGTAGCTACCGTGACCCTGGTTGTCCTGGCAACCACATTCCAAAAGGGCCTCACTTCAATAAAGCCCTCGCTGGTGCCTAAACAAGTCGCGCGGGGGTTGTTTTCACTGTCTGCTTTATTCCTAGAAAATAAGCTTGGATCCCAAAGATTGCGCCAACCCAAGGCAATATCACCCCCACAGTAGACGCATTATATTTCTGGCCAACAGAGTTACCATCAACATGTCCGTTTTGTTTATGTTGTCTCATTTTGCTTGTTAGGAATAATTATCTGTATTATTGATAATATGTTTAACTGGCAATGGGCGGAGATATTGTGTAACCTTGTAGCCCATTGACTTATGTGCTCATAACGTTTCCGCCGCTAGACCTATCAAATCACTTCCACTCTCCCCTCCCCCCCGCCCATCTGCTGCCTATATAATCTAATGTATGTTTTGATTTAACTAGTGCTCACCAGGTTAACCCCTGGGTGGTACTCCACCAGCTGTGTGAACCAATAAATCCTCTGCTTGTTTTCACCTGCACCCAGTGTGTCCGGAATTATTCCCCTACAATATGAATATAAAATAGTAGACGTTTGTCTGAGCTGCAAGAATTAAAGCTTGATCTGGCTAGATCTGAGGGTGTACTAAGTGCAAGCCTATTCAGGTCCATGTGCAAGGAAAACAAAAAAAATTGGGTGTGAACGCTACACACAAAAAATTTGTCTTGTAATTTGATGGCATAGATTTGTAATTTACATCCCTTGTAAGATCAATCAGATAGTCAAAATAGTAACTGTAATTAATTAGACATGATTACTTCATTTCAAGTATTTGACCTTACTAGTGCAAAACTAGCTGTTACCTCTCTAAAATACAATTTATTTGTGTTTAACTCTGCTCCAGACATTTTTATGTATTTAGTTCTTTAAGGCACACGACAAGGGAGACCAAGTCAAGAAAAGGTTTTCACAAATCTAACAGGCAGTGAGTATGAGTTAAATATGACTACTGAAAACTTTCTTTAAATAGGAAATAGTATTACTTACTGTAGCCTCAGGTCATAAATTACTGCTATGTGCAAACTATGATGGGAAGTGAAAGGAACAGCTGAACCAGAATTAGTAAAAGATCCTTTGTAGTCAATGGCAAAACATTGAGGCTTTGTGTACCACTGCAGGATTTTTGCACAAGAAGCTTTTTGCGGAAGAGATCTGCAAAAACTTCTTGCGCAAAAGCGCGTCCACACCTCAAAAGTGCATTGCAAAAGCGCTGTGCTTTTGCACAAGAGAGCGTCCACACTGCATGGACGCTCTTGCACAAGAAAGCTCTGATTGCCATTAACAGAATGGCCATCAGAGCACCTGTGCTTTTTCTGATAGGCTCTTTTTGTGCAAGTAACCCCTGCGGAGTGTCCACACATGCCTTTTTGTGCAAGAGCTGTAGCGCAAAAAGGAGTTATTCCTTGTGAGGAGAGGAATAACTTTACCAGAAAAAGCCCTCCGTCCTGTTGATTTACTGTATTTTTTTTTGCACAAAAACGTGCTTGAGGTATGGACGCTACGCCTGTTTTTGCGCAAAAACAACTGTTTTTGCGCAAAAACCTCGTAGTGTAGACATGGCCTGAGGGTACACATCATCCTAGACAGCTTTCCTCTTCTGAAAGAGGAAATGCAAATGAAGCACTGATTAGCATATTCTCATGCTTCATTTGCATATCCTCTTCCGACCCTTTTTGTGAAAGAGGTTTTTTTGCCAAAAAATGCAGTCTAGATGTGGTTTTTTTCATGAAAAAAAAAACTTTTTCAAAAGATCCTGTAAACCTCATTTTTTGAGGAATATGGGTTCTTTTGAAAAAGGATATTTTTGGTGAAAAAGCCACGTCTAGACTGTGTTTTTTGGCGAAAAAATCTCTTCCGCAAAAAGGGTCGGAAGAGGATATGCAAATGAAGCATGAGAATATGCTAATCAGCGCTTCATTTGCATTTCCTCTTTTGGAAGCGGAAAGCAGTCTAAGATGTACCCTCCATTACTTCAATGGGTGCGGGCTTGTATCCACTGTATGATGTTATATTGGCATATTTTGGGGGGGGTTTCCTGCCTCATTAGAGTGTTCTGTCAAGTATTATTTCAGCTTGACTGGTTTTAGCATTTTCAGTGCCCTCTTGGTTAAACTTCTTAAGATGGGGTCAGAGAGAGGGAAGACTAGTTTTGAAGGTATTTTCATTAATGAAAGGGACGTTTTAAGATCCCCCTGCTCTTTCAAAGCAAAGATCCCAACAGAAACTGATTTGCACATATAGGAAGTCAGAAGTGTGGTAAAAAAATCATAGGCCAAAAGCAGAAATTACTTACGATGTAAAAGGGGAAGAACTAAATAATGTTTTGTGTTTTAAAGAAGCTGTTGCTAGACACAAACGCTGAACACACCTTGTGTGTGTTCCTCCCAGAACGGTGCCCTTTTGCTTTGTTTAAGTTGTGGTATATCTGTGGGCACTGGTGTAAGGTTTTTTCAACAGAATCTAAAGTTGGGGGCTTATGTGCTAGACAGTCTCCCAAATATAGGTTTAAAAAGAGAGAAATTGGCATACTGTGTGAAGGGAATGTTTAGAGCAGGAGACAAGTGGAGTGTATTTAATGTGATAGTTTCCTGTTGTGCCAGCATTTTTAGTTGCCGGGAAACAAAATAAAAATTCAGGAAATGTAAGGTTTCTAACTGTTCTTTGAATAAAAAATATACTGTAATGACAGACATTACCAAAAGTAAATCTTCTGCAGGCACTAAAGCATTTACAATGCCAAATAACATGAAGAAATACAATCTAAGCCTGTTCATTTAACCCCACAGAGAGCACAAATATGTCTACACCTTTTTAAATCACGTGAAGTATTACCACTGCTTGCCAGTTCTAGCATGCAGAAATATTTCAGAAATGCTAATAGGGCACTTTAGGTCTGGCTCTTAAAGAAGCATTGTATATCATGTACAGCAGATTCCTTAGTGAGAGTATGTTGTACAGCAGGTAATGAAATGACAGTGCTTGGTAATAACTTGACAACTTGATACAGCAATTGTGCATCTGATTTTCCAGAAGGCAATCTTCTGGAAGTCAGGTCACAAGTAGTGAGTGTCAGATCACAGGAAAGAGGTAGGATAGTATTATGAATGAAGATAATTGTAACCTTGTCTTGTTTTGTTTTGGGGCACAGGGAAAAACACCTGCCAGAGCAGATGGCTTCATGTAGACAAATAATATTTTGTGAGTATGCAATTAGATAGGGAAGTCTTTATTGTTTCTTGCACAAGGCTTTTGATAGCAGAAACAAAGTCAGACATTAAAGATTGTAAAGAAAGGTGTATCAGTTTTTAGAACAGGAGAAAGGCTAGATTTTATTCAGGTGACTAGATGTACTTCTCACAAGTGGTGTTAAAAAAATGTCGTTATTTATAGACAAAAATTATAATTTAAGAAAAAATAATGCTATATTATGCCTGATAGCATCATAAAAGGATACTTGTCTTAATGAAATAGATCGCAATTAAACAAAAACAGACCCCTGCAAGCTTATTTTAATTTAATAGGGACAAAAGTGTGAAAAAACTGCTGTACAAGCAAACGCTCACAGATTGAAGACTGATCACCTAAATAAATTAGATCCTTTTGTATGATGGCTCACACCTTCTCAGACTGCTTATTACATGCCACAAGTAGAGCTGGGTGAAATGTTTTCCCCAAAAAATTTTTTGGTGAAAAATGAAAATTCAGTAACACCATAATGCTAGATGATTTTTTGTCAGATTCACAAAATTGTGATGGTCAAAAATAATCATGAAAAATATTTAAATGATTTATTCTGACATTTTCAAAATGAAATGTTTTGCTACTGTGGTTAAAACTGACTATCGTATCAATTTCCTTTAAGTTTTATTAAAAAGCTATAAATGTTTGAAACAAAAATAATACATATTGGTTTTGTCTAATTGAATGGTTTCATTTGCCCTGAAATGAATTTTTAAAATTTAGTCTAACATATCAAAAATGTCATTTTCATACAACGAGACAATTTTTCTCTTTTTTCTGTTTTTCAGAATTGCCAGCAAACCAAAGATCCATTATTTTCACAGCTCAAATCACAACAATCCCAGAATGTAAGGAACCCATTACAGAGTGAATAAGAATATATCAAGCAAAAACCATAAATCAGTACATGCCATTCTTAGTTACAGCAGAAAAGATGCCATAAAGGAAAGGGGAACCCTATGTTCTGTTTACAGTTATGATAGACTTATTTCATTACAAATATGCAGACAACAGGTCATGATGTTTACAAATGCTTTTAAATTGTGTCATGCTGCATTTTCTGAGACCTGAAGAACTCTGTGTAGAATCAAAGACTTGCCATCAGCTGATGGTCCAATGTCCAATAAAAGATAGTATTTCATCCGCCTTTGTTTTCATAGAATCATAGAACCATAGAGCTGGAAGAGACCTCAGAAGGTCATCAAGTCGAGCCCCCTGCTCTAGGCAGGACCAATCCCAACTAAATCAACCCAGCCAGGGCTTGGTCAAGCCGAGACTTGAACACCTCTAGGGATGGAGACTCCACTACTTCCTAGGTAACCCATTCCAGTGCTTCACTACCCTCCTAGTGAAATAGTTTTTCCTAATATCCAGCCTGGGCCTCTCCCACCACAACTTGAGACCATTGCTCCTTGTTCTGCCATCTGTCACTACTGAGAACAGCCTCTCTCCATCCTCTTTGGAACCTCCCTTCAGGAAGTTGAAGGCTGCTATCAAATCCCCCCTCACTCTTCGCTTCTCCAGACTAAACAGACCCAACTCCCTCAGCCTCTCCTCATAAGTCATATGCTCCAGCCCCCTAATCAATTTGGTTGCCCTCCGCTGGACCCTCTCCAATGTGTCCACATCCTTTTTTTAGTGGGGGGCCCAGAACTGGACACAGTACTCCAGATGTGGCCTCACCAAAGCCGAATAAAGGGGAATAATGACATCTCTGGATCTGCTGGCAATGCTCCTCTTAATGCAACCTAATATGCCATTAGCCTTCTTGGCTACAAGGGCACACTGTTGACTCATAGCCAGCTTCTCATCCACTGTAACCCCCAGGTCCTTTTCTGCAGAACTACTACTTAACTGGTCGGTCCCCAGCTTATAACTGTGCTTGGGATTCTTCCGTCCCAAGTGCAGAACTCTGCACTTGTCCTTGTTGAACTTCATCAGATTTCTTGTGGCCCAATCCTCCAATTTGTCTAAGTCACTCTGGACCCTATCTCTGCCCTCAAGCGTATCTACCTCTCCCCCTAGCTTAGTGTCATCTGCAAACTTGCTGAGGGTGCAATCCATCCCCTCATCCAGGTCATTAATAAAGATATTGAACAAAACCAATCCTAGAACCGAACCTTGGGGCACTCCGCTAGAAACCGACCGCCATCCTGAAATCGAGCCGTTGATCACTACCCGCTGGGTCCGGCCTTCTAGCCATCTTTCTATCCATCTTACTGTCCATTTATCCAATCCGCATTCCCTTAACTTGCTGGCAAGAATATTGTGGGAAACCGTATCAAAAGCCTTGCTAAAGTCAAGGTATATCACATCCACTGACTTTCCCACATCCACAGAGCCAGTTACCTCATCATAGAAGCTAATCAGATTGATCAGGCACGACTTGCCCTTTGTGAATCCATGCTGACTATTCCTAATCACTTTCCTCTCTTCCAAGTGCCTCAAAGTGGATTCCTTAAGGATCCCTTCCATGATTTTTCCAGGAACCGAGGTAAGACTGACTGGCCTATAGTTCCCTGGATCGCCCTTCTTCCTTTTTGAAGATGGGCACTACATTTGCCTTTTTCCAATCATCCGGGATTTCTCCCGATCTCCACGACTTTTCAAAGATAATGGCCAAAGGCTCTCAATGACATTTGCCAACCCCTCAGTACCCTCAGATGCATTAAGTCCGGACCCATGGATTTGTGTACGTTTAGTTTTTCTAAATAGTTCCTAACCTGTTCTTTACCCACCACGGGCTGTTCATCTTCATCCCATCTTGTGTCACTTAGCGCAGAAGTCCAGGAGCCGACCTTGTCCATGAATACAGAGGCAAAGAAAGCACTGAGTACTTCAGCTTTCCCCACATCCTCTGTCACTAGGTTACCTCCTTCATCCAGTAGGGGCCGCACACCCTCTCTGATCACCTTCTTCTTGTTAACATGCCTGTAGAAATCTTTCTTGTTATCCTTCACATCCTTAGCCAGTCGCAATTCCATTTGCGCTTTCGCCTTCCTGATAACCCCCCGGCATTCTCGAGCTATATATTTAAACCCTCCTGGTCATTTGTCCAAGTTTCCACTTTTGTAAGCTTCCTTTTGTGCTTAGGTTCACCAAGGATTTCCCTGTAAGCCAATCCAGTCTCCTACCATGTTTGCCTCTCTTGCTTCAAGGCCGGGATGGTTTCTTTCTGTGCCTTCAATAAGGCTTCTTTAAAATACTGACAGCTGTCCTGGACTCCTTTCCCTTCATGTTAGCATCCCAGGATTCTGCCCATCAGATCTCTGAGGAGTCAAAATCTGCTTTTTGAAGTCCAAGGTGTGTATTTTACTACTCTCTTTTCTTCCTTTGGTCAGGATCCTGAAATCTACCATCTCATGATCACTGCTTCCCAGGTTGTCACCTACCTCCACTTCCCCTATTAGTTCCTCCCTGTTTGTGAGCAGAAGGTCAAGCTGCGACGGCCCTGGTCGGATCCTTCAGCACTTGCGCCAAGAAGTTATCCCCAACATTCTCCAAAAACTTCCTGGATTTCCTGTGTACTGCCGTATTGGTTTCCCAACAGATGTCAGGATGATTAAAGTCCCCACGAGAACCAGGGCCTGCGATCCGGAAGCTTCTCTCAGTTGTCCGAAGAAAGCCTCATCTACCTCATCCACCTGATTCGTGGCCTGTAGCAGACACCAACCACAACATCACTGCTGTTGTTTGCTCCTTTAAACTTAACCCATAGACTCTCAACAGGTTTTTCTCCTCTTTATACTGGAGTTCAGAGCAATCATAGTGCTCTTTACATATAGTGCAACTCCTCCTCCTTTTCTCCCCTGCCTGTTCTTCCTGAACAGTCTATACCCTTCCATGACAGCGCTCCAGTCATGCGAGTCATCTCACCAAGTCTCTGTTATCCCAATTAAATCATATTTCTCGGACTGGGCCAGGGCCTCCAGTTCTTCCTGTTTGTTGCCCAGGCTTCTCGCATTAGTGTACAAACACCTCAGGTAACCAGTTGATCGCCCTATCTTCTCCATTCGAAACAGGGGTCCTCCTTTCTTGCTGCTTCCTCTCTGCATTTCTTCCCGGTATCCGACTTTCCCACTCCCCTCAGGGTTTTGGTCACTGTCCCCCGACGAACCTAGTTTAAAGCCCTCCTCACTAGGTTTGCAAGCCTGCCCGCAAAGATGCTCCTTCCTCTCTTGGTTAGGTGGATCCCATCTCTTCCTAACAATCCAAAACTGAAACATGCACAGTTAAGGGGGGAAATTACTTGATAATTGTGCAGTGCTAACAGTATGCTTGATACTATATAACACATGAAGAAAGATGCTCTTCCTGCCCTGTGCAATTTATAACCTAAACAAGCAGCTAAGGCAATACACTGAGGCAAGTGTATGGCTCTGATTTAAAGCATGTCCTTATTTATTTATTTTTATATTTAGCAGATGTGTGAGAGCCACATTCACTGATGTGGGTTAGCAGATTTAAAAACTAAGAAAGGATATTGCCAGCAAATTTAAGCAGAGATTTTTTTTTGAAGAGAGCTTATACAATGGGCATGAAACCACTTAAAATCATTTACAGCACATTATGACTTGCTGATATATTATATTTGCAAGTCCATCACAGAAAGTCCAATAAACACTACCACCGCACCCACCTTGTCTCTTTAATATCCTGATACCAACATGACTATAACAATGCTAAAAACATGTTTCCTTGAAATGAATGCTGTAGTTTCTTCACTGAGAGCTCTTAGCATTTCACTAACATAATAATAATAATATTAATGGTATACTCACTGTTGTCTGTAGCTGCAGTCCTATGCATAGTTTTCATGGCTAGAGGAAACAATGGATTAAGCACCTTGTTCCAGTGCTTTTAAAAATATGATAGTATTTATACTCCCAAATAGCACAAGTTCAGTGATGTGGAGAACTTTTCAAAATTTAAATACTGTGGCTATTAGGACAAATGGAACCCTAAAAAAGAAGGAAACCAATGTGATTGAATGAAATTGTTAAGATGGGAGAATGGCTACTATTCAAGGATGTTAGCTATCAGTAAATTGAATAGTCGAGTAACTGCATGAATTCTTATCAGTTACTCAACTATTCTATAGTCTCTGGGGCTGGGGCTGGCAGCCAGTGTACTCTGGCCCCAATCTCAAAGAGCCCCCTGCCACCTTGAGCTGCTGCCTCTATATCAGAGGCAGCAGCTCGGTGTACCAGGCGGGAGCTGGTCTGTGCGGGTATCCAGTTTAAAAACCAGCTTCCCTTGTGGACCAGCTGCCTGCCACCCCATGCTGCTGTCTCTGAAATAGAAGCAGTAGTGCGGGGTGGCTGCAGCGTCTGTCTGGGGGGGCGGGGGGAAGACCTGGCAGAAGCCAGGACTGAGTTGGGCTGCCTGCCTGGCTTCTAGTACACTTTAAATGCAGAACCACAGCAGGGGTAGGTCCCAGACCCGGCGCAAGCCAGGACTGAGCCAGGCTGCTGGCCAGCCTGCTAAAAATTTTACAGGCTGGGGAGAGGAGAAGAAATGTGTGTAGTCTATAGCATTAACTGATAAGTTTTTGCTTATCGGTTAGTCAGTTAATCAACTATACTATTACATCCCTACTACCTTTGGGGAATAAAGTGGCTATGTGGTGATTATACATAGTGGCTACGTCTAGACTGGCATGATTTTCCGCAAATGCTTTTAACGGAAAAGTTTTTCCGTTAAAAGCATTTGAAAAAAGCGTCTAGATGACGCTTGCGCAAAAGCACTTTTGCGCAAAAGCGTCGTGAATCTAGACGCGATTTTCTTATGAAGAAAGCCCGATCGCCGTTTTAGCCATCGGGGCTTTTTTGCACAAAACACTTTTTAGCTGTCTACACCTGACCTCTTGCGCAAATACATTTGCGCAAGAGGACTTTTGCCTGAACGGGAGCGTCATTGTATTTGCGCAAGAAGCACTGATTTTGTACATCACAAAGTCAGTGCTCTTGCAAGAAATTCAAGCGGCCAGTGACAGCTGGCAAGTTTTTCCAAAAGCAGCCGCTTTTGCGGAAAAACTTGCCAGTCTAGACACAGCCAGTAAGTAAGAACTGTAACATGCTCTTGATCCTTCTTCAGTGCAGGTGTGAAAACTTGTTTGTGGACTTTGTCTTTATTTCCCATTATGCTATTTCATTCTCTTATTGCTTTTGCATGTAAAGCTGTGTAGTGCCATTTCTAACAGTAATCTTCATCTGTGCATAAGTGTTCCTAAACTAAACAGCCAGTTTCTAGAATATTTCAAAGGCTAATGCTGCATGCACAAGCAATTACATGTTAAAACCACCCACCAGGCAGGTTAGTTGTTACATTGTATGTGGAAAAGTTTACAAATGGAGAAGCTTCACATACATTTATATCTATCTCTATGCAGTACAAATGATGAGCATATAATTAACTGCTATTAATGCTCAACCTTTAGTGTGAAGCCCCGAGCCCTCCCTCTCCACACACACACCTGCCCAGAGATGCCCTGGGATGGCTGAGCCTGGAATGGCATCCCCATCAGCCATAGGATCTTCGCCCCCTCCTCCCACCTGCCCAGAAGAACTCCAGGCCAGCTGCAGCCATGGCTCCCCTCCTCACCATACCCAAACTGTCCTGAGGAAAAGCATCTCTTTGAAATGCTTTTGATATGCTCCATGCAGGTTTCAGGGTGGCCGTGGAGGATTCAGCTGCCTGGGTTCCACAGTTATCTCCCTGGACTCTTTAGAATAGATTCTCTTAGCTTATACCCTTTTTTATTTTTCCAGTACTAAACTCTGAAAAGAAGTGTGACCATGTACATCATGACAGATCTTTTTTCTCATTTCTTTAAATTGGGTAATAATTCAGTTTGTGTTCGTGATGTTAGTTGGTTCAATTTTAGGAACTCACCATCCTTCCAAGTTTCACTGGCATTGCCAAGCTACAGTCGAAAAATCAATTATAGTGGCTGAAACAGCCTTGGATAAAAGTTCTCCTCCTCATCCAAAGAACTCTAGGAAATCTTTTAGCATCTTCCAGATTCCTAGACTTAAAAGGTAATTGCTGCCCCCTCGTGATTAATTAGCCACCTCTACTAAATTCTGAGACAAATAAATGCTTGCAATCTTAAAGGAAATCCAAATCTCATATAGAGGTTGCTAAGGTACTGTCCTGACTATCCTAGCTATATACACTGAATTAATTGCATTTGAATTATATATAATGATAAACTGTAAACCCTGAGCACAGTAACTCTGAAATAAATAGACCATGCTCACAAAATAAAAAAGAGTCACATGTGAAAGGATTCTTATGTAACCAATACTACTATCGTGAGATGGAAAGCCAGCAAAAAAATTATAAGGCATTGCAAATTATTCATCAGAAAGAAGGGCCCTAAGGCTTAGGTATGTAAACCAACAGAAGCCTTGAGTGTTTGTATGGAAGAGTTTTGAATACAGGTTGGTCCTCCCTCCTCCAGCACCTCGGGACCTCGAACGAGGGGATTTGCCAACATGGCCCATGCTGCCCTGTTGCCCCCAGCTAGGGCTTCAGCCCGGCACTGCTGCTGCCTGCCCAGCTGTGGCTCTCCAGGCTTGAGCTCCCTAGCTGCCACTGCTGGCCCCTGGGTTCCGCGACCAGGGCCGGAGCTCTGAAGCCACTGCCGACCACTGCTACCTCCTGGCCACAGAGAGAAGAATTGTCCACTGCGCCACCCCCACCGCACTCCTACCCCATGGCCCGACCTCCCTATACCTTGGGTTCTGTGGTCCAGGAACATCCCAGGTCCTGCCGGACCACAGATGTTGTTGGACCAGAGAGTTCCAGTTAAGGGAGGTACAACCTATAGTAATAAGTACTCGCCAGTCAAAGTCAGCAGTGCTTTAACTCTGCTTACTTCACAAAGTGGGGCAAATTCACTGCTGGCCAGCACCTTGTACAATCATGTACACTCACGAAATGTGGATGTAAAATGGTATTAAACTAGAAAGCTTTTTATATCTTTCTCCATGTGTGTCAATTACAACCAAAGTGCAGGGCAATAGTGAATTGGGTGCAATATGTTTATCTTTCCTATGATCGCATCATGCAAGGTACTGAGGAGTCTCAATTCCCTTCATGGATGTTGAGGGAACTCGGTACCACTTTGTCCAGCAAAGATTAATGCACATGCTTAATTTATACTGTATGAGTCACCTATTGAAATGACAGTGCATAAAGCTGAACACACATCTAAATATTTGCTGGACCAGAGGCAAAGTAAAGTAAAGTAACTTGACAAGAGGACTATTGGAAAAAATCACCCAAACAGCAATATTCCCCATTCCAAGCATTTGGCCTTGGTGTGATGACTACTATTTCAGGTGCAGTAAAGATATGACCCTGGGGATATTAAAATGAGAAATATAGTACATTTTAGCAAAGTAGGAAACTTCAACACAAAATGAGACGTTTCTCTATAGTTGTTTGGGTTTTGGGGGGTTGGTGTTTTTAGTTCATTTATTTGTTTTATGTTAAGTAGTTTCCTCACCAACATTTACCATTTGTGAAGACTGATGAATCAAAGCATAAGGATACGAGTCAGAACCTTAACAATAAAATCTGCAGTGAGGCGTGGAGGTGCAGTGAGATGTTTTAAAAGGCACATCGTTTTAGAAATGTGCACCCTGAATATTAAACAAGCTTTTATGTTGCCAGAACGGCTGCCTAGAACCAGCCTTTCATTCTCTATTATGTTCAGAGTGTTTAAAAATGTGTAGGCAGTGAGTTCTCCCTAGATTATAGAGTGGTTCAGAGAATAAATGTGCACTTCAGCCAGATTGAATATAGCTTGTATCTGTTTAACTGCCTTATTGCTAAGTAACGCAGAAGCTAAAAGGCCATGTTTCCGATGATATCTAAACTAACTATCTATCTATCTTTTGGAGATTTGTGTGTCTGTCTGCGAGTCCGTCTGTCTGTGCGGCTATTTGTTCAAGAGCTCCTAAAGGGTAAGAGTTAGGATTGCCAAATTTGGAATGAAGCTTCTTCTTATCCTAACTTAAAGCAAGATCAGGGTTTGGTTGTGCTAAGAAAATGGGAAGTGCTGGAAATGAGATTATTTTCAGGAATAACGCTGATTATTTTCAGGAATAACGGCATTTTCAGGAATAACGCTGATTATTTTCAGGAATAACGGCATTGCGCAAGAGGGTTTTTCTTGCACAAGAAGGGACAGTGTAGACAGCTCCTTCTAGCGCAAGAACCTCTTCCGCAAAAATGGCGACTCATTAGGTATGCAAATGAGGCTCGGCGATATTCCACGCTTAGCCTCATTTGCATACTTCTGGCGCAACAACCCGCCAGTGTAGACATACCCTGTGACAGGGTGAGTCAGCCCTGCACTGAACTCACAGGCTATGTCTACACTGTGACAGCAAGACTCGGCACCTGGATCAACTTCAGAGGCTCTCTGTACAGGACTAAAAATAGTAGTGTACACGTTTGCACTCCAACTGGGGCCTTGGTTTGAGTGACTCAGGCTTACAGGACTTGCACTACAGGCCTAAGAACAGGTGGTGCTGATGCTAGGGTTGCCAGATGGTTGAAACAAAAATACTGAACACCCCAAAAAGGACTCTAAGACTTATTAAGCCAAAAAAAATTAAATTAAAACAGCATGTCCCCTTTAAGAGTGAATGCAGGGATAGGAACAGGGGAGTGGTTGAGCACAAAGACCTAGGTCTTTTGGCCAGCAGCCATTTTGTGCCGGCAGCCTTGCGGAACCAGGTAAGCATGGAGGGCGGGCACTGAGTGTTTGTAGGGTTGCCAGGTGCCCGGCATTTTCGCCTCCTGGCGAGGGAAAAAGTCAGAAAATACTGGACATCTCAGGTGTCCAGTATTCTCTGAATTTTTTTTACCGGACAGGTGGCGAAAATACCAGACTGTCCAGGTGAATACCGGACACCTGGCAACCCATGCTGTTCTCAGAACCTGGACTCTGGCCCTGGCAGGAACATATACCCTGCTGTGCTTAGCTTCCTAGCACAAATGACTCTGTTAACCTGAGTTCTGAGACTCAGTGAAGCAGTTTTTTTTCTTTGCAGCATAGATTTACCCATAACTATCAGAACCAGCAAAACTAGCTCTGTGCCACCCACTAGAGCTTCCAATGTAGAATGTGTTGGGGTGGGAGAGAGTCTGGCCAGAGAATCATAGGATCATAGAATACTACAACTGGAAGGGACCTCAAAAGATCGAGTCCAGTCCCGTGCCCCCATGGCAGAACCAAGCACTGTCTAGATCAGGGCTACTCAACACACGGCCTGTGGGCTGCATGCGGCCCACAGCCCATTTGTTTGCAGCCTGCGGTGCAGTTTGGCTTTACACAGGGCTCAACACGTGGCTCACGGCTGGGATCCTTTGAACATGGCCTGTCCTGGGAACACGCTACATGACAGTGAGTCAATATAATAGTCTTCTGTTGATATGTGTTTTATTAGTTAAATTCCTGGACTGTCATTGCTCATTAAAAGCGCTGTCATATGGGTGGAAATCGGGTAAATATTGCATTTTATTAATATCAGCAAAACTGACTTGAATGGAGCCTGCTTATTGTGTAGTCTTGCGTTAATCTTTTTATTCATGTCTGTCAGTGTGAAAATTTATTTGCATGTATATGCAACCACACTTAAGTTGCGGCCCTCGGCATGTACTGTGAGTATCATTGTGGCCCCCGGGGCTTCCAAAGTTGAGTAGCTCTGGTCTAGATCATCCCTGATACATGTCTATCCAACCTGCTCTTAAATATCTCCAGTGATGGAGATTTCACAACCTCCCTAGACAATTTATTCCAGTGTTTAACTACCCTGATTGTTAGGAAGTTTTTCCTAATGTCCAACCTAAACCTCTCTTGCTGCAATTTAAGCCCATTAATGCTGCTTCTACCATCAGAGGCCAAGAAGAAGAATTTTTCTCTCTGCTCCTTGTAACACTCTCTTGAAAACTGCAAGCATGTCCCTTCTCCATCTTCTCTTTTCTAAACAAAACAAGCCCAATTCTTTCAGTCTTCCCTCATAACCCATGTTTTCTAGGCCTTTAATAATTTTTGTTGCTCTTCTCTGGACCTTCTTCAATTTCATTACACCTTTCTTGAAATGTGGTGCCCAGAACTGGACACAATATTCTAATTGAGGCCTAATCAGTGCAGAGTAGAGCGGAAGAATGGCTTCTCATGTCTTGCTCACAACAAGGGGACTGTAGCTAATTGGTGCATGTTAGAACAGCTCATTGGACATAGGGTACAGAATAGAATCCAGACCCAAGTTTTTAATATGTCCCTTTACTGGATCAGAATTTCAGAGTTTGTCCCATTCTTCTGAAAGGTTATACTGATATTATTGCTCCCTTTAATGACACACATTTTGCTGCTAAATCTGGACTGTCTGGAAAAGACTGAAGCTAACAGCACACCAGCTCCCATGTGCAAGCGGCACAAACAGATAACCAGTGTCTAAGACCACAGCCTACAATGCTGCTCATATTGTCTCTTTATTTCCTTGTACTCCTCTGTTGTTCTATCTGTCATCTCTTATCTTATACTTAGACTGTAAGCTTTTGGGGGCAAGGACTGTTTTTTTGTTCTGTGTTTGTACCGTACCTAGAAGAGTGGGGTCCTGGTCCTTAATTTGGACTTCTAAGACTATGGTAACACAAATAAATAATACTGATAATTAATTCATGATGAGTGGCTGTCTAACTTACTAATATTCATGTGGTGCTAGAGCGAGCAGACCATAAAATAAAGACTATTGCAAAACATTTTTGTGGGATACATTGTTATTTTGATCGCAAATATTATAAATATGCGTATAGTTAAGGACTTGTAGCAGTTACTGTCTTCATTATTTTGTTGCTCAAACAGTGATTGTTACATATTCTAATGAGGAGAATAATGAGGTTTTATTTTCTAGACCAGGGGTCAGCAACCTGGCTCGGGAGCCAAATATGGGTCAGTAAGGCACCAAATATGACTCTCTTGGCCAAATTTGACTGCCTCATGTGCTGGAGCTGGAGCCAGGTTGTGTACAGCTGTCCCTACTGGGGTATCTGCACCACGGCCCCAGTTCCAGCTCCAGCGGCTGCCATGTGGCCCAGCAGAGCCATGTGACGGGTTGCTGCCCCATGTGCTGGAGCTAGAGCTGGGCAATGATGCAGCTGCCTCTACTGCCCCAGGAGCAGCTGCACCACAGCCCCTGTTCCAGCCCAGGCACATGGTAGCTGCCCCACTGGTGCCTGCCCCACCTGGCCCTGGCCCCAGCTTCAGACCTTCCCCAGGCCTGGAGCTGGCGAGGGCAGGCCACGTGGTGGCTGCCCAGCTGCTCCCAGTGTGGGCCACATGGCCAGGGTTGCCAGATGGCTTCAACAAAAATACTGGACACACTTGACATTACATCACAATCTACATTACAGCTTATTTTGAAAATACCGGACATTTATATTTTCTCAATTTGTTTCCCGAACAGAAAGCTCAAATACTGGACTGTCTGGTTCAAAACCAGACACCTGGCCACCCTACACATGACAAGCGGCTTGCTCTGTGTGCTCGAACTGGGGCCGGACTGCAATGCAGTTGCTCCTGCAGCAGCCTGACCATCAAGGCCCCAATTGGGGCTCAGCCACCATCTGGTAGGCCCCACGGTCTGGTCCCCATCTGGCTCCAGGAAGGGCTGATGGCGACTCCCTTCCCCCTACTGCACAGATAGGAAGGGAGGCCATGATCTGGTTACAGCAATCCTGGCCCAGACCCTCCTCCAGCCACTGCTGCCCAAGTGCAGCAGCCCACATACTCTACTTCCCACTCCAAGCACCCTTCCCTGCATCTCCCACACCTCCCAGTCCCTTGCCCTGAGCCCCTCATACCCCAACCCTGACTCCTGCACCTTGACATCTCCAGCCCCCTGCCTTAACACTCCTGTATCCCCCCACACCCCAGTTCTGTGCCCTGAGCCCATCATAAACTCAAACCTCCTGCCCTGAGCCCCTCATACAGTCCAATCCTGACTCCTGCACCCCCACGCCTCCAGCTGCCTGCCATAAGATGGACAGAAGACAGTCTGAATGCATGCATGAAGCTGGATTTGACCGGTTATGATAAACCTCAAAGAAATGTGCAAAAAGATGCAGCAGAAGAAGTCCCATTAAATAAAGTCTGTGAGTACAATGTTTCATTTATGCTATTATTAATCATCATGTTGATGATCAATAATATTAAGTTGTATATTTTCAGTCATGTTGACCACTTATTCTGAATTTTGATGCAGTTTGGCTCTTTGGTTTGAAAAGGTTGCTAACCCCTCTTCTAAACTCACCAACATATAGTTGTCACTGTTCTACATAGTGACTTAAACTATGTCTACTCAACAGCCTATGACAGCATAATTTATGTCGTACAGGCGTGTAAATAAACCACTCCACTGCAAGACATACATTACAATGGCATAAGAGCAGCAGTGGTTTTTTTTACATCAACAGGAGAGTTTTCTCCTGCTGGCAAAGAGCATCTTTACCACATGTGCTGCTTCAGTGCAGCTGTATTGATACGTATAGACATGACCTTAGTGTCTCTAGGCATTTAAACTATGTTTGGTGCAGTTGAAGTAGAGACAGCATCCATATTTTCAAGTTCAGATATGATGACTTAAATAAAAACTGCATATTGAGACAGGAAATAAATAAATACATGTTATTATTTATATTTGTGGTAACGATGTGTTACTGCTTTGTATTTTTGTGTTGAACTGCAGGAAGGAAGGCCCTGGTGACGTGGTTAGCACTGTGCACATGAGTAATCTCATGGAAGTGGATGGGGCTACTTGTGGTGCATACAGTTAAGCACATGTTTAAGTGGTTTCTGGACTGAGGATTTATTTGTTTCTGGTTGAAGAGGGAAATTGATTTTTTTTTTTTTTTACTCCGAAGTAATTAAAGTAAATGATACCATTTTTCAGTTTTTCCCTAAAGTAATAACTTCTCTGATTAAAACTCAGCATAGCAATATATTGAGCTTGTGTGAATTAGTTTATGTGGGGGCAGTTCTGTCACACATACTCATATTAAGCAAGGGTTGCAGATTTGGACTGTTAATAGATATCAGTGAGCCTTTTTTTTTTTTTTTTTTTTTTAGTTTTTTTTAAGAAATCACACTTTTTATGAGACAATTTCTAATTCTGAAATATCATCTTCTAGCCCAGGGATGGGGAACATTTTTTGGGTCGGGGGCTGCTGACCCACAGAAAAATCAGTCAGGAAGCTGCACACAAGTGAGGAGCTGAAAAAAAAACAAAAAAACTTCTCACTGATGTGGCCCCTGGCTGAGAAGTAGAAAGACACTCCCCACATTCCCCTTACACACTAGAGCATAAAGGGGCCCAGGCTAGTAAATATTGTGTACTCCAGTCCCATAGTAGGTGCAGGCTTCCCAATGTTGGGTGGGAGAGCTCTGACCCATAAGGGCCTGATCCAGGCAAGCTGGGGGCTGCATTTGGCCCCCGGGCCTTAGGTTCCCCATCCTTGATCTAGCCTCTTCATGAGAGAAATCATGACACTTTGTAATTGAATATTTCATATCTGACTTAAGTCATATTTCTGTAGCTATAGATATAATGTAGTATGGTACAGAGTTAGTATATTTATTGTTTGAGATTATTTACAACTATAGTATTTTCTATATAAGAATATTATCAAACTTTTGATTGGCTCACCAACATGAATGCAATATTGGAAATCACCAGCATCTTCCTGACAGTCAATGTTTTAACCTTTATCTTCTCTAGCATGATGATGATGATGATCACGAAGAAGGGGGACAGGTTTGGGGTTTTTCAGTTTCAGCCATGAAGCAGAAGTAAAATAATTCCAGGCAGAAAATGACTATGCTTTTCCTGATCTGACCCGACTGCTGCAATGGACTGGGTAGGTTGAATACAGTTACTCTTGTAAATAGTTTATGGAGTTGTAGGAAAAAGGATTAAAATGATGTCCCTTTCCTTGTTTACTCTCTTACTTCATTTAATTGCCTCCGCTCTGTACCAGGAGACTGAAATTCAAGAACTCATAGAAGAGGATGGGAGTATTTTATGGTTTACACTCTTCCACCCTCAGCCAACAATAAATTCATACACCAAACATGATTATTGCAAATATTCCAGAGAGGACTTTCAAAAGAAAAACAGACATCATGGTGAAATTGGCCTAGCATAGAATGCCTGTGATTAATAAGAGCCATCTAGATCAGGGAGTAAGTAAACTCAGTCACCACATAAAAAGTCAGCCAAAGCTGTGGTACAAAAACTATTTCTCTTCTTAGATTGGTCATAAATCAGTCTGTGGGGAAACATTCCATCCTCTAGGCAAAATTCAATCAGCAGGCCTCTTTCCACACCCGTGTTGAACTCAGTGAGAGAAAGCAATGTGACTTCCTCCAACTTTGTTCCTATTCTTCTTTGAAGTAGACCCCTTCATCTGTCATCATGCCTGAATATATGCCTGGTTCTACCACATTTACTGTCTTCAACTATTTTGATAATCAAAGAGTAATTGTTTTTTTTCTACCAAGGAGAATCTTGCCATTTTATTTTTTCTAGACTCACCAATATACTGTTTTCATTGCTCTCTCTGATATCTCTAGCCATAAGTACAGCTAGGTTTGGAACAACTGGAGTTGTTCAATATAGAGCTTCCATATTATCAGTTGCACATATGAAGTATAACGGCATGTATATATGCAGGAAATAAGTATATAATATGTCTTTAAATCTATGGTATAGTGGTCATAGAGTGGTCTTGCTTTGTATTTTTGTTGCACTGTAGAAAGTAAGGTCCTAACCTTGTTAATACGTATGCACAATATTAGATTTAGGCATGTGAATACCCTCATTGATGTGAATGGGAATGCAGACTGTGAATAAAGTTAAACAATTATGGTACCTATTTGTCCCCATGACTAAGCCTTATTGAGACTTATGCTACCTAAATTTGATTTCTTGTCACCAGGCCTGCTGCTGGCAGCACTGATCTATCTTGGCTGCTACACTGATTCCATTTTATAGTTTTTGTTTCCACAGATTGATTGAAACCCTGCCCCCTCTTCATTTAATAGCACAGAGAAGCTTCTAACTGGAGGGGTTGGGGTTTATGTAAAGGTCCATGGAGATTAATTCAGTCATTGGATTGAACTGCCTTCCACACAATGGCTCTGAGCTCTGTGCCTTGGAAGCAAACAATTCCTTCTTAACTCTAGTACATGTTGAACCTCTCTAGTCCAGCAACATCCATGGCCTGGCTATCCACTTATCATGGGTCTGGCCAAATTTCCCATAGTGCCAGAAAGTTTGTTTACAGCCACCAGTCCTTGTTCTTAGTATTCTGTGCTGTTATTTAGCTCTAACTCACCCCTAAATGTCTTCTAAGAGCCAAGTAAGCAGTAGACATGTTGGTAATGCTGCTAGACAATAGTGACCTCCTGTGGTTCATACAATTCTCTGGTTCAGCATGGGTCAGTTTCCAAGGGTGCTGGACTCGAGAGGGTCAACCTGTAGTACATATATCCAAGGGTTAACTAAGCTACTCAGGCCAGGCACTGGCTATGGATTTCACTTTCAGTGCAGCTACAGGGGAGAGAAGAAGTTTTGCAGAAGAGGAGAAGTCGCCTACTGCAGCTTTCCTCTCCTGGCTAGCTAACCTCTCTGTCCCTTTCTCACTGCAATCTGGGTAGTGGAAGTGAGTGACCGTGGAGGAGGTACAAAGAGGAGAGAATAAAGGGATGGGGTGGGATGGGAAAGAGAGGAGTCAAAAGAAGAATGGAAGGCCTTACTAATGGTGGAGAGAAGAGTAGAAGAGAGAAGAGAAAGAGAGAAGGAGAGTAGGCAGAAGAAGAAAGAATATAAATGGAAAACAAAGGGGGAAATATAGAAAAAGACAAAAGATTTAGGAAATGGAAAAATGAATATGATCGGTGTAGAGAAACAGAAGAGAAGTAAGAAAAATGATAGAGGAAATGGAGGAAAGAGAACACAAATTGGTGGAGGAGAAATTAGAAAAGCTGTACAAGAAAACATGGAAACATGATACTATTATATTTAATAGAAAATTTGTTTTATTCAACTTTTGGCATCTGATTGAATGGTCTGTAGGTTATTTACCATTTAACAAATCTAAAAATGTCCCCAACATGTGACCAGGGAAAGGGCAAGACCCTCAAATAAGACTGAACCTCCTTCAGCACCATCTATCACCTTTACTCTGAAACTTGACAAGTATGTGACTCAGCACAGTGCCCCTGTTGGATGGGAAGGCCATCTTCAGTTGGGGCAGTGGTAAAAAATCAAATTGAAATAAAATCCTATTCTTCAGACTTCAGGGCTAAGTGAGAGGGATTACTAGATCACCATTTTTTTCAGGCTTCCATTTCCTCCTCTCATTCATGGAGTAATTCTTGAAATATCCAATGTATGAAAAGTAAAACAAA
Source organism: Rafetus swinhoei (assembly GCA_019425775.1). Lineage (NCBI taxonomy): Eukaryota > Metazoa > Chordata > Testudines > Trionychidae > Rafetus > Rafetus swinhoei. Next base: position 106,050,440 of record CM033440.1, read on the forward strand.
AATGGTATTTAGAACTGCTAGTTGAAATATGACACCAGGACTTGATTTTAAATGAAAAAAAAAAACCCAACCAGCTGAGGTAGTTAAAAATGGCATGATGACAACCCTATCTAAATCCCTCAATGCAGACAATTGAAGGAAATGGTGTATAATGCTAATTGGTCTACAGTAATGCCAATGTTCTTTATTCACTGAGGGATTTTCACTGACACAGAAGACCCAGTTGAAAAATATAATTCCATGCAAAGACCAAGTGCCACCAAAGCAGTTCACAATACAAACATTATTTCCCCTGCACTAGGTGGATAGCGATTATATATATTTTTTTCCTGTAATCTCATGCATGGTTGATTATACTACACTATGTAGCAACAAAAGGGTAATAGGAATGCATAAACTGATTGAATTCTGCCATCCAAATTTTGCCAAGCTGTTCTGCACTGATTACAGCCAACTTAGATGAAATGAATAATAATGAAATTAAGGCAATTATTTGTTCAGCAAGATCCTTTGGTATTTGTCTGTCATATTATAATTAGAGTGATCAAACTATTAATTGTGAAAAATGTATTAGTCACATTTGGCCATTTTTCTGTTTGGGAATTGTCTAGGAACAGCTTTTACAGATTTTTTTTTTTTGTTGCTTGTAATTGTTCAAAAATATTTAACATGTTCTTGAAATGTTCTTATTAAGTACTCTTGAGCTTTTGTATTCTGAATTTATTATTAGGGCTATTGGGCAATTAAAAATAACAATTTTATAATTAAAAAATAATAATGATTAATCACACAATAGAATGCATTTATTTAAATGTTGATGTTTTCTACATTTTCAAATATAATCATTTTATTTATAACACAGAATAAAAAGTGTACTATGCTCACTTTATATTTATTTTTATAACAAATATTTGCACTGTAAGAAATAATAGTATTTTTTCAAGTACCCTAATACAAGTACTGTAGTGCAATCTTATCATGAAAGTTAAATTTACAAATTTAGAATTATGTACAAATTATGTATAACTGCAGTACAAAATAATACAGTGTAACATTTTAGCATCTACAAATCCACTCAGTCTTACTTCTCGTTCAGCCACTCAAGTTTGTTTATATTTGCAGGAGTCAATGTTGCCCACGACTTCTTTACAATGCCACTTAAAAGTAAGAACAGGAGTTTGCATGGGCACTGTTGTAGCCAGCATTACAAGATATTTATGTGCCACATGCACTGAAGACTCATATGTCTGTTCATGCTTCAGTCACCATTCCAAAGTACATGCTTCCCTGCTGATGACAGGTTCTGCTCTATAGCCATAGAAGGCAGTGCAGATAGACACAAGTTCATTTTCATCATCTGAGTCAGATGCCATCAGCAGGTTGATTTTCTTTTTTTGTTCTTTGGGTTCTATAGTTTCCGCATTGGAGTTTTGCTCTTTTAAGAGTTCTGAAAGCATGCTCTTTACGTCGTCGCTCTCAGATTTTGGAAGGCACTTAAGAGTCTAATGTTTGGGTTGAATGCTATAGTTGTCTTTAGAAAGCTCACACTGATACCTTCTCTGTGTTTTGTCAAATCTTCAGTGAAAGTGTTATAAAATCAAACAACATATGCTGGACCATCATCTGAGACTGTTATAATATGTAAGAATGAGGGTAAAATAGAGCAGGAGACATGAAATACTCCCCCAAGTTCAGTTATAAATGTAATGAATGCATTATTTTTTAACTAACCTCATCAGTGTGGAAGCATGTCCTCTGGAATAGTGGCCAAAGCATGAAGGGGCATACGAATGCTTAGCATATCTGGCACCTTGCTATGCCAGATACAAAAGTGCCATGAGAATGTCTGTTCTCTCTCATGACATTGTAAATAAGAAGCAGGCAACATTATTTCCCATAAATATAAACAAACTTGTTTGTCTCAGTGATTTACTGAACAAAAAGTAGGACTAATTGGACATGTAGGCACTAAAGTTTTTCATTGTTCTGTTTTTGTGTGCATTTTATGTGCATTTATGTAACAAAAAATTTACATTTACAAGTTGCACTTTCATGATAAAGAGGGTGCACTACATGAGGTGAATTGAAAAATACTATTTATTTTGTTTATCATTTTACAGTGCAAATATTTGAAATAGACATAATATAAAGTGATTACTGTAAACTTTTTATTCTATGTTGTAATTTAAATCTAACAGTAAAATTCTGATCAATTTTATCACAATTAATTTTTTTTAATTAGCTGCACTTAATTGACTGTGTTATTTATTATTTGAGCTGTGTGACTGTTCATTTAATCATGTGATATGGTTTCTATTCCCTAACAGGGTAACAACCTCATAAATAGAAGGAAAGAATGAAGACAGTTCTGAGGGTGATGCATCTCTAGAGACAGGGTATGGACTTTAGGAAAGAAGACCACAAAGGTGATATGGAAAGGTTATGAAAGTTAAAATGTTTTCTATTCTTTTCTACACAAGAAAGACCATTGTATTTGACTGTATATGAAACCCATATTTAAAACTAGTCAGATTCCTTCCTGACTGAAAGAGAAATATAAGCTTTAATGGCTATGTTGCAGGCTTTACATTCACTTTTCTTTTGTTTCATTCATACCATGTAATTGAACGTATGTGTATCTGTGTGGTCCTCTTCACAAAAGTTGCTGCCTGGTTTACTTGTCTGTGTACCAGGAGTTTGAGTGGTGTTGTGGATTCTTTGTATTCTTTTATCTCATAACACATTTTTTGTATGTCATCCAGGTGTATGTGTTGAATCCACTGTGCATGCTATCATTTGCCCACCATTCACTCCAGTAATTAATAGCATGTATGTGCATAGAGGTGTTTGCAAAGATTGTATGTGATTTTGTCCTATTCATTGCGTTAGGTGTGTAACTTGTCAGCAGCAGTGTTGAGTATCGCCATCTACATGTGTCAAGTGAAGGACCACTTTTATTTTTTGTGTTTTCACCTTAATGCCAGGTGAAACTTGAATCAGACATTTGAAGTTCAAAGTATTTGATGACCTCTGAACCTCCACCACTGAGCTAAAGGAAAATTTCCACTGGCTACTGTTAGTAGTCTTGATGTAGGCCTGATTCTCTTCACTTATGTCATTGTAAACCAGAAACAATACCACCTAAGATAATAAAATTACATACGTTTAAAACCAGCATGTGTTGTTTAGAAAACAATTCTGCAATCTGCAAGATAGATCCTGCTGTCTGTGTAATGTTACCAATTCCACTTGCGTCCTAGCCTGTTTTTGTCCATTTTTCCCACAGGAGAATCTGCACTTTCTGCCATGCCACATAAAACAGCCTTGTTGGCCATGTGTGCCTACCAACTTTGGTTTCCTCCTTTTGGATAGCATTCTACACCTGATCTGTATTCAGATGCTTCCTATTACCACTCCAGTCTGACAATAATACAATACTGATTTAAAATATTTAAAAAAAAGACAACTCTGGAAATTAATGTAGATGACAAATGACTGAAAACTTAAGATGAATGCATAAAATAAAATTGATTTCCCAAGAACATTAATTCTCTCTTCTTTTCACCCACCTCCATCTATACTCAATGCATCATCATTCTATCTACACACATTGGATAGTAAAGTTCTTAGGGCTAGATAGGAGTCTTATCATATTTTTGTCAGACACCAACAACTGTCTGCTCACGTATGCCCAGCAACAGATACATTTTTAAAAACAGGTGAAGTAGGTAAACTAAATGCAATTAATCATAAGTTTGTAGAATACTAGAACAGGAAGGGACCTTGAGAAGTCATCAAGTGCAGTCCCCTGTACTCACAGCAGGACCAAGCACCATCTAGATCAGGGCTACTCAACACATGCTGTTTAGGCCACATGTGGCCCACGGCCTGTTTGTGGCCCGAGGTGCGGTTTGGACTTACATGGGGCTCAACACGCAGTCCGCCAGTGGGAGCCAAAATGAAAAAGTAGTCAATATAATAGTTTTCTGTTGATATGCATTTTAGTAGTTAAATTCCTGCACTGTCATGGCTCATTAAAAGCACTGTCATAGGGGTGGAAATCGGGTAAATATTGCATTTTATTAATCTCAGCAGAACTGACTTAAATGGGGCCTGTGTGTTGTGTAGTCTTGCCTTAATCTTTGTATTCATGCCTGTCTGTTTGAAAGAAGCTATTTGCATATATTTGCAACCATACTTAAATTGCAGCCCTTGGCATGTGCTGTGAGTATCATTGTAGTCCCTGGGGCTTCCAAAGTTGAATAGCCCTGATCTAGATCATCCCTGACAGATGTTTGTCCAACCTGCTGTTAAAAACCACCCATGATGAAGATCGTACAATTTCCCCAGCTAATTTATTAGGAAGTTTTTCCTAATGTCCAAGGATTGTGACTGACAGAAGTAATCTGTTGCAGAATCATGGAAGAAATTCAATAAATTCCAAATCCCTCTTTCCAATTTAAACAGGAGCAGGGTTTGAACCCACACAGCCACAGGAACAGGGTTTGAACCCACACGGATACATGTCAATTGGCACTTGTCTAATACCTTAACCACTCAGCCATCCCAGTTCACATAGTTGTGATGCTATTACAAAGAGCTGTTTTACAATGACAAGCCATATCAGCTAAATTTTGTTAGAAAGGAAACTGGATTTACAATTAAGCATTTTAATGGAAAATCAACAGACAAGAATGTCATTTATTACTCTAGTGTGTGAGCCCCTTTAACGGATTGTATCTTCTATGCTTATTAATAAATATAAGGAATGTCTTTCCCATGAGCTGATGTCCCTATGAAATGCTTAACACTAAATCCAATTCATTTTGTATCTAAAGGTAACTTGCAAGAAATGCCTCTTGATTATACATAACACACCATTTGCCATATTGTTCCCCAGAAAAGGCAAATAGAAGAACACTTGATGGCTGGTAGAGGAAGGTAAATGAGGGAGAGTGAGGGTACATCTAGACTGCGGCGCTATTAGCTGTTACGCATCTTTTAAACCCACCCATTATTTTAAAATAATTTCGAAATAACAGGCACGCTATGCCATCGTCCCTGTAGCCCTCATTCCACGAGGGTTAAGGGATGTTGTGGAATAGAGGTTTATTTTGAAATATGGCGCTAATTTTATTTTGAAGTAAGATATGCAATTTGCCTAACTCAAATAGCATATCTTATTTCGACCTACTGGTGTAGTGTAGATGCACCCTAAAGCTACGTCTACACTACAGGGTTTTTGCACAAAAACAGCCGTTTTTGCGCAAAAACCCGTGGAGCGTCCACACCTCAAGTGTGTTTTTGCACAAGTAAGTTTACAGTAAATCAAAAGAACAGAGGGGTTTTTGTGGTGTAGGTATTCCTCTTTCTATGAGGAATAACTCCTTTTTGCACAAGAGTTCTTGCTCAAAAAGTGTGTGTGGGAGGGCAATAGGGATTTTTTGCACAAAGAGCCAATTGAAAAAAAGCACAGGTGCTCTGGTGACTATTCTGTGAATAGCAATCAGAGCTTTCTTTGGAGAGAGCGTCCATGCAGTCCGGATGCTCTCTTGCGCAAAAGCGATGCGCTTTTTGCAATGCTCTTTTGTAGTGCGGACACACCCTTCCGCAAAAACTTTTTTGCAGAAGATCTCTTCTGCAAAAAGCTTCTTGCGCAAGAAGCCTGCAGTGTAGACATAGCCTTATGTTTGCTAAAGGGAGGAGGGAAATACCGCCCAGTAGGAGGATCAGACTAGAGACAGAGAGGGGATTAAATGTCTGGAGCAACACCAAAGAGCACAGCAAAAAGATGGAGGGGAAAATGGTAAAGTCTTTGCTTTAACATCTTGCCCTTGTAAATCTTCACTGCTCCCTAGCTACTACATCCAGCAGGAGCCAAGGGAAAGAAAAGCTAGAGTGGCCCCCTGATGAGCTATTGAGGCTCTGGTATGTATCTGGTGCTAGTGTACAGACTGGAGCCCCAATAATGTTTTTTAATGGTTCTGCCCACTCCTCTCTACTCCAAATTTTGTCCTCACCTCATACAAGCTAGCACCATGCATGGATCCACTTGTGCAACAGGCAAGCCCAGCTCTACCTTCCCACATCGGTGCTGGACCTACGAGTGCCCTGGCTTGAAATGGTTTCCTTTCCATCACATACAGTCAGGTTTTCAGTTGGAGTCAATGGTTTTCAGCACACCCAATATTAAAGTTGTTCCAGCACCCGTTCCTTACTATCACCCAGTGCGCCAGTGTGCACAACACGCTGCCCCCTGGCCCCGGGCGCTGGAACAATTTTTATAGCAGGAGTGCTGAGAGCTGTTGACCCAAACTGGAGACCTTGTGAGCAATGGAAACCACTTCAAGCCAGGGGGTGCTGCAGACGCACTCCAACCGCCAGCGCCTATGCCCTGGGCCTGGCTCCTCAGACACAAAACAAGTACCCCAAGCCACTGGTCCTAGACCTGACCCCAGACTCCGCAAGCAGCCCAGCACGTTGGCATCCCGACTCTGCCCCTGCCCCCCTGTAGCGCCCCCTTCCCCCAGGAACCCCTGCCTCACAGTCCCCCACCGACTGGGGCAGGACTGGGGGCACCCGGCAGCCCCTGCATGCAGGCAGCACATGGGCAGCGGGGCCCCAGGCTCTAGAGGGCACCGCGAGTGGGAGCAGCAAGGGCACAGCCCAGCACGCGCTGTCTAGCGGCGCCCGCCCGCCCTGCTCGCAAGGCCAACCAGCCCGGGGAGCTGCAGAGGTGATTGACTGTGGCGGGCCGGAAGGCGGGGAGAGGAGGGGCCCGGGCCTGGGCTCCTCCCGCTGCCACTCACTGCCCCCGCTCCCACCCCCGGGGTTTTATAACGCGCCGGGTTTCCGTGTCCTGTGACTGCAGTCAGGTGGTTGCGTTCCCATCCCCAGCCGGGCCGGGGCGGGGCAGTGCAGAAAGTAGTTGGGCAAGAAAGTTTGCGGGCTGCCTGCGCGTCCCAGCTTCCTTGCCCAGGCCTCCGCGTGGCCAAAGGCTGGGGCCGGCAGCTCCCCGGGGAGCAGCAGGAGCGGGCGGCGGGCTGTGCCGGGCGCGGAGCGGCGAGAATGGCTGCGGGAGAAGGCCGGGGCGCCGGGGGGCTGGAGTGCCGGGAGCATCTCTTCAAGGTGCTAGTGATCGGGGAGCTGGGCGTGGGCAAAACCAGCATCATCAAGCGGTACGTGCACCAGCTCTTCTCGCAGCACTACCGGGCCACCATCGGCGTGGACTTTGCCCTCAAAGTCATCAACTGGGACAGCAAGACCCTGGTGAGACTGCAGCTCTGGGACATCGCAGGTAAGCGCAAGGGGGAAGCTTGAGGGGGAAGCACGTTTCTCCGTTTCCTGGGCTCCCCTGAGCTCCGTCAGACGCTGTTGCTTTCTGGGTTGCAAAAGACCGCAATATGGGGAGGAAGATAGGTAGCTAAACCTGTCTTCTCTCTATGATGAGCTCATGCTTTGCTCAACTGTAACAGAGACCCAAACTCCTCTTCACTCTCTTCTCTTGCCATGGCCATGCTGGGCATCCATTTTTCCTCTGACTCAGAACAAGAGCAAAGCTTTGAAGGGCTCTTTGAAGTCGTGAGAAAGAGGGCTTTGTATCCTGCCAGGGTTGCATTCACTGTAACTGGGACATATCTAATGTCTCTTCAGGCTTTTGGTTTGGCTACACTGACTTGGCGGCTTAACAGCTGACTTCAAAAGACAGTGGTGGTCTTGCTAACCACCTGACTTAGGGGACTATAAAACAATCTATGCTCAGACTTATTCCAGAGGTTTAGTAGCATGATAACTGTAAAACTGTTGGCTTATTCAGTCTTCTGGCCATCATTCTGAAATAGCTTTAAAATAAATAGAACCCCCTTGGTGGATTTAAAGTAACTCATGCATGTAGTGAAGCTGAAGTTGAGAGGAAGCATCTTTAGGCATGATTTAGGCCTGTATTGTTAACTGAAGGGCTAAAGTTAGTTTTCCTGCAGTTCTTAAAAAAACCCTCAATTTGCCTAATGCCTGTTTTGTCTCTAATATGAACAGTGTGAAAACAATGTTTGACTGCAATGTGTATCTGGAAGAATGCATAGGAATTTTTGAGTTCCCTAGCAAGAAAAGCCTGTTGCTGACAAACCTTGTTCGCAGCCTGCAATTACATATAGAGGAAAGGAATGTTGTAGAAGTCAAATCTCATGCTGCACTTGAGGCACATCTGGGTTAGAGAATTAGCTCAAAGTCTGCCACTCTGTCAACATAAGATGAATTGACATGAAACAGCCCACAGTGTGTAAAATCACACTTTCCTCCACTGGGTTTACACTAAGGGGTGGATTAAATATGCAGACATCTCTTTAACCTGACACTTTTTTCACGTAGCTTATATCTAGCCCTGATTGTCCAGCCACACATCTGTTCTCTTCCTTTTGTCATCACCTTGTTTCAACTGTCTAGATGTGAGATATTACGCTTTAACTCAAGTGCCAATACTCATTATGTGGTTTTCATGTGAAAGATGGCTTTTAATGTCTTGCTTGTGATTTGGGAAGTCATGAGGCTATCCCACTACACTTTATATATATACCCAAGAGAACAGTAGTTGCAGTCTTATTCCATTATAAGTTAACAAAGCACAAACAATATAGTGCATGGTACTCTTGCATGTAGCAAATAATGTTATTGCCAGTCACCATTTCCAACATTTTATGGTACCTAGATTGACCTTCAAAACAGAATGTGGTTTCTCCAAATAACAAAATCCTAGATGTCAATGCAATATGTAGTAAGTGTTTTCATACAACTATTTTGAAGTTGGTATCCTGGTACCTTATTGTGTAGTATAAACTATTCTAAATGCATTTTTGAGCCCCACCTCACCCCTCCCAACTCCCTGCCTGCTTCTTGGACACTGGTTACCCTCTCAAATCAAGCTCAGACTTCAGTGATGTGCAACACCTATGTGTCTTTAGTCAAGGAAGCTTGACCCACCACTAGTGCCCAGCTATATACAGTCTTGAGTTGGGTGTTTCTCCCTCATGGGCAGAGTCAGTCCACCAGCTCCCTCCCTGATGGATGGTTCTGCCTGCTCTCACTTCTGACTCTTTTCCAGCCTATATAGTAAAGGACTCAGGCTGCAGGTGTTGCCAATCCTCAGGCCAGCATCAGGCCTTTTCATCAGCCCCAATCTGTTACCCTTGATTGGAGCAAGAGCACCTGCTACAGTAAGGATACATTTGCTACAGCAATAAACTTGATAGTTGAAATTGTGATAGTGGTAGGAATACAATAAGCTTGCATGGAAATGTGACACTATGCACAAAAATAGAAATTAGTTTTAAAGGCTATCCCTCCTCCTCCTCCTCCTCCTCCAGGTTTCACTCCTGCATATGAATGCTTGACTTCCACAACTGAGCTCACACTGGTATGAGAACCATGAAATAGGACTCATTTTGAGTTCAGTGGAACTGTTCTGACTTGTACCAACTATTTATGAAGAAACTGTATTGAATTTGCTGCATGAACTCATGGAGTAGTCTAGTATTTACTTTTATAGCTAAATAGAAGTGATTATGTAGAATTCAAAATAACAAATACTTGCATGTAGTTATAATTTGTTTCTATCCACACAGAGCTCTAAAATTGGTATCCACATCTGCAAAATATGTGAATATCTGCAAATTTGTAGATGGCTAGATACAAAATTTGTACCTGCATCCATATAGGCAAAAATGAGCTATGGCTATCTGTAGATTTACAGGGCTCTAGCTATATTAGGATGATGGAGGAAACATTCCAGTGTGTAAGTGAACAAGAACTGGCACTTCACAATAAATCAAGGGGGAGGAAGTAATGCTTTCAAAGATGCATTGGGCTTTAGGCTTCATCATAATGTGCGCATTCTTGAAAACGTTACCCTTAAATATCTTTATCTTAAAATGGAGAAGCTAGAAAGACTAGGTAGCTCAATATTTTTATTAATAAACTTGAAGCCTTTTGGTGCCATGTCAGGCTTATCCAGTTTAGGTCAACAGTGACAGTAACAGTTGCTTACATAGCTGTGAAATAAGTTGGTGGTCTCAGTCATTAGACTGATGGTGTAAAACTTATAATAATCTTTTGATAGAGGCCAATGACTGAATGTCCATAGAGACTGTATATATTGGCAAATAACTTGATGCCCTTGTATTTTGCACTTTGTGCAGAGAACTGATTAGGGGTTTTTCATTAAAGTTGGCTGTTTTGCTGCTAGCTTTTGCAGTTGTAGGTGATTGGGCCGTGGCCTTCCATCTTCAGCAATGCATATTCCAAGGGTCGGCTAAGGTAGACTAGAAGAATGGTGAGGGAAAACTTTTACTGTTGCTGCCAGTGAGTTAAAAAATAATATTGAATTCCTGTATTCTAGTAACTTGCAATGTTGATAAAGGAAATACTTTATATTGCAAGTCTCTCTCTCTAGTTGCCACAGCTGAGCCCTGTCTTGATTTTCATGATGAATGTGAATATGCAGTTGGCATCTTCTAGTATCAGATGGATCCCATGTTTCTGTGGCTTTAACTTGTCTTGTGCTGCCCCATCCCCAGAGGAGCCAGCTCTTCTATAGAGGGTATACACCAAGCTTGTGCTAGTTCTGGGCTTCTCAGAAAGGGGTGTGGCCAGGAGACTTGTCTCTTCTCTTCTCTTCCTCTTCCCCCCCCCCAAACCCTGATTGGCATGGGCCCTCACTCTGCACTAGAGAATTGCCAGCTGCGTTAAAACAGTTTGTGGAGTCAGTGCTGCAGGGGGAAGGAGACCTCACATGCTCCTGCTGACCCCAGGCTGATCAGGGCTTACAGGTGGGCGGAGCACGCAAGTTTCTTCCCCCCTGTCCTGCCAGGGGAATGTGGCAGCTAGAGGGAAACACTGGGGCTATGTCTACACTCGCGGCTTCTTGTGCAAGATGTTCTTGCGCAAGTGTTCTTGTGCAAGAAGTCTTGCGCAAGAAAACGCCCACACTGCCATGTGCAAGCTGTGCTTTTGCTCAAGAGCGCCCGTGGCAGTGTGGACGCTAGCTTGTGCAAGAAAGCTCTGATGGCCATTTTAGACATAGGGCTTTCTTGCACAAGAAATCCCTGCCGAGCGTCCACACTGCCCTCTTGCGCAACAGCCCCTGCGTAAGAGAGCTTACACCTGTTAAAAAAAGAGCGTAGCTCTTGCGCAAGGAGCCCTCTCTTACCATGCCGTACTGTATATTTACTTGCGCAAGAGCGGGCGGGCAGTGGGGACACTCTGCAGATTCTTGCGCAAGAACAGCCGTACTTGCGCAAGAAGCCGTGAGTGTAGACATAGCCTGGCTGTTTTAGAACAGCTGGCATTTCTCTAGTGGCTGTACACCCTTGGTGGGGGGAGGAAATGTCACATGCTCCCATGTCCCCAGGTCTTGGGGGTGGGGGGAGGCATGGTGGTCAGGGGAGTGGTAGGGGGCCCAATCTATCGGCTTGGCGGGCTAGATTCACCCCGCAGAGGCCCCTTTGCCCGCCCCTGTAGTTGTGCCTGGCCTCCATTCTGCTTAAACAGTTTACAAAGGCACTTCCAGCTGTTCAGAAAAGCTGCACAAATTGACTCCCATAAGACTCCCCATACCTCATTTAAGTACCTTAGTAACACTCAGAAATCCTTTGTGTTGGTAGTTGCAAGCTGGTTGCTTAGTAGCTGGCTAGGTAGCTTTAGAATGAAAGTTACCACTAACAAATTTATGCTGGGATTTGTTCTGAAAGCAGCCAATACTTCACAATAAATCTGTTTGGCTTAAACCTGTAACTGGGGCCATTAACAGATTCAAATGGAAAACAGAGAACATTACAAGTTGGAGTAGATTTGGTAACAAACTTATAAATATCTTATTACAGTACTTCAATTCGCCTAATAAAGCCTGTCACTATACTAAAGGCTGCAACCCTGGCACTTAGGATCCATGTGGTGATAGTTCCCTCTAGGACCACATCTGCTATCTTCTAACCCTGCACAGCTGCATGTAAATAATCAGGACTGTCTGTTTGGATGCAGGCTAACAACTTTAGACAGGGTTTTAAAATGTAGCTTTTTTAAAAAAAAAAAGTTATGCAGACATTTAAGTAACTGGAAAATAAATCAATACAAGCTGAATGGCCATGAAGAATGGCTATATTGGCAAAACTTTATGCTCTTGTGTGTTGGCCAGTACAAGAATTTAAAAAGTAAGTGCTGTGTAGCTGACTCTTTGAAAAAAGAGGTTTTCCTTCTAGGCTACATCTACATTGTGCATTCTTGTGCAAGAAGATATGCAAATGAGGCATAGCAATGAATATTGCCGTGCCTCATTTGGATACCTAATGAGCCGCCATTTTGTGCAAGGGGCTTTTGCGCAAGAAGGCGCAGACTACACTGCTCCTTCTTGCGCAAAACCCCCTCTTGTGCAAGAACCGTTCTGCCGCTTATTTTCATCGCTGTGTCTCATTTGTATATGTTCTTGCACAAGAATGTGCAATGTAGACATAGCCCTAGAGCTAAGTGAAGGAAAGACTAGTGAAGGCTCCCTTCCTAATTTGGTATTCATAGAACAAACTATAACCATTATGGGTGCACCTCTTTAATTCAGCTAATCTAGATGGATTCTGATTGGGTTGTCATTGGTGAGGTAGTGGAATGGTCACAGAATTCAGTCATCTGAGACACTAGACCTTACTAAAAGTGGCACCTTTTCTTTCAATGCAGTGAGTTGTTGAAATGACTTTCCACTGACTCGCAATCCCTAGTGTGATTTCCCTCCTTTCCTGGAATTCCTTAATGATGATATTGTGGGAGTGTTAGGACTTGTAGGACAGGGGCAGGCAAAATCTGGCCTGCCCAGCTGATTATCAGAACATTCATACTTACAGCTAGCAACCTGTGTTCAGCTGCCTCTCCCTCCCACCTTGCTTTGTCCAGCACTTGCATCTCCTCCGGGAGCAGCTCTGCTGCAGAAGTCAGGGTGTACCTCTGCTCCTATATGCTTAGGGTTGCCAGGTGTCAGGTTTTCACCTGGACTATCCATTATTCCGGTCCCCCGTCCAGTTTAAAAAAAACACATGTCCAGTATTTCCTGTTTCCCTTGGATGGAAGCCTTTCTTTCTCCTCAACTTTGGTCCCCCCCTTTTTCTCAGAATTTTTTCCGTGTGTGTGGGGGGAGGGAGGGGTTGTTAAGCCATCTGGCAACCCTATATATGCTACTTCTGCAGAGCAGGGGAGAAGGAGCTGCTCCAATGTGAATCATGAGCGCATGTTTTAAGAGGCAGTGCAGTGTTACTAAGATTTCATTGTTTATGCTCTTTCTTTCACATACATTTCCCCTCATAGCCCATCTCTGCAGAGCAGGTGAGGGGGGGCAGACAAAGCAGGAGAGCTTCCCTGTGTTAGACACACCATGTGGCTTCTCCCAGAAGCTTACCCAGTAGCAGCCATCTCTCTCACACTCGTTCTTTCTCCCTTTCTGTAGCCCCCACCCATACCTCTTCCAACAGAGGCTTCACCCCTTCTGGGGGGGGAAAGAGGGCTCAGAGCCAGCACTTGACTATTCACCAAAATTCAAGAAGTGGCTCTCCTGAAAAAATTATTGCCCACCTGTTGTAGGGGCAACAGTAACAATCTATGTTAGGGGAGTAGTAATATGGTGCTTAGTATGGTATTACTTCACTCCCTTGTATACATGCCTGTGTACTGAATTTTTTTAAAAATAGGCTAGTCTATAGTCTATTTTGAGGATCAGTGATCTTAATTATATTAGGTGTATTATATTAGTCATGTCATTAACTGATCTTGAGTGTGGCTTCTATCTTAGGTGCATGTTGGTACAGGAAACAAAATACATAAGTGGTGTAACATTTAGAAGATAATTAACTTCATAATCTAATACGTGATGGCTAATGCCTTTGCCTCAGTTTGTCTTTTCTGCAAGTGCATCAGGTAATGAAACCAGTTTAGATGAGAACCTGTGAATCCGGGGAAGCAAAATATAGAAGTGAAGCTCATTCTTGTGTGCTTCCACACTGCAGGAAAAAAGGCTGCTTAATTATAGCTAGGATTTTTTTCCAAGTTAGTATTTCAAGACCTAGAGAGGAATCCCTTCTTGGGTAATCTACCTCTTTCTGTAAATAGTATATAAGGTGTAAGTGTGTGTGACAAATGAGGCTCTATCTAGAAATTTCTCTATTTAAAGTTTGCTCCTTCAGGGATTTTTAATGAGACATCTAAAGACTTTAAAATGAAACAAACCTATCTTGCTGTCTGCCTAGATATCACCATGGTGATGAAGATCTACAGTCTTATAGAACAGCAGAAAATAAAATCTAGTTATTCCTTTCTTTATAATAGTTAATGCAAATGATAAAAGGGTGCTGGTAGTAAGCCATATGGTTGTATTAACAGCAATGCTCTAGGCAGAATGAAGTGGCATAGAATTGGAGAAAAATGGTGTTTTTTTTGGTTTTTTTGGTTTTTTGCTCTATTCCAGAGGCATTAATTTCAATGCCAGACTAATTGTTGAAGCTTTAACAATACTTTTTAATGTAGGTTTTCTGGTGCTCCCCCCAAAAAAATTAACCCCCTTTTTAGGGGCTTTCATTGTGGTTAAGAAGAATAGTGTTAACTTTTTTATCACTAGAATGCTTAATTAAAATTGCATTGCTATGAAACCAGTAAAACCAATCTGGAAATGCATGATGTAAGAGTTCTGTATTCTTGCACTCTACTAAAGTTCTAACATTCAGTTTTGCTCAAACCTCACTAAACTTCAAGACTCTCAGTCTGTAAGAACGCTGAATTACGTTTCCATCTAGCTATCTCAAACCACCTTGCCATGAGATAGGTGTACATCCCAATTTAAAAGGTGCCAGAAACTTGACAAAAGGAAGGACCTTGCTTAAAATCAATGAGTCAGTGGAAAAGCAGGTGCCTGGATAAATCTTTCCACTCAGCTTTGTGCACAAATGATTTAGGTGGACACCTACTGAGGTTTACTGAAGCTCTCAAGTGAGGTAGGTGCCTAATTCTTGGACCCATGGGAACTAGGGAAGAAAGTACAGGATTCACAATGAAATATAGAGAAGGTAGAAATATTACAGCAAGTTTGGTTGGGGGGTGGTTTACTAGCTTTCAATGTATAAACAGATATAAAATAAGTCCCTTTTTTGGGGTGTGTGGGTACTGTGGTGTGGTGGCTTCTAAGGGTTAATGCATTCACGATCAGTACAGTAATTGGTTTAGCTTGCTGTATCTTTAGGCTGTTGGGTTTTATTGCAGTAGAGTATAAGCCCTTGATGGTGAATTAAACACAGGTTCTTACATAAGGCTTACTGTCATAAGCTGTGTGTAAAGTAAGCTGTTTTTACACAAGAGCATATGTTGGCATAAGTTATATCACTTCCCCCTCTTCCCCCTCCCCCCCCACAACCTATGTAGTGGTGTAGACAGTGTTATGATGGTATGAATGTCTCCCACTGACATAGCTATCACCTCCCAAGGAAGTGGGTTTTTATGCTGATGGGAGGGAGGTCTCCTGTGGACCCTCTCTATTGATGTAGCTGCATGTGTAGATTAGTCATCATAATCCTCTTTTTTTGTAGAATCCATAATTTCAGTTTGGTAGCTGATGTGATTCTTCATACTATGCTCATAATATCTTTCAAGCATGCAGCATTTAGCTTATTATATAAGGTTTCTCTTCCATTATTATGTCTGATGCTGTGTACCTTTTTACAAAGGCTTGCATTCCAAAGCAAGCTTCAAATTCTGCACTAAAACTTGGTGCACTAAAAATTTCATCACTTCAGAAAATGACTGTTGACTTGAAAATCTGTAACTTCCTATGAGTCACTTGCCCTTGGAGAGGGATGTAGTGCATTAACTCAACTGTGTCCTAACATGTTTACCTGTGGTGTGTGGCTTTTTGGTTTTTTGTTTTCTTCTCTCCCCTTCCCCCCCAACTGGGCATGGCTTTGAGATTGAACGAAGCTATTTTTCTTTCTGTTCACTTATACTCTGGATAACCTGTATTAATTTTCTGAGAACTAATGGGATCAGACATGCTGAATTTTGTCAATTTTTTTATTAATATCAAACTTAAATTAACAGTTCTAAAAAGCCTACATAAGTAGAAGTAATTTACTTAATCTTTTCAGAGTTGTATTCTCTTCTGTAAAAGATTACCACCATGCAAAGAACAATCAAATTATAAACAATCCATGCACAAAGCAACTTAAATCTTATCTTGCCATAGTTCTCTAGTTTAATGGAGAAATATTGTGTGAAGAATTGTATCTTACAATTTGTACTGTATTTGAGTTACCTACTTACATGATGTGCTCTAAATCACAAGCACTGTGATATAAAATTCAAGGATATGAAACTTAAGCCAAATCAAAACCATTTTATCACTTTAAAATAAGTCTTAGTAATTTAGTGTCAAGGAGAAATTCCCCCATGTCGATGGGAAGTCTGTTAACCTTGACGCTTCTACCATATTAAGTTATACTGCCCATCTTAGAGCAATCACGTATCCTGTGTATTAGTCACATTGATTATGCAAAAGACTGAATTTTCTTTTCAATTTGCAAATTGGCTTATCTTCAGCCAATAACTTGCCTAGATAGGCACTGCAGAAAAACAATGCACTGACTGCAGTGTACACAAGAGCTCAATTGTTCACTAAAACCAGTTTTTCCTAGGTGGCCTTCTGAAACCATTTATATGTTGCTGCTAAAGCACAACACACTTTGGATGAGATCTTCAACTCATCCAGTTAAACCAGTGCATGCTACAATGGGAAATTCTTAATATGATTAGGGAGCCACAAACACTGCATCTGCACAAGTACATCTTTCAGATCCTCTTAATTTCATTTCGGTGTATTGCTTCATGTTTGGAAACAGTATTACTCAATGTAGGGGCTTTTAGGCACTTTAAATGATTCTAGAGATCCAGAATGCATTCTGGAAGTTGCAAAGTTTGTGCGGTGGACATAATAAAACGGTGCAGTCAAAATGTTGCTCTGGATGTTTGAAACTTACTAAAATAAAACAACTTATTAGAATGATTCAATAATTTTCAATTAGACGTTGGTTTGCAGTACTAATTGCAAAGTGACACTATGAAAAGGAAGAAGTTTCATTACAGTATAATGAAACTTAAATAATAACACTCTGCAGAGAACAAGCAGTCTGTCCCACAGTCTCACTAATTGTCATCAGGTATAATTCTACTGAAGCTAACTGGTCAAGAATTGCTCTTGTTTATATTAAATTTATAAATTTCAGTCTTTTCCTCTAAACTTAATTTTAAACTCCTATATTGGGGGTATCAGACTCCAGGCCCACAGGCCAGTCCCAGCTGGAGTAATTGCACAATCCAGCCTAGGACTCGCAGTGGACTGGGCATGGTGGGGCCTGTCTAGTACTGGTTCCCAAACCCCACATAGTCTCCCCATTGCCTCACCCCCTTCCCTATGGCACCCTGTCCTCCCAACATGTGCCTCAGTCGCACCCCCTGCATTAAACACCTTAAAAGGCTACTAGGTGTGGCTGCCAAAATGTCTCTGATAGGTAATATTCCTTTCTCCAAGATGACAGAGTAGGGGCTTGAACCAAACTACTGACGCTGAAGTGAGAGGTCGTTGTAGTAGTAGCTGATAATCTCTTCAATATCAGTACTGGCAGAAGCTTCAGGGGGTAGCCGAGTTAGTCTGTACAGGAAAAAAACAACAAATGGTCTGGTAGCACTTTATAGACTAACAAAACATGTAGATGGTATCATGAGCTTTCGTGGGTGCAGCCCACTTCTTCAGATGACCAGAGTTTTGAGTTAGTCATGTCTGCTTATTGAAGACTTAGCTCAGATCTGATGAAACAGACCTTTAGTGGCCTGTTTGTTAGGCTATGAATAATGCTAACATGAAATGGGTAGGTTACCATATTTGAACTTTTCAAAGAGGACACTCCTGTATTAGTATCTACCAACTCACGTTGTATTAATGTGTTGTATAGTATAAAACAGATACTGATACACTCCTTCTCAGGAGTGTCTTTTTTTTTTTTTTTTTTTTTGAACGTTCAAATACGGTAACCCTAGAAATGGGTTTCCACAAACACAACTTGACCTGATGGAACTGTATCTAATTATTTTATTCCCTTTGAACTGTTCAGTTCCTCTTCCTGCATTTTGCTAAAAATACTTTCATGGTACGTTGGTTTGACCTCCAGAAACAACAATTGCCAGACCTTGGCGAGAGCCACAAACAACTTTTTTCTTCTGTTTATAACCATCGCTCCTGCCTTCCACTCCTGGCCCCCCCCCACCCTTTCTTGTATGGCCCAAATGCTGTTCAGGTAGAGGAGGAAGAAAGAATCAACTTTGCTGTACTTAGGTGGCTCTTCCAAGGGTTGAATGTACCTGTAGGCGATGTTCTGCTAACACAGCAAGTAAGTGACAAGGAAGTGGGAGACTGAAAGACCAAGTTGGAGAGGCATACCTAATGGACTCTTCTCAAGTACTTAGATAAGATTTTAGGAGACAGTTTGCAGGAAAAGCTACAAAATAGCTATAGTAACAGAACCCTAGTCTCTTCCATGGTTCTTAAAATCAGCCCCTTTTTATTGTAGCTGATCTCTTGGCATGATTGGCTGCTTTTTTCAGATGTCTTTATACTAAACTTTTGCAAAGATGATTATTAAACTTATGTCTGTGCCACAGCAATGTAAGAAGGAAATGGCTACATCTACAGTATTCTGACTATCTTGCTCATAGTCATAAAAGTACAGGCATGAATTGCCTAAATTCATGAGGCTCTGGCTGCTCAACTCTTTGCAGTTGCTACCAAGTGTGACATGTGTTGCTTTACTGTATGAAGAAAGAACAGTTCTTGTTTCAGCTAATTAAAGTGTCTCGAGAGAGCAGCAGAACTAAGATTACTACACATTATGGAATTTATGCTAGGGCAATTTTTAAACGCCTCATGGGAGTAGAGAGCTTGCATGTGGATTTGGAAGATGCCTATCTCTGAAATGAGTTGACAAGATGACTGCAGGCCTTTAGGGAAAAGTACCAGACCAGAATTGAACACAGTATACTTAGACAGCCAATTATTTTTATTTGGGAGGGATTCTTTTGACTAAAGAGTAGCTCTTGAGTATTGTGTATCTTGCATTTTAGTGAATATTTGTAAACTTCTGATGTTCCTGTGTGGATTTTACTGCTCTAATCTAGTATGTTATAAACAATTCTGAAGGGTAGCTTTGTTAGTCTTCCAAAAGGAGCAGTCCTGTGGCATCTTAGACTAACAAATATATAGATCATGAGCTTTCATGGGGAAACTCACTTCATCTGACTGCCATCTTGTATTTTACTCATGAAAGCTCATAATCTATATATGTTAGTCTAAGGTGCCACAGGAGAACTACTTATAAAGGCATTTTTTCCTTTTATTTTGGATTTCTTAAATACTGACCCTTGTTATGCAAGTTAGTAACACAATTTTGCTCTGTCTCAATTTTACTCAGATGCTCCTGAAAGCTTCTTGCCTGGCGTTGTGATGGGAGATGTGCAGAATGTAGTGGGAAAACACTTGCAACTTTATCAATAGATCCCCTTGCACAGGAAGTAGGGTATGAGTGGGGGTGGGGAAGGGGAAAGGAGACTGTCAGCTCTGTAGACTACATTAATATCCAAGTTTTTCTCATCAATTTCTTTCCATAAAAATACAGCAAAGTCTAGATTGGAATAATCAGATGATATAGCTTGTCTGATCACTGGATAACAGTGGCTGAGTTAACTTCATAAGTTGTTAAGGTAGTTGAATTGGACAATTGCACTGGCCCTGAAGGGTTTTTATGCTAGTTCATATGGAACCACTTTCTGCAGCATGTATTCTGTGTGCTTTTAACTGACATCCAGTAACCTGTGCAGATCTCCAGTTGTGAGCTGAGCATGCAGATATACTGTCTCAACTTGTCAGGTGAGGTGATTACTGTTTTGCTGTTGATATTCCTTTTACAGCAGTCAGACTTATTTCACATTTAAAAATCCCACACAGTTAAAATGAGACCACTAAATGTAAAAGTTTATAGCGATTTAGCAAAAAGATGGGGATTGAGAAACACTTGAGTGCTCCAACCCATCGCCTGTATATGAGGCTGTCTAGATTATTTTTCTGGATGCAAATCCCAGGATCTGCAAGAATTGACCATTGGGGGCAATACTCTGTACTCAAGTATCAGAGGGATGGCAGTATTAGTCTGAATCTGCATAAACAAGTCCTGTAGCACCTTGAAAGCTTATGCTCCGATAAATCTGTTAGTCTATAAGGTGCCACAGGACTTGTGATTCTGTACTCAGGTGAGTCTTATCAGATTAACCTTGGATCTAAATGGTGCAAATAGGGTCACTAGCTAGTGTGTTAAAGCCATAGAAAATAAGTACATTAGAGTGGCCATACTGGGTCATACCAAAGGTCCATCTAGCCCAGTATCCTGTCTGCCAACAGTGGCCAATGCCCCAGGGGAGTGAATGCAACAGGTGTAATCATCATGTGATCCCTCTCCTGTCATCCAATTCCAGACAAACAGGCTAGCAACATCATTCCTACTCAGCCTGGCTAATGGAGGCTAGTTCCATTAATGGCTATCTAGCTCTTTATTTGAACCCTGTTAAAGTTCTGGTTTTCTGAACATCATCTGGCAAGGAGTTCCACACTGCACTGAGTGAAGAAAAACTTCCTTTTGTTTGTTTTAAACCTGATACCTATTCATGTCATTTGGTGATGACCCCCCCCAGTTCTTATGTTATGGGAACAAGTAAACAACTTTTCCCAATTCACTTTTTTCAACAGTCATGATTTATAGACCTCTATCATATCTTCCCCTTAGTCTCCTCTATTCTAACTGAAAACTCCCAGTCTCTTTAATCTCTTTTCATATGGGACCCGTTCCAAATCCCTAATAATTTTTTGTTGTCCTTTTTCTGAACCTTTTCCAATGCTAATATATCTTTTTTGAGATGAGGCAACCACATCTGTATGAACTATTCAAGATATGGGCGTACAATGGTTTGAGGCAATGAGAATTTTCTAGCCATTTTTAATAATTACTAACATTGTATTTGCTTTTTGACTGCTGTTACAGAGTGGCTGTTTTCAGAGAACTATCCACAATGACTCAAAGGTCTCTCTCAAGTAGTTGTAGCTAAATTAGTCCCCATCATATTGTACGTATAGTTGGGATTTTTTCCAGTGTGCATTACTTTGCATTTATCAACATTAAATTTCATTTGCCATTTTGTTGCCCAATCACTTAGTTTGGTGAGATCTTTTTGAAGCTCTTCAGTCCACTTTGGTCTTTCCAAACTACACAAGATAGTTATCTTCCGCAAATGTTGCCACCTCACTGTTTACCCCCTTCTCTAGATCGTTTATAAATAAGTCAAATAGGATGGGTCCCAGGACAGACCCTTGGTGGACACCACTGGTTACCTTAAGCTTATCGGATAGTCGATAAGTTTATTTGTCACTTAAATCTCTAGCCTGCCCCCACCCCTGTGCTGCTGCCCGAGAGGCAGCAGTGTTGGGGATAAGGGGGTGGGAGGAACTGGGAGTTGATACATACATGAAGCCACTGCCCTGTGCATATGCTCTATCAGATTTAACATCGCTACATGCAATAGAATTTGTGGGACAGTTAAACTTGAGTGTACACAAACATGCTCAGACAGCCCTGAAGTGCTACACAGTGCACGGTAACATCACTGTTACGTACACTATGGGTGGCCTTCCAACAAACTATTGAGTGGAGAGGGCCAAAGAGCATTCTAGCTAAAGTAGAAACCACTCCCTTTTGCTGTACTCTTGGTTGGTTCTAGCAGGTTCTTTTTTTAATGGAGGGCTGTGCCAAACTAAATATTTGACTAACACTAGTTTAAAGTAGGGATTTAAGTGTAAACATGTAACCAATGAGTCTGGGCTCATCTGTTAAGCTTCATAGTTACTCAGCTCTTTCCCTTCTCCCCTCCCTGCTCCTGCTCTACTGTCAACATGGAAAGGGGGCAGGTAGGAGCTGGTGCTTGTCTCCCTGCACATACTGGCTCCCATGGAGTTATTGCCTATACCTCTTCCCCTCTTTGCTGATGCCTCTGACAGGCAGGCAGGAGCCAGTATGCATGGGGAGCAAGGGAGGGGCAGAACTGTAATGGTTTGGATCGATGCTTCAGGATTTTGGCCAGAAGGAATCATGACAAAGCAGTCCCTTTTTATAGCAGCTTTTAAAATTGGGATTACTAAATTTTGCACCATCATGCTGTAATTGCCATTGAGTGCTTGCTTTAAGTGTCTTTTTTTATATAATAGCTATCTTTTTTTAGGAGGTGTATTTCTCACTACTTTAGCATCACATCTGTCCTTCATCCGCATCTCAGTAGGGGTATACAGCAATCTTTTGGTGCCTTTGTTTTTCCTTGGTATCTTCCTAGAATTCTAGTGTCCAACACACAAGCTATATGTAACACTTGGTCAGTTGAGTGTCTGGTTGGGCACCTTGTCCTAGAGCATCTGGTCCAGTGATGGCCTTTATACTTATTTTTAAACACTTTATTTGCACACACAACAGGATGGTTTTTTGTTGCACGGAAGCAATGTGAATACTTAAACAAGAACATTAAATTACAATTTAAAGAGAACAATTTACACTTTCTTATATAATGCTAATTTTAAACCTAAAATGAAGTGGTGACCATAAGGGACCATTCCTGCTTTCTAACTAGCTTTAGATCATGCGTTATTAATCTACTAAAGTTCTTTGAGGGGATCAATAAGCATGTGGACAAGGGGATCCAGTGGATATAGTATAGTTAGATAGATTTCCAGAAAGCCTTTGTCAAAGTCCCTCCCCAAATGCTCATAAGTGTAGTAAGTTGTCATGGGATAAGAAGGAAGGTCCCCCTCAAGGATTGATAACTCACTAAAAGACAGGAAACAAAGGGTAGGAATAAATGGTAAGCTCTCAGAATGGAGAGAAGTAACTAGTGGTGTCCCCAAGGATTTGCACTGGGACCAGTCCTGTTCAACTTATTTATAAATGATCTGGAGAATGGGGCAGACAGTGAGATGGCAAAATTTGCAGATGCTAATTTGCAGATTCTAAACTGCTCAAGATGCTTAAGAACAAAGCAGACTCTGGAGAGTTTCAAAAGGCTCTCTCAAAACTAGGTGATTGGGCAACAAAATGGCATTTATCACCATTAAAATTCAAGTAATGCAAATGGGAAAATAACCCCAACTATACATACAAAATGCTAGACTAATTTAGCTATAACCACTCAAGATCTTGGAGTCATTGTGGATAGTTCTCAGAAAATGTCCACTCCATGTGCAGCAGCAGTCAAAAAGCGAACAATGTTAGGAATCATTAAAATAGGGATAGAGAATAAGACAGAATATCTTAGGGTGTGTCTAGACTACATGGCTCCATCAACGGAGCCATGTAGATGAGCTTTCTAGACATAGGGAAATGAAGCAGCAATTTAAATAATCGCCGCTTCATTTACATCAAAATGGCTGTCACAATGTGCCGATCAGCTGTTTGGCGGCACAGCGTGGTAGTCTGGACGCTTCGTGGAATGAGGTTTACTGGGGCAGTCGACAAGGGCTTCCCTTGTCGACCGCAGAGTGTCCAGACTACCGTGCTGTACTGCCAAACAGTTGATCGGCACATCGCGGCAGCCATTTTGATGCAAATGAAGCAGCGATTATTTAAATCGCTGCTTCATTTCCCTTTTTCGAGTACACTAATCTACATGGCTCCGTCGACAGA
The DNA here is from genome assembly GCA_019425775.1 of Rafetus swinhoei. Lineage (NCBI taxonomy): Eukaryota > Metazoa > Chordata > Testudines > Trionychidae > Rafetus > Rafetus swinhoei. The sequence continues at coordinate 106,074,268 of CM033440.1, forward strand.
GCCATGTAGTTTAGACGTACCCTAAGTGCCTCTATATAAAGCTGTGGTACATCCACATCATGAATACTCCATTCAGATGTGGCTGCCTCATCCTAAAGATACATTGACCATTAGAAAAGGTTCAGAAAGGGCAACAAAAACGAATAGGTGTTTGGAACGAGTGCCATATGAAGAGAAATTAAAAAGATTGGGACTTTTCATCTTAAAAAGAAGAGACTAAGGGGGGAGGATATGATGGAGGTCTATAAAATCATGACTGGTGTTGAAGTGAATAGGGCTCACCAAACGAAATTAATAGATAGCAGGCTTAAAACAAACAATAGGAAGGCTTTTACGCCACGCTGTCAACCTGTGGAACACCTTGATAAGTGTATGATGCCAATTTCCAAAATATAGCAATGTTATACTACTGTGCAATGCTGCTGTTGTGAAGACCAGGACTTCAACAGCGTTTAAGAAAGAACTAGATAAATTCATGGAGTTTAGGTCCATAGATGTTTGTTAGCCAGAATGGGTAGACTCTTGTCGGGCTGGAAATGGATGACTGGAAAAGGATATCTTGATTCTCTGTTCTGTTCTGTTCTCTCCCTTTGGGGCACCTGACATTGGTCACTGTGGCAGACAGGATACTGGGCTAGATGGACTTTGGTCTGACCCAGTATGGCTGTTCTTATGTGCAAGATTCTGGCTGGTGCACTTTTACCAATGGACACTTAGCCACCCTCTCTAAAAGGAAAAAACTGCCTGGTAGGGTATATTGAGGCACATTAAAAATGTAGACTTGTGCAATATAGCCAAATGGCTACTATTTGTCAAGGTTAAAGCCAGGGTTTAACATGTCTCCCTTCTGGGCCCCCCTGAGGCAGGGAGTTGCTGACAAGACTGATTTTGCTTTGTCACTGATAACAAAACAACTGAATCTTGACAGTCTTCAGGTTAAATGATTCCAACAGCTATGCAACTGTCAATGTTGGCTGCAGCAGCATTGCACAGTAGTGTAACACTGCTATATTTTGGAGATTGGCATCATATACTTACAGAAAAGGTCCAGTTCAGTGTTTCAGATCCTGGACAAACATAACAAATGATCCAGCAGAATGTAAACTTTTTTACCTAATGCAACTTAAAAGCTAACTGTTGCCATTTTAGTACTAGCAAAGGCTGCCTACTGGCAAAATTCTACTATAAGAATTCTTTGGTCATACTCATGACTCAAGCAGCTCTTCCATAATCTAAAATGCCTGTCTTGTGGTGCCAACGCTAAGCAATGCATTTGCATCTTGTAATCAAGTATACTGTAGCTGTCTTGTGGAAGATGAAGATGTCTTTGATCTGATGGAAGTCCTCTCTTTAGGACCTCTTGAGAGACTACTTTGCAGGGAAGGGTTAGTGCATGAATCTCTTAAGCAGGTACCCTCTTCAGCCTATTACCCCCTTCCCCTTCCCCCCCGTAAGCTGCCTCTTCATTGTCTGTTGGAATGGGTACACTGCCTGACACTGGAGATTCTGATGTTGCTGAGCACAGTTATCTCCATGTCAGATCATGAGCCCCTGTTCTCCTTATATGGTTGTGTGCCCCCCATGCCCGTTTGTGGGCATTAGTACTCCATAACTCAACTGACTAACCTGTTAAATTTTAAATGCCTATTGTCACTTCCTTTGTTTACCCTCTGGGTACACCTCTGATTAGTTGCTGCTATCAGGAGCCTAGGTGTTGGTAATCTTGCTCTAACCTAACTATCTAGCAAACTATCATCTTGTGCAGATAATTTCTCATATGAAAGCTTACTGTTGAAATAGCGAAAGCTACTGCACCCAGTTGTGTAGCTGGTCAACTTCAGCAGTAACATTGGCACCATAGCTTTTTATTTATTTATTTATTTATTTATTTATTTCTCCCAGTCCCTTCAGTCTGTCTAAACCAGATGTCATGGCTGGATTTGCTATGTATGCGTCTAGTCCCATTCCATCACCCTGTTGACTTCTTAGCAGCACTAAAATTCAGGTCTCTGCTTGAGCAGCCATATTTAAAGTCCAGTAGCATTATTCCTCTTACCACTGATGGCTCTGTATTTCTAAGCTGTTTGCTTTGGTTCAGTTTTCAGACATATCTTATCCTTTATTTCTTTAAGAGCCTGAATTCAATCTCTCTGGCACTTTATCTACTCTTGCTGTTATTCACTGTATTATAAAACTTGATGGGACTTTTCTTAGCAATACTATCTACTGCACTGCATTGATATCTTCCTTCTCCCCCTCACAACATTATGCCTACTTTTGGAGACTTACAACTGTTAGCTACAGCTTCATTTTATAAGCCTTCTGGAACATATGCAGTAGCTCTGAATTCCAAATAAGATTTTTAGATTCCAAAAGTGAGCTCCTACTTGCTGAATACTAGAAAATCAAGCACCATCCATCATTACCATGAAAAGACATTTGTGATGTATACTGTTAATTGCAAATAAATTTCCAATAGAACTGTCCTGAGGCATGCGGTCTTGGTTAATTCAGCAAAATCATGGGCTTAGAGTTGACAGAACTAGTTCCTGGCCCTTCTAGAATGTCAAAATCCACTCTGTCCTGTTCCCTACCTCCAATCGTGACTTGGCACCATGTAGTAATGGAATTTTGCAAATGTTCCTTTAATGCAGCAAAAAGGTGAGCGCTCCCAAGAGTCTGGAACTAGATAAATACCAAAATGTTGTAAAACATGGGGACAATCATAAGGACCTTTGACTACCACTCACTAGTCAAAAAGTAGGATATAATTGTCTGCTACAATTGGATGCAGAAGAAATCCTAGCAGAATGGGTCAGTCTAATTGCAGGTAGACAATAGGTCTGTTTCCTCCTCCTAGTAGCTGCCTTGTATTCCTCTACTCCTCCCCTCAATACATGCACTGTTTTGGCAGGAGTTCATATCAGAAATAGCTGCATACAGGGACTGGAAAATTTTCTTTTAAACAGAGGCAAGAACTGTTAGAATAAAAGCAATGTGCAGCATCCCCACAGTCCAGCTGTCCAGGGCAAAATACAGAACTGCTAAAGAAACCTAGCTTTGCAGTTACAGCACAACTAGCTTACTATATCACCTAGTTCAGTAAGGCCAGCATGTGCCCCTGTTTTTTAGCTCTTGTTTGTTCTCTTGTGGCTCTTTTCTGTAAAGCCTTAGCTTCTGCAATCCATGATGACAGCTAAGATTCTCCTGTCATGTTTAAAACATTTCTAGCCTTCAGTTATAATCCACAGAGCTCAAAAGTGAAAGCATCTCACTTTGTCTGGTGCCAAGGTGGCAGCAGGGCAGAGAGTCGGCTCCCCAGGAGCAGGGCTGGGAGGTACAGGCTGCCAGCCCTGCTCCTGGGGACTTACCAGATGCACAACTATTGGATAGATTTCATGCCGTTACCCAACTAGTCAGTTATGACATCTAACATCAACTATGAGAACATGGGGTGTGAAGTCTGATAGTGGAGTAGCTTGTTTTCAGCAGACTAAAACAATACTTTAGGAGTACACCTTGAAAGGTTAAACACAGGGAGAGGGTGCATTGGGGCAGCTAATTGCTGTAAAGAGTTGCTGGGTGGGGAATAAGAATTTACATTCTCTCACCCATGCTTTGGAGAGAGGCCAAGGAGGTAGGCATCTTCAGTGTCAGAACAAATGACTCCCACACTCTCTAGAGCCCTCTAAACAATAAGAGGTTTTTTGTTTTCAAATTGACTTCTGAGCAGACTTAAAATTAGTGCATATGGATAGGATCAGGACTGAAGGGGAATGGGTTAAGGCCATGGAGAAGAAGGGAGTTACACAAAGGGCTACATAAGACCTCCCCTTGCATCCCAGAGAACAGTAGTTTCTTTCCAGTAATTAGTCATTAGACTGGCTGTTTGTACCTCTGGTTGGCCTGACTCTTACTACAGCAAATGGTTTTTGGGGGGGGGGGGTGGTCCTAGCACCTAGATTCAAAGTACTCCTGGGTGCATATATCGCATTAAATAGCAACTGCCAGCCTTGTCTTTGGGCCTGTCATTGGAAGCCAACAGGAGCAACAGTTAGCAAAGACTATTCTTTGCAACCCTTTCTTTTGGTCACCTCAACTAGCTACTGCTGGAATTCAGAAATGCTGGAGGAAGTTGTCAGATGATGGGGGAGGGTGTCTTGGTTACGTAGAACTAGTAAGTTTGTACAGAATGCCCATGGTTAAGTGTGTATACAAACTGATCAGCAACTGCATATTAGATACCTCTTAGGTTATAAAGAGTTTCTAGTCTGTTCTGGGTATGGGTTGCTAAAGGAGGGCAGCATCTGCTGGGCTTTTCCTTTCTCATTTCACAAGACCTAGTGGAAGCTATGGCTAGCCCTTCTCAGGGCTTGTCTGAATTTGAAATGTTAGTGGCACTACTGCAACACATCAGCATAGCAGTACCTACACAGGTGAGTGGTTTGAGGTGGTAACTAGGTGTTTTTTTGCATTCCTGAGCAATATAGTTGAGAGAGCCTAACTTTCTGGCATAGACTAGGTTGGGCCATTACAGATTTGCCACTGGTACTCATTGGTTGATTGAAAGATGTCTGTTTAATTTGGCATGAGGCATTTGATCAACTTGTGGTCTGGCAAATTGCCAGTTCAGCTGTCTTAAGCTTTGTCTTCACTGGATCGTCCATTCGTGTTAGGTGGTGGTGGATTTTATCAAGGCTGAATAAGGCAGTTCATCATTTTCATGTGAGTTAGCAGGTCACATTAAAGTCTATGGGAAGTCCACATGAGAAATTAACTATGTATGCCTTTCCTTGAATAGGGCTTTTCCTTCTGTCAGCTCTAGTTGAGAACACATCATTTTGTCAGTAAAGGCACAGCTTCAGGAAGCATGTTACTCTAATACTCTGCAATGAGACATTAAATCAGTCTACCAGTATCCTGCTGAATTAGGCTGTTAGTCAGGTGCAAAACTGCACTACAGACTTAGTTTCACATCTGCATAATTATGAATTGTCTCAACACATTCTACTGAACTATTTGGCCAGGTCTGTTGTGTTGTGACTAATGAAATAAGCCAGAAATGATGTATCTGAATGGGTATGTAGAAGGGAAAAAATTACGATTTTTGTGAGAGGCTAATGAATAACTATCTTGCAAAAAGTGATTGCTGCAAATACTGTCCATGTGATGCATGTCTGGCTAAAGATATTGCTCAAGTTTTAAGTACTTTGTACTGTTGCTTCAGGCAGCAGAAACAGTTGCACATCTTTTAACATCTGCTCATTGGAGGTTTCAAGTGAACAATCCAAAGTTCAGGAGGCCCCCCGCTTTATGACGACCCGATTTATGACCTTTTCCATAAATACAGAAGGGGCCAAAATCCCCAGATTTACGTCGGCCCCGCATTTACGACGGCATACAACGCCTGTTGTAAATGTGGGCTTGTTACAATGCTCCCAACTTGTGACGCTATCCCCAGAGTCAATCATGTCACAAGTCGGGGGCAGCCTGTAAGGATGTGAGTACTTAACCAGTAAGCATCAGCCCTAAAAGGTGATACTTACTGGTTCTGGTTAACCAGTAGGGGTTGAAGAAGCCCCCTGCCTGTCGTGGGCAGGGGGTTACTCCAGCCCCAAAGGGTGCATAGCTGGTAGGAGCTAGGGATGTTGTGTATTGGGGTAACCACTGAGATTTTTAGCCATTAAATGGTTGCCCACGCTGAGGGCTCTGCAGTATAAAGCTAGCTTGCCTTTATACTGCAGAGCTGCAGCAAAGCCTCCCTTGCCTGCCCAGCCCTACTCCCTGGGAGGAGGCTTTGAATGTAATAGACACCATTAATTGACCAAGCATCCACTTATTTCCACTCAGGCCTCCAGAGCAGCCCCTTTCTGCAGCAGGGTGGCTGCAGTGCACTGCAGGCAGGGGCTGCTTAGGCTGGGCTGGAGCACTCCTCCTTAGTTGGTTAACCAATTAAAATAGACTTTGCATTAGGGATGTAAAAATCCATTAGACTGCTTGAATCTATTGGATAGTTTGCAAATAGGAAGTTAACTGGGAAGTGTGGGGAAGAGGGGAGAAGATGACTCTAGAATTTAGCATATCAAGACTTCCAGTCACAAACAGTAGATTACTAATCAAATTCTGGAACCGGAAACTCGTGTTAGGAAGTAGCTTGTGGTCTAGATTATCTGATGCCACTGATTCCCCAACAGAACAAAACGAGGTTTACTAGATCTGTCAAATTCTCTGCATATCCTATAACTTCATGTGATAGAGGCCAGGCAGGTACATAGCTTGAAGTTTAATTTTTAAACCAAAATTCAACTTCTAAGTGACTAAAGGGGTAATATACATGGCTTTTTCAAAACCCCTTTTTTCTACCATGGACCAGCAACATTTTATTTGCATATTTATTATTCAAATACAATGTTACCCTTCCTCCAAAAGCCCTGTCTCCCTGAGCCTCTAGAGCCCTCCACTGGGCTCCCAGTGCCAGCTGCTGACCCCAGGGTCCCCTGCACCTAATCCTCCCAGTGCCCCCCCCATGCCAGCCTCCTGTTTCCAGAGCCTCACTGCCCTAGAATCTCCTACACTAGCCCCCCAGTTCCCAGTATTAGCCATGTGCTCTGTGCCAGCCCTTCTTAGTCCCCAGCACTAGCTGAGCCCCCAGTGCCTGCCCTCTGCCCCACCACCTAGCAGGAGGGGAGGCGCTAGGTGGTGTGCCCCGGTCCCCAGAGCTGCCGCTGCCTGGCAGCCAGTGGTTCGTGATCCAACACCAGGCCACAGACTGGTGGTTGGGGGAACCGTTGCCATAGAAGCATGGCACTTGGCTTCAGACTTGTATGCTCTATAGTTTCACTGACACTATAGCTTCCTTTTAAAAATCTTTAAGACAGCTAGTGTTTGTTCAAAAACACTTCAGGAAGTCTCTAGCCTAAATCATTCCTGATACAGGGACATTATTTAACTAAACTCAGGATCTGGCAAATTAACTCATGACAAACACATCTACCATGTAATGTTGATTATGTACAGTACCATATTGTATTGGCTATAAATGAATATTGGTAACTAAAGGGGATGCTGTCATTCTGATCACATCTAATATCTTTACTGTTGCATAAGTACTTTTCAGAAACTCTAACTTGTATTGCTACTACTAATATATGGGGAAATTTATGGGAAGCAATTCAGAGAATAGGACTTTTAAAGTAACCTTAACCTGGGGTCTAACACTACTCTCCACTTAAACCCGGTAACCCTAATTTGGGCACATGGGTGAATTGGAAGTCAGACTTTCTTTCCTTTTCTGCTCTCCTTACATATTTATAACCAGCTCACCTCTACCCAGCTGCTGGGTTTAATGTTAAGTGTGTCCTTTGCCTGTCTTCCTGTAAACCAGCTTCTTGAGCTGTTTAATTTAGCCTGTTGAATGAACTGTCTTACGGCTCTACAATTTGTCAGATGCACACTGTGCCTGTGCTTAGCCTGATCATCCGGAATGTAATATGCCTTCCTTTGTTGCTGTCAGTTACCAAAGAGTACTGCAAATTATGGTGTGATTTTTGAGGTAGGAATCAGCATAGCCATACTAGAGTTCATTGTTATAGTGTAGACCTGGCAATACTGGCTAACCACCACAGTATGTCTTTAGCTTCTCTGACTTGTACTGATGCAACTAGATTTATGTTAACACCTCTCTGCTACTATTGTCACCTATGCTGGGCATATCTAGGCTATACTAAAACTAGCCTAGATATGCCTAACCATGATACAATTTCATTCTGCTTGCCATGTACTAGCTTGAAGCATTGCCAGTGGGACTGATGCATAATTATGGAAGAGCGCTCCTTTGACTCCGACCTGCCAGTAAGGAAGAACTTCATTAGAGTAAAGGAAACAATACTGTTATCCCTCAAGATATCTTCTGCTTCACTTCAGATCCTTTGCTTAATGCTTTCCTGAAGCACCTGCTGCTGTAGTTAAAGAGCAGAAAGCATTCTTGCAGCTATGCTGAGCAATGCTCCATAAAGAATAAATGAGGCCTGATAAAATCAAACTTAAAAAATTCCCATTCCCAAGAAAGGTTCACAGTATTGCTGCATTTCCTTTAAATGTATATTTAAACTCTTACAGTGTTTTTCACTAGCCTTCAAAAGCCATCAGATTTGATCTGAAAAAGGGGGCGATACATTTCTAAACTCCGCCTGAGTTGCTGCTCACAATAGGTTGTTCCGATGTTTGAAACATGGTGCATGCTCTCTGGGCTCAGCATCCTTGTAGGGAAGGATCTGACTTGATCCATGGGCTGTACTTGGCTCACTGTCCTTGGGTTTTCTCCTGGGTATGTATGCTATGCAGAGAAACCCAATGTAACAGCAAGTCTGAGCCTGGATTAAATGTCTTGGGCTCGTGCTGTGAGACAAATTAGTAATGTAGGTGTTAACCCTTGTGCCGGAGCCTGGTGTTGAGGGAGGGTCTCAAAGCCTAGGAACCACCTGCATTGCTATTTTTAGTCCGAGTGAGCCTGAGACCGAGAACACAGGCTTTGAAACTTACCCTTAGAGGCTTTGTGATCCACAGGGCTTCTTGAACTGGCTCGAAGAGATTTCAATGGGAGAGGATGCAAAAAAACAAGCTGACAGGATGGGGCCCTACCTTTTCCATTCTAACTTGTTTTAATTTACACAGTGACTAAAGGCAACCACCAGTCATCCTACAATTCTCCTCCCCACCCTGCCTCCAGTGGGGGGAGGCAGGTGGGAGCCAGTGCTTGAAGGAAGACTGCTTAAAAGCCAGCTTCACAAGCACCGGCTCTCACGTGCTTCTGCCATGCAAATGTGCAACTGCTGAAATTTGCAGCAGTCACAGATTTACAAAATTAAACACCTTTTAACATCCCTAGTTCTGTGTACTCTTCCTAGAGTGATTCACCCACTTCTACCCTTCCACTTAAGGCTTCTGGCAATCAGATATTTAGGGTCACTGAGTATGGGGGTTACATTCCCGACTATCTTGACTAAAGTTCCTGGAGGACAGGTCCATCAGTGGCTCTAATTCTTTTCCAAACCCAGATATACTCCTGGCCACCACAACATCCCAACAATGCAGCACAATGAGTTCCACAGGTTAATTGTGCACTGGGTGGGGAGTACTTCCTCTTTTGTAAATTAAACCTAGTGTCTGCTGATTGGGTAACCCCAAGCTTTTTGAATTGTGGGAAGATAACACATTATACAATTATGATTTTATAGACCTCTGTATCTCTTCTCGAAATTGAACAGCACTCTTCTAATATCCTTATATGGAAGCTGTTCCATACTGTTGATCACTTTTGTCCTTTCTTGAATCTCTTCAAATTCCTCTATCCTTTCTGAGAAGGGGGCAGTGGGACTTGAACCAGAACCAAACACTACTGCAGGTCCAAATCTGTAACTGTTATTTTTCTGTCCTATCTGTTCTTCCATAAAGTTAGACTCTTAGGAACTATTGACTGCTGCTGCACACTGACAAGAAGTTTTCAGAGAACTAATCATGGTGATGCCAAGATCTTGAGTGCCAACAGCTAAACTAAAACCACGATGGCATTCTATGTAGTTGGGGTTGAGTTCTGTTGTGCATTACTTTGGCATCTATCAACCTACAACTTCATCTGCCATTCTGTTGCCCAGTCACCCAGTTTTGTGAGATTCCGTCTGAATCCTCGGTCTGCTTTGAACATAATAATCTTGTATCAAATGCAAACTCAGTTCCCTGTTCACCCATTTTTTCCAAATCATTCATGAATGCGGAACATCACACCTGGAACAGACCTTGAGGTGTTTCTTTCCACTGTGAACTGACCACTTACTCATATTCTCTCATTTTCTGTCTTTAACAAGTTACTGATCCATGAGAATCTTTCATTTTATCCTATAACGGCTTGCTTTTCTGACAGTCCAAATAAACTATAATCACTGTATCTAACCCTAATCACATGCTTGTTGGCACCCTCCAAGTATTTTACTCCTTAGTTCTTGCACAGGGAAGTCATGCCTTAATCATTGACTCTTCCCCAGCAAATTGTTTATCAGTGTATCTGATTCTCTTCTCTTCTATAAGTACTGATGACTGGCAGATACCTGATGCAGAGGCTGATTTCAGTGATTAGTAGTTCTGCAGCTTCACATTTTAGTTCCTTAACGGTGGGGGGGGCAGGGGAGGTTAATTTGTGGTTCAGTCTGTAGAAGCATCCAAGTAGGATATCAAGGATGATGCTGTACAGTAGATGGTGTGGGGGTATTCAAAAAAGTTTAGGCTCTGCCTGTTGGGGTGCGGTTTGAAGTCAGGACACAACCCTGAACTTGATGATGGAGGAGAACTTTGAGTGGAGCAATTCAAAGGTGGGCGGAATGTTGGAATAAGCAACAGGGAAGGGAAAAGTCTTACCACCCGCTTTCCTTTTAACTTCATTGAACTTGAGCTTCCAATGAAGTCTGAGGTTAGCAATATTATCTAGTGTACCTCTACCATAGTATGGATCCCTATAATGATGGCTGACAGAGGAGATCAGCTTGGTTTAATCTTCATTTGGCACTCAACTTAGATTGCAGGCTGCTCAAGGAAAATTGAAGGAAGCTGTGAAACTCTTTAGTTCTACCTTTATCTAACTTTTTGATATTTAAAGATCTTCTAAAAAAATCACAAACTTAAATAGCCAGTACAGTACTCTTGTTACTCCAGTAGGTATATCATTGGGTGTTATCAGGCATACCAACTTCAATCTTTATCCAAATTGAGATGTTAACCTATCCTTCAAATATAGCCTGTTCAGTTAAAGGCAACAGGATCCTCTTTAAGGATGTCACCTCTATTTCAATAGAGAAAATGCAACTGAATAAACTTTTCCTCTTTCATTTTAATGTGACATTTGGGGAGTATAATATAGCATCAGCTTAATCTCTCTATTTCAGTTCGAAGATTTTTTTCTTTGTAGAAAAATCCTCACCTGGAACTTGCTCTAAAGAATCCAGCTATTTAGAGGAAGAATTGTGACTGATGATAATACTAGATTTAGTAAATCTGTCTCACTACATAGTAGAAATGTAGTGCTGTTTCAAAAAGTACAGCAATCACTGGTATAATAATCATGCAGTACTTATTAAAGTGCAAGAATCATTGGCTTCAATGAATAACATTTGTCTTGTACAAAACTGAGGTTTATTTTACTTTCAAATGAAATATTGCTCTTTGTGTTTTTAATCTTTAGTGTTGCTTCCTAAGCTGATTTAAGAACTTTCTTTAAGTGACAGTTAAAGTTCCCATTTTCACAATGTGTAGGCATTTAGAAAATGAGATGTTCAACTCTGAGTGATTGTTCAGATACCTCAGGATAACATGTCTTGAACTACACTTACTGTAGGAACAAAAGACAGGACTATGCAGCACTTTAAAGACTAACAAGATGGTTTTAGGTGATGAGCTTTCATGTGCCAGACCCACTTCCTCGATCAAATTGTGGAAGAAAATTGGCATGACCATATATATCAAAGGGATACAATCAAAAAAGTGAACATATATAAAATTGACGGCTACTTCTCTATTACATACTGTAGGGTAATGGTGCTTTTTTTACTAAAGTACACATTTTACTATATAATACAAGTCCTAATTTATATCTGAAATATTTTTTTAAATGAACACTACCATATTACTCTAGATCAGGGGCTCCCAAACTTTTTGACACAGGGACCAGTAAATCCATTCATGAGCTTTTGGAGGACCAGTAACATTCATTTGCATATTCATTAAGCAAATGATGAACATGCAAAGAAGTTGTTTCTGGTCCTCTCAAATCCCCCAGTGCCAGCTTTAGCAAAGCTTTTGATATGGTCACCCACAATATTCTTGCCAGAAAGTTAAGGGAATGTGGATTGGATAAATGGACTATAAGATGGATAGAAAGCTGGCTAGACCAGGGTTTCCCAAACTTTTTGCTTTAGTTGGAACCCGTTTTTTAGTACTGTTTTTTGCAGCCCAAAATTATAAATGCATATTAAAAAAATAATGAAAAATGAATAAATTTTCACTGTTTCACCCAGCTGCATCCTCTGCCCAGGCCAGGGCTTGGGGGACCCAGCGCCGCACAGGCACTCCAGGAGGTGGCAGCAGGAGCAGATTGGGGGTAGGGTATCTGGCTAGGAGGGAGGGTGCAAGGAGGGGACTTGGGTAGGAGTTGGACCTCCCTGGTCTGGCACCTTCTGGACCTGACTGGTCCCAGAAGAGGGGAATTTTTTTTGTTTTTGTTTTTGTGTTTTTGGACCAGGGAGGTCATTTCAGGACTCCTGGTTCCCCTCACCCCACTAGGCTTCTTTGCACCTCTCTCCCCTGCAACCCAACTGATCTGCCCACCCCTGCTGGTTCCCTGCACCTCCCCACAATCCATCCCCCACAATCCAAGGGAGTGCAGCACCAGTTCCCTGCAGCCCCTCATAGCCAGTTGAGTTGCCCTTCTGTTCCCTATGCCTTCCCCCATTCACCTCAGCCCAGTTAAGCCCTGCACTGGTTCCCTGCATGCCTCCCCCACAGCACAGCTGAGCCCTGTTTCCCTGCAAAAACAACCCCAGTGAATTTTGGAATAGAACAAATTTACATGCTTTGGCAGTGTGTGTCAAGCATAATATTCCAAGAAGTCAGTGTTTAACTGCACCATGGGATTGGAAAGGTGTTTGAGATGGTGGGAGAATAAGTGAAAGGAATACAAGGAACTGGGCAGACACATTCAAAGTTAGACAAGAAAACTAAATTTAGAACAGTGTCTGCAACTTCAGTACTATAAAATGTATGTTCAGTGGCCAGACTTACCAAAAGTGTGTGTGGGTTTTTTGTTTTGTTTTTGTTTTTTTTTTCCCTCCTCTACCAAACTGATCAACAGTATGATGGCAGAGTTCTTGCTGAGGTGGAGAAGTTAGTTATGCTTAAGCACATGGCATCTTTTTCAGGGGAAAAGGCAATACAAAATTTATTGAGAATAGAGCAAAAAAGCACATGGGTTCATTTACTTCTATAGACATTGTCAGTCTGTTGCTTTAATTAACCTACTAGCCAGTTAGGCTGAAAGAGGGAAGAGTTGGGCTTTATTGGTCTGGACCCATGCTCAAGATTTTGGAGGGACTGAATCCAGAGAACCATTGCAAAGTTGCCCACTCTTACAGTCTTTAGCTCCCATATGAGTCTATGGGTTTTGCAGAGTCATGCTGAATTAGTCATATTTACACCAGCATTTATCTTTAACTTTTTTCCTGTCCTTTGAGCGTTTGTGCTTTTAAGGAGTTGCCCTGTAGGGTTTCAGCTTATTTGCCCACTCATAAGGATTGGGGGCACTTCGCCTTTTGGTCATCAATTTGATGGGAATGTTTATATGACCTTCCAGTGCCTCCAAAGATCCTGACTCTTTAGTACATTTGATTCTAAAAACCACCTTCAAACTTATGTAACACATTCTTGACTCATACAAACAGTGTCACTACAAAGTACAGGATTATTTGTAATTACAAATTACAGAATTCTACAACTGTTGCTTACATCAACAAATGTTATACCAAATGGTAACCATAAATGTCACCTACATCAGCAAACCTTATAACACATGGTGACCATAATCGGTCACTAGGACCATTCTGGTCTCTTCTGCCTTGATGTCACTGACAAGCATGAACAGGCTGCATGATGCATCTTTACCAATAGTCATTCCTTTCTGCTAGTCAAAAAGGGTGGCTGGCAGGATATAGCAAACATTACAACATTTATTTAAAGTTTCTTATATTTTACTATTGCTAGCATTTGGTACTGTTGTAAGGATTCATCTGAATGTCTTACCACATCCAGTCTTAATACAGGATGACAAAGTAGAGGGCTACAACAATGGATACTGTGAGGGGAAGCGATTAATCCTCTTTGAAAATGAAGCCTGGAGAAGAACTAGGGATAGATGTGTCTGTAGAATTGTTCAGTGATTGGCAAATGTAGTAATTATATGGGGAATATTAATGATATGCTTGAAAATGGCTAGGGGACTGTCTGAATTTTTTTTCTGTCCTTACCAAAGAATGGCGATATAAAAATTCTCTATTGTAATATTTCCCTGATATAGCACGAGACTATTTCCCTGATATAGCATCCTAATCTAGGATTGCATCGGGGGGAAAAATCATCAGAATCACTACCACAACAAACTAGTTTCAGAGCAGGCTAAGACACATGATTGAATTCCAAATACATATCGCATGATTTGCACAATGCAGACTGAACTGTCACCCACTGATCATGTGCTTTGACTAATGAAGTGTCTGATACTGTCCAACATGACTGTTTAGAAGATACTGGTGGTCATGGGGAATCTAAAGCAGGTCACTGAATTCATTGCTGATCTCCACCAACAGACCATAGTACGTACAGCAATAGATACCAACTGGAGAAAATGACTGTCAGGCTAAAGTGTGTATTTTGTCCCCAACTCTCATACACTCTGTGCATGTGTTATACAAATTTGGGGAATGTTTTGATAGTGGAAGGAGCTAGGCTTTCAACTGGTCACCTTTTAACTGACCTCAGGTGCACTAACGAAACAATATTTTCTGCTACAACTATTGTTGCATTGTGTTCAAGTTACTGTTTGAAAACAGTGAGGGAATATGGATTCTTCCTGTATGTTATGTCAGCTTGTGTCATGTTTGTTAACCATACAATGCATATGTTGATATTACTAACAGACACTGCAGAGGCAGTAAATTACCTGGGATCATTCATCAACCAAAGAAACTGAAAAGACTAGGGATGGCTCACTCAGCTATGGCCTCACTTCAAGATGCGTGGGTTTTTTTTTTCCCCCCCCTCCAATGCTTTGATGCAAACTTGCACACTTCTGTCTCAGTCTGTGACCAAAGTACCCTTGAGAATTGTGGAAGGAATGCTGTGCCTCTGTGGGCTCTTAATACATTTAAAAATCAGAAGGACAGCAGGGGGGACTTGGCGCAAGCCAGGCTGGCTGATTTCTGGCTCACTGGGTGCCCCCTGCTGCACTTCAGCCTTTTAAACATATTAAGAGCCTGCTGGCTCTAACACATCTAAAACCCCACTGTGGCTCCCCCACTTATCAACTAGTCGATGGGAAATCCATTGACTAGTTGATAACTAAATTTAACATCCCTAGTTCTAACTCTGTGGTTCCTTGTTTAGCTCTCTGAAGTGGTTCACTGTTCAAAAGCATTCTGGAGAAAAGACTTAAATTTTAAAATGGACCTTAACTTAAAAATGGGTTCATAAACTCCATACGTTCAGCCACTTCTTGGTAGTAACAAATGTTTGAGTACTAGAAAGGGACAGTAATGTTTGTTGCACTTCACTTGGTCTCCCTAAGGACAGGAGACATGTTACCTGGAAAATTGACATACCCTGTAGTAACTGCCTCTGACCTCTTCGTGGCCTCCTTGAGGGTACCCACATTAGGTGCACCTTTTTCAGAGCAGGCACCCATGGATTTTACATTGGGGTTTGGACTGCTGGTCACCTGAGTAGGTCTGATTTCAGTTCAACACTTGCTGTCTTGATCTCCCCAGTGCAGTGACACTTATCTTTTTATAAAGCAAAGTACTTATTTATTCAGAACAAAAATACAAATATCGTGAACAAACTGCTTATATGTAGGCGTAAACTTCCCAAGCAGTCATTCATCTTTGAAATGGAGACCTTGGTGGTACTTCTGCCTCTTTCTGCAGGCTTTCTTGGTTAAAGCAGTTACTTGAGCTAAGCAAATGTCCCTCTCCACTGTCAGGCTGGTGAATTACAGTTCCTTAACCTGGTTAAAAGTGATGACAAAACTGGTGTATGCAAGTTTCCCTAGAACTGAAGCATTACCAGTCTAAGGATTTGTAATTATCCCAGTGACTTCAGTATGTGCAGGAAATTCCTATAACGCCACTGTGGAGCTAGAATACATAATCTAGCTCTTACCAGAACATTCATAAAGGTGATACAGTAGTCTTAAATATTGCCTGTGGCAGTAACATTTGTCATAGTATGAACTAGCTGCTAAATTGAAGTGTGCTATGGATCCACTGTGGGCTTTCTGAAACCTGTGCAACTATAGGATCCAACCATTTGAAGAAATCCTAATTGATTTGAACCATCTTAGTGTCACTGACTTCCAGAACAACACCATCAGTGCCATATTCTCCAAATGGGAGTGAAGAGAAATCCTTACCACTGACTATTGATATCAGATACTAAGCATATCTCTCTCTATCACATTGCAATGGTCTTTGTATGCTGCCTCTGAGATTTTTGACTCTAGGATGAAGTACAAATTTATTGTTCAGTAGGTAAACTGAAACAAGTTCACTTGGTTTTCAATCTGACAAACTTGTTTGTTTTTTTTAATTATTTACCAGGGCAACTTATATCTATAGCTTTGCTAACTTAAAACAAACATCTGGTGATCCCTCACACTGTTGCTCTTTCTTTCAGGCCAGGAACGTTTTGGTAACATGACAAGAGTGTACTATAAGGAGGCAGTCGGTGCTCTCGTGGTCTTTGATGTCACAAGAGGCTCCACGTTTGAAGCTGTTTCCAAGTGGAAACATGACTTGGACAGTAAAGTGCTCCTTCCAAATGGCAGCCCCATACCTGCAGTTCTCCTTGCAAACAAGTGTGACCAGAAAAAAGATGGCAGCCAGAATCCCTCTCAAATGGACCAGTTCTGCAGAGAAGGTGGCTTTATTGGGTGGTTTGAAACATCTGCTAAGGTGAGTTGCCTTAAATAAGGATGGTCTTTTAAAAGTTCTGTTTAATGAGTGCAAAGTATTAGTTTCAGTGATCCTAGAGACAAGCTCTAATAGCTCAGCTAATAGTTCTTGGTTGTGGAATTAATTACACTGTCATATTTTGTCCAGTTTCTCTTCCTGATATGTGGGTTTATGCCACAGGTGTGCTACTCATGTGCCTGTTCATTGTGGAAGGTGGGGGAGGAAAGGGGGCAAGACCTAAAACTAAAATTGTAGGGAAGCTTTTTAAAACCAGATGTTGAGCCACAACTTTAGTTACATCATGGTTGTCCATATCTGTTGCATGTACAATTAGTGTCAAAGTGCATGTACAACTAGTATGGTAAACTTCATTCTGTTTGCAAGTAAAGGAGCATGATTTTTTTTTCTTAAAATCTGTCACTAACTATAGGGAATGACCAAATTGGTAAACTAATTGCACAAAAGGGCAAAATTGAATCTGAAAAATTGGAAGTAAAAGCTGTTCAGTCAGTTCTATAGATAGGCTAACGTTATTGCCAAGTCTTTAAGTGGCTAGTGTGTTACGGTAGTACAGAATTCTAGCCATCCTTTCATGTAATCTACTGGTTTATTTAGCAGAGGGTTTTTTGTATAAAAGTCTCTAAGGGAGATCCTATCAATTCTCTTGATCGACAGTGTTTCACACTAAAAACTAACTCATTTGAGTCTGAGTTTTTGAAGACTATTGGGCTACTTGTACAGCATATCAAGGGATCCAAACCACAAGGCCTCAGTTTATTTGCCCACTTCCCCTTCAACTGCCTGAGATGAGTCAGCCTAGGAAAACTGGATGTAAATGTGATATAGCTGTTCCTGGCAGCATGTGTGTGAAAAGAGAAGCGGAAAAGTGGGGGAAGGGAAGACTCCTTCAAGAAGAGACTGGGCAGAGAAGGAAGGGTATCTCTTTAAGAGCAAAGATGGAGAACTTGGAAAATGAAGAGAAGACTGCATTAAGGAAAACCTAGTAGGAGACGGTTGGGGGGGGGGGGGGGGGAGAGGCTACAATAGTTTAGTGAAAGATGATGTACATGGCATGCACTAACATTAACAGACCTTGCTAATGCAAGAACACTGCCTGTCAGTTTGTTGCTGCAGGAAGCTGCATTGTTGGCATACTGGTGAATGCCCTGCTTCTTGTATCTTCAATTTTAAATGAAGCTTTGTAGCTTGAAATTTCATTAAGGGGAACTTTGTTCTCCCTGACCATTTAGATCTCTCTTGAAGGTTCAGTTGGATGTAATTCTTCAGTTGCCTTGAGTTGCTGTGCACTGCTAAAATGGATAATGGTGAAGCACCTTGGAAAGTAGAGTTCCTAGTTTGTAATAGTACCTTTTTAATCAACAAATGGTAGTTACTGCCTACCCAAAGTGAGTTGAAAGTTGTCTCTTAAAACAGTGCTGTAGCTGCACTTCATTTCATGATGCAACTACAGCACATTGATTCTGCCAAGAGAATCTAATCAAGAACTTGCATCTCAGAAAGCAAGTTGAGAACTGAACTTGTTCCCATATGTTTGTATCTAATATTCTGAGATGGACTACAACTAAAACTTTGAAAAAGCATTTTGATTGTTTTAAAGAAGCCAATCATAATTCCTTTGTGCACACAAAATGAAGAAAATATTGGAGGAAAGAAAGGGCTTAACAATTTTAACTTGGAGCAATGGAAGCAGTTGTGAATTCCATCTACAGTCCAGCACGAACCACATTCTAACACTATTGTACTAATGGCAAACAATAAACCCCCTCAGAAATGGGGATATTTTTGATAATCTCAAAGATATACATGTGGCTATTTAGTTTAATATCTAGTAAAAGAGAGATTCCATATTTGGTCCTGTCTCTGTGCAAGGTAAGAAGGCACAACCTAATTTTAAACGTGCAGCCACAGAACATAGGTGGCTGTGACCCATCACAACCAAATGCACCCTGTGCAAGTGTATAGGCTCATGTTGGTACAGCGAAGGGCAAATGGCATCCCCATGTTACAGTGGGAGCTGTTGTAATTTGCCTTAAGGGGAATTGTGTAGCCAAATAAGCATAACAATTGTGCCAAGATAAGGTGACTCAGTGTCACAGGGTTCCTCATGGACCATGCAGATTGTACAGAGGACATCTTACACTGGCTATTCTACTGGAATGTCTTGATCAAGCTCCTTTGTCAGTCACTAGTGGTTACTTTGGTCCAGAGGGCTAGTGCAGAGTGTCAGCAGCAGGGAAGTTTTACACATACCGTATACCATTGCAGCCTCCCTTTAGGTGGGCTTATTAGTGCTGGGAGTACAAAAGACTGTGCTATACCCACAGAGCCCTTCGTAATTCAGGTCTTTAGTTTCCTTGCTTAACAGTAACATAAACAACCCCTTAAGGGTATAACATAATTAACTTCTGAGCTTTTATAAGTCAGTATTTAAGGCCTCCACATGCAAGACATAATATTCAGTCTTTCTAATGCCATTACCAATGACATAAAACATTGAGGCTACTGGCAAGGCTTTAAAACATGTAATAGATCCACAATGGGTAGGTGACAAGCCATCTTGCAATACTTGAATGCTTTTTTTGCCCTTTATTTTATCTTCCAAGTAAATATCTAATAGCGTGTGTGCTGGTATACCAGAGGGTGAGTTGGCAGCCTAACATGAGTCACAAAACCCACTCATTCTAAAGTTCAGTTATTGGTTTCTAAATATCATTTAAGTGGTGAGAGCTGCCATTAAAATTTTTGGCAAGTTAATACTCTAATGCCTCATTTTAAGAAGCTCCCATTTTAGTAATTTTTCTCACTTCAAGTCCTTTATTTCCATATCTCCCGCAACATTTACAGCAAAGTGTCTGGATATGAATTTGTATCAATCGATCAAATTTCAATTAAAAAGTACTGTGAAGTCAGTGAAGAGTCCTTGCACAAGCTTGACTATGCCCTATATCCTTGGATATCTTCATCTCCAAACACAGGACTTGTATATGCTTTCTTCAGTGGATTTTCATATGACCCACAAACTACAAAAACACTCTCCCCTTGTCTGCCAAATAACAAATTCTTGTTCCACCCAAGCTTCTCACTATGATCAAGGAGGCCAACATATAGATTCCTTTGTCAGAATCTCATTCATGTTACATTTCAAAGCCCTTAGTCTCCTCTGCTGCTTTGAGGAGAAAAAGTAAGCCCAGGGAGGTTGTGGAATCCCCATCTCTGGAGATATTTAAGAGTGTCTATCAGGGATGGTCTAGACAGTATTTGGTCCTGCCATGAGGGCAGGGGACTGGACTCGACCTCTCAAGGTCCCTTCCAGTCCTAGTATTCTATGATTCTATGAATTGGATGGATCTGCTGGGATGGCTTAAATGGGCAGTGTCCAAGTCACTACAGCCCCTCTAATTTCACTGAGCCAGTAAGTCCTGTCCACCTTTCCTCTACAGACTGGGGAATTTCAGTAGACTTTCTACAATACCCATGTTTCAGAACCAGATCCTTCAAGTAAAGCACCTACTCACCTTTGCTGTACACTAAAGTGGACCATGGAGTATTCCCTCCATTAAGTGAACCTATCCTCTATATAAGGAACATCATGAAACTGGACAACCTTTCCTATGCTTTAAAGGACTTCACTTAAGGCAGGAATATTAAGTGTATTAAACAGCTTGGATAGACTTCAAGTTAAAGAATTTCAGCAAATTACTTGCCAAACTTTTTGAATGGGTAGGTATGACCATAATCTGTTGGTAAAAAGATGACTGACTTTTAACTGTCAACTTTTTCAGGACAATATCAACATAGATGAAGCTGCTCGATTCTTGGTGGAAAACATCCTTGCCAACTACAAAAGCTTTCCTAATGAAGAGAATGATGTGAGCAAACTAAAACTGGACCCAGACCTCTTGAAGGCCGACAGTAAATCACAGTGCTGCTAATGTTGCCTTTGCTCTCACATGAAAAGGCAATAGAATGAGCAGCAAGACTCTTATTCCTCAGATCAGACTGCTGCTATGGTGCTGCATTAAGGACAATCCAAGTGAGGGGTTTGGTTATCTTTGGTGATATTTTTGGGTGTTTACACATTTTGTTCTTGTATAAAATTGAAAATATGCTGTTTATCATTTCATCCTCCACTAAAAGAGCAGCTGTCTAGCAGTTGGCTACCTTCTTCTGACATGAAAACAGAGGATAGTGTTTACACTTTATTCTCCAAGAAATACAGACAACATTCAGTATGATGCATATCCAGTCTAGGCATTAGTTCAGAGGATGAATATTGTGGTACTTCAGAACAGTAGTAATTTTTGGCAGAAGTTAGAGCTGAAACAAGCATTTGCTTCTTTGCCATGTGTCCTTTATACCTATGATCTCCCATGCCTACTTACCTGCCTCCTTTTTATTCCCACACATACTATTTTATCCCTATTGATTATCCCCTAACATGAGTGGCCTATAACTACAATACTCCTGGGGCTGGTGAATGTTTTTCTTGTGCTGGACAGGGATAGCTGAGCAATGGCAGTCAGGTGACAAAGGAAGGGACTATGTCCAGTGCAAGTAAGGACAGCTGTTTCCTGTTCTCAGCACACCACTTAGCAAGTATGTGACAGGAAAAGCATGGCTATTGGGGGTGATACAGATTTGAACAAGTGCATCTTCAGTTATTAGCTGAGCAGATTTTTATTTCAAATATTCTTAACCAGTTTAAACCTGTGAAACACATTCCAGCATACACAGTAGGATTTTCTTGGCGTAGTGTACCCAATTAAAATAAAGCTAAAGGAAATATCACCCATGTGCACATACTAAAACTAATGGCCAGAATAAATTCATACACAAATGCTTGGCAATATTAGCTTTACTTCATCCAGGAGAAGATGGTCATTAAAACAAGTTCTCGTTTCACAACAGCTTACAGTATGACTAGATGAATAATTTGAATCGAGATGCCTTTGATTTAGTGGTATATAGAAAAGAGATGGCTTGGGCATCTTAGATAAATTGAAGGGTTATTTACATCACTCAGTTATTTACCTATTACAAAGGCAAATTAACTAAAAATGAATGCTGCACATATTTACACTTTGTATTGGTGAATTAATGCATTACCAATTTTATAACTATTTGAAATGCTGAGTTAAGTGAAGAAACTCACTAGCTTGCTTTACCTCCTGGTAGAAGGCAGGCTACATGAAGTCTTGACTTCTGCAACTCCATGAATATGGTCAAAATTTTGGGAGCCAGGCTGACTGGTGAAAAGGCATAAATTTCCCTAGAGATTGTGGAAACACTACATTAAGTGGAACTCCTACTTTCTCTAGGGTTCTGGATGCTGTGTTTTGCCATGTGACACCTTAATTGTCATTTATTCTGAAGTCTCACGGGTTTTTTAATTTGGTCTAACACTGTAAAAGTTTAGGTCATATACCCTGTCCATGTACCAATGTTTAGATGGGCTATATCTTTCATAGTTGCCTGTTAAAGTTAAAGGAAAAGGTTGTCTTAAGTACAAGCCACTTTTTTAATGAATACAAATATCTTTATTTTTAAGCAATAAATAAAACTGTTCAGGCACTGTCGTTTGTGAAATAAGACTCTTGTGTACATGTTGAATATTCCAGTTCTTTCCTCAGAATATGTTCTTAAAGCCTGCAGACTATTTTTCCCCCTTTATCCTGTTCCACTGGCTGCCATATGAATCTGCCGCCTCTCAATTTCCTGTTGTATTTTTAAGATAAGTAGTTAAGTAATGGTTAAAGTTACCACATTTAGTTTCTTAATTCAGAACATGGCCATTACTTTGTAGACTCCCTGTCTGAAGGGAAAGAAGCTTTACGAGAATACTTTAACTATTTACTGCTGATGTGGTTTCATGTAGTGTGGATATATGCAATATTACACTACCTTGGTTCATTAATGGATTGAACCTGTCAAATTGCCACCTATAGGAATAGGTTTTTTCAATATTACCTATTTAAAAGATCAGCTTCAGTTTACTCAAAGGTTTTTAAATTAATCCCTTCAGTTTTCAAAACTGACACTTTTCCATGGATAGTTAACTTAATATTTTCTTTTTGTCATCAAACTGGTCAACTTTGAACTGTAAACTGACATTAAGTATTCTCTAAAATACAACAGAAAAATTAGCGCAATATTGATTTTTAAATGAAGTGTAGACCTAGTACCATGATTCTTAATTCCCATGCCCAGATTTCTCATATTAGTCTCAACTGAATCTAGTTGCTGTTCATAGTTGAATTTCACACTGCCAAAACTAGGGAAATTACCATCAATCTAAGATAAATGCAACATTGCATTCCTCTACAGTGACTCATTAAGGCTTGAACTTAAATCTGTATTCTGATGGAGCACTGTTTAAAAGAAATTTTTAAATTATCAGTCATGTACATGCACACCCACCCACCTTCCAGTGGCTTAAAAAGGTCTAGTTGGCAGAGCTGTGGATACACCTTGCTTAGCTTTATTCATTGTCTTTGTACAATGATAAAGCTAAGCTCAGGTGTGTGGTGTTTGGTCTTTTTTTTCCTCAAAAAGATCATGGACTTAATTGCTAACAGCTATAGAAAAGAGCTGTGAAGATGACTGTATAAAGTGCAGTCAGTGGTATGAAGGAAGCTGGGAGCTTGGGGGGTGGGGTGGGCTGGAGAGGGGGAATCAATTTTTAGTTTTAATAACTTTTGAAATACAGATATTTGGAGGCAGATAAGTTTTCCCCTTCCTTCTCCCAGTGGATTGTCTAAGTTTATCCTATCATGAGGTGGATATATTACTGGGTGTGGGAATTAAACAATTAACTTATTTGGCAATATCCAGTAAAGAATTAAAGAATTTTCTCCTGAGTGACTTTCTATATAGAAATGTAACTATTCAAGGAGTCTCTTCCAAATCTGCAAATAATTGATTCCTTTGCCTAGCATCTAGTGAATGGACTATAAAATAAATCACTGAAATAAAATAGAAATGATTTCTTGCCTATCTTTTTTTGAACAGTTAATGAAACTATCAGACTAGCACACTTATGTTCAATCTTGTGTGGATAGAGACCTCCCTATTTTGGAGAAATGTATATTCTTCATTCTTATCATAAGTACTCATTGTATCCGAGCTTCCTTCATGTGTCACTCCCATTAAATAATCTCTAGGATGCTGAATTTGTTTGGGATAAGATGGAAAAAGGAATCCTGGTTACTAAGTGATTAAGCTTCTTGCCTAACACAGATGTGGTATCCTATTTTTAAAATGTTAATTTGTTCAGCCACCATGCAATGCATTATAGTAATTTGTGAGCTATCAGTATGGGAATTTGAGTAGCACTTTAATGGTGGAGGAGAACGCAGTAGGAAAATCTGCACTCTTTTGGATGTATTAGAGAAGACTAAAAACTGAGTGTAAGCAAAACAGTTTTTTGGACATAACAATTCTTTAACTTCCATCCTACATCATAAAATCCTTAGTTGTCTTTCATGACTTGACTCAATACACACCAGTGAAGTCAGTAACAGCAGCCCTGGAGCACCCAGTTAATAAATATTGATAAAAGGTAAGACCATGGAACTCAGTGATGCTAAATTTTTAGAAGCAAAACTTGATTTGCCCCTTCACCTCTTTCCTGTTTGGCAAAGACTCATTACTTTGCTTTTTGACTTAAAATGCAAGCTTCCACCCCAACTTCCTCTCCTTTAAAGAACAATGTGTGTTACTCTAAATGTGCTTAAGATTCAAGGTACTTTAATAATGACAGAAGCTGAAACATTCTGGGCCTGCATTTCTTGTGGAATACAATACAGCAAAGTTGGATGGAAATATTTCAATGCAGTTTCGTGGTAACAGATTATGAATGTCACGTACTGTAGACAGTGGTACACTGAATCTGCAACATGCCAGGTTTCATCTGGTGTATAATTAAGAACTAGTCTAAAGGAGCTGTGCTTGTGCAATCAATGTCTCTTTATAGAGTTGTATGAGATGTGAGGATTTTTAGTAACATTTATCAATTTTGGCTCGTATTCAAAAACATTACCAAGAAATAAGGGTTACCTCAGTGTGTAGTTTTTGAACACTAACTACCTTGGATTTTTTTAGCCCCTGAAATAGCCCTGCTCCTTCAAGTCTTTACTGAAACTCCTTTTTTTTTTTAATGTATTAGTATGAATAAACTTGACACATTCCATTTCACTGCCTCAAATACATGTGCATAAAAATGCTTCCTGTGAGTTAAGCTGCTTCCAAGGCTCTCTGAGCAGGAGATGAGGGAGGTAACCTAGTGACAGAGATGGGAAAAGCTGCTTTCTTTGCCTCGGTCTTCATGGAAAAAGTCAGCTCCCAGACAAATGCACTAGGCAATGCAGTATGGAAAGGGGGTGGACAACCCTTGGTGGGGAAAGAAGTTAGGAACTATTTAGAAAAGCTAAACATACACACATCTATGGGTCCGGGTTTAAAGCATCCAAGGGTACTGAGGAGTTGGCAAATGTCAGTGCGGGGCCTTTGGCCATTATCTTTGAAAACTCATGGAGATTCTAGAGTGGAAAAAGGCAAATGAAGTGTCCATCTTTAAACAAGGAAGAAGGACGATCCAGGGAACTACAGACCAGTCAGCCTTACCTCAGTCCCTGGAAAAATCATGGAGGGATTCTCAAGGAATCCATTTTGAAGCACTTGGAAGAGAGGAAAGTGATCCGGAATAGTCGACATGGATTCATGAAGGGCAAGTCATGCCTGACCAATCTGATTAGCTTCTATGATGAGGTAACTGGCTCTGTAGCTATGGCAAAGTCAGTGGATGTGATATACCTTGACTTTAGCAGAACTTTTGATATGGTCTCCCACAATATTCTAGCCAGCAAGTTAAGGGGATGGATAGAAAGCGGGCTAGACTATCGGGCCTAACGGGTAGTGATCAACGGCTCGGTCAGGTTGGTGGTCTGTTTCTAGCAGAGTGCCCCAAGGATCTGTTCTAGGATGGGTTTTGTTCAACATCTTAATGACCTGGATGAGCAGAAGGATTGCACCCTCAAATTTGCAGATGACACTAAGCTAGGGGGAGAGGTAGATACGCTTGAGGGCAGGGAGAGGGTCCAGAGTTCCTGGACAGATTAGAGGATTGGGCCAAAAGAAATCTGAGGTTCAACAAGGACAAGTGCAGAGTCCTGCACTTGGGACGGAAGAATCCCAAGCATTGTTACAGGCTGGGGACTGAATGGCTAAGTAGCAGTTCTGCAGAAAAGGACCTGGGGATTACAGTGGATGAGAAGCTGGATATGAGTCAACAGTGTGCCCTTGTAGCCAAGAAGGCTAATGGCATAGTAGGGTGCATTAGGAGGAGCATTGCTAGCAGGTTCAGAGAAGTGATTATTCCTCTTTATTCAGCTCTGGTGAGGCCACATCTGGAATACTGTGTCCAGTTCTGGGTCCCCCACTATAGAAAGGATGTGGATGCATTGGAGAGGGTCCAGCGGAGGGCAACCAAAATGATTAGGGGGCTGGAGCGTGTGACCTATGAGGAGACACTGAGGGATTTGGGTTTGTTTAGTCTGAAGAAGAGAAGAGTGAGGGGGGGATTTGATAGCAGCCTTTAACTTCCTGAAGGGAGGTTCCAAAGAGGATGGAGAGAGGCTGTTCACAGTAGTGATGGATGGCAGAATGAGGAGCAATGGTCTCAAGTTACAGTGGGAGAGGTTGAGGTTGGATCTTAGGAAAAACTATTTCACTAGGAGGGTGGTGAAGCACTGGAATGGGTTACGAAGGGAGGTGGTGGAATCTCCATCCCTAGAGGCTTTTAAGTCTTGGCTTGACAAAGCCCTGGCTAAGTTGACTTAGGTGGGATTGGTCCTGCCTTGGGCAGGAACCTAGACTTGATGACCTCCTGAGGTCTCTTCCAGCTCTGATTCCATGAGGAGCCCTATATTGAATGGAAGGGGCCTGAAGAGTGAGTGTGTGGTCAGAAGAGCAGCTTTTACTCCTTTATCCTTCAGCCACTGCATGCGTGGGAAAGAAGATGGGGAGGGAGGTGGCCTTTCTTACTGCTCTGAGGGAAGGATACAAATCCTGTCTCCAACACGCAGCGCAGCACACAGATTTCCTGAGATCAGTGTTTAGAATGGAGCCACCAGGGAATAGTGGCAGCAAGACTCCTTGCAATAGTATGGTGCCAGCAACATTGAGCTTTGCAACTCTTGAGCTATCGACAAAGGGGTCAAATCCATTCTTGTTCTGTGAGGATTTGCCACTGTCTTGACCCCTGCTGCGCACTCAGCAAAAGCATCCCCGCTTAGATCAGTTTCTTTAACTATAAATTGTTAATCAAAGGTATGGTAAATGATTGCCCTATCCTAAAACAAGTCTGGCTAAGATACCTACAAATAAGGGGATACCACCCACCTGTTCACAAAACTCGCACTAACTGCTAACCTACACAGGCTGCAATAACCCATCTTCATTTTACTAATGGAAATGTATATACCTATTCTAGTTTAAAAAATAAATTCCACTGGCTTAAGGATTTCCTTGACATAATTAAAAATGCAATTAAACTATCTAGAATCACCTCATAAACGGATAGAAGCCAGCACCATTTCACCAGGCTCTTTCCACTCTGAAGGTACGCCTACACTGTGTGTGTTGGGGGGGAGAGGGTTGGAAGAAAGCATGCAAATTGCACGTGCATTTGCAGCTCTTCAGATGCTTTCTCTGAAAGAGGCTTTTCCAATATTTGGCCCATCTACACGGGTCAAATGTCGGCAAAAACATTCAGAAACCCTCTTATTCCTCATAAAATGAGATGTACATGGGCTTCCAAAGTGGGGGCTTTTCTGACATTTGGCCCCGTGGTGTAGATGGGCCAAATATCGGAAATCCTCTTCTGGAAAAAGAATTGGAAGATATGCAAATGAGCATCATTTGCATACCTTCCGATTAAAAAAAAAAAAAAAGTGTAGCTGTACCCTGAGAGAGAACTGGTAGTATGTTAGACAGTATCTAGTATAATTGTGCCCTGATTTTGGCTATTGTCTCATAAATATGAAATGGCTACAAAGTGTACCATACTGCTCCATGAAATCTCCATCATTGGAGATTTTTAAATCTTCCTCAAGTGATTTATTCCCGTGCTTAACTATCCTGAGAGGTGGAAGCTTTTTCTAATTTCCAACCTAACCCTCACTTGCTGCAATTTAAGCACATTTCTTCTTGTCCTATCCTCAGAGGTTAAGGAGAATAATTTTCCTCCCTCCACTTTGAAACACCTTTTTAAGTACTTGAAAGCTGTTTGTCCCTTCTAGTTTTCTCTTTTCCAGACTATACAAACCCAATTCTTCTAGTCTTCCCACATAGGTCATGTTTTCTAAGCCATTAATTATTTTTGTTGCTCTTCTCTGACCTTCTCCAGTTTCATCACATCTTTCTTGAATTGTAGCACCCAGAACTACACAATACTCCAATTGAGGCCTAATGAGTGCAGAGTAGAGCAGATGAATTATGTCTCATATCTTACTTGCAATACTCCTGCCAATGCATCCCAGAATCATGTTTGGTTTTTTCAATACTCAGACTGTTGACTCTTATTTGGCGTGTGGCCACTATGACCTCTACATCTTTCTGCAGTACTCCTTCCTAGACAGCCACTTTCCATTTTGTAGGTGTGAAATTGATTGTTCGTAAGTGGAATACTTTGCATTTGTACTTACTGAAGTTCATCCTGTTTACATCAGACCATTTTTCCACTTTTCCAGCTCATTTTGAATTATAATCCTATCCTCCAAAACTCCTGCAATCCCTATATGACTGGCATCAACTGCAAAATTTATAGGTATACTCTCTACAACATTAAAAAAGCAACAATTTAGGTAAAGTTATTTTTCTAAGCAGACAGCTTTGCCTGAAATGTTAAAATTAGGATTGCTTCATTAAAAAATTCTTTGCTTGGTGTACTCAAAACAATCACAATCCAACATTGTAGTATTTAAGAAGGACTCTGAAAACTGTTTAAAATAATTAGAAATTTGATTGCCTATCATGCATGATAGCACACTTAAACCAAAGTACAGTTGATTAGTTAGTGTATTTCTTAGTGGTTTTGCTGGTACTTATTCCTAAATCACCATTGTCCTTTGCACTTTACCATAAAATATGACATCACCCCTGACCCAAAGATGTGAGGGTAGAAGGAGAGAGTAATGAAAAGTGATTTTTGGATTGGAAACGTTAAATATGTCACTTGCTAGTTCTGTGATTTGTGTATATATTTTGTGCATCATTTTAATAAATAGAAATATTATTGAGGTGTTTGACCTAGAATTTGTAGGCCTGTTTCTGATATGGCAAAAGGAATGAATGAGTGTCTTTTTAGATGAAAATCTTGTGATAAACAAGGCCTGGACTGATGTATCTGTCCTTCAGAATTTTTTAATGTTAATTATGTAATATTAGAAAAGAGTAAATGTTCTTCATGACAAGTGACCCACTTTTCACTTAGGTGGTGCTCAGCTGTGGGAAGAGACACCTATAGGTCCTTCAGAAATTAATTGTAAGCCAAGCACCTCATCTGGCAGGGGAATGAGAGCTATGGCAAGTAGTATAGCTGTACAGCAGGTCATCAGGATTTTGATGTCCCTTTTTTGCTGCCTCTGAGACACTGTCTTCCTGTTTCTCTTTTCCTAGGGAAGACTTGGGAAGGAGAAACGAGTGGGGCTTAACTGGTCAGCCATTCCTTCCTGCCTTACAGAGAACTGAGGATATGGTTCTCTTCCCTTAAACTCCTGGGACATGTCTATTCAGCAGGGTTAAAGTTGAATTAAGCTACACAACTGCAGCTACGTCCATTGCGTAGCTGAAGTCAAAATAGCTTAATTTGGCTTTTGGTGCTGTCTACACAGCAGGAAGTCAAAGCAAGAGCACTCTATTTTCCAACTTCTCTTACGCCTCGTGAAATGAGGGTTATGAGTTAGAGTAAGAAGTCCTCCAGCTCGACATTATTTTGAAATAAAGGCTTGTAGTGTAGATGCGCACTGTCAGTTATTCCAAAATAATGCTGCTGTGTAGACGTACCCCTACAGAATGGCTTCCACCCATTTTGCCAAACATCTGTGGCATCCCTGCCTGTCTCTGGGGGAGATGTGTGCATGCCTTCATGTTCTTAAAAATAAGATGTTTGACACACCATTAAGGAATCCCTTGCCATTGTTGTCATATGACAATGATAATCTCATAGTCATATTCGTCTAACACTGAACATGGAACATTTCTGGATGAATGAAAAATGTGATCTCTAAAACTGTGTCTCTGCCTTCCTCTAACATTTCTGCCTGCAGTCTTTCCCAGTCTCCTTCTGTTTGGCTTGCAGCCTCCAAGAGTTCGCAGAAATTGCACTGTCACCTTTGATCAAAGGAGATGTGAGTTATAACTGAGAGAATCCCTCTGCAAGTAAAAGCTTTCTTCCAGGCAAATGTCAAGTGCTATGCTGGGGTTATAGAAGTGACACTAGTTTTATTAAAGATGTAACCTTTAGTAGCGTAGTGTGTATGTGATTACTTGGGAAAGTATGGTAATTAGAAGGTAGGTTAAAGCTACTTCGATGGCAGTATCATGAAAACCATATACTGTGTACTTTATATCATCCCATTGTATGTGCTAGCCTCCTAAAGAAGTTCTATACATTTTTCATTTTCAGAGCTATTAAACACCCTAAGAAAAATCTATACTTATTTTAATCTAAAAATGCAGAGTATAGGGCATCTTGGAAATGCCACAAATGCCTTGATGAAGTGCCATGACTCATGACACAGACTTTGAGGAAAAATACAATTTTGTATTGTGCCTCATTTTCAATATCTCCATGGATTATTTGATATATACATGGTACACTGAACATGTCAGTTAATGCACAATAAAGTAGCATCTTATTTAACATGAAAACTAGCATCTCACCAGAGTATTGTCAGTTAATGCTGTTAGTCATCCTTCACATTATATTGTATCACTTAGTACTGCCACGCAGACACAAATGTATAACCAAAGGTTTCCTGTTACTTGGAATGCTACTTTTACTCTCTAGCCAATCACAGTAATGGCACTTAAAAATCCATGGCCAGCAAGAGAATGAAATTATTTGGGTTCAGTTTGTTTCTTCCCCCAACACAGATTCTTCAAACAGAAAAAATGTCCTTGAGTTTAAACTAGATGAGTTTGAAGGATATGCTGATCATCTGGTATTCTAGGTTAAGAATTGTCTTTGTATTGCCTGGGTTATATGAAGAATACCTCAAAAACTTAACTAAGCAATTACACACGATTATATTTTTTCCTTTTGAGAAGTACATATTAATTTTCCCATACGCTGCCCTTGAAGAAATGGCTACGAGGCAATTTACAGTCTTTCATGTGGTACAATGCTAAATTATAAATATTGTAGGGGGCTGCTTATGATCTCTCATACAGTGGTTCTAACAAGTTACTTAAGTAGAATACTCCTGATTGGTCCTGGTATGTTACAGACCAAAACTGAGATCCCATGGGTTCACAATTGGATTTGGAGTTGGTTGTTGCTCTGCCAGAGGGAGATGTGATGCTTTTTGCCTAGAATGCTAACACAGAATCTGTGATTGCACTCTCCAAGGCCCAGAGAAACAAAGGTACTTAAGTGTTGCGATGTCTGACCCCCCTCTATGCCCTGCTGCTTAGTGGACTCTTCAGATGTGAGTTAGGCACATAAGGAAGGCCTCCTCAAAAATCCAACATGCTGAGCAGGGAACTGGCTAAGTTAACCAGACAGGCAATGCAGAAGAGGGGTTGGGGGGGAGGAGTGAGCATAGGGCCAGATCTTCAAAGGTACCTATGCACTGTGATAGGTCTGAAAGCTTGTAAGAGGATAGTAGAAGGAAAATATATAAGCTCATGGATGTTAAAGGACCTCAACCCCTTCTCCGCTGATAGGGAAATCTCAGCTCAATTAGGCAGCCCTTAATTGGATTCAGGTGTCTAAGCTCTTTTAAAAAGCCCTCCCCTGTGGAGGAAGTAGAGAGACCAAGGCTGAGATCAGCTGCTACTAGCCTAGTAACTGCAGGGAAGTGGCTTCTGGAGGAAGAGAGGGTTTGTTCCTTTCCATAGGGGAAGCAGACAGCACATAATTCCCATTTATCTGTGCCTGAGGAACATGGCTTACGGGCCAGAGAGAGGTATGTCTCTTCACTGTGAAGAGTACTAATCTGGAATGGTATTTTTATGGCCTTGCTACAAATTGGGCAGAACAGGGATTTGACTCCACATCTAGGGAACAGAGGCTGGGCAAAGGGAGAGAAGATGTTGTGTCTACCAATATAGACACACACCCCTCACTGAAAATTCCTGACCTATATGTCTCAGCTGTTTTTTAGTGTACCCTTGCTGTACTGGAAAGACAGACATTCTCCAGTCTCATATTCTACTTCAGGGTCTCTGAATGTTGGAGTTCAGCGCTAGTACTCTGGGCAGCTCATTAGCTGTGGGGCCACATCAGGACTTGGATGACTTCTTAAATGCTGACCAGCAGAAACTTAAGTGCCTATGGGGATAGGTTGCAGCTGAATAGCAACGATGTCAGCAATGCGTGACTGAAATGCCAAGTTCAGTAAAAGCCTTTTAGTTTGTCAGTCTTTCCTTCCATAGAAAGATGAGACACTGTAATGGTAGGTAAATATGGGGGAATGCTAAAAAGAAGAGTATGTGGAGAAATGAATGAGTTTTCTGAAGCACTAATAGACCTTTACCGGAGATAATTGATGCCTCGCATGTGAAGAATCAAATCAGCCAGAAAAGAAATGCCTTGGAAAATAATGTAGGGCCTAAGTGCTGAACTAGCAAAAGTTTGGGACTCAGTGGGAGACAACATGCTGCGCTGCTTCAGAAGCAGGATTTTATTTAAATCACAGCGTGAGCAAATTACAAAATAGAGCTGAAGATTAGTTTTCCCACAAGTGTATTTATTTAAATAAATAGTGGGTGACTAGTGAATGATCATGCTTGGCCATTCTTTTGGCTATTTCTGAAGCTCTTTAATGGTTATACAGCTCTCATTTGTTTAATAACCTAGCTTTTTAACAGACAAAACACAAGACAATTAAGTGATTTTTTTTTATAGTTCCAGCTGCAACATTTACAGCTACTTCTATGGCATTATTTTTAATTACTTCTGATTTTTCACATCAGTTTCAAAATCTAGAGAACTAAACTTTTTTGCATTAATAATCCATATTAACTGAAGAAAATTAAGTTGTTCACCCCTGTAGATATCAGTTATTGGAAATCACCTTTTAAATTCCTCAGTTTAATGTTTTTCTACTTTCATTCATCATTATATATTGTTACTGAAGTTGTTTTTCCAAATTCTGTCTGAAGCACTGATTATTAATAAACATTTAACAATTGATGGAAAACTACCTTCCAGTATAGAAGGACGGAGTGTTAGGGTTTCTTGGTGGTTAGTTTTTTGGTTGGTTGGTTTTTTGCACTGCTGTTCACTTGTCTCTGAACTATTCTATCTACACTAATACCATAGTGCAGTTATTCACAACTAAAATGGATTTGTTCAGATTTCCAGTGCAGGTATTGACTTAAAAAACAAACATGTCTATAGTCCTTAAAACCTCCTGCAACATGCTGACACTTCCATCATGAATTAAAAAAAAAAAAATCTACTATAGAGATGCACTTGCAGCTCCATAATCTTGAGATTTACATTTGAAGTATAAATTCCTATATATCTCACTCTAATGATTGAATGTGGTCTCCAAATTTTAAGCAATAATTCCTCAGTATGCAACTCATTTTCCTATAATATTTTGGATACATTTAGAAACCTTGTCAGAGATGTTAGCTTTCTGATGTTTCTGCTATCACTTTTTCCAACACTGTTTCAGTTTTGAAATGGCGCTTGTTTGAAACAGCGCCAGAATGTGATTATGCAAATGATATTTAAATCCCTGCTTCATTTGCACTTTTGATGTCTAATTTACATCCCTCTGCCGACAGAGGGGTGTAGTTTAGACATAGCCTAAGAGTGCAGCTCCTTTACAGACTACTCATTTATTCTACAATTCCTGCTCTGCAGTACAAACCTACTTACCATCACCCTTCTATATCTAGTCCAATGACACACCGACCCAAAATATCCTCTCCCACATAATCCATTTTCTACCTGGCTCCCCAGAATCCCAATGAATTGAGAAGTGAGCTGAAGAAAAGCTTAATTCCAATGAAAATTCTGTGGTTTGACAGATGGCAACTGCTGCCAATTAACCTCTGGTTTAGTTGGTTTGCCAGAATGCAGCTCAGCTATAGCATAGCTCCCCCAGCCTATGGTCCCCCTGAAAAAAAAGGTCTTTCCTGCCCTATTACTCATAGAAATGGTCTGCTTCTCCCCAGCTCCCTCACCAATTGTACAGCTTCCTTTCTGTTCAATCACTTCAAACAGGTTCTCCATGAGCTCCCCTCAGTTCCCACGGTGTTGCCCTACTCCTCATGTTTCCTACATAACTGCTGATCCTCCTCAGAAACAGAGCTGCTCCTACTGTGTTGTCCACCTTTTAGTGTATATCTCTCTTATTCTCACCCTTACTTATGTTAAACCAGCAACACATGAAAGAAAGCAGTGAGTGAATGCCATTATTACTTTTTCTGGCTCTTGAATGTAGTTATCCATTAATAAAAGAAATATAAAAAATCATTTTTCCTTCTTGTCATGTCCTGCCTTGCATTCATACTTTATTTTCTTAAAGGTTATTTCTATTTCATTAACCATTTTAACATGTTGATTTGTAACTAAATATAGCCTTTGCACTAAATTTGGTACATTTAGCTGAGCAATTATATAGCTTAACATACATTTATTCAGATTCTTTATTTTTTTTTGAGTTTTTATGTTGGAAAATGGTGAGTGATGAGCTTATTTACTAGATTGTTTTACTGTGATTTGTGTCAT
Source organism: Rafetus swinhoei (assembly GCA_019425775.1). Taxonomy (NCBI): domain Eukaryota; kingdom Metazoa; phylum Chordata; order Testudines; family Trionychidae; genus Rafetus; species Rafetus swinhoei. The sequence goes on from CM033440.1 coordinate 106,109,020, forward strand.
GCTCTTTTTGGATGGAAATTGGAATTCAATTAAAATTTGCAAAACATTTCAGAAAAATGTCATTAGTTAAATTATCTGAAATGTCTTGGATACAGTTTTTTCATATGTAATCAAAATATATATTTTGCATTTTAAACTGATTAAACAAAGGAAGTATGTGCAGTTAGTGAATTGAACTGATTGTATCTAGTCACCATATCATTCAAGATTTCAAGAACTAGTAGCTCATCCTCTCACACCTAATTTTTGTTCTTAGGCTATGTCTACACTGCACTTTCATCAAAACTTTTGTCCATGGGAACGTGAAAAAATACCCCTTGTTGGTGAGAGATGCTCCCCTTTCAACAAAGCTTCCATCCCTATAAAAAGGGGTGCTTTTATTTTGTCCGCAAAAGAGCCCTCTCTCCTACTGATACTACTATACTGCATTTCTTACAGCAGCACAGCTTTGCCACTTTAAGGTGTGCAGTGTACTGTAGGCATAGCTTTAGACTGGTAGTGGAAGTCAAACTTCCCTGCTTTTTCAATTCCAGATTGGTTTTCTGTTTTTTTTTTTTTTTAATGTTGGCAACAGACATATACTGCTTAATATTTTGTATTCACTTTCATACATTTGGAGAAAGTCAAACCACTGGACCAGCTGAGTTAACTGAAATGAAGAAAACATTCTTTCTGCAGTTGTAGAACCTACTGCTATCAAAAACTTAAGTGCATTTACAAATATTGGTTTCAAGTGCTTAGCCAGTAGCTTCCATCTGCTCAGTGGTGTGACTTTCTCCATAACTTTGGCAGCAGATATGTATTTAATATATTAATCATTTTAAATAATTAAAAATTAAGTTTTGGCCCTAATAGTTAATTGATAAAAATACAGTTAATTATTTAAAAAAACATTTTCTAAATTTTTATCAAGTCACTGGCTCTTACTCACCTGGATTATAATTAACTCCCCTCTCCCCAAACCTTTAGAATTCAACGCACAACAACTGCCATTTTACAGATAGAGGGCAAAGAGGACTGGCCTAGATTCAGAGGGATATTTAGGTTCCCCACATTGCAATCAATGGAAATTTGGAGCCACTATAATATTTTTCCTATGTGTCTTGTCCCTATTCCTTGCATTGTTCTGATCACATAACCTGCTTCAGAACAGATCACACTCCTCCACATTTCTTGGCAGCTGCCCCATCTCTGTCATCCCTCACACTCAAACTAAAACAATCTCTGCTGCCATTTAAACTTGAATTCCTACTGACTTCACATTTGGATTTTTATAAGTCTTTTTATAGATACACAATGCCACATTTCTGTCTTGTTTAACAGCCAGGTATGTAATAAATTTCATTTTTGTACACAAATGCTTATGCCATGTGTATCAGCAGCACTGTTGGCTTGCACTTGCTTTCAGTAACACTCACTTTTACTGCATCATGCAGTAAGTGGCATTGCACCACTATATGGCTAGTGTAATACCAAAATCATTGGTGTTTCAGATGCACCTTTTGCATTAATCCTCGCAGCATAGTCATACAGTACTTCTGCGTGGCCTCCAAAGAGCTCTGTTAAACATACTGAATTTTCTCTTATATTTTCTGTAATAAGATGTAATGTTTATAAGATGAGGACTTCTTTAGTTTTAAAAACAAAGAATATTTTAGTGCAACACCAAGATAGCCAAAATAAAGGAGTTACTATAGTCCCTCCTAAAACAAAACAAACAGCATTAAAGCAATGGTAATTGTTTACCTCACAATAAATTTAACACAACTTAAAAGTTTTCCATTGTTTTGTTTTTTTAAAGCCTTTGACAGTAAAAATTTATTTTATGAAACTAAAAAATTAGCACCTATGAATTAGGACTTCATTTTTACATTTATTGCTGAAGTACTCTTAAATTTTATCAGCCCCTACTAATTTTGTATTGCAATATTTGATGGCATAATTGCCTGGAAGAGACCAGCTGCTCAGTTAAAAGAAATGTTTGCAGAGTTCTTAAATGAGACCTGTCCCAAGGCATATTATTTAAACAAGATGACATCAGACACAGTGTCTGAAGTAAATGCCAAGATGCTGAAAAATTTTCCACTTTGAACTCTTGCAATATTTCCCTGGCCTTCTGTCATCTTGATATAGATCAAGATCTGATATCTGTCTAAAATAAGGCCTCCAGATGTTGTAGCTTCTGAGTAGGAATGAATACTCTTCCTTTATCTGATAATCTACTCGTATTTTAAGACATGATAAAATAATTTCTATTGATTTCCATGTTTCCAAAAGGTATCGTGCGAATGAAACAATGATCTAATATTGAGTAAAGATGAATGTTTATTTCATCAGGGCTCTTGTAGTAAGTACTGAAAATTTGGAAACGGCAGATAGGCTAAGTAATTCATAAACGAGGACATGGTGGCAACCCTGTCTCTAGAACACATCTAAAAATGATTATTTTAGTCAATGTCAAATATTAATTTAAATATTTTTCATAGCCACTGAAATAAAAAATACTCAATCTTTGCTAATATATTTTACATTTAGTTGACTTAGTTCACACACACTGTGAAAGATAGCAGAGAATTTATCCATGTGACTTTTTAGGCCTGATAGGAACCAGCTCCCATTACATTTAGCAAACTAGCTACAGATTAATGTATCTATATATTCTCTGGCTTTGTGAAATTGTCACCTTACAAAGAACTTTGAATTTGGCAAAATAAGTTCAGAATACTTTTAAGGTATTTTCCTGAATGAAAATGGAAAATTAGTGCAATAATGGAGTATAAAAATGCTGACACTTTTGGAATAACCCCTCTCCCAAAATTAGGAAATTAATAGAGATTTAGGGTTAAAGCCCTGGCTCCAGTGAAGTCAATAGTTAAATTACCACTGCCTTGGATAAGGGCAGGATTTAAATTTTGTTTTTTCCACTTAGAAAATGCCTCTCAAAGTTAGGCCCCGATTCTGCAATGAGCTCCACATAGGTAGCCTTTGGTTCCTATGCAGAGCTCAGGAGGAGCAACTATAGAGAACCCCCAAAGTGAAGTTCTTTGCAGGACTGGTGCCTTAAGTAATTGTGGGAAATACATCATAAGGTGTGTTTTAATACTTAGCCTCTCATTTTATCTGCTCCCTTTGTAAAACCTTAGGCATAGTTGCAAAAAGCTATCAAGTACTGAAGCATTATTAATAATATAAAAATATCAGCCATTAACATAAATGGCATACAACAAGAATGTTTTTGGTACAGGCAATTTTTATTTAAAGAGCCACTGGCCACTGAAACTGTATGTTGTAAACACATTTCTTTTTTGATATTGCTAATAGCATGTTAAATTAAAGTCAATTTAAATATTTAAATTGGATTTTAAAAATATTTGGTCACTGTTTATACATTTTGTTAAGCTATTTTTTCTTTCGAGTGCTGAAGCCAGTTTCACTTTTGTTTATAGTCAATTGCACTGTCACATTCTAATTGATGTAGTGTATAAATTATAGACTATTCGGTGAATATTTACTAGTTGAAACAAAAAAATTTAATGGAAACTATTGAACTTCCACAGAAACCTTTATTTTTGTCATAAATGTTATAAAACTTTTTTATAATGTAAATTGTGACCCAGATTTGAAAAGACATCATCAATCTAACTGGCCATCTTCATGGAGAGAACAAGGACCAACAAGTAACTAAACTGAACTATCACTGTTATAGACCAGGTCAGGGATCAGAATGTGAGCAGGGCAGTATGAAGAAGCTCAAAAAACATGCCCTTCTATTTTAGAGTGCAGGAGGAGTGTGATGGCAGAAGAAAGAGCCCTTTATTTTCCTGACCTCTGTAACAGTACGAAAGTTTATACTCTAGTCATGGAATGGGTCCGTATGCATTGGGACACCCTTTACTCCATATGACACCCTGTACCTCGTGTTCACCACTGTTATATGGTTGTATTTCATGCAAAGTATGCCTTGTAGGGTATCGTTTGATAACACAATCTACTAAACATTATTGTCCTGTTGAAATAGGTGTAGCAACACAGCATTGAATTATAAGATTCTTCTGTATGACTTATTAAAATACATTGTACTTCTGGGAAAACCGAGATTAGCTTGTCTGTGTCCACAAAGGACTGACATCAGGTGTTGGAAAGCTATTTGCTTTCCACTCACCATTGGGGGACAAAAGATTTGCATGTCATCCCCAAAGATATCTCAAACTTCATACTTGGATGATATGAACAAGAAATTTACAATTCACGTGAAAGATGGTTCAAATATCATGTACACAGAGGAAAGTTATGCATGCTGTCAGGGTACTAAGGATGGACCTCAAACAGAAGAGAAGGGTATAAAATGAGACAGTAACCTGCACATTCCCTCTCCTTGCTGCTACAAGCAAAAGTGGGGAAGATCATTTCAAAGACACAGAACCATAATTCAGTTGTGTGGAGTTATCCTAACTGACAGACTTTCCAGCTAGTATGGACTTCTGAAAATTTTGGGTGAGACACATCCTTTTGGTTTCAAATCTTATTTAGATTGATAGTTTAAGAAATAGCATGTGTGTTTATATGCAAAAAAAGTCAGATTTGGTTATAAAAGATAAATACAAACACCTACTATTACATATAGGGCTTTAGTTTAGTGTTATCAGAATCTTTCCCAAATGCTAAAATCCACTATTTAAAAAATGAAAAACATCTGTCACTGCTGATGAGTAGTATTTTGTCTTGAGCTGGACATTTCTTTTTGTTGACCTATTTCCTTGTCACTTAATTGTTGTCTTTTAAAACAAAAATCCTAACTGCATCAGGAAAACCAGTGATTAGCACAATATAAATGACTATTCAAAAATTTTATAAATAAAAACAAAAAGGTAAAATGTAGAAGGTTCAGTAGAAGTGCTAGAGAAACTTATATTCCACAGTTTCATACTGTATATTTTATTTCTATTCACATACGGGCAAAACTTTCGTATTTAAGGGTTGTGATATCACGTGACTGTGAATGAACAATTTTGTGCATTATGTAGCAGTGTTTTTTTTTTTTTTAAACATACAGCTAAGTTTTAGGATTCTATCCCCTTGCCTGTAGGTAAAATCAAAAGAGCAGAGTTAAAGACAATGTAGCAAACCACATTCCATGTAACAGAATAATAGAAAAGAATAGAATAGAAAAGACAGGTACTTGTCATTACTGGAGTATTTTCTAAAGGTCACAGTTTGCTTCCTGTAACTTTTAATTGCCTAGAAAGAGTGAGCACATATATATGCTTCTCAACACACACTAGAATCTTAGGTTTCAAACACTGCAAGGATGAAAGCAACCATCAGCCCAGTTCAAAGAATCTGTAGACTGTTATTCTTGAATTGCATGATCTCTTCCACTCCTCCTTTCCCCCAATCACTAAACATCTGCTTGAATAACTCACATGTATTATAGGAGCTTTCCTTCCCAATCAAGTGATTAGCTCTATGAAAAGCAGTTAGGTCTCAGTTCTGCAAAGGTGTATCTCTTCATATCTATAGGACTACTGACAATGTGCAAAACTAAGCATGTATATCTTTTGCTGGATTGGGGCCTTACATAGAAGGGACAAAGGAATCAATATAAATTGCTAAGTCATTCTGATTTGTTATCTTGAATGTCACAAATCTGCTAGTCTTCCAGTGTCCAAGAAGTCTTTTAGAGAAAAAATAGTGTATCAGACTGAAATTTTTAATGGGGGGAAAAATGAGAAAGCAATTAAATAAAGTAAGAGAAGCCTGACATGCAACTAATTATTTATCACAAAAAGTGAGTTGTGGAAATCCAGTTTTTGCCTTTGTAGCTCACCTATAAAAATTCTGGGTATACTGAATCACTGGTTTGATTAAATTAACTATGGCAGCTCTGAGAAATAGTGAAAAGTGAAAGCAACCAGGACTTGGAAAAACATATGTATTTTACAAAACTCACCTACTATAACATTATTTCTAATTAGGTGAAAGCAGGGTATGAATAAGCTCTCCCCTAGTACCCTAGTGATGAACTGGGGGAGAAGACTTCAGGAACTGATCTGCTTTGCATACACACTCTCTCCCTTGGTGCATGCTGTTTTGCCCAAACACTCACTTTTGGCCACTGCTGGATTTCAAGTCACTTTATTATTGGGTTCAGGGTTAATAAAGTGTTATCCTTGTTTTGTGAATCAAGGGGGGAACTGTGCTTGGCATACCCTGATTAAGAGGTTTGCTTTCAGCTGAACTATGTTTATTAAGCAGGGGATTAGAGTACCAAAGGCCAGTGCAGATAGGTTATGGAAGCAGCTCTAGCAAAGGTTCCTAGACATTGTGGCTGTGTCTACACTGGGCCACTTATTCCGGAAAAGCAGCCGCTTTTCCGGAATAAGCTGTGAGCTGTCTACACTGGCCCCTTGAATTTCTGGAAAAGCACTGATGATCTACTGTAAGAAATCAGCTGCTTTTCCGAAAACTATGCTGCTCCTGCTCGGGCAAAGTCCTTTTCCGAAAACTGTTCCGAAAAGGGCCAGTGTAGACAGCCCAGCAGTCTTTTCTCAAAAAGCCCCGATCGTGAAAATGACGATCGGGCTTTTTCCGAAAGCACGCCTACATTGGCCACGGACACTTTTCTGGAAAACGCTTTTCCGAAAAGCATCCTGCCAATGTAGACGCTCTTTTTCCGGAAATACTTATAACGGAAAACTGTTCCGTTTTAAGCATTTCCGGAAAATCATGCCAGTGTAGACACAGCCTGTTTGATTTTCCCTCTCCTACTGTGTAATAAGAGAGCTAAGACTCAGGTGTGAGTATTTTGCACTAGATCACTAGAGCTGAAATCACCGTGGGGGGGTGAGCTCTAATCATTAGACCTGCTATGATAAGTTCCTTTTGTGAAAGAAACTGCCCAGCCTACATTAATAGTGAGGCTCTCCAACTGACAGCTGAAATCCAATGAGAAATGGATTAAGTGGTTAAATCTAAGACATCCCAGAAGCTGCGGTAGAGAAGGCAATGGCAGAGTGAATGATAGCGAAGTAGCTAGCAACAGAGTGTTAGTGGGGCAGCCATTGCAGAAGTGAGTAATGGTGTAGTTGCTGGTAGAGCAGCAACACAGCATGAAACCGCAGCTCAGCTGAGACATTGCTTGATTCTCCGTCCCCCAGGATGGGAGGTGAACTCACACAAATACTCTGGGTCCTTTCTGCTCAAAGACAACAACTGTGAGTGGGGTGTGGTGGAGGGAGACAGGAGTGTTGCATTAAAGGGACATTTGTTTGCTAGGCTTTTCCACCACAAAGTGAGAGACTGAGCAAAAGGACCCTGCTCAATGTTCAGTGGGGTGGGTGTTTTGCTCGTGGCATATGTTTTTGAATTATGCTTGTAGTACTTTCCCATTTTAATGCTGGGTTCCCTTCCCATTTTATTAAGTGTTTTCTTTTCCATTCACAGACTTACGCTATGTCTACATTGGCATGATCTTGCGCAAATACTCTTTAACGCAAGAGTTCTTGCATTAAAGTATTTGCGCAAGAGAGCGTCTACGCTGGCATGTGCCTTTGCTCAAGAGATGTGCTTTTGCGCAAGAGCATCCGTGCCCAGTGTAGATGCTCTCTTGCGCAATAAAGCACCGATGGCCATTTTAACCATCGGGCTTTCTTGCGCAAGACATTCATGTTGCCTGTCTACACTGGCCTCTTGTGCAACAACAGTTGCGCAAGAGGGCTTATTCCTGAGCAGGAGCATAATAGTTCTTGCGCAAGAAGCACTGATTTCACACATTAGAACGTCAGTGTTCTTGCACAAGAACTCCCCGCCAGTGTAGACAGGCAACATGTTTTTGCGCAAAAGCGACTGCTTTTGCGCAAAATCATGCCAATGTAGATGTAGCCTTAGTGTTTGCAATAGGGGAAGTATTTACCCTTGCATACCTGTAAGAGGTGTGTAATTTTCCCAGATTAGTGGGTGAGGATTTGAGCCAGTTCTGTGTTGTGCTGTCAAAAGGAACCCTTAGATATTGAGTGAATGCTGATGGAAAGGGTAAAGTGCTAACACTAAGCTCTAAAATGTATCTCTTAAATAAAATCTGACATGGCTTTTTTCACAGAGAAAACCTAAATTTCTTGAAAGCTATTAAAAATCATAAGCAATGTAGACATAGCTGTGTCGGTCACAGGATATTAAAGAGATGAGGTGGGTGAGGTGATATCTTTTATTGGATCAACTTCTGTTGATGAGAGAGACAAGAAAGCTTGTCAAAAGCTTCTCTCTCTCAACAACAGAAATTAGTCCAGTAAAAGATTCTCCTCCACCTTGTCTTTCAATTATACCATTACATCATTATAAAAGAGATGCTTATTAAGCCAAAAAAAGCTTCCTCAGTTGAGAGTATTAAATTGAGATTAGCAAAAACAACTTGGGCTAAATCCTTCCAGTGGATCCATATTGTTTCTCATGAACAAGTGGGATCTAAATGTTTTGACTGATCTTAGAAAAATATTGAGCTTTGATGAAATGTTAAACATTACAGTCGCCATAAAAGGGACAAGTTAAAACCTGGGCACTATCATGTTAGTTGAAATTACTTGTCAAGGTTGGGCTTCAAATGACCTAACTGTCTAATGAAGACATGCTCACATAGATGAAGGACATTTGGCATAGGACTCCTGTGCTTTGAGTTAGCAGCTCCACCAGTTTTGTAGGCAGACAACTCTCTTTTTTCTTTGCTTCTTTGCAAATAATTACACTGGCAGGAAAGTATTTTTAAACACTGAAAGCACAGCTGCCACTGTTTAACCCTTTGCGGTTGGGAAAGACACCCACTGATCAGCTCTCCAGCTAGCATCTGCTTTCAGCTTCTGCCACAACTGATTTGGGTTTGATAGGCATCAGTGATGAGAGAGCATTCCTTTTCCAGACAGTACAGAACTGAACCACAGCTGGCTCGTGCCTAAACTAAACCAAAGCAGAACTTGGGTCTGGCCAAGCACAGGGTGAGGGAGTTTTAGGCCACCTTTGCAGCTGCGTGGTGCTGAGAGGGGCAGGTCAGCCCCTGGCAAAGCTTGGGCTAGCTCTTGCTTTCGTCCTATGTGCCCCTTTTTTTGCTCACTTGTCCCTCTCTCAGCTTCCCAATTCTGTTTCAAACTACCGGGCAGTGACACACCTATCCCTTGGGATCGTGAGCCCATTCATGAAACTCTTCTCTCCTCTCCTCCCGCCCCCTAATTTCTACCCCATCTCCTCCGCCCCCCTAAATGCTCCCTCTCTGTCCCCTCCCAGGCTTCCCCTCTGCGCCCCGCCCCGGGTGCTCCTCGCGCGCTCTCTTGTTCCGCCTGTAGCACCCCTCGCTGCGCCGGGCCATGCCCGGCTCGGGCCTGCCCCTGGGCGCCGCGTCTCTTAGCAACGCCGAGCGGACGCGGGCCGGGGCGGCGGCGCCATGACCTCCAAGCAAAGCAAAAAGAAGGAGCAGCTCACCCGCAACAACTCCGCGCACGCCAGCGCCCCCGCCAAAGAGTAAGAGCCGCCCCCCTGTCCGTGGGCTCTCCCCCCCCACATGCCTGCCCTTCGCCCCCCCCCTCCCTAGAGACGGGGCGTCCCCCCGTCCTAGAGCCAGTGGTGGGGGTGGGTCACTTGCTGGGCAACAGTAGGGAAGGGGCCAGCTCCGGACGGGCTCAGCTTGGGGAAATTATTCCCTCCCCCAGGTGTTTGCAGCACTGAGCCAGTGGACGCGCCTCCCTCCTCCTACCCGGGAGAGACTCTCCCCCCCATGGCTTTGTACAGAAATTGTCCAAGTTTCACAGGCCGGGTTTGCACTGCGATTGGCTCAAAGCTGCAGGAGGCTCCCTCTCACCAACCCAGTCCCAGCTTCTCCCCCCGACAGAGGCGGCCGGGGCGCTGCTGTGGGTGTAGGGCAGCGGTGCTCAAACTGTAGGTTGGGACCTTCCCCCCAAAATGGGTTGCAACCCGCTTCAGCGCTAGGTCCCAGAAAGCCTAATGCTGGCGGCCCCGCTGCGACCCCCCTTATAAGCAAAGGTCCTAGCAGCAGCCCCACCGGGGGCGCAGGATTCAGACTGTGGCTTTCGCGGGACTCAAGCTCTGCCCCCATCCCAGGGTCATTCATGTAGTAACTTTGTTGTCAGAAGGGGATCACGCTACGATTAAGTTTAAGAATCCCTGGTGTATTGGAATAAGAAGGTTCCTTCTGCCCGGCCACCCATCGAGAGATCTTAGATTGTTCCTATGGACCATTGTGACTGCAGGCTACTTTGGGCTTGGGATAGGCTGCAACAACTGCTGAGCCGGAATTTATATGCAAATTTGACACCCTAAACCAGAGGTGGGCAATAATTTTTGCAGGGGGGGGATATTTCACGAATTTTGACAGTGGCCATGGGCCACTCTGGAAGGTGCAGGGCTTTGGGCAGAAGGGGTGGGGCCTCAGGTGGAAAGGGGCTGTTCCTTCTAGGTATGGCCTGCTCCTGGCAGGGGGAGGGGGAGGGAGGAGACTTTGTGCACTCCCCTGCCCCCAGCCTAATCAGGGCCTAGGGTGGGGGAACACGCAAACTCTCTTGCACCCCTGCCCCCACCCTGCTAGGGGTGCCTGGCACCTAGAGGCAACCACCAGCTGTTTTGAACTAGGAACTGCACTCTCCTAGCAGGAGGAGGTAGCCTCCAGCTACACTGAACACTGTATGACTTTGTGCACTCCCCCACCCCAGGTCTCAGTTGGCCTCGGGGGGGTGGTGAAGCAGCAAGGTGGCTGAGGGCCAGATCAAACAGCTTGGTGGGCCAAATCCAGCCAGAGGGTCAGATCCAGCCTGTCCTAAACCAATGTTTATTTAAACACATTGAGTGGGTCCTGCATTACAATAATTAATTTCCCAATCAGATACTCTCACTTTTGCCTCACTGTTGGAGATAAGCCACATCCACTCTGATTTATTTAGCACTGATGTCACGCTGCCTTCTCTGTATCCCCCCCTTTTTTTCCTTCAGCATCTGACAAAGTGAGTTGTAGCTCACAAAAGTTTGTACGCTCCTGGTCTTAACTCATGCATTTGTAGTTTTGGTTCATTGGTTGGGAGTGAGAACTGGATTTAAATCTTATATGTATGCACCACTTATAAATTCAACTGACATTTGAAAATGATCAGCATAGAAGTACTGGATAAGCTAATGGTTGGCATTTTGGTGAAAGGATAAATAGCATATCTAAAATTTTTACATGACTTGACTACTGATATTAGAAAGCATGTTTTTCCCAAGTGTTTCATACCTCTGGTGAAAATTTTCAGTGTTGACAGTTGGAGACTGATGATACAAAGTAGATTCTCTGACTTCTAAAAAACAGTCAATGAGTGAACAAATAAAATGTATTTTTACTTCAGATATTTTTTAAAGATGAGCAGTAAAAACGACTGCCTATCATTATCCTTGTGCTCTGTTATTTTAGTCTTTATAAATGGCACGTATGTTAGGATGCAAAATATGTTATTTTCCTTGTTTGTGAAGGTATGGAAATGCACAGTTCTCACTGAAGTCATCTCCAGTAAACTGGATACACAAAACATGGCTGAAGACTTCTGCATGTAACTTTATTACATTTCTTGTTTAGTCTGGAAAGCAATTACTACTTAGGAACCTAAATCCCTTCCGCAACCAAGCAGGTCAAACTACCTATAAAAAGCAGACTTGTCCTTGACCAACAGGGAGCTAGTACTCTTAATTCTGAGTATTCTCTCACTGAGTCATTCTTATACAAGGAATTCTAGAAAGTTGATAAGGGAAGCAAAAGGACAGGACAAATATGATCAGCAGATTTACGTACAATAAGAGGGATTTAAAAAAAAAATATTACGAACAAAAATAATCATAAAAATAAAATTGGTGGCTTTCAAACTGGAGTACACATAGCCCTAAGGGTACACAAGCTTTCATTATCCAGAAAAATCCTGTATCTCTTACAGACCTTTTTTTCCTGTTTTCATAAGTATATTATGAGTCCCCTATTTCATATGGAGTTACATGGTAGACTATGTTGTTCAGAAAGGGTACATAGCCTAAAATGTTTGAAAACCACTATATTGGTCAATTACTAGATGTTCATGTTAGAATAATAATGGTGAAAAGGCAGTAGTATTTAATACACATTTCCTTTGAGGTTAGGGAGAAAACAGATAATGTAGTCAATCATATACTGATCATGAAACACTGTCCAGGAGTAACTAGGAAGATGTTAAGCAGCAGATACCAAAGTTGGACAATTTATTAAATCAGCAAGTACAGAAAACTTGCACCCAAGAGTTCTAAAAGAGCTGACTGAGGACCTTTTTAGGACAGGTAATGTTGCTTTTCAGTTAATCTTGGGGAAGTTCCAGAAAACTGAAGAAGTTGACTATTGTGCTAATAGTCAAAAAGGGTTGAAGGGAATGACCAGGATAGTTACAATAAAATCTCAAGAGTTATGGACTATTCAGGAATGGTGGTTGTCCAGAACTCTGAAATGTCTATAACTTTTATGGACTTCAGCCACTTGGGGGGCCAATTAGGGAAGCAACAGCAGGGTGGGAGGGTCAAGACTCCAGGAGGTAGTGAAGTCAGGGTTTGTGACCCTCAGGAATGCCAGGGCTCAGGGTTTTAGATCTGGGGGGGGAGGGAGAGTTCGGGGGAAAAGTGATCAGGAGCATTCTTTAAATTTCTTTAAAATCAAAACCACCTGATTTAAAAAACAACAAGAAGAAAGGAATGAGCTCTAGGAATAAAAAGAAAATGCAGGCAGAAGCCCAGAAACAGAGTGATTACCTGCCATATGGCCTGTGTGCATTTGGTAACGAGCTCCTGGCCTTCAGAGACTGTGTATGGGCTTTGGAGACCAGGGTTTCAGAACTGGAGGAGCTAAGGGAGGCAGAGAGGTACATAGATGAGACTTTCTGGGACACAGTAGAATGGTCCCTACTCAGGTCAGTCAGTGTCTGTGCTGTTGAAGAGGGTGAAAGTCTCAGGGAAGCAGAACATCCAACTGGAGCAGAGGAAAATAATCCCATAATTGGGACCCTCTTTCCAGATGATGATGTGGTGTCCTCTCATACTGACAATACCTCTCCGGGGTAGGGATCTCCAGTTACTAGGAAAAGACAGGTATTAGTAATGGGGGATTCGATCATTAGAAACATAAACAGCTGGATTTGTGATGACCAAGAGAACTGCATAGTGACTTGCCTGCCTGGCGCAAAGGTTGAGGCTCTCTTGAGACATCTAGATAGACATATGTGTAGTGCTGTGGAGAAGGAGCCAGTGGTCATGGTATGTGTAGGTACCACTGACATTGGAAACCACAGAAGAAAGGTCCTGGAGGCTAAATTTAGACTGCTACGTAAGAGATGGAAATCCAGTACCTCCATTGTAGTGTACTCTGAAATGCTTCCAGTGTCACTCACAGGACTAGGTAGACAGGCAGAACTGCAGGGTCTCAATGCATGGATGAGACAATGGTGTAGGTAGGAGGCATTTAAGATTTATTAGGAACTGGGGAAGCTTTTGGGAAAGTGAGAGCCTATACCAAAATGGAACCAGATTGCTGGCATGTAAAATTAAAAAGGTTATAGAGCTGTTTTTTAAAATAAGGGCTGGGGGAAAGCCAATAGGTATGGAAAAGCAGATGGATTGGATGGAGACATCAAGTAGAATCTATTAGAGATTCTCTATGTCCTAATATATAGGAGATGATGAAAAATGATAAAAATTTGGGTAAGAAATTATGAGAAGCAAATGAAAGAGTCCCAGTCAATCGCATCATGTAATGGCAGAGAGCTAAATCGTGACCAGTTTTTTAACGTGCTTATTTACAAATGCTAAAAGTCAAAATAAGATGGGCGAACTAGAGTACCTCATATTAAATGAAGATATTGATATAATGGTCATTACATAAACGTGGTAGAATGAGGAGAATTAATGGGACACAATAATACCAGAGTACAAAATATATCAGAAAGATAGAACAAGTCATGCTGGTGGGCGAGTGAAAGAAAGCATAGAATCCAATGAAGTAAAAATCTTAAATCATCCAAACTATTGTATACAATCTCTGTGGATAGTAATCTCATGCTCTAATAATAAGAATATAACAGTAGGGATATTTTACTGACCACCTGACCAGGATGGTGATAGTGACTGTGAAATGCTAAGGGAGATTAGAGAGGCTATGCAAATAAAAAACTCAGTAATAAAGGGGACTGTCAACTGTCCCCATATTGACTAGGGATATGTCACCCCAGGATGCAGAGATAAAGATTCTTGATACCTTAAGTAACTGCTTCTTGGAGCAGCTGGTTCTGGAACCCACAAGAGGAGAGTGTCAATTCTTAACTTAGTCCTAAGTAGAGCACAGGATCTGGTCCAAGAAGTGAATATAGCTGGACCACTTGGAAATAGTGACCATAATATAATTAAATTTAACACCCTTGCAGTGGGAAAACACCACAGCAGCCCAAAATAGTGACATTTAATTTAGAAAGGGGAACTACACAAAAATGAGGAGGTTAGTTAAACAGAAATGAAAAGGTACTATGGCAAAAGTGAAATCCCTGCAAGCTGCATGCAAACTATTTAAAAACCATTAATAGAGGCTCAATTTAAATGTATACCCCAAATTTAAAAACATAGCAAGAGAACCAAAAAAGTTCTTAACAACCAAGTAAAAGAAGCAATGAGAGATAGGGATGTTAGTGTATATAGCCATTTAAACGATTAACTGATAAGCGTAGGCATCTCAGATAATCCTAACTACATGCGCATACACACACGTGCCCCTGCCTCCGTATCAGAGGCAGTGGAGGTAGGAGGTGTGTGCTGGTTCCTGCAGAACTGCCTGCCCCCTGACCTGCTGCCTCCCACAATATAAGAACTAGGGGTCACCAGATTAAATTAATAGGTAACAGGTTTAAAATAAATAAAAGGAAGTACTTCTTCACACAACACACAGTCAACCTGTGCAACTTCTTAAGGAGGATGTTGTGAAGACCAAAACTACAACAGGATCCAAAAAAGAGCTAGATAAATTCATGGAGAATAACTCTATAAATGGGCAGGAATGGTGTCCCTAGCCTTTGTCTGTCAGAAGCTGAGAATAGGTGACAGATTAGATCACTTGATGATTACCTGTTTTGTTCATTCCCTTTGGAGCTCCTGGTATTACCCACTGTCAAAAGACAGAATACTGGGTTAGCTGGACCTTTGGTCTGACTCGGTATTGCTATTCTTATGGTTTCAGCCTCACAGGGGGCATTCGGGCTCCAGGCTTCATCCCTTTAGCTCTGTTCCCAGCTTCTTTCCTGGGGCGGAGGGAAGGGGAAGCCAGGGCTCATGGCTTCCCAGGGCTCCACTCCTGGTTTCAGCCAGAATGGGGGCACACTGGGACCAAGGGCTTTAGCAATGCGTGGAGCACTAGGGCTGAGAGTCTAGTATTTAGGAGAGTGCTACAGGAATTAGCTCTTGGGTCTGTGCTATTGAACATTTTTATCAGCAACCTGGAAGAAAACACAAAATCTTCACTGATAAAGTTTGCAGATGACAGATTGGGGGCATAAATAATGAAGAGAACAGATCACCTGTTCTCTCTTGGTATTGCTTGGTATCCATGCCATGCATTTTAATACAGTTTATGTAAATGTATATATTTAGGAACAAAGAACATAAGGAATAAAGAGGTGACCTCTGTATGTAGCATACTGCAACTTCTGCTGCAATTCTCTGACCTGTTTGGGGGTCCACAGTTCAGAAAGGGTATTGGTAAATTGGACAGGGTTTTAAAAAGAACCACAAGAATTATTAAAATATTGGAAAACATGCTTTATAGTTTAAGAAAGATTAAGGGGTGATTTGGTCACATCTGTAAATACTCATATGAGGAACAGAAATTTGCTAATGGGGTATTCAGTCTAGATATGATAAGATCTAATTACTGGAAGTTGAAGCTAGACAAATTTATACTGAAAATGAGGCAAAACTTAACAGTGAGACACATGAGACAACTAATTACAGTAGACTTCCGATAATCCGGAACCTATGGGACCTAGGTGGTGCCGGATTATCAGATATGCCGGACTATCAGGAGGTACTATAAACTGGTTATATATATACGGTATACATTATATACTGTATATAAAGTGTTCTTAACCCTTTTTATTGTACATACTGTATACAGTATACTGTAATGTTTTAGTTTTTAAAGCCTTTTTACCCTTTTGCTCAGTTCAGCTGCCGCTGTTACCTTGTGACTCATTTTTTGCCGAAGCTCACTCACTAGGCTCTTGCCATTTTGATGCCGGACTATCAGGAGTGCCGGACTATTGGATGCCGGACTATTGGAGTTTTACTGTACCAAGGGCTGTAGTATATCCTCTCTCACTGGCAATTTTTAAATATTCTGTATTTCAAAGAAGAAATAATTCACAGGAGATCTGTGGCCTGTGCTATGCAAGAAATAGATATTGTTGTGATCCCATCTGGCTTTATAATTTATGAATTTGTGAATTAAGTTAGCTAGTGGGGGTATCTCATACCTGTGCCTGGTACGTCAGCCTGTTTCTGTTAGTGAAATCATGTGTATTAGCAGTCTTTATTGTAAGAACATGAGAATGTCCACACTGTGTCTGACCAATGATCCATCTAGCCCAATATCCTGTTGTCCAACAGTGGCCAGTGCCAGGTTCTTCAAAGGGAATAGATAGAACAGTCATTGAGTGATGATGTCATCCACTCCCAGCTTCTGACAGTTACAGACTAGGGACACACAGAGCAAGGAGCTTGCATTCTTCATCTTCTTGATTAATAGTTACTGAGGGACCTATTCTCCGTGAGCTTACCTAGTTTTTTTGAACATCATTATAAATTTGGACTTCTCAATATCCCCTGACAATGAGTTTACTGTGTTGGAGTAGTGATAGCTACTGGTAATGCTATAGTTTAAGACAACTATTCTAAATGTTCTAAAATTCACATGCTTATTTGGATTATCTTCTAATTTTGGTGCCTCGTGCTTGTGTAGAATCAGTGTAGTGATCCAAGTTTGGATCAGTTGAGCAAGGGATTTTTGAGAGACAGGCCCCTAAAAATGTGCATACAAAATCCCATTTTATACTCTCCTTTCCTCACATATGGGGCCAGCATTATCTGATCCTGCTCAGATTGAAGTCCCCTACTTGGCATTGATCTCAGCTAGTGCATGGTACATCCAATGCCTTTGGGTAAGTAATTCATCTGATGAAGTGGGTTTTGCCCACGAAAGCTCATGATTCTATATATTTGGGTTAGTTTCTACGGGTATTCTACACTAGGGAATTATTTTGAAGTAACTTACTTCAAAATAATAACTCCCGAAATAACTTTCAAAATAGCGTGCCCACACTACAGGGAAGCATCAAAATTAGTACGAGGCAGGCTCCCTTAATAGGGACATGCTATCTTGACTTAGAGCCCCAGGAAGCGCTAAGGAGTAATTACTCTGAATGACTCTGGGGAAGTAGTTATTTTGAAATAGCATCAGTGGAGCATCCGCACTACTGCTATTTTGAAATAACTATTTCAAAGTAAGCATTATGCCTTGTGGAAAGCAAGAGTTATTTTAAAATAATCAGCCCATTATTTCAAAATAATGGGCTTGGTAGTGTGGATGCTCCACTTGTGATTTCAAAATAACTCCCTAGTGTAGATCTATGGCACCTTAGTCCTAGACCATTCATCAATACTGAAATGGTTGATTAAGGGAGAAGCTTACTACTCTAACATGGGTTACTCTAAACTGATGAATCAAAATGAGTGAAATTGCAAGAGAAGTGGTCTGTTGCAGGCCAAAGGTTTTATAGGCAGCATGTTGTCACAGTAATTGAATGTCTCAGAGTGATTTGCTCTGGCTGTTAAACCAGAGTGACACCCAGGTAATGTGAATTTGAGCCTTACCCTTGACAGCTTCTGAAGAATGTGTTTTCTGAATGTTTGCATTCTGCAGGGGTCCTCTCTGGAAGTTTATCACAAAGCCAAAGTGCATCATATAAGCCCTCTAAAATCCACACAGTGTCTGATTTTACTTTAGAAGTATTCTGAAGGAAATTGGTTTTAATGAAACAGAGGGAAGGTGAAAAAAGAGTCTAATAAGGAAATAAGGGGAAGAAATCATGACTTACGCTGTTCTCTGCTTTCATGAACAATAGGACGGAGTATGATTTTAGGACTGAGTCATTAAGCCAAGAGGTTAAGTAATGGATGTATGGCCTCTAATAATTTTTCATAAAATTTGAGTTTAACTTTTTGAGGGGCAGAGCTAGGTAATGGGAGGAGGGTGTGGGAGCAGTGCAGGAGGTAGAGTTGAGAAGGTGCAGAGCAGAGTCTTTGCCCCTTTGGCCTAGGGCTCTGTGCTGGCACAGCTACTGAGTGGCCAGCACATCTTAGACAATGACCTTTATTAATGTAAGGGTCATTCAGACACTGTTTTTGAACACTAAGTTCAGTGCCTAGAACTCAGATGAAGAACTGGGTTTCTGACAGGGTAGATTTTGTGTAATCCCTTGATGAATAAGGGATCATCAAAAATACCTTTGTTGTCCAGGAGATCAGAAGCACTGACAGAGCATAAACAAAAATGGAGGGGACAGTGACAAACTTTGAGGGGGGAGGGAAGTGGAGCATCACTTCTATCACCTCCCCTGCAAACATCCTCTGTCCCCTAACAATTCCTCCCCATGGTTGTTCAAACATAAGAGAGCTCAGGGGCACTTCTTTCCTCCACTGCTTGATCATGGGAAGGAACCCAGAACTTCTGTCTCCAGCAAGTGGGGTAATTACCCTTGCCGTCAATGCTGCTGCATTTGGGGTGAGGGCAGAAGAGAAGAAGTTACTCAAGCAGAAGAGTGTGGGGAGAAAAAAAAGTGACCAGAGTGGTTCATTGGGGGAGGATTCAACTCTCTTTTCCCTATACCTCTTCACATCCCTACCCTTAATTTCTGTCCCCTTTCAAAACATACCCTCACTGACGCAACATCAGTCCCTTTACTATTTCTGCATTCAATTACTGCTCCTCTAACTACAGGGTCCTCAATGGTGCCAACCCTTCTGTGGAGAGGAGGACTGGGCTGTGCCAGATAGTTACATAGAGAGGAGATGATGCAAGGGCAATGAAGGGACTAACATGCAGTCAATAAAATCTGTTGCCAGTTAATCATTCTCTGGGAAATAGAGACAGTAGAGGGGGCAAATTAAGCTGTAGTACTTGGGGATGCTGAGAAGTTATTTGTTTAAAAAAAAAAAAAAAAAAAAAAAAAAAAAAAAAGGAAATTAACTGACCTAAAACTTTTTCTATGCAGAGTAAAGGTTGCCCAGGTGTTGCCAGAGGTCTTTCAGATCATGGAGATGAGCTACATTCACATCTTTGAAAACAAGGAGATACAGCGTTAGGGATGGATACACAACAAACAGCTCCACATTGCAACCTTAACTCTGCCGTCTTTGAACTGTGTGCCAACATACCAATAAGACACATAGCAGCACTTTACCCTTACAGATAATACAGAAAACTCCAGAAACAAAGCATATGAACATAGTAGGACAAAAATCTAACACCTTCTGTTTGCTAATTCAAAATTTCAGATTCATCAGGCATAGTAATGGGAGCTACCTAAATTCAAAAACTAAGCCTACTCCATACAAACTACCACAAACTTGCTAAATCGTATCATTCCTTCACCGATGCCTTGAGACATTGGCTTCACTTGCCCCTTGATATGCTCCAGAGACATTAGGATACATGACACCATCTTGCTGACAATCCCTATGGTGAGACACCATCCTGCTGACAATCCCTTTGGCAAGAAGAACTTTATGCACTGTTGTTGACGCAGCCTACAGAATTTAGCCTCCAAGTAGGCATACTTGACCCCCAAGGTATGCAAGCACTCTTCTTCACACCAGAATAACAGGTCTCCCAACATGTTCCAATTAATCACTCCACCAATCAGTACAGCTACACCTAATAGCAGAAGTATATGCAGATAAATTCAACAAATCAAATCTCTACTAATAGCACATTGTCTTACTTATTCTTCATGTCTACTTATTGCACTCCCCTTTACTGAACTATTCTCTGTGGCTAATGACAGCTGTAGGAAAATATTTAAAGCTGCATTATGGCTGTGGTCTGATTCTGTACCTTAATATATATTGCCTGGTTTTCAGAGGTTTACATTTAGCTGAACCTGACATTCTGGAAGATCATAAGGCACTGCAGAGCAATCTTAACTCTGTGTTAACAAAGTATTGAGTCATTCAATTACCATGTCAATTCTTAGACTGGAAATGCTGCCCAGCAGATAATATGAGAAGCTGCTAATATAGCCCATATTTTTTCTTCCAGGATTGAATGGTTGAGTTCATGATGGGGTTTTTGCACATTTGTCATGTAAAATGGATGAAGCTTTTAACCAAATGCAAAAAGGTGTATGTGGGTGGAGCCAGGTGCCAGCAATGGTAGTCACTAAGTACATAAGCAATGGCTAATGCAGCATGTCAGTGGGGAGTAGGAAGTGAATTCCAGACTCTTGCTTCTGTGACTCTGAGGCAATAGTAATAAAAACACTCAAATCAAGAGGACTGGCTTATTTAAACTGTAGGGATCTGGTCCCACAGCTCAGGCTTTGCACTGCTTAAGCTTATTAGGCTCACTTCAGTTGTTTTCCAAGGACAATATCATGGTAGCATAAGGAAAGTGTGAAATCCTCCCTAGCATTTAGTTACCATAAAATGGGTGACACAAAGAATGCCTTAACAAATTTAGAAACTAAAAGTAGAAAATGTTTGGTTACGCAACAGGTTAACACGATGAAGGATTAAGCAGAGAAGCTAAAAATTCAACAGTTGAGATCTGCAAAGAAAGTAGACACTTTGCAACCTGTATCATAAAGAATGGCAGGGATTTAGGGAAAAGAGTAAAATAGGTGGGAGGGTATTTGCAGAAACTGACAAGTCCTGAGAAACACTAGAGAAGAAGAAATGGAATTTATGGGCTTCATGGGGAAGATTTTGCCCCAAGTATGGATGAGGAAAAGGCTCTAACAGGATCCCTGTATGAAGCACAAAGGCAGTTAAGGAGACAGTGTAAATACCACTAATGTATTATTAGACTTGCTTGTCCTTTCAGTATAGGGTTGCCAAGTGTCTGGTTTTGAGCTTTCTGTTCGGGAAACAAATTGAGAAAAAATAAATGTCTGGTATTTTCTAAATAAGATGTAATGTAGATTGTGATGTAATGTAAAGTGTGTCCTGTATTTTTGTTGAAACTATCTGGCAACCCTATTTCAGTATGTTAGAAGTGGCCAAGAATACAGGAAATCTATTTTATAGTGGGGAAAAAGTTGTATGTCCTTTCTCAAATGTAGCTACCTAAGAAAAAGCCGAAGAAAGGAAACGAACCAAATGAAAATGTTTGCAAGGGAGAGAATTAACTCAGCCATCATTCCCACCAAACAGTTTGTAAGATGCAAGAGTCTTTACTCGTCCTTTTTTTTTTTTTTTTTTTAATCTGATGTGGGAATGCATACTAAACCATGGCATGGATGAAAAATGACTTGGAAATTAAGTAAAACTGAAAGGGAAATAATGTAATTAACCCCCCCCCCACAAAGATGTCAGATTATGTTACAAAAAATTGTATGGAAGATCAGATCTTTTAGTAAGTCTCTTTTTTCCTGTAATTGTTGTGTAGAGAATAGTCTCAGAAACTCCCCTTCTTGAGTGGCTTGTTGAATTCTTTAGCTAGATTGGGATAATTTGAGATTTACTAGAATATAAAATATTGAGCAAAAACAAGATTGGAGAGTATTTGGGCTTTCATTGGTTAGGAAAATATTAAATATCTTTCTTTCCATGCCAGTAGGACTGATAGATGATTTAATAATGTTTATACATTGAATGTTGTAATTGCCTTTGTCCTGAACATCTGTCTTTATTACTGAATGAATGTCTTGTGTTTTTCCATAAATACTTAAAAGAACTAAACATGCACATTTTGACCAGTGACTAAATAAATACAAAGAGTAAGACAATCATGTTGCCCTTGAAGTTTTTTTTTTTTTTTTAACTGCCAGATACTTTGTCTTATTCTGGGTATATATTTTAAATATAAACAAGTAAACCCAATAACATGTAATTTTTATTTATTATTTTTATGGTAATTTGGGGTTTATGCCAAAGTGTGATGCAGTGTTTAGGCCACACATGCCATGAAAAGGTTAATATTGGCCTAAGGGGCCAATTAAGCTGCCTGATTGCACCTAGAAAGTGGCCAGCTGGGGCAGGACAGGGCTTGTTGGCTTATAAGGAGATGGGTGATGCCAGTTGTGGGAGGAAAATAAGTAAAGATACTTCTCTCTGGGAAGCAGCTAAAAGGAAGGCTAGGGAGAAAGCCAGATAAGCCTCCAGCCCACCCCTGGAAAAACCTAATTAGATTCATCCAGAAGGAAAGGGAAAGAGTGGATCAGCTCTTGGATCATAAGGTGAGTGAAAGCACAGAAAGGTGATTAAAAAATGTGCCTGTGATGTGGAGGCTACCATCTGAGCCAACCTAGGTTGAAGGCTTGGTTTTTGTTTATGTAATTTTAGGACTTCAGTAAAATTGTCTGGAGCCTGAGGGCAGTCCTACATCTGCAATAGGCCAAAGGATAGAGAGCTAAAACTGAGGTACAACTGCTGAAATGCTACCTCTGGCTACAAGGTCATGGCACCTGGTTGTACAAAGTAGTTGTTAGAGGTGTTTACATGACAGTAGCACAGCTGTGAGGTTGTAGCTGTGCTGCTGTAGCATAGATGTTTCCTACTTTGACAAAAAGGGGTTTTTGTATTGATGTAGTTCAGTGGTTCTCAAATGTATTTGAGCAGGCACCACTTCATTGTATTGGTCATCATGTACACACATAAAAGTATCTGGTACTGTACTACCACCGAGCTCTGAATGCAGAGCCTCAGCTGCTAGCCGTGTGCCCAGCGCTGAAAGCAACACCATGTCAGCAGTAGCATAGATGTAAGGGAGTCAATATGAAAAGTGCTATTAATCAATATCACTTTTTACAGCAGACTTAGCACATCATTGCTACCCTTACTTCTGTGTTGCTGTTAGTATCTCAGGGTTGACAGCTGGAACCCTGCCACCTTCATGGACTGAAGGGAGGAGGTGGGAAAGGAGAGCCAAGGTGGCAGAGCTCCAGCTGTCCCCTTTATCCCTGCCTTCTCGGTGTGCACGGCCCTTTTGCACAAGCCCCAGCTGACAGAGGTTTTTTTACTTACACACGCGCGCGCGCTCTCTCTCTCTCACGTGCTTCTCTTAGGAGGCCACCATTTAGTTTGAGAAGAAATTATGTAATTAATCCATCTCTCCTAGGTGGAAAAATGTTGGGCTCAACCTAGTTATGTCTTATCGGAGGGTTAGGTAGACCTAGCTATGTAATGCAGGATTTGGTATCTTTCAATCTAGGCCTTTGCAATCTAGCTAGGTCTTTGTCATTTGTAGGTGTAGATCAATTTTGAAAGGAGTAAACGTAATGAACGTCATAAATACTGAAACCTCTAATAGGGCTGGCATACTGATGTTATTCATTGTTGTGCATATACGCATGTACAGAGGTGAAGAAACTGAAAGTGGTATAGCTCTCTTGTAATTCGCTAAATATCTGCATGCTGGTGCTTGCATGTTAAGTATTATTCAGTACAGAATGTCAAAAGACATTCCATTCTATAAGAAGATGTGGTAGAGAGAATAGTCCTGTTAATGAAAGATCAAATATGCTGGAGGAGATGCCTGAGGCTTTTTATGCTTGACAGAGATAGATGGGAAAAGTGACGTTTCACTCCAGAGAATACATCTGTCTTCCAGTTTGTGAAGATGGCTTGGGCTATACCTTATATAGAGTAGAGTATAACAGAGTAGAATACACAGGCAGATGGTACTAAATTTTTATAATTTAACTCCCAGGAAGAGTTTCTAGGAGTGTGTTTCAGTGTAGTATTTGATTAAACAGTGCAAGATTGTTAGTTTTAACCAACTCTTTGTTGTTATTACTAGTAAAAATGTAAGAGTAAAGAGTTTAAAAGTGAAGGGATGCAAGCTTCTAAGACTACCTATATGTGCAGTCAATATTTATGTGATTAGAGTTGGGACATAATTAATTTGACACTCAGTATACTGAAAATCCAGGCAATAGAATTTGAATCCATTGAATTTAAAATACCACACAACTAAATTGGGAGGGTATGATCAGATTATCGACAATGCCACATCTGTTGAGTGGTCCTGGATATGCAATAAATCAAAAAAGCAAAGCTTAAGTGGTTTATATAGTCACCAAAACCCCAAGAAAAAATTAGTTTTGAAATTCATAATAGTGTATCAAATCATCAATTACTTGCATAGCACACAATATAATATATAATCCATGTCAGGATTTGAAAAGTCCCTTTACTCACAGCAAATGGAAAGATTTCCCTTGCAAATGTGAGCCCCTGGGATTTTCAGTTTCTATTGAAATTAAACTTTCATCTTAAAAAAAAAAAAAAAAAAAGATGCTTGTGAAGGTAACTCTCCAAGTGTAAACCGATACAACAGTTTTGTCCTAAGACAGGAGACATACAGCTCAAGGTCCTTTGCTGCTTCCCGTAGGAAGAATGTGTTGTAATGAGGAGGCCCAGTAGTGTGTGTGTTTTTTTTTTTTTTTTTATAAACACACATCATGAGAATTAGCAAAAAGGTTGAGAAATTGATGTTAAAAATCCCTATGAGTTAAAGAGCATATTTAAATGGGATATGCTTTATTTGAAAGCTTCTGGAAGTATAAAAGCCTTTTTCTGAGATCTTGATGCTGCTGTTGGGCAGATTTCAGAGTGTTCATCAAGAGAAGCCCTGCATGTCTCATGATCTAAAGCCTGCCCATGTGCAGGAGAGAAACTCCACAAAGATGCAGTGAACTTATCACAAGAGAGCACATGGCTCTAAAACAATGCACGGAGATAAATTCCATCTCAGGTCACCTTTCAGGCTGATTGAGGTAGGCTGTCCATCTCTCCTCTTCAGCAAAATTCTGTGTTTCAGGACATGGTGCTCAGTGTTTGGGCCAGGTAACTCATGGTGCAGCTGCCATGTTTTTACAGGTGACTGCCTCATCCTACTCTGCACATACAGCTCTTATGCTTGTAACCAGTAGGTTTAAAGGAATTTGTGGAGGTCATCTTCAGATGCACCCGTTCGTCTGTGGATTGAATAGGGGAGGAGGTACCATCCATAGGGGAGGAGGTTTCATGACCCAATTCTTGCCTTGTCATGTCCATTTTACTCTCTGCATACTTGCGTGGTGCTATGCACATATGAACTAGTTCTGCTACCTGACAGTCAGGTGTATGTATCTCTCCATACAAGGCAAGACTAGGGATCCACAGTGGCATGGTCACTGAATAGAAAGGTTTTGTATTTAACTCAGTTAAACTAAAACAAACCTATTGTCTTGTGAAAACTTACATAATAAATTTTCCTTCTTCTCTGATGTGATCTTCATTTTAAAATTCTGTTCATTGCTTTCCAGGCCAGCTGCTGTGTTACCCAGTGTGGGTGCTGCTAACGAAACGAAGAAAGGGAAATTTCCAATTTGGCCAGAATGGAATGAAGCAGATATCAATGCAGAAAAGTGGGATGCAGGAAAAGTTGGAAAAGAGAAAGATAAAGCTGGAAAAAGTCCTGTTTTAGTAAGATGAATGTAACAATTATTTTGTTTTAGCTTAATTTTTTTACATCAGTGGTTCTCAAATTTTAGTAAACTGATGACCCCATTTTGATTTTAAAATTGTTCATAGACCCCAAACCCTTTGACTGAGCCTCAGACCCTGCCCCCACTTCCCTCCACCCCCTACCTCTTCCCCACCCTTTCTGCTAGGGATGTAAAATCCCATTTAAATCAGTTAAACATTACATATAACTAACCACTTAATGGGTATCCCACCCACAGTGCGTGGTACACAGTGCTGCAGGCTGCTCTGGCCAGGCTGGGGCAAGCCCGCCACAGGCGGGGGCTGCTCAAATTGGGCCTGTTGCACCATGCCACAGGTGGTGGCTGTTCTGGCCTGGCCAGGCCCACCAAACAAGGCCCATTGTGCCATGCTGTGGGCGCAGAGCTGCTTCAGCAGAGCCAGACTGGAGTGCCCCTCGCTCACAGTGTGACTCATTAGGCTTGGTCGGGCTGGCGTGCCCCTCCCCAACTATGTCGGCCGCCAGTTAAGTGGTTACTAGTAAGCATCACTTGGTAAGGTTCTGTGGACCCCAGTTTGAGAAATGCTCATCTATATATATTTAATAGAATATGCTTTACTTTAACTACAGAATAATTTGTTTTTGATGAACATGTTAACTTTTCCAGCACATCTTTTAAATTATTGCCCAAGTTGAAGTGGGTTCCCAATAGACCAAGTTCAGTCTTAAGCTAAACATATTTTGCCTCTTTTCATTCATTCAAAGGAAGACACTAATTTTTCTATGTAGTTTGTGCCAGTTGACTAAGTCAAAGCAGAAATATCTCAGACCATAATTAAAACTGATGTCTCTTATGGAAGCAAATACTTTGCTTTTACATTTTTAGACATTCTGTACCCTTGGTAACAGTATAAATAATGCTGGAAATATAATTATGAATTGTTTGTGTAAAACACAGAAAAATAGGCTTTCCTAAGGGCTCATGATTCCTTGAGTATTATGTGAATCTTATAGTCTTAAATATTTGTTAATGATCATAACTTGAGTTAACAATTACATGTTGGCTCCATTTCCCCTTACTAAATGGATCTGCTAATGTATTGTTTCTTCATAGGGATTATAAATTTGTTTAATAAATTATTAGATTTAAAATATTTCTCTTTGGCTGCCCAGCACTGTTCTTTATGTGAATTATGGGATAAGGAGGGAGGAGTTTCCCTTCATATATTGTTTGTTTACGAGGTGAAACATGTCTGGGGCCCTAATACTCCCCCTTTCTCTTCTCTGTGGAAAATACCAAGTGCCCTACATCTGAATCAGCCTCTGCAATCTTAGGTCTGTAGGCAGAGAGGGGCAGGATGTGCAAAGTGGACACAGCTAATTTGGAAGAACTACAACTTGTCTCTGACTTTAGTGCTATTCTGATCCTGACTGAGATTTGATGGATTTGCCTGCTGTGGAACCACATTAATACAGATAAGAAGTTTGATTAGTTTATTCTTACATGGGTGCTTGTTCATTAGACAGCCACAGAAGTTTCAAACTTTTGGCCTAATTTGCACCTGATTTTACAGCCTGAGGCTCAGATGTTGAGCACTCATAGCTCCCATTATATCTACAACTCCCACAGTAGTCAGACTACAGTGTAATTTTCTGTCTAAATATAGATTTAGAGTCTAATTTTAGGCTTTCCAGGTAGAAAACTTGGGGCTTAATGTTAGTTTTAGTAGTTAATCTTAGTATATGATTCCCTCCATTACTTTAAATGGAGCTTGACAATTTTAAGAATGGAATTATATGATGCAGGTTGCCTGTGATAGCAGGGGACTGGACTCAATTACTCTTACGTAATCATGGCAGATGTAAAGAAGCATTTGGCCTTGGAGCAATGAGATTCTTGTAAGAAAACATTATGAATTAACACCTTCTGCACTTACTGACAGAATGGTGTTCTGCCTGATGTTGGTCAGACTGCGTGGACTTTACTCCCAGAATAAAGGATAGAGCTCTTCCAGCAGCTTTTCTGGAAGACAGAAAAGACTAAGGAATTAAATGAGGATTGAAGGGGAAGCAATAAAAGACCAAAAAGTCTTCGTGTATGCCTATACTATGGGATAAGGTTGAATTAAAATACGCAATTTCAGCTACCTTAATAGTGTAGCTGAAGTCAAAGTACCTTAACTTGACTTTTGGTGCTGTGCACACTGCAGGAAGTCGAAGGGAGAACACTTTCCCTTCAGCTTCCCTCACTCCTCATGGAAGCAGGACTACCAGCATTAAACAGAGTGTCCTCACTAGACTAGCTAATTTGAACCCTGGAAGATTGACAGCAGCAGCTTCGATCTTCTCTCGAGTGTAGACATACCCTTAGGTTCCAGGGAAAAAATGGGAGATCTACTCATATTTTATTCTGGCAGTAGAAGCAACACAGGTTGAGTATCCTCCTAATCACCGCAAGCACCCAAGGTGCTGGACTCTGTCCAGCTCTCATTGTCTTTAATTTAGACTTTGCAGACACAGTATATTCTGAGAACTTTACTTATTGCTAAATAACTGTCCTTTCACTTCACTATACCATAATGTATGATTTTTTTCCCAGTGAATAATCATGCACAATGAAGCATTTTAAATCTTGAAGATCCAATTGTATAGTAAACAACTGTTCAATTTTTGTAATGTATATTTTATATAGCACGTCTTTGAGGACCCTGAAGGGAAGATTGAATTGCCACCTTCCTTAAAAGTGAATTCCTGGAAACGTCCACATGAATTTTTAACTAATAAGGTAAGAAGCATGTGTTTTAACCATTCAAAAGAGTAAGACAAGATCTTACAGCAATCCGAATTTTAGATTTAAAAAAACTGATTTTCTGGCAAAGTACTTTACTTTTCATATGACAAAAACTCTGAAAGTTTGTGTGCCCTTATGAAGGGGCTCACCTTCTTGTGAGCATCCTTTGTGGCCAAAGGCATGTCCTCAGCATCTTTACCCAACTGGCTCTGGGATTGGAGGTGTCCCAGATGGCTTTCCTGGTTGGTCGCCTGGGACCAGGCTGCTTCTTATCTCCCTTTTTTTTTTGTAGCTGTTGGAAGTGGGGGCAGGCAAAAAGCCCACCCACTTTTGGCTCCTGGCTCAGGGACCCTGTAAGTAGCAGCTGCCTGCTAAGTATCACTGTGGTCTCACTTCCTGGGCCACTTCCCCCAAGAAGCTGCTCCGTCCAGCCCTGTTTCTGGGCTTTGAGGTTGTGTTCCCTGCACCCTGTCCAGGGTTCTGAAAATTGCTGTAGTCTGTTACAGCTAGTCTTCAGCCACTGGACCTGGGTTTCAACCAGGTCTGAAGTCCAGCTCACACTGGGCTGTCCAGCTCACACTAGGTCTGACTGGGTCAAGCTCCAGTGAGGAACTACTAGGCCCTGGCCTGGCGGCTTCTTTTATATCAGTTTCCTGAGCCCTGATTGGCTGCAGCAGAAGCAGCCACTCTAGTCTGCTTGAAGGACCTCTTTTCTGCTGTTCTTCCTGGGGCCGGGTGTGGCAAGGCCTCCAGCAGGGTGCTTTGGGCCTAGTCCACCCCATTACAGTGCTACTTTTGTGAGAAGTTGTTGAGAACAAGTATGAGTTATGTTCTTCCACCTTACTCTGACTTGTTCCAATGAAGCCAATTGTATTGTCTTTTTATATGCATTGCTTGGTCTGTATGGCTATGTTTACACTGCAGGTTTCTTTCTGGAAAAAAGATATGCAAATTGCAGTTTGCAATTTGCATACCTTTTTCTGCTTGTTTTTTTCGGAAGAGGTTTTTCCGACATTTGACCCGTCTACATGGGGTCAAGTGTTGGGGAAAAAAAACTCCTCTTTCAGAACATCCCTTATTCCTCACTAAAACTAAATGATTTCTTTGCTTCAGTCTTCACGGCTGAGGACGTTGGGGAGATTCCCAAATCTGCACCGTCCTTTGTGGGTAATGAATCTGAGGAACTGTCCTGGATTGAAGTGTCATTAGAGTAGGTTTTGGAACAAATAGAAAAACGTAATGTTAACAAATCTCCGGGACCGGATGGCATTCATCCAAGGGTTCTAAAAGAACTCAAATGGGAAATTGCTGAACTATTATCTGTGGTTTGTAACCTATCCCTTAAATCGGCTTCCGTACCTAATGACTGGAAGGTAGCCAACGTGACACCAATATTTAAAAAGGGCTGTAGAGGTGATCCTGGCAATTACAGACCGGTAAGTCTAACTTCAGTACTGGGCAAATTAGTCGAAACAATAGTAAAGAATAAAATTGTCAGGCACGTAGAAGAACATAATTTGTTGGACAAAAGTCAACATGGTTTCTGTAAAGGGAAATCCTGTCTTACTAATCTATTAGAGTTCTTTGAAGGGGTTAACAAACATGTGGACAAGGGGATCCTATAGATATAGTATACTTAGATTTCCAGAAAGCCTTTGACAAGGTCCTCACCAAAGGCTCTTGTGTAAATTACATGGCCATGGGATAAGAGGAAGGTCCTTTCTTGGATTGAGAACTGGTTAAAAGACAGGAAACAAAGGGTAGGAATAAATGGTAAATTTTCAGAATGGAGAGGGGTAACTAGTGGTGTCCCCAAGGGTCAGTCCTAGGACCAATCCTGTTCAACTTATTCATAAATGATCTGGAGAAAGGGGTAAGCAGTGAGGTGGTAAAGTTTGGGATGATACCAAACTGTTTAGGATAGTCAAGACAGAAGCAGACTGTGAGGACTCCAAGAAGATCTCACCAAACTGAGTGATTGGGCAACAAAATGGCAAATGAAATTTAATGTGGATAAGTGTAAAGTAATGCACATCGGGAAAAATAACCCCAACTATACGTACAGTATGATGGGGGCTAATTTAGCTCACGACAAATCAGGAAAGATCTTGGAGTTATCGTGGACAGTTCTCTGAAAACTTCCACACAGTGTGCAGCGACGGTCAAAAAGGCAAATAGGATGCTAGGAATTATTAAGAAAGGGATAGAAAATAAGACCCAGAATATCTTACTGCCCCTGTATAAAACTATGGTACGCCCACATCTTGAATACTGTGTACAGATGTGGTCTCCTCACCTCAAAAAAGATATTTTGGCCTTGGAAAGGGTTCAGAAAAGGGCAACTAAAATGATTAGGGGTTTGGAACGGGTCCCATATGAGGAGAGGTTAAAGCGACTGGGACTCTTCAGTTTAGAAAAGAGGAGACTGAGGGGGGGATATGATAGAGGTGTATAAAATCATGAGCGGTGTGGAGAGGGCCGATAAAGAAAAGTTATTTATTAGTTCCCTAAATAGAAGAACTAGAGGACACCAAATGAAATTAATGGGTAGCAGGTTTAAAACTAATAAAAGAAAGTTCTTCTTCACACAGCATGTAGTCAACCTGTGGAACTCCTTGCCAGAGGAGGCTGTGAAGGCTAGGACTATAATAGAGTTTAAAGAGAAGCTAGATAGTTTCATGGAGGTTAGGTCCATAAAGGCTATTAGCCAGGGGATAAAATGGTGTCCTTGGCCTCTGTTTGTCAGAGGCTGGAGAGGATGGCAGGAGACAAATCGCTTGATCATTGTCTTCGGTCCTCCCCCTCTGGGGCACCTGGTGCTGGCCACTGTCGGCAGACAGGCTACTGGGCTAGATGGACCTTTGGTCTGACCCGGTATGGCCGTTCTTATGCTCTCATAAAATGAGGAATATAGGGGTGCCGGAAGAACACGCCTGCTTTTTTGGAAACTGTTTAAAAAAAAAAGTGAACGTGTTCCCTGGACATGGCAGAGTTTTTACCCGCGCGCCCCCCCCCCCCCCCCCGGACCCCAGAAAATCTCTTCAGTCTAGACACAGCCATTATGAGACAAGTAAACTGAAACTTATTTAATTACTGCAATGTTAGTAGCAGCCACAATTGTTATAACAGCAGAGTGGTTGAATTCAGACCTTCTAGAAATGCATTCCTTTGTAGACTTGTCAGCTGCAGACATTCTGGGAACAGGTAACTTAAAGTCAGCATTCAAAGCCTTCAAAAAACAATGGAGCGAATGGTTTATGAGACAGATGAAACATGTTAGAACTTCCTGTATTCCATGTTCCCAGCAGTGTACTAAAGTTCACATACTACCAGACAACTGTGCAGTAGTGCCTTGTCATTTAACAAGTTGGAGGGAACCCAAGTCAGAGCATCACACCCATGTGACCATAAAAAATTTAAAGTAACATTTAATGAAAAAATGCAATGCATTGATATAGCAAATTCTCAGGACAAAATTGTTTCAGGAGGTGCACATGGTCAAAGTCATGAACAGAAGAACCTCTCTGCTTCAGTTACTGTTTGTCCAGTTGTGTCACTGGTGAACAGAGAAGATTAAGTGCAACTACTTACCCACTCTTGTAAATTTACAAAACTCCAATTTTTTCCCTGTAGGTTCCCATACATGAAACTTGTAGGGACGTATGCCGCCTTGCTCTCTCTTGAGGCCATTGTTCCTGAGCTGTTTTCTCCCTTTTAGGAATACCAAAAAATTTTGGAAAAGTACCATTGGGGCCAGAGGATCTGATCCTGATTCTCTCACATGAGCTGCTCAGACTATGGTTTTACTTGAGTAGAAATCTGCCATGCAGATCTAAGATTATGATTGTACCCATAATAAAATACTATCCTTGCTTTCCCACTTCAAAAATTCTACTTCTTTGAGCTGCCTACATAATTTGTCTGTATCTTTGACAATGTTTGGATGACACAAATCTAATTTTTTTTTAATTTGTGCACAATTCCTTTAATTATTTTCAGATGTTTTAAAATCAGAACCAAAACAAATAAAAAAATCTGCTTGCAATGTCATAGGTGATGTGCTCTTCAACTGTGAAAATCTGTTGCTGTTGTTTAAATTTAAAACTGTCCTCTTCCCTGTTTGTTCCATTTGAAATATGAAGGTTCTTAAAGCACTTTCCCTGCCCCTCTAGCTTTTTCAGTCTTGTCAGTTTTACTTGTCAGCT
Source organism: Rafetus swinhoei (assembly GCA_019425775.1). NCBI lineage: Eukaryota > Metazoa > Chordata > Testudines > Trionychidae > Rafetus > Rafetus swinhoei. The sequence goes on from CM033440.1 coordinate 106,141,778, forward strand.
TGTCAGTTTCATTTTTATTAAATATGCAGTAAGTGTGTTTCACGTTTAAATTTTTAATGGGAGGGTGGGAGTGGAAAGAAATTCACAGGAGCAAAAGATTGCATGATAAATGCTGCCAAAAAAATATAAAGTGAGTTGTGGTAGCAAAAGGACTGAAAAATATGACAGTCAGAAACCAATAAACTATATGTGTATAAAATCCTTCAACTATAACGTCCATTTTCACAGTGCAATTAATAAAGCATTTAATGCATTTCCTATTTGATCAACTCTTTTTGTTTTGGTTTTAATCACCTTAATTTAGTGTCAAATAGCTAAAATTATTATAAGCGCTATAGTTAATTTCATTGTCATAAACAGCAAGAGATAAAAAACAGTTAAAATTATGTAGTTAGTGTTAAATGTGGCTGAAACAGAGAAGAGATGGTGAAGGTATGTGTATATATAAAGTAGTAAGAGAAGATTCAAGCAATCAGAAATAAAAACAGTTTTGTTTGTTTCCAAAGACTTCCATTGCAATCTTCCCATCTGCTATTGCCAAATTACTCTAAAATAAGCAAACAAACAATTCTGGTTGTATGCATAGCTAATAGTTTCTTGTGTTTTTGTTTTTAAGTATCTTCCCACTTAGTGTCCTGGTGAAATCTTCATTCATATCAGGTGATTTTGTTTTAGCTCATATTGCACGTGTTTTTCTTTGGCGCATTAAAGATTGAAGTCAGAACTGAGTTAGTGAGTATTTTAAAAATGTATAGTTTTAATTTGAACTCTTGTGAAGACATAATTTGACACACATTGTTTGGAGAAAGCACACTAGTGAAGAGACACCCTTTAGAACAAAGTGCACTTGTGTTTTATGATAGTGTGAAGTTAAGTTGTCAATAAATGGAGCTGGAACAGCTGCTGAAATGGAATGTGGCGCTTTTTTTTTTTTTTTTTTTTTTCAAATGATTCCTGATAATTCTGTGGGATGAAAATAGTTAGGAATATGCTATGCACTGTTTAACTCATTCTTAGGAAACTTTAAAATGTTTGAATAGCGAGTAGAAAGTGAAGAACCAGGCCTCAAATGGAAAGGAAAAAATGTTTGTCTATTTTGGAACTACCCATTAATCTCTCACTATAGAAAAAGGTTCTTATTGTAACCATGACATTAATACAAATTGTGTCATTTGCTATATACTGAAGTACATTTCTTGAAGTCATACAGTAAAGTGTCCTGTTTCATCAAGTGTTTAGTAATCAACTTAATGATGCTTGAATATGTTTAAAAAACCCCCACAAGAAACCAATCTATTTCCCCATACATTTTCTCAGAGGAAACACTGCTTGTTGGTAAATTTTTTTTTTTTTTTATTTTTTTTTTATTTTTATTTTTTTTAAATCGCATTTACCATATACTGGACAGAGATTGTACAAAACTGGAATTTTTCAGTAACTGCATTGTTGTTAAGTTTAGAGTGATACCAACAGTGTCTCCAAGTTAATTAGATATTGAGTCATCTTGTGGATCTTAGTATGGTTACAGAAAACAATAAATGTAATCATTTGTAAATCATCTTACTCTGAAAGGATATTTTGACAATGCATAAATTATAAAATGAATAGAGATCAAAATGATAGTCTGTTTGCTAAGTGGATCATCAGCATGTATTCTACTTTAATGGTGACTCAGGCCCAGATGTCTGAATCTTTGTAAATAACTGTTACACTTATACAAATAAATGCCTATTGAATACTGTGGCAAACCTCAGTGACTTTATTGGAAACAGGAGCAGTCCTGAAGATTTGTTTTTAAAAACAAAATTACAAAACAACAGATATCTTAGAGCCAAATGATTCAAAATGGGTTTTAATATGTTGGGTGGAAAATCTGTTGTATTATCTTTAATTACAATATCTGATAATCATAAAAATGAGAAACTTACTAGAGCCAAATATAATCTAAACAGTCTTTCCCTTGCAGGTCTGTCAGCACATCTCTATCCTATTTTTCAGCATCTGTAGTATATTATAGTTTTTTTTTGTTTTGTTTTTGGTTTTTAAATAACCACACACCATAAACAGCCATTTCCACTTGTACTGAATGAGGCAGGTTTTTTTTCTTGATTATTTTGTCTGTCATGAAAGAGCTAAAAATCACTAAGCCCTAAATTGACCCCTAAAATTCGTTTTCAGTTGTTCTTAGTTGTATATGAATGTTGTGCAGTGAAAAGAGCAAATCTGTTATCATTAATGTTTGTCCACTGGACATAGAAAACTTATGGTAATTATCACTTAACTAAGTTCCCAATGCAACTTAATGACTAATTTAAATTTTGAACACCTTCTGGGTTTGAAGATTTTTTTGTTTTGTTTTGTTTCCTATTAAGAAATACTAAATTTGCAAGTCTTGCAGGTGATTGATATTGCTAGAATTTATACACTTTAATATACTTTTTGTGGATTTTTATTCTTTTCAGTGAATATAGCCACACGCTTTCAACTAAAACCTCTTTTCTTGCAGGTTCCTGTAATAGTGAAAAATGAAAACTGGTTTGACCTTTTTTCAGCAAATGAACACATACTTGGTAGTGAGGTATGTAGTCCATATTAAACACTTCTCTCAGCATTAGTGGTATAAATAGACCATCAATAGGAGAAATTAACTACAGTAAAACCTAGGGATATCAACGCGTAATGGACCTGTGCTTATCAGTTAATCCTATCAGAGGCAGAAAGGGGGGAAAGGAGGCGGCTCCCCATTAGCACTGGTTCTGATAGAGAGCAGCAGCATGGAGTGTGAGGGGGGCTGGTGGGAGCCAGTACATGCAGGAAACAGGTGTTCATGCCAGCTGTCCATGCATATCCGCTTCTGTGGAGCCCAGGGCCGGACCGAGCCATTCCGGCATCCCGGGCAGACAGAATAATTGCGCCCCGGTTTGGGGAAGGGCGCATGCATGGTCCCGTCCCCGTGCCGGCGCGTGGGGGAGGGCGCATCCGCGGCCCTTCCCCTGGGCTGGCGCGTGGGGGAGGGCACGTGGGGAAGGGCGCGTGGAGCTGGCAGTGGCAGGACACACGTGCCCGGCCCAGCCCAGGTACTGCTGCTGGCGTGCAGCCCGGGGCGGGCCAAGCCTGGCCGTGCAGGGCCCCGTGGCCATTAGGGGAAGGGGGCTGCTGGCCGGTGCTGCAGGGGTTAACGCAGCTCCTGCCCCAGGTGGCTGCTGCAGGGTGGCTGCTGGGAGCTGCTGCAGCCTGCGATCTGGGAGCCGGGCGTGCGGTGCCTGATGGCAGCTGTAAGGGGCGCTGTGTGCCCCTTACAGCTGCCATCAGGCGCCCTCCCCCTCCCCCCCCCCCCCATAGGTTGGTGCCCCGGGCAGCTGCCCAGCTAGCCCATTCCTTAATCCGGCCCTGGTGGAGCCACCTGTTCCCACAGAGGCGGGGGAAGGGGGAGAGGCAGGAACTGTTGCTCAGGGTGAGCTGACTTAAAAGCCAGCTCCCCCTGAGCACCAACTCTGTGGAGTAGCTGCCTCTCTCCCCCTCCCTCCCCCACGCTGCTGCCTTCATCAGAGGCAGCAGCATGAGGGGGGGGAGGGCAGGGGAGGCTGCCACAGAGCAGCCTCTGTCTGTAGTGGGACCGGCTCCTACCTGCCATCCTGCACTGCTGCCTCTGTATCAGAAATGGCAGGGGGCTCCCTAGGAGTGGGGCCTGAGTGCATTGACTGCTGGCTCTACATGATTATTCAATAGTCTGCGGGGGTAACCACTAAAATTCGATGCGGTTACATGATTATTGAATTAATCAATATCTAACATCCCTAGTAAATCCTGTGGCATGAGGGAAGTATGACCAGGACTATTGCTGGGAGCAGGGGGAGGCGTAACTGCCTTGGGGTCCAGCAATTCAAAGGGGCCCTTTATATTGCTGCCGAAGCCCCAATGGGGGTGGGGGGACAGTCCAGGCAGTGCTGAGGGTCAGCTACCTTTCACCCAAGGCTCATCCCCTTCTGGGAGTGCAGAGCTGCCTCCCCTCTACCCCGGGGCCTGGCGAATGGGTCGGCCCACTTAGGGGTGACGGACAGTCTCCTATTATATCTGTTTGATTCTAATAATGGGTAACCATTCGTAGAAACGAGACAAATACAGAGACAATGGGAAGCTGATGAGTAAAATGTGGTTCTTTTAAAGTAAGTGTGCAGGCTATGAATAAGATTTGTTAATACTTGCATGAAAAATTAATGTATATTAATTCTAAAAGGAAACTAGTATTTAGAAAAGGAAGTAAAGATCCTTAAATTTAGGGTAAGTTTAAAAGACGTATGAAATCTAAAAGTGGTGAAAAATATTGTATCATTTTAGTGTACAATATTCACCATATAGAAAAGAGGCCAAGAGTGGGAGTTCAGTTAGGTACTGGTTAGTATGAGCCTTCCATGTCGGTGTGTCAGAGAGGCTAGTTATAAATGTAAAGAAAGGATATGCTCCTTAAAGAACAGAGTATGGCAACATGATTATTTTGGAAAATATGTACTATAATTGTTTTAAAAAGAGTGATGTTTTTTACATTTTTATAAAAAATATAAACAACATCCATTACAGGAACAAATATTATTTTTCATATCTTGCACAGGAGGTGGGACAGAGTGGGGATGAAACTCTTAAACTCTTAAAATTATGATTTCAAAATAAATTGTGTCTTTTTTTTTCCTTTGGTTGAGCCGGTCTCTAACTGAGAATAGGGAAGTGGAACTCCAAAACAAAAGCTACTGACTTTAAATGTGGCTAACACAAAGGATTGAAATATTAATGAAAATTGAAATATGTACATATTAAACAACTTACATGTTACATATTTCATGTATCATTGTTACTATGCACATTGATGAAAATCTTTTTAGGGCAAGAAAACTATTTTATAAAAGAGACAAATTTAATATACCTGTTAAACTGCTTATACTGTATTTGAGTAAGATAAACCCACCTTTTTATTTAACTTGCCAAATCATGTAATCGGTTAACCTTTAAATGCAGAACAATAGTCTTATGTCTTGCATAATAAGGAAAACTTCCTTACCACAAAAGGTCACTTATGATCATTAGTGAAGTATATAATCCATTACTCCCTCCTCATCCAGTCAGCATTCAGATTTCCTAAAAGTTCTAGGCTACTTCTCCTGTGATTTGTCAGTTTGTGTAGCTCTCATATGGTGGTGAATCATGACTGGTTAGTGAAGTGTTTATTTTGTATTTTGGTAGAATGTTTGATTACAGAAATGTTCTTTAAAAAATAAAAATGCAGCAAAAAGCCTTCTGGAAATGCACTATAATTAATGCATCCTACTAGGCATGATACGTACAGAGTAAGAATAGTTTCTTGTTTGCTTTCTAATCATTAGACCCCGTTGGTTTCACTTTATAGTTTCCCACCCATACCGTTATTGAAACAACACAATTGTGACATGAGATGTGCTGTTGATGGCAGAGATATTAATTCATGCATATCAGCAGTTGTCATGTTCATGAAGCTTTGTGGATTTGTACATTAAGTGCCATATATTATGCATGACTCTTAAGAATATTTGTGCTGATAAAAATAAATCCTGCAATAAATTAATTTTAATGCACTCTTCCATGAGACTTGCTTTTCAGTTAGCATTTGAAATTGCTTTGCATTTTCTAATATAATTGAACTTTTTATTTGATTTTTTTTTTTCTTAAAATGTGCAATGTAAAAAGTGAAAAACAGCTAACTTTAAAAAATTCTGTGATTTCAGCTAATGAGATGGATAATAAGTGAAATTTGTGCTGTCTGGAGGATCTATAATATGAATGTTTTAACTAACGAGGGTAAAATTAACACACATGAAACACCTACACTCTCTTGGAAGCCATGGGAGCATATTTATGCCTTATGCAAGGCTATTAAGGGACACATGCCCCTGTACAATAGCTATGGAAAATATGTAGTGAAACTTTACTGGATGGTAAGTACTGCTTTCAGTGTTATAAAATGTTATTTGTGTACAATTAATGCTGTTAATATACAGTACTATCTTTAATTATCAGGATAAATATTTCACTTTGTTGAAAACATGTTTTCTAGTTTTAAAATTGGTAAACCATCAACAAGTTGAAAATGTCTTTGTATACTTGTACAGTTTGAGTTTAGATCCTAGATCATTAGTCAGTAATCCCTTAAGAAGCACACTACCTGGAGTATAGTATTGCTTGTTAGAAAATTATCTAGGCACTACTGAAAAGTAAATAATATCTACAGGTTCTGTATACGGTAGAAAAGAAATGTGTAACTAATGTTGCATCTGCTCAAGGGGCTTTTCATATGTATTTTGCTTTCAAACAAACTTTCATTATTCAAACTTCAGGAAGAATTTGAGTGATTTAGCCGTTCACTACTACAAAAAGAGTGGTTAAAATATATTTTTACATTATTTTTAAGGGATCCATTTTGAACAGCACTATTAGCAGTTTGGAGTAGAAACTTGAAATTGACAAAGCCTGATTCAATATGCTTAACTTATGTTGCAGCTGTGCTGGGTAAAATGTTTTAATTTTGCTGAGTTATTGGAGATTTCAAAATTCATGAAACACATGTACTTTTTAAAATCTGAGCGCAGTTCTGAGATCCATAGTGTTAATAAAATTTAAAAAAGCGCTCCTCCCATCATTTAGCATCACAAATGAGTACATGGACAAGCTGAGTGGAAATTCTCATTTAGCACATTTGAAAAAAGTATTTAAATCTGAGACATTGTGCAGATATGTTCTGATCTTGTGGTTTGAATGGTTTAATATTGAAATTGAATGCAAATTTTTCAATAAATTCAGACCAAAATCTCTGGTGTATTAGGAGTAAGTACAAGGTGGTTTTTTGTTATAAAGCTTAATTTATTATCTTTAAATAGCTATTGGACACACTACATTTAAAAGTAATGACTATTTCAGACTTTATTCTGGCTGGATGAAAGTTTAAAATCCCAAAATTGCATATTAGATTTCAATAGCTGTAGCACTAAAATTGAAGATAGTCAAGCAAAAGGTTAATGGAGGGGAAAATAAATGAACCACATTTCAAATGAACCACAGAAATTTTAATTTTCAAAATACTGAGTGTAAAGTTGTCCACGTGGGCAAGGAAGGTAGAGTAAACAATAGGTATGGAAGTCACTACAAGAAATCAAGGCAAAATAAGTGCATTTTTGGGAGAAATTAGATAGAGAATGACAATGCTTGGCCTGGTAGAAGACTGATATCACTTCAGGAGGAAAAGCAAGAACAAACAAAACATGGAAAGTGGGAAAAGGAGGGAAGCAATGGAAACTGAGATGTAGATAGGGCGGAGTTGGGAAGAGCGTTAAAAATGAGACTGGAGCACTTGAACTTTATTTGGAAAGTGACAGGGAGCCAAAAAATGGATTCTGACCATGTCACAGCACAGGAAAGGAAGACTGCATTAGCTGCTGAATGCAGGAAATTCTGTACTAAAGGAGGAGGCTGTGGAATTCTTGAGGGTGAGGTGGGAAAAATTGTGATGTGATGTGATCAGCAGAAGTCGAAAGGAAGAAACAGATTTTAGAAATGGCAAGATCTGGATATTAAGAAAGGAAGAAAATGAATCAGTATCTCCTAGATTCTGAGTTTGATATATGGGTAGGGTGCTGGGGAGAAGAGGTAAGAAAGATTAAAAGATTTAATTTAAGAAAATAGTAGGATATCGATGAGGAGGTGAATAAGACTGAATGAGAGAGAAATCTGGACAAAGGTGGGTTTGAGAGTTATTAAATCAGAGATAATCGGATTTCTTGTTTGTAATGCAGTTGCACCTATCGAGACCCCAGTTGGAGACTTTGTATCCCACTTACTGGGCACGTAATAATGACAATTTCTGTCTGAAAAGGCTGGAAGTATATGTTGTGAGACAGTGAGAGAAGAGGACATCAACTAGATGATGAAAGCCCAAGAAATAGACTGTCAAAAAGTAGCTGGTTGACACTAAGAATGCAGAAGATGGATCAAGAAAATGTGTATGGAGATGAGGGTCATGCATTTGGCAAAGAAGGGTATGTCTACACTTGCACCCTCTTTTGATAGAGGGATGCAAATGAAGCCGGGATTTAAATATCCCACACTTCTTCATTTGCATATTCGCGTTATGGTGCTATTTCGAAATAGCATCATAATGCTAATATACAAATGAAGCATAGGATATTTAAATCCTGGCTTCATTTGCAATTTTGAATGTCTTCATTTGCATCCCTCTATCGAAAGAGGATGCAAGTGTAGACATACCCGAAGAAATTACTAGTGACTCTTGCAAGCAGAATTTTAGTACAGTACTAGAAGATTTACCCAGCGTTGCACGGGTCCTTAGCTCAAATAAGTTTTCTTTTTCTTCATTTAAATCATCGTGCTGGGGATGAGGAGTTCAGTATGCAGGATGCTTTGGGGATAGAGGACAACCCCAGCTGTCTTTCACTGCAGCAGGTTGGGTCTAGGTGAGAAGCACCTGTCCATGGCTGTTGAAGCTGGCAAAGCCAGAGCAGGGGTGCATGTCCCATGGCTGGAGGACAGACAGACACACAGATAAACTCTCTGAATTATATAGTAGAATAGCTCCCTGTTAGCACAGTGGGATTATAGCTGTCCTGGTCCCATCTCTGGCCCCTTGTTGCTCCCCTGTAGTTATTCTACAGTATAACTCCCTCCTACCAGACCCCTCCCCTTTCCATTTTATGAGAAAATCAAATTCAGGCACATCTCATTGTCTTGGCATAATCAAACTCTTACCTTCCTTTAAGTTATGATAAGAGGAAGCTGCATACTAAATTTGGTGGTCCTAGCTCTTATAATTTAGGAGGAGTTCTTGAACAAATGGACAGATAGACGGACAGACACACATTTCTTAAGATAAGATAAGGATTGAGAGAGATCAAGAAGGGAGCGGAAGGAGAGAAAATAAAGGCCTAGTGAATAGACCACTCAATGAGCTTATAGATAAAAGTGAAGGTAGAAATGTGAGGAAGGGGGAAATGGCAAGAGGAAAGAAAAGATGTTCAAGTGAATATTTCACATAGCCTAAAGAAACAACAGTATTACGGAATATGGAGAAAAGAGCTAAAGTGAAGAGAACAATTAGCAATAAATAGAGTGGGGAAGAGGGAGAATAAAGCAGGTTAGGATACAAGAGATACATGGATTCATGCCAAAGAAAAATAGGTCTTTTGTTATAATTGTCAATGCTTTTCTGCTTGAGGACAGGAACAAACTTCCATCTAACAGGTGCTTGTTAAACCCTTCCATTTTCAGTCATTTCTTTATGTTGGTAATATTTCTGGATTGGAAAATGTTATGCTATTAAGCCAGGGGTTCTCAAACTTTGTGATACCGCGACCTCCCGGGGGTTGGGACCCACAGTTTGAGAAATGTGGTATTACCTTTCAACATGGTACACAACCCTGTTTTAATTGTAAAAGCTCCTGACTTCTAAGCTTATTTACATTTTAAAAACTCTCCTTCCTCATCTTCTTAACAAACCTTTTTCTCACTGGCCTCATTGCAGTAGCCCTCCATCCTGCACACATCTGCAGCATGTCTCATTTTATTGGCTGAAGTGCCTGACTATTAGAGCTTGGCATATCATTGAAGTAGCATGTTATGGTATAAGTATCTTTTTGATTCTTGCAAATTCTTCAGCTTATTAGACTACTGTGGGTATGTCTACACTATGTGACAAAGTCAAATTAAGATATGCAACTTCAGCTACGTTAATTGCATAGCCAAAGTCTAAGTACCTCAACTCCTGTCTACGCTGCAGAAAGTTGAAGGAAGAACACTCTCTTCCTTTGACTTCTCTTGCTTCTTGTGAAATGAGGGTTACAGAAGTCAGAGTAAGAAGCCCGTTATGCTGTGTAGATGCGAACTTTGTTACTTCAAAATAACGCTGGTATGTAGACATGACCTGAGTTACCCACACACAAATCTGTCACTCCCGCACTCTGAGAGCACACACCTACCTACTTTTTACCCAGTTCCTAGGGTTCAAGGTATCTCTCCATTAATTTAAATATGCAGTGCTACTGAATTCCTAGTGCTTAGGGCATAACTTCATGCAGACTTGCTTACTTCTGAGTTATGGCTAACAGCGACCTTTGCAGTGGGAAGGGTGACAACAAGGGAACTAGGGAAAATTTTGAGGTGTCTGTAGCCTCTGCAAATGCCCACATACCCCTACTTTTTCTGTATCTCAAAAATAGGCACAATATTATGTTTAGGGAACAGCAGAATGGTGGTACACTACAGACGCCAAAGAAAGCGGGGGGGGACATAAAGAAATTTGTGTGACTATATAATCTTGTGGAGGTGCCAATTACCTTGAATTCAAGACTTTGGTACAGGGTTCTTCAATCTTTTTATCTTTAATATTTGAAAACCACCTCCATTTTCCTTTTGTAATAACCGTATCTCAGACCCCTTACATGTATTCCATAATCCTTTGTACCTTCCACCTCCATGCATAGCCTCCTTACAGACACTACTTTCTGCTCTCTTTCAGGTCAGTATTTTTTCACTGTTGTTCTGTCTTTAGTCCATGTTAGATGCATCTTTTGCCTTGCAGTCCTTATACTAATTCTGTAGCACAGAAAAAAATATACCTTTGCTTACATATCTCTCATAAAGAGATATGTTAGTGTGTGCTTCAGAGTCTAAATGTCTTTACAGAGAGAACTTCAAAACAAAGGAACTGGAATTCTGTGATCAGCAAATCATGCTTCTGGATGAGGATAGCAGTTGGTATGAACCTTAGCATGAGAGAACTGATTTGGATTTATGGTTGAAATGTTTGAGTGAGCCTTGCAGTGTACTTTGTGTTGCTTAGCAACTACATGACTTAGGGCTCTTTCAAAAATCTATACAGATAAAAATAAAAATTCTTCCATAACCCTTGCAAAATCACTAATCTCAGCTCAATATTAACATGTCCACTAAAGCAACTAGTTTATCTAAATTTCATGTACAGAAAAGTAAGACAGAAGAGTTATGTTCTCTTATCCTTCACTCTGTTAAAATATTTAAAGTACCTTCTGATTCTTGGAATGAACACAAATGCAAAAACACCAACAACAAAAGATTAAGGGAGCTTTAAATATTATCACCTATGCATGTTTCCTGCAACATTGTGATTTGGTGAACCTTTTTTAAGTAAGAAAATAAAACCCTATGTCTGTTCATTCTATTTTTAAATACCCCCAACTTTGTTAGTTTTAATATTAGGAAATTCTAATTAGAAAAAGCACACGTTCGGCCATGAGTGAAGTTTTAAAATGGAGTTGAATTAGCTCAGACATACTTTGGTAGATTTTTAGGAATCTTTTGAAAGAGATTTGCTAGTAGGATCAGTATGAACATATAACCTCTCAAAAGGTAATTTTAAAAGAAATATATGCGGAACTAAAATAGGATTAAACAATGAAAGTGAAAGTTAATTCATAACCATAGTTGCTACACTGACACAATTTATCACTATATTAGATTTTATCTTTATGAATTGCCTTGGGTAATAGGTGGTGCATTGCTAAGCTTCCAAAGGAGTAGATGCAGAAACTAATTATAACTCTGAGAATCACAGCAAAGCCCCTCTGCCATGTATATTGGCCAAATGGGACAGTCTTTGACACAAAGGATTAATGGACACAAATCAGATATCAGAACTGGTAATACACAAAAACCTGTAGGAACACATTTTAATCTACTTGGGCACTTATTAATGGATTTAAAAGTAGCCATTCTTTACAAAGGAATTTAAAAAAACAATTATAGCTAAAGAGTGTAGAATGGGCCTTGTTATGCAAGTTTATATATATATATATATATATATATATATATATATATATATATATATATATATATATATATATATATATACACACACACACATTTTATACACCCAAATCTTCTAATTCACCAGCCATGCAAATGGATGGAGAGGGAACAGGGCCCATATGGCTCCTCTCTTTCCCACCTCCAGAACAACCTGGCACATGGTATCAACACCAATCAGTAGCAAATTACTATCCCAACGGAGCAAGGAGAAAACCAAGGCATAAAATTATCAGAGGAGCAGCCGTGTTAGTCTGTAACTATAAAAAAACCAACAAGTAGTCCTGTGGAACCTTAGACAACCTGTGGTCCATGACTACTTGTTGGTTGGTTTTTTGTTTTTTTGTTTTTTGTTTTTTTAATAATTACAGACTAACACGGCTGTCCCTCTGAGAATTTTATGCTTTGGTTTTCTCCTTGCTCCATTAGGATAGTAATAGTTCCATGTGCCAGGTTGTTCTGGAGGTGGGAAAGAGAGAGGCCATGTGGCCTATATCTTCTCTCCATCTACTTGCATGGCTGGTGAATTAGAAGGTTTATGCAGGCAGCCCTCTCCCTGGCACTGACTTGTAATGCTAATAGCCCATTCAAGGGAACCAGGAGTTGGTTTCCACTGCTTGAGTCAGTTGCACGAGAGCAGAGAGCATGATCTTACCCCTTTAATTTTGGGTTTAGGGTATGGTCTGTTGTGTATGCTGGGCCTCTGTAGGGAAAAATAGCATGTAATAAACGACTGTATTGTAACACATCTGCACAGTTAAAGTAGCCTATGCAACTTTAACTGTCATTTCCTGAGTTGTGCGTGTTTTAATCACTCACTTCTATTCTCCCTTCATTGAACTTCCCTTTTTCCTTGCTTCCTCTGCTGGTTCTACTGACTCTTTCAGTACCTCCGGAAAGGTGGAAGCGAGAGTGAAGGGATGACATGGAGGGGAAATCTGTGAGAGAACTGAAGGAAAAGCGAGAGTGGGGAAGAATAAATGACTTTTCTCTAGGCTTGTTTCAGTGAGATATATTGTGTGTCAAGGACTCAGCATATGATTAAACCCTTTCTCTTTGTTCTTGATATACCACATCCAGTTTCTTCAGCAATAATTCTAATAGCCAATGACATTCTGGCACCTCCTCTCCAGGCCCACCTACAGCAGTTCTTGGCCTCAGGGCAGAACAGTCAATGGGTCCCCACTGTTCCTGTGTGGATGTGGTCTGTCTGATATTTGGTCAAGGCTGCACCTGTACTGGCAGGTGCCCGCGAGCTGCCAGCTGTGCAGCTGGGCACACTCTTCTGGCATGGCCTGGATTTCTGTATTCCTGCCCAGTAGGACTGCCAACTGTTTAATTGCACAAATCCAAAGACCCTTGCTCCACCCCTACCTTAAGGCCATGCCCCTGTCTCACCCCTTCTTCTAGGCACCACTCCCTCCCTTGATCCTCCCTCCCTATGTTGTTCGCTCTCCCCCACTCACTCAGTTTCATCAGGGTGGGGCAGGGGGTTGGGGTGTGGGGGGGTGAGCTCTGGGAGGGAGTTTGGGTGTAGGCTCTGGACTAGGTCAGGGGATTGGACTGTAGGAGGAGATGTGGGGGTTGGCACTTACCTCAGGCAGCTCATGAAAGTGACTAGCACATCCCTCTGGCAGAGGCTTCTAGGTAGGGGTGCCAAGAGGTCTTCATGTGTCACTGCCCCCACAGCTCCCACTGACCAGAGTTCCCAGCCAATGGAAGCTGGGGAGTCTATGCTTGGGGTAGGGGCAGTTCATGGAGACCTCCTCATAGGCACATGTGCTGGATGCTTCTAGAACTGGTGGGGAGGGAGGGTGAGCAGACAGCTTGCCTTAGTCATGCTGTGCTGTTGGGGGTGGGGCAGGACATTTTAAATCTTCTGTATGTCCCTGGGCAGTTATCTCCTTCCCTCTCACCCTTTCCTGTTGGTAAGCCTGCTTCACCCTGTGTTGTTGCAGTAGAACTCCTATTCCTATTCTTCTGTTCTGGGTCCCAGTTCTCTACAATCAGAAATTGTACTCCACAGGGAAAGAATTGAAATGTATGGGTGCAAAGTTTAAGTAGGAATTCTGTAGGGTTCTCATATTCATTTTTATAGGAATGCCTCTTAGGATTTAAGAGCTGACATAGAATGTACTCATTCAACATAATGGCAAAACCATTGGCTTGATTTTTCCTCCTGCACATTCAGTCTGTTCATTTCTGCCAATAATATCCTTCTCCCATCTCTACCAAATAAAATTCTGACCCCCCAAAATTACCCTGAACTGCTTCATTTCTGCTCTCTATTTCATAAGGATTTCTGTTTCTGAATTTGAACTCTTATTTTATTCCTTGGGAATGACTTCCCCTCTGTCGCCAGTCCCCCTCGCTCAATGTACATCTTTTAATAATATCTGCTTAGGCTTTTAAAAAGTCTGTTGTCCATGCAGGATAATTACAATACAGATTTGAAGATTTACTATTTTTATTAAAATAAAAAATCAAATAACATGTGAAAGGAAGAACAAGTATGTTACACTGCAGTTATGTTTAATTATGAAAGGTATCCTTAGTATTGCAGTCTTAAGAATTACTTAGAATTAGTGTATCTGTAAGCTAAGGAGAAAAACATTCCTTTTTATTTGCTCATTAGCTTGTACTGCTTGCTTTATGAAACATTTGGTTGAGCTGCTACACGAGAGAGGAAACAAATCTGTGTCATTGTTTGAGGAATTAACCAAAGTTATTGAATGGCAGACCTTTTTCAAAAATGCACTTGAGAAATTTAAAAAAACAAGAATTATGGCCATCAGGAAATATTCTTGCCTTTAGAGATATCTATATATTTATACTTTTTTGATTTTACTTATCATGGTTTAAACTCTTTTTTTTTTTTTTTTTTTTTTTTTAAGATTCTGTCTTCTAAAATCTTAAGAATTGGTAGGAGCACCAATTACATAGCAATGGGCCCCATCAGACTGAATTTACGTTGTACTTATTACATTTAAAAATGTATCAAACTAAAGCATACAGATTATAGCCAATTTAAAAACCATTATGTAAATTCATTTAACAGTATCAACCCTTATTAATATAGTCTCACTAGTGTTTTTTAACAAAAAAATAGGTTTAACTAAGAAACCATTTGTCTTTTCTTGATGTGGTGAACTCGTTTCCATCATTGTAAGTGCAGAGCTTCCTGCAGCTTTTTGGTAAACCAGTGAATTTGAATATCTTGAAAATAGCCTAACAAGCTTTCTTAACTTTTATTAATTTAAGTTCAGAGTGTTTGAGACCCTGCTTCTGGGGCAGGTTCTCTCCTTCATGGAAACATTGCAAGGAACTCTCTCCCCGAGTATGTATGCTGGAGCCCATCAGCGGCTGTCTTTTTTTTTTTTTTTTTTTTTTGACCTGGTCGCTCAAAAGCAAGATATGATCCTTTTTTTGCTGCTGTTCATCACTTGTCTGTCTAGATTTTTATTTTTCTGTTTTGTTGACTGTATATGTTTTGCTGGATCAACTTTCTAATTTCATTTTTATTTGTATACTGCTTATTCTTAATCTCAGCTCTTTTATTTATCATTAATGGGGCTAAAAGGCTGGCCCATGTTACCACACCCTCTGATTAATCAAAGCAGCAACCCAGCATTATACTTTGAGGGTTCAGCAGCTTTTTCGTAGGTCAGATAGCTTTTTAATACCTTAGGGTACGTCTACACTGCAGCGTTAATTCGAGTTATCTTAATTCGAAATAGTTAATTTGAATTAAGCTAATTTGAAATAATGCATCTATACACAAAATCTATTTCGAAATAGCGTTTTGCTATTTGGAAATAGCACGTCCACACGGAGTGGACCCTGAACCGAAGTTAAGGCTGGCCAGAACCAGTGCGGGCAGGGCATCAGGTTAGGTCTTAGCCTGAGGCAGCAGGCCCAAATACTAACTGAGCTCTGTGCTTAAAGGGACCCTACCCTCACCCCGGACAGACAGTTCTCAGGGTTCCCCGCTTGCTTGTCTACCTCGATGAGGGACAGCAAAGCAGTCCTGTCTTGGAGTGCCCTGAGTGCCTCACTGGGACACCACAGCACTCGGCCACATGGAGCCAGAGCTGCCCCTGGGCACGCCGGTGCGTCTCGTGGGGTCGTTGCCATCAGCCCGGCTGCATTTGCTGCAGGCTGCCATCCGGGGGGTCCATCGGGGGGCTGTCAGGATCCAGGAGGCCTTGGGGTAGAGCGTCCACCCCAAGGAGCCCTCAGAGCCTCCCTGGTCCTCCCCCCCCGGGAGCTCGTGCCCCATTCCTCCCTCACGTCCTTCCACTTACCCCATCCTAGCCCCCTGTCAGCCGATGGTCAGGGCAGTGAGTGGTGTGTGTGTGTGTATTATACACCCGAGACTTCAACTGCCAGGACCGGGGTCCCTTAGCAGTGGGCAACCTGGAGGAGGTTGACGGGCGCCCCAATAAGTTTACAGGAGAGCTTATAACACCTCAGATTTTAGCTGCTAGAATCCAGAAATCCTTCGCAGCGGGCAGCCTGGGGAGGCTGAGAGGTGCCCCAATGGATCTGTCACCTGGGAGTGACACAAATCCAAACGCCCAAGCTCTCCCTATACCTGTCCCTTATGACCGGCTGGAGTTCTTTAAATTGTGCTTGGTTCTGTTACAGCAACTGAAGGAGTCAGGTTAAAGCTTAAACAGTTACTATTTTATTGTTACAGGGTAAACTTAGCTGTTAAATGCTACTGCTGTGTTACAGATAACACAGCCACTACAAAAGGACAGGACAGAAATTACACTTAAAACAAAAGTCACTTACAGGTACCATGAAACCCTTTTGGTTCTCTGAGCTCTTATTAAATGCATGCAAAATAGACACATAGCAGGTATATATTCTCACCCTCATGCTCCAGACTTGGCGTGGCCAGCGCCTTTCTCTCAATCCTCGGGAAGAAGTAGGGCGAGGTTGGGCGCCCCACAGACCTCGGAGACAATCAATACCTGCCAGCAGGTATAGATGATTGGAGCTCAAATGGGGTGGGCTACTAAACCCCTCTTTATACCCCTTGGGTCACGTAGGCTTCTTCCTGGTCTCAAGTGGCCAATTAGGAAAAATGGCTTTGAATGCCAAGTTTCCACGAAGGGTGCAAAGCATAATTCACACCTGGGAAAATGCAGACAATGGGCACTTCTAGTATGTGATGGGCGAAGATTCCTCTCCTGGGACAGTGCAGGCGTGTCAATTACTGGTACTAGCCATCAGGGCGACGGAGGCCCCGGGTCGTCCAGCCAGCCCATTTACTGTCTGGTTTCTGTTTATGGTAGAGTCAGGGACAGGCAGCACACTCATGCTTCCCAGGGCATCAAAGGCTGACTGCCTTTCTCTTGCTCTTGGGGAACAAGATGGGGTTCATGTCTGGCTACATTCCACCCCTTGACACGCCTCACTATGTCACAGAACGCAAGATGGCGGTGATGCCAGCACCTTTGCCCTCCTTGGAGGAAGCTAAAATCGCCCTCTCGGCAGGGTCTGATCAGATAATTTTGGATCAAGGGATTGATTAGGATCACTTCCCAATGCCATATACTGGATTTGTGCAGAGGAGGTAGCAGTGTACACAAAACGCCTAACAATACATAGAAGCATGCAGCAAGCAATTACAACAAGTAAAATGGTCAATATAGTATTTACAATAGAGTGAAGGAATGGAGTTAACGAAAGTCCTAGGTGTTGGGCTAGCCAATCTAGCCATGAGGCTTTTTCATTCTCAGTTACAGCGTGTATTACAGCAAATGCATCTTGTTCAATTTGTAAGCAGCAAGATTGGTTAATTATCGCACATACTCCCCCCAGAGTTATTTAGAGGACTGTAGTAGTCGCTGTCATCGAACCATACCGGTCCCCATCGGAAGATGTCACTCTTGTTTCACCAGTCATTTGGGCTGAGAGGGACAAACTCGATTTCCAGTCCAGTAGAGGAGTCAAGTAAGGTGTTCTGGTACAGCAGTAGCAGTTGGGATGAGGAAGAAGACCATGGCGAGTTGGAGTACCATGTCTCATTTCAATAGTCTGTAACTAACAACAGTGGTTGCAAGCGCTACAACAACAAGCGGTATATATATACAAAAAGTTCATGGTGGTTTCCCAGATCCACACCAGCATTGGGAGGGATCCATCCCACTGGAGCACTGTTCAGGCTATTGCCTCAGTTTCCTGTAATAAAACATAAGGTTTGCCGGTCTTGGATACAATCCAAGCCTCAGTAATGGTTATTGGTGTTAGCCCAGCGTCTGCAGTGGTCCAGACTCCTTTCCCTTGTAGGAGTGCAGTATGTGGGTTTGTGTCCCCAAACTGGGGTGTTGGGACAAGGGCTATTAAGCTGTTTAGTCCCATGATCGTAGACAACCCTGTTGTCCATCGGGTTGGGTAAGCAAAACCACTTCCTGAAACAATTTCTACTCCAGTTAAAACATACTCCCACCCTTGCTTACTGGGTGGTGGACCAATATAATCTACTTGCCAGGTTGCCCATAGTATTTTTTTTTTTAATCTCTTAGCCTGGCAAACAGTTGCCCTTCTGTTATATGTTTCTTTGAGTTCAGCACATAGGGAGCAAGCTTGTACCAGATCTCTGGCTTGTTTGTGGGTGATAGGCCACCCCCTGGCATGTGCCTGCCGCACCAGCTCATTGCTTCCTGTGTGTCCCAAGGTTTCATGTAGCCAAATGTACAGGCGTTCCCAATCCACCTGGGCAGCAGAAATTTGTACTGCTGCATCTGCTAGGTTATTTAGCTGTGCAGTCAGGGTGTTGTTCCTTTGGTGAGCTGACACATGACTTATGCTTAAGGCATGTTGGGTTGCATGCTGGTATATCCATTTCCAGTATTCCAATCTCTAGACAGGCTTTCCCCCTATTTTCCAGTTATTCTTCTTCCAGTTAGTTATCCACTGGGTGGCTCCAGCCCATATAGCATAGGAGTTAGTGTAAATGGTACTGGCACCTGCCTCACAAGCTAGTTTGATTGCTGCC
Source organism: Rafetus swinhoei (assembly GCA_019425775.1). NCBI lineage: Eukaryota > Metazoa > Chordata > Testudines > Trionychidae > Rafetus > Rafetus swinhoei. The sequence goes on from CM033440.1 coordinate 106,160,661, forward strand.
AGCTCTGCAAGCTGAGCTGTTCCTTCTATGTTTGTGGTCAGGGGTGCAGAGGATGTGTCTGCTGAGACAGCAGCAGCCTTCCTGTCCACTTTCCTTTGAAATAGCCAGGCAGCCTGTATTCACATATAATGTTGAATTTAAAAGCAAGCCAAAAGTGTTATCAACTCAGCCTTGAAAAGAGACAGTTAAGTTTCAAAGCTTGAATTTCTAAACTAATCATTTGGTTTCTAGAAAGTTAAATTTAACCTTAAGAGTGGAATGCCCAACAGAAGCACTAACCAATTTGTGCCTTGTCTGTTTGCAATTTTAAGCAAGAGGACATTATCCAAAACAAAATAAAACTAGTTCATTTGAAACCCACAAAATAGAGTTACAATATATAGAGCTCATTCTTTTATGCAGTTGACCAATTAAGTTTCAGTAGAATCCCTAATTTTCCTTTGCAGATTTAACAAAGGTGTCCATAGACAAAATGTTTACATTTGATTGTTTCTTTGCCTAGATGGTTTGCACAGTGCTTAAGGAAGAGGCTGCAAAGAAACAAGGTGTCATTTTTAAAACAAGATTTCCTTCACATATTACAACCATCGCTTAATTCCTTCCACACTCCCACGGAGTCCACCTTTATCTTCACATTCCTCAAATCACTTGCTTTGTCCTTTCAAAGAAAATGTTTCTCTACTTTCCTTATTCCTTCAACTATGCCCATAGGGCTCCAAACTTTTGCCTTCCCTTTTCACATGCTTTTTCCTTCTTATGGTCCATCCTAATTCCTGCTAAATGACTTTTCCCAATGACACAGGTTTGTCTACTATGCATTTGGTAAGGAGGGTGAGCTTGTTCACTAAGCTTCATACCTCCTGGTCCTTTTCTCAAGCATATTCCTGAGGGAAGAAAAAAAAATAAATCTGAGAGTTGCTTTAACTCTCAGCACCCATCCTTAAAGGAATCTAGCTCATCTGGGTACTGAGGGACATGCGTTTCTACCTCTCCACTTCTGCAGCAGAGGCTTTTACATTTTTGCAGTTTCATATTTGCATTCTTATATTCAGTCAATTTGAAGAACACCTCATTACAGGTTTTCCATAGAAGTCAAGCTGCAGCTGTTTCCCTCTCCATTGGAGCCAAGGGTTTACATATCCACAAGTAGTTAGCCAATTTGTCTTCTAGGTCTGAAATTGTATGGACAAGCAGCTAACACTTGATCAGACCAAGGGCTGTGCCCGAACCTTTGCAAGATTTTGTTCAAAAGGGGTAACACCTTTTACAAACGCCAATTTCTCAGTCTTCTCTGGGAGCCTTCTTAAAAGACTGCTTACATTTAAACATACCCAACCTCCTATTGGGACTAAAGCAATACCAATACCTCCTTTTTTTTTTTTCTTTTGGAGGGCTACAATTTGAACTTTCTGATCTCAGGTAGTTTGCTGATCAAACTTAGCTATTACCTGCAAAGCTTCTTTGTGCTGCCAGCTAGGCATTTGCAACACAAAGGAAATTACAACCTGTTGTGGCTCCTGGAGCCTCCACAGCATTTTAATTTGTTTGCAGTTTTACCCCTTCTACAGTATACATGGCATGTCACAGGAAAATGTGCAATCTTTGTTTACAACACTACTTAGCCACATTAAACTTTGCATAGGGTGTAACTCTTTCTTTATGCTTACAGTTTTCCTGTACCTTCATTAAACAACTTGGACTGAAATGGTCTTACTGAAAATAAACCAAACCAATTTGTTTTAAACCTACAAACAAGATTACTGGACCTTGAGAACCTCATTTATTTACACTATATAGATGTATATTTACACACAGATACACATACATTCTCTCTGAACCTTTCTTACACTATTTCTACGTAGCTGTACAACAATTACATTCCTTTTATTCATTGGGGTAGTTAAGTTCCAATAGAACCCCTCCCTTTATAGTTCTTTTAGCAGTATCTATAATCAAATGTACGGATTTGAGTCAAATTTGCCTGGATTATTTACAGACATTCCTTTGGAGAAAGGGCCCATTTTTCCTTCAGAATGGCTGCAAAGAAACCACAATTTTCTATCTACACCATTTTAGCATTTGCACAACTGCTCAATTCTCTCCATTCTCTGTAGAGTTAAATTCTCTGTGGGTTTTTCTTTCTTAAAACACTTTCTTATCTCTAAAAATAAAAAAAAACTGGCCTTGTTTCAGATATTACTCTTGTAAGTATTGTTTTTAAGGATTTAGATTTCCAGTACATGTTCCTACTGCCTTTTTCTCAGTTCTACCACAAGGCCTTCAATCTATCTGTTGCCTGCCTGCTTGTCTGGGCCTGATCGTGTTTTCCTTGCTAAACGGAAAGTGGCTCCTTTCCACAGACTCGGGCTTTGTCCTATTCTTTAGCTTGCAGGCAGTTCTATACTTACAGAACTGCACCCACAACTCCTCAGGATTTCCCCAATCCTTTTCTAACATTTCTCTATCCCATTTTGGGTTGCCCCAACCTTCCTGGGCAAAATTCTTTTCTACTTTACTGAAATCAGTATTTACCATGACTAGCTTCATGTTGCTGTATTTAAACCTATAACACAATCCTGCCGACTACGCCAATTCTGTCAGCCGATGGTCAGGGCAGTGAGTGTGTGTGTGTGTATTATACACACTGAGACTTTAACTGCCAGGACCGGGTCCCTTAGCAGTGGGCAACCTGGAGGAGGTTGACGGGCGCTTCCAATAAGTTTACAGGGGAAAAGCTTATACACTGAGACTTCAACTGCCAGGACCGGGTCCTTAGCAGTGGGCAACCTGGAGAAGAGGTTGACGGGCGCCTAACAAGTTTCGCACAGGAGAGCTTATAACACCTCAGATTTTAGCTGCTAGAATCCAGAAATCCCTTCGCAGCGGGCAGCCTGGGGAGGCTGAGAGGTGCCCCAATGGATCTGTCACCTGGGAGTGACACAAATCCAAACGCCCAAGCTCTCCCTATACCTGTCCCTTATGACCGGCTGGAGTTCTTTAAATTGTGCTTGGTTCTGTTACAGCAACTGAAGGAGTCAGGTTAAAGCTTAAACAGTTACTATTTTATTGTTACAGGGTAAACTTAGCTGTTAAATGCTACTGCTGTGTTACAGATAACACAGCCACTACAAAAGGACAGGACAGAAATTACACTTAAAACAAAAGTCACTTACAGGTACCATGAAACCCTTTTGGTTCTCTGAGCTCTTATTAAATGCATACAAAATAGACACATAGCAGGTATATATTCTCACCCCTGCGTTCCAGACTCGGCGTGGCCAGCGTCTTTCTCTCAATCCCTCGGGAAGAAGTAGGGCGAGGTTGGGCGTCCCACAGACCTCGGGAGACAATCAATACCTGCCAGCAGGTATAGATGATTAGACTCAAATGGGGTGGGCTACTAAACCCCTCTTTATACCCCTTGGGTCACGTAGGCTTCTTCCTGGTCTCAAGTGGCCAATTAGGAAAAATGGCTTTGAATGCCAAGTTTCCACGAAGGGTGCAAAGCATAATTCACACCTGGGAAAATGCAGACAATGGGCACTTCTAGTATGTGATGGGCGAAGATTCCTCTCCTGGGACAGTGCAGGCGTGTCAATTACTGGTACTAGCCATCAGGGCGACGGGAGGCCCGGTCGTCAGCTAGCCCATTTACTGTCTGGTTTCTGTTTATGGTAGAGTCAGGGACAGGCAGCACACCTGCGTTCCCAGGGCATCAAAGGCTGACTGCCTTTCTCTTGCTCTTGGGGGGGGGGGAAACAAGATGGGGTTCATGTCTGGCTACACCCCCCTTCCTGATGTCAAATAAAAGATACGTATGTTCAAAAATAGAAACTGGGTTTATTGAACAAAACTTGGGGGGGGGGGGGGGAATGAACCTCTGGGGAGACCAGGGAAGGGTGGTGGGAGAGAGGAGGGGAAAACTTGGAGGAGGGAGCTGGAAGGGGGAAGCAATGGGAAGAAGGGGGAAGGGAAGCTTAGCGCTCAGGGGTGGGGGTCTCGCCGGGCCAACCGTCACCCAGCACTGCAGGTGAGGGGGCCTTGGTGTCCCCAGGAGGATGGGGAGGAGGGTGTGGAGGTTGTGGAGGATGAGGCAGGAGGGGGAGCAGGAGTGGGAGGAGGAACAGAAGCTGGGGGGCAGCAGGCGCTGGGGCGGCACGAGGCAGCACGCTCTGCACCAGGGCCTGCAGGTGTTTGCAGGTGGCACGGCCCTGGGCAAGCTGCTCCCACCGGAGCTGCAGGTCCTTCTGCATCCAGTCCCAGATGGTGCGGTGCAGGGCCCCCAGGTGCTGGTCCCAGTACCCCTGCCGCGTGGTGGTGGTCCTGATGAGCCCGTGGGTGCGGGAGGCTGTCCCGGGCGCGGTGGTGCGCACCACCGTTTTCGCTTAGCATGAACATTTTCTGAAATGTATCTACCATGTTAAATGAGGAATCACTGTAATTGCTGTTTCAGTTTGAGACAATTGAGTGTTTAAAAATGAGATGTGCCTTATTTTTAGTAGTTCTGATTACAAAAACATGAAGGCTGTGTCTACACTGGCGCGATCTTGCGCCAAAGTGGCCGCTCTTGCGCAAAAACTTGTTGCCTTTCTACACTGGCCGTGTGTTCTTGAACAAGTAAACTGACGTTCTACTGTATAAAATCAGGGCTTCTTGCGCAAGAACTCTGACGCTCCTGCTCAGGAATAAGCCCTTTTGCATAACTGTTCTTGTGCAAGAGGCCAGTGTAGACAGGCAACATGAATTTCTTGCGCAAGAAAGCCCTATGGTTAAAATGGCCATCAGAGCTTTCTTGCTCAAGAGAGCGTCTACACTGGCATGGGTGCTTTTGCACAAAAGCACATCTCTTGCGCAAAAGCACATGCCAGTGTAAACGCTCTCTTCTGGAAGAGTTTTTTGCAGAAGAACTCTTCCGCAAAAAAGTTCTTGCGCAAGAAGCTGCCACTGTAGACGTAGCCAAAGGCTTTAAATGTTCATTCGTAACACTAAATTAAAACTGAGGTCTTGTAAATAATTCAGATACTATAGTGAGTGCATTATAATAGAACTTCACTAATAGGTCAATAGAACCATCATTTCTCTCTCTATACCATACATGATTTAGGCCTTAGCCTGTATACTTTAGCTTTAGGCATATCAGTGGTCCCATTTTAAGACAATGGGATTATTCATATGCATAAAGTCAAGCATGAGCCTAAGTATTTGCAGGATGAGGCTTTAAAGAAGCATGTGGAATTTGTTTCCAAGGACTCTGTAATAGCAATTGAAAATGTCATATATTTTTAGGACTGCACATAAATTTGCTAACTGAAATAAAATAGTTAAACAGAAAAGGGTAATAATATGGATGATCTGAAAACAGATTCCATGAATATCTCATGTATTCTGAACTATTCTTTTTACATATTGCAGAATACCCACAATATTTCAGAATCGATGGTGTGTGTTAAATGTACATATGATATGTATATATTTTAACATATTTAAAATTCTTGCCTGCTTTTTGCATGTTTTGCAGGTGGTATACAGTGTTCCAAATTAATAGGTTAAGATTTAATGTGGCATTATAGTAGAGATTTGTGTAGATAACAGAACTGGAAATAATCTGTAACAAAGAATTTCAGTATTTGGAATGCTGAGTGTACTTGCTAAAGTTTCAAATTGCAATCTGTGTTACAGCTACAATAGGAGTGGCTTCTGGGAGAACACTATGCTGACTCTGTTTCTTATTTCCATCGCACAGTCTTAATGTTTCTTTTCTTTCTCATTCATAGGGATGCTGGCGAAAGATCACTGTGGATGATACTATGCCTTTCAATGAAGAGAATAATTTGTTGCTCCCAGCTACAACCTGTCAATCTGAACTTTGGCCACTGTTGCTGGCGAAAGCAATCATTAAGCTGGTGAACACTGAGTATGTTTAGTGAAAACTCTTATCAGTTTGTTCTATAAAATCAGATAGAATGAATAAGCAACAAAATCCTAATATAAGGGCAAATGTTTGTAATGGTAAATGTATGCTTTTTGAGCTCCAGTGTGGAAGCTGATACAGTAAATTTGCCTAGTAAATTTTCCTGGGATCTGTAGCCGATAGCTATGTGTGTGTGTCTATACGCTGTCAAAGCTTCATAAGAAGATTCCTTTGATTCATTTCCTTAAGTGCCTTTTCTGCCTGACATTACTGTGTGTGTTGTAAAAATCCCCCAAAACCTTCATATGCAGAGCAGAAATGTTATACACATTTTAATCACTTTGGAAGAATGGAGATATTTAGATGATCAAACCAAGGTAACTTACATGCAATATTGTCCTAATGCTTTCTGCTTGAATATCATGTCTTACATCAGTGACACTAAGCTAAGTAATGTTTAACCAATCAACATGGGCAAGTAGAGGTGAAAATAAAATGACTGGGCTGGTGTGGTTAACGATAGTAATCTGCAGGGCGATATCATATATTTGGTTCTGTTCAGTCTGTAGCTTGCTTCCCAGGCCAGTAAAGATTTGAAGTGTTCTGGATGCAGCATACTCAGCCCCTTGGGCAGGAACAGTGCAACTAGGGTTTCCTGGGAAAGGGAAAAGGAGTTCCTCCAGCCAGTTAGGGGTAATAATGATACACAATGAAGGGATTATTTTTAAAGAAGAACGGAGTCACAGTGTAGAACAGGTTATAATTTGGAGACACTAAGGAGGGAAAGCTTAAGGCTATCTTTATTCTACAGTTTTGTCAAGAAAAGAAATCTTTTGTCGACAAAACAGTGATAGCATACACAGTGCAGTGCTATTCCAGCCGATTTAATTCTGCTACATCCATATAATAAAATAACCTGGAGGAAAGGTGTAGAGATTTTTTTTCCAACAAAGTTAAAGTTAGGATAGACACTGTTGCCCAAATTACCCATTATGACTGTTCTTGTCACCACTTTGAAGTTTGGTGCCCTGCAGCCAGGTACGCAGTCCTGTACCTCTCCTCCTTTAAAACCCAAATAATTTTTTAAATGCCTCTTCCTGTTTTGCTTTGGGCAGTCAGCTCAAAGAGCATCTTCCCAGTTGAGCATGGTGGCTCACTGCAGCAAATGTGCTTCTGCGTGGAGTACACCTGAGTTGTTGGATCTGCTGGATGTGTGGAGAGAGGAGGCTGTGCAGTCACAGCTCCGTTCCAGCCGTAGAAACTTTGATACTTACGGGCAGATTGTTTATGGCATAGAGTTGAAGGGGTATGAGAAGAATACTCACCAGTGCTGTGCCAAGATCAGGAACCCTAGACAGGCATGCTAGAAGGCCAGGGAAACCAATTGTCAAAGATGTGCTGCTTCTACAAGGGATTGCACACTATCCTCTGCATTGACCCCCAACTCCACTGCCATAATCCTTGTGGATACTTTTAAGGGGAGCTGGAGGCAGTAGCCAGTGGAGTGAACCCTGAGGACAAAGTGGTAGACAAGAAAGTGTAGGAGGATGGTGGACAGGTGCCAGGGTCATTCAGTGTTGTGGTGATCTAGGACCCAGTTTGATAGCAGTCTGGAGTTTCTAGCTTCTACTCAGAGATCACCACTAACTACTTCACTGTGAGGGCACTTTCATTTTCATGTCATTGTGCTGGAAGTCAGGTAAGCTCAGAACACAGCTCCCGGAAGATGGCTTTATGTATCCAAAAGTTCTTTCCTCGCTGCCATCCCCTACCTCCGTCACTTTGCAATACCACCACTCAGTGCTGGTTTCCCAAGCCCAGCACTAACTCTCCAACATGTGCAATTGCTCTGTGAATGCCAACATCAGTCTTGAATTCTTTCTTTCCATGGCACACAGCAGGGCAGATGCTGCTGTGCCATTATCAGATAGCAGCTTATGAAATACTGTAAGATCAACGGGATTGGGTTCATATTGCTAATCATTAGTGCAGAATCCATGCTTCTAGATTGCAATGGACGACACACAATTTACAGGGGCTGTTCAAAAGCAGTGCAAAATGTATTAGGAAACCCATGGAATGATGGGATGAAGAAAACTGCATGATGGGATGCTGAGCCTACTCCCATGGTGCACTGCGATCTCTTCCAGAGCACCCAGTAGCAGATGCGAGTTGCATAGTGGGATAGCTACCATAAGAACGGCCGTACTGGGTCAGACCAAAGGTCCATCTAGCCCAGTATCCTGTCTGCCGACAGTGGCCAGAATGAGGTGCCCCAGAGAGGGTGGACCGAAGACAATGATCAAGCGATTTGTCTCCTGCCATCCCTCTCCAGCCTCTGACAAACAGAGGCCAAGGACACCATTTTATCCCCTGGCTAATAGCCTTTTATGGACCTAACCTCCATGAAACTATCTAGCTTCTCTTTAAACTCTATTATAGTCCTAGCCTTCACAGCCTCCTCTGGCAAGGAGTTCCACAGGTTGACTACACGCTGTGTGAAGAAGAACTTTCTTTTATTAGTTTTAAACCTGCTACCCATTAATTTCATTTGGTGTCCTCTAGTTCTTCTATTTAGGAACTAATAAATAACTTTTCTTTATCGGCCCTCTCCACACCGCTCATGATTTTATACACCTCTATCATATCCCCTCAGTCTCCTCTTTTCTAAACTGAAAAGTCCCAGTCGCTTTAACCTCTCCTCATATGGGACCCGTTCCAAACCCCTAATCATTTTAGTTGCCCTTTTCTAACCCTTTCCAAGGCCAAAATATCTTTTTGAGGTGAGAGACCACATCTGTACACAGTATTCAAGATGTGGGCGTACCATAGTTTTATACAGGGCAGTAAGATATTCTGGGTCTTATTTTCTATCCTTTCTTAATAATTCCTAGCATCCTATTTGCCTTTTTGACCGTCGCTGCACACTGTGTGGAAGTTTTCAGAGAACTGTCACGATAACTCCAAGATCTTTCCTGATTTGTCGTAGCCAAATTAGCCCCCATCATACTATGTATAGTTGGGGTTATTTTTCCCGATGTGCATTACTTTACACTTAACCACATTAAATTTCATTTGCCATTTTGTTGCCCAATCACTCAGTTTGGTGAGATCTTCTTGGAGTCCCTCACAGTCTGCTTCTGTCTTGACTATCCTAAACAGTTTGGTATCATCTGCAAACTTTACCACCTCACTGCTTACCCCTTTCTTCAGATCATTTATGAATAAGTTGAACGGGATTGGTCCTAGGACTGACCCTTGGGGGACACCACTAGTAAATTTTCGGAATGGAGAGGGGTAACCATTTATTCCTACCCTTTGTTTCCTGTCTTTTAACCAGTTCTCAATCCAAGAAAGGACCTTCCCTCTTATCCCATGGCCATGTAATTTACACAAGAGCCTTTGGTGAGGGACCTTGTCAAAGGCTTTCTGAAAATCTAAGTATACTATATCTACTGGATCCCCCTTGTCCGCACGTTTGTTAACCCCTTCAAAGAACTCTAATAGATTAATAAGACAGGATTTCCCTTTACAGAAACCATGTTGACTTTTGTCCAACAAATTATGTTCTTCTACATGCTTCACAATTTTATTCTTTACTATTGTTTTGACTAATTTGCCCGGTACTGAAGTTAGACTTACCGGTCTGTAATCGCCCGGATCGCCTCTAGAGCCCTTTTTAAATATTGGTGTCACGTTGGCTACCTTCCAGTCATTAGGTATGGAAGCCGATTTAAGGGATAGGTTACAAACCACAGATAATAGTTCAGCAATTTCCCATTTGAGTTCTTTTAGAACCCTTGGATGAATGCCCATAGATGAAATGCTCTGTTTGTTAATGCAAGAGCACCAACAATGGATATGCTATGCCATCACAAGGAGCATTGTGTGGATGTGCACCAGCAATTTAATTACAGCAGTGGAAGATTGTCGGCATAATTTAAGTTGACTTAACTTTGTATTGTACACATCGTCTATTGCTAAAACAGAGAAGAAAAAATAGCATCAAGGATGGATTATCATTGGTAGCAATATAAACAAATATATATGTTCATTTTTAAAGGGGAGATTATATTTAGCAATAAGTTAAAATTCTACTCTGAGGAGTATACTTTATTAGGTCAATTTTATTTAAAACATGACCTTTAAAATAAAGATTAGGACTTTTGATTAGGAAAAGGAAAGAAAAATAGTGGAGCTGGAGACTTGATTCTGAAGAGGCAAAGTTTAAAATGAAGTCTTTATTTCTGTTGCAGTCTGGTGGGTGTATTTTGTAGTATTTGACAGAAAGGGTCACATCCTACGTATTTCAGACAAGGTTTGGCAGTCACTTAAGTTATCAGGTGAGAGAGGTTTTCATAGTTCGTGAATGATAACTCATGCCTTTCCCTTTAATGTTCAACTTTTGAAACAATTACCAGTATTCACTCTTATTGAAGATTGATATATATCAAATCTTTACAAAAATAAACATCATAGAGACAACTAATTATCAAAACATATAGAAGATATTTTTGCTAATATTTATCAAAAAGTGTAATTTAGGGATACTTGGCATAAAAAATAAAACCTACAAAAGAGGCAGTATAGAAAAACAGAGCATTACAAGTATTATTGATAATTAGGGCTTATTCATGATTTTGTCACATGCACTAAGCATTGTGGTATAGCACTGCTCCAGGACCAACCTGGGAAGCAGCTGTGACTCAGTCAAAGCTTGCCTCCCAAGTTCCTCCTTCTCCAAGGCAGTGGTAGGATGTGCCTCGAACCAGAAACTGCTCTCAGCAAGCAATGATGTGTCAAGAATTTCAGCATTTGAATAATGTTTTTTACCTATATCCAAATGAGTTATGTTTTCTAGTATACTGCAACATTAGTTATCAGAGTTTTAAAAAAATCTAGACTGAAGTGTTCAAAAGCTTATTAGTGACTTAGAAGCCCAAGTTCTATTTTCAAAAGTGCCTTTAGGCTTATGAATAACTTGGGGGTATTTTTAAACATTTTACCTGTGGAATAATAAAATATAAGATTAGTGGAAATATGACTGAGGTCTGAGAATCCAGCAAAAAGTTGTATATGTGAAAGTTGTTAATTCTGGGTGGCAATTATAAATCGGTAGAGAGATCCGATAAACTGGAATTTTATTTGTAACAGACTTCAGATGACCTTTTGTTTCCAGTTTTCTTTCATTTTCAAGTTACTGTTGGATGACATTGCAAAAACAAGTCTTAATTGTAGTAAAAGATTTGTTTAAAAGGGTGCATTATACCGGTCAATAAATTTAAAGAAGAATAAGCTGCAACTGATGTATCTGAAAATGTATTCAGGAACAACCAGAACTGCTGTGTGTGTGGATAGCTTGTTTTACAGTAATTTGCTATTCTCTATATGCCTGATCTAATCTCTGTTGAAGTTATTATTGAGTATTGACTTTCATGGGGAGTTGTATCTGGCTCTACTTAACTATAAATATCTTAATATATATTATATATGAATTTCTTGCAGTATACATGAAGCTGGAAAACGAGAGTTGGAGGAATTCACAGTTCTCCATGCACTTACCGGATGGATACCTGAAGTTATTCCTCTCCAGTGAGTTCTCCTGTTAAACAACTTTAAATACTATTTTTCAGAAAGCCTAGATGACCTGAGATGTGGACCTAAAATCAATTTGTGACAGTTCAGGTTTTAACTCTAGTAACTGGAGAGATGTATGTTGAAAGCTAAGAAGCTTGCAGTCGTTGAAAAATTTTGCAATGTTTTCTGACACTTGTGAAGCTGTTACTAATGTTAGAGCTGCTGATGTTTATTTTTTACATATTTACACTGTTTAACTGATATTGAACCCAGCAACGAACCCAGTTCCGTTTGCACTAGGTATGTCTAGTTTTATAATGATATATGGCTTTAAAATGGATAGCAAAGATTATTTTGATATATAATATTGTAACTTTGTATAAGAATTTACTGTAGAAAATACAGGCATGTCTATGTGAAAGTAGGAACAGAAGTTGAGTTCAATAGATTGCTCTTTTCATATTTCTAAACGTATGCACTTTTATTTCAAGCCAGTCACACTAAACTTGATTTAATAACACTTGCTTGCATTCTCCCAGCCCCCTCTTCTCAATAGCTCATATTCAAGTCCATTCTGAATAATCAGTGCAACAGGGAACTAGTCTAATATCCTCCTTTTCTGAGTGGTTGATTGGAATATAAGGTATAGAAGGCTTTCTTTGTAAAAGAAAAAGTACTTTTGCAACATGTGCCTTTTTGGTAAATGTATTTTAAAAGAAACAGTTAAACATTAAATGGACTAATATTCTAATATGAAATAGTACATAATGGGTCACAATTTCAGTCTGTTTTACTTAGGGCTCCAACTTGTGCAATTTAGGTTACTTAGATGTCTAAGCCTCTGAACATGCCTACAGATTAGGAATTTAGACTAGGGATGTTAGATATTGGGTAATTGAATGGTCGAGTAACAGCATGAATTCCTATCTTTAGTCCTGAGGGGCAGGGCCGGCAGCCAGTGCCCTCCGGCCCCACTCCCCAAGAGCCCCCTGCTACCTCACACTGTTGCCTCTCTATCACAGCAGCACGGGGTGGCAGGTGGGAGCTGGTATGCAAGGGGAATGAGTTTAAAAACCAATTCCCCATGCAGACCGGCTGCCTGCTACCTCCTGCTGCTGCCTCTGATATAGAGACAGTAATGCAGGGTGGCAACAGGGGAGGCTGCTATGAAGTAGCCTCTGTCCATGGCAGCCAGGTTGACCATGGACAGAGGCTGGTCTCTGGCAGCATCCCCTGTCCATGATGGGCCCCAAGCTTGCCACGGACAGAGGCTGCTCCATGGGATGACAGATGCAGTGGGTGTGGGAACAGGCGGTACCACTGAGCTGGTTCTGGGGGGAACCGGCTGGCCCCTGCACTGGCTCCTGCTTTGCCTCACTTGCTGTCTCTGATACAGAGGCAGCAATGGGGGGATGCTAGTAGTGAACAAGATTGACCAATAAGCCTAGACTTATTGGTTAATCGTATAGTCGACTACTCATTTACATCCCTAATTTAAACATCCAGATGACCTAAATTACAGGGGCCATATTGTATCCATAATTTACTACTGCAACAATGAAAGCCAGTGTCTACAGATCTAGCTCTAAATATTAATTTTTGGTTTTTTGTTTTGCGAATAGGAAAAAAGCAAGTATTGCACTGTTGCTGAGTGCAGTAACACAGACCTGGCTACCTCTTGTTGCCCAATCAGCTATTGAAGGATATGGCTTTCATTTTTTTCATAGTTATTGTGGGATCTGTTCGTGTTCTCCCCTCCCCCCCCCCACACACACACACAGCCATTGATCAAATTTTATTTTATTTCTGGCTGTAAATATCCTCTGTAGGGAACCAGCACAACAGTGGGCATCATAACAAGGAGGGGAGAAGCTGTTGGAGCTGGTTTTATTGAAGTGAATAGGAGAGTCTAGAATGGGATTGGCAATAAGCAGCCTACAGGCTGGACATGGTTCATCAGAGTTAGCTCCTAGTGGGCTGGCTGCCCAATGTGTGTCCACAGGTACAGCTGATTGCAGCTCCTGTTGACCGCAGATCACCATTCCTGGCCAATAGGAGCTGCAGGAAGCAGCATGAACCTGGCAAACTTAATCCAGCCCACAAGCCACTTATTACCACGTCTGGTCCAGAAGGACCTGTGGAGAGATGTTTTCTTTTTGCAAAATCAGGATGTACTTATTTAGATGATTACTCACTGTCTCAGTTTAAGATCCTATTGTTCTAAAGTTGCAGAATGATCTACCAAAGATTTCCACATTAGTTGTAAAGTATCAGGTCTTCCACAGCATCTCCTACTAAGCCTGAGCAAAGGATGGCTCGTTAATGCTTGATGTGCTAGCTCTGCTAATGAGTCTGTCTCTTTATTGCCTAACACAAACACCTTCTTGCTAATTCTTGTTTTTCTAACAATTATACATAAAATCATATAAATATGTACTTGTGTTATTTCAGCTAACAGTTACTTTTCAAATTGTCATATTGAGTCAGCCTGCAGAATAGCAGTCTCGGAATGAAGAGTACAAATCTTATTCTGTAGCAAATATGAGTAATGTTATTGTTTGTATTTTTTAAGGCCTGGATATTTGGATAAAGTTTGGAGCTTTTTAAAAGACATAGTGCCAGAATTTAAGCTACCAAATGAGACAACACCTGAACTGAAAAATCCTCCATCAGACATGAAAACTAAAGACACCAAAGGGCCTGAATTAAAAAATGAAATTCCATTTGCCAGTAAGCAAGCAGAGAAGGCTGAGAAAATTGGCAAAGGTAGGAAACTGCAGAAACACTACCGTGTTTTCAAGTTGAAGGTAGGCTAAGTTGACAATGCTCAGCATTCAAACACATCCTACTGTGTTTGAAGGGCTTTGGAGTAGGTGCCCCCTGGTCTGCCTGGGTAAACAGTCCTCCCAGCCACCAGCTGAAACTCTCAGGCTACTTAGGGACAGGAGCCCAAACACTCCCTGTTGGAGTCCCTCACCTTCCCTGCTGTCTCTGGCAATGCTGACATTCTCTTTATCAGCTTCTCTCAGCTATAATTCCTCTCTGCCTCACTCCAAACTCCTCTTCCACTCTTTCCCCTCCCCCACGCAGTGAAGGCTTTTTAAAAGGCCTTGTAGCTGTCTGAAGTGAGATCAGCTAGACCTTAATCAGCAGCCCCATCTCAGTTGCTTCTCCTCTGCTGTGATAATACCTGGTTAGCTTGGCTGCCCTGAAGTAACCCTCTCCTAGTTAGCCAGGGTCTTTCTACTTTTTAGAGCAGCCTCTATCTCCTTCTAATCAAGCCCTCGAGTCTGATTCTGTCACACCAGTTAATTAATTAAATGAGATTTTACATCCCTAGCATGTGCTACAGGCTAAATCAGGAGATTGGGAATGGAAGCAGGGTTTGGAATTAGGCAGAAACTTGGAGACATTAGCCGTTGGAAGCAGATCTGATGAGGATCTTGGATGGGGATTGAAAACTGACTGACTGGGCAAAGAGGAGAGCTGAGGGTGATGGAGATGGTCAGGGACTGAGACTAGACTGTAAAATTGGAACTGGGAGACTTTAGGTATAGGACTCAAGGGCAGAGGGGTGCGGTGACTGGAGGCCACAGTTGCAGAGAGTGATTGAAGACCTGGCATGGTGGGAGGGAACAGGGACTGGGTAGACAAAGAGACTGGAAATGGGATGAAAAGCCTGAGAAGTGGAAACTTGGACTGGCTAGGTAAGAAAAATGTGACTACTAAGCACACTCTTTACAGAATCTGGAATAGAATCAAATTCCTGAGTCTCACTCTGGTAAGTGTCCCATCTGCCCCAAATTGCTGATTCATACAGAGTATGACAATCTCCTACTGCTATCAGTTACTCTATTACCTCAAGTGGCACAGGTCTAATGTGGTGGATTTAAATGCTGCATCCTTGATGATGATCGTTTTGTTGTCCCTCATGATGGAATTTCAGTTTTTTCCATTTACTTTTTTAAAAACCCAGGAATGAACATGAACACACACACAAACATATAAAAAACTATGTTAAAATAACATTTTTAAGGAAAGAAAGTCAGTCACTCAAAAGTTAAATTCCAGGATTAAGGTTGCCCATTTCCCAATCAGGTCAATTGATGTAAAAACTACAGTCTTGTTTCCACTAGGATTTTTGCATTTGGGTTTCTTCTTAATGTAAAAAAACACTTTTTTTTTTTTCTCAATGAAGTCATAGCCTTTATCTTTACTATGCTTTCTTGTTCTATTCTATTTATCTAACTGAGTGAGAAAAAAATAAGTTGTTTTATTCTATTTGGTAGATAAGCCAGAACCAAGAGAAATTGGAAAGAAAAAAAGTAGAGATGGTGAAAAAGAAAAAAATAAGTCAGCACCCCATTCTGCACGAATCACCACAGACATTCAAAGTTCCTTTCAATCCTTTGAGGGTAAGTTATAAATGCTTGTTGAATTTAATCAGTATTTTTTTCCATATAACTAGGAAGGTATTATTCGTAGTTGCTTCTCATCAATAACCAGTAGGAAGCTTGTTAGTTTGACATCCTGATTTATGTTCACTGTTTGTGGAGTAAAACAATTACAAACTTTAAAATGTATTTGAAAAAAAATCTCTTCTTGTAAGTTAATTTAATACTTGTGGAAATATGACAGGCTCAATTCTGGGCCAGCAAAAGGCAAAAGTGATCAGCACTGAAGCACATTTAAAAAAAGAAACAAATGTCCGAATAGTATGTTCAAATATGGAAAGAAAAGGAGAAACAGGTCTCTGTTCCAGTTCACTATCTGAAGGTTTTATTAAATCAATAAAAGGACAGGCAGAATCACCAAATAGTGAATCCGATTCCTAGAGTGTTTTTGTTTCTGCTGACTTTCAATTAAAGGAAAAGAGATGGTTGGTGGTGCGAAATAGAAGATGAGTGTGAAAAAGAAATGAAGGAGGAAACTGATACAGGTTTGTGGCTGGTGCACCATTCAGTCTTGGGCCTACTTCAGAGACAAGATGAAATTCAACCATAATATATCTGAGAGATCTTTGTTTCATGAGAATAGATAAATGGCTGATCATGTTCCACTACTTAGTGAGATAGTGAAATCACTTGGAAAGCGGTGGTCCATGGTGGTGGTATATCTCAGCCAAAACAATATAGCTACCATATCTTGTATTTTCAGGTATCAAAAACCTGAGATTTTTTGAACAATAAGAAATAGCACAAGGACTGGAAGGGTGAAGAACAAGGAAAGTTAGCCCGAGGCAAAAATTAAAACATGTTATGGAGGCATTAGCAATGTGAAATGGACCAGAGCTGTGCCTGAAAGTCACAGTCAGAGTTGCATGTTCAGATACTTGGGTTTTGTCTACATTTAAAAGTTTAAAGTGCAGCTGTGGCAGGGTGGCAACAGCAGGAGCAGCAGAAAGAGCTCTCCCAGTGTTCTAGGTAAACTGGCTCCATGAGGGGATTAGCTAACTGCTCTGTAGGCCAGTTTACACTGTCATTTTACCAGCCTGTAACTTGCTGCTGTTGGAGAGGGTGTATGTTTTTCACACCCCTGAGCCAGAAAGTTGCAGCACAGTGAAGTTTCAATGTAGACTCTAGCCTTAGTAAACAATTACTAAGGTGTGATTATAGTAGACTAGATCAGAAAAAAGAACCAAATTTGATACGTGTAGAGGGGGCTGTAGGGGGAAATTTAGGGGGAAATGTAAAATTTGTGGCAGTGAAGAAAAGGAGAGAAGTAAATGTAATATTTTTTACAAAGTGCTGAGTTCAATCAGCCTATCTTCCATAGTTTTATTTCCCACTGAATGTATAAAGGAGACTTATAGAATCTCCGTTACAAAAGCTGGGACCACTATCTTCCCTTTTTAATTGTATCAGCTCTGGCTGTGATTGCAGACAAATTTGGAACTTTTAGGGTGCTTAGTAGTATGGTAGATCTTACTTCATTACCAGTGAGGCTAAAATAGTGTGATGAACACCATAATATATTCTATGCATTTCTTTCCATATGTAGTATTGATAGCTGTAACGAGGAAGACATTTTCTTTTGGTGGATGCTTCTAACTGTTATCGAAACATTGCTCATGTTTGACCGACCATTCTGTATTAATATCAGTAATGATTATTTTAAGTCTTCCTCTTTCTTCACTTGCTGTTTTTGGTATTGGCCCTCATTTTTAAATTTGGCTGATAGAATTTATCAAGGGCAAAGTGCTTCATTTGCATTTTTTAAAATTGCTGGGTTTGTGCTGCATGAAAAACCATGGTGACATTCCAAATGTTATAATTCTCCTAAAAAATCAAGTTTTTGCCTTTTAGCTTAGTGGCACAATCGTCAATTGATCTTTGCTATATTTTGGGTATAAAAAATGAACAAAGTTTGCTCTTGAATGACATCAGTTTGAAAGCAAAGGTTTAGGAAAACACTAGATAGGAAATGGAATAAACTTAAAACAAATCCAGTGATTCATCAGAGAACTGAATAGCTTTTCGTCTCCAAAGTTATCTAGAAAGGAAGATGGAAATATTTTGGATGGGTATTAAGAATGAATGCAGAGCGCCTGCAATGGTAAGCATGCCCTTGGACAGCTAAATAATCTCTCTGAATGATATTTAAAAAAGGGGAAATGTCTGGGAGGTAACAAAAAGGACATGTAAAGAGTGATTCAGGATAGGCAGAGCTGACAGGGCCTTTTTCATGCCCTAACTGATGTTTGACAGGGCAGGAAGGATTCAGATTCATGAGTCTGGTGCTAATTCCAGAAAGTTTCTGAATGGCTGCTGGAAGTCTTGAAACAGAGACCTAAATGATCATTGCACAGCTATGGCATTATCTCACCTGACACATCATGAAATTGTTTTTTCATTTCAACAAAATTTCTTTCCACACCATATTTGACCTTGAGTCCAAAAGTACTACTCCCTGAACTTTTTGAAATGAACATGAATCATGTCTACATTGCAGTCAAATAACTCTTGATACAGTTTACATTTAGCATTTTAGAATTACAAAAGAATTTGTCTTCATTACATGAGTCCATTCAATCATTTGTTCTTAATTACTTATTTTAAGTTTTAGCCTTATTGATTCAAATACATTCATGTGTGGATATTTAGTAAAATGATTTTTTGTTGTTGTTGTTGTTATTGATCAGTTTTCATAATTACTACTTAGACTGAAAAAAGACCAGTTGATGAAATCAATGCTGGGAAGACAAAATATTGAAAAATAAGATTAATGGTCAGCTTTCTATATGACTGTTATCAGAAGTCTTGCTCATCTTTTAGAAATGTCTACATTCTAGCTAACCACAGCCCCAAACAGTTCACATCTCTGCTCACTCTCCTTTCTATCCAATGACATGATTTCACCCATTAGCTATGTCCTTCACTCTAGTCACCATTGGCTAAGCATAACTCCATTAAGGTTCTAGAAAACTCCTTATCTTTGCTGTGGTTTCTGAATAGCCTTAAGAGTCCCAGAGAGAAGGATGTTCCAGTAGAGTACTGCTAGCATGGAACTTGGGGGACTTTGCTCTGTCACAGACTTCCTGACTGATCTTGGGCAAGTCAGTTTGTTTGTGCCTGTAGTGGGTCGGAGTGGCCGCCCACTGAGCCGGAGGAGCAGGAACCCCTCCGGACGCCATGCTGGGCTGAAGCTAACCCTGCCCTGTCACCTGACCGGAAGCCAAGGGGTAGGCCCAGGACTATAAAAGCCCAGGCAGCCGCCTCAGTCAGGGCTGGGCCTGCCAAGAGGCTAGAGGCCTTCCCTGGACTCCTAGCCTGGAGAGTGGGGACTGGGGCCTGGCCAGGGCCTCCTGCCTGCTGGGGCCCAGAGGAAGACTACCGGCTCCCTGCCTGGGAGTCGGAGGCCCAGCGTAGTCAGCCTACCTGCCCAGACGCAACGGCGGAGCCACAGGGCCAGCCCGAGTCTATGCCCCAGCACCGGCCCCGGGACCGGGAGAAGCAGCCCCAGCTACGGCCCCAGCTACCTCGATCAGAGCCACCGCCGGGGACGTCCACGGACCCTGCCCCGGAGGCCTGGCTCAACCGCCCGAGACTGCCAGCACCTGGAGCCCAGCTGAGCCCCAGTGACCTGCAAGCAGCAGAGGACTGGACTGGACCGCCCTGGTGGGACGAGACCCTCCTGGACTCCCTGCCTCCACCGCCTGACACCCAGGTACCGCCCGAGGGGGAGAATGGAAGTGGCCCAGGAGTAGTGGGGGCTGTTAAAGGCCCCTAGGCCGGCGCGTTTCGGGCTGGAGCCCCCGCTGAGCTGAAGCAGCCTGCACTGCTGCCCTCGGGCCCTGGGCTGGGGCGCAGTGGAGTGGGTGGGCCTGCGCCCCCCCTGCCACCCACCTATTGGGTGGCAGTCTCCCCCCTCGCCACTGCCACAGGTGATCCGCCTGTACCCCTCCTGAACAAGGAGCTCCCTGACTGTGTTTGTTTATTGCCATGCCCTGAACTGAGGGCCTGGCCCCTGCCTATAAACTGCCTAGGGTTGTTTGTTGCCACGCCCTGAACTGAGGGCCTGGCCGCCGGTTATAAACTGATGGTATTGGTTTACTGCCACGCCCTGCACCGAGGGCCTGGCCACCCCTTATAAACTGACAGTGGTGGTTTGTTGCTGTCACCCCGAACTAAGGGCTGGACTGCTCCCTGTGAACTACCGGGGCGGCCTTAAAGGGGCAGCGCAGTGGGTCGGAGTGGCCGCCCACTGAGCCAGAGGAGGAGGAACCCCTCCGGGCGGGCAAACCGACTACAGTGCCTCAGTTTCTCATCTGTAAAATAGGGATAATAGTATTTCCCTGTCCCGGCGTATTGGGAGGAATAATACATTAAAAGATTGAGAGATACAGATACTTTGATAATGGGGGTGTGATGACCGAGGCCCGGGTTTGAGGTCAAGACCCTTTTACTCAAATGCAAAATACAACTTGGGAACAGGGTCTCACCACCTCTCGCACCGGCGAGGCTCATCCGCTCCGTGCCCAGGGTTTTAAGACCCAATTCCTCGCGTGAGTCTCACGCCTTCCCTCCCCTTCCCCAGTAAGCCCCTCTGGGCCTTAGTCCAATTAATCAGGGTCTGGCTATCCCGCCAGAGCCCGGATATCTACGTACACTCAAAGTTCCCGTTACCGCGCCCCTAAGTCGCTATGCCGCGGTGCACAGTTGCATCTTGCCCGACGAAATCTCAGGGTCGGCCAGCCATAAGAAGTTCCACAACAACGAATCGCCCCACAGAGGGGTAGAGGAGGTAGGGGGGCTTGGGCCCGCCTACTCTCTGAGCCATGACCCAGGGCCCTAAGGACAGGGATCCGGCCCCCTGTCTGGTTGGTGGGGTAGTCGCTTGAAATGCACCAACCCACGGGCTGTTCCAATGGCCCGGCCCTGGGACGCTTCCTATCTCCTGTCTTGCAGATGACAAACCGGTCTCTGACTCTGGCGTGGGAGGGCTGGCAGCAGACAGAGATCAGGTTGGTCCTGCTGGTCTCTTCCTACCTTGTCACCCCCTCTGCCTGTGCGGGCTCTGCTTTTTAAGCATCCAGCCGTGCTGATGGAGACGCCCTGAGAAGCTCCTCCTCTTCCGTCCCCCCCCCCCTTCTAAGTGTCCCACCCAGCTGGTGGAGATGCCGCTGGGGATCCCTGGCTGCTGCTTCCGGTCCCTCTCCCTCCCTTCCCCCGATCCGTGCTCTGGCCCTGGGGGTGATCAGCGGCAGCAGAGCACGTGCCACAAAGCCACGGCAGAAGCCTCAGCGGCTTTTCTCCCCAAATGCAGGGGACGGCATGCCTAAAGTGCGGGGCGCTGCAGCGCCCCTGTCACAGGGGGACAGGTAAGCACCTTAGATACTAGATATAAAAACACCCTTGCTGTTTTTGTTTGTCTTTTATCTGTTCAAAATAAAGTTTTTATTCAGATTGAAATTGGAACCTAACATTTTAGTATTAAAAAAACTTACATGTGTGTTTTATGTTCATATGAATATGTTCTAGAAGAAAATCCTGATAAATCATGAAAATAAAAACTCACAGAACCACATTTTGGCCATTATTTTTAATATACACATTTTACTTGAGTTAATTCTAAATGCTTTTTTGCTCCCATAGGGGAAAAATGAATTTGCTAAAAATGTAGAGTTGTCTCAATTTATAAAACACCAAGATCTAAAATTGTGCACCTGCTGAGATCTCAAATCTTTAACATTTAACTGAACAGTTTGTAAATCTTCAGTGACAAATCTAAATGATAGGCATTGCTGGGGCTAAACATTTTAGTAATGCTGTAGGTTGTAACACTTTTCACCTAATAATTCACATAAAACAATAATGTTATCAGTTTTTTAACCAAATTTGTAGACCTAAATTTCATGCTACTCTACTAAAATAAACTTCCCCTTAGTTTTTGTACAGTGAAAAAAATCAAATATTGTTTCATTTTGAAAAGCAGTGCAACATTTATTTTAAATATTCTATTTATTTTAAAGCTGATATGATATAGCAATCTGATAATGATTTACATGCTCTAATAATTTGCTCAGTGCCCTGTATACATATTGTTTCACATCCCATCTGGACTTGCTTTTGAGGTTTTAGGCTCCACCTGGTATTTGATGAAGTCCTGGTTATTTGACTAAAATGTTTTCTAACATGAGTTGAAATTGGTCTGGCTTGTGGCATTTACTGTTCTGTAACGTTGTACATTGGAACTGCTCTTGTTACTTTTGTAGTAGGTCTGACAAGTCTACAGGGGACAAAGACCAAGCCCAAATGACATTATTGCTTTTAAACAAATAAAACCCATAGCTAACACAACAGCTGTGACTAACATGGGAATCACAAGTGTGTGGAGAGAGATATTAAGGACCAGCTGGCGCATTCTGTAGAGTAGTCCTAACTCACCAACCACTCACATTTTACAGAAATGTTAAATTTAAAGGAATTTCAGAAGAGATATTCAAGAATCAGAGTTTTTCTACAGTATCGAAGAAAAACATTGAAAGTTTTGCATACCTTCTGTAATGATGGATTTTGAAAAATACAAAGAAAGCTCCACTTCCTGTCCACTTATAGATTTTCTTACCCTTTTTTTGTTTTATATGAAC
The DNA here is from genome assembly GCA_019425775.1 of Rafetus swinhoei. Lineage (NCBI taxonomy): Eukaryota > Metazoa > Chordata > Testudines > Trionychidae > Rafetus > Rafetus swinhoei. The sequence goes on from CM033440.1 coordinate 106,183,238, forward strand.
TAGAATGTTTGATTAATGTTGCACAGATTATTTTCTCAGACTATTCCTGTGGTACACGTCTAGATGGAGATTCAGGAGAACTAGAAGGCTGGGGGATCTCCCCTAACTTGCAAACTGAGATAGCACTTGTGACATACCAGAATACAATCCAGACCAGTGAATAGCTGTCACCCCTTTCCTGTAACTTGGGGTAGGATCACAGGATCACAGGTTGCCACACAATTAGATTACATGTAGCAATAAAGCAAGTTGATTAGCTATGAAGATATTTTAGGTAGGTGCAATTGATGAGATTATAAGAAAAATAAAGATAACTTTTATTGGTCCCTAACTTGAACTTGATTAAAGCAAAGTTCTCTCACTACATGCTTTCAATTTAGCAGTCATACAGACCAAACTGTTTCAATAAGGACCCCTCTCCAGAGTCAAAAGACTGCTTTCTCAAGCCAAATAGCAGTTTGTGTGGAAGGAAATTTCATGCAGTTTCTTTGTTAAGAATGATTCTTTCTTGCCAAAGAATGGTCACTTAGCAGGTAATGGTAAGTCAGCCTTATTTGCACCTGGCTGAGGTATCAGCTTGCCTTTTGGTCTCTGCCTTTGGCCAGTCCCCATGTTTATAAGTTCACTTATAATGCTGCTATATGAATTTTGCCATGATTTAACTGATGAGTTTTTAAATGATCTCTCACATGACACTGTACAGAAATTATTACAATAGTGTGTGGGGTGAGTATGCAAGCATATTCTGTCACATCACGTGGAAAAAATGCCCATGAAAGGCAGGAATCAGGCCATGGCCAATCAGTGTAAACACTCAACACAGTCTTACAGCCTGAGAAAGAGAAATAAGGAGAAACAACTCCTATTGGTTTTGGGCCATTTGTATAGCCCAGATTACATTTCTAAGGCCTGGCCCTCACTACATAGTTAGGTCAATGTAAGGCAGCTGATGTTGACCTAACTTTGTAAGCATCTACACTAAAATGTCGCTCCTGCCAATATAACATGCCCACTACACCAATTTAATAATGCCACCTCTTAAGAGAGGTCTAGAGCCAATGTCCATGCAGTTAGGTTGACACAGTGTCAGTGAGAACACTGTGTTTCTTACATTGACTCTTGCTACCTTTCAGAAGCTATCCCTCAAAACCCCACATTGACAGTTAAATTGGAGTAAGAGCTCTTGGTTAGGATACGCACCACTGACACAACAAGGATAGTGTAGACATTGAAAAGTGATTTAATGATTGCAGCAGCTGTAAATCAATGTAACTTGGTCAACATAATTGTGTAGTGGAGATGTACACTCTTTATTGTCCAGACATTTATGTTATGTGCTGTGGCATCTCTGTACCAGTATATTTAGTATTTTGAAGGGGGAAAAGGGACATAAAAGGCATATCTCCTGTGGCCCAATCACCAAAATTACTTTCTGACCAGTAGGCTGTCTATTGCATATTTTGTGTAATGCAAGCAAAATGTTTAAAAGGTGCTAATATACTAAATTCCATTGAACCAAAGCAATGGGGCTGTTCCAAAAATGGTTTCCTTTCAATGGAGTGTTTGTCAAGCACTTATTGTCAATTAAATATCCCAATCATATTCTGATTATAGAACAGAGTGTTCCACATGAATAAGAACCATTTGGTATTATGTACTTAAACACTTGTTTTGTTTTTATACTATTTTAAGCAGTATTTGATGAAATTCTCTCTCTCAGGCTCTCCAGTGCCAACATTGCCTCAAATGGTGGTATATGCTAGCTATATACCTCTCTATTTGTTTGAAGAGGAGATCTTTGTGTTGGGCCAAATGGTAAGGCTTTGTTCTTTTCACAGTTAAGATGTTTATTTTGTCTCAAGTTTTTTTTATGTATACAGAGAGAGATTAGAGCAGCTAAAGATTAGTAGTCTTCACCAATTAAAGAAATGTGTGGCAGTAGTTTTTATGAGACTTTTGAATTAATTATATTTAATATTAGTTGGACCCAGGATTATGTTATTTGTTTAAATTGTATTGTGTTACCAGGGGGAACACTGTAATTTTACCATACATAATTTATGTGCTTAGCAAAGTTCCTCTATACTACTGGTAATTTAGAGGAATCAGAAAGCACCTTAGAAGTTGTGATGTAGCATTTGTGATTCTTCCTGCCACATGGGGAGCCAAGTCTAATTCTCTGGATTTGGCCTTAATCTCTAACAAGGCAGAGATTATCCTAAAAGAGGTGTGGTAGATCTGAGATGTCATTTAGACATTTATCCAAGATGGTAATTTAGTAGACTCTTGGATGAATGGTAGTCTAGGGAGTGTAAATATAGAAATATGTATTTCTTCTGGATATGTTTTAGGTAAACTTTGTTCAGACCATGTTTGGGAACCCAGAAATCCACCAGCAAAAATATTTTGGAAGATTAGTTGAATACTTGGGTGAGATCCTGGTCCCATTAATGTCAGTGGGAGTTTTGTCGTTCACTTTTCAGTGGGACCATGATTTCTGCATTTTTCTCTTTTGGCATACTTCATTGATGTGTGCTTGCCCAATGCTTATTATGTAGCTGAGTTTTGGCTGTCTGCAGAAAGAATGCAGAGTTACTCAGATATAAGGGGAAAATCAATAGTTTTGTATCACTCTAGTATGCATCTTGGTCAACAGTTATCTGCCAAGATGTGTGGTAAAGTAGCTCAATTTGTTTGCTGCAGAATCATTACTAAACACCAGCCAGCTTACCTTCTTGTATGTTTAGTACTGTTTAAACATGTACTTCACCAACCACCACATTAAGCATTCTGGCTTAATTTTTCTTTATTTTCAGTCACACTGACAATTACAGTAATTGTTGCAGAACTAGAGGTGTCCCAGGGACACTAGACAATGAGCAGTAGCAATGGAGGGATGCTTTTTTGGTGGAATGCAGTATAAAGATGAGTAATTGGTGTGGTTTGTGTAGTGAACAACAAAAGACATATCACTAAAAAAATAAAAACAAAAGATGTGCAAATATTAACACTAAACATTAAGCGATGGAGGAATATATTTAAATATTAGAAGATAACTGTTTAAATGGGAAGAGCTCCACTCAATGTCCATATCTAATATTGCTCTTAGGTCATGGTTATGCAGACCAGCTGTAGTATCTTTACATACAACCAAATGTACTCAAATAGGCAGTGAGATTGAAGGCCTAATTCTGATAAGAAATATTGCTGCAGGGTAACTTTACATTATATGGATGTTTTCTAAATAAGCCAGTTGCTTAGTAGATCTCTGGGAGATGTTTTCTAAATAAGCCAGTTGCCTGCCACCTTATAGATCTCTGCATGAAGCTGAGACCAATACTTCAAAAAAAATTTTAAAAAAAATATTTAAAAAGCAGCCTTCCTCCTTTTTTCACTCCAGTGCTGTGATACAGTAGCACTCTTTGTGTTTATCTCAAACCCAAAAAATGCCTGTTTGTGGCTGAAACTCCTTTTGTATGATAAGTCCATTATAAAAGATAAAATATATTTAAACCAAAAATGTGGCATTAAGTTTTGCCTTCTGATCAGTCATCTTTGTGAGACATGTTTGGAACATGTTAAATCTAATATTTTGCCAAAACTCTGTATTCTTATAGTTTAGCTCTTTTAGCATAGGAAAGGAGAACTGCCCCCACTGAGTTTTTCCTTCTGGATTTTGCAGGCTGATTCCTCTGAGAAGCTGAGGCAGTATGGACTTTCCCACATCTATAGCCATCCTGTGCTGGTGACTAGGACTAGGTCCTGTCCATTGATAGCTCCACCAAAACCACCACCAATACCTCGATGGAAACTTATCCGCCCAAAAAAAGATATTGTTGTGACAGATGAAGCTCAAGGTTTGTGTACTCCAATTCATACTAAATGCATTTATTTACTGTGTATTACAGTTTAAGGTCATAGTGTTTCATTTGTGAACCAATGTAGTGGAAACTCCTGGCATATAATTTCAATGAGATACACTGTGGCTGAATTTGGTTTCCTATTTTTGCACTTTTCTGTTCTTTCATAAATGAGTATATAGAGAGGCTGGACACATTATGTCCGGAAAGACTCCCCAAACTTGAATTAAAGATTTAGAGAGAATCAGCGATGGACTTCACCATTTTTAACAACACAGAAACTGGACATCTTTGAGAAATTATTTATTATTGTTGTGGTGGTGGTTATTATATTGCTATAGGGACATGATGTTGACAGCACTGGCCATGAGCTAACACAGTGTTATAAGTATATGCTTCACTTTAAGCATGTGAATGGTCTTATTGACTTTATTGTTCATACTCACACATAAAAATGGCCATACTGGGTCATACCAAAGGTTCATCTAGCTCAGTATCCTGTCTTCTGACAGTGTCCAATGCCGGGTGCCTCAGAGGAGATATACAGAACAGATAATCTTCAAGGGTATGTCTAGACTACATCCCTCTTTCAAAAGAGGGATGTAAATTAGGGCAGATCGAAAGTGCAAATGAAGCGAGGATTTAAATATCCTGCATTATATTTGCATAATGGCGTCTGAGCGCTTTTTCAAAAAAGGGTTTTTCGAAAGTGAAAACACCATCTAGACGCGGTTCTTTCAAAAAAAACCTCCCTTTTTCGAAAGCTCCCGTACTCCTGATATTTAAATCCCCACTTCATTTGCACTTTTGATCTGCCTAATTTACATCCCTTTCAAAAGAGGGGATGTAGTCTAGACATAGCCCAAGTGATCCATCCCCTGTTGCTCACTCTCATCTTCTTACAAACAGAGGGTAGAGACACCATCCCTGCCCATCTTGGCTAATACCCATTGATAAACCTATCCTCCATGAATGTATCTCTTTTTTGAACCTTGTTATAGTCTTGACCTTCACAACATCCTCTGGCAAGGAATTCCACAGGGTGACTGTGCATTGTGTAAAGAAGTACTTCCTTTTGTTTACTTTAAACTTGCTGCCTATTCATTTCGTTTGGTGACCCCTAGTTCTTATATTATGAGAAGGAGTAAATAACTCTTCTTTATTTACTTTCCCCACACCAGGCATGATTTTATAAATCACTGTCATATCCCCCTTAGCCATTTCTTTTCCTAGCTGAAAAGTCCCAGTCTTAATAATCTCTCCTAATATGGCTCCTGTTCCAAAGCCCTAATCATTTTTGTTGCCCTTTCCTGAACCTTTTCCAATGCCAAAATATCTTTTTTAAGATGAGGCGACCACATCTGCACATAGTATTTGAGATGTGGTCATACCATGGATTTGTATTAGAGGCAATAAGGTATTCTCTGTCTTATTCTGTATCCCTTTCTTAATTATTCTCATCATTCTGTTTCCTTTTTGACTGCCACTACACGTTGAGTGGATGTTTTCAGAGAACTATCCAAAATGACTCCAAGATCTCTCTTGAGTGGTAACAACTAATTTAGTCTCCGTCATTTTATAGGTATAGTTGGGATTAAGTTTTCCCAGTGAGTATTACTTCGCATTTATTAATGTTTAATTTCATTTGCCATTCTGTTGCCAAGCACCTAGTTTTGTGAGATCCTTTTGAAGTTCTTCACAGTCTGCTTTGGACTTAACTATCTTGAGCAGTTTTGTATCATCTGCAAATGTTCCCACCTCACTGTTTACCCCTTTCTTCCGATCATGTATGAATATGTTGGATAGGATTGGTCCCATTACAGACCCCGGGGGGACACCACTAGTTACCTCTCTCCATTCTGACAACTGATCATTCCTAACCATTGTTTCCTATATTTTAATCAATTATCAGTCCATGAGAGGACCTTCCATCTCATCCCATGACAAGTTATTCTACTTAAGAGCCTTTGGTGAGGGACCTTTTAAAGGCTTTCTGGAAATCTAAGTAGATTATGTCCACTGGATACCCTTATCCACATGCTTGTTGACCCCACTCAAAGAATTGGTGAGGCATGATTTCCCTTTACAAAAACACATTGAATTTTCCCCAACAAATTATGTTCATCTATATGTCTGACAATTCTGTTCTTTACTATAGTTTCAACCAATTTGTCCTGTACTGAAGTTAAATGTAGAGTTAAACATTACATCTACACTGCAGCTGGGCACAAGATAGACTTGCACAGGTGAGGCTCAAGTGAGTGTGCTAAAAATTGCTCTGTCATGAACTTGGGTCTGACAGCCCCCATATCTGAGCTTGGCTGGCTAGCCTGAATCTCTGTTGAAGCTGCAACATCCATACTGCTATTTTTAGCATGCTAGCTCGAGCCCTGCTGGTGTGAGTCTGTCTACCCTGTGTTAGAGACTCAGAGCTGCAATGTAGGTCTACCCTTGCTGATTCAGGCTCAGGGTAACAAGCACATTGCAGAATATAAGCTTTGTATGCTCACAGTGCTTTATTTCAAGGCACTGTTGACCAGTCCCCTTCCATTTTTGCACTAACTGCAGATGTAGCAGAGCAGGAAACAGAGGCCTATGTTTCTAAAACATGACGTCTTTTGGGCTTAAGTTTCCTCAATAGCAATTGCATAATTGTCTAAGAGGGTTCTCATAGACTCTTTCCTAAAGTCTTTTTAGAGAGTCTTGCAGATCAGATATTCACAATGAAAATTGCCTAGTGGTATTTCAGTAAGAGTTCATGAAGTTTCCTTAAACATCTTGTTAGATATTTCATGGCCCATTTTTATTCACAACTATTCCACTTATATGCATTCACTCTTAAAAATTTGGCCTTCAGATATTTCTCAAAATATTCTTCATCAGGAATATTATTCATTTTCACATTTAACAATAATACATCATGGTAAGTTTCTAATTTATGCATATATAGATCTTGGTATGAACAAAAGCAGATTTTTTTTCAGCATCATAGGCATATTTATTTATTTGAAATGACCCAAATGCTAAATTGCTTACTTGGGAAAATGTGTATTGACTTCACCTGGATTTTGCTTCAGGATGGTTTAATAACTGAACTAGGTGGTGATTGGCCTAATATGGCTTGGTTGCTTGCAGATAGCTATGAGGTAATTCATTTACAACTAGATTAATATGAGGAGTCCCATCGTACTTAAAGATTAATAAATGTATTTGGGCATAAGCTTTCATGGGTTGGAGCCCACTTTGTCAGATGCATTAAGAGCAAACTTCAATTTGGCATGGATATAAACACATGCAAAGATGGGAGTGTTATACAGGTTGGACCTCATTGGTCCAGCAACACAGATATCTGACCGGCCGCGAATGAGATAATTTTCCAGACCAGGGGAGGTATCCCCTGCCACTGGCCCCAAGCCAGCCAGCCCTCTGCCTCTGGCCACCTGTATTCCCACCCCTACCAGGGTGTCTGCCCTGCTGCCCCTGGCCCCAGGCTGTCATGGGCATCTGAGGTTCTCCAGCCCCTGGCCCTGCGCTGCTGCGGGCGGCCAGGTTTCCTCAGCTCTGTGCTGCTGCGTGCTGCTGGGGTTCTCTAGCCCTCGGCCACGTGCTGCTGTGGGCGGCTTTGATTTTCCAGCCCATGGCTCCGCACTGCCGCAGTTCCCTGGCCCCATGCTGCCATTGGCAGCCATATTTCCTCAGCTCTGTGCTGCTGCAGACTGCTGGGGTTCTTCCTCCACCCCCACATTCCCACAGGCTGCTAGGGTTCTCCAACAATTTTGTGGGGCTCCAGTCTCACTGCCCCCAGCCAGACTGCTGGCCCTCCTACCATTAGGCTCCCGGGCTCTCTGATCCAAGAGCATTCATGGTCCTACCAGACCATGGATGTTGCCGGACTGAAAGTACCAGTTTTTAGAGGTTCAACCTGTATTAACATTTGGTGGACCAGTACTGAGGTGAATTCAATCAGGATGGATGTGGCCCACTCTCAATAGTTGATGAGAAGGGTGAGAATACCAAAAGGGGGAAATTTACTTTTTGTAGTGATCTAGCTGTTCTCTTTCTCTATTCAGACTTAGTCTGAGAGTGTCAAGTTTCATATGCAAACCCAAGTGTTGCAACTGTCTACTTCATATTTCAAAAGTCCTGTTGCATTAAAATCCTTGAAAACTGTATTTTACAAAAATAGAATTAACTGGAATGTCAAAGGTTTAGTACATACAGATATCCTTGTAATGTCAGATTTCATGTTGAATTTCACCAGAAATAGTCACAGTCTTAACCCACCCTTTAAAAAAAAATTATTCTGAATACCACAGATTTTAGTGCTTTTAAAACTCATAATAGTCCTTTTTATTTTTTCAGAACCTATAATAAAAAAACCTGAACAGTATATAGAGATTGCTAGCCCATTTCTGAATTATAGAGTCACTCCTATTGCAGTACCCACAAATGTGTAAGTAAATTAAACTTTCTGTACAATAAGGGAATGCATTTATTTGTTCCAATATAACATTACCATTTCTGTTAAATGTTCTTCATGTAATCATTATATAAACAAAGTATTGTGTTTACCTGTAATATAAATAAGTTATTTATTGTTATTGCTCACTCAAGTGTCTGTGCCTTTTATCTGAGATGTAGTTGCATAAAAAATTATCCCCTTTTAAATTAAAAATGTCTAGGAGCAATTGAAATCCAGAATTTTCAATGCACATGTTTCCCATTTATCATTTCTAGAGTATTTTGACTTGTGTGCCAGTCAGTTCTTTCCCTCTCTCTCAACCACTGCTAGACTTATTTCGTCCAAAAGTGGGAATTTTCTTTCTAGAAATGTTCATGGGTTTCATCAAAGGCCCCATTTAAATGAATAGAGTCTTTCTATTGATTTCATTAGGTCTAGGCTCAGGTCCTTTAGTATTTTCTTGTAATAAGTATTTATTTTTTCTACTTTTTATTGTATTGAAGTGTGGGATTTGCAATAATGATGCTCACTGTTCCTCTTATGTCTAAGGAATTATTAAATGTTAAAATAATCTTCCCCTAAATTACAGGTGATATGTGATTTTTAGCTGAATATAAAAATTGGCCTCAGGAATTAATTTACTTTGTCATCTCCAAATGACTTTAAAAGAAAAGGTGGGAAGCTAGTTTTCATATTCAGTTTTACATTGGATCTGCAGAAAGGCAATGCATCAAGGAACTTCAGTCACTTAAAAAGAACCCATCACCTGGTGATTAGTTGATTAAAGAATCACTTGCCTCAGTGATTTCACTCTGCCCTTAAGACATTCTGCTGGTTGTTTTGAGCCATTGGGCCAAAGAATGGAACCTCCAAGAGGTCCCTTTCACATTGACAGAAGTCATGGAGCTCACAGAACCCATTCTATAGTCCAGATATGTAATAGTATTTTTCCCTGGAAGAAAGGTTTCAGACTTCTCAGAATGATTCTTCTATTCCAGAATGTCTTCACATAGACATTCTTTTCAGATTTTGTCTCCATTCTGTTGGGTCTCAAGGCCTCTTGCACATATGTCATTCCTTTAGCCAGACTTCAGAGGAGACGATTGCAAGGCTGGCTCAGAACTGTCGATTGGCTTCATTAAGGCAACATGAGACAATAGGCCATTTCTGTCTCCTGCAGGTATGTTTTCACAAGTATGATAGATAATACCAGAACATGCTTACAAAGGTGTCTCTTTTAACCATCTGCAGTCCTGGTAACAAATACTTCAACACTGTTAGGTAGTTTAGCTGTTTCAGCTCACAATCCAATATTTTGTACATACAAGAATAACAAAACTTCATATAAATGTTCTAGAACTGAGAGCCACCTGTTTGGCTATCAGTGCTTCTTTCCTAACATGCCCCTCCTTTTGCACTTTCATGAAGAATTCTATCACCAGATATTATAGTGCATAGAAAAACACTACAATAAAAAAAATTAAAGTTGTAAAGTCAAGCAGACAAAAGTTAGGAGATACTAGTATCAAAAGCTATCTGTGCAACTTTAATTCAGCCCTTTTATGTGTACGCATTATGATACAATCTTAACTTAGATAATCATATACTATTTTTTCCATTAAACCCTCAGCTTATTCAGGATGGACACTTAGTCTAGGAATAAATCAGGATTGTGTAGCGAAGGCAACTGTTGTCTGTAGTACATCTGCTTCATTTGTTGCAGAAATTGGGAGGTGTGTTATGAATGAGACCTTGTCTATACTTGCAGTGGTGTATAGGAGGCCCACTGCTGTGAAAGGTGGGCTAAATCCACATATATCTACATATGGCAATGAAAGGCTCTCACAGCAGGGTGCTATACTACTAAAATTAGCAGCATAGAAGTGGAAGGCACTGCTTGGGTGGGCAACTATGCAGGGTATATACAGCAGGGTTCAGACATGTAGGGCACTCTGTTATACTTGTCTAAGCAATGCCTCACTGTCTAAACTGTTGTTCATACCCATGCTAACTGCGAATATACTCATGGTAATTGTGAATGCAGTATCTATATTGTATATGCTGCAAGTGTAGACCTATCCTGATGCAGAGATTGCAGGAAGAAAAAGGGTAGTCTCATGGTTAAGACAGCTAATGGTGTTTTGAATTCTGTTCCTATCTCTGTCACAAAATGCCTGTGTTATGCCGGGCAAGTCACATAAACCAAAATTTCCAGATGTCCATTTTATGTTTTTCATTTTCAGGGTGCTCCACTTGCAGTATTTGCTGTCTAATTTGCTGAAGTGTGAAGCACTCACAACTCTAACTGACATAATTGGAAGCTTTGCTCTGAATATATTAAATGGTATAAAATGTTAGGTATTTTGAAGAATCAAGTCCTAGGCCTTTCACTCTGGCCACCCAAAATTAATGAACACTTTTGATAGTTTTGCTTTTAATCTCTGTTCTTCGTTTTTCATTGTGTAAAATAGGAACAGTGCTACCACTTTGCCTCACAATGTTGTTATGAAGATGAATTCATTACAATTTGTAAAGAACTGTGAAACTATGATGAGATTACCACAGAAGCCCATGAGAAAAATAATAATTATGCAGCCAGGGCAGGGTTTGGATTGTGGTTAGTAAATAGTGCATGAGGGCAATGCAATCGATGAGGATAAAAAAAGACTAGCTGCTCATTCATTGAGCACTGTGCATCTTGTGGAAAAAAAATAATACATGATCATGCAATTAAAGACTGTCATGATGCTTACAAAGAAGAAGGTTGAATTAAGATTGCACAGGCAACCTTAATACTGGCATTTCCTAACTTCTGAGTTGCTTGAATTTGCAATGTTAACATTATTTAATGTTTTATGTATAATTTCATTCCACGTGGGGGTGTCCGGCTGATTCAGTTCTCTTTTGAGTGAGGATGTGGAAGTTAGTGTCATCTTTGTGTTGGAATAATTATTGGCGTCAGGGAAAGAATTGCTTTAGTTTCCCACATGTTAGTCTGGTGTCAGGTTCTGTGGTGGTGGAAAAGTGATTGAAAGGCTGGTATTGCACTGGAGCTGACAAACATCTACCATAAGATACACTCCTTCATGCTGGAGGCAAGTAAGTGACAAAGTCACAGTTCACTGTGCTTTGAGAAGCCATCACAGTGGCAGCGCTAGGAAACACAAAAGGCAACAAATGGAAACAACTTCATCAGTCACAGAACATTAGCTCTAAAAGAAACCATGACACCATGACCTACCACATGAACATTATATGACACAGTAGTACTGGAAATTCTGTTCCAGTCAATGGTAATTTTATGCTTATCTATATTCTTCAAGGGACTGTTCTTCTGCCCCACCACAGAAAACGGCAGCTTACTAACATGAGAACTAGAAGAAACCTCTGACTGGACATCCTCCCAATGGATGAAACTATACAATAGATCATCATGTTTATTGATTCAGGAAAAAAATCAACTGTGAAATACTTAACAAACATTCCATTCACCACAATCTCTCCACTGCCAAGAGTACAGTTATACAATTCTTGAAATCCAGCCAGCAGACATATGGATACCATTGTAGTCATCAACAGTGATGACTATGTCAATGCCAGTGAGGCAACCAACAGCTCTCTGACACCCACCTACCATAAAAACAATTAAAGAAAACTGTAAACCACAATTCACACTGGAATTTAAGAATATCCTCAAATTCTTCCCCAAACAACTCCAAGAGAAACCATACTAGTTCACCCCTAATTAACCCACCCCAGGGATTCTGTGTACCAAGACACACAAACTAGTGAACCCAGGAAGACTATGACACACTTAGTGAAGTTAGGACTCATAAAAACATTCTCAAACAACACAAAGGGCCAGTTTTCTCCAGGTCACAACCAATTTCCAACAGAAACTTCATAATATCAGTAACCTCCCTCAGTACACCAGCCATGGATGTGACCTCCCTATACACTGGTGGAGGGGAGGAGGCAAACTACAGTCTGTGAGCTGCATCTGGCCCATCATCTGTTTTAATCTATCTGGGTGCAGTGTTTGTGGCTTGCTCTGCTCCACGCATGCTGCGGCTCCCAGAAGCAGTGGAATGTTCCCTATACAACTTTCACCTGGGGCAAGCAGAGGTACAGAGCTCTGTGTGCTGCCCCTGCCCCAAGCACCACCTCCACAACTCCCATTGGCTGGCCTCTGCATGGGACCGAGCAAGAAGGGGGACATGCCACTGCTTTCAGGAGCTGCTTGAGGAGGTAAGCACAGTTCAGAGTCTGCACCCCTAACATCCCCACACTCCTCAACTTCCTGCCCCAGCCCTGATTCCTCTCCTAGCCTCCAAACCCCTTGGTCCCAAGTCCAAAGCACTTTTCTGCACCCCAAGTCACTCATCCCCAGTCCCACCCCAGAGCCTGCATACCACCCAGAGCCTTCAGCCCCTCCTGCACTTCAACTCACTGCCCTAGCCTAGAGCCCCCGGCCCCGCACACATACTCTGAACTCATTTATGGCTTTACCGCAAAGCCCACACCCCCAGCTGGAGCCCTCACCCCCTCCTACACCCCAACCCCAATTTTATGAGTATTCATGGCCCTCCATACAATTTCCGTATTCTGATGTGGTCTTTGAGCCAAAAGTTTCCCACCGCTGCTGTACACCTTCTGCACCACACTGAAACGTATATAGGATAGTATCGAACAATTACAACCTATACTTCATGGAAACCATATTCTGAAAGCTTTCTTGAATCCCACCTTTTGACCTTGAAACAATGCCCAACTTTGCCCAGTTTGTCATCAGAAGCAAACTCTGCATAACTAGGACACACCAATTAAAATGCTGCAAGAACAACAGAGGCAAAATCTGTAGAAATATTTCCACTGCTATAGTGATCAACACCTCCCCCTCCCCCAACAAACTGTTCAGGATCCATTTTATTTACATATAAATATCATAACATGATACCTCAACCAGTGCATCACCTGCCCTAACAACTACTATGTGGGTGAAACCAGACAATCACTACAGTGCTAAACGAGCTCTCTCTGGGAAAAAAAAAAAGTTGAAAGACAAAAATATCTGATCTCCTAGGGGAAACACTTTTCACTGACCAGTCTCTCCATATCTAGCCTTCTCAGTCTTTATCCTCAAAGGAAACCTGCACTATACTTTCAAAAATGAGCCTCAGAGCTTAAATTCACAACTTTGCTAGATACTAAGGCTTTGTCTACGCAACACAGCTTTTAACAGCACGCTGCGTGAGATAGTTGACACTTAAAGTCGGGATTTGCAGACAAAAAACTTCCACTCCCTGCAAGTGGTGTTTGCTTTGTGGACAGGAGAGCATTCCTGCTGGCAAAATACTGTTTATACTACCACTTGCATTGGCAAAGTTTTTGTCATCCATGTGAATGACAAAAGCTTTCTCACTCAATTACCAGTGCTGAAAAAGCCTAAAAACCATGGACTTAAGGGAAAGATGGGTTTTATGTCTGTGCCCACTGGCCCTCCTTTGCTGTATGACTTTAGAGGAGTTAGTTGCTCATTTTATCTTGACTGGTCTCTTTATATGTAACAATGTGTTCCACCTTATATTTAGCTGTGACACTCTAATTACCTTATCCAGACCTGAAGAAGAGCTCTGTGTCTCTTTGACCAAGATAAGCTGACCCAATTAAAGATATTTCCTCACCTACTCTGTCTTGCTCATTTCCTGGGACCAATGCAATTACAATAACATTACAAATAATCATTTTTAAAAAGCAGTTATTGCCTTACAATATAATATTTTCTGTTAGGTTTATGACAGCCATGTAATTCTGTCTCCTGTGATTTTAATTAATGGGCAGTTATCAAAAATATATAGTGAAAAATAAGATTTTTTTTTAATTAAAGTAATACTGTTTTTAAATGATTTGGGACTTAGACTTATAATTGGGATTGCAGCAATTTTTAATCTGTAACCATAATTCTAATCAAAGATGTAAATATTAAGATATTGTTTAAGGGAAGATAATTCTGCCAGTGTTATTGCTAAAGAATTAATTATTTCATCGTCTTTTTAAAGAAAGTACTAAGTTAAGCATATTTACATTGGCTGTTTTATTACCAATAATACTACAACTACACATTTAAATCAAATTGCTATTTGTGTGTCATTCCTCTCATTTAGTCCCCATAGTTCATATAACCAAGCAGTCATTTTTGACAAGCTCCTGCTCCCACTGACGTCAAAGGCAAAACTCTGATTTACTTCAATGGGAGTAGGTTTTGGCCCGACATAGATTTTCATGATTCATCTGTTTTGTATCCATGGAGACCAGTTTTGAAGAAACACAACAAAACTGCATCCCACAGCCAAGCAAGCCCACTTCCCCTGGCCTCCACTGGTATCAGTGTTCTAGCTGTGTTCTCTCCAATGGCCACAGAGAGTCAACCATTAATAGTGTTAACCATTAATACTGCTTAGGTAAACTGCTATCTTATTGGGTGGAAAAAATAAATGAAGGATATACAAATGTAGATTGTTCTGAAAATCAAATCCATATTTTTAAGTAAGATATTTATGAATATATCTTAAAATAAGTATGTATATTAATGTGCATGAGTTTTTCTTTATTATATAGCCATTTTCCACCATCTGCCATCAAAAGAGGATGTAGTCCTGGATTCACCCTTCCTTCTGTCATTGAAAGTGATGAAAATATAAATGACATTTATTTGGATGTGACTCAAAATATAAGATTCTTGAGTGCAGAAGATAATTCCCAGGTAATAATGTTATCTTTTAAAAAAAACCAAAAACACCCTAACCCAGTTTTGTACTGCACATGACAATGGAAGATCAAATATAAAATTCTTAATACAATAGATGTGGATTTAAAAAATAAAGCTTTGTTATTAAAGCACATTGTTTTTCTTTGCATTACAATTTATCTGCCTTTTACCTTTTTATAGTTATACTAAGGGGCTCCTGACAGGGTGAGAGGAGACTTCGCGTGCTCCCCCAAAGCCCTGATTGGCCTAGGAGTTGGGGGGGAGAGGGACGACGTGCAAAGTCTCCTCCCACCCTGCAAGGGGCTCGGTACTTAAGTCAGCCATCAGTTGCTGCTCAGCTGGTGGTTGACTCTAAATGTGACTCTAAATCTCTCCCTTACAGAGCTGGGGCAAAGAGCAAGAGACTTCGTGTGCTCCTCCTCCCCCCAGGCCCTGATTGACTTGGAGGTGGGGGAGGGGGAAGGAGTGCTTGAAGTCTCCCCTCAATGCCAGGGGTGCAGGCACCTAGAGGGGACTACCAGCTGTTCAAAACAGCTGGCAGTTCTGTCTGAAGGGGCAGGGGCAAAGACTTTGCGCACTCCCCCACCCCCAGACCAATCAGGGTCTGTGGGTGGGCAAGCACAGAAGTATCCTGGCCCCACCTCTTCCACCTAAGGCCCGTCCCTTCTGGGGGCCCAGAGCCACTTCAAAAATTTCTGAAGTGGTCCCCTCAGTCAAAAATTATTGCCCACCCCTGCATTAGGCCAATATTTTTAAAAGGGTACCTTAAGTTAGTTTCTGAGTCCCTATTTAAGCACCTACATACATCTTGGTTTTCAAAAATGTGAGCGCTTCTGCATCAATGTGTTTGAGCTGAACTTTAGACACCCTAGCTTTAGACAGTTAAAAAAAATGATACTCATGGTATCTAAAATGAGTCATGGTGAACAGAGAACAGGAGACTTTCAAACAATCAAATGGCAGGTAGAACTTAAACTATATAACAGAGAACATACTAGTGGAGGTAGCAATTAGCAGTCTAAAGCCTCTCTGAGGGTCAGATTGTCTATTGGTGTATACTGGCACAATTCCATTAACTTAAATGGCAGTGTAATAATAAGCCCTTTTGAGCAGCAACTGTCTTTTCGTTCTGTTTGTACAACACCTAGCACAGTTGGGTGCTGGTGCATAGTTAGAGCTCCTAGGCTCTAATCTAATACAAATAAATAATATCTGAATCCTATTGCACTAGATGCTGTACAGAATACAGGAAATCCTAAACTCAACTCCTAAGAGTTCTCCCCTGTATTTGGACTAAGAAATAATAATACATTGATACTCCCATAATACAATGATACTCCCATTTCTTTGCATGCACTGTGGTTAGAATATGGAAAAGAATAAAACGGAAGGCCATTACCATGGAATTTAGTCACACATAGTTGGCGCTGATCTCAAAGGGGGAAAAACAACAGACTCCTTAATAGCTGAGCTTAGTCATAAAGATATGACAAAGATGACCCAGTTATTTTAAAATTCCCACTGTTTGTTTCTGGCACAAATTGAAAACATAAATAGGGGGCAAAATCCTCCCGTTTAAATATTTATAAATGATTCTCTATGCTTATCAACAGGGTAACAAATCATATTATAAACAGTCAGAGAATATGTTTTATTAAAATTCACCATATTCTATAGTCAAATGGCAAACTGAAATAGTGTTTCATTAATTCAAATAAAAATATTCCATCTGTGGATCTGTTTGATTATGTTTGTAACAATTTAAAAGGGAGTTTCAAGTATTTAGGACCATATCTTCACCCATTGCAAACTGGTGTAGTTTTGTCACAAATTATCCCAAACTTGTGGTTGGAATGAGGCCTTTAAAATCAAATACATTGTTCCTTATGTAGTACATGTGTATTATATAAAATAGTATATTTAATATTATTAGTATGACAGATTTATATATTTTTAATTAAAATGTTCATGAAAACCTTTAAAAGCCTGAGTGTGAAAACAAGTTGTAAGTAGCATCCTATTGTTTATTATATTTATAAGCTGAATCAGTGTGCTGAAACTCTGTATTTCTACAAACATAGATAGTTAATTAGAAAGTGATGGACATCTTGGGCGAGAAGCGAAAATGTTGCTTGGAATGTTACTTTAATTTTCTCCTGTGGTTCCTAGCTGTAGAAATCATTCTAATTGTGAATTCTGGTCTGTCACAAAAGAGCAAGAAAGCAGAGAAAGTCAAGGGCAAGCAAGAAAGTACCAAGACAGGTATTGAGAAAAATGGAAGGATAGGAAAGAGATGTGGGAGAGGGAGTCAGTCAGAGGGCAGTTTGGTTCATAAATAAAATGTAAGATGTCATAAGCAACTAATTGACGTATGCTTGAACCTTATTTTTGTCTCAGTTGAAATCTCAGGTGAAAAAATTCACGCCGATTATTAGGGAATTGCAAATTGGATATAAGGAAAAAAGAAGTGTGTATGTGTGTGTACATTTTTATAGCTATATATTGATTGCCACGAAAAACAAAACGGTAATTATCAATTGCTGAAGAATCCTCCTTTATTTCACATAAATGTTTTAAATTACAATTAAAGCACCTTCAAAAACATAGAGCTACAGCTGGCCAGTTTTCTTTCATGGAACATTGTTTTGTCTCTTTCTTTAAAGAAATATTGAATTGTGCATTACTCATTTAAGGAAAGCAACCAGTGATTGCAAAAACAATGCTGGAAGTCAAGCTATAATATCCCTAATACAATAGATTATTGCCAATCTGTGGTTTTTAATCTTGTAGTTTACAAAGTCTGGATAACTCTTTCTCCATTTTTAAGCCATGTATCAAGAACTCAGTGGAAATTTATGTTTTCAATCTTCAAGAGGCAAGTTGGACAAATACTGTTCTATATCATATCAATTTAAGACCCTCCAATAAAAGGCACTTATACACCATTTTACAAAGTTTTCAAAGCATTTCAGAAAAGAGAAGTATATTCTTTTTTCATCATCAAAGAATAATATATAAAATTGCAAAATCAAGGAACTGATTAATTTGATATGAATCCTCTGGTAACTAGGTCTTGTGGTTGTTTTTTTTTTACAATAAAAGTAGTCTAATAATTCCCCTCACAGGAATTCCACCAGGCCAGGCTCTAGGGTTGCCAGGTGTCCAGTTTTGAACTGAACAGTCCAGGATTTGAGCTTTCTGTTTGGGAAACAAATTGAGAAAATATAAATTAGAAAATATTAATGTCCGGTATTTTCTAAATAGCTGTAATGTAGATTGTGATGTAATGTCAAGTGTGTCTGGTATTTTTGTTGAAACCATCTGGCAACCCTATCAGGCTCCCCCAGTATCAAAAGATGCCTTACTTGCAGGTTCTTCATTCCAGGTTAAGAACGTCATTCCCAATGCATTAGGTGTTTGGAGAAACTCATGTCCTGCAAAAATGCCTCAATTGTAAAAAGCTTTCAGCGAGATTTCTTAAGGCACAGGACCTTTAATTAAAACTGTTCCTCCTGGAAAAATCACAAAAACTTGATTCTTTGCTAGAGTTTCAGACCCTGCTTTCTCAAAAATCACCTACAATGACCTTGGATTAGGATCCCCATCCTCAGGACCCGCCAACTAAGAAAAACCTTAAACAAAAAAGTTAATCATTGCCAGAGAAGGATTTCCCTTCAAAAAAGCATTTGGCAGAAGTAAAGTCCACCTCGGTACTACCTGCACCATCTTTATCGGACCAACAGGAGCCAAGTAGATCCAGTATGGACAAGTTCTGAGGGGCTAAGGCATCTAAACAGTCATGCCCTGCATCAGGCTGAAAATCCAAGATCAAGATGGCCATTCCAGTGTGAAAGGAACTGGCGGCACTGAGGTTGCCCACACCACCAGCACCAAAGGAACCTTCTGCACAGACTCCCATGCCACTGACACCATCAGTGCAGATGATCACCAACCCTGTACTGATAATGGCACTTACCTTCACCATACCGGTGGTACTCCTATGAACCAGGAACCTAGCAGAATAATGACACTGCCTTCCTCTGCACCTCCGTTTTCAAGTGATGAAGATGATGATGAGATCTCTCTCTCATACTGTCATTCATCTCCCAAACCTAACACACAGCCTCAGCCACCTCAGATGCCAGGACAGGTCTGGCAACCATTTATATGGATGTCACCCATTCCACTCCTTACCAGTTGGCCAGGTTGGGACCCAGGAGCCCTCTATCGAGCTCAGCAATCTGCTCCTTCACAGGCAATGGCTCCATAGAAGGAAGAATTTCCCTCCCAGCCCCATTCAGATATACCTCAGAGGATACTGAGGGCTTGGAGGATGATAGGACCTGTCGTCATTCTCACCAGATTGGACTGTCATACCCCCACCCTCTACTTTGGAAGATGATTTCAAATTGTTCCAAGACCTACTGAAAAGGGTGGCAGATTTATTGGACATCTCTCTTGCTGTGTTAACCTGAAACAGCATAAATTGACTGATATCCTTCAGGCCTCCCCTTCTTCAAAGATAACATTGCCAATAAATGAGGCCATCATGGACCCTGCCAACGTAATCTGGCAAACCCGCGCATCCATCCCACAACCTTCTAAGCGAGTGGACTGAAAGTATTATGAGCCGGCCAAAGGAGCTAAATTCCTCTTTTCCCATCCTACCGCAAATTCTAGATGCAGTACATAATAGGGTCAACCAGACCGAGTTGAAAACAACCCCCTATGACAAGGATTGGAAGAGATTAGACATCTTCCGCAGGAAAGCATACTTGTCGGCCTCCCTGCAGTTCTGCATCGTGAATTACTCCACTCATTTGGCTTCCCGGACTTTTTATCTCTGTAGCAGAACGTTCCATAGGTTAAACAGTATCTAATCAAAGGCTATCAAAATGGATCTCATCATGCCTCCATCTCTGCTACTCAAAAAAAAACCAGTATTCCTCTACTGGGCAAAATACAAACACATTCTACTAGGGCATTGGCTACCTCTTTAGCATTCCTAAACAATGTCCCAATTCCAAACATGCAAAGTAGCCACCTGGGCTTTGATACACAAGCTTAGAAAATATTATGCCATAGACAAATATGCCAATCGGGACACAAAATTCGGCATGGCTATACTCTCTAATGTACATTGGGCAGCCTCGAAAGCCCCTCCTTCTAGTCTAGTAAATTACGTAGTCATGTACAGTTGAGCACCCCCAGGGACACTCCTTAAATAAGAAGAGGCAGTTAATCACCTGTGCAGTAACTGACATTCTTTGAGATGGTTGTCCCTGTGGGTGATCCACAACCCTCCCTCCTCCCCTCTTCTTCAGAGTCTGATGTAGTTCTCCATGGCAGACAAGGAATGGAGGGACAGTTGATGATATGTGTCAGTTACCACTTGCAGCATCGCAGGGTATTGCTGATGTGAATCTCCAATTATAAGTGCAGAGTGCTGAAACACCTAAGCTATGTCTATACTGCTGCGCTGTTTTGCGCAAAAATATGCAAATGAGGCAAAGTGTGGAATATCGCTGTGCCTCATTTGCATAATTAATGAGCATCCGCTTTTTGTGCAAGAGGCTTTTTGGGCAAAAAGGAGCCGTCTACACAGCTCCTTTTTGCGCAAAACCCCCCTCTTGTGCAAGAGCCGTTCTTCCTGAAAAAAAATGCGGAAGAACGGTTCTTGCACAAAAGGGGGTTGTTGCGCAAAAAGGAGCTGTGTAGATGGCTCCTTTTTGCCCAAAAAAGCCTCTTGCACAAAAAGCGGATGCTCATTAATTATGCAAATGAGGCACAGCGATATTCCACACTTTGCTTCATTTGCATATTTTTGCGCAAAACAGCGCAGTATAGACAGAGCCCTAAAGTGGAGCATCCACAGGGACAGCCATCTCAAACAACTTCAGTTATCTCATAGGTGAGTAACTGCCTCCTATGATCTGATAAGATTCAGGATTAACATGAGGCATAGCAAGGCCTGAAAGATAGTAAGAGTTACAATCAGTATTTGACAAAGGGTTAGAAGCTTTGTGGGAGTTTTTGCAATATGTAGCTTATAATGAACAAGTATGCTACAAAAATATGAAATAGTTTTGGGGGGATTTGTAGTATGTGTAACCATGAGGTTAACCATCATTAATTTATTGGAAGATGTATTAATGAAGTATTGACACAAATAGCTTATATCAGCAATCAAAACGCCAGTTATGGACACTCAGAAACATATATGCATAGGGGGTCAACAACACCTAAGAAAATGTAGCCAAAAATATGTAAGGATGAGTGGTATGGCATGCTCTTCAAAGTGATGTCTCCTAATCTGATACTGTTCGAAACCACTTCTGGTTTTGTCTCTACTGAACTGGGGGGGGGGGAGAGGCAAGCCTTAGAAAAGCAGTGTTGTATAGTTTTAAACTGAATGACGGGCCTGCCTCTGGAGCCTTTCCCACCAAACCTGCTCCCATTGAGAGAGAGAGAATTTTTCTCCTCCAAATTGCAAAAATGTTTAACTACTGAGTATTAAGCATATTTATAGACCAATTGCGCTACAGTATCCAGAAATCCTCTTACTGCTGCCCTTTTTTGATCATTGTTCTTCTCAGTTACTTTAGCCTCACCCTCTCCTATAGGCCAGTTTTTCTCAACCTTTTTTTTATAAAGTAAAGTACCCCTTTAAAAAAATTTTAAGTACCCCCAGTACCTACAGTTTTCAGACACACAACATTTTTTTCTACCATTGCAAAACATTTGTTTAAACAACTTAATCGTAGCCAGGCGGGCAATGAAATTTTTGGGTGTAAAAAGTACAAAAATAATAAAGCGCTGTAAAACTTAAAAACAAAAATTCAGTTTTCTCCAAATTTCAGTTGTTGACGTACCCCCCAGACTTCTCTCAAGTACCCCTAAGGATACTCGTACCCCTGGCTGAGAAACACTGCTCTAGGCCATCCAGAATGTGGGTGCTGCAAATCATCATCTTTGTCATTGACTCTACCACATCCACACCCCTCTTTAAATATTTCTATTTGTTCCCTTTTTTTATCATACCAACGACTTCTTGACCTTGTCTTTAAGGTCCACATAATCCCACCTTTACCTACATATGCTGGAAGGGCATAACAAGTGGGGTTCCATAGGGGTCTGTTTTGGAACTGGTTCTGTTCAATATCTTCATCAACGATTTAGATATGGCATAGAGAGTATAATTCTTAAGTTTGCAGATGATACGAAGCTCAGAGGAGTTGCAAGTGCTTTGGAGGATAGGGTCAAAATTCAAAATGATCTGGACAAACTAGAGAAATAGTCTGAGGTAAATATGGTGAAGTTGAATAAGGACAAATGCAAAGTATCCCACTTAGGAAGGAGCAATCAGTTTTAACATACAGAATGGGAAGGGATTGTCTAGGAAGGAGTATTGCTGAAAGGGATTTAGAGGTCAGAGTAAACCACAAGCTAAATATGAGTCAACAGTGTAACACTGTTGCAAAAAAAGCAAACATGCACGAACAGGAGTGAGCAAGACACGAGAAGTCATTCTTCTGCTCTACTCTTAGCTGATTAGGCCTCAGTTGGAGTATTGTGTCCAGTGCTGGGCACCACATTTTAAGAAAGATGTAATGAAATTGAAGAAGGGCCAGAGAAGAGCAACAAGAATGATTAAAGGTCTAGAGAACATGACCTATGAAGGAAGACTGAAAGAATTGGGCTTGTTTAGTTTAGAAAAGAGAAGATTGAGAGGGGACATGATAGCAGTTTTCAGGTATCTAAAAGGGTGTTACAAGGAGGAGGGAGAAAAATTGTTCTCCTTGACCTCTGATGATAGGGCAAGAAGCAATGGGCTTAAATTGCAGCAAGGGAGGTTTAGGTTGGACATTAGGAAAAATTTCCTAATGGTCAGGGTCAGTGTTCCCTCTAAGATTTTCCAACCATGAGAGGAGTGAGTTTTGGCTTGTGTACCACTGTTGAGCTCATGTGCACTGGTTTGGATGTGTGGCACTGTGGCACCCAATTTGTTAACACACACACATTCCCAGCTGCCAGAGCAGACCCCCCCCCCCCTTCCTTCTGGCTATGCGGCATGTCCCGTTCTTAGCTGCTGGAACAGACACCCCCACCCTCCTGCCATGCAGCAGGTCCCATTTCTAGCCCCAGCCACCAGAAGAGGCTCCAGTGCCCCCTTCCTCCGCCCCACCACGTGGCAGCCCTGGCCACCAGAGCAGGCCTCCTTCCCCCCTCCACCACACGGTTGCGGCAGGTCCTGGCCCTCCACCCCAGCAGCTCCCTCACCATGCCATCTCAGCTGGCCCCGCCTGCTGGAGCACCTGCCTGCCACACAAGTGCTGCTGCACAGTTCTCCAGAGGAGGTGAGCGGGAGACGAATTATTTGTGCACCGCTGCGCAGGTGCACAAAAAATCTTATCAGGAGCTATGGTCAGGGTGGTTAAACACTGGAATAAATTGCCTAGGGAGATTGTGGAATCTCCATCACTGGAGATATTTAAGAGCAGGTTGGATAAACATCTATCAGGGTAGATCTAGATTGTGCTTGGTCCTGCCATGAGGGCAGGGGACCAAACTTGATCTCTCGAGGTCCCTTCCAGTTCTAGTATTCTGTGATTCTATATCCATATTAGTCTTCTCTCAGTCTGCTCCCTCTGCTTTGCCAATGATGATCCAGCCTTCATGATCAACTTACTTCCCATAAGTTGGGCTTTTTTTTAAGGTTGTCCATATACTGAAATGCCCCCCTCCCCAATTATGGTCTTCCAATCTTTTATCCCCTCATTTAACACCTTTTTAAAAATCTGCTGCTTACTCCCGTATTTCAAAAAGTGAAAAATAGAATTATCTAAGAACTTACTCAGTATTACCTGAACATATCTCAACTCTGTAACTGCACAGTCTTTCTACCGTACCAATGTCCTTCCCTCAAATCCATTACTGTTTATTACTGCCACTCACTATATCACATCTAAAATCAAATTCTACTGTTAGTTCAATGAGGACTGTTCATGGTGTATAAACATGTACACAAATAAACTATGGCTTTTAGATTATAAGCACTTTAGACTGCTTCCTAATTTTTTAGACGTTTTCTCTGAATACCCAGAGCAGGGGTGGGGAACCTTTTCTGGGTTGGGGGCCACTGACCCACAGAAAAATGAGTAAGAGGCTGCACACAAGTGAGAAATAAAAACTCCCACCCCTCACCAGCATGGGCTCCCCAATGCTGGGGGAGCTCCGAGCCTCAGGGGCTGGAACCATGCAAGCCAGGGGCTGCATCCGGCCTCCAGGCCTTAGGTTCCTCATCCTGATCTAGAGAAAACGTGTCTTCAACAATGTGTCATTTTGCCTGAGATTAGATATGTAAAATAGATTCCTCCAACATTAGTGACTTGCAGAAATCAAGTCTGAGAAATCTTGTCATGGAAAAAATGAAAGACAAATAGCTTTATTTGGCAGTTGGCATATAAGGAAAGTCTACAGGTTTCAGGAAGGCTTTAACATTTTTCAGTGCAAAGGTGAAATGTGTTTGGCACCATAATCAAGGCCATCGTATCCACTGATGTTTTCTTCAACAGCTCCTTCAAAATGGGAATAAGAAAAAAGTGCAAAAACTCACGGAGCATCCACACTACAAGCGCGTTTTTGCGCAAGAAAAAGTACAGTAGATCGTCAGAAGACAGGGCTTTTTGCACAAGAGTTATTCCTCTTTCTATGAGGAATAAGCCATTTTGTGGAAGAGCTCTTGCACAAAAAGGCGTGTGTGGACGGACAACAGGGTTTTCTTGCGCAAGAAACCCCTATTGGAAAAAGCACAGGTGTTCTGATGACCATTCTGTGATTGGCCATCAGAACTTTCTTGCCCAAGAGCGTCCATGGCAGTGTGGACGCTCACTTGCGCAAAAGCACTTCTCTTGTGGAAAAGCACGTGGCAGTGCGGACGCGCTCTTGCGCAAGAACTTTTTGCGGAAGATTTCTTCAGCAAAAAGTTCCTGCGCAAGAAGCCTGCAGTGTAGACGTAGACAGAGGGTGTGTTTTTATACGAGTATGGTATCCAAATTCAGGGGTATATTATTCTACTGTACTCAGCTGCTGTAGTTTTCAATTTTGAGCACTACACAAAGAAAAATGTGGACAAATTGGAGAATCAGAGGTGTACAACAAAAAGAAGTCTGGAAAACCTGATCTTAAGGAAAGGTTAAAAAACTGGTTGGCTGTGTCTACACTGGCATGATTTTCCGGAAATGCTTTTAACGGAAAAGTTTTCCGTTAAAAGCATTTTTGGAAAAGCGCATCTAGATTGGCATGGACGCTTTTCCGCAAAAGCACTTTTTGCGGAAAAGCATCCGTGCCAATCTAGACGCACTTTTCCGCAAAAAAGCCCCAATCACCATTTTCGTGATCGGGGCTTTTTTGCGGAAAACAAATCTCAGCTGTCTACACTGGCCTTTGGCGCAAAAGTTTTGCGCAAAAGGGTCTTTCGCCTAACGGGAGCAGCATAGTATTTCCGCAAAAAGCACTGATTTCTTACAGTAGGAAGTCAGTGCTTATGAAATTCAAGCGCCAGTGTAGACAGCTGGCAAAGTTTTTCCGCAAAAGCGGCTGATTTTGCGGAAAAACTTGCCAGTCTAGACACAGCCGTTATGTTTAGTCTGGCAAAAAGAAAGACTGAGGGGGAACTTGATGAGTCTTCAAATGTGTTAATGGTTGTTGTAAAGAAGGTGATGAAGAACAATTGATCATGACTTCTGAAAGTAGGAAAATGACTAATGGCCTTACTTTGAAGCAAGAGAGATTTAAAGTAGATATTAGGGATATAAAGCTATCCTTTATAGTTAGAACATGAATGATTGGAACAGGCTTTCAGGGGAGGTTGTCACAAGAACTTTTTATGTACAAGTTAGACAGACACCTGTCAGGAGTGGTTTGGATATAATTGGTGCTGCCTCAGAATGGAGTGATGGACTGAATGACCTCTTGAGGTCTCTTCCAGCCCCACATGTGAGGTTGTACAATGACTAGAACCCAGGTCTGAAATGGCTGATATTTCTATGCCACTAGCTGACACCCCTGATTGTACTCTGTGCATTTTCATATAAACCCATGGACATAACCACAGAAAGTACAACCCTAGAAGGCCAGATTGACAGCTTTCCTCATAGTCCCTGATTGATCCAGGCATCCAATTTAAACCCAGAAAAAATTCAAGGATTTGTTCAGAGAAAAAGGTAAACTCTCTTGCCAGGTGGCAAGACGTTGTCTTTCATCTAGCTCTTAGACTCCTGACCATTGCCTCTGAATCCTGCTTCCTGACCCTTCAGTTCTGACTTTCAGCACAGTTTCTGGCCTCTGACAATCACTGCTCCAACCATATGACAGACTGTTGAAACCCTGATTATGGTAATTTGCACCACACACAACCCCCGTTCTGCAAAAAGGTCACAGTAGGAGAATGGAAGTACTGGGCTTACTATTATCCAGTGCACTCCAACAAGCACCAGGGACTCAGGAGGAGTAATGAAACTATCAGTAAAGCATAGCAGAATTGTGCTTAGCATGCCCTAATTGAGAGGGTCACCCTAAATTGAACCTAATTTGCTAAATGGGGTCGGAATGCCAAACCCTACTGAAGATGAGGGAGAGTGTGGGTAGGTCTTGCTGCCTGATGGCATGGGTTCTGGCTACAGAGTGTTATGACTTGTCTACTCCTTCAGGTGCAGCAGTGGCAAAGGTGCACCTGTGAAGCTGCACTGACATAGCACTTAGTGAGGATGATAGGATAACGAATCTTGTGGATAAGGGAGAAGTGGTGGATGTGGTATACCTAGACTTTAGTAAGGCATTTGATGCGGTCTCGCATGATATTCTTATCAATAAACTAGGCAAATACAACTTAGATGGGGCTACTATAAGGTGGGTGCATAACTGGTTGGATAACCGTGCCCAGAGAGTAGTTATTAATGGTTCACAATCCTGCTGGAAAGGTATAACAAGTGAGGTTCCGCAGGGGTCTGTTTTGGGACCAGTTCTGTTCAATATCTTCGTCAACAATTTAGATATCGGCATAGAGAGTACGCTTTTAAGTTTGCAGATGATACCAAGCTAGGAGGGGTTGCAACTGCTTTGGAGGATAGGGTCATAATTCAAAATGATCTGGACAAATTGGAGAAATGGTCTGAGGTGAACAGGATGAAGTTTAATAAGGACAAATGCAAAGTGCTCCTCTTAGGAAGGAACAATCAGTTTCACACAGAGAATGGAAAGCGACTGTCTAGGAAGGAGAACGGCAGAAAGGGATCTAGGTTTATAGTGGACCACAAGCTAAATATGAGTCAACAGTGTGACACTGTTGCAAAAAAAGCAAACATGATTCGAGGATGCATTAACAGTTGTGTTGTGAGCAAGACACAAGAAGTCATTCTTCCGCTCTACTCTGTGCTGATTAGGCCTCAGTTGGAGTATTGTGTCCAGTTCTGGGCACCACATTTCAAAAAAGATGTGGAGAAATTGGAGAAGGTCCAGAGAAGAGCAACAAGAATGATTAAAGGTCTAGAGAACATAACCTATGAAGGAAGACTGAAAGAATTGGGCCTGTTTAGTTTGGAAAAGAGAAGATTGAGAGGGGACATGATAGCAGTTTTCAGGTATCTAAAAGCGTGTCACAAGGAGGAGGGAGAAAACTTGTTCTTCCTGGCCTCTGAGAATAGAACAAGAAGCAATGGGCTTAAACTACAGCAAGAGAGGTTTAGGTTGGACATTAGAAAAAACTTCCTAACTGTCAGGGTGGTTAAACACTGGAATAAATTGCCTGGGGAGGTTGTAGAATCTCCATCTCTGGAGATATTCAAGAGCAGGTTAGATAAATGTCTATCAGGGATGGTCTAGACAGTACTGGGTCCTGCCATGAGGGCAGGGGACTGGACTCGATGACCTCTTGAGTTCCCTTCCAGTCCTAGTATTCTATGATTCTACCTACACTGACAGGAAAAGCATTCCCCTTCAGTGCAAGTGCTTCACTTCCCCAAGAGGTCGTAGCTATGTTGATGATAGAAACCTCCCCATTGACATAGTGTTGTCTACACTGGGTTTTAGGTTCATATAACTACATCACTCAGGAGTGCCACACCCCAGAGCCATGTAGTTACACTGACATAAGTTGCTAGGGTAGACCAAGCATTAGACACCATGGCTGCGTCTAGACTGGCATGACTTTGCGGAAATACTTTTAACGGAAAAGTTTTTCCGTTACAAGTATTTCCGCAAAAGAGCGTCTAGATTGGCACGGATGCTTTTGCGCAAAAGCAAGCATTCGTGGCCAGTATAGATGCGATTTTGCGCAAGAAAGCTCCGGCGGCCATTTTCGCCATCGGTGCTTTCTTACGCAAAAAATTCCTTCCCTGTCTACACTGGCCCTCTTGTGCAAGAACACTTGCGCTAGAGGGCTTTTTCCCGAGCGGGAGCATCAAAGTATTTGCGCAAGAAGCACTGATTTTGTACATTACAAAGTCAGTGCTCTTGCGCAAATTCAAGCGGCCAGTGTAGACAGCTGGCAAGTTTTTGCGCAAAAGCGGCCACTTTTGCCCAAAATCTTGTCAGTCTAGACGCACCCCATTTGTCCCTCCTCTCTCTAAAAGACAAAGCTAATTAGACTTAGTTGGGTGTTTTTGTTTCTGTCGGGTGGTTACTAAAACTGAAATCATTGATGAGCAGGTCTAGAGGCTACACCTTTGACCTGATGTGGTAGTGTGGTGGTAGTGAATGGTCAGCAGTGGTAGAGAGAGCAGCACCAGCAGTGAGTCAGTTGCAGAGGCAATAGTAGCAGTCGAGGCATTGCTTGGTGCCCCCACTCCATTTGCAGGGGTGGGAAGTGGCCCTATGTGAATTCACTTCAGAATGCTTACTAAGGATAACTAATAGTGGATGGGGTGCAGTGAAGGGAAAGGGGAGTGGTGTGATAAAGAGACATTTGTCCATCTGACTTTCACACTGCAAGGTGTGAAATTAAGGCAAAGCGCACTGCCTAATGTATTATGGGGCGGGTGATTGCTTATGGCTCTATGCTTTTGAATCAGAGCAGTGGTGTTTTCTCAAATTAACGCCGGGTTCCTTTTCTCTTTTACTAAAAGCTTTCTTTTCTTTCGGTGAACTCTGTGCTTGTGAGGGGGGAATTATTGCCACCTAGAGGTGCCAGGGGTGGAAGGGTGTGAATTATTGTTCTACCCCCTTCCTTTATCAGCCAGGAGTGAGAAGCATGCACAGAATCCAAGTACTTTTCCCTCGCTCCCTGATAGTCAGAGGAATGGGAGGAAAAGCAAGCCGTGTCCTGGAACACATGGCTGGTGCCCCCTCTACTCTCCCAAAATGGCACCCTTGCTGGAATGAAGTTTAATTTACTGGATGAGACCTTAAGAAGGTTCATTTTGTAAAGAAGAAGCCTACATGTTGAACCTGACCTCTGTTGCTGCTGACTCCACCTTACATTACTAAGCTGCCTCTTCTTTTGGCTAGCGGCCCCATTAGCTGTTCTGTAGAGAAAGCATCACGTTTGAAAGTAGAATCATAGAACCATAGAGCTGGAAGAGACCTCAGAAGGTCATCAAGTCCAGCCCCCTGCTCTAGGCAGGACCAATCCCAACTAAATCAACCCAGCCAGGGCTTGGTCAAGACGAGACTTAAACACCTCCGGTGATGGAGACTCCACTACCTCCCTAGGCAACCCATTCCAGTGTTTCACTACCCTCCTAATGAAATAGTTTTTCCTAATATCCAACCTGGACCTCTCCCACCACAACTTGAGACCATTGCTCCTTGTTCTGCCATCTGTCACTATTGAGAACAGCCTCTCTCCATCCTCTTTGGAACTCCCCTTCAGGAAGTTGAAGGCTGCTATCAAATCCCCCCTCACTCTTCGCTTCTGCAGACTAAACAGACCCAACTCCCTCAGCCTCTCCTCATAAGTCATATGCTCCAGCCCCCTAATCATTTTGATTGCCCTCCGCTGGACCCTCTCCAATGAGTCCACATCCTTTTTGTAGTAGGGGGCCCAGAACTGGACACAATACTCCAGATGTGGCCTCACCAAAGCCGAATAAAGGGGAATAATCACTTCTCTAGATCTGCTGGCAATACTCCTCCTAATGCACCCTAATATGCCATTAGCCTACTTGGCTACAAGGGCACACTGTTGACTCATATCCAGTTTCTCATCCACCATAACCCCCACGTCCTTTTCTGCAGAACTACTACTTAACTGGTCGGTCCCCAGCTTGTAACTATGCTTGGGATTCTTCCGTCCCAAGTGCAGGACTCTGCACTTGTCCTTGTTGAACTTCATCAGATTTCTTGTGGCCCAATCCTCCAATTTGTCTAAGTCACTCTGGACCCTATCTCTGCCCTCAAGCGTATCTACCTCTCCCCTAGCTTAGTGTCATCCAAACTTGCTGAGGTGCAATCCATCCCCTCATCCAGGTCATTAATAAAGATATTGAACAAAACCGGTCCTAGAACCGAACCTTGGGGCACTCCGCTAGAAACCGACCGCCATCCTGACATCGAGCCATTGATCACTACCCGCTGGGCCCAGCCTTCTAGCCATCTTTCTATCCATCTTACCGTCCATTTATCCAACAACATTTATTATTTATCAACATTCTCTTAACTTGCTGGCAAGAATATTGTGGGAGACCGTATCAAAAGCCTTGCTAAAGTCAAGGTATATCACATCCACTGACTTTCCCACATCCACAGAGCCAGTTACCTCATCATAGAAGCTAATCAGATTGGTCAGGCACGACTTGCCCTTTGTGAATCCATGCTGACTATTCCTAATCACTTTCCTCTCTTCCAAGTGCCTCAAAATGGATTCCTTAAGGACCCCTTCCATGATTTTTCCAGGAACCAAGGTAAGACTGACCGGCCTATAGTTCCCTGGATCGTCCTTCTTCCCTTTTTTGAAGATGGGCACTACATTTGCCTTTTTCCAATCATCCGGGATTTCTCCCGATCTCCACGACTTTTCAAAGATAATGGCCAAAGGCTCCTCAATGACACTTGCCAACTCCTTCAGTACCCTCGGATGCATTAAGTCCGGACCCATGGATTTGTGTACATTTAGCTTTTCTAAATAGTTCCTAACTTGTTCTTTACCCACCACGGGCTGTCCATCTTTATCCCATCTTGCGTCACTTAGCGCAGAAGTCCAGGAGCCGACCTTGTCCGTGAATACAGAGGCAAAGAAAGCATTGAGTACTTCAGCTTTCCCCACATCATCTGTCACTAGGTTACCTCCTTCATCCAGTAGGGGCCGTACACCCTCTCTGATCACCTTCTTCTTGTTAACATGCCTGTAGAAACCTTTCTTGTTATCCTTCACATCCTTAGGCAGTCGCAATTCCATTTGCGCTTTCGCCTTCCTGATAACCCCCCGGCATTCTCGAGCTATACATTTAAACCCCTCCCTGGTCATTTGTCCAAGTTTCCACTTTTTGTAAGCTTCCTTTTTGTGCTTAAGTTCACCAAGGATTTCCCCCGTAAGCCAATCCGGTCTCCTACCATGTTTGCGCCTCTTGCTACGCGTCGGGATGGTTTCTTTCTGTGCCTTCAATAAGGCTTCTTTAAAATACTGCCAGCTGTCCTGGACTCCTTTCCCCTTCATGTTAGCATCCCAGGATTCTGTCCATCAGATCTCTGAGGAGCGAAAATCTGCTTTTGAAGTCCAAGGTGTGTATTTTACTACTCTCTTTTCTTCCTTTGGTCAGGATCCTGAAATCTACCATCTCATGATCACTGCTTCCCAGGTAGTCACCCACCTCCACTTCCCCTATTAGTTCCTCCTGTTTGTGAGCAGAAGGTCAAGCTGCGCACTGCCCCTGGTCGGATCCTTCAGCACTTGCGTCAAGAAGTTATCCCCAACATTCTCCAAAAACTTCCTGGATTGTCTGTGTACTGCCGTATAGGTTTCCCAACATATGTCAGGGTGATTAAAGTCCCCCACAAGAACCACGGCCTACGATCTGGAAGCTTCTCTCAGTTGTCCGAAGAGAGCCTCATCTACCTCATCCACCTGATTCGGTGGCCTGTAGCAGACACCAACCACAACATCACTGCTGTTGTTTGCTCCTTTAAACTTAACCCATAGACTCTCAATAGGTTTTTCTCCCTCTTTATACTGGAGTTCAGAGCAATCATAGTGCTCTCTTGCATATAGTGCAACTCCTCCTCCTTTTCTACCCTGCCTGTTCTTCCTGAACAGTCTATACCCTTCCATGACAGCGCTCTAGTCATGTGAGTCATCCCACCAAGTCTCTGTTATCCCAATGAAATCATATTTCTTTGACTGGGCCAGAGCCTCCAGTTCTTCCTGTTTGTTGCCCAGGCTTCTCGCGTTAGTGTACAAACACCTCAGATAACCAGTTGATCGCCCTATCTTCTCCATTCGAAACAGGGGTCCTCCTTTCTTGCTCGTTCCTCTCTGCATTTCTTCCCGGTATCCGACTTTCCCACTCCCCTCAGGGTTTTGGTCACCGTCCCCAGCGAACCTAGTTTAAAGCCCTCCTCACTAGGTTTGCAAGCCTGCCCGCGAAGACGCTCCTTCCTCTCTTGGTTAGGTGGATCCCATCTCTTCCTAACAATCCTCGTGCCCGAACAGAGTCCCATGGTCGAAGAAACCAAAGCCCTCTCTGCGACACCACCTGCGCAACCATGCATTTCGTCCTCAGTTACGATCCCTGCCCAGTCCTTTCCCTTCAACAGGAGGATGGACGAGAACACCACTTGCGCTCCGAATTCTTGGATCCTTCTTCCCAGCGCTACATAATCCGCAGTAACCCGCTCAAGGTCATTCTTGGCCGTATCGTTAGTTCCCACATGGAGAAGCAGGAAGGGGTAGCGATCCGAAGGTTTGATCAGTTTGGTAAACCTCTCAGTCACATCCTTGATGCGAGCTCCTGGTAAGCAGCACACCTCTCAAGATTCCAGGTCCGGACGGCAGAGGGATGGCTCAGTCCCTCTTAGGAGGGAGTCCCCGACCACCACCACCCGTCGTTTTCTTTTGAGGGTGGTGGCTGTGGAACCCCCATCCCTAGGACTACGCATCCCATGCCTTCCCGTAGATGGTGTTCCCTTCCGGTTTCTTCCTTGTGAGGTCCCTTCCAAAGCATTCAGCACTGCAGAGCCTGTGGAGAGAGCCTGAAAGCGATTACTTACCTCTATAGCATTGGGGGATTCCCATGCTGGCCTTTTTCCCCTTCTAGAAATTACATGCTGCCAGTTCTCTTCCTGGTCACGTACTGCCCTCTCTGGCTCTTCCGCCTGCTGCGCGTGAAGGATTAAACGCTGCCTTCTATCGAGGAAGTCTTAATCCTCTCTGATAGAGCGTAGGGTCCACACTTGGGCCTCCAGCCCTCTAATTTTTTCTTCCAAAATGGCGACCAGCTTGCACTTAGTGCAGATGAAATCCATTCTTTCTTCCGGGAGGAAGACAAACATGGCACACTCCGTGCAGGTAACAACAGCAGAACCATCACCATCCATCCCTGCTGTCCTGGAGAAGGGATTTAAAAAGAAAGGCAAGAGAACCTCACCCCCCAACTCCTCTCTAAACTCCCTGTTATCACTCACTCACCTGCAAGCTCCTTGGTCGCTTGACCAAGGAGCCTTATAAAGCCCTGGACTGCCTGAAAGTCCCTCCCCCTACCAAGGCTCAGCCAATCAGCAGAGGCTTCTAGAATTCAAACTTTAATTAGCAGCCAACAGTTTCCACCTGCCAGTCACAGCCAATTAGAGCCCCAGGCAATCACGGCACACACTCCATGAAGGGGAGGGGGAGGGCAAAGGGGAAGTGGAAAAAGGAAAAAAAAAAAAAGCCTCACTCACAAACACAGGGGAAAAAACAAACAAACAAAAAAAGAACACACACCAACCCTTACTCACAAACACAAGCTCAGCACACAGCAAGAAAGCCCCAAACACAACACACACTTCCCTCAAGAGTCCTGTATCTGCTTCTCCTCTACCTGGAGAACTCCCTCTCTAAAGCCTCACTCAAAAACACAGGTTGCCAAAAGTAGGGTTGCCAGATGGTTTAACAAAAAATACCGAACCCCGCCCCATCCAAAAAACAGAAAAAATTCTGTTGAGAAAAAAGGGGGGGGGAGACCAAAGTTGTTGAGCAAAAAAAAAAGTGCAGCGCCTTTAAATGGCCCCATGCTCCTCACTCCCCTGCCCCCACCAGACATGGCAGGGGAAAATTATCCCTGCCCGGGTTCCATCCGAGGGAAACAGACGATACCAGACATTTCACATGTCTGTCTATTTTCTGTTTTTTTTTACCGGACGGGGGACCTGAATAACGGACAGTTAGGGGGAAAAATGGACACCTGGCAACCCTATAAAGTAGCCATTTGGGAGTGAGTTTGTAGCAACAATAACTTGGGCAGCAATGTTTGTCACACCCACAAGTTTCTCTGGGGTTTTCTCATAGATCAAGGGACCTGTGTCCAAGTGTTTCATGAAGCCAAAAGGCTAGCTTGAGGTGACTGTTGCAGAGACGGAAAATGTAAAGATCTTTAAGAAAAATCCAAATTCCTAACCCTAATTATATTTACTTTTTTTCCCCTTTTTTTTCCCCCAAAGAAAAAGGCTGGGAATGTACTCATTTTTTAAAATGAAAACAGATTAGCTCTGACATTTCTAGGTCCCCAAGAGAATGATGGCGCCTGAGGGCTTTGTGTTTCACATAGTCTGGCTCTGGGAATACCTTGCAAAATATTTGCACTTGATATATGCTTCAGAATACATAAACATACTACATATTCGGGCAATCGTAGATTTTTGTTGTTAAAGCTTTGGGGGCACAAAATCTATAAGCAGCAATTAGTCATAATCAAGTCAGTGAAGACTTTATATATGCATATACATACATATCTATAATCCCTGATCTAGGTTCTTATATAGTGCAGGCAGTCTTATTGGAATTGATGCTATGAACTTTGTATTAGATTTTATAAAGACAAATTTTTGGGGCTTTATCTTTTCTTTCGGAGCTCTATTTTTTTACTTTTTTCATTTATTTTGGGGATGTGAAATATAGGAGAAGGATTGGATAAAGAAGATATGGTATGTTACAACTTTTTAATTGTTTTACCCTTTGTGATTGGTTTTTTAAAATAACCATATTCTTTCCTTTCTGATCCTCATCACCTCAAATACTGCTCCCTCAGATAAACACTCATGCAGTGATCTTCAACATTAGCTGTCACAACTGTAGTGGAGAAAATTAGTAAAGTGAAATATTTGTCTGAATTTCACTTCAGAATTGTCTGGATTTTCTATAATTTATCAGACAGTGAATACCTTATATTTACAGCAACTATGTTTTTTTATCCTGTTGCTTATTCCCAATATCTATTTTTTTAATAAGTTTTCATTCTTGCTGTCTGGCAGAAATGCTACAGGGAAATAACAATGTCAGAAAATAGAACTGACCCTTCTTCCTTGAGTGCTCAGTTTAAATTAATGTTGCAGTATCTATGATTTGTGACTCCTCTTCAATATGCCTTTTGATTTTACCAAAAAAATCACTAATGAATATTAAATTAGTTTACTTAAATAGATGTATTTTATGTGTGGTTGCCATTCTCTGGGCATTCTGAGGACAGAGAGCTTCATTATTCAATATTGCACATTATCAAAGGGCAGTTCCTCAGCTTGATGTCAATGGAGCCATGATAGTTCAAACCAGTGAAGTAACTTCCCCCATAGATTGTTTATAGACTTGTTTTTCCATAAAACTCCTTTCGTTATATCTGTTGCAATGTTAATTCAGAAGTTCTATCATATACAACTGTAATGGACTTCATTATGTCATTGTCTCTGCATCCCCCAACATGGGGCTTTGATTGAATGGAGTAAACCTACAGTGATGCTGGGACAATTTTTAGGGTGGGGTCCTGAACTGCATCCCCCTTTACTCTGTCTGCATTCCTAAGCGCCCCAGGCAGGGGCCATAGCTGCGGGCAGCAGTGCAGCCCCAGGCACAGGGATGGCAGTCAGCAGCTGGGACCCCAAGGCATGCAACAGAGCCCCCCAGGACTTTTGCGGAGCTGCTGGCAGCCAGGACCCAGGGCTGGTATCCAAGACTCTGGCAGCAGCGTGGCTGGGACCTGAGCTCAGGCTGGCAGGGCTCAAAATCTAAGAGTCCTGCAACCAGCACTTCTACTTCCTGCACCTATGCAGATGTGTGGCCATTGCAAAGCCCCATCTGGCACTTGCCTAATATGCCACAAAAACTGTGCTAAAGGCGTGCATCTATTTTACAAGCCTTAACAAGAGCAATGGCTTGGTGGTGTGCCTGTGCCAGATATGATGCTTATATTGCCTGGCTGCAGAAGGTGTTTGCTTCCACTTTGGTACTCCAAGAATTTTCAAAAGCAGTTTGGCAGAATGTGTGTATGTATACATACATGTCTGTTTGCATGTATATTTCATAAACGCATAATAAATTGCCCATCCATGTGATAGGCAGTGTTCCCTCTATTTTCCTCTCTTAGCAGAATGAATTTTGTTATGTGCCCCATGGGGCGGGGCTAAGAGAATCTGAGTGGGGGAGAGGACTCAGGGCCTGGGGCAGAGGTATCTGAGGGCTCTGCCTAGTAGTCAGACCTGCTGCACTGACTACTTCCTGCTGCAGCCCTGAGACCCTGCGCAGGGCGTAATGGAAGCTGAACAGCTTAATGGGAACTTAGGTGATAGGTAACATACATCTCTGTCCCACCAGCGTTCTGCTATTAATTAATTTCTGTGGGAGACTCTAATATTCCAAACCTCTGACCAGATTCAAACACTTGATGTTTTGAAACAGGCAACCCAACAAACAAACTTTTTTTTCTTACCCCTCAAATGTGGAAGCTTCCAAAATTGCACTGCTCTGAAGTCCAAGACAAGCAATATCGAGGTCTAGGATAGTATTAGTTCTAAGTTTCAAATATCCCAAATCTCTCCATTACAAATGAATAAAGAACTCTTTTCTGTCCCTGGAAGGCTGACTTTTTAAGTAACAACATGATTTTTTTAGAAAAGCCATTTTAATTAATTGTAGGTGTTTCTAAAATATTTTAAAATAATTTCTGTCATCTGAAGAAGGGGGTTGTGCCCACAAAAGCTCATGATAACATCTACATGTGGTGTTAGTCTTTAAGGTGCTACTAGACTGTTGTTTTTTTAAGTTTTTCCTCTTACAGACTAACTCGGCTACCCCTCTGAAGCTATTAAAATAATTGTTTTGCTGTGTGCAGAACTGCACATCTGGAATCACAATAAAAAAGGGAGCCTGGCTTTATAGGTGAAGTTTCCTCCAACATATGGTGTATGCACAGAACACTTTAAATGGATGAGGTTGTATATAATTTTGTAATGATACTTATTTGAAATTACGAGTATAACTCTCTGTTCTAAAAAACAGATGATAGTAAGGAGTCATATACATCTATTTATGTATCCATACAATCTATATTTAGTAATAAGCAAGGCTTGACAATTAGGGCAATCTACTCACCCGGGGCGAGTAGATTTTAGCCCGGCACGGCGCCGCAGCACAGTCAGTGCATGCGCAGCACGGTCTGCGCATGCACAGCGTGCCAAACCGCGTGGCTGGTGAGCAGGGCTTGCCGCCGCTTGTCAAGCCCTGGTAATAAGAATGTGTAATGTGACATATGAGAAAACACACAATGAGGATTTGCATAGAAGTTTTATTGACATGGAGCTGGAAGTAGCTTGGAAGTTTGTAATGTTGTTAGAAATAATTTTGATTAAAGTAAAATACCTGGGGAAAGTACAAATGAAGTGTCAAGTATATGGAAAACAGAGTTTATTTCATGGTTCCACAGCATATGCCATGATTACAGAAATAAAATTATTTATTCCATAATTTATGTATCTGTGAGTGTGTATGTACAACAGCCACATAGCATATTTTTCAGCCTTTTTAGACAAATAGCTTGACTTTTTCTTATGTTTTATGTGGTTGTAGAATCAGCAACCTGTTTCTCTATACTGTATCTTCTGAACAAGACTTTCTTCCAATACGTATCTGTTAAAATTTTGGTAACAGTAAAGCTATAATGTAGACTATGGCATCTTTATTATTTTACAGCTTCACTGTGGCATGGCTTGCATTTAATTTTTGGTTTTTACATTATGAAATATAGCCTTTTGACATTATTGAGCCTAAAGACATACCCTCAATAATGTTTGTACTATTAACTGCTGGTATCAACTACAAAATCATTGCAGTTAGGGATGCTATTAAGACTTTGTTATATTAGGAGCATTTGTTTTCCATATTTTGAGAAATATGCCTATCTGTGCTGAAGCTGTTATAAAACTATACATAAATAAATATTAGAAAGGCAAAGTTTAATCAGTAAGAATGAGATCTTAGCATTCCTACTGAGGTGCAACTCCCTTTGGACCAAGAAAGGGCTACATGTTTGAACTGTGTTGTGTGTACTTGATGTAATACATAGAGGTAACATACCTGCTAAATAGCCTAATTTTTCCATAAGTGATTGTCTAATTGTACATGAATAGATAGATGACAATCTATTTTTTATTTAATTTTAAATGTACTTTTCAGCAATATGTATGTAGCTAAGATTGTTATGACCAGATTTTATTTTTCCCCATATAGGAGACTTCCTTCATTCAACAGTATAACACAGAAGGCTCGACTAAAGGTAAATCCATTTGTTTGTGATTAAAATAGATCATGTTCATTCTTTCATTCATTTCATATGACTTTAGGTTTCAGTCTTTTACTGAAATTGAAAGCAAAAATGTTATTGACATAATTGAGAACAGGACATAGTGAGAGATTTCAAAGAACTGGAAATATAATTTTAAAGGATTTTACACTGCAATCTTAAGAGTCGTTATAATTAATTTACATAAATATTTTGAAAAATAAATACTTCTAAAACATTTATATACTATGCTGCTTTTATCTTTCACTGATCATTATGAATGTTGTTTTAATTTAGGAAAAAAGTGAAAGGCAAGACTAAATGAGGGCTTTCATTGCAAGAAGTGTTACTTTTTAAATGTGTGTGAGGGTATGTCTACACAGCAAAGTTATTTCGAAATAACAGCCGTTATTAATTCAAAATTAATTCGAAATAGCGGAGGGCTTATTTCGAACTTGGTAAACCTCATTCCACGAGGAATAGCGCCTATTTTGAAATTGCTATTTCGAAATAAGTGCTGTATAAATGCAGAATAGGGGCTATTTCGAAATAGGGGGCCTCCAGCCTTCCCAGGGTGCCCTGCTGGCCACTCTGGCCCCAACCAGGAAAACTCCTCTCCCCTTCCCCCCCCCCGGAGTCTTAAACGGGTAGAGTCTGGCCACAGTGTCTGTGCCTGCTCTAGGCCTGTCAGTACAGAGCCAGTATTCGCTGCCCCAGCATGAGCCAGGCAACCAGTGCCAGCCAGCCCTCCACCGCTCCCCTGGCCCAGTCACCCAGCTCCCAGGAGCCTGCCAGGGGCCGGAGAAGGCGTGCGCCTTCCTGGTCCAGTGCGGAGATCGTGGACCTGATTGAGGTTTGGGGGGATGCCTCCAATGTCCATGATCTCAGCACTAGACGGAGGAACACGGCCATCTACGGCAGGATGGCTGCCAGCCTGGCCACCAAAGGCCACATCTGAACCCAGGAGCAGGTTCGGATGAAAATTAAGGAGCTGCGGCAGGCCTATGCCAGGGCCACAAGGGGTAGCTCCCAAATAGGGGCAGA
The DNA here is from genome assembly GCA_019425775.1 of Rafetus swinhoei. Classification (NCBI taxonomy): domain Eukaryota; kingdom Metazoa; phylum Chordata; order Testudines; family Trionychidae; genus Rafetus; species Rafetus swinhoei. The sequence goes on from CM033440.1 coordinate 106,223,108, forward strand.
CCCAGAGAGCTGCCCCTGTTTTGATGCCCTGGACCGCATCCTGGGGGGCTGGACGGTCTGTGCCCCCCCAGTGGTCATCGACCCTGGGGCAGAGGGCTCTGACCAGGGCACGGAGGAGGAGGAGTAGGCGGAGGGCCAGGAGCCACAGAAGCCCGGAGGGAGCGTGCCATGCAGCCAGGACCCCCGAGCCATCCCAGCGGACCTGTCACTGGTATCATTCAGGGAGGCAACAACATGTGAGTGCTTTCACTGTCCCCTTATGGGCAGGGTGGAGGGAGACCAGGAAGCGCGCGCACAGGCCTTGCTGACCACTGATCACACAGCAACCTGTGCACATGCGAGCACGTGCCGTGCCACCCCGGGCACGTGGCCCCAGCTGGCTGCCACACAGGGGCCTTGGCCTGTTAGCCACACGCGTGTGTCAAGTTATATTACATGCTCCTGACCCCAGAGTGGGACACAGCAGGACGCCCTTCCTCCACAAGCCCCCTCTACACAGAGGCAGGGGACATCTCCCGGCCCCCAGACTATATACAGCACAGGGGCAGCTCCCACTCCCGGGGATAGCAGGACATCCTGAACATGGCCTCTGTGCAAGCACATCGGCTCTGATGGTGCGGAGACCTGTCGTCCTCGCCCTGCAGAGTGGGGCTGGGCTTCACCACCTGTGTCCCCAGGGAGAACTGGCCACTTCTCTTGTTTCTCCACAGACGCACCAGCTGTGAGTGCAGGGCGCACCACACCACCCGGGATATCCTCCCGCACCAGAGGACTCCACAGGCCCACCCATGCAGTGGAAGAGTACCAGCAAGAGCACCTGGGGTCACTGTGAGCCCTGCACCATACCCTCGACCACTGGGTGCAGGAAGACCTGCAGCTCTGGCGGGAGCAGCTTGCCCAGGGCCGTGCTATCTGTGAGCACCTGCAGACCTTGATGCAGAGCTTGCTGCCTCCTGCCGCTCCATCCCCTGCTGCCTCCCCAGTTACCGCTCCTCCTCCCACTCCTCCCCCTCCAGCTTCTTCCTCCACACCTTCCCCACCCCTCCGGGGATGCCGAGGCCCCCACACCCGCAGTGCTGGGAGACAGTTGGGCCAGCAAGACCCTGAGCCCTGAGCTTCTCCTCCCCCTTCCTCCCCTTGCCTCTCCCTGCCAGCTCCCTCCTCCCAGGTTTCCCCCTCCCCTCTCCCACCTTCCCTCCTCTCCTCTCCCACCTTCTTTCCCCAGTCTCACCTCAGTTTCATTCCCCCTGCACTCCAGTTTTGTTCAATAAAGAGACTTTGTTGTAATGAACACGTGTCTTTTATTGTACAGCAGAAAGGGGGGTTAGGGAGGGGTAAGTGGAAGGACATGAGGGAGGAATGAGGCACAAGACCCCAGTGAGGCACACCAGGGAGACTGTTACTGCCTGCAGAAAGTGCTGCCAGGCTCGCAGCAACACATCCAGGAGAAGCACCAGAGTGCCCAGGGGCAGCTCCAGCTCCATGCTGCAGAGTGCTGTGGTGTCCTGAGTGAGGGCAACCAGAGCACACAGAGAAAAAAATGCTTTGCTGTCCCTCAGTGAGGTAGGCAATCCAATTCCGAAGATGGTTCTTCTTAGACTATAAGGGTATGTCTAGACTGCATCCCTCTGTCAGCAGAGGGATGCAGATTGGGCAGGTCGACATTGCAAATGAAGCGGTGATTTAAATATCCCATGCTTAATTTGCATAAAAATGGCCACCATTTTTGCCTACTCAGCACTTTGTCAGCAAAAAGCAGCAGTCTAGAGGGGGATCTGTCAAGAAAGAAAGCCTTTTTCGACAGATCCCTTATGCTTCCTGCAAGGAGGTTTACAGGATCTGTCGAAAAAGGCTTTCTTTCTCGACAGAGCCCCCTCTAGACTGCCGCTTTTTGCAGACAAAGTGCTGAGTTGGCAAAACGCAGCGGCCATTTTTATGCAAATTAGGCACGGGATATTTAAATCCCTGCCTCATTTGCAATGTCAACCTGCCTAATCTTCATCCCTCTGCCGACAGAGGGATGCAGTCTAGACATACCCTAAGGGTGCATCTACACAGCAGGGTTTAACTCAAAAGAAGCTATGCAAATTGAGCTATGTCAATTGAGTAGCTTATTTCGAAATTGGAAGCATCTACGTAGCGCTTCTTCTTCGAGTGGTCCCTGTGGGTGTTCCACTCTAGGTGTCGGGCTCGTCCTGCGCCTCAGACTGGAGATTTTTCGGCAGTGGTCCGGCCAGGCCGTGCATGTGCAGGAGGAGGCACGCGCTGCTCGAGCCGACTCTGAGCGTGCTCAGCCCGGCTCCCGCCAGTTCCTCCTAACTGTCTACGGCTGCAGACAGAGTCCAACCACTCTCCTATAGTTCTGAGAGGAATAGTTATAAATAAAATAGTTAGTAGTTAATAGTTATTGTAGTTATTATAGTTCTTGTTCTTCTGTTAGTTTATAGTTTACTTTAAAAAAAAAAAAAAAAAAGTTTTTCTCCACACAACATGCCGGGATTCGGCGTCAAGAAATGTGCATCCTGCCACGACGCAATGCCCACCTCAGACGGGCACTCCAGGTGCATCAAATGTTTAGGAGAGGGGCATTTCCCCCAGAAATGCCAACATTGCGCCAAGCTTACAGCACGAGCCAGGAGAGACCGCGAAATGCGGCTCAAAGTGCTCCTTTTTAATAGAGCCCTACAACCATCCGGCTCTGACGACTCGGGGCATCTGGAAACAGCGGCAGCACACAAGAGGCCCGCTCTAAGTCCAGCAGAGAGGAGATCCTCGCCCTCCCGCTATTCTACCTCAGATCGGGCTAAGGATGCGGAGAAGCCAAGTACCTCCAGAGCAGGCTTGGCGTCTCGGACCAGCAAACACAAGGCTGCCCACAGCGCTTCAGTACCAGGCCCTGCCCCTTCGGCGGTTCAGGTGCAGATACCGATGCCGGCTCCCCGAGTGGAGTCGGAGCCAGCAGTTGCCTCTGAAAACGCAACTGTACTGGCACCGAGGACGTCCGCGGCGTCGACATCGAAGCCGGTGCCGACGGAACATCACTGGTACCAAATGCAGCACAAACAGTCCAGGCACCTTTTCGGCACCAGGTGTCTCAGCACCGGGCGGTTCTGCACCAGGCATCTTGGCACCGAGTGGTTCTGCACAGGGCGTCTCGGCACCGGGTGTCTCGGCACTGGGCATCACAGTAATTCCATTGGCACTGACATCGCCGATACTACCACATCAACACCCAGACCGGCCATTACACTATTCTCGGGTACCATCTACAGCATTGCATAAATCTAGGAGAATCATTACCCCTTCTCCTAGCCCGGAACCAGTGCCTTTTTCTCCTGGCCGTTCTTCTCATGCTTCATCACGCTTGGTGTGTTCATACACTCGGAGGCACGATAGCCCCACTACACATCATCGCTGCCACTTGCCACACTATTCACCATCTCCTCACCATTATCACCGGCATGAATCTCTATCATCTCCAAGACAGCGAAGGAAGAGATCCCGTTCCAGATCAGCTGCTCGCTCATCCTACTCCCAGTACCATTACTCGACAAGAGCAGCACATTCTCCAAGATATGCAATGGACAAGGGCTACCATTCACATCGCCATTGCTATGATTACCACTGCCCTTACTCAACGCGATATACGCACTCAAGATCGCCTGAATATCGCCATACTCATGTTGGCTGTGACACCGTCAGCTTCAATGTTCACAGGACTACCAACTCCAACAGGGGATATACCCCCAACTCCTCAGTCTGACCCAGGCACAGTGCATGCAACAGAGCTGGACCAACCACAAGGGGAATCCCCAACTGACCAATCTTCCTCATCCCCTGATGAGGCGGTATTTCCGGCCGACAGTTCACCCACTGATGACGCACACCAATTCCAAGATCTCTTCAAGCATGTGGCAGAGTCTCAGGAAATACAGCTAACACAGGTGCAGCAAAAACAACATAAGCTCCTTAAAAATTTGCAACCTTCTCAGAAGGCTAGAATTGCCTTACCTCTGGACAATGCAATATTGGAGATAGCCGACGAAGTATGGCAGACACCAGCCTCCGCTCTTCCAACGAGCAAAAAGGCAGATAAAAAATACTTCGTCCCTGCTAAGGGTAGCGAGTTCTTATTCACACACCCGCAACCCAACTCTTTGATAATGGACGCAGCTCAGCAAAGGTCAAAAGCTCCCCAACATAAAACCACTCCAGGGGGCAAGGAGGATAAGTGCCTGGACCTATTTGGAAGAAAAGTCTACTCATCGGCAACCCTAATGTTGAGAATGGCGAACTATGCTGCCCATCTCTTGAACCATCGTTTTGATAACTATACTAAACTGATTCCTTTGCTTCTGGATCTTTCAGACTCTCAACGCGAGATCTTAAAGTCGGTCATACAGGAAGGTTATACTGCCTCAAGGATGGCATTACAGATAGCCCTGGACATCGCTGATACAGCAGCGCGAACAACTGCCACATTGGTAGTCATGCGAAGAGCATCCTGGCTGCAGCTGGCAGCTGTACCAAAAGATCTACAGTACAAAGTAGAGGACTTGCCCTTTGATAGGCAAGTCCTATTCGCCGAAAAGACGGACCAGTTGCTTCACTCGGGCAAGGACTCGAGGACCACCCTCAGGATGCTCGGCATGTATACCCCGCTGTATCACCGTCAACGGTATACACCTTATTACCGTCAACGACCGTTCTCATACACAGCTGCTAGATTCAGGCAATACGACCAACAACGGCCTAAGCAGCGACAACAGAGGCGACGACCTCAAAATAACAAGGCGCCAAACCAGCAAAACAACTGGTAGCCTGTTTGATGGTTTCGTCGAGGGTCTGCGAAACATCCCCCTGCAATACCATCCACAGGAACCAAACAAACTATACCACCATCAATTGAGACCATACCGTCATCATTGGTATGCCATCACCACCAACAGATGGGTTCGCGAGCTAATTACATCAGGCTACGTAATCCCCTTCACCTTGCTGCCCTCTCCCTCTCCCCCTCCCCATCCCTCTTCAGGGACCCATCTCATGAGCCTTTCTTAAAGGCAGAGGTCATCCATCTTCTCGAGATCGGAGCTATAGAGAGGGTGCCCAAGGAATTCCAGGGCAAAGGTTTCTATTCCCGTTATTTCCTCACCGAGAAGAAATCGGGAGGGTGGAGACCAATATTAGATCTTCGAGTACTCAGTCGATATTTATGAAAACAACGGTTCAAGATGATCACGCTGGCTTCCATCATACCAGCACTCAACACAGGGGATTGGTTCGCGTCCCTCGACTTGCAGGACGCATATTTTCATGTGACCATACATCTGGCTCACAGACGTTTCCTAAGATTCCTGATAGGTGACGAGCATTTCCAATACAGAGTTCTCCCGGCACCGCGAGTTTTCTCAAAAATGCTAGCGGTAGTCGCAGCATGCCTCTGCTGTCTAGGCATCATAATTTTTCCCTATCTGGACACTGCCTCATCAAGACTCCTTCAATGGAAGAGGCATCACGGGCCATCAACACCACACAGGATCCATTCCACACACTTGGTCTCGTGATCAATTTTGCGAAGTCATCCACGACTCCGCAGCAATCTCTTGAGTTCTTCTTCGAGTGGTTGCTCATGTCCATTCGAATCAGGTGTGCGCACCGCGTGCACCGCGTCTTCCGGAGAGTTTTCCCTAGCGGTACCCGTAGCGCCGGCAGGGCGCCCCCTGGAGTGGCGCCGCTATGGCGGGGCATAAGTACCGCTGCCGGCGCTCCCCCACCTCAGTTCCTTCTTACCGCTCGTGACAGTCGTTGGAGCGTGTCTCTCTCTTACATTAGTTAATGGTTCCCATTTCTCTTAGCATTGTAAATAGTTCAATTAGTTAGGTAGTTAGTGTCTACTTCGTTCTTTGTTCTTCCTCCCCCTTCGGGGGTGAGGAATGCCAGGGCCGCAAGGCTTCAAGGCGTGCGCTGTCTGCGCAAAGTTCATGCCCAAAGGAGACCCGCACGAGGACTGTCTGAAGTGTCTGGGTGAGAGCCATCTTACGGATGCCTGTAAGATCTGTAAGTCTTTCAAGCCGCGCACTAAAAGGGAGAGAGTTTCTCGCCTAAAACTCCTCCTCATGGAGACGGCTTTACAGCCGGCACCGGCTGGGCACCCTGCGGTGCACAGTGCACCAGCATCCATGCACGATGCCCAGCCCCAGGCCCGGGCCTCGGCGTCGAGGACCCAGCACCGGTCTTACTCTCCGGCATCGAAGAGGTCGAAAAACGCTCGCGGGAGGTCCCCGTCTCGGAAAATCACGCCGTACCTGCACCTTGGTGCCGACTCACCGGTGCACACGTCCTCTACAGTGCGCCGTAAACGAGTGGAACATCCCTCTAGTCCCGCACTGCCCGTCCACGCCGGACACCTTTGAGGCGGCGCAGGACCTTATCAGTCTCACCACCTCCCCTCCGTCGTCGGTTGAGGCGGAAGGGTCGAGGTCACCTATGGCAGAGGCCGTGTTGGCTCTGGCTTCACCTCCGCACCGGCAAGACCGGCAGGCTCAGGCCACTTATGTGACGGGACCGTCCCTGGTGGGACCAGTACCGCTTGCCTCGGCATCGACGCCGTTCTCGATACTGGCTCCCAAGCCTCACTCAGCACACGACTGGGTTCGGCCTACCTCGGTGTTGGGATCTCTCCCGGCCCCCCTTTTGGCTGCACCGGTGCTGTACCACCCTAGCCTTGTGGCAACGTCTGTGGCACCGTCATCTTCGACACCGGCTCAGAGTACTCTTCCGGGACTGTCCCTTCTCGCGTTGGCACTGGGCTCTTCAGCACCGATGCACGTCATGGCACCGTCGCAAGCACCGGCACCGACCACGTGGACCTTACCGGTGCCCCAGCCGACGGTGATGTCAACCTCTTCGGGGTTCGTCTCAGCACCGTCATGCTCCGCACCGGAGATGCAACCGGCACCGGGCCCTCCGGCACCGGGCCCACCAGCACCTCTTTCTGCGCCAATAACGCTTTCGGCACCGGGACTGGGTCCCTCGGTGCCGCAACAGCCATTGGTGCTCCCGGTACCGCAACCCTCGGTACCGCAACAGGTTTTTGTTCCCCTGGTGCCGCAGCAAGCACCGGCACCGGCATGTCCCCACCGTGCCCATGCGGGCAAGCCTGAGTCCATGGCCAGGTTTGCTCCTCCGTCGGCTACAGGTCACTCCTCGTCGGCACCTCCCTGGCCCGACTCCGATTATTCATCGGATTCGGCGCGACATCCTCAGGTCCGGGTCCTCGGAGCCTCTTCGGCCCATAGATCCCGTTCCCGGCACCGACGTGACCGTTCACAGGTGCAGCAGACCTGGCCGCCTCATCCGCAGTGGCCTTTCTGGACACCGTGGGCTTACCACCAGTGGCAAGGGCCCGTGCCCCCCTCTGTGGTGTCAGGAGCCTCGGGTCGCTGAACGCAACCATCAGCGTCGTTGTTGCGACCTCCTCCTTCCCCCCAGAGGCCGCCTACGTTGGATCCTGTGGCACAGGCACAGGCCTCGGTTCCGGAGCCGTGTCCGCAGGCGGTACCGTGTGCCCAACCGGTGCCGCACGCGGCTCCTGCACTACATCCGGCACCGATACAGGAGTCGTCGTCATCATCGTCTCCTGATGAAGCCCTGGCGGATCCTGCACCGCCGCTGCCTACTATGGATGCCCGAGCGCATCAGGAGCTGCTCAGGCGTCTGGCTTCCAACGTGGGTGTCCCTGTGGAGCCAGTCGTGGAGGACACGGACCCTATGATCGATATTCTTTCAGATGACGCGCCCGCCCATTTGGCTTTGCCGCTTAATAAAACGGTGGCAAAAATTACCAATGCCCTGTGGCAAACACCGGCGACCCTGACCCTTACCTTAAAGGGTGTCGAGAGGCGCTACTATGTTCCCCAGTTGGGGCACGAGCACTTGTACTCCCAACCTGTCCCTGGGTCCTTGGTTGTCCAGGCAGCGGCACAAAGGGAAAAACTCCCCCAGCCAGGGCCGTCCCCGAAAGCTAGGGAGCCCAAGCGCCTTGACTTAATGGGCCGGAAAGTGTACGCCACTGGTGGAGTGCAACTCCGCATCGCTAACCAACAAGCGATGCTAAGTCGTTACGCTTTTAATACATGGCAGGCCATGGATAAGTTCAAAGATAAGCTCCCCTGCCGAGACCCATCAGGAGTTTCTGGCCATGACCTCTGAGGGTAAGGCCATCGCCCGCACAGCCCTCTAGGCTTCCCCTCGATGCGGTCGACTCTGCAGCCCGCACCATGGCATCAGGTGTAGTTATGCGCCGTGGTGCATGGCTGCAAGTCTCTGGAATACCTCCTGATGTCCAGTCTACTATCCAAGATCTGCCTTTCGACGGCAAGGCGTTATTCTCGGAGCATACGGACTCGAGGCTCCATACCCTCAAGGACACGAGGTCTACCCTTCGATCCTTGGGGATCCACACACCGGCTCCTCAGCGTCGTCAGTTGCCCTACAGACAGCAGGGGAGACCGCAGTCGCAGGTCCTCCGTGGGGATTACTGGAGACACCGTCCTCGTGCTTCCGGTGGGGGTACGGGGGCGGCTGCGGGTCCATCGTCCTCAAGGGGGCGTAGGCGTCGCCCGAGAGGAGACAACCCCCATGGGGTTGGCCAAGGTCCCTCCCAACAGCAAAAACATCAGTTTTGACAGGCTCCCAGAGAGTTGCGCACCAGCCTCCCACCCTGGCCCTCCGTTTGGGGCCAGGTTATCCCGGTTTGCTCAAGCCTGGGCAAAAATCACAAACGACGCCTGGGTCCTAAACATAGTCAGGAGTGGCTATACCATCCCTTTTTTGGGCTTGCCCCCTTCCAACCCACCTTCCCGTCCCTTTCAGGACACCTCTCACGAAGGCACCCTCCGCCAGGAGGTACTGGCGCTCCTCCAAAAGGGAGCGGTAGAGAGGGTTCCTTCGCACCTGGAGGGCAAGGGTTTTTACTCCCGATATTTCATAGTCCCCAAACCCAAGGGCGGTGTCCGTCCCATCTTAGACCTAAGGGATCTCAACAAGGTGGTCGTGAAATCCAAATTCAGAATGGTAACCCTGGCTTCTGTCATTCCGGTTCTACAGTTAGGAGACTGGTACGCCACTCTCGATCTCAGGGATGCTTACTTCCATGTGGCAATAAGACCCTGCCACAGGAGGTTCCTCCGTTTCATTGTCTCCCGGTGCCATTTCCAGTTTACTGTGCTCCCATTTGGCCTTTCTACAGCACCCAGGGTTTTTACGAAATGCATAGCAGTCGTGGCGGCTTTCCTCCGCAAATCAGGGGTACACGTGTTCCCGTACCTGGACGTCTGGCTAATCCGTGGTCAGTCCTATGAACAAGTAGAGGCCCACGTGTCCCTCACAAGGGCCCTCTTCGTAAGGCTGGGACTCATGCTGAACGAGGAAAAGTCATCGTTGACCCCCTCTCAGCGCATCGAATTCGTGGGTGCCCTCCTGGACGCCAGGTTGGCGAGAGCGTTTCTCCCCAGAGCCAGGTTCCTGGCCATAGTGGAGCTGGTCTCCGAACTGACTCGGTCCCCTATCACGACCGCCCGGGTCTGCTCAAGGTTTCTGGGGCACATGGCAGCGTGCACGTACGTGGTACGCCATGCTCGAATGAGACTCAGGACTCTGCAGGCTTGGTTGGCAAGGGCATTCAACCAATCCAGGGACCTCTGAGACACGGTTCTTACGGTGCCCCCAGAGGTAATAGTTTCGCTACAATGGTGGACTCAGGAGTCTGTGGTGTGCAGCGGGATCCCCTTCTCCGTGCCTCCCCCCTCGCTCACTCTGGCCACAGATGCTTCGGACCTGGGTTGGGGAGCACACCTGGGGTGCCACAGGACCCAGGGTCTCTGGTCTCCTGCAGAGCGGGCCCTGCACATAAATGTACGGGAGCTCAGAGCAGTCAGGAGAGCGTGCGAGACCTTCCTGTCGAAGCTCTCTCGCCGCTCCGTTCTAGTCCTCCTGGACAACACGGCAGCTGTATTTTACATCAACAGACAGGGGGGTGCCCGGTCGCCTCCCCTCTGTCGCGAGGCCCTGCGCCTCTGGGACCTGTGTGTGCAGCACAACATAGCTTTGCAGGCAGAATACCTACCGGGGTGCAAAAATTTGCTGGCCGATGCTCTGAGCAGGTCCTTCGGAGCCCACGAGTGGTCTCCCAAGGACTCCGTTCTTTACCAGGTCTTCCGCAGGTGGGGCTATCCCCTACTAGACCTGTTTGCCTCGGCACACAATACCAAGTTCCAGAATTACTGCTCCCTACTGGGGCTCGGGGAACACTCCTGGGGGGATGCCATGATGGTGACGTGGCCGGCGGGCACTCTTTATGCTTTTCCTCCGTTTCCCCTAATTCCCAGGGTCCTGACCAGGGCCAGGACCTTCGGGTCCACACTTGTCCTGATAGCCCCCCGCTGGCCCAGGCAATTCTGGTTCCCTATACTGGTGGATATGCTCGCCAAGGAGCCTATAACGTTCCCACCGGCCAGGGATCTCTTGACCCAACCGTGGGACGGGGGAACCATGGTTCACCTGAATCTCCAGTCTCTACACCTAACGGCCTGGTTTATCCGTGGTTGACTCTACTTGAAAGGGAATGTTCCCAGGAGGTACAGATGGTGCTCCTAAGTAGTAGAAAACCATCTACCAGACGGTCGTACGCTGCCAAGTGGTGGCGCTTCTCGTCTTGGGTGCCCCGTAGGGGAGTGCACCCGTCCTGTGCACCTGTCCCGTCCATTCTGGACTACCTTTTTGAACTTGGGTCCAGTGGCCTCTCTACCTCCTCTATCAAAGTCCATGTGGCATCTCTCTCCGCCTTCCATGTTGGTTCGGCAGGAGTTTCTCTGTTCTCTGACCCTGTGGCCAAAAGGTTCCTTAAGGGTTTGGATAAGTTGTATCCCTCGGTTAGATCCCCTCTCCCCGCGTGGGACCTTAACCTCGTTTTGTCTAGACTTGTGTCACCCCCCCCCCTTTGAGCCGCTGGCCACTTGTTCCTTGAAGCACCTCTCCATGAAGGTTGCGTTCATTGTGGCCATTACATCGGCTCGCAGGGTCTCTGAGCTGAGGGCCTTAATGGTAAATCCGCCCTACCTGGTGTTCTCCGATCATAATGTGAGGCTCCGCCCTCGCCCGGCTTTCCTCCCTAAGGTGGTGTCACCATTTCATTTGTCCCAGGAGCTATACCTCCCGGTATTCTTCCCAAAGCCCCATGCCTCCCCTAAGGAGCAAGTGCTACGTTCCCTGGATGCTAGGCGTGCACTAGCTTTTTATATCGATAGGACTAAACCCTTTCGCAAATCCACACAATTGTTTATTGCTGTCGCTGACAGAATGAAAGGGCTCCCCATATCGACCCAGAGGTTGTCCAATTGGGTCGCGGGATGTATCAGGGAGTGTTATGCCTTAGCCGGAAAGGTCCCGCCCCGGGTTATAGCACATTCCACCAGGGCGCAGGCGTCCTCTGTAGCTTTTGGGGCACAGGTTCCAATTACTGAAATCTGCAGGACAGCCACGTGGTCGTCACTCCATACCTTTACGGCGCACTACGTGCTGGCACAGCAGGCTAGGGAGGATGCACGCGTGGGCGCTGCAGTCCTCAGCTCTGTTTTGTAAACATGCCATTTTGTGTACTGTTGCACTTTCTACGTTTTTATGCTGTTCGCTTAGTTGAATAAATTTGTTGGATTGTTCAACTCTTGTGGACATCTCTTTTTTCAGTGCTCCAACCCCTCCTCCTCTAAGTGGGGTTGGCTTGGAAGTCACCTGATTCAAATGGACATGAGCAACCACTCGAAGAAGAAAAGAACAGTTACTTACCTTTAACTGTTGTTCTTCAAGATGTGTTGCTCATGTCCATTCGATTCCCCCCCTACCTCCCCTTCGTCGGAGCATCCGGCAAGAAGGAACTGAGGTGGGGGAGCGCCGGCAGGGGTACTCCGGGGGGGGGGCGCCACTCCATTGCGGCGCCACTCCAGGGGGCGCCCTGCCGGCACTACGGGTACCACTAGGGAAAACGCTCCGGAAGACGCGGTGCACGCGGTACGCACACCTGATTCGAATGGACATGAGCAACACATCTCGAAGAACAACAGTTACAGGTAAGTAACTGTTCTTTTCATTGGCGCTCGACTAGATTCCACCACGGCCAGAGCTTACTTGCTCCTCTCCAAATTCCAAGCAATCCAAGAGCTCATGCTAATACTCTCCTTGAGTCCCAAAACTTCGGTACTTACCTGCTTGAGGCTCCTAGGCCATATAGCTGCTACCACATATGTGGTACAACATGCAAGACTACGTTTCAGAGGTCTTCAACATTGGTTGAATTCCATCTACCGCCCGGGCAGTCATGACCTTCACAGACTAGTTTCCGTCCCCCCCATGGTACAGGAATCCCTAAAATGGTGGAACGACACCACAAATATGCTTACTGGCATCCCCTTCCAGTGCCCACAGCCCACCATACAAATAACAACAGATGCATCCTTACTGGGCTGGGGAGCCCACCTCAGGGACTCTCAAGTTCAAGGACATTGGTCCCCTCAAGAATCTCTCCAGCATATCAATTTTCTGGAATTAAGAGCAATATTCAATGCCTGCAAAGCTTTTCTGTCTAGCATTCAAGGCCGCACCATTCAAGTTCTTTTGGACAACATGACGGCAGTATATTATATCAACCGCCAGGGCGGTGCTCGTTCACAATCCGTTTGCACGGAAGCAACATGTTTATGGAACTGGTGCATCCGACACAATATTTCCATCACTGCAATGTACCTACCAGGCAAAGACAACCTCATTGCCAACACTCTCAGCAGGCACCTCATCCACCAACACGAATGGCAATTGGACCCTCACATAACACAAAAAATCTTCCAAAGATGGGGACATCCCACCATAGACTTATTCGCAACATATCACAATGCGAAGTGCCACTTCTACTGCGCATGAGCAGGCATCGGACAGAAGTCTCTGGGAGATTCCTTCCTCATAGACTGGAGCCGACAGTTGCTCTTTGTGTTTCCTCCAATTCCTCTGATCCCCAAGGTTGTGCAGAAAATAGCCAGGAACAAGACCAAGGTCATTCTCGTAGCACCCCTTCTGGCCTCGCCAAACATGGCTTCCAGTCCTCCTTCAGATGTTAGTCTCTCCTCCGTACCATTTACCGGACCGATACAATCTTCTGACCCAACAACAAGGGAGAATTTTACATCCACAGATCCACAATCTACATCTCATGGCATGGGTCCTAACTGGTTCTGACACACAAAAATAGCATGCTCCCAAGATGTCAAACACATTCTGTTGCATAGTAGAAGGGACTCGACTCGTCGCACTTACCTGTATAAGTGGCGCCATTTCCAATCCTGGTGCCACGCCAATAACTCTGATCCCGATTCCCTTCCTCTCCAGCACATCCTTGATTATGCCCTAAAATTACAGAGATCAGGTTTATAGCTTCCTTCAATCAAAGTCCACATTGCAGCAATCTAAGCTCTTCGACCCTTAATACAGGGTTACTCGCTATTCTCTCATCCAACGACTAAAAGATTTTTTAAGGGACTCGCAAACTTATATCCGTCACATAGAGAACCTACAGAAATGTGGGACTTGCAGCTAGTCTTACAGTCCCTAATGGGTCGCCCCTTGAAACTGATGGTAATGGCTGACCTGCCGACGCTCACCATGAAAGTCACCTTCCTGCTGGCTATCACCTCTGCCCAGAGAGTGGGGGAGCTCGCTGCTCTCTCCGCCACACCACCGTATACGCTGTTCACTAATCAAGGACTGGTACTGCGCCCTCACCCCAGCTTCCTTCCCAAGGTGAACTCGCAGTTCCACATTAACGAATCCATTGTACTCCCAATCTTTCACCCTTAACCGCATTCGTCTCCACAGGAATCTCAGCTGCATACCTTGGATGTCCGACATGCCCTTGAGATCTACTTGGATAGGACACGAATTTTTCGCAAGTCACAACATTTACTATTATCCACGGCTCAGCGCTCCATGGGCCAACCCCTCTCAGCGCAATTTTATACTGGCAATACCTATTGTCGTCTGCTGCATTTCACGTTGCTACTCATTACAAAATAAGACCCCGCCTCGTTCACTGAGGGCTCATTCAACAAGAGCAATGGCAACTTCGACAGCCTTTATCAAAGGGGTCTCCCTACCAGACATCTGTAGAGCGGCTACATGGTCATCTGATTACACGTTTGCGAAACACTATGCTATCAACGCTTCCTTTCATGACTCGGCAGTAGCCTCGGCAGTCTTGTCCATGGCACAGAGGTCATAACTCCGATACTTACCTCCGTAGAACAGACTACTGCTCTGGAGTCACCTAGAGAGGAGCACCCACGGTGACCACTCAAAGAAGAAGAAGAAGTTACTCACCTTGTGCAGTAACGATGGTTCTTCGAGATGTGTCCCTATGGGTGCTCCACGTCCCGCCCTCCTCCCCTCTTTGGAGTCTCTTTTTTTGTTTTTCAGATATTCTCTGCTTAGGAGGAACTGGCAGGAGCTGGGCTGCGCACGCTCAGTTGGCTCGAGCGGCTCATATTTCCTCATGCGCATGCACGGCCTGGCCGGACCACTGCTGAAAAATCTCTGGTCTGTGGCACAGGATGAGCCCGAAACCTAGAGTGGAGCACCCACGGGGACACATCTCGAAGAACCATCGTTACTACACAAGGTAAGTAACTTCTTATTTCAAAACTAGCTGGACTTACACGGTGTTGCTCGGGAAACTGGAGGAACAAAATTTTGAAAATTTAGGAAAGGAGGGGACCCTGAGCCAGGGGACCCCCAGAGCCACAGACCCTGGGGACTGATGGCTCTTGGCCCACATCTGACCCTCTGAGAGCAGCAGGACCCTCCTCCCCCCAGGACCGAGCAGCCAGCCTCCAAGAGAGGTTGCGGGGAGGTTACAGTCATGCAGCCAGTAGCAAGGGGACTTCTCTATGCAAGGTTGGCTCAGGGATCCACCTGCCCTGCCTTGGCAAGCAAAAGCTCAGAGCTCACATCTAACCCCGATGGCTGGAACCAGACACAGAAGAGCCCCACTTACAGTACGAACAGCAGCCAGCTGGCTTCACAGCAGTGTAACGCATTGAGGGTTTAACCCGGCCCCTCCGCCCTGCGCTTCAGCAGGCACACAGATTCCTTCTGCTCGGATAAGCCCAGCGAGCTGAGCAGAAAGGCTGGCCAGCTTTGGTTTTGGTTTCCGGAGGGTGGGGGTGGCAGGTGGGGGAGCGACCCCGGGTAGAGAGGAGGTTACATGCGGGAGGGGCGCCTCAGCTCGTGCCTGGGGCTGCAGGTGCCATGGGGGGCAGGGTGGGTGCCCAAGGCGTTGTGCGCATGGGGGTGGGGGCACTACATGCTGGCGGGGGAGAGAGGGGGAAGAGGGTCGGATATGTAACCTCGCGGGCGGGAGGTGGCGAGTCCCAGGAGGCTACACGCAGGAGGGGCGCCCCAGCTCATGCCCAGGGCCACAGGTGCCGTGGGGGGCAGGGCGGGACCCCCGATTGGGTCCAAAAATACCTTAAAACCTTCTCCTGGAGGAAAGGTTATCCCATGCAAAGTTTGGTTGCAGTAGCTCTTATAATGTCCAAATTATTAGCGCACAAACTTACAAACATTCTCCTTTATTTATTAGATAGGGTGGTACTTGGACAGATGTGGTGGAAGAAAATCAGATTCTCTGTCTATGTGGGGCACAGGGTGGCAGTTTGGGAGATGGCAGGTGAGGGGTGGGGAGGAGTGGGGCACAGGGTGACCTTTAAGGAGGTGGCAGGGGAAGGGTGGGGAGGAGCAGGGCGCTGTCTGTGTGGGGCACAGTCTGGCAGTTTGGGAGGTGGCAGGGGAGGGGCAGGAGGAGTGGGGCGCTGTCTGTGTGGGGCACAGGGTGGCAGTTAGGGAGGTGGCAGGGGAAGGGTGGGACGGAGCAGGGAGGTGGGGGGGGAGAAGCGGGGCGCTGTCTGTGTGGGGCACAGGCTGGCAGTTAGGGAGGTGGTGGAGAAGTGGGGGGTGGCAGCGTGCAAAAGAGCTGACCCTGCTCCCCCTTCCTCCTTCACTCCCTCCTCCCCTTGTGTCTGGCCTGGCGCCGGTTTTAACCGTCAGCACCCTTTTCCATGCCGACATCCCTGCCGGTGCCCCTGGTCTCCCCCGGGTCCACCTGCCCGCCGGTTTGCACACCAGCTGAGGTGCGCCTGCGCCGTGAGGGTGGTCCTCCGCGCGCCGCCTCTGGGCAAGCGCCAGAACAGCGGTAGCCTGGGAGCGCATTGCCGCTGGCGGAGCTAGTGCAGGGAAAGGGGGGGAGTGGGCCCCCCATCACAGCCTCCCAAAGTACCCTAAAACCTTCTCCTGGAGGAAAGGTTACCCCATGGAAAGTTTGGTTGCGGGTAGGTGTTATAGTGTCTAAGTTATTAGAGCACAAACATACAAACATTCTCCTTTATATATTAGATAGAGCACGCTTCCTCCAACTTTGCTTACTCCTCATACAATGAGGGTTACAGGAGTTGGAGTAAGAAGTCCTCCAGTTTGACAGTATTTTGACATTATTTCGAAATAACTGCCTGCTGTGTAGATGTGGACTTAGTTATTTTGAAATAATGTTTCTAAGTAGACGTACCCTAAATGTGTATGTCCTTGTGCTTTCAATGTGAGAAGCTCCTTAGAGCTAACTTTCATTGGGCCTATGGTTCTACTGGACCACCCAAATAGGGCGTTTGGATGTGGAAAAGGCAGAAGACTGTTGTGGGCCTTTCTGAGCCTTCAGCCTTGTTTGGGTTGTTCCCAACTCATCTAGGTTACTTTTGAGCATTGCTTTCTATGACATCTCACTCCCCCTGCCCCATTTGTTTTTCAGGAAACCTACACATCTATCAGACTTTAGGTATACAGGGTACATCTATACTGCACACTTATTTCGGAATAAGCTATTCCGGAAGAAATACTCCGAAATAGCTTATTTCATAATAGTGTGTCTACACTACAAGGAAGCCTCAAAATTAGTCCGAGGCAGATTCCCCTAATGTGGATATACTACCTCAATTTAGAGCCCCAGGAAGCATTAGGGAGTAATTACTTTGAATGGCCCTGGGGAGGAGCTATTTCAAAATAGCAGCAGTGGAGTATCCACACTACAGCTTTTTCAAAATAGCAGTTTCGGAAGAGGCATTATTCCTCATGGAATGAGGTTTACAGAAGTCGGAATAAACCATCCGTTATTTCAAATTTATTTGCTGTGTAGATGGTCGCATTGTAGTGTAGATTGCTGTGTAGATGGTTGCATTGTTATTTCAGAATAATGGCCATTACAGTAATTCCTCACTTAACACGTGCCTGCTTAACATGTTTTCGCGATGGCATGATTTTTTTTTTAGGGAACATTTTTCAAACAACACAACCCCGTCCCCGCAATAACACGATTTCCCCTAGGACTGGCCGGTGGCTGGCAGCTGTGCGAGGCTTCCCCTGCCTCCCTGTAAAGTGGCAGAGGTTTGCCGCTCGCAGCGCCATTCCCTGGTGACCCCCTCTGGCTAGATGCCTTGCGTCCGGCCACAGGGGGTCACCGGAGAACTGCACGGCGAGCGGCAAACCTCCGCCGCTTTGTAAGGAGGCAGAGGAAGCCCCGCGCAGCTCCCGGTGACCGGCCAGCTGGGGAAACCCAGCCGCCGGCTGCAATCCCCCTCCCCTGTCCTTCCCTTCCCTTCTCCAGAGCCAAACACCTCCTCTCCCTGCTATAACCCAGTCCCCTTTCTCCCCCAACCTTATGTTCCAGTCCCAGCTGCTAACAATTGCCGGCTGGAGCTGCGAGCGCATGTGCGCTTGAAACGCAACCCCCACCTTTTCCATTATTTTTAATGGGAAAATTGACCCCGCATAACACGTTTCACTTAGCACGATCATTTTCTGAAACGTATCTACCGTGTTAAATGAGGAATTACTGTATTCCAAAATAATGCTGCTGTGTAGACACACCCTCAGTGTTATTCATGTGACTTTCTGGGTGTCTAACTTTTTGTGCATAGAGGCCATTCTCCCATTTCTCTCCTTGTTTTGCCAATAAATGTAAATAAAGATTCCAGTTCTCTGGGTAGTGAAGTCTGTTCCTAATCTAGTGAACACTTATTACAAAAGTATTTTTACCATCATTTTATTTTAAATTGAAAGTTGTCTATGGAGCTATCTGTCTATGGTGCTATCTGTTTTTATTAGTGTCCATTATGTATATTAGAAATGTTGATTATTAAACCTAAGATATTACTCTACATTTCATTATTCTTTTTTTTCTTCAGTTCATTTTGTCCCCCTTTGGACCCTGAAAAATTCTAGTTAATGTGATTTAATTTTTCTTTACAATGAATTTTCAGATGATTCTAATGACATGGATCTCTCTGTCTGATCCCCTGTAGCCAGCAAGAAATTTCAAACTGCCACAGATTTTAACAGAAACAGAATCAGGCCCATTATTATCACATAGACACTGAAATTGTAAATGAAACTATGATAACTTCAGTGGAGTCCAGAATTTTTCCAGATAGCTAAACCCATAAAATATAGATAGATTTAAATTTGTTTTATGCCTGGTAGGCATGTCTCAGCAAATGTCATTGAAATCTTTCTGGAGAAAGCTAGTACATCTTCTGGAATCTTGGATAAAATTGCCCCAGGGTAGAAGAAAGTCATAAGAACATATGAACATAAGAATGGCCATACTGGGTCAGACCAAAGGTCCATCTAGCCCAGATTCCTGTCTGCCAACAGTGGCCAATGCCAGATGCCCCAGAGGGAATGAACAGAAACAGTAATCATCAAGTGATCCCTCTCCCGTCATCCATTTCCCGTTCCTGACAAACAGAGGCTAGGGATGCCATTCCTACCCAAGTCACTTGTTTATGCTAATAGTAAACATAAACAGGGTTACATTTCTTTGATTTGTAAAATGTACATACACATACATGCACATGCTTTATCTACCCAGTTGCTACCATATAACAGTTATAGTCTCATGCTGTAATGCTTTTGTTTGGTTACTGATTGCCAGTGGAGCTTAACTTGAAAACTCATGTATTCTAATTTTTTATTTAGTGCAATAGGAAATATCATATTATTTACCTTGTCTGCTATCTCACAGAAAACTGTTACTTACTCAAGCAGGGGACCATACATGAATATAATCTGAAAATAAAAATAGAGTTCTTATTTAATAAGAGTTCCTGTAAATAAATATAGGCTATATTAAAATAATGCATTATCAAGTAGATTTTCCATTTGTGTGAAAAGTATAAAAAGGCCTCCAACTGAACAAATGGGTCAATATTAAAATGAAGGTGAAATTAACTAATCTGGATATCATTAGCACTGCAACATTATCTAATGTTTGTATCATAATGAAAATACTATGCAATTAGGAATATTGTCTCTTTTTGAGTAGGAAAGCATGTGTATCCTCATATAATCCCTTTGCTCACCTCATGGCAGGCTTTTAATTTAAGATGCTTCATGTTATAATTATGACTAGCGGATATACCTGGCATTGCTCAGGTCCTTAACTCTTTTTTTGGGGAGGGTGGGCGGAGATGCAGGAGTTGGGCACAGTGTGGAAGGTGAAGAAGTCAGGGCAGGGTTTGGGAGGTGTGTGTGGGGAGTTCAGGGCAGCAGTTGAGGGAGTGCCAGAGTCAGGGCGGGGGTGGTGGTGTGTGGGGCTCAACGTGGGGGTGGGGATGTAGAAATCAGGACAGGAAATGGCGACTTGGGGCATGGGGTTGGGTGAGGGGGGCTCAGGGCAGGTACTGGAGGTACAAGAGTCAGGGCAGGGGCCTGGGAGGTTTGAGGGCTCAGGGCAGGGGGCTACTGTGGGAAGGCTGGAGTGAGGGCTCAGGAATGAGCAGGGGCACAGGGCAGGGGTTTGGTGTGCGTGGAGGGCTGTAGTAAGGGATTGGAGTGAGGAGTGGCGCAGGGCAGGGGGCTTAGGGTATGGGGGTGCAGGAGTGAGGGTTTGGGTGTAAGTAGGGGCTCAGGGCAGGGTGTTGGTGTGGGGGAGCTGCAGTGAGGGTTCAGGACAGGGCGTGGTGGCTTACGGCAGGGGGTTGGGAGGTGTGGGGGATTTAGGGCAGAGGGTGAAAGATGCATATTTCAGGGCAAGGGGCTGAGAAGTTGGGTGGGGAGGGGCTTACCGAGGCCATTTGTGGCAATGAGGGTGGTAATGCTCTGGCAGTGGTTCCTCCTGGGAGTACTGGGGCTGCACTCCCTAGCTGGTGGCTATGTTCCCTAACGGGCAGCTTTTCCTTGGGGTCTAAGGCTATGCTCCCCAGATGGCATCTCCTCCTGGGGGGGAGTCAGGGCTCTCCAGACTGGCCCCAGCTTCCAGCTGCCCCCTGGTTTTGTGCTGGACTGGCGGGAGGGCAGGGGCTGGCCCCGACCACCAGCTGCTCTATCCTGGCCTCCTGCTGCACCAGCAGGGAGGGCTGGGGCCCAGGAGCCGGCCCCGGCTTCCAACTGCCCCCCCACCATGCAGCAGAGGGCTGGCCCCAGAATCCAGCTGCCCCCCACCTCCTGCTTGTCTGGGGTGGGGGGGGGACTCCACAGGCCAGCCCCGACCTCCAGCTGCTCCTCCTACCCTCCAGTTGGTCCGGAAGAGAGGCATGGGGATTCAAGGGCTGGTTCCAGCCTCCAACTGCCCCACCTACCCTCCAGCTCATCCAGGGGCAGGGGTGGGGGAAGGGCAGAGCTTAGCAGCCCCCACCCTCCAGCTGGTCCGGAAGAGCAGGACTCTGGGAGTCAGCCCTGGTGTCTCCTGTGGCGTGGCTGTGCTGTGCTGCTCAGCCTTGGAGGTGGTCCTAGGGAGTGGCCATGGCAGTGGGGCCAGTGTGGGTGTTCCCTCCCCCTTCTGTCACTGTTTGGAGAAGTGGGGGCTATTTACCTAGTCTGGTTGCCGAACAGGTAGAGATCCGTGGCCCTAGCTGGGTACTCTTTTGCTAGTGTGATCACCCCCCATGGTCACTCTCCAATATAGCTGTCCCTCTGATGAGCCCCCACCCTTTCTATGTTATGGGAACCAATCCCATTCCAGGCAATTCCCATTTTCCTGGAACAACCAAACCCTGACCTTGCTTTAAGACAGGATAAGAGGAAGCTCCATACCAAATTGGGTGGTCCTAACTCTGACCATTTAGGAAAAGTTCTTGAACAAACAGACTCACAGACAGACTCCAGACAGGTGCACAAATCTCAGATAGATTAGATTGATTTAAAATACTCATTTATGCCATGTGGTCTAATAGGCTGAGAAATCTTTGAGAAAGGGAAAACAGGTACCTGGAACTGAAAATTTTTTCATCCGTGTTCTAGGGAATAATGTAATCCTACTTTCTTTGCTTGCAAGTATGTAGTTTTCTGGCTTTTTATATAGTTGGGTTATATTTTTACGTGATTTCTATATCTAATAGCATTGAGGCTGTGATTCTCAAAGTGCAGGCCCTGGCCCACTAGTGGGCCGCAGCTGCCTCCCAGGTGGTCCACGGCTTGAGCTCAGCCCTCCCACTTCTCCCCCACGCAGCGGGGAGCCCGTGCTGCCACTGCAACCTCGCAGTCACTGCACAGCCACAAGGTTAGAGCACCAGCTCTGGCTTCTGGCTTAGATGGTTGGGGGGAGGGTGAAGAAAGCCCCAACCTTCCCTGCCAGACCGGCTTGTGGAGAGAGGCAGAGTTGCTTGTTCTGCCTCTCTCTGTGAGCTGATCTGGTGGGGAAGGTCAGGGCTTTCTTCAGGCCTCCTCCCCCGCACCCTCTCGTTGCTGCACTTGCCCTACGAGAGGATAAGGAGGGCAGTGCCCAGGTGCTTGCTGCTCCCCTGCCGGGTGGCTCTGCTGGCAACCTGCTGCTTTGTATGCCGGGCATCTGCAGGTAACGCGCTGCTGGGCTTTAATGTTACCCATGTCCAGGCACCCCCTTTGCCCAGGTCCCTGGAACAGTGGGGCACAGACCCCAGGGAAGACTGGGGAGCTGCGGGGAGCTGAGCTGTCCCTCTGCTCTTTGGTGGCACTTTTAGTTGCAGTTTAAGGGTACTTGGGGAGTGAGCAGGCAACACTGGTATCTGGGGAGGAGTGGGTGCCTGTGGGAAGGCAAAGGATAGTCTCTTAGGGGCTCCCCTAGAGGACGGCGTGCTATGTTGGGAACGTGATCTTGGAGGCGCCTCCTCCAGCCCTGTAAAGTCCTCATCCCCTTTGTGTCTGCAGCAGTAACGCAGCCTCGAAAGTACCTGGAACCAAAGCATGCAGAGAAACCCAAGTCTGAGAGATGTGAAGTTGGGGTGCTCCGTATAAGGAAGTGGTGCAGCCCTATGACTGTGCTGGGGAATTTCAGTGGGCGCCCCACTGCATGGGGGCAGGGGAGCTGAGCTCCTTCCCTTCCCACCATGCTGGGGGAATGGCAGCACAGTGACGTGCAGTCCAGAGGCTTTCCCCTCTGCTCCTATTGGCAAGCCAATGGGAGCTACGAGGGCCTTATGCCCAGACCCCCACATCCCAATCCCCCTCACTCACCTCTCCTCTCCCCACCAAGACCCTGCACCCTCACCTTGCTCCTACACCCTTCCTTGCTCCTGCACCCTTTCTCCTGGCCACATTCTGCATCCTTCTTTACTCTTGATCCCTCCCCCCCAGCCAGACACCCTACTCCCAGCCTGCTTCTGCATCCTCCCTCCCTCCCAGACCTTGCACCTGCACCCGCACCCCATCATGCATCCCACCTCCTGCCCAGATTCTGTACTCCCATCCCTATCCCAGTCACTGGCAGCCCTGTCCCACACAGTGAATTCCTCATTTTTTGTCCCTCCTCAGAGCCTAAGGGGGTTCTCAAAAACCACTAATTCTGCAGCCCCAGAAAAGTAAATCTGACCTATGTGAAGCCCTGTCCCTTTCCCTCTCCCTGTGGGGCTGGAATACCAGAGGAGTGAGGTGTCTCAGTTGAGGGTTTTTGGAGGGTTTTTTGTTGTTGTTGTTTTTGTTATTTTTTTGTTTGTTTTAGTTTGGTTTTTTTGCTTCTCACTTATGAGGTTCCCCACCTGTGCCATAAATAAAGAAAACATTGAAACCTTTTTGTTGGACATAAATTAATAATTTATTTTATTTAAAATGAAGTTTGATAACTAACATAAGAGAGTTAAAACACTTTAACCTGTTTAATAATTTAAATTAAACCATTCTCCCTGCTGCAGCACTAGCAAAATGGCTTGGGAGTAATTATGTAATTAACGGTGAATTTCCATTAGTAACTGTTGGTCCATGGAAAGATTTGCATTGAGCCAGATGATCCATGGGCCAAAAAGTTTGAGAACATTTTTGAGGTGCAACCATTTTCTTAGCAGTCTATAAGTGATGTAGTAAATATCTATTATTGTGTTCTGCTGATGATAGCTAGGTTAAGATTTCTATTATAAATTCACAATTTGAGGTCCACCAATCATACATACAGATTTGTTCTAAATTTATCTTATCACCAAAATAATTATCAGAATACTTTAAATAACAGTTTTACTATATTTTATTTATACTGCAGATTTCCCCATTTCCATGTACTAGGACAGCACAAAATATCTTCACATAACTAGGGGAAACAAAAACATGTTAAGCACCCAACTGAAGCTTGATCTACACTTTATAGTTAGATTGATATAAGCCAGTTTACAACAATCTAATTATGTCAGTGTACACACTACACCCTTGTCCCACCAGTGTAAGTGTCCTTCTACACTGATGATACTGCATCTCCCCAAGAGTCATAGTGCTTATGTTGGCATAATTCGGTGACATTGTCTATGTAGAAACTGCATTAGTTGGAATGGGTGTTGTTGGTCTTGTCAATTTCACAGCTCCAGCATGAAGCCATGAAATGGACAACAAATCCGGGAGCTAGAGCCATGTTCCCAGACCAGAGTCCTGAATTAGAGAGGTTTAACCTGTAGTGTATACATCCCCTCAGTTTCTTTGAAAAGACCTGACATTGCAGATAGCCACCAATAGACTAAGGTCCAGATATAGTCACATTTTCAAAAGATTTCAACTCCCATTTAGGCAGATAAATAAAGTGACCACATTTTCAAAAGTTCTAAGCATCCTACAGTTCTTTTTGAAATCAGTGGGAACTATTAACTCCTGAGCTCTTGAAAATTTGGTCCTGTCTCCTTTTTATTTTATTTTCAGTTCTTGTAGTGTTGTCAAAGAGTCTGAATATGTCTTACCCTGTGTGCAGTGCGTTGTAATACAGAAAGTTAATCTTTATTCATCAGTCTTTCTTTCCTTTTTTAACTTTATTTTTGCTGTTTTGCTCTATAACTTGATCTGTTTTCCTTCCATGACTAAATTCTTTATTTACAGTTTGTGTTTTACTTTTACTTCTCAGTTTGAATGTTTGAGCCTTTCTAATCAAATTTTGTTTTTCAGGGTGCTTGATGTTGTTACCTTTGTCTTTACTCTGCGAGCTGTCTACAAAGTTTTGACTTAAAGTATGCTCGTCTTATGCCCTTATTGATTTTGTTATTACAGCCAGTCACAGCACACTATATATTTGTAAATTCAAGTAGGACTTTCATTTTGACCTGATTGATGAATTAGCTATATGATATTTACAGATAATAGTGAAACTCCTTTTCTGTGCTAGTAGTTGGACATAAAATGGTGCTTTATATTGAACATCCATTTGAATACTTTTCTGAAATATTGTACTTATGTTTATTCTAGATATTAAATATTCATGCTATCAACAAGGTTTTGCAGTTGATGTCACCTAGTACTTACATGTCTGTGCACAAAATAAGCAATAGATAATAAGTTACTGACTAGCACATTTTAAATTTAATTTAATTTTTTGTGGGCCCTCTAGAGCTTGGATAGACATCTTCGTTTTCATATGTACATCTAAATAAATCAATATGTAAGCAAAATGTGCCCTTAGCTTAGAGACCAACAAGTTACCATGACAACTAGATCTGACTACCTAGGTTGGGAGGAACAGTTCATTTGTGTTTTCTTCATCTTCATCACTCCATACAAAAGGGGAAGATTAAGCCATTTAGTTCACAATTTATTCAGTTTTCCCTCCACTGGGTGCAGGGTGAAACACAACTTTTCCACACATTTGTTTAGGCATTAATGACAGCTGGAGGTGTATTAACTTCTGAGTGGAGTCCCACTGCTCTGTAAGGCTATGTCTACACAGCAAAGTTATTTCAAAACATAGCAGATGTGCTATTTCGCCATCCCTGTAAAAACCTCATTGTACGAGGAGTAAGGGATGGCTCAAAATAGCGCTGTATTTCGAAATTTGGCACTGTATAGACAGTGCCAAATGATGAAATAAGCTATTTCAAAATAGACTCAAAATAAGCTATGCAATTTGCATAACACAAATTGCATAGCTTATTTTGAGTTTTGGGTACCTTGTAGATGCGCCCTGAAAGACCTCTTCTATGTCTGGGCTGTAGAGGCAGTGATCACCAGGGAAATACAATTTATCACTCAGTACCATATTCAAAAGAAGCAAAGGATAACCTGGATCAAGCAAATAGCATGGAGGCACATGTGACCCTGCCCTCCATCATTTCTTTTTTGCGTCATGCTACCTGATTATTCCACGCTCTTATGGAAGAAATCACAGAGGGAAAGTCTAGTTTCCTAGCCCTTATGCAAGTTTTCCAAAGTTTCCTTGTATTATCTTCCAGCTCCTGCACTGATTGGTTGCATAAGATAGAACAACCCACAATCAGCTTTATTTTACCAAACCATCATTTTCCCAGCAGATCACCATGTGTTTCACTGATTATGGCAATATTACAGAAGACATATTTTCACCTAAATGAAGAATTTTAATTAGATTTGTCCATTTGTTATACCCATTTTGATATTTCTTCACCTCTTTTTCTTTAGCAAACATTGTGGATGAGGAAATAAAATTAGTCGTTTATTCATATCTGAATTAAACTGTCTGATTTACAGTAACTCACAGCAATAGTGCAGCACAGAAGCCTGTCTTCAAACTGGGTTAAATATCTCAGACAATAATTTATATAACTCTTATAGAGCAGGGTGTAGAAAATATAACCTGTGAGCACAACTTCTTTTTAAATAGCCTATTAATGTCATTGTGAAAGATACCAATTTGGCATTCCCGGGATTAGTAAATTCCTCTATCTAGAAATCAATCATGGTATAGAAAACAACACTATTAGCTTATTCAGGCTGCTCTTGCAACGTATAAATTGACCCACTTCCTGTGATTTAGGTTAAGGTAAATACAGTACTATCTTTTTGGTGCAGAATAAATACCATATAGAACAGAGGTGGGCACTAAAATGGCAGCGATTTGCCAGGGATAGCTCCTGGCAGGCAGCTGCTGCTACGTTTGCCTGTACCTCCACAGGAGCCAGCAGTTGCTGCTTCCATTGGCCGGCACAAATCACTGATCCTGGCTAATGGAAAATGGTGTGGATTGGGGCACTACGTCCTGCAGCTCCCATTGGCCGGGAACAGTGATCTGTGGCCAACAGGAGCTGCAAATGCCTGTGGAGGCGCAGGTAAATATAGCAGTGGTCACCCACTATGGGCTAACTCTAGTGGATCAGATCCAGGCTGCAGGCCAATATTTGCTCCCCCCCCTCCCCCTCGATACAGAGTGTACATTACTCACTCTGTCATGCACTTTTACCTCTGATGGCTAGCCAAAACAAAATTTCCATGTCCATATTCATCATAAATCCGATTATGGAAGTCCAACTTTCCTAAAGGAGAACTACAGGAGTATTAGGCCCTGTTCCTGCAAAGTAATAAAGTTAAGTATTTACACAATTCATGTCATAGTGTCCTCTGGATGGTTGTTTTTGCTCTTCAGTTAATCAGAAATCTCATACCATTTCTGCTTTTCTCTTCTATACTTTATAGCTGACTTTGGGCTCACTGTCACATGCAGAGGACTACAGAGAGTCTAACCGTAGCGCCAGTGTTATATGTTCTGGGTTGGTGTGCAATTTCAAATGTATAGATGAATGGAGGTGGAAAAGCTAGAAAATTTCAATTACAGTCAACTATGGCTTTTTAAAATTTGTTTTTGCTATTCTGGTTTATTCTCCTTGATTTTATTGTATTTTCATTTTCAAAATATGTGGAAGAAAAACATTTCTTTAATGTGCGCATTGTTAGCATGTTGACATTTTTGTGTATTTCTTATTCATGCAGATGAATTAATTGAAAATATAAGCTTTGATGTGGTTCCGACATCAGAAGTAGTTGACACCAGTATATACAGTCAAATGATGGATAAATCACCAGAAGAAATTGAGTCAGAACGGAATCCTGTTTCCTGGGAAACATGGTTCAATTTTGAAGACTTCTGTACTTGTTTTCAGTAAGGAGTAGAGGTTTTGTTTTATATTCCTTGAAATGTAGATCAAAGAAGTGAAGTACTATGAAAAAGGGCTTTGTAAAAATTGCATCTTAACACATCTGCTCCTTGTGTTTTATACAGAGTCATGTTGGCTTAATTTTAGGACCAAAAATAAATTGTTGGAATCTTTTAGTTCTCTTGTTACTGCAGCATCAACACAGCTCAGCAAAGACAAACTGAGTTCTATTAGTCTTTGTGTATCTTCAGTATAATTCCCAGTTTCTTACACCTTTGCAAATTGAGTACAGGTGGGGGGATTGTGCAGGTGTCAGTAAAATATGCAGAAGCTTTATTATGGATGAAAAAGGCAAGAATTCAGCTTAAGGACTTGTCTGTATTGTGTAATATGGACATGATTGAACCTGCTTAAATCAGTTTAGCTTGTATAATAATAATAATATAATGATTAATATTTAATTGTAATTTAAAAATTGTAGAATGATTTCATTTCACAAGTGGAACTATTATAATTTAGACCAGGCTGTAGATGTTGAGTTATATTTCAAGGTTGGAAGTTAAAACAATTGTGTTTTAACACATACATTTAGCACATATAATTTATAAAATCATTGACTGACAAAAACCATGCAATCAAATGTGCCTTTTACAGTGACTTTTTGGAGTTGAACTAAACTTTTAAATAGACTTTATCAGTTACTTTATTCATCTCTGTGCAGAGGGCTAGCTCAAGGCCTATACACTATTAATGTCCTACTTCAGCATTCTGAATACACTTCACTATCTCAGGGTATGTCTACACTGCAGACTGAGATGTAATTTCTGGTTTGTGTACACATAACCACATAAGCTCTGATCAAGTAGCCTGCTAAAAGTAGTCAGGTGTTTGGGTAGCAGTATGGGCTAGCCACCCCAACCACTATCTCATCCAAGACTAGTTTATCCTGCCACCTATGCAGCTATGGCTACCCTACTATTCATAGTTGCAAATTCAATCCAAATTTACATCTCCAGTTCCAATGCAGACATGTCTTCAGTCTTCTGTATCCAAAGTAGGGAAACCTAACTTTTTTCAATCCTAGGTGTTTTATACCTTGAAAGAAAAATGGAGATTATTCCTTATTTTTGAATGTTTGATTTTATATAAACAAATGACCCTAATTGAGTACATCTGCTCAGTTCTTGCTGCATTTTGAGTTTTTGCTTGGTATCTTTACAGAAGTCGGAATTTATTGATATGCTTAATATGCTTCTTAATATGCATAATAACCTATTGTTAGATGTTCTGATTCTCTCTGTGCTTTTTTAAGCTTTTGTCTTTTAGCCTCACTAATATTTCAATTATTTTATTTTTATGATTGATATTTCTTTGGGTAGCCTTCACTTTCCGCTCATTAGGAACTGACTGGAAGGTCTTTACCTCAGTGGCTATTGTCATAGATGGTATGTGAGGGTGGTATGTAGGGATGTAAGTGAGTAGTTGACTAGTCGACTACCTGAGAAGCCTAGGCTTAGGTAATTGAGTTGACTACTTGCATTCCCCCCCACCCTCGTTGCCTCTATCAGGGGCAGCAAGGGGGAGAAGCAGAGCCAGTGCTGGGAGGAGCCGGCTTAAAAGCTTCTCCCCCCAGCATTGTCTCTGTGGTGCCGTCTGCTCCCCCCCTCCCCCCCCCCAGTGCAGGGGTCAGGAGGTCAGGGAGACTACCGCGAAGCAGCCTCTCCCTGCGGTGGGCCCAGGTTGGCTGCGGGCAGAGGCTGCTCCAGTAACAGCCCCTGTCTGCAGGGGTCCCAACTCCCCGCTGGAACCCTCTGAGGACAGGGGCTGCTGCCGCGAAGAAGCTTCTATTTGCGGCGGCCTGGGCTGGCCATGGGCAGAGGCTGCTCCAGCAGTAGCCCTCTGCAGACAGGGAGTTGCTGTGCCCCCCACAGACGGGGGTTGCTGCCAGCTGGGCAGGTAGCCCGGCTCAGTCCCGGTTTGTGCCAGGTCCGTGACTAAACCCCACTGCAGCTCTGCAAGGTAGTAGGAGCCGGGGGGCAGCAACCAAAATCAGCTTTGCCTTTTAAATTGCAGAGTCACAGTGGGGTTTGGTCCCAGACCTGGCACAAGCCAGGACTGAGCTGGGCTGCGTTCCTCTATCAACTAATCGAGTAGTCCATACAAATTCTATTGACTGTTTGATTAGTAAATTAACCTCATTTTAACATCCTTAGTAGTATGTA
Organism: Rafetus swinhoei; assembly: GCA_019425775.1. Taxonomy (NCBI): domain Eukaryota; kingdom Metazoa; phylum Chordata; order Testudines; family Trionychidae; genus Rafetus; species Rafetus swinhoei. The sequence goes on from CM033440.1 coordinate 106,252,758, forward strand.
GCTTGTGCCTGAACCTGCCAATGTTACCCACTATCTGTAGGGGCTAAACACTATTGAGTACTTACAATTTGGGAAAGTCTGCCTGTGTCATGTTAGGAAGCTCCAGATCAGGAGTAAGAATACCATAAGATCCTATAAGAGAATCCTTTACTGAAGCATAGTCATAAGGCAAGTGATTTCCCCATTCCACTCTGCAAACACTGTTTCCTATTTGTAAAGGGTGTAATTTAGTTAAAGTTCCATTTAAAGTCAACAGTGAAATATGAACAATTTTTAAAGGATTGTTAGTTGAACACAGAGTAAATTACTGTCAACCTTTTGAAGACCACTGTAACAAATGTATGTGCCAAACTTGTCAGTTCCTTTTTCTCATTTCTAGAAAGGATGAGAGAGAGCTACCTATTTTTAGAACTTATTTTTTTAAACAACGATCCATCAGTCTATCTCTACTGACCCTTAAAGACTTTTATTATACAGAAATTTTAGCTGCTGGGCTAAGATTTTTATCCTGACAGTTTGTGATGTTGAATGTCTTTGTTTGTCTAATGTGAACATAAGTCAAATAAAGAGAACTTGATATGCATGTTAAAAATTGGCATGAATGTTGAGGGTGGAGGAGCAGATCAGCAGTTGTAGAATCAATGTATGTCAGGAATGTATCATAGCCTCAATAGGGACTTTGAATAATCTGAACTCTTCTTTTGTATAAAACCCTGAACTCTGTTTCACATTCTGTCCTCAGTTAAAGTAGAACTCAGTTGGATTAATTAGGTCAAACTGAGATCACAGTTTGATTCAGTTTCTTAATCATTTTCTGGTGAGTTTACAACAACTGTAAATTTCACAGAAATGCTAACAAATTGCATAAAGGCATTCATTCCTCATTCCTCTGTTTTTTATATATTATACTGATTTCAGGTGTTACAATTTTAAGTTGATTTTGGTTTGCTGCCATTTACAAATCCAAAGATAAAACTAGCTGTCAGACCTGTGTAAGAAAGACTTAGATCTACAACAAAGGTACTAATCAATGTCAGCAGCTTTCACTGGAGATAAATTGTACATATTCATCTTTTATGAGGCTCCAAATGTCGAAACACTTTAAAGAAATAGTTTTGAGTCTATTTTATAAGGATAGAAATGGTTGCAGTATCATCTTATGAGATGAGAGAGAAAATTTACTAACATTAGTAATGCTAAAAATAATTTTTCCACTCATTTTTTCTTTCTAGGAACCTGCATATTTTCCACAAGCCAAATACATATGCTTATAGTTATCAGAAAGCAGATTTTAAGGTAAATACATGCACCACATTATTTATTTCACCTTTTTATTGAAAAGGCCTACATCTTGATAATTCATAAATCCTAAACATTAGTGCTAACCCATGACGAACTACTATTTACAGACAAAATAATAGTGCATAAATAATATAGATGAAAATACTTAGGACGTCAGTGGTCATTATTAAAAATCAACTGTGCTAACGCTTATACTTCAATATTTCCTTCCTTCGAAATCTGAAATGACAGTGCTACCATGGTTTACTATTTTGCAATGTCTGAACAAACGCTGGTTGTTGGAGGAAGCAAAAAAGATTTCAAGTTACATTGTAGAATATAGTGGGCCAGATCTTGAGCTCCACTTAAGCAGCAAGACAAAGGTGTCTTAAATTTGCCTTGAGGCAGCTGTTTGAAATGTCTCTCAAATGCATCCCAAACTGATTCAATCTCTGAGAGCCACAAGATTAGGAGGGCAGAAATATACTCTCCCATCCCTTGACTCTTTAGGTATGCTAAGTGCTACTCTGGTGCACTTGAGAATCTATTCCAGTGACTGGAATTACATTATACGTATGCTGCAATTACAATGTAAAACACTGTAGAAATGTTTTTGATACCTGTAGCTTAACTAATTAATTCATGGAGCGGGAAGATTAAACACGTCTGAATAATGTATTGCTCCTTTAGTTTCATATTTAGTACATTAATATCCTGTAATTATTGTGCAGTTAAACTTTGTCTTGAATAGACGTAGTACAAACTCCTGTGCTCAGAAATTATCTATATGGGTTATATCCCGTAACTGCAGCATAACATCAGTGTCATTAGGCTCAGTGTTACAAAGTGTAATTAGATAGTAGATCAGTTTTTCTGACTAACTTATGCTCTGGGTTTGCACCTGCATACAACTGAAAATATGCTCTATTGCTAAAATGTAATCAACACAATCCTAGCTGTGTGCTAGGATGGCAAAGTATAATCTTTAGAACCCTTTCCTCTGGCACCATCACATTTTATTAGAGACAGGTAAATGAAATATTCATATCATCTGGCAAATTAAATATCAGCCATGTGGGATAACACTTTTACACTGTAGTTTCATAGATTTCTAGATTTGTTAAGGTCAGAAGGGACCATTACATCATTTAGTCTGATATCCTATATATCATAGGCCATTAAATTTCACCTAGTTGCCCCGTATTGGCCCAATAACTTGTGTTTGGATAAAGCATATCTTCCTGAAGGGCATCTAGCCTTGATCTGAACACATACCAATAGCCTTTTTCGAAAGATACTTTTGAAAAAGCCTCTTTTGAAAAAGAGCATCTAGACTACAACCAGTACTTTTGAAAAAGGTCAGCAGTCTGGATGCTCTCTTTTGAAAAAGCAGTTTGCATTACATAGCGCCTTTTTTTGAAAGAGTACTTTCGAAAAAATGCGTTATTCCTTGTAAAACGAGGTTTTCCACGGTCGAAAAAACTGCCGCATTCTTTCGATTTACTTTTGAAAGAAAGCGGCAGCAGTCTAGACTCGGGAAGTTTTTTCAAAAAAAGGCCACTTTTTCCGAAGAAACCCTGTAGTCTAGACACACCCTTAGTATCAGACTGGTAGTATTCACATTTATGGTATGAGAAACAGTCAAATTTAAGAAGAAATGAAAGAGACAATGAAGTGAAGTTTAAATGAGAGTATTTTCTAAGAATGGTGCAGTACACATTACTGTTTCTAGTGGTTATGCATTAAAGTTGTTAAACAAAGTGCTGCCATATTTATGATTTTTGCAAAATAAAAATCATGCTACTTGCTGTGTTACAAGTCAACAATATTCATGATACTGTATCTTTTAAGTTTGTTGGAATTTAATTAGAGTTGGAAAACTGTAGAACAATATCCTTGATGTTTCATACCTTTACAAATATATTGATAACTATGTTGATCCCTTATTAAATACTAGGAAGTAAATACCTTTAATTAAATTAAAGATACATGAGGAAGATGTGGTTAAGATGTAGGCACATTTTCCATTAAAGAAACTATGGGTATGTCTACACTACAACTTTAATTCGAACTAAGTTAGTTCGAATTAGTTAATTCGAACTAAGCTAATTCGAATTAGCGCATCTAGACTTAAAAACTAGTTCGAATTAGCGTTTTGCTAATTCGAACTAGCGTGTCCACACTGTTTGGACGTTGGTTGCATTTAAGGGCAGCTGAAACCGGTTCCGGCAGGGCATCAGGTCAGCAGTTGCTTTGTGTGGCTGCTGTCTGAGGCTATCTGAGGCTCGTGCTTAAAGGGACCCCCCTGGACAGCTGGTTCTCAGCTTTCCCTTTCCCCTCCCTAACCCCCCTTCCTAATGTCAAATAAACACACCCATTTTGACAACAAAAATGTCTTTTATTTTACATAACTGGGGTGGGGGGAGGGAGGAATGAGGGTGGGAGAGGGCTGGGGGAAACCTGGGAGGAGGGAGCAGGAAGGGGAAGGGAAAGCTCAGGCTTGAGGGTCCTGCTGGCTCTCCCGTCTCGCAGCACTGCGGGTGCGGGGGCGTCGGGGGGGAAGTGGGTGTGGAGGGTGGGGCAGGAGGGACTGGGGGTGCGGAGGAAGCGGGAGGGGGAGCAGGGGTGGGAGGAGGAGTGAGAGCTGGGACGGCTGCAGGGGCCGGAGCAGGAGTAGGCAGGAACCTGTCCACCAAGGTCTGGAGGTGGCCTCTGAGGGCACGACCCTGCTCCTCCAGCGCCTCCAAACTCTGCTGCCGCAGCCGCAGATCCTCCCGGACCCAGTGGTCCTGGGTGCGGAGCTGGTGCTCCAGGAGCCGCAGGTGCCACCACTGGTACTCCTCCTGGTTCCTGGTGCGCCTGCTGGCCCAGGTGCGGGTGGCTGTTGCAGGCAGGGTGGTGCGCCCTGCAGTCCCAGGTGCTACGGCTGTGGTGAAACAAGAGCAGTGGTCAGTTCTCCCTGGGGACATGGTGGGTGAAACCCAGCCCCCCTCGGCAAGGGCCCCTGCATGACACCCAGCTGCTGCTCCATGGTGGGCAAGGCCCAGGCGCACGGTCCCTGGGCTCCCTCTCCCCCAACCCCCCCGTACACATAAGGGGAGCATGATGGCACTCACATGCGGAGCCCTCCTCAGCCTCGGACGACACAGCTGATGTGCTCTGTGGGATGCCTCAGGGGTCCTGGGTCCTGGGCAGGCTCCCTGCAGGCTTCTGGCTCTCGGCGTCCTCCTCCTCCTCTGTATCAGGGACGGGTCCCTCTGCCCTGGGGTCGATCACCACCCGGGGGGCATGGACGGCCTGAGCCCCCAGGATGCGGTCCAGGGCCTCAAAGTGGGGGCAGGCCTCCGGGTCGGCTCCTGCCTGGGAGGCCCTGGAGTAGGACTGCCGCAGGTCCTTGATTTTGCAGCGGACCTGCTCCCGGGTCCGCATGTGGCCTCTGGTGGCCAGGCTGGCAGCCATGTGGCTGTAGACGGCCGCGTTCCTGTGGCTAGTGCGGAGATTGTGGACGTTGGAGGCTTCCCCCCCAAACCTCGTTGAGGTCCACGATCTCCGCACTAGACCAGGCGGGCGCCCACCTCTTGCGGCCCCAGGCAGGCTCCTGGGAGCCGCCAGCCTGGTCCTGGGAAGAGGGGGAGGGCTGGGTGGCAGCAGGTGGCTGGCTTATCCCATGCCAGGTGCAGGGTCTGCTGGCTGGGTGCTGGCAGGCTTGCAACTGGCACAAGCACTGTAGCCAGACCGTGGCCCTTTAAGGGCTCCGGGGCTGGGAGGGGGGCAGAAGAGTTTCCCTGGCTTGGCCCAGAGTGGCCACCAGGGCAAGCTGGGAAGGGCTAGCCTCCCACTAGTTCGAATTAAGTGGCTACACAGCCCTTAATTCGAACTACTTAATTTGAACTAGGCATTAGTCCTCGTAGAATGAGGTTTACCTAGTTCGAATTAAGCGCTCCGCTAGTTCGAATTAAGTTCGAACTAGCGGTTTGCATGTGTAGCGCCTATGAAAGTTAATTCGAACTAACAGCTGTTAGTTCGAATTAACTTTGTAGTGTAGACATACCCTATTTTTCCTTTATTCTCTCTAATGAAAGGTTAATATTAATAGGCAGATGAAACTTGAAGCACTGGCAACAATTAATTCCTTGTTTTACATACTGCATATTGAATCACAAAGTCTGAACTTTAAATAAAAAATTGTAAAAGACTAATTCAACACAAATTAAAAATGAATGCCCTTTTCCACCTGCAGTTTACTGATGACCGAGTCCTCTATTATTTATTTGTGGACAGCCTGAAGCCTATTGAAATCCTGGTTAGTTTTTCTGCATTAGTATGCTGGGGTGATTCTGGAGGTAAGATCAATACCAAAAAAAGTGTGTTACTAATGATTGTTCTCAACTGCTAAAGACTCTTTTATCTAACTGTCTTATTTTGAAACATACTTTTTTCTTATTTTTTTTGTCTTGTATTGAGCAGGTGACACTCAATATCTATATGGTTTAATGAGAACTGCAATACAGTAATTCCGCATTTAACACTATAGATGCGTTTCTGAAAATGTTCGTGCTAAGCGAAAACGTGCTATGTGGGGTCTATTTTCCCATTAAAAATAATGGAAAAGGTGGGGGTTGCATTTCAGGTGGTGACGGCAAAGTCAGTTTTTTGTTGGTGCTGGGTCAACGTCAACATTAGATATCTAGCAACACAAGATAACTAGCAATACAAGTCGCCGCGGTTTGTTAAAACACAAAGATAAAAATGTGAGTGAGCGGAGAAGCGCTGTGACCACCTGTATTCATTCGCTCATGCGTATTACCACTGTTTTCACCAACTTATACTGCTGTGCGAAGTAGTCTGCCACTTGATTATTTTCATCTTATTTCAGGGACAATCGTGTTATTCGGAAAACATTCCCAAAAAAAAAATCACGCTATTGCGAAAACATGTTAAGCAGGCACGTGTTAAATGAGTAATTACTGTATTCCTTTTGGATATTTTAGAGCAGTGATATTCAAACTTTTTGGCCCACAGCTACCCCACTCAACACGGACCTTTCCACAAATCATGACCCAATCACCCATGATGACAAAATAGGTGCAGGAGGGGATTGGGATGCAGGGTCTGGCCAGAAGGTTGGGTGCCTAAGGGTGGGGGGATCTGTCCAGGAGGTAGGGTACAGGAGCAGAGTGGGGGCCTGGGAGGGAAGGAGGATGCAGGAATGGAGTGGGGGTTTTAGGTCTCAGTGGGAGGGGAATGAGTGAGGAGGATGAGGGTGTGGGGTCTGGGCATGAGGTGGTGGGGGGTCTTGCCTGGCTCTATGCCTCCTGCTGCCTCAGGGACCATCCCCCACTGCTCCCATTGTCCACAATTCCGGCCAATGGGAGCAGCAGGGGAAGCCTCCGGGCGAGCGGCTTCCTGTGCTGCCTTTCCCCTAGCTGCAGGGGAGGGGAAGTGGAAGTGCACAGAGCTGCTTCCTCTCCCCATTAACCGGAGCCAGCCCTCGCAGGGCGTGTCAGCGCAGGCTCCCTGCTACCAGGAGGGGGGTGGGGCAGTGAGCCCTGAGCTTTAGCCCACCTGCAAGACTGTTGCAGACCACACTTTGAGAACCACTGTTTCAAAGTTACCTTTTCTGCAGTATTGACATATGCTATGTCCATAGTATTGTGAGACCTTTCTGTTAGCCACTGAGGCTACAGAGAATTAGTAGTCACAACAGATCTGTTCTGCAAGATATATTCACCTCTGTGGTAATTTGACAGGCATTAAATAGAGCGAGTTGATTCCAGAAAATGATCTGGCAAAACACTTGTCTGTGCCTCACTGGTCCTTTATGAATAATGCCTATTAAGGCTCTGATAACAGTGCTTCATCATTTGTTTTCACTTTTGGTCCATATCTTTCTAGTATAGATTTCCTTTAAGTTTCCTGTGCCATTTCTTCCTGGTATTCTCTTCTTACAACCTTTTCTATCTTTGGGCTGATCTACATGTAATAAGTGCACTGTCTTAACTAAAAAATTGTAAAGCAATTCAGTTTCACTTATGAAAATCCCTGTGTGGACACTCTTGAATTGGTTTACAGCAGGCTCATCTCGATACCATAAGGCTCTGCTTAGGGTAAATCACAAACGTTTGTGGACTATCTAGCTTAATATTTTAAAAGGTGTTAAGTTAATTGGCAGTGAATCTGAGTTAAACAGGGCTTAGTCTGCACATATCTTGAGAGCATGTAAGTTGCATGCCAGTGAGCCAGAAGAATGTGTAATTACACATTAGATCCTCTTATACAGGGTAAAGCAGCTCCTTAGTAGTTCTGTGGGAGTTTAAGGTTCTGCCTACACTCTAAACTGGTGGTATAAATTCCAGCTAAAGGAATAATAATGTGTAACATTGGTGGCAGGAGGGACTAGCTACCCCAAATATGAACCCATCTGAGATACAGTGTACATCCATGGGGAAGCTACAGCCTGCCCTTGCTCATGACACTGTGACTGCACTTTATTTTTAGCACTCTGACTCAGAGTTAGAAAAGAAGTGGCTCCTTGAGTTTGAATTAATTGCCAACAGAGGGATGTAGATTAGGCACATCGCTACTGAAAATGAAGCGGGGATTTAAATATCCCACGCTTCATTTGAATAGAAATGGCCGCCGCGTCGCACTTTGCTGGCAAAAAGCAGCAGTCTAGACGGGGATCGGTTGACAAGGAAAGCCTTTTCCGACCGCTCCCTTATGCCTCGTACTACGAGGTTTACAGAATTGGTCAGAAAAGGCTTTCCTTGTCGACAGATCCCCGTCTAGACTGCCACTTTTTGCCGGCAAAGTGCCGCGTTGGCAAAAAGCGGCGCTCATTTCTATTCACATGAAGCGTGGGATATTTAAATCCCCGCTTCATTTGCAATAGCCATGTGCCTAATCTACATCCCTCTGTCGGCAGAGGGGTGTAGTTTAGACACACCCTCAGAATGTAAATGTACTCCAAGTGAGTGCACAAGGTTTTTCTTCGAGAGACGTTCTGGGGGTCTCCACAGTAGTATAGGTGCGTCCCAGTGCCGCAAAGTGGATTCTTGATAGCAGTGCAATCGGGGCATGCATGCTCAGCGTGCAATGTGCACGGGTGCCCCCCGGCACCATCACGTATGTGCGGCCACCCTCCCTTCAGTTCCTTTATACCATCCACAGAACAATGGGATCTACACCTGGTACTGACGACACTCACAAAACCCCCATTCAAACCCATGGCCACATGTTCCCTTCTCCACCTAACCCTAAAAACAGCATTCCTAGTTGCAATAATGTCAGCACGCAGAGTAGGCGAGATGGCCACCCTAATGGTGGACCCACCGTTCACCGTCATTTTTAAGGACAAAGTCTTTTTTCGGACGCACCCCAAGTTTTTACCAAAGGTGAAAAACCAAACAATACACTTACCTGTATTCTTTTACCAAAACCAAACAATACACTTACCTGTATTCTTCCCAAAGCCTCATGCCAACACCTTCAAGGCACAGATGCATACCCTCGATGTCCAAAGGGCACTCTCCTTTTACATCCATAGAACAAAACCCTTCAGAGAGTCTCCACGACTCTTCGTCTCCATTGCAGAATGCAACAAGGGCAGCCGCATATCATCCCAGAGATTATCTCATTGGATTTCTGGCTGCATTGCCATGTGCTATTTGCTCAATCATCTACCACCACCTACCTCAATCCAGGCACACTGTACTGGAATGGTTGCCACCTCAGTCGGTAACCTGAGGAAGGTTCCCATCGATGACATATGTGCTGCTGCTACGTGGGCATCAGAACAAACTTTCGCTAAGCAATATGTGCTTTCCTCAGGGACTCTCCACTACACAAGAGTAGCAAAGGCCGTACTGCAGACAGCTTACCTGCCTAATCCGAAGTCCCAGAACACAAATTGCTTTGCAGTCACCTACTATGGAGCACCCCCAGGGACATCTCTCTCTCGAAGAGGACGTTACTCACCTTGCTGTAACTGACATTCAAGATGAGCATCCTCTATTTCGGAAAAAAATGCTTTTCTCCTACACCGGGTTCCGAATAGAGAAGGAACTGAAGGGAGAGTGGCCACGCATGTGCGATGGTGCTGGTGGGGACCCGCGCACATTGCACGCTGCGCATGCACAGCCCCCAATGTACTGCTGTCAAGAATTCGCTCTACAGCGCTGTGACGTACCTACATGTACTGTGGATATGCTGTTTTTCAAGAGCTACTAATAAGGGTCAGCAACTTCAGTGTCTGACTAGGGCACTTATCTGGTGAAGATACCGCTGGCATATTCAACATACAAATAGTCCCTTTGGGATTTTTTTATGTGCTTTGATGACTAAAATATGATCCTGAATTCTGCTTCATGATATTTGTATTGATTGCCCTGCTAACTTTATTTTTCTAATTGTTTTTCTTACAGCTACACAAAAAGAAGGTTCTGGCATACCACAGGGCATGCTTACAGTTGAAAGTTTCTCTTGGAAAAGTGTAGCTACTGGCCAACTTATGCAAAAGATACATACATATGCAACCAAAGCTGCTATGCTAAGCCTTCCCCCAGGGTGTGTACTGGTCCTTTGTTTCCTCTCTGGTACTTACAGACCTGTTGTAGCCTTAAGGATAGAATTTACATAACTGAATCTGGAATGGTTAATTATTTGCAAATATTTGGATGTTAAATTTGCATATTTTTTAGGATTTTCCAAGTTTTGGTAAGATTGCAATGTTTATATAGATTTAAGAATCATTACTAAAATTTTTCAAGTTGTGTGTCAATCTGTGAATCTCTTACTCTCTCTTTACAGAGTAGTTATTCATATGAGTAGACCCACTAGTTTTTCTATAAAAAAACACAACTGAAAATACATTGTGTAGGTTAGTTGTTTCTAAATAGGATTGGCTAAGATATTAGCAGTTCTCTCGGTCATTTATTGTAACTAAAACTTTTCTTGCAGCATGATACTAAAGCCAATGGTGTAGCTCTTTGTGAAATAGAATTTAGGAAACATTAAGTAATATCCAACTATACCTTTCTTCCGAATTCCAACTTAGAACTGTTAGGAAACCATGACATTGATGCTTTGGGAGATTCACTTCTCTTGACATAATAGCCCTAGATTTCTAGTTTAAAGCAGTTCCTTAGCTGCAAAAATGAAGAAAGACAATTCCATCCCACTCTCTTCATCCTTACCTGTTACAAATAAGCTCCCCATCTATGACACTACACCTCTGATTCCCCATTGTCTACAATTTGCAATCAGGCCACGAGGAATAATTAATTATATATAATTTATAATAGGCCAGTCTCAGGCATGGGAGTAGAAGTGGACTGAGGACCTACACTGTGGAACAGTTTGCATTTCGAAAATAAAAAAAATTACTTGGGAATCCAAATGGAAAGTTTCCTCCTACTGTCCACTTGGATGTTAGGAAGAGTTGTAATCGTCTTCTTCAACCAATTGCAATTAAAAACATTTTTTAAAGTCTTTGGATTGCATTGCTTCTCCCTTATTTTTGTTGCCAGACATTTATTACAGAGCTTAAAAAGTTCTCATGCCATCATTCACAAGAGAAAGGATGAATATGGTGCTGCGTGCCTGATCCTGTCTTGTGTAAATACAAAAAAGCATCTTTGTTTTAAAATTGGAATCAGCTGGGGTTTGCAAGGGGCACTCTGAACTTATATAGATCATCAGCTGATGAGGCCACTCTTGAATGGATTGGGTCCAGAATAATTGCATAAAAGAGCCAGAGCTTTAGCATTATGCTAGGCTAATCTTGTTTTGTATCTACATTTTCTTTTTTTTTCCCTATGCCCTTTTTGTTTAAGGTAACATATAACCAGGACACTTGACTCTTGCTATGGATTTTCCAGACCAGATTTATAAACTTAAATGTAGCCAGCTGTGGTCTTTGCTTTTAAAGTCTTCTTCTTATTTATTATTTTTTTCAATCAGTGTCCAGGAAACAACATATAAACCGAAAAGGAGGCATGATCTCTGACCTAAAGAGTTTATACTCTATCCTTATGAAAAACTATAGCAATATGTCATTCTATACTATAAAAAACACATATAAATCAAACTAAACCAGAAAAAAAAATCTAAAACATTGGCTTCTCAAATTACAACCTGTAATTATAACCTCACCAGTATGTCTTTGAGCATTTCCTCTTGCTTTGTTCAATTACTTATTTGAGAACCAAACAGTTAGCAATTGAGGGTTAAAAAGAGTGATGAGCCAGTAAAGAAATGCACTGTTCCGAAGTTGGCCCACTGAATGAAAATGTTGAAGAACCACTGTTGTAAAAGAGTGCTTTAATTTTTTGTTATATTTCATTTTGTATGTAGGCGACATGTGTTAATCTTCACTGCAAGTTCCCCCATAGGGCACCATATCCATCTGTGTAGCATGGTGCCATGTGTGTTTGGTGAAGAGGATACTGTTATGCCAAATCTTGACAAGGTACATGTTACCATAACAACCTGTGAAATGTTATTGCAAGTCATTGACCATTGTTTCCCTCATACTGATCTAATTTTTCTCTTGAATTTTGAGTTTGGAGGATATGCAAGATAATTTTGTGAGATGTGCAGGAGGAGATGGATTACAATTATTTAAAAAGAACAGTATTCTCATAAAAAGATATTTAAATCTTAATATAAATAATATTGCATCTCCATTTATAGTTGATTTTATTGAATCATATACATTCCAAATATATATGGAAGCAAGGAAAACTGTTCTGAGATAGTGGAAATATGAGGGAGAGAGACTCATATGAAGATGGGCATAGTTATAGCAACATGATGTAAATATATAAGTAGGTGCTGAATATTGTTCTGTTTCACATAAAATAGATGAAAATTGATTCACGTTCCTATATATAATTGGATATTAAATAATGTAGTAGAAATATTTAAATTGAAGGTAGTGTATGGTCTCTTTTGCAGCACTCTCTGGGTGTGTCTAGACTACAGGGTTTTGTCGACAAAAGTGGCCTTTTGTCGACAAAACTATACCTGCGTCTACATTACCGCCGCGTTCTGTCAACTGTAAGTCGACAGAACACAGCAGTTTTGTTGAAAGTGATAAACCTCGTTTTACAAGGAAGAACGCCTTTTTCGACAGAGATCTGTCAACAAAAGGTGTGTGTGGACGCAGGGAGCCAGTTCTGTCGACAAAAAAGGCCTCCAGGAAGAAGCCCTGGTGGACAGTCTAGCCTTTACATGTACAGCACCTCTGTGGTTCCTGGCCGCAGCCTCTTAAAGGCACAGGCACCCAAAAAGGCCTTGCTGTCCGGCAGCTAGCCAGAGCACCCGTGACAGCCATGTCCCAGCCTCGAGGCCCCCTGGCCCTTCTCAGGACAGAGACGAGGACCCACCCAGGGGCACCAAAAGGCAGGAACCAGCCTGGTCAGGGCCAGAAATCCAAAACCTCCTGGAGCTCTGGTCCTAGGAAGAAGCTCAGCAGGCCCTGCAGATATACCGCAGGAATGTGGACATCTACAAGCGCCTGGCCCAGGGGCTGGCCACCAAAGGACATCACCCCCGCACCATGGCACAAGTCAGGGCCACGGTAAAGGAGCTGCGGCAGGGATATGCCAGGGCCCAGGACTAGAGCTCCCACTCCAGGGCAGCCCCCTAGACCTGCCCTTACTACCAGGAGTTGGAGCAGATCCTGGGTGATGGGGAAGCCCAGACTCCACTGCATGTGGTGAAGTCTGGGTTACCCCACCACATCGTGGACCGACCCCTCCTGAGGGAGGAAGACCAGGCAGGAGAGGCCGGAGAGCTGCACCAGGAGGAGGAGGAGGAGGAGGAAGAGGAGGCAGCAGGGACCCTCTCCCAGGAGCCGGTCCTCCAGACCCCAGAGGCCTCCCAGGCATCCGTGGCAGCGGGAAGGGAACATCAGGTGAGTGCTTTGTCACCACACACGGGCGGGTTGGCAGTGTGGGGGGCCATCTAGTCCCATTGCCACTGTGGGGCCCCTATAAGGCTTTCAGGACGCTGCCCAACTCACACGCGGTGTCACGTGTAACACCCCTGAGTTTTCTGTCCAAAGGAGAGCCCCTGACAGCCACAGCATGCCCTCAGGGACAGCAGGGGTGCACACAGACATTGACTCTCTCCTCCTCTTTTCCTCCACAGTCGGACCCTCTACCCAACAGGGGAACACCACACCTGCCCCACCACCATCCCGGACCTATGGCACCCGCAGGCACTGGCGGGTCTGCATGGACCTGCTGAGGGAGCACATAGTAGCCCTGCAGGACCTGAACAGGACCCTCCAGCAGAGGATGGAGGCAGAGACCAAGTGGCGCACCAGGCTGCCGGATAAGCTGATCCAGCAGTGCACTTCCATCTGTGTCACAATGCGGGAGGTCCTCGGCTTGCCTGCCCCTGTCATGGGCACTGCTCCTCCTGCACGCCAGGCCCCTGCTCCTCCAGTCCCCTTCGCCCCTTCCCCAGCCCCTCCAGCCGCCCTTCTCCCCCTTCCCCTCCAGCCCCCCCTTTCCTCCCAGCCCCTTCTGCTCCTGAGCCTTCACAGGCCCAACAACTGCCCCCCCCGCCCCGCCCAGGCCAGGACTAGGTCTCGCTCCACCCGATCCCAAGGCCGTGGCGATGCCAGGACACAGGAAGGTGGCAGGACTCTGTGATCAGGGAAGCAGTGGCCTACTTGAGCCCTCTTCCCCACTCCAGGTTTTCACTCCCCCTCCGCCCTCCAGGTTTTCAGTCCCCTACCACCCCAGTTAAAGGTCATTTCAGTTATATAACAAAATCTTTGTTTGAGTGAAAGATTTACCTTGTCTATAAACATTTGAACAGTAAACAGAGAATTTTTTTAAACAGCATATTTTCTTTACTGATAGTGTTTCAAATAAAAAACTAATGTCTGTGTACAAAGAAAACCGGGTGTGTATGTATTCTTTATGGGAAGAGGGTGAGGGTAGTGGAGGAACAAGTAGAGGTGGGCCAGGCCAAACCCCTCATGGGGAAGGCCCTGGGGAGAGTCAGTGGGCTCCTTCTGAGAATCTCTCCCTCAGGGCCTCTCGGATTTGGACACTAGCCTGTTGAGCCTGGTGGATGGCAGCCGTCCGGGGCTGCTGAAATGGCCTCTCCTCACCATCAGCACCTGTCCCCCACCCCGGCAGGAAGGCCTCCCCTTTCTTCTCCACCAGGTTATGGAGGGTGCACCACCTCCGGGATGTTGCATTTGCCTATCTCCAGCCATGAGAGGAGGCAACGGAACCTCCCTTTCAACCGGCCGAAGGCACATTCCACCTGGATGTGAGCCTGGCTAAGATGCGTGTTGAAAAGCTCCTTGCTCGCATCCAGGTGGCTGGTGTAGGGTTTCGTGAGCCACGGCATCAGGGGGTAAGCTGCATTGGCCACTATGCACACCGGCATCTGCACGTCCCCGAGTGCAAGATGACACTGGGGGAAAAATGTTCCTGCCCGCAACCTGCGGTACAGGTAGGAGTTCCGGAATATGCGGGCATCATGTGCCTGCCCCGACCACCTGACACAAATGTCCATAAAGTGTCCCCGGTGGCTGACCAGGGCCTGCAGCACCATCGAATAGTAGCCCTTCCGGTTTATAAATTGGGCTGCTCGATGGGGCTGTGTGCAGAGTGCGATGTGTGTCCCATCGAGGGCTCCTCTGCATTGATGGCCCTCACCACCTGCAGCACGAGACAAATAGACAGACAGAAACCAGGGAGTTAGACAGGTTACCTAAGCACTTGGGAGGAGAACCCTTCCCCCCACCCCTCCCCTTGTCAGGATGCCCCCTTCCCCCGCATCAGTGCATGGGTGGCCAAGGAGTGGCCTCCAAATGCCACTCCATCCCCCACTCCCTCTTGCCCTTGCGTGGCAGTTCCCCTTTCTCAACCTGCCCACTCAGCAGGGCCTGTCCCCCGAAAGTGACTTACCTCCATCAAGATGGCCCCGATGGTAGACCTCCCCACGCCAAACTGGTGTCCCACGGAGCGGTAGCTGTCGGGGGTGGCCAGCTTCCACAGGATGATGGTGACCCACTTCTGCAGGGAGATAGCGTGCTGCAGGTGTGTGTCCTGGTGTTCCAGAGCGGGGGCGCGCCAGGCACACAGCTCCAGGAATGTGGCCTTCCACATCTGGAAGTTGCGGAGCCAGTGGTCGTCATCCCAGAGCTTCATGACAAGCCGGTCCCACCAGTCCGAACTCGTCTTGTGCCTCCAAATCTGCCTGTCCCCAGAAAAGTTTGGGGCAAGAGCAGAGCTCCTCAGTGCGGTCCGGGTCCATATGGGGCAGGAGATTCATGACAGAGTCATGCAGATGCAGCAGAAGCTGCAGTATGGCAGCATGGGGCCATCACCTGCCCAGGGGAAGCTCAGGCTGCATGGCCAAATAAAAGGTGAAAAGCAGAAAAAACCCCAGAAAATAAACTACTGTGGTGTCCGAGGAAGCAGGGCAACCAGAGCAAGCACTGGAGCAGCTTTGCTTTCCCTCTAGGAGGTAGGCAAACCAGAAGCAGGAGCAGAGCAATGGCTGTCCAGGGGGATCCCTTTAAGCACGCGTCTCTGCAAAGGGCAGGCAGCAGCACCTGGAAATAAAGGCTGCCCTCATGCCCTGCCAGAAGCACTTCTGGGTGCCTTCTTTTTTCGACAGAGCGTCTGGCAGTCTGGATGCTCTTTTTCGAAAAAGCAGATCAATTTTTCGATCCACATAATGTAATCTAGACGCACTTTTTTGACAGCGGCTTTGTCAACAGATACTGTCGACAAAGCCTCTGTTGACAGAGGGAAGCAGTCTAGATGTAGCCTCTGATAGCTATAAAATGAATGTAAAGATAGATTAAAAAATGCCTTCAAACTCTAAGTCAGATGAATTCTTTTTCCCCTATGTGGTTCCAAAATGACCAGTAGGCCCCATAATAACTTCTGTTCTTAAAATGAACTATGAATTCAGAAAACTTTGTGATTAGAGGCGCTGGGGAGCAGTTAACGTTTTCTCAGATCTGCTGTTTAAATTGTCTGAAGATCCAGACAGATGTCTCTTCATTAGTTACACTCATTCCACAATTTCAAGGTTTCTTTTGCAAATGATTGTGCTGGAGATTTGGGTTTTTTTTAAATGACAGTGTAGATTCTCAGGCAAAGTTGTGCAACACATTTTTAAAAAGAGGAAATTTTGCAACTACTCACAGTGCTACAGAATTGCAGGGCTCTTATAATAGGATATTAAAGTAGTTTATGCAAACTGGGATGGGTATTTAGAAAGGAAGATTAAACCCGAGAACTTGATATATTAAGAGAAATATTTTCAACTCCCCCTTCTCTTTGCAAAAGGGAGAATCTGTGAGAGAAACTCTCCAGGACATCAGAAGAGTGTAAAATAGACTCTGCAGTTCCTTTCTGTGGTGGTCTTTCCACAGATTTTTTTCAAGAGAGGTAGTCAGGCTCTAGAGCAGGGGTGGGCAAATACCAGCCCAAGGGCTGGATCTGATCCGCCAGGATTAGCCTTTGCTGCTAATCTTTGCTGCTTCCCGCAGCTTCCATTGGCCATCTTTGCTGCTTCCTGCAGCTTCCATTGGCCGAGAATAGTTATTTGCTACCAATGGGAGCTGCAATCGGTAGTACCTGCAAAGGTGCAGGTAAATATAGCAGTGGCTGCCTGCCAGGAGCTAACCTTGGCAAAACATCACTGTTTTATTGCCCACCCTGACTTTAGAGCACAACTTCCAGATGAGTTTCTTGAGTATTGCATAGAAATTCAGGTGAAGGTTAATATTGCTTCATGCAGCGTTTACTTTGACATGGTATTCAACCAAATATAAATACTCGTCTAAGAATATATGGATGGGATTAACCAATATTATGCCATAATGTGTATTTTAAATAGTAAAAGCTTTCACTTACTTTTACTACAATACAGACACTCATCTAAATTTTGACTGAACACTCTACTGTGCCTGGTAGAAAAGAAGAATAATCAATGCATAATATTTTATATTTTTCATTATCTGATAAACTGATAGCATTTTCCTTCCAATAGTTAGAATGTTCTCTTTCCCCAGGAGAGCTACCGGTTTATAGAACAGGCTACAGTTATCCTGAAAGCTATTGGAAATGTGATTAATAATTTCAGCAGTGAACCTGAACTTTCCAAGGCCCTGAAGGAGCTGGAACTAACTCACTTCCCTCAGATCCTCCACGGTACGGGGATAGCTAGAGACCACATCAAGGTAACAGCTCTGAGAATCTTCTCTTTCTAAAAATATGCACAATATAAGACTGTATATATTAACAATTATGCTCTTTTTCAAAGAAGTTGCTACTATTATTATTAATTAGACAAATTTTCAAAGGGGCCTCCAGTTCTGCCTCTGATTCTGCATGCATAATTTGGCATCCATTATGCATGTGTAAATGATAGAATTTATTAATGCAAACAGAAATTGCCTTTCTTTTACATATCCGGATTATAATATATGCAGAACTATACATGCTAAATCAGAGACTGTGTTTTGGCAGTTTGGCACTGCATGTTTCAAACATCAGAATTCATCAGCTTTGAAATCTAATTCAGGATATGAAAACAAAGAGACTAACGGATGTTCAGAAAGCAATATACAGCACAATTCCCTACTGTGTTTAAGATTGATATCTCAGAAAAATATTTGGCTTTTTGTTATTGATGACAATAGTCAGATTCTTTTCATAGTTGCAACATTGCCCCAATTTTTATTATTTATAATTTCCTTTAAATGTTATATACTTTTATTTAATTACTCAAGGTCTTTCTTTAGACTGTTAAATAATTATGCTTCTAATATAGAACTTCCTAGTTCAGGGCTGGACAAGATGCCTCTTGTGGGCCGGATCTAGCCCGCCAAGCCACGAGATCCGGCCCACGGACGCCCCTCCCAGGACTCTCAGGCACCCAGCAACTGCTGTATTACATGCAGAGCTGCTTCCTGTGACTCTACTTGGGAGGGAAGGGGAAACTCTCGGTGATCCCGCCACCCCCAGCCCAATCCTCAGCTCCTATTGGTCGGAAACAACCAGCCAATAGGAACTGACTCCAGCCAATATCTCATCTCCTGTTGGTCAGAAACAGCCAGCCAATAGGAGCTGAGAGATTGGCGGGGAAGGGGGGGGGAGGGTTAGAGCAAGCCTCTCCACCCCCCCAGAGTTGAGAGCCATGTAGAGGGAGCCAGCTACATTTTCAATGCTCTGGGGCTGCAACAGGCAGGGAGCCCAGCCTGCCTTGGGGGTGCTGCAGGCCGGGAAATGCTTAGGTAAGTGGCTCCCAGCCAAAGACTACCTCTGGCACTCCTACCCCTCCTGCACCCCAACTCCCTTCTCCAAGTCACCTTACAAACCCTCTGCACCCCCTGCCCCAGGTCACAACTCCCTGCACCCTCTCATACACCCTTCCCCCAGGCTACAATCCTCTCCTGCACCCCCACTTCCTCCCTGACCCTACACGCCAATCCCCTAATCCAGGTCACAACCCCTCTTCACCCAAACTCCCTTTCAGACCTCACACCCATCTCCTGCATCCCAGTCCCTTACCCCATGCACCCTTCTGCACCCAGCCTCCATCCTAGATCCTGCACCCCCTCCACAGAAAAGTGTGGCCCTTGACCACTTTCTAAAATCTTGGAGTGCCCCCACCCACCAAAAATTATTGCCTACCCCGTCCTAGTGTAATAGCAGACAGTAGAAATAACAAAGTGGCCATACCTGAAACCCCTGATAACTAAAACAGTGATATTGTTCTTGACTATAATTGGTATTTAGCTACCCATCCTAACAAATATTTTCCCCAAAAATGTTTACAGTACTAGACTAGAGTAACTCTAGCTGGACATATTTTTATACAATACAGCACTTTCTACATTGATTTCAACCTGTGTAACTTGTATCCAGAACAGCTGATGCAAATGATGATACTTATGTAATCAGTTAGATTACTCATTAGAAGTAGGTATTCAGTTTTTTATAAACAATGATACAAAACAGAAAGAAGCAGATGAAGTCACAGAGTTTGCACGTGAAATTGCTGCAACATTCAAACCTCCCAAATGTTTAGAATTAGGGGAGGAAGTCAGAATCTGTGTTTCTGTTCAGATTCATCTCTGGTATAAACAGCCAAACATTTTAATAATTCACTTGGCATTTTATGATAACGAATCCAAGTCCTATACGAAGAAATATGTTAGCCATCCCATAAGTGGATGCTTTAAATTTAAAACGAATATGGTGCTACATAGTACATATAAAACACAAGGGGAAGTAGAGGCTACAGTACCAGTAAAAGACTGGATTCCCCAAAAGAAGGTTACCATCAAAGAAAGAAAAGAGAAATGAGGCAAAAGTGTGATAAGAGTGAAGCTGTCAGTAATTATGTCATTCTCGAAAACATGGACATTATCTGCCACCAGTCAATGGAAAATGGTACTGAAAAGAGGTGTATATATTTAAAAATGATTATTTCTTGAGCAGTCTTAAATCTTGCAAAAGAAAGACTTTATTAGCCTTACAATACACAGTTCAGTAAAATAGTTTCAGTAACCAAAATATTGAAAAATAAATGAGAGAAGAATTAGGAAGTAAACATTTTTCAAGAAATTACTACCACTTCATTCATCTTAAATTAAGAAACATGGCCTAAAATAGACTCTAAGATGCTCTCCTGATTAGAAAAGTTTTTTTCTTTTGGTGAGGGAGATTGTGAATTTAGCGATTGTTAAAAGACTTCAGGTTGATCACAATAAAAATGAAACTTATCTATTTATTCACATGCAACCGGGCAGTAGGTTACAAACTTCTCTGCACAATCCTCCCACCCCAACGTACTTCTACTTTTTCTAGTGGCAACATCTCCTAACAAGATGCAGTCCTTGGTCTCTATACCAAAATTGCAAAAAATATGCCAGTTATGGTAAGGTTGATTATGATGTGGGTACTCCATTCACTAGACACTGGATTGAGACCATCAACTCATTTCACTGATACCAAGAAGATTTTAGGTAGTAATAACTTTTGGTCACTGATAACCTGGCCTGTATTTGAACCAGTGATCTGTTGATGAAAGAGTATTTTTCCACTTCTTCCTCCTGAAGCTATCTAGCTCTCTAGATTGGCGTTTCTGATTTGTGCATAATGGAAGCTCAAAGGCATAGGTTTTGAAATGAAAAACAACTGTAGAATATTCTTACTAAAATGTTAATGATCAAAGAAATATAAACCAATTTTCTAGAAAAAGCAAATTATTGTCTGATTTTTCCCTGCTTTTTAATTTTAGGTTTTCAATAATGCTTTTTGGCATTTGATCCAACAAGTATTAGGTAGTAAGGTCCCTCCCAATTTTGAATTCGCTTTCAAATCCTTCACTTTGGATTTTAAAGCCAACGATGCTCCCATGGAAGACAATGTAACTTCAGGTATGGTACTGATATTATTAATCATCTTATTCAGATTTGTCTGTCCATTTCTATTCCAGGAGAAGCTGGTCACGTACTCTATATTTAGATTGCCTAACATTTGCCAGTATAGAAACCCTCAGGGGCCCCTATCTCACTCAGTGTCGAGGCAGGATGCACGAGGGCATAAAATAAAAGGTTGCACACAGGCAGCTGTAATTCTGGCATCTCCTAACTTATGAGTGGTTTATTTTGCAACCTAAAGAGAGAGAGAGAGAGAGAGAGAGTGTGTGTGTGTGTGTGTGTGTGTGTGTGTGAGTGTGTGTGTGTGTGTGTGTGTGTGTGTGTGTGGTTACATGTTAAGCCAGAAATAGTGATAAAGGAGGATAGTCTACCTTCCTCAGGGAGTACTACAGGACACTGTGTACTGCAGTACACAACCCTAGTGAGCCATTTGCTGGCTTGTATAATCATTTACTCACTTCCCAGATGGATCTGATAACTGAAAAAGGCTGGTTTAGTAGTAGTGGTTGCAGACCAGACAGACAAGCACATCGATGTGGCATATTCATTTTGAAAGGCAGTGTACCTGAGTGGCTAATACAAGGTTCTGTCATATAGAGACCTGTCTGAACTAGCCTAGTACCTTATTGGTTAGAGAGGTCTGTTTCCTAGGACTGGTATATGAAACCTTGGGTAGTAATAAGGACTGTGAAATATTAACTGTTTTTAGTAGAAGAGGGGGAACAGAACCAATGGTCCCCTGGTTATAAACCCAGTTCATTGTTGTCTAAGTCAAAGGGAGTTTGGCAAGGCAGTCTTTCATTCTCTCTAGTTATGCCTTAGATTTCACCTGATATGCAAGCAGCTGAGCCTGGACTCCAAAATAAGGGAATGAAACACAAGACTCAGATCAGTACCAGTTATTATGGAAGTGACAATTGTGGCTCCTTCATTTAGGCTGAGTTGAGTTTTTTGCACTTAATGCTATTGTTTAAATTATTAGGCTTCAGAGTTAACAAAATAATTCAAATTAATAAAGGCACTTCGTTAGTTTTTGAAGCTCTTGTTTCAAGCTGTCTGTAGACTTGGACGTCACTCCATCAGTTTACATTTGGTTAATATTCTGTAGGTTATTTTCTACTTAGAACAAGAGATTTAAGTTTTGTGACACAAGATGGCGCCCATTAAGAAGAAATACCAACTTAGCAAACCACTGTGAACTGGACAAGTTTGACCCATGTAGTTGCATGACAACAACATGTAATTACACAATAAATATATGTTGCCACTTCGTTGCCACTTCGTTGAATCGTGTTTAACATACATTGGTTCTTATATAGTAAAATGTATAACAGGATTATGGTACAGCGTAAGAGGAAGCTTTATGAGCAAATCAAGGCATTTGTGGAATATAGGTCAAATAATTGTTTATCTATTAGCCCTGGTCTACACTAGGGAATTATTTTGAAATACTCCCCCACCCCTTATTTTGAAATAATCAGCAGAACATCCAC
Source organism: Rafetus swinhoei (assembly GCA_019425775.1). Lineage (NCBI taxonomy): Eukaryota > Metazoa > Chordata > Testudines > Trionychidae > Rafetus > Rafetus swinhoei. The sequence goes on from CM033440.1 coordinate 106,274,970, forward strand.
ACTACCAACCCTGTGATTTCGAAATAACAGGCTGGTTATTTTTAAATCTGTACTCCTACTTTCCTCAGGGAATAATGTTATTTTGAAATAGTGTTAGTGTGGATGATCCAGTGCTGCTAATTTGAAATAATTGGCCTCCAGATGCCACTCACAGTTGCACTTTTGATCAATCTGGCCACACCTGCCGTCTCCACTGCTCCCCTTCTCCTGTGAAGCTTAAAACTTCAGGCTTCAGGAGAAGGGTTTGTGGCATGTGGCTAGCTCTGCCAGCCCTGTGCCACTCAGCAAGATCCAACAGAGTCATGAGTGACCCCAGCGCTCCTTCAGAGCCTCCCATGGCTCTCAGCACTCCTGCTGCTCCCTCAGCTGCCACTGGCCAGGGCCGCAGGAGAGCCACAGCTTGGACTGGGGCAGAGATCCTGGATCTCATCAAAGATTGGAGGGAGGAGACTAATCTTCAGGATAGCCACACCAGGAAAAGGAATGCAGATGATTACGGCTGGATCATCACCAGCCTGGTCAACAAAGACCACAAACAGACCATCCACAAGGTCCATATGAAGGTCAAGGAGCTCCGCCAGGCCTACCACAAGGCCAAGGAGCAGAGCGGATGCTCTGAGGCGGCACCACACATATGCCATTACTTCAAGTAGCTGTTTGCCATCCTGGGAGGGGGGCCAGTCACCTCTCCTTTCCCCCGTCCTTGTGGACTCCAGCCAGGCCATGTCCAGCATTAGCCTCCACGAGGGTGGAGTTACAGACAAGGAGGAGGCTGGCCAGGTGACCATGCCCGCCATCCAGGAGCTGCTCCTCACTCTGGAGCTAGTCCTTCCCCCCCCACACCTCCCAGCCCTGCAGGAGTCTCCCAGGCTTCAGATGATCCCATGGAAGGCACTTGAGGTGAGTTCTATAACTTTCTCTATACATACATATGGTCTATGAGGGGCTGCATGCTCCTCACTCAGCCTACTTAGCCTGGTAGCCACACAACATTCTGTGCATGTGGGTGCACATGAAGCGCCAGTCTGAAGCACTCATCCCCATGATGCTGTTACACAGGAACCCCTTGGTTCTTCTCTCAAGGTTCCTAGAGAGGCCGGCCTTACTCTGGCCTCTGTGGTGGGACACCTTCCCATGACAAACCATCACTAAGTAGTCTGGGGTGAAGGAAGCACATGGCCGTGCCACACATGGAACAGGACCATGCCCACACTCAGGCAGCATCCACTCCCAATCAAGCACAGGGATGCTGAGGAGACTGCATGGGAACCTGGCTGGGGGAGGAAGAAGAGAGGACCCGAGTAGCACTCTCTCCTGCAAGCAGCATCTGCCACTCACGCACCCCTCCCCCAATACACTCTCCCTCCTCCAGCGGGCAGGGATAGCAGTTCTTTCTCTGTGGGATGCCACCAGTGCCAGACCCAGCATGTGCAGGACACAGTAGGAAGTCGAGCCGCCTCCCCACCCCCACCCACAGGCTCCTGGCCTAGCCGGCACCTTCCCATGCCTTCTTGTCCTCAAACTGGGGGCATGGCGATGCTCCCCTGGGATGTCTGCCAATGCAGGAAAGTGTCCGCTGTCTAGGCAACATATGGCCTTGCTCAAAACACATTGCCATTGTCTGAACTGAGACATTCAGTGTTGGCTCAGAGATTAGGGCTAGGCTTCATTCACAGTGTCTCCTGGGATGACTGCCCTTGTAACTTTTCTTCACAGCTGGGCCAGCTGTGAGCTTGGTGTGTCCCCCACCTCCCATGCCATCTGCACAACTCCATGGGATCTGCAGGCAGAAGAGAACCTGGGAGGATCTCCTGGAGGAACAGATGACCTGACTGAAGGAGCCTCAAGGAGGAGCACCAGGAGCAGGCCACTGACTGGGAGCAGAGGAACGCCACCTGGGACCAGCTGGCACACCATCAAGAGCCCATGTGCTCCTCCCTCACCTTGGTGATGGAGCACATGGCCTGTGCATGCAGTAGGCCACCAGCCACCTTCCCACCCACCGCCATAACTTTTCCTCCTAATCCTCCCCTGGGGCCAGCGGGGCCCCAGAACACATGGCGGTGGGACCTCTGGGGTGGCCAAAGCCTTTCGGAAAACTAGAGGCAGGTGCCAGTCCCAGCCTCATCCCTGAGTCCCCTATTCCTTCCTCCCCCTCCTGTTGTATATCCCCAATAAACAGTCCTGTTGTTTCAAAAAAGAAGGCTTTTTAATTTATTTTATTTATTTGTATTTGCTCTGCAGGGAAGAGAGGGCAAGGGAAGGGAGAGGTGGGAGAGAAAAGGCACACATTAGGAATGCAGGGCCCCCTTGTGGAGAGACACGGGAAAGAATCTCACAGCTGGTCTTGGATGAAACTCTCTCTCAAGGCCTCCCTGATGAGCACAGCCCCTTGATGTGCTTTCCGTATGTGCACTGCCTAGGGGAGGCAGTGGATAAGTGGCATGTGAGACATGAACATAGAGAGGAGTCCCTGAAAGCACATGTCGCAGCTTGCCTGACCAAGCAGCCACAGGAAGTGTCTGCCCTCATGGTGCCCTCCCCAGGGTGCTTCCAGGGGCTCTAAGTCCGAGGCAGGCTCCAGTCAGTGTGGACGTGCTAGTTCAAAGTAATTTTGATGTTCCCCCAGTAGGGGACACACTATTTCAATTTTGTTATTTTGGGAATTATTATTTCGAGTTTACTTATTTCAAAATAATTTCCTAGTGTAGACATGCCCTTTATCAAGCAGTTGTAGTGCTTGTAGTCTTCACATCACAGCCTCTTTGCCCTATTGTTCATTTTCTCTTTCTTTCAGAGGTAACAGAGCTAAATGTTCCTGCTGCTTGGCAGAACAGAACTCCAACTTCTGAAGAAGAAGCTGCAGTGCTTAAACTGCAAAGCAATTGGCGAGGGACTTACATTAGGCAATTGATAAATGGCAGGAAACCAGGTAAACCTTTTAAATCTTTTTTAATGTTTCATCATATAATTTACCTGTGCAACCCTCTTACTAGTTATCTGAAAATCTTATTAAATTTCTTCTGTGAGTGCAGTAAAATAATTATAGATGAAATAAAGATGGCTGATTAAATTGAACATACTGCATGGCACAGAGCCCCTGTGTGATTCTCAGGGTATGTCTACTAGCTAGATTATAGCTAGTACAGGTATATCTACCCAAGATGCAGTCACACCGCTGACTGCAATGTAGACATACCCTTAGTCACATTAGTGATGCTAGAAATTAATCATGACTCTAACCTAAAGTCCATTAAGTCAATGGAAAGACTGCCACTGATTGCAGTGGGCTTCAAATCAGGGCCTATATAAAAATAGATTTAGTTTGCTCAAAATATTGTGATGGGCTTTGTTTGTGAGAAGTGTAATATAATGTTTTACTTTTTATTACATATATCAGTTTTCTCAGAATAAAATTATATTAAACCACAAAATAAACTATGTTAATTTTAAAATACTATTCCTTTAAACAAAAATAATGCATCTGAGAAGTGTTCTCATGGAGCTCTACAAATGAAATAAGAGCTCAATATAATCAACAGTTTATTGCCATTCTTACATAAAGGTTTGTGTATGTTTTACTAAAAATATTTGAATATTTTGGTGCCCACTTGTGATGAAACATACAGTAGCACTTTCAAGAGAGTATGTATGAACAGCTGGCATGGGTGAATCATACAGAGATTAAGAAAGTAAAAAGAGATGTCTTTTTAGGTTTTCCAATTACATATTGTATATTCATGGTGTGTGTGTGTGTGTGTGTGTGTGTGTGTGTGTGTGTGTGTGTGTGTGTGTGTGTGTGTGTGTGTGTTTAAATGTATTTGGTGAAGATTTTAACAGTTGAGTTAGGTCAGTGTCAAATCCAAATGTCATTGGCAAAATATTTAATTAATTTTATTCTGGCTAGGAAAGAGACGTTGATTAAAAAAATAGCATGACCAAATTGAGGGGATGGAGGTGGAGAATTCTTGAATAAATCATTGTTACGTAAATCACTGAGAAGTGTGTGGGCAACTATACTACAAAAATTTATGTTAAAATTACAAATAAGTGTATGACAAGCCAAGGATTTTCATGATTTATACCCTAAAAATTGTACTTAATCTTTAGACAAATCTACATTGAGACTCAGAAGGGAAGGTCAGCAGAAAGTTCAAGAATGTATCAGCATAATGGTTCTTTCAAATCCTAATAATAATAGTGCATTTCTATAGCTGGAGATCTCAAAGTGCTTTACTGTAAGGAAGATAGCTATTTTTAACCTCATTTACAAATGAGGAAACAGGCACAGAGATTTAAGGCTTGGTTTTATAAAGGATGGAAGTCTGAGATTTTGTCCGAAAATGCAAAAATATACTTATTGTTATTGAATCTTCTTAATCTTTTCATAATATATTGCATCTGACAGAGGCATATTCTTGAATGTTGTCCCTGTGTGGCTTTCATATTAAAAAGTCCTGCAAATTAAAAAAAACCTGTAAATCCAGCATAACCTAGTGCAATTTTTTCTTACAAATATTATATAGCTGATGATTTCCTGTGGTGGCCAATTCATAAGAAGTTTTGATGCTCTTATTGAGTGATTTCAGAGTGGGCTTTGTGCCATAGTGATCTATGTATTCTCCTATCTATACATTTCATCTGGTTAAATTAACCATGGTGATCTTTCCAGCTATTGCAGGAAAAGGGATGTATTGGGTGTCAAGGCAACAGTTGTCATCTGATTATATTATTCTGACAACTCATGAATGTCTTGGCACAGAAAACTGCTCTGTAAGAGACACATGATCCAGGGGTGCCACCTCCTTCAGTAATACACAGTTCCTTCTCAGTCTGACTCTTCCCTTTGAATGATTGCCAGTGCTACTCTCATGGCGGCTTTTTCTATCCATGCCTTGTGAATCCTATGCCTTGGTCAGTCTTGTCCTGTCTGACCAGGCACCCTCTCTGCTTCAAAGCTCTTATTTAAAATCCACCTCTTCAAGAATTCTTTTGCTCATCCATAATCCCAATGCTTTTCCTCTCTTCAGCTGAGACCCCCTACTCTTGTCTTATTTAGGTTTTGCTCCAAATAATTTATTGCCTGCCTTATTTATGTTTGACAGGCACCATGTAAATTAACAGTGCTTCAGTCTTTATCATTCTGTTCTTCTGGAGATTTAACTTTTCATGTATCAGTTAACAAGTGTGTTTTTCCTAAGTCTCCTTTTGTCTCCACCTCTTCTTTCTCAGTTCTTATTTCTCTCCATTGTTTTCTATGTCTTTTACCCATCTTTGGTTTTTTTTCTTTCTTTCCATTCCTTTTCATAACCAATTTTTCTTCTCTTTCCCATGTACTTACCCTATTTTTTCTCCTGCTATCCCATACAGCAGTGTTTCTTAAACTTTTTGAGACCACGGAACACCAAACAATAATAATTTTTTTATGTGGAACACCTATGAAAATTTTCTTCAAAAAAAATTGTTGTAACACACAAAAAGACAAAAACAAAGTAACAAAAACAAAGAAGAGGTCATGGCACACCTGTGAGTTGTTCACGGAACACCAGTGTTCCACGGAACATAGTTTAAGAAACACACAGCATTCATTTTTTCTGGAGTGTGTGCAGTGATTGGCTGGTGCTGTGATTGGCTGTGATTGGCTGGTGCTGTGATTGGCAGGTGGAAACTGTTGGCTTCTAATTAAAGTTTGAATTCTAGAAGCCTCTGCTGATTGGCTGAGCCTTGGTAGGCGGAGGGACTTTCAGGCAGTCCAGGGCTTTATAAGGCTCTTTGGGCAAGCGACCAAGGAGCTTGTGAACAGGTGAGTGCTAACAGGGAGTTTAGAGAGGGAGTTGGGGAGAGAGAAGGGGGTGAGGTTCTCTTGCCTTTCTTTTTAAATCCCTTCTCCAGGACAGCAGGGATGGATGGTGATGGTTCTGTTGTTACCTGCACGGAGGTGTGTTTGTCTTCCTCCCAGAAGAAAGAACAGATTTCATCTGCACAAAGTGCAAGCTGGTCGCCATTTTGGAAGAAAAATTAGAGGGCTGGAGGCCCAAGTGTCAACCCTACGCCGATCAGAGAGGATGAAGACTTCCTCGATAGAAGGCAGCGCTTTAATCCTTCAAGCACGGCAGGCGGAAGAGCCGGAGAGGGCAGTACGTGACCAGGAAGAGAACTGGCAGCATGTAACTTCTAGAAGGGGAAAAGGCCAGCATTGGAATCCCCAATGCTATAGAGGTAAGTAATCGCTTTCAGGCTCTCTCCACAGGCTCTGCGGTGCTGAATGCTTTGGAAGGATCTCACAAGGAAGAAACCGGAAGGGAACACCATCTACTGGAAGGCATCGGATGCGTAGTCCTAGGGATGGGGTTCCACGGCCACCACCCCAAAAGAAAACGACGGGTGGTGGTAGTCGGGACTCTCCTAAGCGGGACTGAGCCATCCTCTGCCGTCCGGACCTGGAATCTCGAGAGGTATGCTGCTTACCGAGCGATTCAGGATGTGACTGAGAGGCTTACCAAACTGATCAAACCTGGATCGCTACCCTTCCTGCTTCTCCACGTGGAACTAATGATACGGCTAAGAATGACCTTGAGCGGTTACTGCGGATTATGTAGCGCTGGGAAGAAGGATCCAAGAACTCGGAGCGCAAGTGGTGTTCTCGCCCATCCTCCCTGTTGAAGGGAAAGGACTGGGCAGGGATAATTGAGGACGAAATGCGTGGTTGCGCAGGTGGTGTCGCAGAGAGGGCTTTGGTTTCTTCGACCATGGACTCTGTTCCGGTACGAGGATTGTTAGGAAGAGATGGGATCCACCTAACCAAGAGAGGAAGGAGCATCTTATGGCAGGCTTGCAAACCTAGTGAGGAGGGCTTTAAACTAGGTTCGTCGGGGACGGTGACCAAAACCCTGAGGGGAGTGGGAAAGTCGGATACCGGGAAGAAATGCAGAGAGGAACGAGCAAGAAAGGAGGACCCTGTTTCAATGGAGAAGATAGGGCGATCAACTGGTTACCTGAGGTGTTTGTACACTAATGCGAAGCCTGGGCAACAAACAGGAAGAACTGGAGGCCCTGGCCCAGTCCTGAGAAATATGATTTAATTGGGATAACAGAGACTTGGTGGGATGACTCGCATGACTGGAGCGCTGTCATGGAAGGGTATAGACTGTTCAGGAAGAACAGGCAGGGGAGAAAAGGAGGAGGAGTTGCACTATATGTAAGAGAGCACTATGATTGCTCTGAACTCCAGTATAAAGAGGAGAAAACCTATTGAGAGTCTATGGGTTAAGTTTAAAGGAGCAAACAACAGCAGTGATGTTGTGGTTGGTGTCTGCTACAGGCCACCGAATCAGGTGGATGAGGTAGATGAGGCTTTCTTCGACAACTGAGAGAAGCTTCCGGATCGCAGGCCCTGGTTCTCGTGGGGACTTTAATCACCCTGACATCTGTTGGGAAACCAATACGGCAGTACACAGGCAATCCAGGAAGTTTTTGGAGAATGTTGGGGATAACTTCTGACGCAAGTGCTGAAGGATCCGACCAGGGCCGCGCAGCTTGACCTTCTGCTCACAAACAGGGAGGAACTAATAGGGAAGTGGAGGTAGGTGACAACCTGGGAAGCAGTGATCATGAGATGGTAGATTTCAGGATCCTGACCAAAGGAAGAAAAGAGAGTAGTAAAATACACTCCTTGGACTTCAAAAAAGCAGATTTTGACTCCCTCAGAGATCTGATGGGTAGAATCCCCTGGGATGTTAACCTGAAGGGGAAAGGAGTCCAGGACAGCTGGCAGTATTTTAAAGAAGCCTTATTGAAGGCACAGAAAGAAACCATCCCGACACGTAGCAAGAGAGGCACCTAGTAGGAGACCGGATTGGCTTATGGGGGAAATCCTTGGTGAACTTAAGCACAAAAAGGAAGCTTACAAAAAGTGGAAACTTGGACAAATGACCAGGGAGGGGTTTAAATGTATAGCTCGAGAATGCCGGGGGGTTATCAGGAAGGCGAAAGCGCAAATGGAATTGCGACTGCCTAAGGATGTGAAGGATAACAAGAAAGGTTTCTACAGGCATGTTAACAAGAAGAAGGTGATCAGAGAGGGTGTGCGGCCCCTACTGGATGAAGGAGGTAACCTAGTGACAGATGATGTGGGAAAGCTGAAGTACTCAATGCTTTCTTTGCCTCTGTATTCACGGACAAGGTCGGCTCCTGGACTTCTGCGCTAAGTGACTCAAGATGGGATGAAGATGGACAGCCCGTGGTGGGTAAAGAACAGGTTAGGAACTATTTAGAAAAGCTAAACGTACAAATCCATGGGTCCGGACTTAATGCATCCGAGGGTACTGAGGAGTTGGCAAATGTCATTGAGGAGCCTTTGGCCATTATCTTTGAAAAGTCGTGAGATCGAGAAATCCCGGATGATTGGAAAAAGGCAAATGTAGTGCCCATCTTCAAAAAAGGGAAGAAGGACGATCCAGGGAACTATAGGCCGGTCAGTCTTACCTTGGTTCCTGGAAAAATCATGGAAGGGGTCCTTAAGGAATCCATTTTGAGGCACTTGGAAGAGAGGAAAGTGATTAGGAATAGTCAGCATGGATTCACAAAGGGCAAGTTGTGCCTGACCAATCTGAATAGCTTCTATGATGAGGTAACTGGCTCTGTGGACGTGGGAAAGTCAGTGGATGTGATATACCTTGACTTTAGCAAGGCTTTTGATACTGTCTCCCACAGTATTCTTGCCAGCAAGTTAAGGGAATGCGGATTGGATAAATGGACAGTAAGATGGATAGAAAATGGCTAGAAGGCCGCCCAGCGGGTAGTGATCAACGGCTCGATTTCAGGTTGGCGGTCGGTTTCTAGCGGAGTGCCCCAAGGTTCGGTTCTAGGACCGGTTTTGTTCAATATCTTTATTAATGACCTGGATGAGGGGATGGATTGCACCTCAGCAAGTTTCATGGATGACACTAAGCTAGGGGAGAGGTAGATACGCTTGAGGGCAGAGATAGGGTCCAGAGTGACTTAGACAAATTGGAGGATTGGGCCAAAAGAAATCTGATGAAGTTCAACAAGGACAAGTGCAGAGTCCTGCACTTGGGACGGAAGAATCCCAAGCACAGTTACAAGCTGGGGACCAACCAGTTAAGTAGTAGTTCTGCAGAAAAGGACCTGGGGTTACAGTGGATGAGAAGCTGGATATGAGTCAACAGTGTGCCCTTGTAGCCAAGAAGGCTAATGGCATATTAGGTTGCATTAAGAGGAGCATTGCCAGCAGATCCAGAGATGTCATTATTCCCTTTATTCGGCTTTGGTGAGGCCACATCTGGAGTATTGTGTCCAGTTCTGGGCCCCCACTACAAAAAGGATGTGGACGCATTGGAGAGGGTCCAGCGGAGGGCAACCAAAATGATTAGGGGCTGGAGCATATGACTTATGAGGAGAGGCTGAGGGAGTTGGGTCTGTTTAGTCTGCAGAAGCGAAGAGTGAGGGGGATTTGATAGCAGCCTTCAACTTCCTGAAGGGAGGTTCCAAAGAGGATGGAGAGAGGCTGTTCTCAGTAGTGACAGATGGCAGAACAAGGAGCAATGGTCTCAAGTTGTGGTGGAGAGGTCCAGGTTGGATATTAGGAAAACTATTTCACTGGGAGGGTAGTGAAGCACTGGAATGGGTTACCTAGGGAAGTAGTGGAATCTCCATCCCTGGAGGTGTTTAAGTCTCGGCTTGACCAAGCCCTGGCTGGGTTGATTTAGTTGGGATTGGTCCTGCCTAGAGCAGGGGGTTGGACTTGATGACCTTCTGAGGTCTCTTCCAGCTCTATGGTTCTATGATTCTAAGTCTTTATTTAGATTTTCCCCATTCTTCTTCTAGTTCCTTGCATGTGAGTTATAGTATTAACTACAAGGAAAAGTCAGTATAATTAAGCTCACAGTTAAGTAGACTGATCATTGCCTCTACTGGTTACTGAAGTTACCTCACCTTGCTTCAGGATGTTATAATTTATATGGGGATATATTCTTTAGTAGAAAGAACTGATTACATCTTTCTTCACTATAGCAGGAAGGTTGATCAGCACATGCACAAGGAGAATTGGAAGTCACTGCCTCTAAGGACACATTAGTTTCTAGAAGTACATTAATTCTGTAAAATTTAAAATAAGGACATAACTTGATTTAGAATATAACTAACTTGCCCCATATTTTTTTCATGAGACTTTCTTAACGATCAGACAGATATTTTGTTATTTTTCCCAAAACATTATGTTATTTTCAGGTACTAAGGAGAATGCTAATGTCAAAGAAACTCTGCAAAAACTGTGGACTTTGATTGAGTCAAATATCGAACAGTGTGGTGTAATTCTACTGAGGTATGTAATAAATGGCAATTTTGTATTGCAACTGGTTCAACAGAACTCTTTGTATAACCATACAATCAAATCTTTATCAGAATAAATATGAGGAAAGAATTACTTGTTTTGAAATTATGAAAACTATGTTAAACATGCAAAGCATTTGAGATTTTCAAAGAAGGTATAATATATAAGCTTTATTCTGCTTACTATATGCACCTCAAAACATCTAGCAAATCTACTAGTTGAACTGGAATGTTGCTTCCATGCTATCTTCCTTTTTATATTTGTAGTATGGGTATTCTGTTGTAAATTTTACTAATGTAAATATGATATTAAGCTTTTAGTAATCCAGTTAGATTGCTTTAAAGAAAAATACTGAGTCATGTAACCCTTTCCTTTAGGGAGACCTTGTTTTCAGTAGAAAGCTAGCTATAGCTACACTGGCTAGTTTTACCAGTAAACCCTTCTGGTGGAGATGCAGCTTATATTGCAGTGTAGCTTTCACCAGTTGCCCAGAGAAAATAAGGTATACCACTAAAAACACATTTTTACTGTTACAATTGCTTCTATACTAGGACTTTTGCTATGTTGAAGAAGGAAGCTACCTTACTAAGGGCCCACCACCCTGCAGAGTCCTGGACTCCTGGCAAATAATTTGTTAGTAACCAGAGGGGTGGGGGGAATTGTAAGGACTCCTGTAGTTTCAAGACTTGATTGCCCTGGCTTTGATATAAATTCTCCTACACAAATAAGGAAATGAACAAAAATAGACACAAGAAGAAAAATACCTGAACAACTTTTAAAAAGTGACAAAACATTTATACAAGGAACCCTTGAAGAAAGAGAGATCCATGTACCAATATATGTACCAATGTATGTACCAATGGGTCACATATATAATAGGGTTAAAGTCAAGATCATGGTCTTCTCCATCTCTTTTATTTTTTTTTCAGAGAAATGTTTAAAAGCAACTGTGAGTCTCTCAGAAAATATCCCTGCTATGAGGATGAATGGGCTAAAACAACTTTTATTGATTATGCTGTAACATATTTTGATCAGCCACCAAATTTTTGGTTTGTGGTTTTTAGGTGAGTTTCAAGTATTCTTATGTGGAAATAATTTATTATGGAGAAGCAGTAGCTTCTACACATTCAAAGTTGCAGTCAGCATTCAATAGAAAGCCCTATTTTACTTCATGTAAAACTCTTGTCTTAGAAAATTGGATAGCCATGAAGTTGCCAAAGTTAATCTGAAGGCAATGGAGACTGTCTCTGCTAGTTTGAAAACAATTAATTTAACTGGCTTTGAATGACAGGTAAAAAAATACTGTGACTTGGGTGCCTCAGTTTTTGATGTCCAACTTGAGGCACCAGAAAAGGGCCTCATTTTCAGATAAGTGCTTAGCAATTTTTTAAAAAGTCACACCTTTGAAAAGTGTCAAAGTCAAGTATCCAAAATCACACATCAGTTATTTTAATTTTGACCACATTATTAAATGAATTCAGATTTTTTAAAATAAAATGACATTTTTGAAATAGGAAGTAATTATATTTTAAAACTTATGTGAAAATACAAACAATAGTGAGTAAAATTAATCAACTATGACACTGGGATTTAAAAACAACCTCTTAAAATTCAGTCTAGAATTAGAAACTACACACACACACAAAAAAGAGAAAGAGAGAGAGAGATCCATGTTTCCTTATTTTTGTCTTTCCCCTTTCCCTGCTAGCTGGAGATCAGGTCACCAGAACAGTTTTTTCAGACATGCTAGGCCATTGCTCACTCGGTATCTGCTCTATCTTCTAGTACACAGCCTGTCTACCATTTTTCTGGCTGTTGTTTTGATCTTTGCCCACTAATTCTAATGCTAAATGCCTTGCTAACAGGATTCCCTTCATCCATCCTTTATACATGCTCATAGGCTGGTCCTCTGAGTCTTTTCTTACCTTAAATATGGACCACATCCACTCTAGATTTCCTTCACTATGAGCTATTCCAGCATGCCACCATGGAGTGCTGTTTACATTTTACAACCCCAAACAGCTCTCCTACTTGTTTCTGGGGAAAGGAGCAGTACTAGCAACAGTCAGCTCTGCCTTTCTTCAGGGTCTTAGCTTCCCCTCCCATGGCTGCCTTACTGTCACTTTATCTGATTCCAACTGTTGGGATTATTTCCTCCTTTAATTACCTCGAGTTGTTGCTACACTTGTTAATCAATCCTGTAATTAGGTCCCAATTAATCTATATTGGTGGGGATTTGAATGACAGGTGACTGACTGACTCAGCTCCTGACTCAGCATTCCTGTTACACATGCCCATATTATCTCAGCCTCCTCTCTTGCATCTCCAATCTGATACCGCATACCCTGGTCTCACACTTGATAACATTTTGCATGTGATCCAGTAATGTCACCTCTTCACTCTTCTGCGACATCTCAATTCAGTGGTATCAGGTCTCTCAAGTGCTTCTCTTTGGTTGCCAATGTGTGATCCACACAGAACAGTGGTCTGACTGTGGTTTTATATAATTGTCCCTGAAGTAGTTTGGGCATCTGTTTATCAGAGATCACTCCACTTATCTTGTGCCAGACTTTTCCCATGCTCAGCAGCCTTGCCTACTGTTCTCTGCTGATTTCTCTATTTGCTGCTAACCAGTCCCCACAGTTCTTCAGTGTATAAACCTGATTTAGGTGCTGGTCTTCAGTGCTGATATTGTTCTGTCTTGGTTCTGTTCAGGTCTTGCATGATTTCAGTTTGTTTCTTTACTCATTTGAGGCCATAGTTTGTTCCCTGTATCAGGCATCAGTCACCTGGACCAGATCTTTCTCCCTGTTGGTCATTAGCACAGTTATAATCTTCACAGATCACTTTGGTGCCTCTTTCCATTTGTGTTTGCCTACTTATGAAGTCCATCACAATTATGAATAGTAATGGAATAAGCACTGATCCATGGCGGAGTCCAACTTTCACCTCAAAATCCCCTGTTGCACTGAAGGCCAACTGACTTTTTGTCATGGAACCATGCAGTGCATTTTTTTGTGATGGTACTGCCCGGTACACAGTACTGGCACCTCCAGACGAAGTACTAGCACCTCCAGTCAAAGCTCAACTTTTCCCCTGAAGTACCGGCACCCTTTTTTTTTTTTCACAAAAAAAGCACTGGAACTATGTGACAAGGTGTACCACTCCTTGAGGTCCCCTGCCAGATGCTCACAGTCCTTCCACATCCTGACCCAGGAAAGAGCAGTAGAAGTGACTCCTCTAGGCTATCTAAAGTGACTGCGGGTAAGCTGTCATTCAGAGAGATGCTCTAGGGTGAAGCTATTAGAATCCAGAAGGCTCATACTAAAAGGGAGCTGCTGGACAAAGCAGAATCAGTTGCTGGCAGGGACCAGAGGAGCAAGAAAGGTGCTCTTAGGTGGCAGCAAGATCTCAAGACAGTCTTCAGCTCGGATAAGAGTAAAGATGAAGGTGGGGAAATGACCCAGGGAACAAGAGCAGCTGCAACAGAGTAAATAGTTAATGGGAAGAAGGAGGTGGCTACACTTACAGAATCCCTAAGTTGTGACCTGGAGTCATGGGCAGTTTTGGGTTCCCCCACCAGCGACTGGAGAAATGCCTTAAGCCCTGAGTGACTCAGCTGGAGAGCTGGGACAATAGGCAAAGAGTCTCCAGGAAGGAAGCCCTCGGGGCACTGCATCATATCACAGGAGGGAGGGCTTTGAGAAGAGACCAGCCAGGGGTACTATGACTATGATAAACCTTGTTGGACTTTTAACCTAGAAGGATTTCTTTTGTTCATGTATGAACTGGATGTGACTCAGCTGGATGGTAGTAGCTAGCAGAAGGCACCATGAGCAGAGCAAAGCTGAATAAAGAGTATGCATATGCACAGTTTTATAGAGGTCGCTCATGAGAAGCAAGCTGGCCCCATAGCAAACCATCATTCAGACCTATCAGCATGTGGACAAGTGCCTCAAGTACTCCATAGGAACATAGCAAAAGCAATCATCTAGGTACTAGATACTTTGTCAAATGCTTTCTCCAAATAGATGAAAGCCTAATCATGCTTGACGTTTCCCTCCAGCTTCTTTTCCACCAACTGTCTAGTGATGAACATCTGTAGTCATTTTCCTTCTCTAAAACCAACCAGCTCCTTTCCTAAAAGAGGCTCCACTAGTCAATGTCTGCTTCGATCTGTGTTTCTCTCTAAGTTTCATGAAGTGGGACAACAGCTTAATTCCTCAGTACACTAAACAGTTGTGTATGTCCCTTTTGTGTTTATATATTGGTACCAGTGTGGTCTTTCTGCATTGTCCTTGGATTGTCTTCTGTTTCCAAACTCTGTGCAGTTCTGATGTGAGCCAGAATGTACCAATTAACCTCTATACAAGATCTATGTTATATAAAGAGTATATAATAATGAGCATATTTTGCACCACATTATGAAAAGTAAGCCATAACACCTGTAAGCATGTGTTACTCGTGCACTTTGGGTGTCCATTTCTTTCAATTACTTAAGTTCAAGTATCTGCTATAATTGACTATTTGAATTGTGCTTTTTACAATTAAAGAAACTTTTAGAGTATTTTAGATTTTTTTCTCCAAAGTGTAAATGCAATAAACAATTTTAAACATAGAATGTTTGTAATCCTATAAAATTAGTTTATATTCAGATGTTTTAAGATTGCAATGCCTGCAACTAGTTGTTGTTGAGGGCTTTGTTTGGTAGGTTTGTCAAAACTATACAACACATTCTAATTTTGAGCAGCTGGAACCTACATAGCTATACAAGTATTATTATTATTATTTATTTTAATTTTACAGCATCTACTTTATTAGTGAAAAGCAATTTGAAATTGAAAACATTTTTCAGAAGAGATATTACCTTTCTTTTACTGTAGGGAAACATTTCATGTGACAGAAGATATGCTTATAGTGCCAAAGATGTACACAACCATCCCTACCTGTATGCTCCATGTTGTTGATAATGACACACTGGAAGAAATACCACGCATCTTTCTCAAAGTGGCCCCTCATGTTTATACCAAGAATAAGGTCAGTCCAAACAATGTGCGTACAGCATCACTATAGAAATAATAATCGCTGTTATAAAGATATAAGCTAATCACCTCTGACTTCACAGGACGTGCACATATTTGAAAAGCACACAGAATTTTCATTTATCAGGTTGGTCCAGAAAAGAGGCTGCTGTAGCTGCAATTCAGTTGCAAGCCTCTTCTGAGAAAAATGCCTTTACCTTTTCTCAGAGTTTGCTTTTATTTCCAGAAGAGGGTCAACCTCCTAGTTTCCGTAACTAAAGTATTACTTAACTTATCCCTGGTACCAGGCCCTATCAGAGGTGGGGCCAGGAGGGCCATTTGGCCCAGGCCTCAGGAGAGAAATGGGCCTCAAATTTTGAAATGCGTAATTCATTCTGGGTATGTCTACACTACAGCATTATTTTGAAATATCTTATTTCGAAATAGTTAATTCGAAATAAGATATTTCGAAATAATGCGTCTACAGGCAAAATGCATTTCGAAATAGTGTTTTGCTATTTGGAAATAGTGCAGCCACACTGATTGGACGCTGAATCACATTTAAGGCCAGCTGAAACCGTTTCCAGCAGGGCATCAGGTCAGTAGTTACTTTGTGTGGCTGCTGCCTGAGGCTATCTGAGGCTTGTGCTTAAAGGGTCCCCCCTGGACAGCCGGTTCTCAGCTTTCCCTGCTTGCTTGCCTACCTCGCTGAGGGACAGCAAAGCATTTTTGTCTCTGCCTGCTTTGGTTGCCCTGACTCGGGACACCACAGCACTCGGCGCCATGGAGCCAGAGCTGCCCCTGGGCACTCTGGTGCTCATTTTGGATGTCTTGCTGCAAGCCTGGAAGCAATTGCTGGAGTCTGCATCACAGCATCTGCTGCAGCCCGACCCCCAGGCCCTCTTCTGGACCCTCCTGGGGGATGTGGAGGAGCAGCAGCAGCACCCTGACGCCAGCGTGCCCCGCCACATCTGGCATCTGGACACCAGCAGCGACTGGTGGGACCACATTGTCCTGGAGCGCTGGGGACACCAACAATGGACCCAGAACTTCAGGATGAAGAAGGACACCTTCCTTGAGCTCTGTGGGTGGTTCGCCCCTGCTCTGCAGCGACGGGACAAGCACATGAGCCTGCCATTCCCCACAGAAGCATGTGGCCATCGCCCTATGGAAGCTCTCCACACCGGATAGCTACCAGTGTGGCAAACCAGTTCGGTGTGGGGAGATCCACCATCGGAGCAGTGCTCATGCAGGTATGGCAGTCTCTGGCCACTGTGCCTGGGCGGGGGAGGAGGGGAGCAAGGAGGGGATGGGCTGCCCCAGGGAAAAGGGGGGGAAGTGGTGCAAGTCCCTTCCCCGGGAAGGTTTGTTCTGTCCCAGCCACATTACGGACTGCCCGTGGTGGCCAGGATTGCAGGGGGGGGTTGCTCCTGGGGAGGGGCTGTGGGGAAGGAGCACTGTCAGCCACCCTGGCACCCCAGTGACTCTTGGTTTTGTGTGTCCCTCTGCAGATGGTCAAGGCCATCAATAGAGCGCTGCTCCGCAGAGTCATCCACCTCACTGATGTGGACGCGGTCATCGAGAGCTTTGGCGCCCTGGGCTTCCCCAACTGCGGGGGGGAAATCGACAGGATGCACATCCCCATCCGTGCCCCAGACCACCAGGCCTCCCTGTACATAAACCGGAAGGCATACTTCTCGGTCATCCTGCGGGCTGTGTCTGACCACCAGGGCCGCTTCCTGGACATTAATGCGGGTTGGTCTGGCAAAGCACACGACGTGCGGGTGTACCGCAATTCCTCTGTGTGCCAGAGGCTGCACACCGGGACTTTCTTCCCCGACCGCCACATCATGGTTGGGGATGTGGACATGCCTTTGTGCCTGGTGGGGGATGCGGCCTACCCACCACAGCCCTGGCTCATGAAGCCCTACACGGGACACCTCAACCCCTCCCGACAGGCCTTTAATGCCAGGCTCAGCAGGGCCCGCATCGTGGTGGAGGGTGCCTTTGGCCGGCTGAAGGCCCGATTTAGATGCCTCCTCACCCGCCTGGAACTCTCTGAGAGGAATATTCTGCACTTGGTGGCGGCGTGCTGTGTGCTGTACAATTTGTGTGAAAGGAAGGGGGAGGCTTTCCTGCCAGCCTGGATGGCAGAGGCTGACCACTTAGCTGGCCTGTACGCGCAGCCCTGCACAGCTGCCAGCCAGGAGGCCCAGCAGGGGGCTGTTGGTATCCGGAAAGCCCTGCAGGAGAGCTTCCAGACGGAGGAGGAGTGAAGTCTCCCTGGCGTGCCCCACTGGGGCCTTGTGCCTTATTCCACCCTCACGTCCTTCCACTTTCTCCTCCCTAACCCCCCTTCCTGATGTAAAATAAACACACGTGTGTTGCCAAAAACAAACTCTGTTTATTGAACATAATTGGGGTGGGGGAGAATGAGGGTGGGAGAGGGGAGGGGTAAACCTGGAAGGAGGGAGTTGGAAGGGGGTGGCAAGGGGAGGAGAAGCTCATGGTTGGGGGTCTTGCTGGTCCACCTGTCTCTGGGGTGGGGGGCCTCGTGTCCCTGGGGGAGCGGGTATGGAGGGTGGGGCGGGTGGGGGAGGAAAAGGCGGGAGGGGGAGCAGGAGTGGGAGGAGGAGCGAAAGATGGGGCGGCAGCAGGGGCTGCAGCGGCAGGAGGCACCAATCTCTGCACCAGGGTCTGCAGGTGGTCGCAGATGGCACGGTCCTCCCGCCGCAGCTGCAGGTCTTCATGCACCCAGTGCTCCAGGATGCAGACCTGCCTTCGCAGGAGCCCCAGGTGCTGACGCTGGTACTCCTCTTGGTTCCGGGTGAGCCTGCTAAGTGCCCGGGAGCGGGAGGATGTCCTGGGTGGGGTGGTGCGCCCTGCACTCGCAGCTGCTGTGGCTGTGGAGAAACAAGAGAAGTGGTCAGTTATCCCTGGGGACACAGTGGGTGAAGCCCAACCCGCCTCTGCAAGGCGAAGACGGCAGGTCTCCACACCATCAGAGCTGATGTGCTTGCACACAGGCCATGTTTGGCATGTCCTGCTATCCCCAGGAGTGTGAGCTGGCCCGGGACTGCACCCATGCCCCTGTGCTGTATATAGTGTGGGGGTAGGGGGGGGGGAGGGGAGATGTGCCCTGCCTCTGCGTAGAGGGGGCTTGTGGAGGGAGGGCATCGTGCAGTGTCCCTCCCCGGGGTCAGGAGCATGTCATGTGCCTTCATACATACACACGTGTGGGTAACAGGCCAGGGCCCTTGTCTGGCAGCCAGCCGGGGGCCACATGCCCAGGGTGGCACGGCACATGCACAGGTTGTTGCATGCTCTGTGGTCAGCAAGGCCCACATGCACGGTCCCTGTTCTCCCTCTCTCTCCTCCCTCCCCCTCCCCCCCTGCCTTGCATAAGGGGACAGTGATGGCACTCACATGTCGAGGCCTCCCCGGCCTTGGATGACACTGGGGACATGGCTGCTGTGACGCCTTGGGGGTCCTGGGTGAGTGCCACGCTCCCTCTGGGCTCCTGCAACTCCTGGCCGTCGTCGTCCTCCTCCTCCTCTGTGCCCTGCTCAGGGCCCTCTGCTCCAGGGTCGATGACCACCTGGGGGGCACGGACCGTCTGAACCCCCAGGATGTGGTCCAGGGCATCATAATAGGGGCAGAGGTCTGGGTCAGCCCCTGGTTGGGAGCTGCCCCCTGTGGCCCTGGAATAGGCCTGCCGCAGCTCTTTGATTTTCATGTGCTCCTGCTCCTGGGTGTGCATGTGGCCTTTGGTGGCCAGGCTGTCAGCCATCTGCCTGTAGACGGCCGCGTTCCTGCATCTAGTGCGGAGATCGTGGACATTGGAGGCCTCTCCCCAAACCTCAATCAGGTCCATGATCTCCGCACTGGACCAGGAAGGCGCCTGCCTTTTGCGGCCCCTGGCAGGCTCCTGGGAGCTGCCAGCCTGTTCCTGGGGAGCGGTGGAGGGCTGGATGCCAGTGGATTGCTGGCTCATGCTGGGCCAGGGGCAGTGACTGCTGGCTCTGTGCTGGCAGGCTTGCAGGTGGCACAGGCACTGTGGAAAGAGTCTACCCCTTTAAGGGCTCCGGGGCTAGGGGGGGGAGCAGAAGAGTTTTCCTGGTTTGGCCCAGAGTGGCCACCAGGGCATCCTGGGAAGGGCTGGAGGCCCCCTATTTCGAAATAAGCATCTATACAGCGCTTATGTCAATTTAGCTATTTCGAATTTGGTGTTATTCCGCTCCGCTATTTCAATTTAATTTCAAAATAGCAGTTTGGCTGTGTAGATGCTGGTAAAGTTATTTCGAAATAACAGCTATTATTTCGAAATAACTTTGCTGTGTAGACATACCCTCTGTTACTGTAAAGTGATTTTGCTTGGTCTGATGGTGAACTTAACCTTTAAATTAGATGTTTATCTCTGCATAGGAGATTTTCTTATTCCTGTTTTTTCTTACGTGTCTCCATATACAATAACCATATCAGGCTCAGCTATAAGCTACCTCTTCGTCCAGTTTTAGATTCACCTGTAAAGGCTTTTTTGTGACTAAACAACTAGAATTAAAAGTTTATTCATAAACTTTATCTATCCAGCAATCAGCCCATGTTCATATTCCTCTAATAACACATCAGTTATTAGAGGAATTTAACAACAGGAACATGTTAGCAGACAAAATTTCAAGACTTTGAAATAAGGCTATAAGGGGCATAGTAAATACCATCCCCAAACCATTATTATGTAATATTGATTGCAAAGTATATACAATTAAAATTTTGTATAACCAACAGCCTTTAGCGA
Source organism: Rafetus swinhoei (assembly GCA_019425775.1). Lineage (NCBI taxonomy): Eukaryota > Metazoa > Chordata > Testudines > Trionychidae > Rafetus > Rafetus swinhoei. The sequence continues at coordinate 106,295,137 of CM033440.1, forward strand.
ATTAATTTATTTTGTGTTACTGTGTTTTAAAAGAACCCGTTTATAAAAATGAAGCAAAGATTTGCAAGTGGTGCAAGTAAGGGACAGTGAAAGCAAGAGAGTGAAGCAGCATTTAAGAGTTTAAAGCCAATAACATCATTTCTTGTAGAAAAGATGCCTTAGCCACTAGATGGTGACCATACTGACAGTGACAATTCCATATGTGATGATCAAAACTTTGTACCCACAAATGACATTTCAATGCCACTGCCTCAAAATGAGGAGGTCATTAACCAAGACACAGAAATGTCAACAGTAGCGATAAACACAGAAACTGATAACTGGAAAAAACTCCTTGAACGCATATTGAATGTCATTATTTTTCTTTCTGAATGGGGATTGGCTTTGTTTGGTTCCAGTCAACGTATCGGTGACCATACAAACAAAAACTTTCTTGGTATACTTGAGCTTCTTAGCAAGTATGAACCACTATTATCAGGCCATTTTAAGCATGTTCGTGAATCACAAGAGAGTAGAAAATGCATGCAAGTCCATTATATATCTACTAGAATACAAAATGAGTTTATTGAGCTGTGTGAGACATTTATGCAAACAACAATTCTGGGGGAATGGCAGTGCACAGAGTCACTTCCCATGAGGCTTTTGGAGTGGTGGGTGCCTGGGAGCAGTGGAGAGTGTGGAGCCACTTGTGCCTCTGGGAACAGGACAGTGGCTAAATATCCCACCCCAACCCCTCATGTCTAGACCTTACAGCACGCTCCCTGACCTGCAAAATCTTTAATCTGACATACCCTGTTTCCAAGGATTCCCAGATTAAAGAGGTTCAAGTGTAATTGTGTGTACAAACTGTTTATTGTGCAGACAATGGGTAAAAAGATGACAAGCTTAGACTACCATTTTTTTTTCAAAATTAGTTCATTCAACAGTTAACTTGTCTTCTGCTCCCTTATTCCACCCATTACTCTGTTACTTCCACTTACTGTGTGAGATGGTTTTGAAAAGGAATGTTATTTGTGTAGCACCTAGCACAATGGGGCTCAATCCTTTTCTGAGCCTCTAAACACAGCTGCAATACAAATATTAATATTTTTGTTGCTGGTTTAGCTTTCAGGAACAGTACACCTACTGCTGTTTGAAAATCTAACCTTTAATCTGAGTCACTGTTTATTAATGTTTTGGTTTTGAGAAATATAAACATTGAGGTGTGTCTCAATCTTCAATATCAAAATAGCAATGATGTGCATGTACTGCGAAATATACCTCATAACTCATTCTTTAAAAAATTACAACTTGATTGTAATCAAGCATTTGTAGAAATGCACGTTGTAAGATGAATTGTACAATAATGAAATGCTTAAATATATATTTAAATTGGTAAATTGATTTTTGAGAAGGAGCCAGTGGCAGGTGTTCTTTTTAAAGTACTGGATAAAATCACACAAAAATAAATTCAAATGTTTGTAGAAATCAATGTTTTACAGTTCTTTGAGTAGTGTTGCTATATACCTTTGGAGATTTGCCATTCCATGCACATTGTTCCGTACCATTGCTATATAGCAGGCTAACCATCCTCAGTACTTCTATACCACCCTGGCTTGAGATGGAGCCTTAGCTAGCTTTCTGGATTGAGCTTTTTACCTCAACTGTGCTCTTTTCTGTTTTTGTGGTTAGTGTATATAGTAGTTAGTTATAATAGTTATATTAATTTCTTTTTTTACCAAAATATTTTTTAAATTAAGTAAATTTTATATAATAAGAAAGAAAGAAAGAAAGAAAGAAAACTCTGCCAAGCTTAGAGAATCTAACATATTGGACTATGGGACACCATCAGTACCGACAGAAGATTGCAGTGGCAAGAAGAGTTTTACTATGGTACTGAAAAAGACCACTGAACTTCCATCAGGTTCACCCTCCCCCCACATAGCATTCAAAACTCATGATACCGTCCACTTTACCCCAAGCCATGGACACAGTACCAACAGCATTCTTGGTTCTGCAAGATTTCTGTTTTTCCCAAGACCTCACAGCATCAGAGACTCCTGATTCACCATTGTATCATCTCTGTTCAATATCAAGAACCTCTAGGTCTCCACATGCCCACTTACTACCAGTGGTAGTACCTCACATTTCTTCTATACTGAGAACATCCACATTTTGAAGACATATGTCTGGGACCAATGGTTGTAACTCAAGTTCTTTCTGTTGCCCTGTCATTACTGAGAGGCTCAGAAGAGGCTTATGATGAAGGCCTTGCCTCTGCCTCCCAAACATTAGTGCAAGGCTCTCACTCTGTCCTAGTGAAGGTTTCTTTTTCTTGAGCTCCATGAGCTCACTCATCACTGACATCCCTATGAGCATCCAGCTGGGGAGGGCACCCGTGGATTCTGTTACCCATGCCCTATGCTCCACTCTCTTGGGATCTCTGGCCTGCTTATCACCATCAGTTCTCCAGGGCTTCAAACTGTGCCCTACACAAAGACAGACAACCCTTCTCACCCTCCTTTCCAGGAAACAAGAGACTCAAAAGAGATTTTTGAGGAACTGGAAACCATGGCTGATAAGATTTTTTTTTTTAAGTGTAGTTCTTCAAGATGTGTGTCCCTATTGGTTCTCCATTATTTGGACTCCTTTTCCCCTCTGCTTTGGACTTCTCTGTCATGGAGCTTTGTAGAGAAGGAATTGAGGATGGTTAGCCTGCTCAGTACTATATAGCAACAGTACAGAGCACAAAGTGGAGTAACATCTATGCACAGGCCGACTGGACACAGCTATAAGAAATTTACAGTCGAAGGCTCAGAGGAGCAAGTGTACCCAAAAGGGAGCATCTACAGGAGCACTACTCAAAGAAAAACTGTAGTTATTGCTCAGGGTGAGTAATGATTTCTTATTTCAGTTTTAGTAACAGCTAATTATTCTTCACATGCTGGTACTGTGTATTTCACTAAACTTTTACATTGTTTTAATACTATAACAGCCTGTTTAAGGTTGTTTTGAGACTGTCCTTTAAATCTAACTGGTTTTTTCTATTAGTATTAATGTATTTAATATAAGACATTTTGTGTTTTACCAATTCTGATAATCTGCTATCTTGTTTTTAATAGCATATGTGACAAAACACTAAGGTTGGGACCTTGGTATTATTCCAGAATTGTGTTATGAGACTATATTTTATTCACCCAGACTTTATTTTCATATAATCAGACTTTCAATAAAAATACAATTTTAAGTTGAAGAGCTGGCTGTATTTTAATTGCCTTCATAATCATATATAGGTCAGTAAAATTCCAGTGGACCAGCAAACAATATAAAAAGCCACAGTTGTAATGATGTGACATCATGCCATTATTTTAACATAAATATTGTATGCAATGCTATTAGTAAGTTAACCAACTTTGAATATGAACAGAACACTACAACTTCTTTCTAATAGTATATTATAAACAAACCCAATGTAACACTGCAAGTGAGAAATAATATCTAAATTCCTAATTGTCAGTATTAATGCAGTACAGATTATTTTCTTGATATAATCCTACCATTTAAGTTTATGCTTCAAAAACTATGAATCAGCAATTCCCAACTAAGGTTATAAACTGTATCAGCAGATATTATTCTGCTTCAAAGTCAGTTCTGGAAAAAAATCAAGTTAATTTCAAAATGATTGACACGGAGGATAAAATCTGCTGAGTAGCAATAGTGTCTGTCTCTCTTCTGCAGGCTTTATAGTATAGAGAGACACTTTACTTGTATCCTTGGCTGTATTTAGAAGCAAATCATTTTAATCTAAATTCTTTTCCTGTATAATCCTATCTTCCACTACCAAAAAGATAGCACATTATTTCTTTATTTTGTATTGCTCATAAGATTTTTATGAGTAGATGAGATAATGAGATAGAGCAAGGAACAAAATACTGCTGATTCTTCTTGGAGTGATGTCCCCGTGGGTGCTCCATTGTAGGTGCTGGGCTTGCCCCGGCGCTGCAGATCAGAGACTTTTCCCTAGCAGTATTCGACCAGACCACACATGCGCAGCAGTGTCTTGCGGCGTTTGCGCTCTTTTGTATGTTCACGCGGTCTGGCTCCCACCAGTTCCTCTCAACCACCTCAGGCTGCAGACGGAATGAACTTGTCTCCTCAACTTTTCTTCTCTTCTCCATTCGTGAGAGTGTTTTGTCTTAATTATAGTTTCTATTCGTGTTATAGTTCTTTCCCTCATATTCCCTAGTTCTCGTTTAAAAAAAATCCCTTTCTCCACAGTTGAATATCCATATAGTTATAGATATAGATACAGATATAGATATAGCTGAATCCCTGTTTCTACTTCCCAGTTAAAAAAAAAAAAACTAAAAAATTAGAATGCCTGCCTCACCCAGATTTAAAAAATGCGACACATGCCATGAGGCCATGCCCGCTTCTGACGGCCGTTCGGCTTGTATCCGGTGCCTCGGCGAGGCTCATGTCCCACAGAAATGTCCACGCTGCACAAAGCTTGCTGCGAGGGCACACTGGGACAGAGAGATGAGGCTGCAGATGATTCTTTTTGACAAGGCTCTCCAGCCAGCGGGGTTGTAGCCTTCGGTTTTCTCAGACTAGCCACCAAAGTGCAGAGCCTCATCCCCTACAGCCAAAAGACCTAGGGTGTTGCCAGCTAGGTCTCTACCTACTACTTCGCAGAGTAGAATGAGTATCAGGGACAAACCAGGCACCTCAGGCACCGCTATGCAGTGTTCTAGGACCCTTGCGGCACCTAAGACAAAGTGGTCAGCGACTACAGCACCGACGACGGAACTGAGATCTACATCGGCACTGACAGTGACCAAACCCTTGGCGTCGACAGATCCGACAGTGCTGCGATCGTCATCGGCACCGGTAGCACCGACACCATCTACAGCAGGCACCTCAGCAACGAGTTCAGCTCTACCGGTGCCGACAGCACCAGCAGCACACACGGACGGTGCCAAAACAAGGAAGTCCACATCAAGGACACCCCAGCACCGAAGTCCTACTCCTCATTCACCATCACCCGCTTTCTTGCTGGCACTGTTGCCTTCTCCACTGGCACTGACATCGCCAAGATCTCACAGTGCGGACCGACGTAGATCTCCTCACTCTCCACACCAGAGGCTGCCCTCCCCATTTCTAGTGGCGCAAAGAGATCACGCCCATTATTTGCACCGCCTTTTCTCTGTATCTCCAGCACTTTCCTCCAGGATCTCCGATGCCCATTCCCGTTCACCACACTCACCGTGGACTGCACACTGGGATCATTTCAGGCACGCTCACCTTGACAGACGATCACCACTTGACAGACTCTACTATCATGATGATTACCGTTTCCATTTCTCACCTCATAGGTATTCATATCATTACAGACCTTGTTCTCACAGAAGATCCTACTGCGACTGCACATCATCGAGGCATTCACCGACCCCAGCCCCTCCTACTCCAACGGGTCAACCCGCATCGCCACAACCCCAACCCTCAGAACCAGACGAGACACAGCCTTCTGTCACAGAGGAGCATCCTACAGAAGTATCCCCCACTGATCAATCCTCCTCTTCTCTGGATGAGGCCATCATTCCTGGGGACATGTCTCCTCCTGACAACCTCAGACAATTCCAAGAACTTTTTAAAAGGGTAGCAGTCAGCCAGGAGATACAGCTGGACGAGATAAAAGAGAAGCAGCACTGTCTCCTTAAGAATCTCCAGCCTCAGCATAGATCTAAGATAGCCATACTCCTGGATGAGGCCATACTTGAGGTGGCAGAAGAAATTTGGCAAACCCCTGCATCTGCACCACCTACCAGAAAAAAAGCAGATAAAAAGTATTTTGTGCCACCTAAGGGAATAGAGTTTCTTTTCACCCATTCCCAGCTTAATTTGTTGGTGGTAGACGCAGCCAGGCAGAGATCTAAAACACCACAATACAAAAATCTCTCTATTGATAGGGAGACAAAGAGGCTTGATTTATTGGGCAGGAAAGTATATACATCTGCATCATTGATGCTCAGGATAGCTAATTACACCGCGCATTTATCCAACCATATATTTGACAATTTCACCAAGCTTACGCCACTACTGGACCATCTCCCAGACTCAAAAAAGCCCATACTAAAAGCAGTCGTACAGGAGGGCTACACTTCGGCGAGAACAGCACTCCAAATAGCAATGGACGTGATGGACACAACAGCTCAATTGACGGCTACGGCAGTAGTCATGAGACGAGCTTCCTACCTCCAATCAGCGGGAGTCCCCAAGAACCTGCAAAACAAGGTAGAGGACTTACCGTTTGATAGGAATAAACTATTTGCTGAAAAGACAGACACCATATTACATTCCTCAAAGGATTCACGCACGACCCTCTGAACATTAGGGATGTATACCCTGCCATATAGAAGGCGTCGCTATACCCCTTACCAGCGATGATACATTTACTCGTATGCTAGACAACAATGGCAGCACCAACAACGTGGACTTGTTACGCACCGAAGTCAACCATCTACTCTCCATAGGTGCAGTAGAAAAAGTTCCAGACGAGTTCAAGGGAAGGGGGTTTTATTCCCACTATTTCCTCACACAAAAGAAGTCAGGTGAATGGCGACCAATATTAGATCTCCGGAAACTGAACAAATGATTCAAAATGGTGACCCTTGCCTCTATAATACCCACGCGAGATCACGATGACTGGTTTGCTGCCCTCGACCTCCAAGATGCGTATTTTCATATTATAATTTATCCTCCACACAGGAGATTCCTCCGGTTCACAGTCAGCATGGACCATTTTCAATATAGGGTCTTGCCCTTTGGCCTCTCTACTGCCCCCAGGGTATTCTCAAAAACACTGGCGGTGGTTGCCGCACACCTCTGTCCACATCTTTCCCTACCTTGACGACTGCCTGCTGAAGGGATGGTCATTCACCGATGTCGCGAATATAGTCCAGAGTACCATACAAAACTTCAACACACTTGGACTACTAATCAACAAGTCTACTTTTCATCCTACTCAGGAGCTGGAATTCATCGGCGCCCAGCTAGATGCAGCCACTGCGAGGGCATACTTACCCCTCCAGAGATTTCAATCTATCCAGAATTTGATGGAGGTCATTCGAGACAGCCCCACTGTCCAGATAATCACTTGTTTACAGCTCATGGACCACATGGCTGCCACAACATATGTAGTCCGTCATGCCAGCCTACAACACTGGCTAGTGTTGGTATACAATCACACGAAGCACGACGTCTACAAATCCGTCCTACATTCCCTCAACTGGTGGCGGACTGCAGAAATCTCCTCCACTGTGTGCCCTTTCGCCAGCAACAGCCCTCCCTTCATATCACCACCGATGCCTCCCTCCTTGGGTGGGGAGCGCAAACAGGTGCCATGTCTGGCCAAGGTCGATGGTTACCTTACCTCAATGGTTATGGCTCCACATAAATCTTTTGGAACTCCGGGCAGTCTTCAACGCCTGCAGGTATTTCCACACTTACATTTGCAATACAACTATAAAAATTCTCACAGACAATGTCACAGCAATGTATTACATCAACCACCAAGGCAGGGTACGCTCTCGCTCCCTATGTGTGAAAGCAATCCGTCTTTGGAACTGGTGCATTCAGCACAGCATCACACCTGTGGCGTCCTACTTACCTGGCATCATGAACATTGCAGCGGATTTCCTGAGCAGACGTTTCGTGACAGAACACAAATGAGAGCTCCATGACGGAGTCCTCCACCTTCTCTTCTGATGGTGAGGCACTCCCCTCATAGATCTTTTTGCCACCTGTCACAACAAGAAATGCTGCAAATATTGCTCCAGAGCAGGACTCTGTCGCGGGTCCCTGGGTGACGCATTCTTCCTTGATTGGAACGGGCCTCTCCTGTATGCCTTTCCACCCACAACTCTCATTCCCAAGGTACTGCAAAAAGTCAAGGCGGACAAGGCCACTGTCATACTAATAGCACCAGCGTGGGCATGTCAACACTTGTTCCCCTTTCTTTGACAAATGTCTCTGTGCAGACCTTACCTGCTTCCAGCTCTCCCGGACCTCCTCACCCAGAACCGGGGGTCACTGCAACACCCCCAGCTACACACCCTACATCTCACTGCACGGCTTCTAGTTGGCTCAATGCATCAGAAGCCCTCTGCTCTACACAGGTCAGAGAGATACTAATCCACAGCAGAAGACAAACGACCAGAACCACTTACCTCTCAAAATGGCACAGGTTCGCTTTGTGGTATTCCACACAACATCTACTCCCACATTCATCCCTTCTTCCCATCATCCTTGACTACATGTTGTACCTAAAATGCACGGGATTGACTTTAGCTTCTCTCTGAGTGCACCTCACAGCAATTTCTGCCTTCAGACAACCCATTGAAGGCACCTCCCTGTTCACCCATCCAACCACCAAGAGTTCATGAAGGGACTTGTAAACTTAAGTCCTCCTCGCCAACCCATTCCTCCAGCATGGAACTTAGATATAGTTTGGATTGGAGCGCTAACCACACCACCATTTGCACCATTGGCTACTATACCCCTGCAAATAATGACCATGAAGGTAGTCTTCTAACTCACCATCACATGAACACTCAGGGTCAGTGAGTTATCGGCACTCATGGCAGTACCACCATATACCATTTTCAGTAAGGATGGGAGTAGTTTTAAGGCTTCACCCAGCATTCATCCCCAAGGTCTGTTCGGAATTTCATGTCAATGAACCAGTCATTCTACCATCCTTCTACCCAAAACCACATGCCTCGCTACGTGAAACATTGCTCCACACCCTCAATGTGTGCAGGGCACTTGCTTTTTATATAGAATGGACTAAATTATTCCGAAAAACTGACCGACTGAATGTTTCTCTCGCTGAGCGATCTAAAGGTCAGCCAATATCGTCTCAGTGCATCTCAAAAATGATAACTTCACGTATAACCGAGTGTTATGCTGCGCGACGTGTATCTCTTCCAATGCAACTTAAGGCCCACTCTGCTAGAGCAATAGCAGTGTCAATGGCCTTCCTCAGAGGTGTTTCCTTCAAAGACATTTGCAGAAGAACATAAGGACATAAAAATGGCCATACTGGGTCAGACCAAAGGTCCATCTAGCCCAGTATCCTATCTGTCAAGAGTGGCCAGTGCCAGGTGCCCCAGAGGGGGTGGACCGAAGACAGTGATCAAGCGATTTGTCTCCTGCCATCCATCTCCAGCCTTTGACAAACAGAGGCCAGGGACACCATTCCTTACCCCATGGCTAATAGCCTTTTATGGACCTAACCTCCATGAATTTATCTAGCTCTTTTTTAAACTCTGTTATAGTCCTAGCCTTCACAGCCTCCTTTGGCAAGGAGTTCCACAGGTTGACTGTGCACTGTGAAAAGAAGAACTTTCTTTTATTAGTTTTAAACCTGCTACCCATTAATTTCATTTGGTGTCCTCTAGTTCTTATATTATGGGAACAAGTAATAACTTTTCTTTATTCACCCTCTCCACACCACTCATGATTTTATATACCTCTGTCATATCTCCCCTCAGTCTCTTTTCTAAACTGAAAAGTCCCAGTCTCTTTAGCCTCTCCTCATATGGGACCCACTCCAAACCCCGAATCATTTTAGTTGCCCTCTTCTGAACCTTTTCTAATACCAAAATATCTTTTTTGAGGTGAGGAGATCACATCTGTACGCATTATTCAAGATGTGGGCGTACCATAGTTTTATATGGTGGCAGTAAGATATTCTTTGTCTTATTTTCTATCCCTTTTTAAATAATTCCTAACATCCTATTTGCTTTTTGACTGCCGCTGCACACTGCATGGATATTTTCAGAGAACTATCCACGATAATTCCAAAATCTTTTTCCTGATTAGAAAGAGCAGCCACCTGGTCATCGCACGACATGTTTGTAAAACATTATGCGATTCAGCAGTGATGGCTCTCAGACACCTCGGTGGCATCCGCAGTACTCACAACAGCAAACAAATAGGGACTCTAAGTCCCGTCTTTCTAATAGATCTGGGTACTGCTACTTAGTCACCTACAGTGGAACACCCATGGGGACATCACTCGAAGAAGAACGCGAAGTTACTCACCTTGGTGCAGTAACTGTCGTTCTTCGAGATATGTGTCCCCATGGGTGCTCCACTACCTGCCCTCCTCCCTGTTTCGGAGTCTTTCTTTCTCGTTATGTCTTCCAGATTCTGAGACGGGTTCGAGGAACTGATGGGAGCCGGACCACGCGACTGTACAAAAGAGCGCAAATGCCGCGAGATGCCGCCGCACATGCGCAGTCCGGCCGAATACTGCTAGGGAAAAGTCTCCAATCTGCAGTGCTGGGGCAAGCCCAGCACCTACAGTGGAGCACCCACGGGGACACACATCTCGAAGAACGACAGTTACTGCACCAAAGTGAGTAACTTCGCTATCTTCAACTAAAGTCCAAAGATTCTATTTTAATCATTTTGTGTGTTATAAAACTTCTGGGGAATGGTGTTGAAAATACAGCTCACTGATGTTTCCTTGCCTCTGCCTTTTAAGGTAGGGAAAAAAACTCAAAAGCATCACTGAAGTTTGTTTGATGTGTCTTGCTCATAACTCAGAATGAAATTTTTCAGTTTGTAAAATAGCCTTTAGTTCTTCTGCTTGTCACAGTATATCTACTCCTATTTATATTAGAGGTTGGAGGGGAGGGAGAGAACAAAAGCATACCTTAGACTAGAAAAGAAAATAGATTGTATTTTAAATCATCGCTGTTGCTATTGAATTAATATGGTTGGCACTCTGATACTGCATCAGGGCAGGGAGCAGAGAGAGAGAGAGTGTTGAGGGATGAGGATGGGCTCAGATCCGGGGGTGTCCCATCCAGTACAGGCATTTTCTCTTCCCCAAGCCCTCACTCCAGCCACCAGGGGCATTTTTTTTCTCACCCCCCCCACACATCTATAAAGCCCTTCCCTGAATCCTGCACCCCTCACCTATACCACCAGCCCAGTGCCCTGAAGGACCTGGGAAATGCCAGGTAAGTCTACTTTTATTAACATAGATAGATAGATAAGATGCATCTGGCAGTTCATCAAACCTAAGGATAATGCACAAGAGAAGAAATCAAAATAAACATCAGTTGTATTAATAATGGGGATAATTATAATAATTATGGACATGCTGCAATAATGTTTAATTTTTATCACTATTTTCCAACTGCATTTTCATTAAAATTTTACCCAATATAAATGATATTACCAGGGGATTCTCTATGGGTTCCTTAAGCTGCACTAGGATCATAAGAGAGTTATAGCCACGTTGGCAATGGTATGGACAATATTTTCCTTCTGTGGGTTCACAGTATTTATTTTTATTGATGAAAATTTACTAATGAAAAATTACATGTTTTCTGTTTTGCAGAAAGGATACACATTCATGGCTGAAGCACAAACTGGTGACTTACCTGTGGCAGCTGGGAAATGGAGACTGCGTCTCATTGGTTCCCAGAATCCACTCCCTGTTCTCTCTCGTGATGCTGTAAACAATTTGTATTCCACTAAGGAAATTAAAAACTATTATGTACCCAATGACAAGCACATTGTGTTCAGGTAAATTTTGCAAAGGGAACAATTTAAATGTCACTTTTTATAGGAACACTGCTCATGTAGTGTTCCTTCTTTTTGGAGGAAACATTCTTTCAAGCAAAAAATTCAAATACTTGAATTTTACAGAAAATCATGTTTATTTGGTATGAAAGTCAAACCTGAACATTTTTCCAGAGTAGGGTTTAATTTTCTAAGAATATAGTTAATGTAGATGTAGGGCATGGTATCCTGGTAAAGAAACATTATGTTTAACTCATTACTTTGAAATCACTTCAGTACTATGGATCTCAGAAAATTATTTAAACTTCATAATCCCCCTGTGAGATAGTTTCCCCAATTGCAAAATTTATATTACAGTGCTAACCTAATGCACAGAATTGGTTGGCTCTAGTCAGTGAGAAAGATGGAAATAGAAACAGGAGTTCCTACACCTTACTCTAACTTCTATAACTTTCCCATCCTATAATATTGGCAGACAAATTTCATTTGAATGCAAATTACATACATTTGATTAGAGCATACATATTTTAGGACAACATATTTTATCTCAACATGAGCAATTATTTTGGTTTGTAATTTTTTTTTCAATGGATCAAAATGATTTTGGGCCAGATCCAAAGCCGCCATAAATAACCATGGTTCATTGAAATCAAATGAGCTATTCCAGTTTACCCCAGTTGATTAACTGTTGGTTCAGATCTGTGCGCAGACCCCTATTCAGACTTGTAAATACAACAGTATTTAACAAATAGTTAAAAAAATCTACTAGTATTGTATAACCTGCTGGTTTGGTGATGTAAACATGTTTCAGTTTTTAAATGTGGCAATCTGTTTATTAAAACAGATTGGGATTATTCACATGCCTAAATACAAGCATACTCTTAGACTTTGCAGGAAAAGGATTTAACTTTTATACATGTGTCTTGTGTGGCAAGGGCCCCTCTTCCCCAAGCCACTACTGGGGAGGCCTCCTCCCCTTAGCCCCCCCAGTTAGGGGTTTTGCAGCGGGTCTCAATGGTAGGGAGCCCGGGCCACGTGCCCACAGGCTCCCTCCTTAGCTGCCTTTACCTAATGCTGGTCAAAATTGTTCTCTCTGGTTTCTTCCTCTCTGCCTCTCCACCACCTTCCTTTTGTCCTCTCCCTCCTCTCCAGCCTCCAACTGCTGAGGCTTTTAAAGGCCCTCAGACAGACAGCAGAGAAGTCAGCTGGCCCCAATTAGCCTGAGCCAGCTCCCTCCCAGCTGCATCTAATTGGGCTGCAGTTCTCTGCTTCTCTCACAGGGGTTTTTCCCTTTTGGGCTGCCTTTTCCCCTCTCTGCAGCCGCTCCCTGGCCTGACCCTGTCACACATCCTCCCCCTCTGCTCAACCCCATGGGGTTGGGTTACTTAGTCGGACAACAATGCACCCTTGACAACCCGTCTGCATTCCCATGCTGGGTTCCTGATCTGTGTTGCACATGGAAGTGGAAGGGCTGCAGGGACAGGAACCACCGGGTAACCCTCGAATTTCTGTCCTTGTTTGGTGCATCCACTGCAGAGGTGCATGATCAGTGACCAGGGTAAACTTCCGCCCAAGAAGGTAGTAGCGAAGGCTTTCCATGGCCCACTTTACCATGAGACATTCCCTTTCTACCACGGCGTAGTTTCCCTCAGCAGAAGCTTCCTGCTGAGGTACAGGTGCTCCTCTTCTCCAACCATTTGAGATAATACCGCTCCCAGTCCTACCTCGGAGGCATCGGTCTGCAAGATAAACTCCTTCTTAAAATCAGGGGCTATGAGAACTGGATCACCGCAGATGGCATTCTTGAGATCTTTAAAAGCTTCTTCCGTCTCCATGGTCCACTTTACAATGTCGGGACCACGTGCTCTAGTCAGGTTGGTCAGAGGGCAGGCCCTGGAGGCAAAGTTGGGGATGAATCTGCGGTAATATCCAACCAACCCTAAGAATGCCCTGACCTGCTTTTCCGGGTTGGTCGGGGCCAATTCTGTATTGCATCCACTTTGTTGAGCTGGGGCCTCACTATCCCCCTTCCCACGATATACCGAGATATTTGGCCTCGGCCAGCCCAATCGTACACTTTGCAGGGTTCGCCAGTCCCGCTCTCCTTAATGTCTCCAATACTGCCTCTACTTTTTCAATGTGTGTGTCCCAGTCAGGACTGTGGACAACAACATCATCAAATAGGCAGCTGCGTGCAGCATGGGGCCGCAACAGCTTGTCCATGAGCCTTTGAAAGCGTTGCAGGAGCCCCATGCAAACCAAAAGGGAGGACCGTGTATTGAAAGAGACCCTCTGGAGTCGAAAAGGCTGTCTTTTCTTTGGCCCCTGGTGCTAGGGGGATCTGCCAGTACCCCTTGGTCAAATCAAGGGTGGATAGAAATCGGGCCTTGCCCAGTTGGTCAATGAGTTCATCCACCCTTGGCATGGGATAGGCATCGAATTTGGATACTTCGTTTAACTTTCGAAAGTCATTGCAAAAGCGTAGGCTTCCATCTGGCTTGGGCACCATAACAATAGGGCTAGACCACTGGCTATGGGACTCTTCAATGACTCGAGCTTCAGCATTTTCAACTTCAGCTTGGACCTCTTTTCGTTTTGCCTCAGGTATCGGTGGCTTAACGTGCACCTTCACCCTGGGGTCTGTGATGATGTCATGGTAAACCTCCGTAGTTCTACCCGGTTCTGTCGAAAACACATCCCGATTCCGCTCAATCATGTCGGCTGCTTGGCCTGTTGGTCTGGAGTCAGCTCAGGAGATATTCCCACCTGCCTTGGTGGGTTTTCCCCTTGGGGTGGTGGCCCCAGCACAACCAAGGCCACTTCTCTGTCTCGCCAGGGTTTCAGCAGGTTGACGTGATATACTTGCTCAGGCTTTCGCCCGGCCAGGCTGGCGAACCTTATAGTTTACCTCTCCCACTGCTTCTATTATTTCATATGGCCCCTGCCATTGGGCTGAGCTTACTCTCCGCCGTCGGCACTAGCACCATCACCCGGTCTCCCACCTGGAACTTCCGGGAGGTTGCTCGCCGGTTGTAATAGACCTGTTGGGCTTCCTGTGCCTTTTCTAGGTGCTCCCGCACTATGGGGGTGACTCTGGCAATCCTGTCCCTCATTTGGAGCACATGATCAACTACATTTCTCCCCAGGTTGGGTTGTTCCTCCCAGGCCTCTTTAGCAAGGTCTAGTATGCCCGTGGGTTACGCCCATACAAAAGTTCAAATGGGGAGAAGCCAGTCGAAGCTTGGGGAACTTCCCTTACATGAACATGAGGTAGGGCAGTAGCATATCCCAATCTTTGCCATCCCGGCTTACTACTTTCTTAAGCATACTTTTTAGGGTCTTGTTAAACCGTTCAACTAGACCGTCGGTTTGAGGATGGTATACCGAGGTCCGCAGGGCCCGTATGCGAACAAGGTACACAAGTCTTTCATAAGCTTGGACACAAAGGGGTCCTTGGTCCGTTAGGATTTCTTTAGGAATCCCTACCCTAGAAAAGATTTGAATTAGTTCCTTAGCGATGGTCTTGGATAGGGTGTTGCGTGAGGGCACTGCCTCTGGGTATCGAGTAGCATAGTCCACTACAACTAGTATGCTCTGGTGGCCCGGGCAGACTTCTCTAGTGGGCCAACTATGTCCATAGCAATCCGTTCAAAGGGATTTCAATGATTGGTAGGGGTACTAATGGGGCCCTCAGGTGTGGTCGGGGCCCATGTAGTTGGCACTCCGGGCAGGAAGCACAATACCTCTGGACTTCTACATAGATCCCAGGCCAAAAGAACCTCCGAAGAATGCGGTCCAGGGTCTTATCCACCCCTAGATGTCCTCCAAATAGATGACTGTGTGCCAATTCCAGTACTGCCCTCCGGTGCTTTTGGGGTACCAGAGTTGTTCCACCTCTTGGCCCTGTATATGAGCTACCCTATATAGAAGCTCCCCCTTGATTATATAGTAGGGCCCCGTGCCCTTGTTCCTCCCCTCCACTGGGACCCCATTAACTTCAACCACCTCCTTACGGATATTCTGATATATTGGATCATTGGCTTGATCCTGCCCAAAGGTCTCACTTGGGGATCTCACCTGCTCAGGCTCCAGGAACCTAGCCCCCTTTCCTCCCCTGATGAGCTGGGTCCTGCTTCAGGCTCATCCTGTCCGGGGCTTCTGCTCTAGTAGTTGGGTAGGCCTCCCCCTCTACCAGTGCCTGCTTCCGACCTTGGGTCAAGATCCTGGTCCCCAATTTTTTGCGGCCCTCCTCTCCCGTCGGGTTTTCGGGGTTCCCCAGGCATCGAGAACAGGTCCTGGGAAAACTCATGGAAGGCCGGGAGGAGCTATCCTCCTCCCCAGTCCCGTGGTAGCAGGTCACTAAACCCGGGAAGTCTCGTCCAATGACCACCGGGTAGGGAGCCTTGGGACCACCCCACAGTTACCTCTGTAACCCGCCCTTGTACTTCTATCTCCACAGGGATGGTGGGGTAATAATTAGTATCCCGTGTACACAAGATACCCCAGTGTCTTGGCTTGAGTCAGCTGATCTTGCCCCACTAGCTTCCTGAGACCAACGTAACTGCACTCCCGGAATCTACTAAGGCAGTGGTTTCTACCCCATTCATTTTCACTGGCTGGGTATACTGATGGGGGCCCACTGCTACCCAACGAGGTTGACTAGGACACTTTGTAGGTTCCCCAGGTCACATTGCATAGGCTCGTCTATGTTAGGGCACTGAACCGCAATATGCCCTATCTCCCAGGCATAACACCTATAACCTGGGCGACAGCCCCTTTCTTTTGGGCTGTTGGGTCTTGATCCTGGCCCTCTCCTGTCCAGACCCCAAGGTCTTTTGCCCGTCCCGGTCGCTCTTCCGCCTCCTTTCTTCCTGTCTGGACTCGGTCAGAAACTTCCACGGGTCCTTGGGGTGAAGGCGGACCTTCTGCTCTGCTGCGCCTCGACTCTGGGGCTGCGGGAAAGTCCCTTAGCTGTCAATCGTCTCTCAACGAGAGCCACAAGCTCATCAAACGTCGTGGGGTCATTCTGGCCCACCCATTCCCGAAGGTCTGGGGGTAAACCCCTCATGTACCGGTCAAGAACGATCACCTCGATAATCTTTTCGGGGCTGTGGATGTCGGGCCGCAGCCACTTCCGGGCCAGATGGACCAGATCAAACAACTGAGTTCTGGGGCCCTGGTCATCTCGATATCGCCAGTCGTGAAATCTCTGGGCTCTCACTGTGACCGTGACCCCAGCCCGTGCCAGGATCTCAGCTTTCAGCTGGGGGTAGTCGGATGCAGCTTCCTCTGCCATGTCAAGGTATGCCTTCTGGGCTTCCCGCTCAGAAAAGGGGCCAAAATGCTGGCCCACTGAGCTTGAGGCCAGGCCTCCGCAAAGCTGTCCTTTGAAGGCCAAGAGATGAGGCCTCAACCTCATCGTCTTTTGTCATTTTCTGTAAGTAGAAATTGGCCCGTAAGGGTCGGGGCATCTTGATCACGTGCCTGGACTGTCAGGGCTTTCAGCTGGTTCACCACCTCCTGCAGGGTGGCCCTGTCCTGGGCTACCTGGCTCATCAACAACTGGTTGGTTTCTTGTTGGATCCGCACCGACTCCCGCTGGGCAGCTGCTTGCACCGAGAAGCCTCTTGTTGGGCAGCCGTGGCCTGCACCAGTGCTTTACCAGGTCCTCCATGGGTACTTTTGCTGCGAGGGTCAACTTGGCTAGATTTGGGTTGCTGTGAGGCCTCACAGCCACGATCCTCCTGGCACCACGTGTGGCAAGGGCCCCTCTTCCCCAAGCCACTACTGGGAGGCCTCCTCCCCTTAGCCCCAGTTAGGGGTTTTGCAGCGGTCTCAATGGTAGGGAGCCGGGCCACGTGCCCACAGGCTCCCTCCTTAGCTGCCTTTACCTAATGCTGGTCAAAATTGTTCTCTCTGGTTTCTTCCTCTCTGCCTCTCCACCACCTTCCTTTTGTCCTCTCCTCCTCTCCAGCCTCCAACTGCTGAGGCTTTTAAAGGCCCTCAGACAGACAGCAGAGAAGTCAGCTGGCCCCAATTAGCCTGAGCCAGCTCCCTCCCAGCTGCATCTAATTGGGCTGCAGTTCTCTGCTTCTCTCACAGGGGTTTTTCCCTTTTGGGCTGCCTTTTCCCCTCTCTGCAGCCGCTCCCTGGCCTGACCCTGTCACACTTGATAAAGCAGTATTATAATTTTTTATGCCAGAGTCTGAAATCTGGGATTACACATGGCATAAAGAACCATTGATAATGAGTAAAGATGGCAGAATCAGTTACAAGATAAAGATAATTAAATTCCAGAAAAACCTGAAATGGAAATATAATGAATACTCTAAATTCTTGTTAATAGTGTTGTCCCATGAGCAGTTGTTTTCCCCTTTTTTCTTGTCTATGCTCCTTCCAAAAATAAATAAATAAATATATAAATAAATAAAAGATGTTCACATGTCTAGGTGTCTGAATATTCTTTGACTATTGTTAGTGCATATCGATAGTTTCTGGCCTTGTTTAAATGTTCATTATCCTATCTATTTACTTTGTTTTGCTTTGTAAACCTAAGAATTTTGAGCCTTAGAGGGAAAAGAAGAGTTTCATACTGAAAGCTGTGTTACAGCTTTAGCTAATTAATGTTGTCTTGAACAACAACAACAACAAAATCTTGTTATAATTGGATCTGATGATGTCAAGGCTTAGTGTCTTGTACTCCAGTTTAGGAAACAATTTAAGCATGTGCTAAACCCATCCAATTGATTTTAAAATGTGGTTTTGTGATTTTTTTTAATAAAAATGCTTTCCTTAATTGGGTTTTAGATGTTCTAACAATGAACAATCTGATGTACCAATAGTTGCTTATGACGTTGGAATTTTTCTCTTCTTTAGGTATGCAGTAAAAGTCACAGCATCACATATTGCTACAGTGCAGGTACAAACCTCTAAGTCAGATGTGTTCATTAAACTACAAGTACTGGATAATGAGGAGGAAATTGTGAACACTATTGGAAAGGGCCATGCTGTCATTCCTGCATTTAATTTCTTATGTGCTGAAAGGCCTTTAAGTTCTCAGTGTAAGTATTCTATTTTGCATTTCAAGAGGAATATGCATTCTAATAATGGCTTTAAGGGCTGACCTTAAAAACAAAGAGAGGAACTATGATTTTTCCCAGTTTTTCCTTGTATTCTGTCATTTCTTTCATTTCTTTGTGAATTTCACCTCCTTTTACATTTTGTTTTGACATGGGGGTCAGGAATGCAAGATCATGCTTGGTTGCCTCTGGGAGAGTTGGAATCGAACATGATTCTGGGATGCATTAACGGGAGTGTTGTGAGCAAGACACAAGAAGTCATTCTTCCACTCTACTCTGTGCTGATAGGGCTTCAATTGGAGTATTGTGTCTAGTTCTGGGCACCACATTTCAAGAAAGATGTGGAGAAATTAGAGAAGGTCCAGAGAAGAGCAACAAAAATGATTAATGGTCTAGAAAACATGACCTATGGGGGAAGACTGAAAGAATTGGGCTTGTTTAGTTTAGAAAAGAGAAGACTGAGAGGGGACATGATATCAGTTTTCAAGTATCTAAAAGGGTGTTATAAGGAGGAGGGAGAAAAATTGTTCTCCTTGACCTTTGATGATAGAACAAGAAGCGGTGGTCTTAAATTGCAGCAAGGGAGGTTTCAGTTGGACATTAGGAAAAACTTCCTAAATGTCAGCGTGGTTAAACACTGAAATAAACTGTCTAGCAAGGTTGTGGAATCTCCATCACTGGAGATATTTAAGAGCAAGCTAGTCAGACATTGATCAGGGATGATCTAGACCAGCGGTTCTCAAACTTTTTGGGCTCCAGAGCCCTTTATATGCGTAAAAATTTATGTGGGGCCCCAGCGGTCCACTGATTGTATGTGTTGTAGTTATGCGGAGCCCCAGCGGTCCACTGATTCTATGTGTTGTACCTAGCGATGTTTCCAGTTTATCAACCTCGCGGAGCCCCTGGAGATATCTCGCGGAGCCCTGGGGCTCCGCAGAGCACAGTTTGAGAAACACTGATCTAGACGGTGCTTGGGGACTGGACTCTATGACCTGTCAAGGTCCCTTCCAGTTCTAGTATTATATGATTCTGTGATTCTAAGTGAGGTTGGTTGTATAGTGTCCTGTCATTACTATTTGCCTGTGACTTTTGCCTTAGTTTTCTGATTCTTTTTCCATCAATATTTTGGATTTGAGCCATAATTCATGCAAATCCTTAGTTCTAAGATTTTTATGTGGGTACATTTCTTTTGTCAGTGGGATCTGATTTTTCACATTTGTTCTTACTGTTTGATCTTCAGAGATTAAAACATAGGCATTTTTTGTCTGCTAATCTAGAAAAGATCTCTTGATAAACATTTTGTATCCCTGGCTCTTCCTCCCCTGCTCTCCTACAATCTTCTTCATGGAAATACAGGATTCTAAAGGAACTATTAATAGCACTAGATGTATAGAGAACATAAATAGCCATAACAATATTGAAAGCTCATTATAATGCCAACAGAAATATTGGAAAAGAAGTTATTTCAGAGGACATATTCCAATTTATACGGAATTTCTTGGGGACTAAATTTAATTGTCATTTATTATACATAGATTCTATCTCTTAAATTTTGTCTGAATAATTTTGTCTCAGACTAAGAAACTTATTTGTTTGGTTAGCTAGTTTTCTTTCCTATTAATTTTATTGACATTAGGCATATCTATAGTATTTAGTAGGCCTTTTCAACTTTTCCATGACAGCTTTACATATTGGAAGTCAAAAACTGAACCTAGATTAGTATCAGCTCTTGCAAATGTAGCATGTAGCTATCTTCCTGAACTAGGAGATTGACATTTGATTATTAAGTGCTCTTTAATTTTATTGTTGTGGAGCAATGATTATAGTTAAAATCATATCATGTTGATATATCTAACAATTTATAAAGGTTTATGTTAATATGCTTTCCTATCTCAATATCACTTGTTCAGCCTTCAATTTGTTTTCCTGTTATCTGTGTGTTTTCTGGCCACATTGTTTGCAATTTGCTTGGAAGATCTAGATAAAGGGCTGCAGTTTACATAAACACATACAGATATTTCTTTGTAATCCTATTCTGTATAGGGTTTATTCCCCTCAATGTTTTCTTCGATTATATGCAATAATACAGCAGTGATTAATTGAAAGCAAACAGCTAACTCAACTACTACACTTACACATGGCACTGTTTATCAGTGTTGAAATTATAACAAAAGTAAACCTATATATTAAGAATCTAATACAATAATCCTCTTGAAATTAGTCAATGTATACCTCTCTTAGCATATGAACAGCTCGAGGCAAAGACAAATCATTCAACTACTGGTGTTTTTTCTGTAAGATTATTGCTTTGGTAAGGAGCAAAATGGGGTGTTTGCATGCATTCTCCTCCAGTAGTTCTGCAATTTGCAGTAGTTTTGCAATTCTGTCATGAATTGCATTGTTTTTTTCCTGCAACTTTCATGTATCTTTCATAAATTACCAATACTACATAAGAAAAATATCTAACTTTATCAAAACACATGTAGACATTTCTGATTACTGTCTGAATTATATTTCAGTATCGCCAAAAAGAACACTCTCTAAAATTCAGCAAAAATTTATTGCAATCCCATATTTTAATCCCCTTTACATTAATGTAATTGATTGTAAGGGTGCTATCAAGAACAGGAGACATACTGTACTCTTTGGGTTTCAAACCATGCCACTTTTGTAGCAAGGCTGTGCATGATAGTGACCCTCATGCCACCAACCGCAAGTGCTTGGGGGAGATTCATGTGAATGGCAGGTGAAACATTTGTAAGGGCTCTAAGACCTGTTCAAGGGGAAGAAAACAAAGCAGCCATATTAAAATATCTGCTCATGGAACTGGTACTGCAGCCTCTATCTGAGCCCTCTGCCGTGGTCCAAGTACCAGGTACCAAGCATCTCAGTGTCAGTCAATACCATATCTCCTGCGCTTCCAGTCTTCTTTTTTCTGCATGTATAACATGTGGCACATAACCTAGTTTTCTAGTTGGATTATTAGCTTCCCCAGCCTGGGCCAGATACTGATGAGTATGTTAAATCTCTCCATGTCAGTAGTTCAAGAGACTCATGCAGCTTCAGCTCCCAAGGTACCACCTACAACACCTTCACCTTGATGTCAATGTACTGACAGGTGCAGCACCAGCTTGATCTCAAGAAGTTTCCTTATCAGATTCTGAAGTGTGATCCTATGTATCCCAACCTTGCTGTTGTCATCAGGTGGTATATGTCAGTTGCCCTGATTTCTGCCTTAGTGCCAGCAGAAAGCTCATAGGAGAGATCCTGGGGATGCACATAGTTGGGAACTGGGGCAATGTTTCCTTTAAGCTGTGTACTTGTGCAGCCACTTAGGAGAGAGTCAGTGCCACCTAGCTGATTAGCAGAGTGCCCACAGCTTGCTTTGCGTTTCTCCTGATGATGCACATTCACACATGCCTTGGTGCACATAACATTTATTCTGCACATGGATGGAAAAGATTAAAGGGAACATTGGTCTGGCTGTATCAGTGGCCTTTTTTGGAAGGTGTGAGTTTCCCCTCCCTGCCACACAATCAAAAATGTCCCCAACAGCCATCTTAGCCAGCTCCATCTCATGGGCCTCCAAAGCATTGTCTCCACAAGCAATGTGCCATTGACACCAAGCCCAGCATGGAGTAGATCTGGGATCCCTCTCATGAACAGCTGCAAGAGGAGCAGGAACTGGTACCCTTACCTTTCTCCTCCTTATCCCCAGATGAAGTAACTGTATCCTCCTCTCTGTGATTTGAAGACTCATCAGGAGCTGCTGAGGAGGATGGCTGTGACCTCAATATCTACCAGAGGGGTCCTGGGGAAAATCCTATAAGCTGGTGGACATTTGGAATAGCTCCATCTGGAATAGCTTTACTAATACATGAGGTTATATTGAATCTTACCAGTGTCCCCTGCTTCCCTGCCTCTAACTTCAAAAAGTTCAGAGAGAATACTATGTCCTCTCTCAGGGGTGAGAGTACTTAAATAACCATTCTCACTAGCTCACTCGTGAAAGCAGCCAGTGAAAAGGAAAGAGAGTGACACCAGGCTTCATCCCCCAAAAATAAAGAGGTCAAGAAGCTGGACTTATCTGGGAGGAAGCTTTATTCTACAGGTGGATTACAGCATCACATTGCAAACCAGTTATGCTGGGATGCTAAAATGTCATGCTAAGAGGTACGGTTTCAGCATTCAAAGACAAGCTCCCTGATGAGGTGAAATAGGAGTTCCAGGCTACGTCTACATTGCACATTCTTGCACAAGAAGATATGCAAATGAGGCATGGCGATGAATATCGGCGCACCTCATTTGCATACCTAATGAGCCACCATTTTGTGCAAAAAACCCCCTCTTGCGCAAGAGCCGTTCTGCCACTTATTTTCAGGCAAAACCCCCCTCTTGCGCAAAAGCCCCTTGTGCAAAAATGGCGGCTCATTAGGTATGCAAATGAGGCGCACCGATATTTATCGCCATGCCTCATTTGCATACCTTCTTGCGCAAGAAAGCACAATGTAGACGTAGCCCCAGTCTTTAGTAGAGGAGAGCAAATTGGTCACCAAATCTGCTTTCTAAGCATATCTCAATGCAGCAAATTCTGCAGCATGAAGCCATTACAATGAGGTGCTCACCCTGGTTATGCTCTTCTGGCCTCCCTCTAGAAGTATAACATACAGTCCAAAACCTACCTATTTAGAGAGCTCTTTTTGCATAGTCTACAAGACTCTACAGCTGTCTTGAAATCCCTTGGTGTTTGCTGCTCAGCAGTGAAGCAGGAGTTCTGCCCTCCTCAGTTTCAGCATTTTCTAGGATTTGCTCTTAAGTCCAAAACCTAACAATGAAAAGGAGTAAAGGTTACAAACATCTCTGCATTCCAACCACTAGTTCATCAAGGCAGGTGGCAACTTCCAAGAGCTCATTTTGAAGGGTAGGTCAAGAGGAGTCTGTGAGTTCCCAGAGTGCCATCTTTCTCACTTTTGTCATGCTTGGGCCCATATTATAACAGATCAGAAGGTTCATAGTGTCAAAGGTCTATGGACAGGTTGTGGGAAATAATGACAGTATCACATTGATCAACCCATTTGTAAATGTATGGAGCTTTTGTTATTCTTGCTATCATCAAAAGCAAATAGTGTCCCAGACTAATAATGTTGTAGAATCTTCATGAGGTATATTAATAGCCAAATTTAAACAAAGATTTGCATATTGGATAGACCGTGGAACTGGGTACACACAGTTTTATCTCCAGAAAAATATTATTTTGTTGAACTAGAACTATCAAAGCCCAAACTTACAAGAACACTGAGATCCACTCCTGTGGCTTAAAGCTCATTTAATATCATCTGAGCTCTGCTTCTGTCAGGCACAACAGTGATTTCTGTGTGATGTACTTTGTCCTCGCTGCTGATATTATTATGCAAGCACCATAAACAAAGGATTGTTTGTTCCTTTCCCTTCATTGGCCATTAATTTATCTGCAGTCATGCTCCCAAATTTTGAATTGTTGAAATGTTTTATCTGTTTGTTATTTCTCGACTAATACATTTAATCAGCTGACTTTAAATAACTTTGCCCCTCTTTTGCATGCTAGCAGATGTCTGGAGCCTTGGAAGTCAACTTCCCACTGGAGAAATCAGTACTGGTAATTTTCCATTTGCAAAATGCCAGCCACTAGCTGTTCCTGTTCTTCTCTCCCCACTCATGCCCATATTTTCCTGTGTGGCTCTGAATCTTCCCTCATGAGTTCTTTTTAAGGACTTGCTTTGTCACCTCTATCCTTTGTCCTTTTTAGGAATTTTCTGCTCTCGCCGGCTTGTGACAAGTAGGAGGAAGTAGCTTTCCATAGGCTTCAGCTACCGCATTGTTCCTATGGGCAGATTTTTGTTCTAACAAACTATCATTGTATCTTGTCTGGGAGAGACCTACTGACAGCAATAGTGAATTTCACATCTACTCAGAGGCATTTCATGATACAGCACTTTCATAACTTTGTATTATCTACCAAAATTCATAAATTGTACAGATTTCCCAAATCACCATACAGAGCAGTTGTCAGTTGGGGCCACAGAATGATATTCAAGAATATATTGGAAACTAGATCAGAGTGTATAGAAGAAATGTACTACAGAGCAAATGAGTCTGTTGCCTGGTGCAACAAATGATGTGTTGATTAAAAACAGAAGTAAATGTTTTAAAGAGATATGTGATGTCCAGAAGGAAAAATAATTATGATGATTTTAAGCACATTTATAGACTTAATTAGGAACCTCATGAGATAATGAACTGAATGAAAATTAACTAAAGTCACTCTATTTAAAATATGCGGCCATGTCTGTTAAGCTGATTTATAAAACTCCAGGAAATGAAAGTGGACATTTTTATCTCTCTGCTAGCAAGCAAAGGCCAGATTAGCCAAGGCAGTGCAAAGAAAGACCCAGAACCTGCAGGGACCAAAAGAAAAGGTGCTTTGGCAACTCAGAAAGGCACTAAACCTTCTCATAAGCCAGGAAGTGTACCAGAAGGCCAGGCTGCAACAGAGGAAGAGACTGTCATTCTCTCAACCCTTGAAAAGAATGCTGTAGATCCACAACCGGTAAGAGGTTTTTAATCTAAATTTCTGCAAAAATTTTGGAAAAGCACAACAGAAAATAGTCGTGATCATTCATTTATTAAGCATGAAAGTCTAACATCCTGCTATTGTATACACCTTATATTCTCTCATAGAGTGTTGTTCTTATTTATTTTTTTCTGTAGTACCACAAATATAAATAGTACTGGCCCTGCTCTGAGGATTTAAAAAAAGCTAAGACTCCCATACTGCTAAATAATATAAGCATGCAAAACCCCATTTACTTAGCAGTAGAATTCTATTTACTCTCCACCTAAGCCCTTTTGCTCCACCCAAGATTCTAAATTAACCACCTCTGTTATATCTTGCTTCAACAATCATATTTTTACATACATACCCCTGCCAGTACCCTCTTAGTAACTCAATCGGCCATGCCCTCCATCCTTTCCTCCTTGAGTCTTTTTGTTCAAAACATGATTTTCTCATGAAGCTTACTCTTCCTACTTGTTACAGGAGTCCATAATTAACTCAAGGCTGTGTGCTTATGTGGCAGTCTGGCAGCAGACATCTTCATTAGAGTGCGATGTGATGTTTTGTGGGTGCACGTGAATACACAACTGCAGAGGAGGTACTAAGGAGGAAGGATTAATTTATATTGGCCTCATGGGAAAAGTGTGTTTTGAAAATAAATGTGAAGGGAGAAAGGTGGAAGCACAGTGGATTTGTTTAGGAAAGAGTTCCAGTTAGGAAAAGGAGTTACATAGAAGATGGCCAGTGTCCAAAAGCAGGAAAAAGTTATAAGTGAGAGCGTTTTGGGTGGAGTGGGGAATAAAAGCATATGCTAGCAAAGAAATAATATGAAATTATTGTTGTGGTGAGCTTTGAATGTGAGAACATGAAAATTGACAGATGTTTGAAAAAGCTGGTAACAAGATTTAATTCGGATTGCTGAGAGAGGCAGTAAAATTAGATGAATTTAGCAACTGCATTCTTGATGAACTGGAGAGATCATGGAAGAAGAGACTGCAGAAGCTCAGATGTGAGATTATTGGGGTGTGCTAGAGGCTTTTGACAGTGGTGTTAAAGAGGGTAAGGAAGGATTTTGGAGAATGTGTGTGACAGACTACTGGCTAAGCCAGAGCTCTGCCACTGTAGCCTGCCTGAAGGGGCTGATGGCCACAGCTGAGGAAGCCCAGGCCTGAAGGGCTATTAGAAACAGCTGTGAGCCTCACTCGGTGAGGGCTATATAAGACAGAGGAAGGACACCAGGAGGAGCAAGGAGCCAGGGTGTGGCTGAGTGTGCTCCTAGGCAGACGGAGGAGCCGGCTGAGTTCTCTGTACGTTTTGTAAATAGAAGGTGGTGGGAACTAACAATAAAAGCATGGTTGGCTGCACCAGAAGCGTCTCAGGCTAATTCGTGGACCAGAAGGTATCCCAGACCAAGGGGCTGAGTGGGGACTCTGCCACAATGTGGTTTAGAAAAAAACACAGCGAGATTTGGCAATACAAAAAAACAGTACAACATAGTTTCTGCACATTAATTTCTTTGTCTGCAAAGTGGTTCAGTAATATTTATATACATCGAAAGAGGGTTGTGAGATGTATATAGCAATTAAAGGATGAAAGGCACTATATAAATGCTAAGAATTATTATGAATTCATCACATTAATACCATTTAATATTCTGTATTTTCACCTGACTTCTGTTATAGTGAAAAGAGTTTTTACAGAAAAACAAGATGATTTGTTACAATCAGAATAGTAATTGTGTGCTTCAGTAATCAGAAAAAGAAACGCAATTTGCGGTATGCAAATTGCTTATTTTTTTCTGCTTTACTTTCGAAAGAGGCCTTTCTGAAATTTGGTGCATCTACACAATGCCAAATTTCAGAAGAATGTCTTCTTTTAACACATCCCTTATTCCTCGTAAAACGAGGTTTACAGGAATGGTGAAAGAGCATGTCCGCTTTTTCAAAAAAATTTCCAAAGAAACGGACATGTTCCTTGGACGCAGCATTGCTATCCCGGAAAAACAGTGCAGTCTAGATGTAGCCTCAAATTCTTTCTTCATTTCCCCTTCTCCAGACAATACCGTTAATGTCATACCTGCTGTTGACTGCTGCAGTGGACATCAGACTTAGACATTTCTGTGCCTGCACTTTTCATATGGGATTTATTCCCAAATGTTTGTGGTATTAGATCTAACAGGCTTGCAGAAAGCTGCAGATGTTACAAAAGGATTGCCTATTCCATTCTTATTATCAGCAGACCTTTCAACAATTCAGCATGATTTACTAGTACAAAGGGGACACATGCTCTTGGGACTTGGTTACTTTAACAAGATAAAGCAATATCTGGTTATGTTCTAAGGCTATTAGGCACAGGGAGTGATGCAAAGTGGCACCAGCATTCAGCATACATGGATGGGGGAGAGATGTACACAACACTGTTCATCTGGAGAATGTAGTAGGCCCTCTTCTGTGAAACAACTGGGTCTAGATGTCTGTTTTGGATAGGTTGCATACTAGGGATTGTTAGCATGCAGCAGTCCATGTGCTGTTGAGGGCAGAAGAACAGCAGTTACAGTGGCTGCTAAATAGGGATTTCAGGTGAAAAAAGAGGAAGGCTTATACATCTATGCAGGTGACTGAGTACAGACTGGTCCTAACTGAGTGTTAGGTTTCCCAGACAGGAACTACTTTCTTCCTTTTAAGCATTTTTCTTCCTCCAAGGTCCATTGGACTTCAGCAAATCTAATTCTTAGAGTCCAATTTAGAGCTAAATGCTCTTCCCTCCTCCAAAAAAGAGTCTGTTTTGCAGTTTTCTGATGCTGCAGGATAATTTGTCAATTAAGCATTAATATTTCAAAACAAACTTATTTGGCTTTTCTTGTCCAATCTCCTGAACTGTCTAGTTTAGAAACACCTGAGAAAAATGAAAGTCAGAGCAGAACAATAAGCTTTAGTAATACAGGTTGAACCTCTGTGGTCTGGGATTCTCTGGTCCGGCAACATCTGTGGTCTGGCAGGTTGTCAGCAGCTCAGAGCAGAGCCAGACGGCAGGTCAGCAGAACAACGGAGCTCATGGGGCACCAGAGCCCGCAGCCAGTGGGGCTGGGAAGCGAGCAGGGAGGGGGCCTTTACTATCTTTCTCAAGACTTTCTGGAGTAATGGGGAAATGAAAATGAAAAGAGATAGAGGAATTGGGAGCACATCCAGGGACTCAAAATGTCTCTCTTCCAATTGTATGGAAACTTTGATGATGAATTCCTGAGAGTATTCAAGACTGAAAGCACTTCTTTTTTTAAGCTTAGTGAGGCTTCTGAAAAAGCATGTAACTCGGGTAATCTTTTAACACGCAAAAGAGGCTCCCCCTTCTAACTTGGAGTGATCTGTTTCCAGAATTCTGGAGTGCGCAAATTTAGAAAAATATGGGGTTCTACATGGTATTTACGTTCTTTTTCTTTACTACTACTACTACAGTAAAACTCCATTCGTCCGGCACTCCTGATAGTCCAGCACCATCAGGAACCCGGAAGTGCTCTGGGCAGCCGGACCATTGGAGCTGCTCTGCCCCCGGCTTCCCCGATTCAGCCGCTGCTGAAACTGACCAGCGGCTGAATTGGGGAAGCTGGGGGCAGAGCAGCTGGAGTGCTGCCGGTAGGTCCCACAGCGCTGCCCCTCGGCGCTGCTGGACCAACCCGGCAGCACCCCAGCTATCCCCAAGTCAGCCACCGCTGAAACTGACCAGCAGCTGACTCCGGGAAGCCCGAGGCAGAGCTGCTCTGCCCTGGGATTCCCGGAGTCAGCCCTGGTCAGTTTCAGCGACTGCTGACTTGGGGACTCCTGAACAGAGCAGCTGGGGTGCTGCCAGGTTGGTCCGGTAGCGCCGCTCCTCAGCGCTACCGGACCAACCCGGCAGCACCCCAGCTGCTCTGCCCCAGGCGTCGGTGCCCCGGGCTTCCCGGAGTCAGCCGCTGGTCAATTTCAGCGGCGGCTGACTTGGGGACGCCTGGGGCAGAGCAGCTGGGGTGCTGCCATGTTGGTCTGGTAGCGCCGCCCCTTGGCACTGCGGGACCAACCACGCAGCACCCCAGCTGCTCTGCCCCAGGCGTCCCCAAGAGCAACTGGGGTGCTGCCGGGTTGGTCTCGCAGTGCCAAGGGGCGGCACTACCGGACCAACCCGGCAGCACCCCAGCTGCTCTGCCGCAGGCGTCTGATTCAGCTGCTGCTGAAACTGACCAGCAGCAGCTGAATCGGGGACGCCTGGGGCAGAGCCGGACAATCGGAAGGGGGGGCTATGAGGGGTCTGGGGTGGCATCCCCCCCACACCACCCTAGACCCCTCATAGTCCCCCTTCCGATTGTCCAGCATATCTGATAATATGGCACCCCCTGGGTCCTAAAGGTGCCGGATTATCGGAAGTTTACTGTACTAGGGATGTTAGTGTGTAATTGATGCAGTTACACAACTATTCGATAGTCCCCGGGTACAGGGCAGCAGTTAGTGCGCTCTAGGCTCTGCTCCTGGGGTGTCCCCTGCCACCCTGCGCTGCTGCCTCTGTATTAGGCAGCAGCATGGGGTGGCAGGTGGGAGCCCATCCCTGCGCAGACCAGCTCCTACCTACCCCCTGTGCTGCTGCCTCTGTCCCCCCCCGCTTGCCTAGCCTAGGCTAATCAGCTATTCGTGTTGTTGTCTACATGTTGACATCCCTAACTAAATATTACTACTACTAAATAGCTAGCTCTTATATAGTGTTTTTCATCAATAAAGCCCAAATCACTGATTCCAGCCAAGCAGAATGCCAGAGGTAAACTCTTGCTTCTTGTTTGCCACATTTGTAGTCATTCTTGCATCCAACAAAATCCCCTGGATGTTTCTACATTAGAGCATGGGTAAAGTAGAGAGCAAAGCCACTTCCTCTGAGAAACATGCCTGTGTTCTCTGGCAGAAATAAGAGATATCTCCTGGCACATGTTTCTTATGGATTCTGTCTTGAAACAGGATAGAAAGGGATTGCAATATTTTTGTATACTTTTCTAAAAAAAACCCCATTGTCTATTATAGATGTACTGAGGCCAAAATATAGTCTTAGGAAATCTTCTGACTCTGTTGCAATAGAAAATATTTTCTAGATATATAAGCATTTTAATTCTCAAATACTTTAGGAGTTAAACTATTGGTATCCTAAGAATGGTCATACTGGGATAGACCAATGCTCCATCCATCCTAGTTTCCTGTCCTCCTACCAGTGCCAGTTGCTTCAGGGAGAATGAATAGAATGGGCAATCATTGAGGGTTCCATCCCCATTTGTTCACTCCCAGCTTCTGGCAGTCAGAGGCTAGAGACATTCAGAGCTCAGGATTGTATCCCTGATCAGCGTGGCTCATAGCCACTGATGGACTTATTCTCCATGAAATTATCTAATTCTTATTTCAACCCCATTATAATTTTGACCTTCACAACATCCCCTGCCAAGGAGTTCCACAAGTTGACTGTGCATTATGTGAACATATATTTCTGGAGATTGCTTTAAACATACTGTCTATTAATTTCATTGAGTTACCTCTGGTTCTTCTGTTAAGTGAGGGCAAAATAACACATCCTGATTCACTTTCTCCACACCATTCACATTCCTATAGGCCTGTATCATATCCCCTCTCAGTCATTGTAATGAGTTTGTGACTCACTGCCACGGTACCTTCTGCTGGTCACCTTGTGAATTAGCTTTTCAGCATCCGAGCATCTTCTGCTAACTGGTGTCTTGTCCTCAGTTACCTCTCTCCTGCCCTCTGGGGTCCTCCCCTCCCAGGGAGCCCCAATCTCCTATACTCACCTTGCCTCAGTGATCCACTGTCAGTTGTCATCTAGCCCCTACTTTAGGGGAAAACTGCAGTCTGAAATGCCCACTCATCATTGGCAAGGGTTATGGACCTGCTGTCTTCTTCTAACCGGGATGCCTTCCCACAACCCTAGTGCCCTTAGGTCTTGAGAGCAAGGCCTCAGCCTGGGATTTTATCTGCCCAGAGATCTCCAGCTCTGCTTTCTCTTCCCTAGCACTTCTCTGTCTCAGGAAGCCTCTGTAGCTTCCCAGGCAGCCAGGTCCCTCCTATTCCATAGCTGGAGCAAGTGTGTGCTTTTTTTTTTTTTTCCTCCTAGGAGCCCCTATTTATAGAGCTCCAGCTAAGCCCTAATTATTTGCAGCACCACTCATGGCTGCCTACCACTCAGCCTTCCTAAACTGGTTTTAACCCTTGTAAGGCCAGTGTGGAGCAAATGCTAAATTGAATTCCAGAAGATCAATCTCCAGCGTAGTAAATATAGATATGGCCTGTATGTCTGATAATTCTGCTGTTTTTACTATTGTTCAATCAATTTGCCTGAAACTAGGCTCACTCGCCTGTAATTGTTAGGATCTTTTGTGGAGCCTTTTTAAAAAATCACCATCACACTAGCTATCATTCAGTTATTTGGCATAGAAATGGATTTAAATGATAGATTACACCAGAGTTAGTAGTTCTACATTTTTATATGTAAGTTTCCAGATGGTAAGTTAATACCATCTGGTCCTGGTGACTTATTTCTCTTTCATTTATTTTTTTCCCCAAAACTTCCTCTATTGGCACCTCAGTCTTGGACAGTTCCTCAGATTTGTCCCTTAGAAAGAGGGAATCTCCCTTACATCCTCTTGAAGGGAAGACCAATGCAAATAATTCATTTAAATTCTTTAAAGTGGCCTTATCTTCTGTGAATGCTCCTGTAGCATGTCAATCATCTAATGGTCCCACTGATTGGCAGACTTCCTGTTTCCAATGTATTTACAAACTTTTTGCTGTTACCTTTTGAGTCTTTGGCTAGTTACCCTTCACATTCTTTTTTTTTTTTTTTTTTTTTTTTGGTCTGTTTAATTATAATTATGCTTAACAACCATGAAGCAATGTACAAATTGAAAAGCTTTATTTGCCATTGGCATGA
The DNA here is from genome assembly GCA_019425775.1 of Rafetus swinhoei. Classification (NCBI taxonomy): domain Eukaryota; kingdom Metazoa; phylum Chordata; order Testudines; family Trionychidae; genus Rafetus; species Rafetus swinhoei. The sequence goes on from CM033440.1 coordinate 106,327,333, forward strand.
CACTTATTTCCAAGTAAACTACAAGAATGTTTTATAGATTTGATGTTTGAGAACACCATTTCATATATCTGTATTTGCATGGTAATCTTCCTTGTTAATGTTTGCTGTCTTACAAAGTCTCTATGGGAAACAGCTGAGCTTTCACAAATAGTCTTAAAGAGTTTATGATTAAATTCAGTATGATAACCCCAGGTAACTCTCCTCTAGAGCCAATGAGTTATCTCTGCAAAATGTATTTGTTTAGGAACATCCCAAATTTTCCCAACGAGGACAGTGTAGATCCAGGAAAGCTATGAAAAAACAGGATTCCTCCTCTGCCAGCCATCATTGCTTCTAAATTGTAGGATGTCCTACAAAGCCAGGCCCTTATTGGAAAAATTATTTACTGTGTTTTATTACAAGAGTGTCCAAAGTGTGTTAAATGAAGTACAGATATGTAGGAAGACAAGAGAGAATTTACAATCTAGAAAGAAAAAGACATCCCAAGGTAAAGTCAAGGTCAAATTAAGTGCAGGCACTTCATCTTTTCCATGTACAATTTTATAAGATGTTTGGAGTCAATGTGATACTTCTGGAGAGAGATTTCTTACAGGTTCATGCTCCATTATGCAGCATAAAAAAACCCACCATTTCTTGAGGCAAGAATTTTTAAGGAAGGAAATCAAAACTTATGCTATGAGGGAATCCCTTGACCTTCGTCTGACATGATTTACATATTCATAGGAAAATAATTTGGATATACTGCTGACAAACAGTGCTTGTTTTTCTGTGTCCAATTGCTCCCATTAGCTAAATGTGTTATTCTTAAGAATGGTGTTTAATTTCAATAATAACTCTACAAGTAGATAAATAAAGCCTACTTAGGGAAGACCAGATGTCCCAATTTTATAGGGACCATCTCTATATTTTTTTCTTACAAAGGCATCTATTACTCCCCACACTCTGTTCCTGTTTTTCATACTTATTCTCCGCTCATCCTATGCCTGCTCTCGGTTGTTTTTTACCATAGAGATAAGATTAGTAGATGAAGAGAATGAGAGAGTGCAATTTACTATTCACATATCTCTACTGGAAAGTCAATCTTATGTCCTTGTAATAATGTTGGGTTCATTAAACAACAAACCAGTGAATGAGAAAGGAATAAAACTTTAATAAACAATGGGAGAGCTACCTTGATGAGCTATGTGATGTTCTCAACCCCCTCCAGGGCACATCTCCAAATTCTTATGCTCATAATACTGTCCCTTATGAGGGAGCGTCTCTAAATTATAATCTTCTACAAACATATCTCTATATTACAAGCACTCGAAACTCAGTGGCCTGTTTAGGGTTTATGGTTTTATAGAGGAAAAGGAGGCTTTGTGTGCCATATGCTCAGGAAAATGTTACATGAAATGTTCCTTATTCTGTAGCTCAGTTTTGTTTCACTTTGATAAACAATCAAATGAGTGTGCAATTCTAGAAGTAAATTATAACAATGTCACTTGGCATTAACATTGAGACTTCTTTTCAGACTCCTTGTAAATAATGTCACATATATGAATGAGTTTGTGAACTAATTTATGTTTTCTCTTATTGCCTAACTGTAGATGCATATTAATGTCATCAGCATATTAACATATTGCATTTGGCTTCTCAGACTCACAAATACATTATACAAGCCATGGTGTTGCATAACAGTTGGCCACTTACCGAGAGTCAATTGGCATTTGTTCAGGCACTGAAAGAAATGGAGAAAAATGAAATCAAAGGTATGTCACTTTAAACACATCTCTTAGAGCGTGAATTATAGTTTGCTTGTTTTAAAGATGTTGTATTTGTATATCATTTATTTCTGTTCAGGAAATACACAAGTTATTTACATAATTTGCATTATTGTCTTTAGGTAATAACATCACACTTTTGTCAATTTTAAATAGCAAGGAAGGGGATATTATTACATAATGCAGTTAAGCTGAAATTTTTAAGTATTAACTTTCTACAGACAAAATATGATCCGTGTTTACCACAGTATAAATAAAGAAGAGAAGTTAGAAAGGGACATATAAACCAGCACACTCTAGAACATGCCTGGGCCAGATGTGTCCACCAAGCCAACAGATCCAGCCCACAGAGGCAGTGGAGAGCACCAGGCAGGCTCCCCAGCTTGCCCCGCAGCCCTGTGCGCTGTGCAGAAATGCAGCTGCAGGGCTCCCTTTCTGTTTTAAAACTGGAGAGGAGGGGGGAAGCTTTAGGACCCACCCCACCCCCACCACATTCCCATTGGCCAGTTTCTGGCAGAAACCAGCCAATGCAAGCTGCTTGTTGGAGTAAGAGGCAGCCAAGAAGAACCATGCCCCCTCTCCTTGCCTCAGTTATTCATGAAGCACATTGCCAGGCAAGCAGGCAGACAGGCTGGGAAACATTTTAAGTCTGCAGGTAGGTAGGCTAGTTTGGCAGCTGGCAAGTAAGTTTCTTGGCCACAGCCTGCTTCTGGCACCACAGCCCTTTCCTGTCCCAACTCTCTGCCCCCCCACTCAACACATCCAAACCCTCTGTCCCCCTCTTACACCCAGACCCCTTCCCAGATCTGGCACCCCAATCTCCTACCCCAGATCACAATCCCCTCCTACCCTAGGTCACATCCCAAACCCTTGCACTCTAGTCCCCTACCCTAGGTTACAACCACCTGCCTCATCCCAACTCCCTCCCAGACTCCAGTCTCCCCTCCTGCACCCCAGTCCCTTACCCCAAGCTCCCTTCTGCACCCAATGCACCCAACCTCCATCCCAGACCCTGCAGCTTCTCCATTAATACCATGGAAGAGTGTGGCCCTCGACCACTTTCCAAAATCTTGGAGTGACCCCCCCATCAAAAATTATTGCCCACCCCTACTCTACAACACATTCTTAGCCCTAATCTACCATGTGGAAACAAAATGAGTAACTTCCTTTAGCAAAGCCTAAACCTCAATCAAAAACCTAGGAATCTGTCTCTTTATCAGTATTCGTCTTTTTTACTTGATATTTAAATAAATGAAAAATATCATCAACATTAAAAATGATGGGGTAGCCTAGACCACAGAACATCATCATCCAATATTTGTCTTAGGTGCATTGATTAGTTCCAGGCATTAAATAATCAAAAGAATTTTTTGCCCAATAACCTTCAGTGCTGAGCTTTGATTGCTAGATTTTATAACAATAATTCACAACTATCCAGTCAATAACAAACAACACAATGTAGTCTGCAATACATACATTGGGATCTCATGACTCATCTTTACACAGGAAAGTAGTGAATGCAACTATACTCCTGAATACTTACCAGGTTTATATAAAGTTGTGTCTTCATTGTTCAAGTAAACAATTTAAGACTAAGAAAAGAAAAGCCTCTGCAGATATAGAATTCTGAAATACATCTCTGCATAACATGAAGAAATTGTAACTTTAAGAAAAAGGCAGTGTGTCCAGTCACTGACTCTCTCTTGTTGGTATTAATTCCATCTTCTTTTGTTTAATCGCATTGTATGTTCCATAGCCTCAATCCCCCCTTTTCACAGAAGTAAATGCATCTGGCTTTTACTGTTTGATTCAATTATTTTTCCCAATATCTGGCATTCCACAGACCAATTTCGGCTCCTACTTGGTTATTTTATTGCAAAATCTATGCAAATGTAGGTCTGCATTATGATTTGGACTGTCACCTGCCCAGTTAAGTCAAGCTAGGAACAGGGGAAACTGCATAAAATGTGGGGTAAAGGATAAAATGAATCAGATTGCACGTGAGTTAATGCATCTTGACCATGTTTGCTATAGATTCATCTCCAGATTACCTAACTCCAGACTCAGTGCCAGAATGCATAATCCAGGATATTTGTGAATAAAACGAATTAATCCGAAAGGGTGAACTTAAATTTCTTAGTGTTTAAAAATTCATCACTCACTCTGACCTTACTACCAAACAAGAAATCGAAAGTGGTCCTTACAATTTGTTTCTTCAGAATGATTAGTGTCATTTAGTGAGTTTTACTTTGTTTGTAGATGGTGACATCTTATAGCAATAAAGCTTAGAAGCCATAGCGATACATGTACTATTTCTTTAACCCTATAACTGCAAGCCAGGCAGTAAGTGGACTGGGAAGGGTCCTAAGGAGAAGCTCTGTTGTGCAGAAGAGAGAGACAAAGTAGCTTTAGATCTATTATTCCCTTATTCTAATAAAGTTTCTTGTTCAGTGTTAGAACAAAGTGACTCTTTCTATCATTGTTCCAGGCCAGAGCTAGTTATTACTTTCACTAAATGGCTTTGAAGACAGATACATTTCCCATCCTTGCTTCCTCTTTTGCTTGACCTCATAGCATTATTATAATTTCCATATGACAGATATATGCATATTCTTCCTTGAGTGATTGCACATGTGTATTCCTCTCTGTGTGCATGCCCCAAGAATAGTTTCCTCATTTCTACTGTCAGGGTACTTTGAATGCCCTCTGTTGCTGCATGCCTACAGCACCAGGATAAAGTGCCCTATCAACGCCGTACTCCCTCAATTCTTTTTTTACTTCCCATGATGATTACTGGAATTGCTACCCTTGCTTTTGGCTGGCTCTCTCAGAGGTCTTATCTTTTATATATTTGTACATAGTTAACTAGTTGTAAATAGTTTTAGTCAATTTTAGTGTAAGTCAGTAACTTACTGAGTTACCAATGCTTTGGTCTGTTACCCGGTGCAAAGGCATTTCTCGGTCACTGGGCTTCAAGCCCAGTGTCTCCTGCAAAAAAGCTGTTTTCCTGAGTGATCTGCATTCAAGCTGCTGGGCATGCGTCGGAGAAGCTCCTGTAGGAGACCACTGCCTAATCTGTACAGACTTTAAACTTCACATGAAGGACTGGGAAGCCAGGCTGAAGTTTTTGCTCATGGAAGCAGCACTAAGGCCTCCATCTCAGCCAGCCCAGTGTGACAGGGCATAGAATGCCTCAACATTGGTAAGGAACCTAATGCGATCTCAGCACCATTCACCATCCCCAGGGCCTAAGAAAAGGCATAAAAAACCTTTCAGCTGAGAGGGGACAATCCTGGTACCAAAGACCACAAGGCTCTTACTCCTCTCATTCAAGAAATTGTCCCTGCTACTCCCCCAGACACTTGTACCCTTCTGTGGCCCTTTCAGAATCAATGGGGTTTTCCCCAAGTTTCTGGAGGTTATTCTATGCACCCTTATTTATAGCCTCTGAATAAAGGTAACCACCATTCCATTGGGCTGAAACCACTCCAGTCCCTGGTACCAAGCCCAGCACAGAACCATATAAACCAGATGGGATCCTGCCAAGGCAGAAAGGTAGGAAGAGTGCCCACAATCAATGCTGATCTTCCTCTTCCTCTTCCTCCTCCTCCACTGGCCAGGCTATTTCATCTCTTCCAGAATGACTATATAAGTTGTTAAAAATGGTGGCTGTGACAGACCGGGCCGGGTCTGAGCATTGCTGAGGGCATCCACTCAGGACAAATTGCTCAGACTCGGGTCTCCTTATAGCCCCAGACTGGAGACCTTCCCAAATAGGCCACAAACCAGTCACACCGAGCGCTTCAGCTGCCAATGTGGCCAGCCAGAAGTCTCACGAGCAAAACCCCTATGGTACCCCAGCTCTTCCTGTGCCCCAATCAGCCCTGGGCCTGCACACAGGTGAGGGGTTTTAGAACCCAATCTCACCTACCTCGAATGGGTTCTTCCGGTCCCAAGAAACCAGCCACAGGTCCCAGTCCATTTACACTCTTGATCTTACCCACAAGATCACGCTGAGCCAATCCTTCAGATTCTAAAGATTTATTACTAAAAGAAAGAAAAGCATGAGAGTAAGGTTGTTAAGGAGAATACATTACATGCATCGAATCATCCAGTTCTCAATACAGGCTCTTAGCAGAGATGTTATAAACTGCTATCTTAAAAGTCTCTGGTGTACAGTCTATGTCAGGATGGGTCCACGGTTCTTCCCAGCTCATTGTTCCCTGCAAGGCTGCATTTGGGACCAGTAGCTGAACTCAAGACAAAATGGAGGGTGCCACATGGCACATATATACCTCTCCTTGCATCTTCCAAGCTGTAGCAGGTCACATGGTCAGTGACCTATCCTTGTGTCCCAAGACAGCAATCATTATTCTGGCTGGTCTGCAGGCATCCTAATTCATTTCCCAGGTATGTCTTTGGCATTTAGAGATCTATTGTCCCTGGAGCCTCGCTCATCAGCATAGCCATTGAACAAACATTCCTGGCACATTGCTCTGCCTCAGACAGAGAATTTTCCATCATCAACACAGAGTACATATTTATAACTCCAAATATAGATATTATACAAGTACACGAATAGCATATACAGAATCAGTAGAACACAAGCTTTCATGTGACACCTCATATGGCCCCCTTTGTATAGACTTTTGGAACAGTGATCTTTAGAATCCAATAACATGACAGTGGCCTTAAAGCTGGGCATACAGGTGGAGGTAGTGAAAGAGCTACCCTCTATTCATATATTGTGGCAGACCCCCACATCCCTCCCTCCATGTCCAAAAGGGCTGAGGGAAAGTACTTCTGTTCTTCGAGTGGTGTCCCCGTGGATGCTCCACTGTAGGTGTCAGGTCGTCCCGGCACCGCAGATCGGAGTTTTCTTGAGCAGTGGTCAGCCAGCCCGCGCATCCACAGCATGCGCCTCATGCTGTTTTCACTCTTTTGATCTCTCACGCGGTCCGGCTGCCACCAGTTCCTTCTTCGCCGCCCGCGGTCACAGATGGAGTGAGCCTTCTCTCCTCAGGAAAATCCTGTCAGGAATAGAATAGTCAGTTATTTAGTCTTTGTAGTTAGTTAGAGTTACAGTTTTTATTGTTCTAGTTGTTATAGTTAATTTTATTAGTTACAAAAACTAATGAACATTTTTTTTATGTTGTGCAATTAGCCATGCCGGGCTCTCCCCATTTTAAGACGTGCACCACATGCCGTGACGCCATGCCAGCTTTGGATGGTCATGCCAAGTGTATCAAGTGCCTCGGCAAGGCTCATGTGCCTCATATGTGTCCACTGTGCCAAGTTGATGGTTAGGGCATGTAAGGGCAGGGAGATGAGATTTTAAATGTTTTTATTTGACAAAGCGCTTCAGCCACTGGAGCATTCTCATACAGTTTGCACTCCGCAGTCTCCTAGGGCGGAGAAAAGAAAGGCTGCTTTGCCACAGTCGGCTCCAGCTCGAAAAAGAGCTTCGACAGCTCAGTCTTTACCTTCTGTATGAATGAGAGTCAGTGATAAGCCTGGCACATCAGGCTCAGTGGCACCCAAACATAAGTAGCTGTCGAAGCCGAAATCGCGGCAGAAATCTACAACAGTGCCATCAGTGGTCGTAACGGTTCGCCATTCGGCACCGCCGGCAACGGCATCATGTACAACGGTACCAACAACATCACCTTCCACCTTGGAACTGTCAACAAATGTACCGACAACCTCGGCACTGATGGCTTCGTCACCAGCCACACATGTGCTAACGACATCGGCACCGACAAGCACTGCACCAACCAGTTCGGCACGGGCATCTTCGGTACCATATGTTTTATCCAGGTGCTGAGGAAAGCACCTCATGAATCCACCTCCGTGAGATCAGCGAGCCCGGGACCGCTAACATTCTCACCGGCACCGTCTTCTGCACCAACTTCTCCGTATTCACTTCAAATAGCAGTGGATGACAGGACTCGCATCCCATGTGAGCAAGCTAGGCACCATGCGCCTAGGTACTGTGTATCACCGTCCCCTTATATAAGATACCCACCTCACTATCCTCCTCCTTCTTCAAGGGGATCACCACACTCACCCCGTTCCCCACATCTACCTCTCACAAAGACCTATTAAAACAGGAGGTACAATGACTGCTCAGTCTAGGAACAGAGGAAATAGTACCAGAGGACTTCAGTGGCAAGGGGTTCTACTCCCATTACTTTCTCACCAAAAAAGATGGGAGGATGGTGGCCTATTTTGGATCTCCGCAAATTAAATCAGTATCTTTGAAAGCAACAATTCAGAATGGTTACCCTAGCTTCAATAATCCCTCGACCTGCAGGATGCCTATTTTCACATAACTATTCACCCCATGCACAGATGGTTCCTGCATTATCAATACCAAGTACTACCATTCGGCCTTTCATCAGCACCCAGAGTGTTTTCAAAGACGTTAGCCATTGTTGCAGCCTATCTTTGCAGAGAAGCCATGATTATTTTTCCATACCTCGACAATTGCTTGGTAAAAGGTTCATCAGAAGTGGAGACGCAGCGAATGGTGGCAACAACCAGGCAAATGTTCCATCTCTTGGGTCTTAACTCAATGCACAGAAGTCAACACTACAACCTACACGAACTCTAGAATTCCCAGGTGCCAAGCTAGATTCCGTATCTGCAAGAGCATATCTCCATATGCAAAGATTCCAAGCAATCTAAGAACTAGTTACTATTGTTACTCTCAGCCCCACAGTTCCCATACTTACCTGTCTCCAAGTTATGGGTCACATGGCTGCTACAACCTATGTGGTCAACCACGCTCGTTTACATTTTTGATGTCTTCAACCCTGGCTTGCAACAGTATATGCCCATCACAAGAGACAAGTGCACAGACTGGTCTCTCCTCCACTTCACATCTTAAAGTCTCTTGCATGGTAGACCAATCCCAGCAATCTTATAGCAGGTGTACCATTTCATCGAGACCAGCCTTCTGCACATATAACTACCGATGCGTCCCCTCATCGGATGGGGAGCCCATAGGAGTGCCATATCAATACAAGGGCAATGGATCACACAAGAGACTACTTTTCATATCAATTTATTGGTACTCAGAGCAGTGTTCAATGCATGCAAGCATTTCATTACACACATTCAAGGCAAAAATGTCAGAATATTGACTGACAACATATCAACGATGTACTACATAAATTGCCAGGGAGGTGCCTGTTTTCATGTTTTATGCGCAGAGGTGGTCCGATTATGGAACTGGTGCATATGAAACAAAATTACCCTCGTAGCTTCATACTTATCAGGAGTAAACAAAACCATATCAACCTCCGATCCATCTTCCAATTGAAAGTGGGGTATACCGGAAATTGACTTATTGACTTCTCAGTTGGAAGGGTCTCTTCTTATACACGTTTCCCCCATCCTGTTCATTCCCAAGGTGTTGAAGAAGATCACCAGAGACAGAACAACAGTTATTCTCATAGCACCATTTTGGGCACGAGAGATATGGTTTCCTTGTCTGTATCTGATGTCTCCTCAACCTCCCTACTACCTTCCGATTCAGCACGATCTTCTAACTCAGAACAGGGGATCCTTACTTCACCGACAGCCACATCTTCTCCGCCTAACAACATGGCTCATTGTTGGTTCCAGCAGGAAGAACTACTGTGCTCTGACCAAGTAAAAAAGGTACTTTTACACAGCAGAAAACAATCTACCCGAACCACTTACCTTCAAACATGGCGTAGATTCCTCTCTTGGTGTTCTAACAAGCAGTTAGACCCCAGCAAAGCACTATTACATACAGTTTTGGACTGCATACTGTCCCTCAAGGATGCTGGATTATCCCTCTCCTCTTTAAAGGTGCATCTATCAGTGATCACTGCCTTGGACCACCCAGTTGAGGGGTGGTCAGTTTTTGCTCACCCCACCACAAAGAGACTATAAAGGGCCTTTCCAATTTATACCACCATGCAGGCTACCACCACCATCATGGAACTTAGAAATGGTTCTGGACACTCTTACCCAGGCACCCTTCGAACCTCTAGCTACTTGCCACTGTCTATGATGACACTAAAGGTACTTTTTCTTCTGGAAATCACTTCTTCTCTCAGAGTCAGTGAGTTGGCAGCCTTGATGGCAGTTCCACCATATGCTATTTTTAATAGAGACAGTGTAGTACTACGTCCACATCCTTCCTTCGTTCCTAAGGTTTGTTCTGACTTTCACATAAATGAACCCATTGTACTCCCTTCGTTCTACCCTAAGCCATACTCAACAACAAAGGATGCAATATCTCGTTTATCGGATGTATGCAGAGCTCTTGCATTCTATATAGAAAGGACCCGATCTTTCCGCAAGTTGGATCATTTGCTCATTTCTACAGCGGACCGAAATAGGGGATATCCGCTTTTGTCACAACGCATCTCCAAACTCATAGCCTCCTGCGTTACACAATGTTATATTTTAAGGAATAAACTACTTCCTCAAACACCTAGAGCACACTCGACAAGGGTGGTGGCGACTTCTACAGCCTTTCTTCACGGGGTTCCCCTCAAGGACATCTACATGGTCCACCAATGACACTTTTATGAAGCACCATGCAATCTTGCAGGCTCAAGCGAAAGACACTATTGTGGCCTCCACAGTCCTGTCGACTGCTGTCAAACCATAAATCCAAGGCCCACCTACTGCTTATACTGAGTACTGCTACACATTCATCTACAGTGGAGCACCCACGGGGACACCACTCGAAGAAGAAGAGGAAGTTACTCCCCTTGGTACAGTAACGACAGTTCTTCAAGTTGTGTGTCCCCATAGGTGCTGCACTACCCACCTTCCTCCCCATTTCAAATTCTTTTCCTTAATATCTTCCAGATACCAAGGCAGAACTGGCAGGAGCCGGACTGCAAAAGAGATCAAAAGAGCATGAATGGCGTGAGGCGTGTGCCCCGCATGCGCGATCCGGCTGACTAGTGCTCAAGAATACTCTGATCTGCGGCGCCAGGATGACCCAAAACCTACAGTGGAGCACCCGCGGGGACACACATCTCAAAGAACCGTTGTTACTGCACCAAGGTGAGTAATTTCCTCTTCCTGTTCATGGTTATAAGTTCCAGTAAAGCCATGTCTCCCCATTCCCTCCAGAATCCCTAGGGATGTCTGCTGCTAAAGACAGAGGCTGGGTCATCAGAGGGCAAATTCAAAAGCAAAGAACTCCAATAAATTGGATTTGATAGGAAAGTGTATTCTACTCAGGGGAGGGGAGACGGGGCAGTTGCTATTCAGGATTGCAAACCAGAGAGCAGCTTCCCCTGCCACCCTGCATCTTCTTCAGGAGATGGGTGAGAGGTGCAGGGGCATCCCCTGCCTGGGAACTTCTGCAAGGGAAAGATTGGAAGCTGCTAAGGGAGAGGGCTTCCTGTTATTTCCTAATCCTGAAAATCAAGAGTGGTTCCAGGCTAGTTCTAGACCTGAGCCACCAGAACAGCTTCCTCAAGAGAATAAAGTTACAAATGGTCACCCTGGTATCCATTATTCCCTCTCTGGATTCTGGGAATTGGTATGCTGCCCTCCATTTAAGAGACATTTATTTTCATAGGTCATGGAAGTTTCCTCAATTTTGTTGTGAAATACTCACACTACCAAATCATGATCCTCGCATTCAGCCTCTCTGCAGCTCCTCTGGTATTGACAACATATATGACAGTAGTGGCAGTCTTCCTCAAAAGGTTAGGGGTGCAGGTCTAGCCTTATCTAAATGACTGGCTAATCAGGAGTATGTCCAGAGCTCAGGTAACTCCGAGTGTTCAGCTCATCCAGTAGACCAGGGCTACTCAACTTTGGAAACCCCAGGGGCCACAATGATACTCATAGCACATGCCAAGGGCCGCAACTAAAGTGTGGTTGCATATACATGCAAATATATGCAAATAGCTTCTTTCACACAATATCCCGGTGCTCCCGGCACCTCATCCCTCGGACTAGAAACACTGACACCCTGCACCCGTCTGTTCCAGCCAGCCATCCACTTGCATCTTTCGAATGCTTACCCCGCCTGGGAGGCGCTTTGCCATCGTGGAACGTGTTCCCAGTGGAGGCCGTGTTCAAAGGATCCCATCCATGGGCCGCATGTTGACCCCCATGTAAACCCAAACTGCACCGCAGGCCACAAACGGGCCACAGGCTGCATGCAGTCCACAGGCCATGTGTTGAGTAGCCCTGCAGTAGACACTCAAGGCTCTGGACTTCAGTGCACACCTTTTCCTCCCATTGCGCCATCAGTCAACAGTCCAGTGATGAGGACAAATTTGGTTGTTTTGTTCTGCAGTCAGTGTTTTCATGAATTCTAATCCCTCCTCTTCAACTGTGTGGCCTCACCTTCAGTGCAATGCTCATGTGCAGTCATTCAAAAAAAGAAAAATGGCTACTAACCTTCCATTACTGTTGTTCTTTGAAGTATGTTGCACAGGTCCCATTCCACAAACTACCCTTTAATTCTGAGTCTTTCTGGAAGGCAGGAGCTGAGGGGGTACTGAGTCACCTGCTTCTTTTATGCTGGCACTATAGACATGTGGCTGTAGAGAGTACTCGAGCTGTACCAACAGGTACCACTGAGGGGGAAATTTCTGGCAACTGTGCTCAGGGCACGCAACACCTGGAATGGAATGGACATGTGGAACACATCTGAAAGAACAACACTTACAGAAGCTTAGTAACCATTTTTTATTGCGTAAAGAAAATGGTAGACACATTCTTTTTCTATCCTTTTCAGTTTTTATGTGTGATTGCAGTTATTTATGAATGCCTCTTGTAAGGGGAAAGAACCATTAAGCTTCGTATGAGCAAATGATGTACATCAGGCACTCCTACAAACAAAAAAAAGGGCTCCTACTGTTGGATACAGCATGGTGATTTGATTTAACAGCAAGAATATTTGTGAAGAACAAGTCTGTGACTTATATGTATAGCTAGTTTTTCAGTCACTGCTGTTTTCTTTGTATTAGCTGGTCAGTTTAATCTAGTTAGAAGCTTTAAAAAGGAGGTTTTATTTCTTGTTGCTATTGTCTGAATCCTTGTTGCTATTGTTATGGGTTATAATTTTGGAAGATGAAGGGAAATGTATGCATTACTTGCAGAAGCAGTCATATTAAAATAAGCTTTCAAACCCTAAAAAGTTTTTCTGGGACAAAATTTACCAGACAGCAAAATTGCCACAGAAGGCTCCTATGTCATGCTGCATGTTACCTTACTACATAAAGAGTCAGTTTATAGAAGGACATAAATATGACCTAACGCTCCAGAGTTAAGCATCCTTCAAAATCATAATCGTTGTTTCAGTCCAAAGACTGCAGTAGTGTCCACAAAGCAACTACAGGGCCATTGTACATTTATTTTGGTTATGGATTAGGGACAGGATTCTGTCCCCACAACTCCAGCATTGTTTACTCTCATTACCCATTGCTCTCAAAAGTGTCCAAGACGTTATATGAGAGAGAATTGTAAAGTGTAACGAAGAGAAATGGACTAGATTCTTGGCTCTTCTAATTCAGGGATTCTCAAGCTGTGGGTTGGGACCCCAAAGTGGGTCATGATCTTATTTTAATAAGGTTGCCAGGGCTGGCATTAGGCTTGTTGGCTGCCAGGGCTGAAGCTGAAGCCCAAGCCCTACTGCCCACAGATGAAGCCTTCATCCCTAGGCAGTGGAATTCACATTACAGACCCCCCACCTGGGCCCGAAGCCCTTGGGCTTTTGCCCCCCTCACTTGGGGTGATGGAGCTTGGGCTTTGGATTTGCTCCTCCTCCCTCCACCTGGGTCACTGGGGCTTAAATGGAGTCTGGTTCCAGTCCCTCTTCCTTCAGTCATGTCCTAATTTTTGTTATCAGAAGAGGGTTGTGGCGCAGTGAAGTTTGAGAACCCCTAGTTATTCTGCACTCAGGAGGCAGCACAAAGCAGCAGGATAACAAGCTGCAAGAGGGGGAGCTGGGTAGATTTCTGCATAAGGAACAATTTTCATTCTTCACATCATATTCTTCCTGACCTCACCAGTGAGGTGCTCCTTATGAACCAGTGGTAGCTGATGTAACTTAGAGCAGCCATTAGATTGTTTTAAACCAGTAGTTCCTAACCTGTGGTCCACGGACCCCTGGTGGTCCATGACGCTACTGCAAGGGGTCCATGGAAAGTTTAAAATTAAAGACAGTCCCGATCCTTACTTTTCTTTTTCTTTCCTTACTTTTCTTTTCCTTTTCTTTTCTTTTCTCCCCAAGGGAGGGGGAGTCTTTGAAATTTTAATAGATTGAAAAAGGGTCCATATGCTTGAAAAGGTTGGGAACCTCTGTTTCAAACTATACCAGCAGTGCTTTTAGTTTTTTACTGCTTATACACAAGGATCAGTTCGTTCCCCTCTGAAATGCAGTCACATCTGCAGTGTGATGTGGTTGCTGTTTAGCAGCCAATGAGACAGGCTAGTGAATAGAACAGGAAGTGAAAGAGTACCTGGAATAGTTAGGACAGGAAGTGAAAGAGTGCCTGAAGGCATGGCTTGGTGCAGTTGGCTGTCAGTAATAGTTATTTGATAGCCTGTTGAACTAAGGCATATACTTCAAAAGCCTTAGCATAAAAACTGTCCCCTCTTAACATCTCCTCCTTCCTTACTTTCAGAAACATCTCTATTTCTCAATCAGCAACAGTACTAGTCCTTGTCAGGAAGTTACTATCAGTATTTTGCTGGTAGGACCCTGTTGGAGCCTCAGCAGCCTCCAAACACACACTCGCATACATTATTTCACGAGTATTTAATGGAAGCCTATTCTGCCACTACTCAGTGCCCAGTCTAACTGGACCTTATGTGGGTGCACTTTAGGGAGATGAGGGAACATGGCTTCACAGCCTGTAAAAAAGCCAAACGGAATTGCAGTCCCGGCACTCAAAGAGGTTGCAGGGAACTACTCAGACTCTAGTTTCCTGGGGGAGTATGGAAGCATTAAAGAGCCAAAAGGAGAGAAACCTGGGCAATCACTGTGTCAGTCTCCTCTAAACCACCCTATAGAGCTGGGCATACAGTGGGGAGGAGTCTACACTGCCTGGTGGATTCCAGTAGTGAGCATACTTCCCCTTGATAGCTGGGAGCTCAGCAATACAGTTTGCCCCTCAATGCTCCTCACTAGGACAGTACAGTTCGGTTCCACATTACCCCTTATTCCAGGCAGTACCTAACAGGCACAATCAAGTCCACTGTGACCTCGCATAATTTAGCAATATATTTTTAACAATGGCCTGTCTTCCATATGCCATTATTTCCTGTGGTAAGTCTGCAAAGATTTTTGGATATGTTTCAAAAAGAATTTTGTTTACTATTGAAGTGTGTTATTGAAATGTGGTAAATCAGTGAATTCATACTTTTGGGTACATTGGCTAGCAAATAAGAGACTAGCTAGCTACAGGTTGAACTTTTCTAATCTGGCACTCTTTGGTCTTGGCAATATCCATTGTCCAACATGATTAGCTGGATATCATGGTGGCCCGGTGCCAGAGCATGGAAGGCAGGGCTGGGAGTATAAGAGGGGGTACGTCTACACTAGCTTGTTAGTTCGAGCTAGGTAGGGTAATGAGGGCAAGCGGAGTTGCAAATGAAGCCCGGGATTTAAATATCCTGGGCTTCATTTGTATGTTCCCGGGCGCCGCCATTTTTAAATCCCCCTTAGTCCGAACTCCGTACCCGCGGCTACATGCGGCACGGAGCAGGTAGTTCGAATTAAAGATCCTAATTCAAACTACCGTTACTCCTCGTGGAATGCTTTTGGGTGTCTATGCCACCCTGTACTCTGGGCCTGGGCTTAAAGGGGGACCTCTAACTATTTGTTTACAGGCCTGAGCACAGATCTGGGGCCTGAGACTAAGCCTCTGGGTCTACAATACCCTAAGTCCCCAACACAGACCGCAAAATCACTGGCCAGAGGGGCTTGCCAGGAGATGAGATAACTCAGCTCATCATTAGTGTATCTTCTGCAGGTCTCATGTAGAGTCACCAACAAAGATTAAAGCTGCCTACTGCTAACAAGATCAGCAACCCTGAACATACATTGCTGCTGCTGTCAGCCCTGCTTTCAACAAATCTTCCGCAAGGTGCATTGGACCTGAACAATTCACCGAGGTGTAGTTTCCATCTGTCTGTGCCAGCCAGGGTGATTCTTGACTCACTGTACTTAGAGGCTCAATCAGGCCTGGATTTAACATTTCATATTATTGGACCATGCAACCCTGTTACAATTCATCATTAATGTCACTTTCTATTATGTTCAACCAAACCACATCTAGAACTAAACATTAAATTTAGAAATATGGTTTAAATTATAAATAACAGTTATTTAGTTGGCTAAATGTATGCATAGAGCAGGGAAATGCATTGAGATCTCAGACAGTGGGATTGGGTCCGACCATCTGTTACTAATCCTGACACTGGTAAATGAAGTACAAGGATCAAGATGTTACTACAAAGAAGGTCCCAAATACCAAAAGAGACACATGGAAATTAATAATAGGGCTCAGCAGTATTAACTTAATGGCCTTAGAGAATCAATGTAGGGCTTTCACTTTACACTTTGAATCCAACTGGGAATATTTTCTTCTTCTTTGAGTCATTGCTCATGTGCATTCCAATTAGGTGTGTACGCGCAGCATGCACGCGCCGTTGGAAGTTTTTCCCCCAGCAGTACCCATCGGGCCAGCAGGGGAGCCCCCTGGAGTGGCGCCGGTATACCAGCCCATATACACCCCTGCTGGCCCCCTCACCTACTCAGTTCCTTCTTAGCGCCATGATGGTCATTAGAACAACCCTCATCTCTTTACAGCAATCGTTGTCTTCAGCATTGTTCTTCTCATTCTTTCAATTAGTCTCCAGCTAAGTAGCTGCAAATTACGTTAAAGACTCTTTTGTTATTTTCTGTTTATTTACTCCCCACCGCAGCGCACCGTGCGCCCACAGCAGGGCATGCCCGCAAGGCTTTAAACCCTGCAAAAAGTGTCACAGGCCTATGCTCTGTGGCGATCCCCATTCATCATGACTAAAGTGTCTGGGGGAGGCTCACCTCACAGAAGCCTGCAAGATCTGTAAGGCCTTCAAACCCTGTACTAAGCATGAGAGGGAATCGCGCCTCAAAATCCTGCTAATGGAGGCAGCTCTCAGGCTGGCACCGGCGTCGGACCCGGCACTGGCCTCTCAAAGTGCACCGGCGTCGGTGCGGGACAGTTCTGCGCACCGCGCATCTCCGGCTCCGCAGAGGTCCTGGCACCGATCCCAGTCTCCGGCACCTCAGAAAAAGATGAGACCTAACAGGGGGCGGTACTCGTCCAGACATGCGCCCTCCGTGCGCCCTTCAGCGGGGCACGCGGCGCCGATTCTCCGGAGCCTGGGCCTTCCAGGTCAGGCGGACCTTCTTCCCAGCGCAGGGAGATCAGTCCCATGGAGGACTTCCCTGAGCCCTCCATGCCAGAGGCCTTAGAGGCAGCGAGGGTCCTCATTGACTCTTCTCCCTTTCCTCCTCCCACCCAGACACTCTCCAGGCAGCACGGGGAGAATCGGCACCAGTCCCCTTCCAGGGCATCTGAAGGTCCGGTGCAGGAGGTTGGAGGCCTCACCCCTACCGACCCCGGCAGCACCGCTCACGGCACCTGCCACTGGGACGTCCATACCCTCGCTGCCACCCCAGGACACAGCACTGGACTCAGTGCAGCACCACCGTTCAGCACCGCTACCAGTCCACGAGGCCCCGGCACCTACCTTTGCGCAGGACGCCTGAACCGCCAAGCCACCACCTCCGCCTCGGCACCGCTGCAAGTTGGAATCCATGGCCAGACAGGCGATAGCTTCATCGGCACCTGCGTCGGCTCCACCTTGGTCCACCTCAGAGTATTCATCCCAACTCTGAGGCGGAATCCACTCTCCCGCTCTCGGCACCGTTCCCGGCACCGCAGCCCTCCTCACCTATACCAACAACAGTGGGCACAGCCTGTTCCGGTGCCAATGTTGCAGAAAACATGGCCCCTACAACCTCCGGGCCAGTGGCTGTTCTGGACACCCTGGGTGTACCACCAGAGCGTAGATCCACCCGGGCCGGGTTCTGTCTCCTCAGGCCCACAAGTCCTCCTTCGGCAACACCTCTGGCCAGATCCCCTACTTCGGGCCAGTCGCTACCTCCTGGTCAGTCGTCTCCAGGCCCTGGGGGGAGCGCGGCTCCAGTGAGCCAACCTCCCCCTTCCTCGTCCCTGGGTTCCTCACACTTGGACGCCCCTGTAGGAGAGGTCCAGAAGGGGTCGTTGTCCTCTTCTCCGGACGAGGCCTTAGGTGATTCCACACCACCCATGCCCTCCATGGACACTAGGGCCCACCAAGACCTTTTCCGCTGCCTGGCCCAAAGTCTGGGGGTCCAGGTGGCAAAGGTGTCCGAAAACTCGGACCCTACGGTAGACATCCTGTGCTCCGATGCTCCCTCCAGAGTGGCTCTTCCGGTTAATAAAACTGTAGCCAAAATTTCTAAGACCTTTTGGCAAACCCCTGCATCTATCCCCCTGACTGATAAGCGAACTGAAAGGAGGTACTTTGTTCCCCAACAGGGCAACAAGCACCTGTTTTCTCACCCTCCCCCAGGCTCCCTGGTGGTACAAGCCATCAACCATAGGGAAAGACAAGGCCAGTCCGCTGCCGCCCTTAAGAACAGGGAGGCCAAGAAGACTGACCTGCTAGGCAGGAAAGTCTACGCATCTGGGGGTATCCAGTGCCGCATCACCAATCAGCAGGTCCTCTTGTCACGTTACGCCAATAATACCTGGGCGTCCATGGACAAGTTCACGGACAAGTTCATGCGCTCCCCAGGGACTCCCGCTCGGAGTTTAAGGCTCTCCACGAGGAGGGGAGAGCCATCTCCAGAGCAGCACTTCAGGCGGTTCTCAACGTGGCGGATGCCGCTGTCCGGGTGATGGCCACAGGTGTGGTCCTATGCCATAGTTCCTGGCTTCAGGGTTCTGGGGTTCCCCCAGAGCTCCAAAACACCCTCCAAGACCTCCCGTTTGAGGGCCCTTCACTCTTCTCTGAGCAGACCGATCAGAGGCTCCATGGCCTCAAGGATACCCGGGCTACCCTAAAATCCTTGGTCATGCACACTCCTGCTACCCAGAGGTGCACTTTCGCAAATAGGAATGTTCCTAGAACACCCCCTCAGGCCCCACGTCCTGACTTCTCCCGTCGTAGGAGCAGGAGTGGTAATGACGGGAACAACAGGCACTGACCACGCCCGGCTCCAGGCAACAACCAGGGGCCCCCCAACAAACCCTCGGGCCCCCGTCAGGGATTTTGACGGGACCCCCGAGGGCTTTTTACCAGTCTCCCCACTAACTTCCCGGGACCGTTTATCCCACTTCCTCCAAACCTGGTGGTCTGTTACATTGGACCGATGAGTGCTGGAGATAGTGGAAAGGGATTACGTAATCCCTTTCCACTCACCCCCTCCTTCCCAACACCCTACCCGATCCCTTTTCAGGGATTCCTCTCACGAGCCTCTGCTTCAAGAGGAGGTCCAACATCTCCTTATGATAGGGGCGGTAGAGCATGTTCCCCCCTGAGTTTTGGGGAAGGGGGTTCTATTCCTGTTACTTTCTGGTCCCAAAGGCCAAAGGGGGCCTCCGTCCCATCCTGGACCTCAGAGCCCTCAACTCCTTCATCGCCAAAGCAAAATTCAAAATGGTAACATTGGCGTCCATAATTCCCTCGTTAGCCCCCAGTGACTGGTACGCTGCCCTCAACTTAAAAGATGCTTACTTCCACATTTCAATCGCCTCCCACCACCGCAGTTTCCTCCAATTTACTGTGGGCCCGGACCACTACCAATTTACGGCCCTCCCCTTCGGTATTTCCACGGCCTCTCGGGTCTTCACCAAATGCATGGCGGTGGTGGCCGTCGCGCTCAGGAAAAGGGGCGTCCAGGTGTTCTCCTACATAGATGACTGGCTCCTGAGGGGGGACTTGGAGACTCAGGTGAGAGTCCACATCACCATAGTCCACACACTCTTCAACGACTTAGGCCTCCTGCTGAATCTGAACAAATCAACTCTAACTCCCACCCCAATAAAAGAGTTTGTGGGCACCAACCTGGACTCTCTGTCAGCAAGAGCCTCTCTACCCAGCTCCCGGTTTCTCACAATAGAGACGGCAGTCAGAGCACTCCAGAATTTTCCAGTGACCACGGCACGGACTTGCATGTGTCTCCTGGGCGTCATGGCTGCCTGCACTTATGTAATGCAGCATGCCAGACTGCGCATGCGCCCGTTACAGATGTGGCTATCGCGAGTTCACAACCCAGCCGTCCACTGTTGGGACAGAGTGGTGACGGTTCCCGCACCTGCCCTCCTCGCGTTGGACTGGTGGACCCATCGGGCGGAGGTCTGCGCGGGGGTCCCATTCTCCAGACCAGTGCCGTCCACTCGCCTTGTCACGGACGCGTCGGACACTGGCTGGGGAGCCCATTTAAGAGACCTACACACGCAAGGTATGTGGTCTGCAGACATGATCTCTCTGCATATCAATATCAGGGAGCTCTGGGCAGTCTGACTGCTTGTGCGGTTTTCCTTCCCCACCTCAGGGGCAGCTCTGACCTCATCCTGTCAGACAACACGACAGTGGTGGCGTATATAAACAAGCAGGGAGGGGCTCGTTCTCCTTGCCTGCGCTTGAAAGCGATTCGCCTGTAGGAATTAGCGGGAATGGCGGGAAGGCATACAGCAGGCCTTGCGGTCCAGGGGAGGAGGAGAGCGTCTCCCAGGGAACCCTGTCCCTGCCTCATGAGGGAGCAGAACCAAGTATTCCGGTAAGAAGGAACTGAGTGGGTGAGGGGGCCAGCAGGGGTATATATGAGCTGGTATACCGGCGCCACTCCCCAGCTGGCCCTAAGGGTACTGTGGAAGGAAAAACTTCTGACAGCACGTGCACGCTGCGCGTACACACCTAATTGGAATGGACATGAGCAACACATCTCGAAGAATCACAGTTACGAGGTAAGTAACCATTCTTTCGTGTGTTTCCCTAGTTAAGGGAAACACCCAAATAAAATATTTCTTGCACGTACATCTCATCTGACTACATCTGATGTTCATCTGTGTGAATGGAAGAATTTCTGAAACACTACAGCAGTTTCTAGAAATTGCCCAGTAACTATGTAGCTTTTTCTCCTAAAAAGTGTCTTTGAAACTACAGATTTGGATATAAAACTGAACAAGTTCATCTATGGTTTTAGAATGTGTGGGATGGGTACTGTTTTGGAAGAGGGCATTGGTGTGGTTTGTTTGCTTTTTGTTTTTCGAGAATTCTGAAGCCTTGAAAAACTATCTGATATTATTTCCATCAGTGTTTTCAGCCAGAGCTGCCAATGTGTCATTTTCTTGTACAAATGTCCATCATTCTCTTCCATACTACTACATACTCATGGATCCCAAGCCTTGAACTAATCCACAGGTCTTCTACCCCTTCCTCAAGACCCATTTAAATCTTATAGATGATAACATAACAAACTAGCAGGTTAATTAACTTCATTAATATCTTTGTTGTATTGAGATTCCAGAGTTGAGAACAATTTATCATGAGTAGTCAGACCACAACTTTACATACCATAAATGGAGAAACTTGACACTTACTTGATCTACTTCTAATGGTACTTAAGAAAACCCAACTGTATATATAATTGCATATATTGAATTCTCTCTTCCCTGCACCAGACTCTTTGGCCTGGTCTATGCTAGATTAGGCAGGTCAACTTAAGGTACACAATGCCAGCTATGCAAAATGCATAGAGTTGGCTTACCTTAAGCCAAACCATAGCGGCATGCACATAGTGGGAGGCTGACAGCTGCAAATGCTCCCGTCAGCATTTCTTGCTCCCCACAGAAGGAAGAGTACTGGACGTTGGTGGGGGCTGCCCTGAGCATTTACAGGTCTATGCTAGACCCACTAAATTAAATGCTAGACAATCAGCCTCCTGCGCGTCGATCTGCTCCAAGTATAGACGTGCTCTTTGTGTGTTATTTCTCTGCTTAGATTGCAAGTTCTTTAGGCAAGGGCTGAGTCTTTGTATATGTTTGTACAACACTTACCAAAGCAGGGCACTGATCCTGGTTTGGATCTCTAAGCACTAGTACAATGTAAATATTAATAAAGAAAAAAAAAGGCTAATTTATAAGTAAGAAGGATTTTATTCATTTGTTTGTAGGACAAGAATGGCTTTAGAATGTCTACTACTTTAAAGGAGACCAAATCACAGACATACATTAGATATGTAAAAAATATTTTAGACCTCCTATCCAATCCCCACTTCAACGCAGAATGATTTCCTATAGTATATTTTCTAGCACTTTGTCCAATGTAGTTTTAAATGTCCTAGCTTAATGGTCTTCCTTCATTTCCCTTGGGAGATCTTTACAATCCCAAAATTTCTTCTTTCTTTTCAATGGCCACACCTTTAATATATTTATAGCTTGATGTCAAGGTTCCTCCTTAATCATATCTTAACCCAAGCTAATCATATATGGCTTTTTGAATATTTCTTTACAAATCAATCCGACCATCCTCAAAATTAGTTTTATTCCTTAATCTGATTTTTTTCTGCATTGTCAACATCTTTGTGCTCTTGAAAGGTTTACCTGCAGCCACACCACCACCCTGAAGTAAGGATTATCCTCTCCATCCTGCACGTAATGCCTCTGTATATGCAACTCAAAACTGCAGTGGTCTGTTTTTCTACCATATCCCCATGCATATTCCCATCTATTTACTGTTCACTCCCAAATCTAAGCCTCTTTCAGCATTACTGTTTTCCAGTTTCCACCTATTGGATAGCTGTGTGTTTCAGGTTATTTTCCGTTATATATATGCATGGCATTCTGGCATACAATCCAGACCAGAGAGGGGCTGTCACCCCTGCCTACTACCTATGGTGCTTCACTCTGCGGGGTATTATAGTTCCCATCTGAGTTGTTCACAAGCAGCATGTCAGAATGCAGGTTACACCCTGAACTACAGCCCCAAGTTAAGCAGCTCTGACCCTAGCATCCTGCCAGCAAATACCAAACACATTCTTTCACTGGCCTTGGTTTGCACATAAAGGGTAACCCCAACACACTCCCAGTCCTGGATTTTCCCAAAAATATGTGTTCTGTACTATCTAGCCTTCTCCTGGACAGTCCAGATATTTTAGATCAGTTTCGCCTCTAAGTGGTCAATATACAACAATTTGCTACTTTGAGTGGAATAACCCACTCTATTTAAAACAGTGGATTTGTTTTGATTAAAGAATAAAACCAATTTATTTAACTCCAAAGAAGGAGATTTTAAGAGAGTACAATATGTAATCAGGTATTCATGTCAGAAATAGTTATAAGAAAAATGAAGATAAAATGCTTTTTAAACTTAATAGACTAGCAGTGGTTGAAGGTGAAGTCCTCCAGTAACATTGGAGACCAAATTCTCAAGCCAGGATCTATCCTCAAAGTCCAACTGCTATTTCTTTTGTTTTCTTAAGTGAGAAGAGAGAGATGGGTAGGAAGAGAGAACTTGAGGTGTTTTAACCCCTTACTTTTATAGTTCAGTTACTATTTCATGTCTGTTTTCCAACAGTGCCTCCTAGATAACATACTTTCCAGACCATTACAAGGAGATATGGCCACTTATGGGAAGAGGAGTTATGCTGGGTTTTTTTTCTTTTTAACTAAGATGCCAGTTATCTTTTTTCTTCCCCCTCTCACTGTCTGAGGGCTCTGTTTACAATTTACATGCAAACACACTTCCTTTTGTTTAAGACAGATCTGCTTGACGAGTTCTACCTCACTGGATCTACCCACGCATGTATCTTTACATCAGTGGTCTCCAGCCTTTTTAAGCATGAGATCACTTTTTGAATTTAAGTGCAATCCAAGATCTACCTCAAATATAAATACCCTTGCCCCGCCTCCTTTGTGCCCCTTCTCCGAGGCCTCGCCCCTGCTCACTCCATCCTCCGTCTCTCCCCTGGCCTTCCTTCCTTTCATCAGGCAGGGGCAGCGGGTTGGGGTACAGGCTCTGGTCTTGGATTAAGGGATCTGGAGTGTGAGAGGGGCTCTGAGCTGAGCTTGGGGCAGACAGTTGGGGTGCAAGAAGGGGTTCTAGGTGTAGGCTCTGGGAGGGTGTTTGGATGCAGGGGTGCTCGGGGTTAGGGCAGGGGCTTGGTGTGCAGGAGGGGGTTCATGACTGGGTAGGGTTTCAGGATTTGGGTTCTGACTGGGCCCTGCTTATCTCAGGTGGCTCCTGGGTGGTGCTGCAGTGAGGCTAAGGCAGGCTCCCCCCTGCCATGGCCCTGCACCACTCCCAAAAGCAGCCAGCAAACTCCATTCCAAGTCCTGTTGTGCCCCGCCCCCTGCTCTGTGGAGATAGGATACAGGGTGAGAGAAGGGGGTACCTTGACATCAGCGCCCCCCCTCCTCTCCCTCTCCTGCCCTGCGCAAGCAAGTAGGAGGCTCCTGGGGATGGGGGGAGGCAGCTCCAAGACAAAGGGCAGGAGATGAGCCGCAGCTGGGGGGAAGGGCAGCTGAAGTGCCCACGCTTGCTAGCCTCTTGGTCAAACCAGTCAAGATCACCTGTCAAAGGCTCCAAGATCTACCAGTGGATCCCGATTTACTTGTTGATGACCACTGCTTTGCATCGTAGAGGGGGTTTTCATAACTTTACACATAATGTTTCTACATACATCTCTGTATGATATTATTGACCAGAGAATTATTAATTTTCAAACGATACCTCACAAGACATATTTGGTACCAGGATTGTTACAATAGCATGTAGGATATGAACACGGGAGGATTTGCTCATTCTTTGCGCTTGCATTCTCTCAAATTGAATCTCACTTCTTGTAGTCTTTATCGCTGCTGTTCGTATTATAGCAATGCTCAGGTGCCCTGGTCAGGATCAGAGCCCCATTGTGCTAGGACCTGTACAAACATAGAAGAAAAAATATTCTTTATTCCAAAGAAATTACTATCTGTGATAAGCAACATGCTAAGGGGAGGAAGAGTTGGGAATTGATAATCAAATAAACCATCCGATAACCATATGCACATATACACAGATAAATATTTTTGCAATTACATCCTGAAATATGTACATTCCTCTCCTGCTTCTCAGTAGCCTGTCCCATAGCTTCTGAAAAAATTGGCCAGTTATTTTCATTCATTGAAGCAGAGCTGGACTTTGAAAAGTGATTTGAAGGAGAATGAAATAGTAGAGCAGAGGAGATTAGGTGTGCAACAGGATAGACAAAAGCAGCTAAATACGGAGCACAGAGCTGTGAAGGGCTTTGAAAGGTTATAACAAGAAGTTGGCATTTGCATGTGAAAAGCGGGGTTCAAATAAAGAGATGATGTAGCATTAGACAAGGAAAATAAAACGTTTGCCAATACATGTTGTATAGATTGGAAAGGGATGATCTGAATACCTAAGAAGCTACAGAAGAGGAGCTTGTAGTGATCAAAATGGGAGGTGACAGAGGCTTGAGTGGTGAGAATTTTGGCTGTCTGGACAGATGGTCATATTTTATAAAATTTTTGGATGAAGAAGAGGCACAGTTTGAAGGAAGCTTTGAGTATGTGAGGAAAGAGACAAAATTGACACCCAGATTAAGTGTTTTATAGACAGGAAAAGTCACATTCCCAACAGTGACAAAGAACAGGGGAAGTAGAGGTTTGGGAGGAAAGCTGATGAGTTCCATTTTAGCTGTATTAAATTTTAGATGTCACCCAGAAGAATATGTTAGAGAGTGAAGTCACAAGTGGTAAAGAAGACTTGAGTATAAATCATAACTGACATTCTCGCATGGATGAGATCTCAGAGAGAGAGCAGGATGTAAAGGGAGAAAAGAAGGGGCCAAATATGGAGTCCTGTGAAATTTCCAGGGAGTGGGAGAGGATCTACGGAAAGAAAAATGCTAAAGGAATGGGCAGACAAGTGGCAGGAGAATTAAGGGAAGACTATAACAAACCAAAGGAAGGACTACTAAGGAAGGAGTAACTGACAGCAGCAAAGGCCTCCAAAAGATCACGGAGGATGAAGAAGAACCATGCTTCGAGATGTTGTCAAGAAAGGGTCAAAAGCAAACTTAGTAAAGATGCAGGGTGGAGACAGAAGATAAGAGCAAAAGGAAAAAGGGAAAGGAACAAAAGTTGAAAAGGGAGCTATTTCAATGTTTCTAATCTCTCTGGCTCCCTTAGGCAATATGGTGCTGTTAGGGTTGCCAGGTGTCCAGTTTTCGCCCAGACAGTCCATTATTTCTGGCCCTTGTCCGGTATTTTCTGGGTTTTTTTTAACCGGACATGTAAAATGTCTGGTATTTTCTGTTTTTCTTGGACGGAAGGCCGGCAGAGACACCGTTCCCCTGCCGCGTTTGGCGTGGGTGGGGGGAATTGAGGAGCACGGGGATTCTTAAAGGTTCAGTGGCGTTTTCCTTTTGTTCTCCCGGGTTGGTTGGTTGGTTGGTTGGTTGGTTTGTTTTCTCAACCAAGTTTTTTTCCTGCCATGTTTGGGATTTTTGGTGAAAGCATCTGGCAAGCCTAGGTACCATCTGTGAATTTCATTAACATGATCCCCTCCTTTTCAGCTCATCAGTGAAGATGTTAAATACAATTAGATAATACTTATCCCTGTAGTTCCCCCACAAGACTTTTCCCCCAACTAAATAAATTGTGTGTCTTGAACGCTGAAGTTCTACCAGTCAGTTTTCAACCCATGTAACATAGGGAGGTTTCGTGAGATGTTTTACTGAAATATAAACCCAGTATATCTACTGCATGTTTGATATATATATACACAATCAAGTTTGTTTAGAAAAAAATTATTTATATATAATCATGTTGTGTATTGCCCATTGCTATATCTTCTATATGTTTCTTTTATTATTGGTTTCTCTATTTTATTGGGGACTGACATTAATCAGATCCTAATAGATGGCATTCCCCCTTTTGAAGATTATTCTGCCATTCACTTTTTTCAGTCTTCTTGTATCCTTCCTCATTCTCCAGGACCATTCCAAATAACTTTTATTGGGTCAATACAGATTTCAGGCAATTGTGTTTATATTTGAGGTTGTAAATCATTCAGATTAGCTGATTCATATACATTCAGATATTCTTTTCCCTTAGCCATTCTTTACCAATAATTAGTTACATTTTAAACTACGGTTTATTCCTGCATCCAAATTTCTTTTTTATTTCTCTTTTAAAGTCATAGTTTTAAAAGGAGATTTTACATCCATCACTACATTTTTTTTAAAAGCTATTTTTCTGTATAGGATCTGCACCAATGAAGTTAGTGGGAGTAGTGCCATTTACTTCTGTGAGACCAGGAATGAGCCCATAAGGAAGAGAGAAGATTGTTTTGTAGGATGGCTTTTTTTTTTATTAACAAAGGGCCTCCTGTCACTTTTATTAACAAAGACCTTTCTCACAAGAGTAGTGCTTGCCATGCTGGGCATAATATAAACATTTTAGAGTGGTAAATGACAGAGAGTATACTTGTACAGGGATTCATTTTAAGGGCTAAGAGAGATTATTTTGTCCACTAATGCTGTCTGTCTTCCAAGATAACCAAGTTGGATTGCACTCCCTGACATATGTGAAAATAAGGTACATTTTAAGTACTGCAAAATTAAATTAATACTGATATTTAATATATGAACCAATGTTACTACTAATAGTAATATTTTATGTGGACAGTATTGCATAGGTAGCATGAAAATACTTAAATTACAGTAAGCATATTTGGAACAAAACAACACTGAACATTCTGAATGTGAACCATTATTAAAGCAGTTTGGAAACTTGGCTCTACCATCCTAGGCTCCCCTGTGGTGTAACAAATTATGTCATTTTTCAGAGAGATGTATAGTGCCAAGAGGAGTCATAACAAAATTTAAAGTGAATGTTGATTTTCAAACATGATTCATAGATACTGCAATATTGGTATAAAAGGACTCCCACCATGGGAATTTTAAGAAAGCTGCATTGAGCAAGATGGAAAATTCCTGTGACAAACCTTCATAGTTTCTGTTGTTACTTTTTAATATAAGACAACAGTGCCATCTGCAGTAGATTTTTGTACTGGAATTAACTTGTCAGGACAAGAACTTGTTGTTCTTTGTTTTTTAAATTAACATTAGGGGGCTGCGCCTGTCTTCCCAGAGCACCAGGAAGACTGGGGAGGCTGCATGGCTCCCGCCCCACCAGGCGGCTGTAGGGAAAGGGGCGGCGGGATGCAGAGTGATGTCAATATTTCACTCTGTTGTCCCGCAGGAAAAGATTTTTTTACATATCAAGATTTGTATATGTATGAGGCTTTTCTTTTTAAAAAAATATGAAGACCAGTAGTTCTCACATGGTCTATAAATTGTTTCACAAATATTTAGGTGAAAGTCAGTTCTTCGCACACGGTTGTCATTTGTGTTTTATAAATTGCCACATACTTCTCTAGTGCTAATGTAGATAAATAGTTACTAATAATAGTAATATCCAACAGATGTGCCTGAGCTACTATGTATTAATCTGCACTACAGACCTTTTAAAGTTCAGATGTATTTGAATTCAAAGTTTGGGTTCAGCCCAAGATCTATCTAAGGCTACATCTACACAGCAGTGTTATTTCAGAATAACTGACGTTATTTCGAAATAACATAATGCACATCAACACAGCAAGCCACTATTTCAAAATATTGTTGAGATGGAGAACTTCTTCCTCAACTCCTCTAACCCTCATTGCATGAGGAGTAAGGGAAGTTGAAGGAAGAGTGTTCTTCCTTAGACTTCCTGCTGTATAGACAGCACCAAAAGCAAAGTTAAGCTATTTCAACTTCAGCTACACAGTTGACACAGCTGAAGTTGTGTATCTTAATTCGACTGTTGCCCTCCAGTGTAGACATGCCTATGATAGTAGCTTCTAGTACCACATTTTGAAACTAAATCCAGATTGCAGATGAATACCAACATCATGCCCAACATTTTAATTACATTGACTATTTTTTACTGTTTTTTTCTTTTCTTAAAATTCCTTAGCACTACTGTTGGCAGTATTTGTTGTTGTTGTTGTTTGTGATGAAGACTGGGGGAAAATAGCAAATACTATCTCAGCCATAACAATAAGTTAGTTATTATACATGTTATGTCGAGAAATGTCTGTATTGTACAGGACATTTTCTATATGTTACATAAGCAAAACTACATTAAAAGATGCAGGCTCACTGACAGCAAGTCTGGGCCCCAGTGCAGATCAATTATTAATGGGTCCCCTATTCTGCTTTCTGTCAGGACCACCAGCCCTCCCTCTTGGAGAAAGGCCGGAAGGCTCCCCTCTCCAAGAGAAGCCCCAGGCCGGCCATAATTCCGTCCCAGACCTTCCCACTAACTTCTTTTAGCAGCTATTTTGGCTGCACCAAGCCAACTTGTTCTTCAGAAAAGCCACATTGCCTCTTGATTTTAAAACACTTTTTATATGCCCCATGTAGGTTCCAGGGTGGCTGAGACAGCAGTATTTATTACTCCAGTGTCTTAGCTGCCCAGAACCTGCATGGGGCATATCAAAAGCTTTTTTGAATCAAGAAATGCGTTTCCCCAGAACAGGCAGACCTACTGTGGACGGGCCCTTTGGGCCCTTTTTAATTGCCCAGGCCCCTGGGCATTTATCTCCTTTACCTCTCCTTGTTGGTGTACCTAACCGGTTGGGTGAGGGTCTGTTCCAGTGTGCAAGAGGGCTGGGGGACTTCTCTGGCCCCAGTCTTGTGGCAGCCTACCTGCACCCCAAACTGCTCATCCCCAGTCCCACCCCACAGCCCTTACTTTGAGCCAGAGTCCTGCACCCCAACCCTCTACTTCAGCCCTTAGCCCCCTCCTGTACCCTGAACCCCCCACCGTCAGCCCAAGCTTGCCGCCTTCAGCCCTATACCCCAACCCTCTTCCCTAGCCCTGAGCCCCTCCCATGCCCCAGCCAGAGCCCTTATCTCCCACATCCCCAAACCTCTCATTCCCAGCCCCCTCTCCAGAGCTGTCAACCCTCTTACCTCCACGTTGTGCAATACAGGGAAACTGTGAAACGCTTACTATTGCCAATCCATTTTTACATTATTTTAAAAAATATATATCAGCTTACTAGGTGGGGGAGGGTGGGATTTGGACCTGTCAAGGCATCACTAAAAATTGCATGTTGCCACCTGAGTAAAAGAAGCAATCAATATTTGTACTGCAATTGTAAACAAAAAGTAAGCAAGCTCCATGTATCTTGACTGCAGATGATGTATTCAGGGAACTGACTTTGACTTGATGTTCCTTTCAGTTCCTGAAGTGTCTTGGTAACATAACCAGGTTATTACATTCCACAAAAGAGTGGACTGTAGTCTCAAGATGAAATAACAATGCAGAAAGTTTTATAGAATCCAGTATTTCATCATAGCACTGCTGACACTGTAAATGATTTCATAACAACTTGGACAAGTGTTGCAAATAAATACTAGTAAGTTCACATTGAAAATTGTGCAAGATGATACTGTATGCATCTTAACTGTATTGGCTGGCTTCATGTGTTTAATTTAGGTTTTCTTATGCACAACAGTATAAAATTCTGTTAGAAACTATTTTGCCAGATGCACCCATTGAGACAGTCACACAAGTGATGTGCAGTTTTGTTCATTGAGAGACAGACTCAGCCAAAAAACGGTAGCAAAACCTAAACTGTACATGTACAACATTAACAATGTTACAGGTAGTCAGCAGCACAGATGTGTGTCTACAGCAGGGGTTCTTAACCAGTGAGGTGCGCCTCCCCAGGGGAGGTGTGAAGGGGATACAGGGGAGGTGTGAGGTACCTCCCAGAAAATTTATCGCAATTGTCTTCTCACGGGATAAAATTCTAAAGTTTAGATTTCATAATTAATATTATGAATTAAAATTATAAACATTAATTTCTTATTAACTTCTAGAGATCAGCACACTACAATAGCAGTGCGGATCAATCAGGCCTATGTGACGACACACTACAATAACAGTACACAAGCATTGCCAACTTTCATCCTCAAATATTACGTAAATTTGTTAGGAAAAGGTTCAAAGTAAAAAGCTCATATTATTAATTTAGGCATTGTAATGGGGTTCATTCACCCCACAGCGCCACTAGCCATCAGACTTGGGAATTAGCTCGGACGGCTGCGTCCAGCTGGTTCACCAGGTCCCAGGGTTCAGGCAGGCCTCGGGGTTCGAGCCGGGCCTTCAGCTCAGGCCGGTCCTCCGAATCGCCAGGCACCAGTAGAGCCTTGGGTTCCTCTAGGTCAGAGGGTAGCCTTGCTGGCCGGCTTGGCCAGGCCTTGGCAGCCCAGGCAAGGAAGCCTTCGCTGGCCTGAGGGAAGGCGGCTGTGGGAGGCCCGGGCCAGGTCTCAGCCTCGTCAGCCAGGAGCTCTGGGCAAGCCTCTGTCTCCCTCAGAGGCTGGGCCCTGACTGAGCTCCCTGGCAGAGTTCTTATAGTCCTAACCACCCCCCTTAGCTTCCTGTCAGGTGAGGGGCCAGGGCTAGGCTGTGCACAAAATGGCTCCGGAGGGGGGGAGGAGGGGGTGAACATGAAGTTCACTTTCAGGGGAGATGTGAAGGTAAAAAGGTTAAGAACCCCCTGGTCTACAGTGTATTCATCTCAAGGAACATGGGAATTATGCATTTAATATTTGATGCTGCTGGTAATTTTTGAACTTGTTAGGTATCCCACTGTTTTCAGAGGACAAGAGAGGGGAGAAAGTGACAGTGTTTTGAATCTTTTAGAAATTTGATTGACAAGTATCCAGAAGTTCTGATGCTGTTCAGATATGCAACCATTTCTCTGTACGTTTGGTACTGTTCAGCCTGAGCTAATCCACAGCCTCATTCCTTCACCCCTCAGCAGGTGCCAGAAGGATCAGCTTATACAATGGGAATCTGTCTTTAAGATACGTATTTTAGGAATGAAGGGAGCAAACTGCTTAGTTCTTCATTTAAACCAGTGGTGGGCAACATGTGGCCTACGGGCCGCATGTGGCCTACTGGGGCTCCACTTGCAGCTCACAGATGCCTGGCTGTCCCCATCCCCTAACTGATTCGTAGCATTACAACTCTGGGAGGAAGGGGGATGAGAGGAGATGGAGCATAAATCAGTTGATTTGTACGCTCAAAAAATGCTGGGAGGAAAGGGAGGAGTAGGAAATATGGTGCTCTGATGTTCCAATGTGTGAGAGGCATGTGGGGGAAGGCGAGCAGACACAGGGGCCATGGGTGGAACCCCAGAGAGTCACAGGCTGCTGCAGTCCACTGAGGTGAAGCAGGGCCTGTTGCATAAAAAAGCCTCCGCCTGAGCTTACTTGATTTACACACATGCATTTTCTGAAACTACACTAAACTGTAAGGTCTAAGCTTTTAAACTGCAACTCATTGTGATCTTTGTAAAACTTTGTAATCTTTGTAACTCTCAGAAACTTACTGTAAGCTGCAACTTTGTAATCTTTGTAACTCTCAGCCACCTTGCTTGTAATGTGCTCTAACCTGCACTCCCCTGAGTGAATGGAGAGAGAGAGTGTGTGAGTGTGAGTGTGTTTTTTGGAGTTCCTAAGACTGGAGCACATGGTGATGAGTCATCACAGACTGCTGCTTTTGCTGGATAAAGGGAAGTCTGGGCATGCTCTCTGATGACAAGGTGAATGAGTCACAGGAGCCATTCAGACACTATTTAAAGAGAGGGAGCACACGTGAGACCTTCTCTTTCTTCCTCTGCTCCTGAGAAAACCCTCTCTACAGCCATGATGAGCAGACAGACCCTTCAGGATTTACATGCCTTGGCTCCTTCTGCAACCCATATGCCTGTGTAAGTGTGCGAGTGCCTGAGGGCAGGAATGAATGTGTGTGAATGAATGGAGGGGTGTGTGCGCTTGTTTGTTTGTGTGTCTGAGAGAGAGAGAGCTCTGTATCTTCTTTAGTTTAAACTTTTGGTGGCTGCTCTCTCCTCTTTAGTTTTACCTAGTGGCAATAAATGCATACTAGTGTAACCCTGGGTGGTCTCCAGTGAGAATATTTTTGGGGTAACAAGGCCATAGTTGCCTGTCCCTGATTTAGACCTTTGGATGAATTCCAAATGGGTCAGATTGTCAACTAGTGTATATTGGTATCTCTTCATTCAATTCAAAAGGAGCTAGATCAATTTGTCCCAAATTAATTTAGCCCTTGGTGTTTGGAAGCATCTCTAACAGAAGGGAAGGCTTTAATTCTGTGTCTTGTATGTCCATTCTGAGCTCTTGTTCACCAACTCTCTTTGACATCATAGCTGACTAGACTCTCTGGCCAGGCCCTTTTACAGAGTTCAAAGTGCTCAGTTCCTTTGCTGCCACAGGTGAAAAATGCCTGAATAGATTTTTCTCTTCACTTATCCCCCCAACGTTCATTAACAATATTTGAAGAGGAAGGAAGTCTTGCTGGGGCTCAGTCTCCATCCCTATTGAGATTAAGTGGTCAGCTTTCTCCACTGGCTGTTTCAATGGCTTTTGTCTGGCTTCTTGTTCATGTGCTCCCTTCATTCACATTAGACACATTAGACACAGCCAAGCTGGTGGAACAACAGAAACGGGTGTGACTCAGCCACTGCTTTCCAAATCCATTGTAAGAACATATTTCTAGCACATATTAATAAAGCCCTTTCTGGGGATACTGTACATCCATCACAAAATTAATGATCGGTGAGTTATTAGTTTGCCAGTGATATAGTACTTGCCACCTTTGGGGTATATATAGCATGACAACAGTATGTTAGCTGGCATCAAGGTGTTCTTAGGGTCACTTCTTGTATGCATGTGTGATTTGGGGTATTTTTAAAATAAAGGTAAAAAAATTATTTGTGCAACTATAGTAACCTCCCCTCCTTATCATGATCATTAGCAGGTTTACAGGATCGGCCGACAAACGAGGTTTACAGGATCGGCCCGACAAAGGCTTTCTTTGTCGCCCAATCCCCATCTTGACAGCCGCTTTTTGCCAACAAACTGCTGATTCGGCAAAACACGGTGGTCATTTTTATTCAAATGAAGCCCGGGAGATTTAAATCCCCGCTTCATTTGCGATGTCGGTATGTCTAATCAATTTACATCCCTCTGGTGACAGAGGGATGTAGTCTAGACATACCCCAAGAGTTTGGGAGGCAGTAGCTGATGAAGAACTGCTTATGCCAGCCCTCTGTCACCCAGGAATTTCTTCTCGCAGAGTTGATCTGAGGAAGTGGGTCTGGCCCACGAAAGCTCATCACCTATTAAACCATCTTGTTAGTCTTTAAAGTGCTACATAGTTTTTCCTTTTGTTCTCACAGGGTGTTACTAAGACCAGATTTACAGCCTCTTTCCACTCCTGGAACAATGCACAAGGACTATAGCTGGGCCAAGAATCTGGCTCACAATAATCAGTGTTAGTTTTAAGTTAGATGGAGATGCTTATTTCATCTAATTCATCTAGTAGGTTCTACTGTGCATCCCCAGTTAGAGTCTTTCAGCTGCCTGCCACTGATGTCAACACACTAGAATTCAGAACCCTTCAAGGTCTTTAAAGGAGTCAGCAAAAACTTGCAGAATCCCAGAAGGCAGATGATTGTATCAAACATCATTTAGCTAATGGCACTGTCTCTCTGTGATGTATTCATATAAATACAAACATTTTATATATAAATATTTTATCTTTAAATGTTAATAATTCACAGAATAGTGCCCATGCCCCAGATTGATGTATTGTGGTAATATGCTACAGTAATAGGAAATTAAATAGAAAGTCATTAATGTAATGATATTGTAACTTCAAGTTATATCATCAATATTTATTTCAAACCAGCGTTTCCTCTAGAGTTTTCATTATTTTCAATATTTACAGTGACTGCTTTAATTTTTTCTTTCATTTGTTAATATATGCTTCAGTGATTGAGTCAGTTTAAGCATAGCACTGCAGTGCCATCATATATTATTTAAATCTAATATGAGAAGACATTTTTCTACATAATAAAAATAATATTTCAGAGTGTGTGCATTTCTCTGTTGTTTACATAACTTTTTAATATTCCCATATAACCCAAAGAATGAGACCGTTCCAGTCTTTCCACTGGCTTCAGGGGGCTTTGGATCTGACCCCACAGCAGGATGGCTTGCACTCAATGGAAGGGATGTAGGAGTACAATTAGGGCAGTGCATTTGGCACTAAGGGCTTATTTATATGTGGATATATGGATAATGCACACAGTGTAAGGGGTATGATTTCCCAAGTGCACTAAGGTGATAGCATTACTTGGTCTGTGTAGACCCTGCTGTGCACACTGAGAGTTCCTTGGTGCACTTAAATGTAGTTTTGTTTGAAGCAGGACTATGTAAAGCACACTGGGAAACTTTTAATGAGCACCAGCAGGGTGTACACTGACCAACTGATGAGCAACAGGTGTGTGTGCTTTAGGAATCACATCCCTATAGTGTGCATACTCTGCTGTGTAGACAATCCCCAAGAAAGTGGACTTTGTAACAAAACGATTTCAAGAAATATTGATTGACAAGCTATAACATAGTTACATTTTTCTTTACACTCCACTACATCCCATTTTCCAAATAGGAACTCCTACCTGCCTTTTCTAACCAAATCTTGATGGTCAGTATAATCTTTCTGTGTATTTCAAGGCATATGAAAGTGGTGATAAGATTCAGATTTCAAACTTAAAGCTTTTTAGTTCTTTGAAACAGTTGGCAATCTAGCCTGTTGTTCAGTTCAATGCATTAACTGTGTGTGATATTTCAGATTTCTGTATTTTTCCTTTTTAAAAACAAGAATGTTTAATGCAAAAACATCTGTTAATGTACACATAGTGAAGGGAAGATACATCAGGAAGTTCAGCTCCAATTTTCTCAACATCTTTTACTCTGAGACACTGCCACATAGAACATATAACTATTATGGTGTATACAGTAATACAAAATATGTTGGGATTGACATCAGAGCCATGACTTTGAATTTCTTGACTTTAGTTTTTAATCATTGCAATATTTTGCTTTCCCTCTCCCCTGTATTTCCCATTTCACTCTCTACGCGTGTGGGCAATAACAGTTTTATCCCACACACCCATACTCACTGAACACTGTGGCCAGCACAACACTGCTGGTGCATCAGGTTATGTAAGCTGCACCAGCATACATAGGTGACATTTCTCTTGTAACATGATGAGGAACCAGGAGGCAGACTGTGAAGTCACAGATTGATTTCTAGCCTACTCCTGGATCAGTGAAATAATGCACTGCCTTGTATACAGGACTCATGGCAACACCACAGTAAGATAAGTAACTCATGGCAACCCTAAGTAAGGTACTATTTAAGACAAAATGAGGATATCTGAATCTGGCACTTTCTAAGCTAAGTATTAAAGTTTTTCTTGCCTCAAGATTATTTTTCTCCTTTTTCTGCTAATTCAGTGCTTAATATCACAAAATCATTAACTGGCTTCTCTTTTTCTTTCTGCATTGTTAATGGCTTTTCTGTTCCATCCTGGATATAATGTGGGGGCATTTGTTTGCTGTTGGCAATATCATTCATACAATCTTCACAATGATGTATGGATAGCACACAGTGAGAAACATGAAGAGCCCATTGCGGCAGTAAACCAGGATATTTATAGCAATTTTGAAGGGCCAAAATCTGCGAGCACTCCTAAAACAACTAGAAAAACAAAAGATAAAGCGACTGAGAAGGCAGAAAAAGAAAAGTCCGGTAAAGATAAAACAGCATCTACCTCTAGACCTGAATCTCAGGTAAGACTAAATCCTGGAAGCCAGTAGGTGAAGTGTATGTGCAACCCCAACATTTCCTAGATGTCCTTTGGTACAAAATTATATTAATTTTCCCTCACTTGGTTGTCATAGTTAAAAGTGCTTACAGGCAGCTAACCTAGAAAAACCAGCAATACATGAATTATTCTAGTCTATGCCATGCTTTGATTCCTTCCTAAATATGTAGAAATATTGCACTATATATGTAAAATATGTTCATTTTGTGTGTTATGTGATTGATGTCTTTGTTTGATTGGTCACAACAATATTATTTCTAAAGCAAAATATGCCCAGCCCCTTTTGAAGATCAAGCCTCCCTTACATGAAAGATATCTTGATCTCATGACTTACACTGCAGGGGAATTCCTGGTTCTAGTACTCAGCATATGCAGCTATCAGTGCTCAGGATTTTCACAGGGGCCCAAAGATGAAGAAAGGAGTCGTTCCACTACATCCAGTCTCAGGTCTGCAGTGGCTTCAGTGTTTGTTACAACCCTCCTATTAGGCAGCAAGAGGGGAGTAGCTGGTGGAGACAATTCGTGGTAGAACTGCTGGCATAGCCTTGCCCACTAACTCTCCTCCTCTGAGGTAGTACAATCTATGGCATGTAATCAGGGTTCATCACCTGCGGAGGTTACTGCCACCCTGCCTGCTCGTGGATTTGATGAAATTACATCTGTTTTACTGGATCCACAGTCCTCCCTTGGCCATCGAGGGAAAGGCAGGGTTTTTTTTCCCTATCTCGTGCAAGGCTATCAGCCTTTCAGATCAACAGTATACTCCTGTTTTAAGAGCTATAGAAAGTATTTCAAAACTTGCTTTAAATTGTTCCAAGTGCTAATTTATTTTGTATTTAAAAACATTCAGAATTATTTAACATTCAAAACTGTGTGTAATAAAAACATTTTAAATGACAAAAAAGATTGGTAAAAACTGACAAAAACCAGCTTACAGCCATAAATCAATATTGGCTTCATTTGGCCCAAGTACAGAGGGATAATGAAGGCAGAATCAGGGCTGGTAAATTCCAAATGAGCAAGGAGCCAAGTCATTATAATCAAGTGAGGGGGAAAAGCAAAGATAACAATTTTTTAGCATATAATCTTTGCTAAATGTTCTAATTGACCTGTATGGATTACAAATAGACTGGCTTCCCTCTTTGGGGATTAATGATAATGTATCCTTTAGTGCATTGGTTCCCAACCTTTTTGAGCATACAGACCCCTTTTCAATCTATTAAAATTTCACAGACTCCCCCTCCAACCCCGGGGGAGAAAGAAAAGAAAAGGTGGGCCCAAAATTATTTTTAAACTTTCCACGGACCTTCGGCATTACCGTCATGGACCAGCAGAGGTCCACAGACCACAGGTTAGGAACCACTGCTTTAGTGGTACCATTGTAATTTTGGTCATCATTGTATGGGAAATCCATGAGAGGGAGTTAAAGTGGACAATGTCATAATGTTTTCATGCAGAATTTCTCCCTAATCGTTCTGGCAGGGCTCAGCATATACCTATTGCTTCCTTGTGATTCACAAGGTAGAAACCAGAGACATCCACGCTAACTATGGGATGCATCTTAAGCATTGTCCCCTGTCCTTTGCTGTACATTGAAGCCACAATGTAAAGGCTTTTGCAACTGGAAGTATTAGCTTCAGAAAATTGATAGAACCTCTGATTGTGTTAGATTTCTAATCAACTATGCTGGGAATGGGAAAAGAAATGCCCATCTCCTCTCTGTTTTCTGACTTTTCAGAGAGCTGTTTGTAGGGCTATAGGCAAAAGGTGACATACTATGAGACGGCTGACATCCTTTCCATCCAAAGGCACTCTGTACCTGAACCTATAGGGCATGATTGGGTCCTTAGGCAGAAATTTACCATCCTTTTCCAAAATGATTATCTCATTGGTAAGCTAGAGGCAGTAAGATACATTTATTTTTATCTTTGATATGCTTGAAATGGAATAAGAGAACTTTTGTGATAATTTAATTTCAGTCATCTGGTGTATAGCCACTCTCTGCTGAGTGAGAGCACACCTGTGCACACCAGATGATAGTGTAAATTAAAAAAGAGGCTTTCTTTGTCAATCACTTTCTACCAAGCAGTGAATATCAAAAGTATCAGGACCATAAAATAATTGGGAAATTATCAAAGAGCAGAAAAAAAGACTAGATCCTAAAAAGAAATAATGAATTTATACTAACCAATAAGTCTACTTCACTTGCTTTACTCCATCCTACCTTCAGCAATCTGATCCGAACAAACCTTATTGGATCTTGCGCCTAGTCATTGAACAGAGTGAGGCAGACATGCTGGAATTGAAGAAGGACACAGAGAGAGCAGATGAGATCAAAGCCATGAAACAAGCATGGGAGTCTGCAGAACCAGGAAGAGCTGTCAAGGTAATCAGAGCTCACCCAAAAGTGGTTCCTGTCAGGACAGTGCCAGTTAGGAGATCTGTTTTCACTCCCCAGGAAGAGGGACAATATTGCATAAAAATGTAAAGTCTGAGAAGTACTGATGGGAGTGGATTAAGAGACTTCCCCTGGGGGCAAACCTGTAAGGAAATGTTTCACATCCATTACGTGGGTCCTACGCCTGCAATCAAACCCATTCAGCCAAATCCTGCATCAGATTGCAGGAGTACAGTGGAAGTTTCACAGGGGAAAATTTTGAAAAGCTTACCGAGGAAAAACAGTGAAGTCAGTTAATTCTTGCTTTGTAATTTAGTCCAGAGTAAACAATCATGATTTGCTGTTGCTGTATCTAAATGAAATTCAAAAATGATTTTTAGAGATTTTTTTTAATTTCCAAAAAACCAGAGCATAGTGTTAAGAACGCAGTCCAAACTTCTACAGAACCTATAATTGCTTGTTAGCGAGTAACACTTTAAATTCTGCTTTTTGTAAGAGTTCTGTTCTTTATTGTTAACAAAAGGTTGTTTTTATTGTGAAAGGGCTAACATGTAAACAACAGATTACAAAAGTAATTTTTTTTAATCTAAGGGGGGAAAATATTCAAATATTTATTTTATTGCTGATTTCTTATGTCAGTTTACACACTGACATAATATATGTTATATGATACCATAACAGGAGGAAAGGCATTGTGTAAAACAGACTGGCTGTGTCTACACTGGGCCACTTATTCCGGAAAATCAGCCGCTTTTCCGGAATAAGGTGCGAGCTGTCTACACTGGCCGCTTGCTTTTCCGGAAAAGCAATGACGATCTACTGTATGAAATCAGCCGCTTTTCCGGAAAAGCTATGCCGCTCCCGCTCAGGCAAAAGTCCTTTTTCCGGAAAAGCTTTTCCGAAAAGGGCCAGTGTAGACAGCTTTTCCGGAAAAGCAGAAGCGGAAAAAGCGGTTTGGTCGCCACGAGACCCCGTAGGAGCCCTGGACTTCCTGGTAGGGAGGCTGCTGGGCGCACGTGGCAGGAGCGCGTCGCAGACCCTGCAGCCTTAGCTCTGCCACGTGCTGCTGTGCTGCCCAGCCACCCATCAGACCGCGCCATGGCAGCTCCAGCTGGTGAGCCCCCTGCACCCCCAGCACAGGAGGCCCCAGGGCCGCAAACGCCGGGCCCCATCCTGGACCCCCAGGAGCTGGAGACCCTCCTGGACTTGTGACAGGAGGAGGAGGGTCTCCACGACCTGCACTCCAGGTGCCGGAATGTGGAGCTCTACACACGGCTGGCCGACAACCTGGCACAGCAGGGACACCCCACCCGGAATGCCGAGCAGGTCCGCTCCAAAGTTAAGGAGCTGCGGCTGGGACGTCCGGGCCAGCGAGGGCAGGGGGCAGGACCGACGCCTGCCCTACTATGACCGGCTGAACGCCTTCCTGGGCCAGCCAGCCCGCAAGCCCGGACGTCCCTGTGGACACCTGCCAGCGCCCCATCAGGCGACCCACCGAGCAGGGGAGAGGACAGCAGCAGCGCGTCCGGCGCGGAGGAGGCCACCACCCAGCAGGCCCCTCCAGCAGCTCCTCCGAGGCCGAGGCCGAGGCCGAGGCCGGGAGGAACCCACTGGTGAGTCTTTGCAGTTTCACTCCCAAAGGGCGGGGCGGAGGCGGGGTGGGAGCCAGGTGCCCAGAGGGAGGAGGGGGAGAGCATGTCACTCAGGCCACGTGAGCTGCACGCTGCGTCGCATGAGGCAGCAAGCAGCACGCAACCTCGTGCAGCCTGGCGACCGAGCGGCACGTGGCGCGGCAGGCAGCTGCAGGGCACGCCTGGGACCGTGCTGCTCACACACATGCGGCAGGACCAGGGGGAAGGGTGGATGCCGGCTGGAACCGGCCAGGGCCCCAGGGACTCAGCCCAGAGCCCCTCACCTCCGCCAAGGGTGCAGCACGGAGAACAGCACACTGTCCCATGCCTGGCTGTGAGGCACAGCCAGCTGCTCCTGGGAAAACCGCAGCGTCACAGTCCCTCGCCTGCTCCCGGTGCCTTGGCTGGTTCCCCGAGGGAAGTCCCCACTGTGGCCGCACATGTCCCTGGGCTACCGGCCTTGCGGGAGGGATAGTGGGAGGACAAGGGCCCCTGAGTTTTGCTGCAAGGATGGGACACCCCCACCCACTCACGCTTCTGGTTACGTCCAGGAGATATCCCACGCGAGGATCTGAGAGCCCAGACCGCCTCTGCCAGATGTGCTCCCAGGCACTGCGTGGGGATGCATCTCGCTCCTGTCAAACACCAGCGATTAGCCCAAAGCTTTTCACAGTCTCCACCGGCAGGGAGTTCCACAGGTGAGCAGCACAAGCACCCTCCCGCCCTCCACGGGGCCAGGACACAGACCGGTGCTTACTGGAGAGAGGACCCTACTCCAGCAGGGGCGGTCCTCCTTGCCAACATACAACACGGGGCAGGAGGGAAACCGAGTGGGCCCAAGCCACACAACTGTGGGGTCACCTGGGCTCAGGGGTGGAGGGCATGAGATGTGGGGACAGTGGGACGGCCTGCCCGACTGACCCATCCTTTCTTCTCTTCCCTGCAGCGGGACCCAGCACCAGACCCGACACTGCGGCAGCAGCGGCACCCCCAGCTGGCCAACCTCGGAGGCACAGGCGGCGGCAGAGAGACCAGCTTCTGCGCGCCACGTGCGCGCGCCGTGGAGGCAATCCAGGCCTCCATCGCCGGCGGGTGCAGGGGACCTGCAGTGGCGGCAGGAGGGCTGGGCTGCCTTCCTAAACGAGTGCCGAGGGATGCGCACAAACATGGACGTGCTCACGGCACATTTGGTCCATGCCATCCATTATGGCATGGCCGGACCCCATGCCCCCGCCATTCCTCCCGGAGCACAGCCCATGCCCCCTCCTATCCCAGCTCCTATCCCAGCTCCTGCTCCTGCCCCTGCTCCTGCCCCTGCTCCTGCTCCTGCTCCTGCTCCTGCCCCTGCTCCTGCCCCTGCCCCTGCCCCTGCCCCTGCCCCTGCCCCTGCTCCTGCTCCTGCCCCTGCTCCTGCTCCTGCCCCTGCCCCTGCCCCTGCTCCTGCCCCTGCCCGTGGTCGTGCCCGTGGTCGTGCCCACCTCCCCGTGCAGCCTGCCCCTACGCGGTCTGCCCAGCGTGTGCAGGCCCCCCCCCCGGAGGAGCAGTCGCAGGGGCCATCCATCCCAGTAACTGCCCCCGTCCCAGTTGAAGGTCCCCCGTCCCAGTTGAAGGTCCCCCGTCCCAGTCCCAGTTGAAGGTCCCCCCGTCCCAGTTGAAGGTCCCCGTCCCAGTCCCAGTTGAAGGTCCCCGTCCCAGTTGAAGGTCCCCTCCCCCCCTTGTAAATAAACAGTTTTCTATTTTTCTGTTCATTCCTGTGTTGGTTATCGTGTTACTCTAGTAACTGTAGGAAATGATGTGAGATGCCAATTAGCCACTTAAATTTAACAGGGTTACAAACTGCAGACAACAAAATCTGTACTCTATCACTGGGGGGGCCCTTTTTAAGTGCTCATTGGTTTGTGGTGCATAAATAAATACTGAGACTTTTCAGTAAAATGTAAACCACAAACTATATTTACATAGCTCACAAACAAGCAAGAACGGTTAAAAGATGCACACTACAGATAATTAAACATAGTCTAGGTGCAGGGAGGACAATTGGGTAGTGTTGCTGGCCACCTCAATCCTTTGGTCCTTCCGGGCCTCAGGAGAGGAACAGCCAGGAGATCCCTCGACGGAAGATGATGGCGAAGCTGGCCACCTCAATCCTTTGGTCCTTCCGGGCCTCAGGAGAGGAACAGCCAGGAGATCCCTCGACGGAAGATGATGGCGAAGCTGGCCACCTCAATCCTTTGGTCCTTCCGGGCCTCAGGAGAGGAACAGCCAGGAGATCCCTCGACGGAAGATGATGGCGAAGCTGGCCACCTCAATCCTTTGG
Organism: Rafetus swinhoei; assembly: GCA_019425775.1. Classification (NCBI taxonomy): domain Eukaryota; kingdom Metazoa; phylum Chordata; order Testudines; family Trionychidae; genus Rafetus; species Rafetus swinhoei. The sequence goes on from CM033440.1 coordinate 106,370,329, forward strand.
TCCTTCCGGGCCTCAGGAGAGGAACAGCCAGGAGATCCCTCGACGGAAGACGACTGGAATCAGGTACGCTGACTTGAGCCTTCCGCATGACCCCGAATCCTCGTGGCTGTTCTTGGGACAGGCGATGGTGGCCTAAACCCTAGCCTAAACTAAAAAGAAAAACCCTGACTAAGCCCGGCGCACCCGGCGAACAGTCACGATGACGGCCGATGTGCTTTGACCCGGCGCTTTACAATTGGGGAGGTAAGGGGAGGGGGGGGAGGTAGGGGGCGGGAGTAGTCTGGGAGACCCAGGCGACCCTGCTACGGGCTTGGGCAAACATGTCCACCAGGGCCTCTCTGATGCGCACCGCATCCTGGCGCGCCTGGCGGACGGCAGCTGTGTCGGGCTGTTCCAAGGTCTGTGCCTCGGCTGCCATCCATGCAGGGAGGAAGGCCTCCCGCTGCGCTCCACAATGTTGTGGAGCACGCAGCCTGTGCCAGTACCTCCGTTGCATTCTGCTCACCCATGTCGAGACGGGTGAGCAAACAACGGAATCGGGCTTTTAAACGTCAAAGGCCAGCTCCACTGGGTTTCGGGCCCGGTTGAGGGTCGTTGAACCGGGCCCGGTTCTGGTCCGGCTGCCCGTGTAGGGCTGCATTAGCCAGGGCATCAGGGGTAGGCGGCGTCGCGCAGATGGGCATAGGCACATCCCGACAGTCAAGTCTCGCCGGGGAAGTAGGTGCCGCCTTCAACCTGCGAAACAGTCCAGAGTTGCGGAGGATGCGGGCGTCGTGCCCGGCCGGACCAGCCCCGTAAATGTCCAGGAAGCGGCCCGGTGGTCCACGAGGGCCTGCAGAACAATGGAGCAGTACCCTTGCGGTTCATGAAATGGGCCGCTCGATGCTCTGGGGCCGGATGGGGATGTGGGTGGCGTCCAGGGCTCCCCGCGGTTGGGGAACCCGAGGGCAGCGAAGCCGGCCATGGTATCATCCACGTCGCGCGCGCAGGCGGATGATTCAGCGGGAGCAGGATTGTTGATGGCGTGGGCGACCTGCAGAAGGGTGCAGAGAAACACAAGGGAACACATCACGTGCGGCAGGGGTGAGTGTGCGCTCCTTGGGGCCCCCTTGATTCCCTCTGTCCTCACACACACACACACACACACCAGGGCCCCCTCGCCCCACACCAGCGGGCCTGTGCAAGGGAGGGCGGCCCAAACCCTGGCCGACCCAGCCTGGAATCTTGGCTATCCCTGGGCCTGGAGTGCAGCACCCTCCCCATCCCACTCCCCTGGGACTTACCTCCACGACGATCACTCCGGCGGTTGATCGTCCCACCCCCGAACTGCTGTGCCACGGCGGTAGCTGTCCGGTGTGGCCAGCTTCCAGCGCGATGGCGACCCTCTTCTTGATGGGGATGGGTGCCCGGCCGGGTGGTGGCTCTCTGCAGCGAGGTGAGCCAGGTGCACAGCTGCAGGAAGGTCCGCTTTCTCATGCGGAAATTCCTGATCCATTGATGGTCGTCCCAGACCCGAGGACCAGCCGCTCCCACCAGTCGGTGCTGCTCGAAACTCCAGGCGGGCCTCTCTACGGTGGGGTGCTGATGCCACCACGGTTGCCAGGGCCTCCTGGTGAGGAGTCCAATGCGATCTCTGCCTCCTGGTTCATGTACACCATGGCACCGGCCTGCAGCACGAGCAGCAGGCACTCGTACAGCTCCAACAGGGGCCCGAGCAGGCAAATGGCCACCCACGGCTCCATGGCAGACAGAGCAGGGCAGAAAAACTAAACTCAGGAAAAGCAGTTGGGGGCCAAAGGGTGGTGTCCCCAAAACTCAGAGGGCAACCACTGAACCTGCTAAGGGTGCCAGTCCCTGGCAGAGGTCCCAAGGCACGGGAGCAGGAGACCAACGGCTGTCCGGCGAGACCCCTTTAAGCACGTGTCTGAATGGCGCTCCGGCCCCGCCCCCGGAAAGGTCTGGTGGCCTTTGCCCTCTTCAAAATGGCTCCGGGCTTCTGCTTTTCCAGAAAAGCGCGCCGCCAATGTAGACGCGCTTTTCCGGAAAAGCGCATCGTTATAACGGTAACTCCGGGACCAATGTAGACGCTCCTTTTCCGGAAATACTTATAACGGAAAACTGTTCCGTTTTAAGCATTTCCGGAAAATCATGCCAGTGTAGACGTAGCCACTTTGTTTCTCCAGATATATTTGCACGACTAGTTCCATGTACAAATCTCAGTTTTTGCTTCCTGCCTCAGGCAGAGTTATAGGCAACAGACTATTGTTCATTGATTTGCAAGACAGCAATCGTATCATATATATGGCATATACCGTATATATTCAGTATGCAAAGCCTATAGTAATAAGAAAATCAGCCACTTGAGTTTTAAGCTGTTATTAAAATTGCATTGCATGCTCTTCATTTTACTGAACCACAATCAATGAAGACTTATTTAGGGGTTCTTAAGCATTCTCTTAAGATGCATTTGTCAATTTTCTTCGCATGAGTATGGCATGTTAAAACTAAATAATATATACAGCCTCTTCCCGACTTACGAACCGGTTACGGACCAAGCAATTGGTCGTAACTTGGTTCGTTCATAAGTTGGACCCATTAGAGTTACACGCGACCGTGCTGTTCGTAAGCGCAGATCGCGTTCGTAACTCGGGGTCCACCATTTACGACAGCTTTGGTCGTAACTGCAAATGTTCTCAACTCGCAGTCGACCGTTCACAACTCGGGGACCGGCTGTATTTTTAAAACATATATTAAAAAACTGAATGTCAGATATTGATTTAAGCACTCTGATCCACTGGCTCCTACAGTATATTTGGGATACAAGTCACTCTACCATATTTATCCTTTTCCCTATGGCTCCCTAAGCAGCTGTGACGGATGAGTTTCTTAGGGTGCATCCACACAGCAGGGCTTAACTCAAACTAAGATACTCAAATTGAGCTACATCAAATACATAGCTCATTTCGAAATAGCTTATTTCAAAATTGGGAGTGCCTACACAGCACTTATTTCAAAATAGAGCACTCTTCCTCCAACTTCCCTTACTCCTCGTACAATGAGGGTTACAGGAGTCGGAGTAAGAAGTCCTCTAGCTAGACAGTATTTTGAAATAACTGCCTGTTGTATAGATGCGGAATAAGTTACTTCGAAATAATGCTCATTATTTCGAAATAATGCTGCTGTGTAGATGTACCCTTAGGGTACACATCAAAGCATCTTCAGAATCCACCCGTTATTTCAATTTTTTTTTTTTTAAATAATGGTCATGCTATTTCAGCATCCCAGTAACCCTCATTCCACGAGGGTTAAGGGATGTCTCGAAATAGCACTTTATTTCGAAATTTGGTGCTGTGTAGTCAGCACTAAATTTCGAAATAGACTATTTCGAAATAAACTTGAAATAAGTAAGCAATTTGCGTAGCGCAAATTGCATATCTTATTTCGAGTTTAGAATGCAGTGAAGACATAGCCTTACTGACCAAAACAAAACTACTCACCAATAATCATAAATCCTATATCAACCCTTACTAAGGGTTTACTAGAGTTAAAAATTCCTTTTAAAGATTTCTTACATTGTTTGTTACAGTTTTCTTTTTAAAAAAAGATTGTTGACCTTTAAAATAGCTTGAGTACTTTCTTGTTTTGTTTTCTAGGCTTTTCAGGAACGCATGCACTTTATTAATAAGTGCACACGGAAGGGTTCCACTGAGCCCACAGCTGAGCCCGAAAGTGTCAGTGTTGCACAGGGTCCAGGGGATGGAGGTATGGGTATAACTTTGCTGCAAAATAAGTTGTCCTATCTATAAGAATTCTAATTTAAAAATATTCAGAAGGAGAAATTACATGGTGGGCAGGAGGTTGCAGAAATGAAAATTCTATGAATCACTGTAGTACAGAAGTTCCCGTGATGCATCCTAAAATATATTCCATGCATGTCCTAGCATGCTTTTATTATAGACATGTGATCTTAGGAGATTAAATACCCATCATGCATTACTCTTTTGATGTAAACAACCTCTCTCGTTAAATGCTGATGGCAAATGGATAACATAGCTCTACTCAAGTTTCTTCAGTGCACATTAGGGTTTCAAGTAGTAAACAGTACTATAGTTGGTTATATACATTCATTTTATAAACACATACCCTGTTGAGTTATGGCTGATGTTCAAGGTCATAGCTGTCAACGTATTAAAAATTAATTTAGAAGCTGAAATGTCACTATGATTCTAGGACATTAGCGTCTCTTGATGTTCATTTTCTGTTTTAATATAATGCTTATGAAAAGGACCAGCCTGACAGCATTATAACAGGCAGCATTATAGGCAGCAGCCTACTGATGCATTGTTTATAGATTCACAAGACAACATTAGTATCATATATGTGGCATATACAGTATATATTTAGTATGCAAAGACTGTAAGGATAAGAAAATCGGCCACTTGAGTTTTAAACTGTTATTAAAATTGGAAAGTGAAGTTCTAGCCACAAAACATATGCTGCACATACTGTCGCAACACAAGTTTCTCCACTGACTCTACAAATGCCATCCAACTTTTTAGTAGGGCATATTTCTAAAGGTAGTTCAGTTTTCATTCCTTAACAATTTCTGGATTCAGTGGCAATTCCAACCAGGGTACAAATTGTCCTGGTGTTTGTTGTTGGTTTTGCAGCACCTTTCTGTTAAGAATAGCACTGACATCAGCCCAGCAGAGAGTATACAGTAACAAATACCGATCTGATTGTAGTTACATTGTCACTGAGAATGTGGGTGGAATTCAAACTTGTGACTAATACATGCAAGAAACAAGAACATGCCCACACCCACTCATAAAATTGTTAATGCTAGTACGTTGTCAAATAGCTATATAATCCATAACTGTGTATTTAAGAACATAAAGCACAACAGCTCGCCTATCCCGCCATAATTGTGTTTTGTATGTTCACTGCAACAGCTACTGCTTACATTTGAAATGTAGCTAAATCTGTCATTTTTATTTCCTTGTATATTAGGTTGTAGAACAAAGTCCCCATAATTAATAGCTACCCTGCAACTGATTTTAGCATAAGTTCTTGCTGTCTGGAGAGAGAGAGACACCAGATGTCTAGATTTCTCCCACAATATACACAAAATGTTGCTGTTTTACTACTGGCTTTTTAGATTTGTACAAAAGAGGCAATTTTAAATTTAGCAGTGGTTTTCAAACTGAGGTACGTGTACCATTAGGGTTGTGAGAGGGAATATGTAATTACTGTGGGTGGTCTGTATTCTGGCCAGTATTCCAAGGACAGGCCCTCAGAAACAGGACACCAGCAAGGGCCATGCTAGGAGACGAGGCTAAGAGTGGCTGAGTCAGTCTCCCTCCTTTGAATTGTTCCCGCCCAGAGGACAGGATTAGTGACTCAGGTGGAGTAGAGAGGCAACAACAAACTCCCTCTCCCCTTCTCACATTTAACCAGTACCATCCCAGGGCATTGAGTGCCCCCTGAAGTGCAGCCCCTTTTTAAGCCCCCGAAACTCTGTGTTTCCTTACAACCACATCAACCTAGAAGCAAGTACAACTTTTCTAGGCTTCCACAGCTATTATGGGGCCTGGCTTTGCCACAATAGTCACCTTACTGACATGGTAAAAAGCACCCACCCTAGAAAGGTGCAATAGGCAGAGGATTGTGTCAAAGCCTTCAAAACTTTGAAGTACTTGTTAACTCAGATGCCAGTACTCTTCAAACTTAATTTTTCAAAACTGATTGTCCTCCAGATAGACACATGGAAATGGGTCTCATACGTGTTGTCTGAAGAGACAGAACTGCTAATTTAATACAAAATTTAAAATCTTACTATATATTTTAGAAATGTGCATCTGTCTGTCCATCCGTACTTCTGTCCATGAGTCCATTTGTTCAAGAACTCCTCCTAAATAGTAAGAGCTAATACCACCAAATTCCTCTTATAGCTTAAAGCAAGGCCAGGGTTTGGTTGTGCCAGGGCAATGGGATATGCCTGGAATTCGATCGTTTCTCATAAAATGGAAAAGGAAGGGTCTGTTAGGAGGGTGTTATGCTGTAGAATGACCATGGGCCAGAGATGGGGACCAGGACAGCTATAACCTCACTGGGCCAGCAGAAGCCAGGGGTGGAAATAGGGACAGCTATCTATTATATATTTCAGAGAGTTTGTCTGTCTGTCTGTCCCCCAGTTGGTGACATGCACCTCTCCTCAGGGTGTACCTGCTGCAGTGGCACTTCTCAACAGTACACCACTGTTGTGATGAGAGAGGGCTGGGGTTGTCCCCTGTCTCTGGGGCAGCCTGCATACTGAACCCTACATACCCAGCCCCATCCCAGACCAATGATTGAAATGAAGAAAAACAAACATTAATTGAGTTAAAGACCTGCGCAACATCATGTAAATCTACTAGTGCTACATAATTTAGAGATGAAACAGAGTTGTAACATTTGGATCAAAATTTCAAACACTCCACAGTCTAGGGGCATGCGAGTCTAAGATTTTAATCTGGTCTGTTATAAAGATGGAGTCAAAAACTGAAATCCGATTTTGGATTCAACTCTCATTTTCCCCCCAAAGCTCAGAGAATTTTAGACCTTGGGTTTTTGCTTTATGTCCAATAGCACTTCTATAGTATTCTCCCAACACCAGACAGAGTCAAGCCTGAGAAATGGTTTCTGTAATAAGCCCTTGATTTTATATACTTGTAACCATGGGTGGTGGATATAAGAGGCAAGGGGAGGCAATGCCTTCCCTGCATCTCAGCGTTCAACTTCTCCCCTTTCCTATCCCTTTCTGACCATTCCTGTAGGCTCCACAACCTGGTGGGTTTCCCCTTCTCTGCCCCTCTCCCCCCTCAGTGGATCTAGTAACTTAAAACTGAAAAGTATTCCAGCTAATAGGTTGCCAGAGCTATTAGCATAACATTAAACGTGTGAAACAGCCATTAAGTGGTAATGAAGCCATTTAACAGGCATGTGCCAACCCATAGTTATATACAGTCAGTTTCTGAATTTACTGATGAAAATATTCAGAGGGTAGCCGAGTTAGTCTGTAACTGGAAAAACTTAAACAACAACAGCAGTCTAGCAGCACCTTAAAGACTAACAAAACATGTAGATGGTATCATGAGCTTTCTGAAGAAGTGGGTTGTACCCACGAAAGCTCATGATACCATCTACATGTTTTGTTAGTCTTCAGGGTGCTGCTAGACTGTTTGTTGTTTTTTAAGTTTTTCCTGAGAAAAATAGTTGTGCATTCCTATAATATGGCTAGGATTTTAATTTAAATTTTGCTTTAAATATTTTATGAGTTTGCTGCTGATATTAATAAAATCATATCTCTAAAAAATCCTTGCATAGATTTTTAGATGCATAATCTGAATATTCAGCTTTAGCCTTAAATGTTAGGGTCTTCAAAGACATATAGTTTTTTTAAAATAAATTCTTCAAAAAACCACCTTTATCTAAAATACACATTAAATTTTAATTAGTATAGTACAAAAACTTGCTTCCAAAGTCTTCCTGTCCTTCCTGTCCATCCTTGCTGTAATCTTTCTCCTACCACCCCACCTGTTGAAGAGAGCTCTTAAAGGGACAACATCCCCTTTCTTCCAGATAGCTAGACAAATGAGTTTCCTTTTCTTTACTTTTGACTATTTGATGAACTAGTTTTAAAAGAACTCTCAACCAAAATCAGTACCTTGGTAATATATAAAATTATTTGTTATGCCTAAAATTTTTGGAAACATATTTTAACATAAATATGGTGAAATTTCATAAACATGTCTATTGTTATGAATATCACACAATACAGTAGCATTTCCTTTTTCTAAAAGCAATGAACTTTATTATGAACACACTAAACCTCTCTGACATTAATTTAAAATGTCTTTATTTCATTGTGTTAAGATATGTAGTAATTTGAAATGATTATTTTGTAAAGGTTTAAGACTACATTTAAAATAGAAAATCTGCTCAGAAATACTGATTTTAAAGACTAAAACAGAGAAGAGCTGTGTCATATATTCCATAATATTTAATGTTATATTTGGCAGGACAGCTGACTTGCCCTTACTACATAGCTTTTGCAAATAAATCTCTGACAAACTTGGGGTATATAAAAAAAAACTGACATTTTTTATTCTCAAGTTTAGTGCTTTTAATTAGGTACATTCAGTATGTCCAGTCTCCACAGTCTGGCATAAAATGTGCTCCATTTTCTTTAGAAAGAAATTGTAGAAGGCAGTCATTTGCTACATTGGGGCAAAGGGATTTGACTGGAAGGGGTGAGCAGAGAAAAGGGAGACATGGGGAGAGAGTGGAGTCTGGGTGGAGTATGGGCGGGCCACAGACTGAGGTGCTTGCTGTCTCAGGCATCAGTTTCACCCAGTCCATGCTCACATTTTTGCCTTTGCGGATGATACTTTCAGATCCTTTGGGGGAGAGGAATATCTTGGAAATGGTTAACCTGTAATAATGTGTGTTGCTGAGCCAGAAGAGGGTAGAATTTTATTATGGGGAGGAAGATTTTCATGATAAAACAAAGTAACTGGTATGATCTATTCTATTGCAGATGCAGTTTCCCCTGTGCCTGAAATAACAGCTTCACCAGCAGCCATTGACACAAGCACACAAGTTCAGCAAAAGGAATGGGAACTTCCAGATCTAACCCCCTACATTAGGTAAACTGTAGCAAATGTAATTAAATGCTAAAAATAGTTACCGTAATTTAGCGAATATACCCCGCGCATGAATATAACCCTCGGCGTATACAAGACTTTCTGTGCTGGGAGTATATTTGCTGGGGGTATATTTACGGTGCGGGGGGTGGGAGGGGATAAGCCACTCAGTGCCCCAGGTTCCAGCGCAGCCGCCAGCCTCCAGGCAGGGGAGCAGGACCCACCAGTCTCTGGGCAGGGGAGCGCTCACCGCCCAGTTCCTGTGCAGCCGCAGGAAGGGGCAAGGGGATGAGTGCTCCCCCGCCCCTTCCTGCAGCTGCGCAGGAACTGGGGGATGAGCGCTCCCCCGCCCCTTCCTGTGGCTGCGGAGGAACCGGGGAGTGGGCGCTCCCCCGCCTGGAGGCTGGCGACTGCGCAGCCACAGGAAGAGGCGACGGAGAGCTCACCACCTGGTGAGTAAAAAAAATTCTGTATACCCCACACCCGAGTATACCCTGCGGGGGCGGTGCAGGGTTGTAAAAACAAATATAACCCGCGGGTTATATTCACTAAATTACGGTAATGCAGTCGTACGTTTAAGACTTTACAAATAGAAGAGTTAGAAATGCGTTATATTGTCACAGAAGTTGTATAAACCGCAGTTTGCACTCTGAGGTCACTTTCATGCTATGAAACTGAAGTTAAAGTCAATAGTTATTTCACATTTACAGAGGTGTGAGTAATATCAGAATCTGGCTTGATACTAGACTTTTGTATGTGTAAAATCTATGCCTTACTATATATGTGTGATTAATTTTCTTTCTATAAAAATAAAAAAGGAATTGAACAATAGCACAATGTGTGACATGAGAATTAAATATTTGGAACTCCAGACAATGCACATGTTGGCTAATTTATTTTAATGAGTGTTTTTTTCAGGTACCATACATTAAAATAAACATATGTCATGCACTTCCAGTATATTAATGTGTGATGCAAGATCCAAGTAATATATGTAATGCACATATATGTGTAATTATATATTTACATGGCTGTGTCTAATCATTGAAATAAAAACATGTGCAGCTGTCTAGGGGAAGACATACTTGGGCATGTGCATATCTAGTTAACTGCACTTAGGCCCCAATTCACTGAAGCATATGTTTTAAATCCATTTCTATTCAGGCCAGCACTTAAGCACATCATTGACTTCAATGGAACATAAACACATGCTTAAAGTTAAGCACATATTTAAGTGCCAATTTCCTGAATCAGGGCTTTAATTGGGAAGGAAACTGAAGAAATCCTGAAGAAAATGAAATTAAGACAGCAGAAATTTTGGCCCGGGATCTTGTCACATGTTTGACTCTTTCTAGGATTTTATGTCATGTCTTCAAAGGTTTATAATGTCTTTATTTCTCAATACATTTTCATGAACATTATCAAAACATTCACTTATAACTGAGTACATGCAATTTAAAAAATTTGAGTTATTGTAATATGAAAAAGATGTGAAAATGTTTTGTGTGAAACACCTAAATTCCCATCCAAGTAACTAAAATAGGGATGAGCTCAATTTTACCAAAATTTTAAAACAAAAGTTCAAGCATGGGAAATTTTGGTCAAAAGAATCACTTTTTCAGTTATGATCATCTGTAAATAGTGGGTGAGAATAAAAGTGGCTCCTTAACCATACCTAGAATCATGATATTAACATTAAAATGTACAAAGTAGGTATATTGTATATAGTAGATAAGTCATGTAAAAACTCTTCTAATCTAATCTGCCTTTCTTCAAAGACAAATATTTTTTATATTTCCTACAGAAAAACAATGCCTGAGCCTGTGCTAAGAAATGACTTGATTATTCAACAGCAGGAAATGTATAAAGCAGAAGAAATAAATCGTTTTAGGGAGCTTCGAGAGCTGGTCCTGGAACAAAGAGAAAAAGACCAAAATGCTCGCACATTATTGAAGCAAAATGTACTTGAAATGTATGAGAGACTACAAGTAAGTCCATGGAAAGGTTTTCTATAATGTCCAGCACCTATGTTCACAAAACCATTTGGACTTCCATGATAAGTACAGTTCATCAGAATAAGTGAGCCTGAAATTTCACTTGTCATGTTAAAAAACAAGGTTCCTAGAAAAATATTAAGACCAAAGCAGACTGTGAAGAGCTTCAAAAAGATCTCACCAAACTAAGTGATTGGGCAACAAAATGGCAAATGAAATTTAATGTTGATAAATGTAAAGTAAAGCACATTGGAAAAAATAATCCCAACTATACGTACAATATAATGGGGATTAATTTAGGTACAACTATTCAAGAGAGAGCTCTTGTAGTCACTGTGGATAGTTCTCTGAAAACATCCACTCAGTGTGCAGCGACAGTCAAAAAAGCAAATAGAATGTTAGGAATAATTTTAAAAGGGCTAGAGAATAAGACAGAAAATATCTTGGTACGCCCACATCTTGAATACTGCATGCAGACATTGTCACCTCATCTCAAAAAAGATACATTTGCATTGGAAAAGGTTCAGGAAAGGGCAACAAAAATGATTAGGGGTTTGGAACGTGTCCCATATGAAGAAAGATTAAAAAGACTTGGACTTTTCAGCTTAGAAAAAAGGAGACTAAGGGGGGGATATGATAGAGGTCTATAAAATCATGACTGGTGAGGAAAAAGCGAATAAGGAAAAGTTATTTACATATTCCCACAATATAAGAACTAGGGGTCACCAAATGAAATTAATAGGCAGTAGGTTTAAAACAAACAGAAGGAAGTTTTTCTTCACTCAGCGCACAGTCAATCTGTGGAACTCCTTGCCAGAGGATGTGGTGAAGGTTAGGACTTTAACAGGGTTCAAAAAAGAGCTACATATATTCATGGAGGTTAGGTCCATTAATGGCTATTAGCCAGGATGGGTAGGAGTGGTGTCCCTAGCCTCTGTTTCTCTGGAGGGGGGTGACAGGGGAGAGATCACATGAGGATTACCTGTTGTGATCCCTCACTCTGAGGCATCTGGTATTGGTTACTGGGTTGGATGGACCATTGGTCTGTGACCCAGTATGGCTGTTCTTATGTTAATACAGGAAACCCCCGACTTCCCACTGCCCGAGTTACACCCCCCACACACACCACACTCACACACACACACTTAAAACCATTTTTATAAGTGCAGACGGGGCCGAAAACCCCCGACTTACATCCTTGGTCCCGCATTTATGACGGCGCACGGCACCTATCGTAAATGAAGTTTCGAGTTACGACGCCCCCAACTTGCGATGCTTCCCCGGGAACCAATCGCATCGCAGGTCGGGGGCCATCTGTATTAGTGTCACACAGCATTATATAGGTGATAGTCTAGAATACATTTCTTGAGGTATTATGTTCTAGGAGCACTACTCTGTAAATAACAGTATAGCATGATGGTTCAAAGCGAGAGCAAGCTGAGTGTTGAAATGGAGCTGACATTTCCAGTTTGGCCTATTTTTGCTGCAGAGTCATGCAGGTGTTTTTCAGGAAGGAGCGGAAACTTCATAGAAAATAGAAAAGTGGATTGACAAAAAATATTCAGTGCTCTTGTTTTCAAGTAAGATACTCAAGAATACAATATTGGTGTGTTACAGTTTTGCTGAAATCTGCTAAACATTAGCAGGCAAGCTATTAGAGTTATTAAGCTTTGATGAAGCACAGCTACAAATAATACACTTAGCAGATGGTAAACATTAGTGTGGTATGTCAAGGTTAGGATCTATTAAATAGATGAAGTGGATAAAGATAACGTTACAGAATTGACTTAAGCTTTAAGAATCAATAAGAACAATATGATTTTTGACAAGCAAACCACAGTGATGCATTAATCACCAAGAATCAAATGACCACAGTCCTGATCTTTTAGAGTTGGATAAGAGCCAGTGAAAGTATCCTTCAGATAAGACTGATTGATTTATTGCAGTCAATTTAATTTTCTCCTTCATAAAAGCTCCTATGTACCAAAATGAATGCATAATAGATAAACAGACATATAAGATAAACTGACTGATTAGAGGCCTGCAATAGGTGAAGGGAGCTTGCGGGACTGGGTCATTAATAAAGTACACATAATGATTTTCAGAATTTACTAGTGTTTTGAGATGCCTTAATTTTTATGGGCCCAAGTTTTGGACTATCTTAAAGGGGCCTGATTTTTAGAGTGTTCTTTCTGAAAAGTAAAGCTCTTTAAGAAGTCTTAAGTTGGGCACCTGAAAATCTTTAATCACCAAGTTGGCCAAGCTAATCAGCAATTAAAGCGTTTTCATCCATAGATCTCAGAGCACTTGATAAGGACAGGTAAGTATCATTATTCCTGTTTTCATATGTTGAATCGGAAGCATGGAGAGGTTAAGGAAGAAAATTTCAGAAATTAGTTTGGGGCCCAAGTCTCATTGAAGGTCCGAGGGACTTAGAGTGCTTAGTCACTTTTGAAAATGGGACTTAACATAGCATTTTTAAAAGTGCCTAAATCTAGTTGTTTAAAAAGTGAAAAAGCTCTTAGGAATTTGACTTGCAATGATTCTCAGGATCCTATGTCTCAGAGATACTTCTGAAAATGGGACTACATGACTTAAAAAACTTTACCCTAAATGTCTTTTCTTCACACAAATCAGTGGCAGAATTGGAACCAGAACTACAGGCCTGAGCAGTCCAGTGTAAATTACTTCCTCTTCTTCGTGATGTAAAAGATCACCTGTTTGTAATCACTAAGCAATTCTGCCACAGGACAGGATTGGACTGTAGACAAGGCGTATGCATTAAAAAAGTAAGGGAGAAAAGAGAAGTCCTCAAAGTCAGAACAGGAACCAGAAACATAATTGGCAGGGTATGTGACTTTATCACGCATATACATGCTCATTTGTTTGGGGGGGTGTATCTGTTTTTTGGATAGGAATCATTAGATGAAGGACGAGACAGGGTTCTCAGTGCTCGGGAAGCATACAGAAGTAAGCTACTAGAGGCTGAACTTAAAAAACAAGAAGCACTAGCCGCAGAAGAGGCAGCTGTTCGAGCAGAACAAGAGAAGAAAAGTCCAGATGCACAGAAAAAAAAGCAAGGAAAAAATGCAGGGAAAAAGAAGTAACTGCCTGAGAGGTTAGCTCTACCCATGGTTTAGGAAAGAATTTTAATGATGAAAATAATTATTCAGTATTTTTGTAAGTCAATATTTAGTTACCCAGAAAATGCAATTTTTTTCTCTTCCAAGTATTATTCCAAAATCCGGCTAGTATTTCTTTCTTTTTTTTTAACATGAAATGTTTGTAATTTTCATATGATAAATGAAACCATTAGAGTTTAACTATTTTAACTGAAATAAAATTTTACCCTAAAAATATTCATATTGTATCAGACTTGTTCTCTCAGTACCACATCTCTGTCCCCCTATTTTTCAATTTAAAAAAAGTACAGAAGAAAGCAATAGCACCTCTGAAAGGATTGGATAAAAAAGAAAATAGCTATTGTTTTTATTATGGCACAGGGAATCAAGAAAAGTTGTGTAACTTCTTGTGGAAATTTCTTTAGCATTCCAAAATGTTTGATTATGTCTAGTTTCAAGAGGGTATCTAGGATCAGATCCAGCTAATACTTTTGACCTCACTAGAGTCAAACTAACGATGAAATTGAGCTATTAGATTATAAAGTCATTGCACTACGCAGAAACATGAACCACTTCAGTGGAGGATTTGTGTTATGCATGCTTATTAAGTAGTACCATGCCACCCTATTTTATATGCAGAATTCAAAATGTTTAAAAGAAACTGTCATATTAGATAGCTCCAAACTATTTAGCTACTAAAACTTTTTTTTCTTCGTATCTACTTCTACCCTCACAAATGCTTTCAAAACCTACCACAGCTCCCTAGACTAGCCAACTCTAACCCTCATGTCACACCATGAGAAGCTAGGCGTATGGTTGTACACTCTAAAAATTGTGACTCGCTGGACCACATGACTTTCTTCCTCTCTCTTTAAAATTCTTGTCCAGTTCTCATTCCAGTTTTATATCTTTTTTTTTTTTAATCTTTGGGAGGGGGTGAGTTAAGCTGAGTTCTCTGCTCAGTGTAATTCATGTCTACAGGTCCCACTGCACAGTACTTGCTTGCTTTCACTTAGGCCATGTCTACACTAGAGAGCTTACAGTGACACAACTATACTACTATAAGCTCTCTCATGTACCCTCTCCATACTGACAAGAGAGAGCTTTTCAGTCAACATAATTACTTCACCCCCAAAGAGAGGCTGTACTATGGCAGTGGGAGAAGCTCTCCCGCCAATATAAGTGTTAGTATGAACAGCACTATGTTGGTACAACTTACATCACTCATGGAGATGGTTTTTTCACATATCTGCATGGCATAGTAACACTGACATAAGTGGTAGTATAGACATAGCCTTAGAGCCTATGGAGCAGTTATTGAAATGTATAGCTGTTCGCTATCAGTAGAATCACTGGGATGCAGTGACAGTTACCTGGCCTTTTCCAGGAAGGCTGAAAGCACTCACTAGAGCAGCTGCTTATATGGGTATAGAAGACCCTTCACTTTGGGGTATATTCATCACACCTAAAGATGGATGTATGCAATTTCCAGTAATTGTAGACACAAGCATGTGCAAAACTCTATATCACAACATCTATAGGAAGTAACTTGAAAAAATTCTGAGGTCACTCAGTCATATTTAGACATTTGAGCAGTCAGGCTTTGGCTGAGTAATGTACACAAGGAGGACAGACTCTGATACAAGGAGAGTGAAAAAAAATTGTTGAAATTCTATATTGGACTCAAATTGCAGGAAGTATTATGTTTTGAGTGCTGGCCATTGGCTGTGGTGAATTGTTCCCTTTTTATGGTCTATTACAAAATAAACCATTCCTCCCCTGCCACTGAACACCAGCTATTCAGATCAACACCACTTTGATCAACTCCTCACTATTTGCTTTGAATCCTTTTGTTACATTGATTTAAGGGTGTAATCTGTGGGAAGGACATCTGTCATTCCACACCCACAGCACTAGCTGCATTGCTGTCTGAGTCACATTTTAAAACAGTATTTACTGTAAACACAGTTCTCAGCTATAACCAGATAGAACCTTAACAAAGTTTGGTTGCCAACATGGAACAAATCAAATAAAAATTGTGGCTTTAAACTCAGCTGTTCTGACAGTAGATGATGCTAAAAAGTGACATTTCTTTTGTATTCGCTTTTCTCTTTCCTCCTCTTCCCATTCAGCTGTGTTCCCACCCATTCCTTTGCTGCTTTTTGGGCTTTCCAGCTTCCTTCTCATCTTGAAGCATATCAGCACCCTCCTCCACTCATTCTGTGGTGTTCCTTTTCACTTCTGTGCATTATCTCGTGCGCTCATAGATACACCTCCTGTGAAGCCCAGTCTGACATTACACCCCCTCAAGCTTGTTCCAATTAATTTTGTTGTGTATGCAAATAAGACTATGAAACCAGAATCCTGCTCTTACATTGGCCAGCTCTATATCAGAGATCAGGAACCAAGTAAGTTTTGGTTTGTAGCTGTAGATTGCAAATAGAAAAGCTTGTCAGTAGTCTCCAGGACTGGCTCATTTTGTTCTCTGCATTTCCTAATATAGTGTTATTGCTATATTCAATATTGTTCCCATGGCAATGGCACGCTTTGGCCTTTTTCTTGTGTGATTCTATGATAAGATTTCTGTAGAAGCAGAAGAGATTAAAGTTCTCTTCTTGATGTCACTGAAAATGCTACTATGACATTCTGTTATGGAAACTGAATCACATCCAAAAACCATCAAAACAGAGAGGAAGTCAATTCATATGCAGTGTCAAAAATGGTGCTAATAATCCCCTTGATGACCATGAATCAGTGCATGGAATACAGTTACAAACCGAATTAAACTACTGACAAATGTACTCCGCTCTTCCCCATCAAATGCTGTGCTGATGACATAGGCACCATGCTAATAGCCATAATTTCTCTTTTTAAAAAGCAACATGGCACATTGAGACTCTCATGTAGTTTGTGAAATGGCTGTATCATTTTATTTGTCATTTTTACCCATGTAGATATGGGGATGGAGTTTAATTGACTATTCTTTGAAATGTGATGCTGTGGTCGGAGGACTATGTCAGTTTTACAAAATCCCCCCCCCCATGTATGTCCCCACATTCTCCACTAATCAACATATTTTCTTCACTTCTGATACAGTAGGGAAGAAAATCAGCCTAATTTGTAATCTTGTGCTTTTGCAATGTACGGAAGATTCTGGAGAATGACACCTCAGAAACAGAAGATTCCTGAAGTTCCTAGTGTAGAATAGTTGTTATATCCAATGAATCCATTCAGTCCTTCTCATACATTTCATTGCTCATCAGAATCGATCGTCAATAAGCAGAAAAATAAGACATTGCTGAAATATACAGGAAGGTGGGTCAGTTTTAGGGTTGCTGTCCCTCCACAGTTGTCCTGGAGTCTTCTTGAATTAAAGATTCATCTTTAGTTAAAGATTATGTCATGTAATGAAACCTCCAGGAATATGGACAATCAAAATTGGCACCCTGGTCAGTTCCAACCATCTCTGCTGCACAGGTTGGTGAACCTTAAACTTTAAACATTTTACAATGAGTATGATGATCAAGTTAAAACAGACCAATATGCTTTAGTTTCCTGATTGCTACCTATATAGTAAAAGAAGATTAACAAAGGTTATATTACATTTTCACCAGGACAAACCACATTTCCATTTTAGGTTTAGGGACAGAGTTTTATAGCACTTAGCTCTAACTCAGTGTCATCTCAAAGGGGTAACCTGTTAGGCTACGTCTACACTAAGATCCTCTTCCACAAGTGGAAATGCAAATGGAGCATTCATTTGCATATGTCATGCTCTCATTTGCATTTCCTCCTCGGATCCTTTTTGCACAAGAGGTTTTTGCGCAAAAAAGCATTGTGTAGACAGCTCCTTTTTGCGCAAATACCGTCCACACCTCAAGCGCATTTTTGCACAAGTAAATTTATGGGCAATCGCTTTTTGCGGTATAGGTATTCCTCTTTCTACAAAGAATAACTCTTCTTTTGCACAAGAGGTCTTGCGCAAAAAGCTGTGTGTGGACGGGCAGCAGGGGGCTTTAAAGCTGCAGGCACCTTGGACCAGCCTTGTGGCAGGAAGTTTGCAGAGAACAGGTGCCTTCACTGCATGGCTCTGCTTCAGCCACAATGTCCGACTAGCAAGCTCCCCGAGACCCCCCTAGCCCTTCCAGGGAACAGCCCCAAGAGTCCCAGGACTGCACCCCCCAAGGGGACAAAAAGGCATGCCCCAACCTGGAGTGGCCCAGAGATTACGACCCTCCTCCAATTGTGGAGTGAGGAGTCGCCGCTCCAGGATCCCCGGGCCAAGCGCTGCAATGCAGAGATCTTCTCCTGCATGGCCATATCCCTGGCAGACCAAGGTCACCCTGCCCGGACCATGAAGCAAGTCGAGGCAAAGGTGAAGAAGTTCCGTCAGGGGTACGTGAGGGCCATGGAGCGTAGTGCACACTCAGGGGCAGGACCCCACACCTGCCCCTACTATCAAGAGCTCCACCACATCTTGGTGGACTCCGGTTCCCTCCCCAAACGTGGTGGACTCTGGCCTGGATACCCTGGTAGTCGTCTGTCCAGAGGTTACCCCTGAGGAGGAGCAGGAGGGTCAGGTCCATCCCCAGCTGGAAGAGGAGGAGGAGCAGGAGCCAGGGACTGTCACCCTGTCCCTCGAGCCAGTCCCCGCCAGCCAGGATGTCTCCCAGGCCTCCTCGGAGGGATCTTCAGGTGAGTTAGCGTGCGCGCGCGCGCACACACACACGCACACACACACACGGCAGGGGAGGCGGGCACACAGGAAGCGAGGGGACACAGTGTAGTTTGGGCTGCTCGGGCACCACAAGGTGGTGCAGTCTGTGCATGTGCAACCACATGCAGCGGGAGGGTGCGGCACGCGGGCACAGCAGGCAGCCCCTGAACATGGCCGGGATCCTGCTGCCAGCCTCACACATGTCCTGCCCCCAAGGGGAAGGGAGGCGGACCCAGCTGCAAGCAGGCTAGCTGCAAGGGCGCAGGCACAACCCCACCCACACCCTGGAGTGCTGCACGCAGCATGTGCCTGCATGCGCGAGGCAGCAGCCGCTCCCACAGATATCACATCAAGCTGCAGCTGTGTGTGCAGACCCTAGAGAGGGCCAGGCTGCTCATGGTTCCTCTGCTGGCCATGAGGGGATCCCACTGTGGCTGCACACTTCCCTTGCCTCTCTGGCCATGGTGTGTGTATGTGGGGGAAAGGGGCACCACGGTCCTCTGGCCACATCAGGGCCCCTGTGACACAGGGCGTGCTGTGCAGGCCACACATGGCCTTGCACCCGGGACATCCCCCTCCTGTGGATGGCGGACTGGTGCGGTCGCCGTTCACAGAGGAGGGCATGGCTTCGGGGAATGTGTGTGCAGGGATGACTGTCAGCCTCTCCCTCTTTTGTGTTCTCCACAGCCAGAGCAGCTGGGACAGAGGACCGAGCCACACCACTGCCGCAGCCACCTGCCAGAGTCCGGGGGATCCGCAACGAGGCAGGGTGCTGGAGGACCTCATGCGACAACACGTTGGCATCCTGTGCAACATACACCACCCCGTCATGCAGGCTCAATGAGGACCTGGAATGGCGGGAGCGTACATGAAGCAAAATGATGGCGCGGTGTGAAACCATGTGTGGCATCATGTCCCACTTGGGAGAACACCCGCCTGATGCTGCTGCTCCTGCCTTCCACCCTCCTGCCCCCCCTCCTATGGCCATTGCCCATCCGTCTGCCCACCTTGCTATGCCTCTGATCCCTCCCTTACCAATGCCCATGCCCCCTTCCCAAGTGATGCCTATGGCCCCTCCTCCTGCCCCCCTGCCAACCCTGACCCAGTTCTAGCTTGCGCAAGAAGCCTGCAGTGTAGATGTAGCCTCAGTGGTCACCAAAATTATCTCCAGTAGTCATTTCTACTAAACAGAGGTTTGCTTCATTATCCAGTCATGGCAATGAATATCATCAGCAACATCAATACTTTATAAACAATATATACTTGCAAGTGAATTGGTGACATGTTTGTTCTGGGTTTGCTCTACTTTTTCATTTCAGGTTAGCTGCTGAAATGATTGCAAAGCAATGCAGAAACCTAAAGGAGAAATATGGGGTCATCTCTGTGATGAGCCAACCACTTTAAATAACAATCTGTTGGTGCATTCTGCTAAGCTTTAGGTATTGATTTGCTCTCTTATCCATCTCCAGCAACAATCAGGAGCTAGATAGTATCCTTGTAATTAAAATGCATCTTCAAAGTTACCTTAGATGCACAAAATGGTTTAGACTCTTTTAGTTTTAAAGGCAAATAGATTCATTAAACTGCAAATGCCTTTTCCCATCTGCATTACTTTAATTTGTCTAGGATTTGCATAATGAATTGCAGAAAACGTGACAAGTCTGTTCCAGGATGTCTTACATCTGAAGTACTAAGACAAGCTGTGTGCTGTGAAATGATGCTCAGTCTCAAGATGCCAATCTGCTCATCCCAGCAACAAGCAATCATAGTCAGCACCAGCTACAACATTTATACACACACACATGCACTGTTATGACACCGTTTCTTCTCTGACAGGAAATAGATTTGACAATGTATTTTGTCTGCAGGAAACTTAGGGGAACAGCTTTGCATATCTGTAGTGCTTTTGCAATGTACAGAAGAAATAGAAAATTCCTCAAGATCTGAGCTGCAAGCATTTTAGTGGATTGACAGAAATCTCTCCTTTACCTTTCGCAACAAGTACTTGATTCCAAATGTTCTTTGTTCCTCTTCTCACCCATTTCTTGAATAAATCCTACTTTATTCCCCCGAGCTGCACAATTAGGTAGCTTATCTGTGATTAGATATTCTTGTTGTTTTCAGAAAAACAAGATCTCCACAACATCACAGGGGACCTGCCCACCTCAAAGGAAGATAAAGGCAGACAGAAGAAAGAAACTGAGGGAAGAGGAGAGCAAAATCCATATGGTACTGAGAGAAAGAAAGTAGTATGAAACAAAGGCACATTCAAAATGTCACCAACAGCAACAGTTGAAATAAAAGAGAGGAGTGTGGTCTGACCAGAATTGGGGCCCATTCAAGTAAATGGAATTTAGCCATATGACTAGTAAAGTAGTGGCTACAGATGAAGAGGATAAATGTCTATTATTAATTGGTGACTCTGCAGACCCAAGATCAATGTCCGTCTCTGGACAGATTTCCTTTGTGACCTCGGGAAAGTCAAGGCCAGGTTTCTAATGGAAGTTAGGTATTGCTTCACTGTGCTTTGCAAAGCCTTAGGGCACTACTACGCTGCAATGAAGGATGGAATTTGCATCTTGTGTGGACATAACCATACCTGCACTGAATTTTATATCTATATTATACACACACACTCTATTTTTAGCATGCTAGCAAGACTAAAGCTAGTGTGGGTACATGTACACAAACAGCAAATTATACCGTAAATCACAGACTAGGGGTATCCTATGTTTCATTTTCAAAAGTGTTTCAGACTCACCAGAGCCTAAATCCCAGTGACTTTCCATGGCTATTGAATTTACCCACCTGAAAAAAACAACTTGATTTTCATAGGTGTTTAGCACCCACAAGTCCTACTGGGAAAAGGTGGAAAAGACAGTTGAGGGGGATGCAACTAACTGAGAGAGCTGCAATTGCTCAACCTTTCTGAAAATCATGTCACTTTATTTAGAAGCCTATCTATGGATTTGGATGGCTAACTCTAGGCATCAGAGGATACAAATGGGGGCCTTCTCAGCTCAGACTCCCCTCCCCCCATAAAAGGAGATTCATAATAGCTTCATATCCCACAGGGATGTTCTGAGGATTAATTAGTTAATGGACCAGATTGGCAAAAGGCCCTGAAAGAGGAAGATTTCACTCACCATCTGTAGTGTCACAGGGCCTCTCTAAGTTTGCAGCCTCTACTCACAGGGGATCTTAGACAGCAATGGTGCTCAAAGAGTAAATTGTACTAGCCCGAGATGGGCATGGGTCAGGAAATGAGCTAGGTCCTGAGTCAGAGTATCCTTGCTGCAGCTTCCATATGTTCAGCCACAACTGGAGCTACCAGCAAAGACTGAAGCTTTCCCATCTCAGCAGAACCCTGGGCAGAAGAATAGTAAAGGGGGTGCCCATTTTGATCTTATAACTTTTTATACCACCCTTCATTTACTTGGGGACAGGCCTGAACTACAGTAAAGATAAAAATGGTTAACTATATCGCAAATATCTTGAGCAATTTCTGTGCTTCACTCTCTCACCCCTCAGAAACTGCATTCCCAACACCACCTATGAGAAGGAAGAGGGAATACAATTTCGTCATGATGAAAAAGACACACACATACATGCCGCAACAGCTTTCCCTTGCCTCTTCTGTTGTCTTGGTCCTCAGGATACATATTTATAGGTAATTGTTACCCCACCCTCACCCCTGTTGTCAAGAAGCCCAATCTATGGGGATGGTGTTCCTGAAGGACGACAGATCAACATTTTAGAAATCGCTCACTTGGTCTTATGTGAATTTTGGTATTAGCTATTTAGCTTTAAAGTTATAAGAACATCATTTGCACTTTCATTTTTAAAGTAAATATTTCATCTTGATAATTAGAATCACTAAGGTGTTCTTATGCTCTACATAAGAATAATTTTTACATTAAAAAGCTATAATTTATCCATGTTCTGTTGGAGAAGGATGCCCCAGTGAAAAGCAATGTTACTTCTGTTTCTGATTGTTTCTGTCTCTACCCATATATTTCATTAGAGACTCTAATTTACTCCCAAAACAAACGTTATAAAAGCCAATAAAAGTGACAACTTTGTCTGTTTGTTGTGTGTTCAAGATATCAGATACGAAAGGAGCCAGATGACACCAAGGACAAGCTCTACCTCTAACTTTATTATACACTAAATAGTAAAAAGAAATAACACAGACTTACATATATCCATTCCACTAAATGGGGTAGTTTTAGCATAGAAAATACATGAACACCTACACATAGGACAATACACAAGGTATTCAACTTAAGATAAAGACATACATGTACTTATTTCTATAAATTATGTGCAGTTCAACCATAAGCAGCCTTACAATTGCTGGACAGGAGGTCAAAGCCTCGTTCTTTCCCCACGCATAGAGGGCGTCCGTAGTGCATCTGCCAGAATGAACAGGTTCAGCTTCTAGTTACGAGCAAGGCAGGTGGGGGTATCTTACCCAGTCCTTCCTACTGATTAGCCTTTCTACACCTATATTATTTTACTTGACCTGGTTGTTCTAATCAGTGCTTTTTTTGTTTAAAAAAAAGGTGCTGGTACTCAAGGGAAAAACGTTGTTGAGCTCTGACTGGACGTGCTGGTATTGCGTCTGGATGTGCCGGTACTGCGTATCCGTCAGTACCATCACAAAAAAAGCACTGGTTCTAATAATATCTACAATTGATTACGTATTGTGTAAGACACCTAGAATGCCCTTATTTGGGGTACATCCTGCTACTTGGGATGTTTGCAAACTATGCGTAGTTAACAATTTTATGGCTGCATCTGCTTTTTGCTTATCAGAAATAAAGTGTACCAGTTAACTCCTGGTTTTTTTGGCGCGGTCACCCTGTATTATGTTGAATATGCATAATTGTGCAAACACATTCCTGCCTCAAAGCCCCCAGCCTTGCCTGTGTGCCTACTGGCACCAGGCTCAAAACAGGCCTGGGTTTTGCTTTATTAGAAATCCGTACTTTGAGCAAGACAGACATCCATACTTCAGTCAAGGCAGGGCCGCACAGGTTCCCCCACACTATTTTCTCATTTACAAAATCCATGTACCAAAAAGAAGGAAAATGAAAAGTCAAGAATATGAGGCTTTATCCATTTCCTATTTCTGTCTTTCCACTGACTTTAATGAGAACCAGATTCTCTATTGCCATGTATCCTCTATAGCAGAGGTGGGCAAGATACTTCTCATGGGCTGGATCTGGCCCGCCAAGCCACTGGATCTGGCCTGCGGACCACCAAGCCAGGACCCTCAGGCACACAACAGCTGCTGTTTTAATCTCAGGGCTGTTCCATGTGGTTCTCTGCTCTAGAGGGAGGGGGAAGGTTTGTGTGATCTCCCCACCCCCAGCCCAATCCTCAACTCCTATTGTCCGGAAAAAACAGCCAATAGGAACTGACCCCAGCCAATCTCTCAGCTCCTATTGGCCAGAGACATCCAGCCAATAGGCGCTGAGAGATTGGCCTGGGGGGACAGGGGCAACGCAAGCCTCTCACCCCTCCTGGAGCTGAGAGCCACATGGAGGGAGCAGCCTGCAGTTTTAAGCAATCTGGGGCTGCAGCAGGCACGGAGCCCAGCCTCCCTTAGGGTATGTCTACACTGCCACCCTAGTTCGAACTAGGGTGGCTAATGTAGGCATTCGAACTTGCAAATGAAGTCCGGGATTTAAATATCTCGGGCTTTATTTGCATGTTCCTGGGCGCCGCCATTTTTAAATGCCCCGTAGTTTGAACTACCTGCCCGTGGCTACACGTGGCACGGACTAGGTAGTTCGAATTAAAGCTCCTAATTAAAGCTCATTGCAGGAGGAGTAGCGGTAGTTCGAATGAGGAGCTTTAATTCGAACTACCTAGTCCGTGCCCCGTGTAGCCGCGGGCAGGTAGTTCAAACTACGGGGCATTTAAAAATGGCGGCGCCCAGGAACATGCAAATAAAGCCCGGGATATTTAAATCCTGGGCTTCATTTGCAAGTTCGAATGCCTATATTAGCCACCCTAGTTCGAACTAGGGTGGCAATGTGGACATACCCTTAGAGGTTCTGAGGGCTGCTGGCTGGGAGAAGCTTAAGTAAGCACCTTCCAGACAAAGCCTGCCTCTGGCACCCCTGCCCCTGCTGCATCCCAACTCCCTCCCCCAGATCACCATCCAAACCTCTGCACTCCCCCTGCCCCAGGTCACAACTCCCTCCCAGACCCTGTATTCCCTTCTACGCCCCTCCCCACAGGCTAGAATCCTCTCCATACTCCCTCCCTGAGCCTACACACCAATCCCCTGACCCAGGTCACAACCCCCACTTCACCCAAACTCCCCCTCAAACCCCACACTGTCTCCCCAGTCTCTTACCCCGTGCACCCTTCTGCACCCAACCCCCATCCTAGATCCCACACCCCCTTCACAGAAAAGTGTGGCCCTTGACCACTAACCAAAATTTTGGAGTGGGCCCTCCATCAAAAATTATTGCCCACCCCTGCTCTATAGTCATTGAAATGTGCTAAGTGGGTGCACAATTCCAATTTGGAAACATTTTATGCCAACTCAGCTCCAGTGTAACTGACCACACGAGCTGCAGGATAATGGAAAAATCAGGCCTGGGAAATCTTAGGAAGTGAGTCCTGGCTTGAGAAATATGAGTTTTGCCCCTTGACTTTAATAAAGCCAGGATTTAATCCACAATGTGCTTATTATGTACATTATAAAATATAGATGAGTGAGGGTGCTAATCACCAGGTATTTTTTGTCCCAGAAACTGCCAAAAGGAAATCTAGAGAAACAGTCATCAGGGAGGCTAAATTATTCATGAATTTTCTCTTGCTATTATTTGAGGCATATGAACCACCATTTATTAAACAAAGTTGCTCACCATGACTTAGACAAGCAAGAGGACATCAAGTTCTGCTACCAGGAAGCCTCTGCACGCTCCTAATTCTGAGATGAGCATGATCCAGGCTTACAGACTTGGACCTCACAGAACTATAACTCTTACTTTGCACAGTAAAAGCAGAAGAGCACCTCTGGAAAGACACCAATGAATGGATTCCTCTTTGCTTTGTTGAAGATTTTCAGCTCAGTTCACCAAGAATTATCACACAGGACAATCTAAGTAACCACAAAAGCTGGTGCCTCCTCCTAATAAATCCCCAAATCCTTTTTCACTGGCTGCAGCAGGGAATCTGTAGAGTGTGGCTATGCTGTAAATTATATTTTTAAGTAGTGAAGAGATAGAAAATGGCATACCGGATCTCTGTCCTGAAGATCTGAAAAGCCCTTGGTGCAAGCAATGACAGTACAATTAATAAAGGGGCAAGACTCACCCATGAACTACTTAATCTAGAACCTGAATCTTAGCATTATTAAATCTTCATGAACATTACTGTTGCTTGGACCAGATTGAAATAATCAGAGATGTGAATCGTGCCAGTGCCAACATGAACTATACATGCTGCCAGGAATGAAGCAAAGAAGAGCGCTGTAAGGGAGTGAAGAGAGGAGGGCCTGGCATTGCAGGAGTTAAACAGAGCCTTTTGGCCCAAGTAGCCCTGCCCTGATTTACCTGTAGCCAATGCCAGGCCTGGAGGGAGGATAAAAAGAAGGAGCCTGGCTCAGTTAGGGGCTGACCAGCAAGGAGACTGGAGTGTGGTTCCATAGCCTGCAGAATATGAACCAAAGCCTGTCCACTTGGCCAGCCACAGGAGCAAGTAAGTATCCAACCCCACCCATTCAGACAAAGGGAGGAACCTGCTACAACCCTGCCTTGGGGGGGAATCTGGACTCTTGGGGCCATGCCCCAAACTTAAGGACTATACTAATATAGTGGGCCAGTGTTCCTAGGCTGGGGGCAGGGTGCTGCACCCCTCTCCTGGCTAATTTGGTGATATCACCACTAGGCCACCCCACTACCAAGGAGAACTGGCCACAAGTGCATATTCATTCACTTTACTAATGCTTGTGAATTTTTGTGTTGGATGTCACTCAGCAACAGCGCAAATTAAACACTTGTCTTTATCAATTATCAAAACACAACACATTTGTGGTAACTTTGAGGAGTCTTTCACTCTGTTCACTCTACCTGCATCCAGTCATGGCTCACTAGAAAAATGCCCACTAGCCAAATAGATGAGCGCTCTCAAAGGATGAATTAAAGCTTCTTTGCCATCTTCACCCAACAAATATTCTTCATCATAAAATGTTGAGAGTTTCCTTCCTCATAGGTTTACTGTTCATCAACATTCCACATCAGTTATACTAATGTATGTTCTAGCAAAGGTACTATTTGTAACAAACACTATTGAGGGCTACACTTGCCCATAGCACCAGAGCTCTGTTACTTCTGTCAGGTCACTTATCATCTTGATTCAGGCAAAGACAAGCCTCCCTCAGGCAGACACAGGAGACATGGCAATGAAGTTCCCTTCCTCAGTTCTGAAGGATCAGACACACTTTGGGTGAAAACTTAAAGCTGAGAACCAAAGGCATGTCTACATTACAGGACAAAGTCAGATTAAGCTACACAATTTTGGATATGTTAATTGTGTAACTGAAGTTGAAGTAGCTTAACTTGGCTCTTGGCACAGTCTACACAGCATGAAGTCAAAGGAAGAACACTCTTCCTTCAATTTCCCTTACTCCTCATGAAAGCATGGTTACCGACAGTGACTGGAGCACCCCTGTCAGTTCGAATTAGCTGTCTTTGAACCCTGGAAAATCGACTGCAGCAGCGATCTTCCCCTGTAGCGTAGATGCACCCCAAGGCTGCAATACATAAGTAAGACTCAGGGTATATCTACACTGCAGCGTTTTTCCGGAAAACCTATACTTACATCCACACTGCTATTGCATTCCTTTGACAGAAAGTCGAAAGAATGGAGGGGTTTTCCCGACAGTGGTAAACCTCTTTCTCCAAGGAAGAAGCCTTTTTCCGAAAAAGCTTTTTCAGAAAAAGGCGTGTGTGGATGCAGAAGAGGGAGTTCTTTAAAAAGAAGAGGCCTCCAGGAAATAACACAGCTGCCCTGGTGGCCATTCTGTCCATACTAATCACAACTTAAATGCAAGATAGCATCCAATCAATGTGGACACTATCTTTCGAAAAAGCATATCAGTTTTTCGTTGCGCTTTTGCTGTGTGGACACTCTCTTTTGAAAAGTTTTTCAAAAGAAAAAAGTTTTCCGAAAGAAACTTGCAGTCTAGACATAGCCTTAGGCAGGCCTCTACACAACTGTCCATACACACACCAGAAATTTCTGCAGTTGTTTACAAGAGGGAGTCATTTCTGTATGTGCCTTGTTTTTAAGTAGTGATGCTGACTCAAGCTTTTACAATTTACCAGTTAGATTGGCTATGCAGGAAGTCCTGACTGCTTGAAGCTTATTTGTGTTGCACTCAGCTCTCTGACAAACATGATCATTTCCACATGTGGGCCAACACAGTGCTAAGTTACTGATGAAAAGAGCTTTAGGTAATACCTGTATTGATTGCTCCCCTCTACCCCCAC
Organism: Rafetus swinhoei; assembly: GCA_019425775.1. Taxonomy (NCBI): domain Eukaryota; kingdom Metazoa; phylum Chordata; order Testudines; family Trionychidae; genus Rafetus; species Rafetus swinhoei. The sequence continues at coordinate 106,398,361 of CM033440.1, forward strand.
CTCATTTGCCACAGTGTTTAGAAATATACCAGCAAATGAGCACACATCTGAGCAAATGAGAGAGAAAAGCTGAATCTTCAGCTGAGCTGGGTTTATATCTGAGGCATCGTAGGCAGAATAGCTATCTTTTTTAGTCTTGTATTTATCCTACAGCAAAATATGTACTCAGTTTTGAGTAGTCCTATAAATAAGAAGAGTTAATAAAATACGTACCTGAAAGGCATTGGCCTGCCAAATAACAAAAACTTAATGCTTTTGGCTCATCAACTGAAAGCTGTGTCTTGTTTTGGCCCAGCCAAGCTACTGTAAGTATTCTATATTGCTCTAAAGTATTGCTTCTGGTTAAATGATATATATATGGCACACACATTCATACTTGCATTACTGTGCATGAATTTAATTAAAAGAATGTATTTACTTAGTGTGTTCCTTTTCTCTTCAGCGTATATAAATCTCATCTGATCTCCTTGCTCCCTGGCAAGAATGCCAATGAAACATAATATTGAACTCCGTACAATACAAAGTCATGCTAAAATGCTGATAGCTCACCAGTGTAGTGAGGTAAACTTTCAGAAAGTACTTGTTCAGGGATTTGATAGATTAAACCATTAAAAGTACCTTCTACCCGTTGTCCCTCTTGGCATGCTGTAGGCCAGATGTGTTTTATTGAATCACAATCAGGCTCTAATGTATTAGGGAGTCAATAACATGCAATGGAAGTTTTTTATCCTCCCATAGAACCCTATTCCTCAAAGTAATTTTGTATCAAGTTACACTGCACAAACAGATCAAAATTTTCCACTCTCCCTTCCCTGGCAGTGTCATGTGTTTGGAAACTTGAAATATGGTAACTCTAGTTTAGTGAAGAATTATTCCCAATATCTCCCAACTGCTTGTTAAGATAAATATATATTCTGGCCCTGATCCTGCAATCTGATCCATACAGATGGAATTCTGAGCTCTTAAGGTTCTCTGTGGACTCCAGTGAGGTTCTGCATGGGCATATGGGTCCATCCATAACCATCAGAGTATAGCATTGAGGCCTAGAGCTGCAATCTCAGCTATTTTTAGCAATGACTTCTTCTCCCCCCCCCCTTCAGTAAAGTGGAGAGTGGATGCTAATCTTCAACATTTGTGCATCCGTGGGCATATAATATTGCCAAAAGTAAGCAGTCATAACATAGTTCATTTTTTTGTGGGAATGAGATTGCAATTGTCCTACAGCCCCACTACAATGACTTACTCTTCCTCTATTACCTGCATTGCTCTTAAAGAGAAATTGTCACACTGAGAAATACTTTCACCTACAAATCACCATTTTACTTCCATGTGTTTTCATTGTCTACGTTGGCCAACATTTTTCCAACTTATGAGCCTAACTTTAGGCACCTAACTTAGGCTACGTTTAGACTATGGGTTTTTTTCCGGGATACATCTCCGCCACATCCAGGAAACACGTCTGCTCTTCCTCTTTTTTTTCGGAAGAGCAGACATGCTCTTTTGGAAGCCCTGTCTTCTTCCTTCCACGAGGAAGAAGAACTTTTCTGAAAGAGGAGGATTTTCCCATGTAGATGGGCCAAATTTCAGAAAAGCCTCTTCCGAAAAAAATATCGGAAAAGGGTATGCAAATTGCGGCTCACATTTTGTGTACCTTTTTCCAATAGATCATTGTAGTCTAAACATAGCCTAAGAGTGGACTGCTTTCCAATGGGAGACTTCTTCCCCTAGGGCCACATTTCTCAAACTGTGGGTCCCGACCCCCTGGGGGGTTGCAGCAACTTAGAGGGGGGTTGTGATATCACAACGTTTGAGAACCCCTGCCTTAGAGGGTGGTGATATAGCCTATCATTACATGGTCACAAACATTAATGGCTTTATCCTCACAGTACCTTCTTAAAGTACAGAAGTGTCACTATTCCCATTTGACAGATAGGGACCTAATTATTTATTATTAATAATAGTTTCCAAAGATTCCCCCCCTCCACAGATTAGAAAAAGGGAGTGTTATAATAACAGAGAGAAGTGACATGGTGAAGGTTGCACAGGCAGAAACAGGAAATGAAGCTAGATCTCCTGAGTCCAAATCTAGTGACTTAGCCACAAAGTTGTCCTTCTTTTCATGCTATTCAATGGTATACAGAACTTTAGAACTCAGCAGGGGAATCCCCTTAGTTGAAAGAACATTGGCTTTATTTTGCTAGCCAGGAAAATCCCTGTAATTTAAAGTAAATTCAACTTTTCCTCACCTTATTTTAAACATAAGAAGTGTGGTCACCTACTGTGCAACCTTCCATTAGTCAGGAAATGTTTATCACTGAAAATAGCACAGGGAGATGGATTTTAAACATTCATTTGGTGAGGGGACTCCAAAATAATCTAAGTTTCCAAAAACTAAACTTCAGTGTAGGATCATTTCAAATGGCAATAATGACATCTAGTGGTAGGAAAAAACTGGTTAATTGTACTCCCAAGGGCCAATGTCTTCTCATTGACTTCAATAGGATTGTAACTGAGGGGAAAATTCAGCTGTAGATAACATCTGAATTGTAGACTACAATTAACTAATCTGTAGACTACAATTAACGAGTGCTATACCGAACAGCTTAATGCTGAATGTATGTTGTGAAACTTCTTTTAGCTTCAGTGCTTGTAGGATTTATTTTACTCATACTAATAGAAAATGAATGCCAGCTAGTCAAACTTAACAGGGCAATGAACAGGAATGGGGCATTGCCAAATGTTTTTTCCTCCCCTAATGAGGCAAAGAAATATCTACCGGCTGTAACCTTCCCATTAATATAAAACCAATTCTGCTGTTTCCCCACCTCACATTCTTGTACAGATTTAAGTGAGACTTTTAGAGGACAAAAGGCTTTTTGAAAAGGGACCCTTTCTGGCAGCCAATGATACAGGGGCATTTCCCTGACTACTAATGTACTTTACTTAAGAGGATCTATGTTCTCCCAAACTCTTTCCCCTTCTTTTGTACGCAAAGAGATTCAGAAGTGAAACATGTCAAATGCTGGCTCTCTTCTAGTTAGATGAAATCGAAAGGAGCATAGAGAGCTTATCACCAGGCTCTTCCCTCACCAGGCCCTTTGCAGAGCAGTCCCTACAGACTTCCACACACAGACTGAGAAGTACTGACCGGCAGTAACCTTTCTGCATTTGACTTTACATCACGGTCATTCAGTTTGAATGAAAGTCACACCAGTCCAGCGGTGCCAGCACAAGGCCCAACCACTGCTGAAGCCTTCCAAATAGGTTCTCGTTAATCAGCTCCCCCAAAGCCATGAGTGGCTAAAACTCAGGAGTTCGGGGGTTTTAAATAATACATTTGGGGTATTTTTCTTTGTCCTCTGGTTTCTAAGCTTGTAGAATAAAATCAAGTCAAATTTTCAAACTTTTATCCTCGCCCATGAAAACTAGAAGAAACGGACTTTTTATAAAATGATAGTGGAGGTTCTTTTGTATTCAGATGACTCTAGGAAGTGGGGATTAAAGAAACAACTCCTTCCCCCCCCCGCCCCCCATCATGATAAAATAAAGACAGCTGACAACATTGTAAAATGGATTCCAGCAATGGATAACAAGTCACGTTTAGGGCTTCTCATCTTTAAAAAGCTTCAAGACAGGCATACTGTGCAAAGTGATTGTGACTGTACAGCAATTCAGAGCTGTAAAACCAGCGAGTGGAGGGAGGTTGTTTGCGTTTCGAGGTGGGGGATATTCAGTGCCTGTGTGGACTCTGTCCTCTTCTGGGAGTTTTCTGTCTGCCCAGTGAAATGATAGAACATACCACCAGAACAAGCAGAGAAGCTTGCTAATATGCTGTCTGTGCTCCTTTTGACTTCATCGAACTAACTTCCCATCTGATAGTAGTTATATTTTTCCTGAGGCCACCAACTACTGGCGTAGCAAGGGAAGGGGCAGAATTGGGTTCAGACTGAACTAGACACGACTCCACAAACATTTTGCCATCTGCTGGACAAATAACAGTATATTCTGTGCAGACTGGTCAGGAAGCAGAACATTTCTCCCAGGCATTCGCTTCCCGCTGCTCCAATCTTGAAGGACATATGATTTTCCCAGCATGCACTTCTTCCTCTCCAGCTAGCCTTATCACTGATGTCTAGTTGGCAGCCACCAGCATTGAACAATGCCACCTGCTGCTCACAGATTCACTCTTCTGGCTGTCGAGTACATATTGATAAGATTCCATCATCCAGCAGCACATAAGCTTCCCCTGGAGAAAGGCTGCAGGAAATGCCTTGCCTACCTGTCCTCCCCTCCCACAATGTCATTTTTCAGAGTTAATTGCAATTCTGGACTCTATGGAGTTTTTCCTCTTAGAACAGGCCTCGCCGGCTAAAGCCCAGATGTTACTCATGAGGAAAGGGGCCAGCTCAGAAGAGACAAGAATAAAATAATTTGGGCTAACTTGAAAAGCTGTGGGATGTTTACATAATGCAGTGTGTCTGAGCAGGTTGCTGGCCAGCCAGGAGCTAGCAAGACTACCTCTGGGCAAATCAAGGGAAGCATAATACAGGGAAGTTTCCCCTGTGTAGTTCTCGGATCAAAGCAACAAAAGAAATTAATCAAGAGCAACCAATTCTTGCTACCTGCCAGCTGCTCTCTCTCTCTCTCTCCCTTTTTAGTGGCTGACCCCTGTGAGTGCCTGAAGAGCTCTTTCGTCTGTCAGCCTGCCTGCGTCAGCATTAATAAAAGGAGCTCAGCTGCTGATCATCCCCGCTGATATAATCTCAGGAGAAATTAGACAGGCAAAGCATGCTGCTAAGGAGAGAAAGGGTCGAGGGGAAAGTAATCATGGGAACATTGAAGAGAAAAAATGAGTTCAAAAAAAGCAAATGGGACACTGGCAGGCTAAAAAGAATATATTTTTAGAATGGTAAAGCAGTTTCAATCCAGTTCCTAGGGCTGATCCAAATCCAAGGAAATTAATGGAAAGACTCCCAGGCTACGTCTACATTGAAGGCTTCTTGCACAAGAACTGTTTTGCGCAAGAGTTCTTGTGCAAAAGGTCTTCCACAAGAGCGCGTCCACACTACCATGTGCTTTTGTGGAAGAGATGTGCTTTTGCGCAAGAGCATCCATGGCAGTGTGGACGCTCTCTTGTGCAAGAAAGCTCTGATGGCCATTTTAGCCGTAGGGGTTTCTTGCGCAAAAAAATCATGTTACCTGTCTACACTGCCTTCTTGTGGAAGAGCTCTTGCGCAAGAGGGCTTATCCCTCATGGGGAGAGGAATAACTCTTCCGGAAGAAGCCCTGTTTTCTGACGCTGTACTGTAAATTTACTTGCACAAGAACGTCCGTGCAGTGTAGACACCCGGCAAGTTTTTGTACAAGAACTGGGAGAAGCAGGAGGGGGAGAAGGAGTGGGAGGAGGAGCAGTAGCTGGGGAGACAGCAGGGGCTGGAGCGGCAGGAGGCAGCAATCTCTGCACCAGGGTCTGCAGGTGCTCGCAGATGGCACGGTCCTGGGCAAGCTGCTCCAACCAGCTCTCCTACCGGAGCTGCAGGTCTTCTTGCACCCAGTACTCCAGGGTGCAGTGCAGGGCTCGCAGTGCCCCCAGGTGCTGCCGCTGGTAGTCCTCTTGTGCACGGGTCAGCCTACAGAGTGCTTGGGTGCAGGAGGATGTCCTGGGCGGCGTGGTGCACCCTGCACTCGCAGCTGGTGTGGCTGTGGAGAAACAAGAGAAGTGATCAGTTATCCCTGGGGACACAGTGGGTGAAGCCCAGCCCCCCCTCTGCAAGCAAGGACGACAATTCTCCACACCATCAGAACCGATGTGCTTGCACACAGGCCATGTTCGGGATGTCCTGCTATCCCCGGGAATGGGAGCTGCCCCGAGACTGCACCCATGCCCATGTGCTGCACCAGTGTGGGGGTGTGTGTGTGGGGGGGGAAGATGTCCCCTGCCTCTGTGTAGAGGGGGCTTGTGGAGGGAGGGCATCCTGCTGTGTCCTACCCCTGATTCAGGAGCATGTCATGTCTCTTCACACACGCATGTGGCTAACAGGCCAAGGCCCCTGTGTGGCAGCCAGCTGAGGCCACGTGCCCAGGAGTCGCACAGCACATGCTCAGGTTGCTGAGTGATCCGTGGTCAGCAAGGCCCATGTGTGCCGTCCCTGGTCTCCCTCCCCACTTACCCCCGCATAAGGGGACAGCGATGGCACTCACATGTTGTTGCCTCACCGGCCTTGGACGACACCGGTGACAGGTCCGCTGGGACGGCTCGGGGGTCCTGGCTGCGCGGCATGCTCCCTCCGGGCTCCTGTGGCTTCTGGCCCTCCTCATCCTCTTCCTCCGTGCCCTGGTCAGGGCCCTCTGCCCCTGGGTCGATGACCACCTGGGGGGCACGGACCGTTCTGCCCCCCAGGGTGCAGACCAGGGCATCCAAACAGGGGCAGCTCTCTGGGTTTGCCCCTGGTTAGGAGCTGCCCCCTGTGGCCCTGGAATATGCCTGCCGCAGCTCCTTGATTTTCATCCGAACCTGCTCCTGGGTTCAGATGTGTCCTTTGGTGGCCAGCTGGCAGCCATCCACCTGTAGAGGGCTGCATTCCTCCATCTAGTGTGGAGATCATGGACATCAGCAGCATCCCCCCAAACCTCAATCATGTCCATGATCTCCGCACTGGACCAGAAAGGTGCCCGCCTTCTCCGGCCCCTGGCAGGCTCCTGGGAGCTGGCAGACTGGTCCTGGGACGTGGTGGAGGGCTGGCTGCCAGTGGCTTGCTGGATCATGCTGCGGCCTGGATGAGGGGCAGCAGCAGAGTGGCTCTGGGATGGCAGGCCTGGTGCTAGCCACAAAAGACTGTGGCCAGACTCTACCCCTTTAAGGGCTCCGGGAGCGGGAGCGAGGAGAGGAGTTTTCCTGGTTAGGGCCAGAGTGGCCAGCAGGGCACCCTGGGAAGGGCTGGAGCCCCCCTATTTTGAAATAGCCCCTATTCCCTGTCTACACAGTGTCTATTTCGAAATAGGCGCTATTCCTCGTAGAATGAGGTTTACCAATTTCGAAATAAGCCCTCCGCTATTTTGAAATAATTTAGAAATAGCGGTTGGCGCTTGTAGATGCTAGGAAAGTTATTTTGAAATAACGGCTGTTACTTTGCTGTGTAGACATACCCTCAGTCAGTGAAACAACCGACTAGGGCATTATTTTAAAAATAGCATAAATTAGCACTGAATAATCAATTCCTCATCTGTGTTATTACACACATTTTAAAAATCAAATTTACTTTTGAATGTTCTTGTGCTGTTTACTTTTTACCTTCCACCCAACTCAAAACAATCTCTCTGCTGAATTAGGTTCTCTTCAGTTTCATTTTCTGGTCATCCCACATTTAAATTCCGACTAAATCAGAAAAACATTCTAATAAATTCACTCTGTTTTGTGAAAACTATCTTTGTAGCTGAAGTGACTGGACAGCAGAACAGATTCTGCTGGGTCATGTGGTGAAAGCAGAAGGGATGCCTTCCAAATCAGCTACACCAGTGTAAAGCTGATGTGAGCTCAGAATGAGGCCTACCGTAAAATCTCGAATATACCTTTTAAACGTCAGAATTCTGGAATAAACTGAGCTCTTATCTATAATTCGCACCCCCATTATACTCGCGATTTTACGGTCCCGCTCCCACCTGCAGGCTCGCCCGGGAAAAGCGCGCGCAGCAGGGGGGAGCCGGCAGCAGAGTTTGAAACCTGCTCCCTGCCCAGCTGCTCATGCACTGGGCTGAGCTCGCGCCTGCTGCGGGGCCTCTTCCCTTCCCCCCAGCTGCCCCGCCCACCGGCTCCTCACCTTGTCCGGGAGCCTGGCTGACCTCGTGCCTGCCACGTGGGGCCCCCTGCTCACCTGCTGGCGCGCCGCGCTGAGCTCGCGCCTGCCGCGGGGGCCCCCTGCCCAGCTGACCTCACGCCTGCCGCGGGGGCCCCCTGCCCAGCTGACCTCGTGCCTGCTGCGGGGGCCCCCTGCTCAGCACGGCGCGCCGACACCTGGGCAGGGGGCCCCCTGCGGCAGGCGTGAGGTCAGCCAGGCTCCCGGACAAGGTGAGGAGCCAGCAGGCGGGGCAGCTCTCTTGTCTGGGAGCCTGGCGGGGATGGTTAGGTAAAAACTTTACAAATTACCTCCTATGTATAATGCGCACCCCGGTTTTAATCCTTAAAAACTGGGGGGAAAAGTACACATTATACTCGAGATTTTACGGTATTGTCACTTTACAAATGTGGTAGTGATCTAAGGCGTGTGTGGCACACATCCACAAGAGCAATGCCCCGTTGTCTGATGCTGCGCACCACACACCATCAAATCCCTTTCACATTTCATGAGGTGAGTATCGCAGGAGGCTTTGTGGACAGAGTGCCAGCAGTAGGCTCAGCTCGTAATTCCATGCACTCTACACCCACAGGAGAGAAAGAGGTGTGACTAGGCTGAATGAAGGTTTGGGGTTTTTTGTAAGTAGTGCCATAAACCATGCCTCTAGAAATAACTGTTACAATGTCTGTTCTCACATGCTTCTGCTTTTATCCATGTGTTATGGTCATTTGCAAACTCACCGGAAATGTTGGCAATGAATGATTGCATTAAGGGAACCAGGCTGGGTTCTGATGGGGCGGCGTGCAATGTGACTGCTGATCCATGCCCCTGTGACACAACTGATCAGGAGTGATGCTATGTGTGGGAGGCCAACGTCAGACAAGTCAAGGAAAGCAGAGCGAACAGTGAGGGTGGGTTTCTGTGGCAGGGCCACAGTGAGCGTGCAAACAGCAAGCACCCCCCAAACCACAAGTTACTTTTGAACATCTTGGTCAGTGACTCTGAATAAGCCAATAACACATTTACGCCTGGAAGGAGTTACCTTGCCTTCTCTGTGCCTGGTGTCACACTGCCCAGTCAAAATGCATTCCACAGTTGTGTAGGGAAATTATGCACTGCCCTCTGTTTTCTTTTTAAACTGGATGCAGAATTGGCAGGCAGCCTTTGCTAATAAGCCTGAGCAGAAAAGCCTAGTGGAGACAAGTTAAGAAATGTTTTAAGGACTGTTTGTTTTGGCACAAAGCACTTCCTACCCTTGAAGGGATGATCAGAAGCTATTGCCTGCTTGCCAGCTGCTAAATTATCCAGGAAGTAGCAGTTTCATCCTTCTCCCAAGTAGACGTATATTTAAACTCACAGTTGCCTGTCCTATAGGTGCTGGACAGCACTGAGGTGTTAAGTACTGTCTTATCTGATGTGCAGAGAAAAGCCTTGTGCCAATTCACAATGCTCTATGTATCTCATCTAGAGATTGAGCAGAGTTACTAGATAGTTAATAGCTAGTCCAGGATTGAAGAGAGGGGTGAGAGAAACAAACTGTGTTTGTTTGTTTTTTTAAATTGTCACTTTTTTTTAAATTGTCACCCCAATTCCCAGCAGTCCTCTTTTGCCTGGCCACGAATTGATGCTTGTATAATTTTCTATGAGAATAAGAGCTAGAGCTACTCATGGATTTAGGTGCTTCCCGGCCAGTGTACATACATAAATCCAAACTTCAGAGCCTCACGTTTCCCCACTCAGCTCCCATTGTAGGCCCACGCATTCCCTAATCGCCTGTCTGTCCTCCAGGGAAGTCCTCTGTGTGCCTGAAAATCTGCCTGTGTGTATCTGTGAAGCTGCTTAGATCCTGACACTGCTGAGAGGTACTGAGCCTAACCCCTGACCATTCCCTCATCTCGCTTGCCTGTGGGGCCGCCTTTGGTAGGTGCTTGTAGAGGCTGCTTACTGGATGGGGCCCCACACCAAACAGAGTGGGAGAGGGAGCAGGGGTTTCCTCATATGCCCAATACTCTGGGGATTGCAGCACTCACCCAGAAAGTAAAAGACTCAGGTTCAAATCTCCACTCTGCCCTATTCAGAATAGAGATTTGTATCCAGACTGCCCACCTCCCAGGAAAGTATCCTAACCCCCTAGGCTAGCAGGTGGTCTGCAGGGAGTCTCCCCTATTGAAGCTGTTTAACTTTGTGGGAAATGCTTAAATAGTCACTGGAGCAGGGACTTGACCATGAGTTTGGCAGGTGAGTGTGCTAGCCACTAAGCTAGAGAGTTACTCTGACTCGCTGGCTCATCAGGGGCTGGCTGTGCTGCATCTCCTACACTCACACTTTGTTCCCCAAGGTACATAAGCCCTTCGGCCTGTGCTCAGACACAGAAGAGTGCTGGCTCCTGATACTGAGACAAGTCAATGGTGTGGACTGGATCAGTAGGCAGCACATTGCACAAGGTTTAACTCATCACCTTTGGCCCAGTCACAGCCACTATCAGTAATTTACAACATAGGATGAACACTGACTCATGAAACTGGCCTTAAAAAAGGTACCATAGACTACACACACACATCTTCTTGCTGAGTTTGTTGTGAATGTTTCCCCAGGCTGTGAAAAAACTTCTTTTTTTATTTATGAACGACAAAACACACCACTCTTTTGTACCTGCTCTTCAAGCCCAAAAGACATTGCCAACGTGATTGGTCATCAGCACCGTGTTTGTTATGAAGCCTTGTGTAAGTGTAGAAACTACACTGGAGAGAAGCTGAGCTGACCGAACAGCTGCACAGATCTTTTTAAAAAACAATTCAACAGTGTGAATTGCTTTTTCCATGATTTTATATTCACAAATGAGCCTTATTTAGATACAACAAACTGAACCTTCTCCCCAAAGAAATATCTGCAGATCATCCTGGATCATCAATTACAAACACTGGAAGATTCATCACATGTCGTCAAGATGTGATATGCTGGCCAGGAAATGGAGAGATTCCATAGCTTTTCTGGATTGTTTTGTAATTGTGTCTTTATGTGTGGTTCTTCTCATTCTTTTTATTAATTAGATAAAAGCCAGATTTCCTGAGAGACAGCGACATTAGTGTCATCAGCCTGTAATCTGTCAAGTCCCTCCGAAACTTTCGTCAATTGCTTTTTCTCTGTCGAATCCCTTGTTGTGAATAATGTATGTTGGATTTTGATCAAAAGCCTCCAACTACTCGGTGCACATTTCCACACACTTACCATAGCTGGATTCACATGTAGACATACAGGTCCATTACAAAGGCTCGAGTCCATGCCCTTTGTGCTGCCTAAGGCCAAACCCCCTGTGAGGGAGTGAAGAGAGGAAGGCCTGGCATTGCAGGGGTTAAACAGAGCCTTTTGGCCCAACTAGCCCTGCGCTGCTTTACCTGTAGCCAATGCCAGGCTTGGAGGGAGGATAAAAGGAAGGAGCCTGGCTCAGTTAGGGGATGATCAGCAAGGAGACAAGAGTGTGGTTCTGCAGAATATAAACCAAAGCCTGTCCACTTGGCCAGCCACAAGAGCAAGTAAGCCTCCCACCCCACCCCTGGGACAAGGGGGGGAACCCTAACTAAGGAGGGAATCTGGACTTTTGGGGACATGCTACAAACCTAAGGGCTATAGTAATATAGTGGGCTGGAGTTCCTAGGCTGGGGACAGCAGCAGCAGGGTTCTGCTCCCCTTTTCTACTGGCTAATTCTGGGATGTAACCTAAATCTGTATAAGAATGTGAAGTGAGGAAAGAGCAGAATGGGTCTTATGTTAATGTGAAGGCTACAGCTGGTGGATATTTCTGTGCCTCATTAGGGGAGAGAAAAACATTAGGCAATGCCCCATTCCTGTTCATTGCCCTGTTAAGTTTGACTAGCTGGCATTCATCTTCTATGAGTAAAATAAATCTGACAAGGATTGAAGCTAGAAGAAGTTTCAGAATGTACTGTAGTGGGGCAAACTGGCTACCCACTGACCTGGAGATGGAGGAGCCCCTCCAGGGCTATGTCTACACTTGTGGCTTCTTGTGTGAGAAATATGCAAATGAGGCTAAGCGTGGAATATTGCTGAACCTCATTTGCATACCTAATTTCTCACGCAAGAAGCTGTGAGGGTAGACATAGCCCAGGAGCCAATTTGGGCGCAGCCTAGCCCTTCTGTGTCACCTGCCCAGAAGCCAGGGGGCATGGCTAGGGCTATAAAAAGACAGCCTGAGAGTTTGGTCTGGGCCCAGCCTCTATGGGAGGCAGAGGCCTGCCCAGAGCTCCCTGCCAGAGAGGCTGAGACCTGGCTTGGGCCTCCCATTGCCTCTGACACAGAGGCTTGCTTGGAACTGCCTGCTTGGGAGACAGAAGCCCGTCTGGACCCTCCAGTGGACCTACCCTCTGACCCAGAGGAACCAGAAGCCGGCTCAGTGCTCCTGGCTGGGAAGACCGAGGCTTGGCCTGGGCCTCCATGGGCAGTCGGCCCTGAGGACGTACCGGGCCCCGAGAACCAGCCCGAGCAACCCTGCCTGCTGTGGCCAGCCTACCAGCTGGCGCACCGGGACCTGCAAGCCGCTGAGGTCTGGGTTGGCCCCCTGTGGGACGACACCACCCTTGACTCCCCCTGTGACCTGCCAGAGACCCAGGTACCCGCTGAGGGGGAGATGGGAAGTGGCCCAGGGGATAGCACAGGCTGGTAAAAGCCCTAGGCCAGCGCATTGTGGGCTGGAGCCCCTGCTGAGCCAGCAGCAGCTGCTCTGCCGCATCCAGGGCTCTGGGCTGGGGCGCAGTGGAGTGGGTGGGTCTGTGCTTCCCCCCCCAACCGGGTGGCAGTCTCCCCCTCACCACCACTGCAGGCGAACTGCCTGCCACCCTCCTGAACAAGAAGCCCCCAAACCAGGGCCTGGCCACTCCTTCAAACTGTTTCATTGTTGCCCAGCCTGGAACAAGGCCTGGGCTTCTGAATTTATACCGCGGGTTATTGTTGCCTGCCCTGACTGAGGGCCAGGACTAATTGAATTTATATCCTGTTACCTGTGGCCTGCCCTGAACCAGGGCAAGGCCTTCCTAATTAAGGGATTATTGGCTCAGCCTGAGACCAGGCCTGACCTTTGAAACCAGGTAAACTGTTTGTTGTTGCCTGCCCTCACCTAGGGTCAGGGCCACTGAAACTGGGTGTATTGTAGCCCTGCCTGTATAAGAGGCAGGACTCCTAAGACTGGTAACACAAGGGGTTGTGAACTGTTTACCCTGAGCCAGGGACCAGACTATTTACCTGGGTATTTGGGTACAGCCTGCATGAAGTAAGGCTGGGCCTGCTGGACTGTGGGATAACCGGGATGGTTTGTTTGCTATGTGCCCTGCACCAGGACTAGGACTTTGTGCTGGACAACCCGGTATAGAACTCTTTGCCTCTCTCGCCCGGCTTGAAGCAAGGTTGGGCTCAGGACTCTTTGCCTCTCACCCCAACCTGGACCAGGCCGGGTGTTTGAAACTATTGACTTAAGGGTTTATTTTGGGTGTTTGTGCAGTGGGGTGGACTGGCCACCCACTGACCCGGAGGTAGAGGAACCCCTCTGGGCAGCCTAACTGACTTACATTCAGCTTAATACTGAATGTATGTGTATGTTGTGAAACCTGCTGTGAATGTATGTTGTGAACATATAACCTACCTTGTTCAGCAGTAATACAACATACATCTTCACAGCTATGGGTTCCTCCCTGCTGACTTGAGACATAAGAACGGCCGTACCGGGTCAGACCAAAGGTCCATCTAGCCCAGTATCCTGTCTGCCGACAGTGGCCAGCACCAGGTGCCCCAGAGGGGGTGGACCGAAGACAATGATCAAGCGATTTGTCTCCTGCCATCCCTCTCCAGCCTCTGTCAAACAGAGGCCAAGGACACTATTTTATCCCCTGGCTAATAGCCTTATGGACCTAACTCCATGAAATTATCTAGCTTCTTTAAACTCTGTTATATTCCTAGCCTTCACAGCCTCCTCTGGTAAGGAGTTCCACATGCTGACTACACGCTGTGTGAAGAAGAACTTTCTTTTATTAGTTTTAAACCTGCTACCCATTAATTTCATTTGGTGTCCTCTAGTTCTTCTATTTAGGAACTAATAAATAACTTTTCTTTATCCGCCTCTCCACACCACTCATGATTTTATACACCTCTATCATATCCCCTCAGTCTCCTCTTTCTAAACTGAAAAGTCCCAGTCGCTTAACCTCTCTCATATGGGACCCGTTCCAAACCCCTAATCATTTTAGTTGCCCTTTTCTGAACTTTCCAAGGCCAAAATATCTTTTTTGAGGTGAGGAGACCACATCTGTACACAGTATTCAAGATGTGGGCGTATCATAGTTTTATACAGGGGCAGTAAGATATTCTGGGTCTTATTTTCTATCCCTTTCTTAATAATACCTAGCATCCTATTTGCCTTTTTGACCGCTGCTGCACACTGTGTGGAAGTTTTCAGAGAACTGTCCACGATAACTCCAAGATCTCTTTCCTGATTTGTCATAGCCAAATTAGCCCCCATCATACTGTACGTATAGTTGGGGTTATTTTTCCCGATGTGCATTACTTTACACTTATCCACATTAAATTTCATTTAATGTGAAAGTAGAGTCCCAACACTACTGCTAACCCTCTCAATAAACCATAGAGTGGGGAGCAGGGTGAGCTGGGAACAGATCATATGCATGCAAATGATTGTAAAAACCTTATCAGCTGTGTGGCAATGGTGGTATAGATTGCTGGCTTGCAGAGTCTCTGTTAATTTCCAAAGATTCCATAATTCAAGGTGTTCCCTTTAGCTGCAAACCCACAGTCCAGAGACTGAAAGCAGAAAGAAGGGAGTGAAGATGGTTTGTCTTTTTTTTTTTTTTTTTTTTTTTAAATAGGCTTTGCCATGGGCATGGAAACTTACTGTCACAAACGAAGCCCATAGCCCCTGTCTATGGAAAGTTACTGGCTGAGACGGAGTCCATGGTCTCATGAGTAAATCACATGTCCCTATATGTTTTGCTGAATCCCAGTCAGTGGTTAGCCACTCCTTGCTGTCTGAGGGATCCAGAAGATAATCTACTGGGTAGCATGAGGTTTTTTTTCAATGGCCCATTGTGAGATTGAGGTGTCCTTGATAGACCATCACCACGTAGCTGTCTAGCCCTGCTGTAAACCCTACCTGGGGCATATCACCCAGGAGTACAGCACAGGTTTAAGATGCAAGTACATAGCTAGTAGTCATAACTTCAGATACAAAGATATGTGCATATGAACAGGATAATCATACATAGCAAATCACAACTTTGCAATTATTATATAATGGTGGTAGCAAATGGTCATGAGTCTTGTACCAAGCATCACAGAAACACACACATGTTTCATCTTTGCAATTACCTTGGGGCCTCATCAGTCTCCATGAAATTTCATCATGGAATCTAGAATATAACATGAACCAGAATATAACACAGCCACAGATTTGACTGGTATAATATTTGCAGATACAGTAGAAAGTGCTGAGCTATGAAATGGTCCATAACAGTCACCTTTATTAAAGGCTGTTATCTTTTTATTGATCACTTATAGTAGAAGCACACACAAAATCAGGGCCTCAGTTCTAGATGCTGTATATATTCATGGAAATAGTTCCTTCTGTGAACAGCTAAATAGGTAGGATAGACAATGGATGAGAGAAATATTGTCCCCATTTTATTGATAGGAAACTGAAGCAGAGAGAATAAATGATTTCTCCAAGGTCAGTCAGACTATGTCTACACTACAGGGCTTTATCGGAAAAAGGTACGCAAATTCAGAAGAGGCTTTTCTGAAATTTGGCCTGTCTACACTGGGCCAAATTTCAAAAAACCTTTCAGAAGAGCCCTTCTTCCTCATGGGAGAAGGAAGACAGGGCTTCCACAAGAGTGCATCTGCTCTTCTGCAAAAAAAGGGGGAAGAGCAGATGCATTTTTCTTGGATCTCTCTGGAAAATCCCAAGGCTTTTTCCTCTGGTATCACGGAAAAACCCTGTAGTCTAGATATAGCCTTAGTGACAAAACTAGAAACTCAATTTAATTCTTGAAGGTCCTAATCTAGTGCCTTAACCATAACCACCTTCTCTAGACTGGGAAGAGAAAAGATGTACAGAAATAAAGATAATTGTGTGTATTGCAGACTGACTAATAAAATCTGCAAATTAAGTGGATCAAAGTCTGTCTCTGTAGTAGGAATTTAAAGTGGGGAACAAAATACTTCGTGCCCCCCCTTTCTATTTCTTCAGCAAAACCTTTTTAAAAAAAAAAAAAATTAAACTCAAGAGCTCCACAAGATTTGCAAAACAGAGACCCCAGTCCACTCCAAGCAATAAAGCAGAACACATAATGTTGTCAATGCTTGCTGCTGTTGTTGCTCTCTTTTATGTTGCCCAATGCAAGGACATGTCACAACATTGTGCAAAGATGGAAGCAGCCACTTTAATCATCCATATTTTCCCCATCTGGTAAATACTCTTTATTTAACTTTACCTAGCTTTTTCCCACAGATTTTAGATAATTTTTAGTGCTTGCAGACTTCTAACAGCTAGTGTAGATACAACAACAAAACTCTCTTGGTGAGTGCCTGAGCAGATTTAATTCAAACTGTGACTGCGCTGTAACTGCATTTTTATGAGATATATTGCCTGAGGACACTCAACATGCAAAGGGTGTGTGATTCATCTCAGCAAGAGCCGGTGCTGGGGTGACAGTGAAAAGCTCAGTGTGTCCAGAAAAGCAGCCATCAACAGAAGAGGAAAGCCACACACAAATGTTCTGTTCATGCCACAATTCCTGCTCCCCTCAGAGCACTATTGGGCACTTTTACAATGTGAGAGTGATTTTTTTTTTTCCCCTTTTCCAGCAGTATGCTGTGCGATACTGCAGTTGGTTTTTTCACCTTTTCTCTCCACAAAAATGAGAAATTGTGATAAAAATTGTCCAATCCTAGGGGTTGGGGGTTATCATTTCATTATTTTAAGCACCCTGCTGGATCTGTTCTAACACAGAACATCTCACTGGGAGCTTTTCATGGCACCTGGAATTGCCTTTCCAGTGTTAATCTGCTGTTTTCTATTTCATATTTTGTTACTATAAAATACATCATCTATGCTGTCATAAATTAGGCACTATTAAAGACAACAGAATAACAACTAGTTGTGCAACCAATATTTGACATCCTGTATTTCCCATGCCACTAACTAGCTTGCTTGGTCCTCATAAAAGGGTAGTACGGTGAATACTGTCCAGCTATGATACCTTCTGTGTTTTACAGGCATTTGAAAGCACCAGTCACTGTGGTGTCTTGGTCAGATAGCGCTAGGGTGAATGTGGGATGGATGGACAGATAAGCATGACATTTAAAGATACTGCTCTTGCCAGCCTCATCTTTTCCCTTCCTCCTACCCCTTTTTATGTTTGTTTTATGCTGAAAAGATAGTCCAAACTCCACAAATGTACCACATGGTGATGTATTATTGCCTGCCTCTGAAATCATCTTAAATTTATCTTTGGCTGCATCAAGGCTGTTCCCCACTCTGGTACTGTGAGGATAGGAGATAGGGGAGCCTGCAAAGACTTTAAAAATAACTTGCTACTAAAGGCTTGTGTTTAAAAACTCCCCAAGATCACAGATTTGCTTGCTTTGGATTGGTATCACTGCCACCACCCAAATGCAAAACCTTTTTGAGAAACCCAGGAAGGCACAGTTGGGAATTCCTGTGAGGTATCCTGATGCTCTTTTTACCCTCCCTCAGGAGAGAGCTTGAAAACTAATTTATCTTAGTTGTTTGGTTTTGCAGTCTAGGACACAAGAATCAGATCATGGTCTTAAAAGGGTGACTTTTATTAACACCACCAAAAAAAAAAAAAACACACTTTGTGAAGCATTACTTGGTTTCTAGGTGTTATAGACCGAGGGGGGAGGATTAAAACAGAGAATTGCTTCCCTGGGATTCAGTTTAGAAAGTTAAAGTTAGAGTGTAAGGGAATACTTATATGTGCTCAACACAGAGCAATCCAACAAACCCCCAAAATAAAGAAAATAACCTGATTGCATCTGACTAAACATTCCGGCTGTGTCTAGACTGGCAAGTTTTTCCAGAAAATCAGCTGCTTTTCCAGAAAAACTTGCCAGCTGTCTACACTGGCCGCTTGAATTTCAGCAAGAACACTGACGATCTCATGTAAGATTGTCAGTGTTCTTGCAGAAATACTATGCTGCTCCCGTTCAGGCAAAAGTCCTTTTGCGCAAAGCTTTTGCACAAAAGGGCCAGTGTAGACAGCTCAGGTTTTTTTTGCGCAAAAGCGCCCCGATCGTGAAAATGGCTATTGGGGCTTTTTTGCGCAAAAGCGCATCTAGATTGGCACGGACGCTTTTCTGCAAAAAGTGCTTTTTCGGAAAAGCGTCCGTGCCAATCTAGATGCTCTTTTCCGCAAATGCTTTTAATGGAAAACTTTTCCGTTAAAAGCATTTGCGGAAAATCATGCCAGTCTAGATGTAGCCTCCCTGTTCTGTTCACATATCTGCCGTTTCAGGATTTAATCCTTCCTTAGGCATAAATGTCACTGGATTCTCCATGCTTGGTTCCCTGGCTTATTTCATCCTCTGAGGCTGCTTTCTGGTTACACAACAGGCACAGGAAAGTTACAGCTTCCAATTTAAAAGCCCACACTCTGTTACCATTGGCTCTCCTGCTCTACTGCCAACTCACTTTCTGCTTTCCTAGCATTCCTCGGGACTCCCTATGATCCACTGTCTATGGTTTTAATCATTAAAGGCAAGACAATTAGGTTTAGGTTTAAGGAGTTAATCACTATGGGTTAAATAAGAAAAGACATTAGCTAATTGAACGACTCAAATGTCCAAAAAAATGTATTACTTCTCCTTTCCCCTCCCTCGCACACACACCCCCCGGCTGTGTAATCTCCTTTGCACTTTTTTTTTTAAAGATTAAATCTATGACCACTTTTTGTCACTATGCTGAGCAGCTAAGACTCAGATGGGCTGATGAGCCACACATTAAATACAAGTATTAAAACCGAGGTTAAAAAAATTACCATAAAGCCTACAGATTTCTAACCAAATATTTGCAATTTTCCAAAAAGCTTGGGATGCTTTAAGACAAGTGTTGCCAGCTATCCTGATTTCAGTCATGAATCTCATGATACTTAATGCATAATCAAAGCCCCACTGTTCCTGGAGTCACATGATTACATCAAAGTCTCAGCTTTCAGTGAAAAAGCCCAACTGAATCAAAGAGCAAATAAAAAGAACCTAACCTCATGATTTTGGGGGCCCGACACATGCAGTTTCTATAAAGTAGGGGTCTCAAACTCAATTTACCTTAGGGCCAGTGCCAGTCCTCAAATCCTCTTGGCTGGCCAGCGAGCATGTTCCTGCGGGCAGGACTCTGGGAAGGGGGCAGTGATCTCCACTCATAACCCCTGCACTTCTCCTGGCCCCTACTACTGGCCCTTCTTGCCTCCACTGGGTAATTAGAAACCTGACGGGAGCCCCCACCACCACCAGCAGCTGTGCCGTGGGATTAGTGCTGTGGGGTTAGTCCACTGATGGCATATCCCATGGCCCAGGGAGGTGTATGCAGAGCCATGTGATCCATAGTTGAAAGCTGTGAAACTATTAACTCATTTTTTATTAGATATCAGTGATGGTAACTACTGGTTTGATCACAAGTCTCCTGATAATGGTTTTTTTTCCCCCTGGAAAGCTCCAGTCCCATTATTAGAACGAAGCTAGATCTGTGAACTTCACTACCTGATGCCTCATGCACTACTATCAACTGTGATCGCTTTTAGTAGATTAAGCTTGTTTGTTGGTGCATGGTATTGGAGGAGAATCCCAGCCTTTTTCTTTTTCCCTCCCAGGAAGACGTTAGGTTTCATGGATTGTGTAGGAGAGCTAGAAAACCTGCCCTGAGTTCAGCCAAAGACCTCAAAAATCAGATGCCAAATAAAATTACATTTGGGCATCTTTGTGATTTCAAGAAGCCATTCTATTTTGGGGGATTAGGTGAGCCTAATTCATGCATTTTGAATGCTTCTGGTTGGCAGTATGGTATATGCAAGTTGATAGTGTCTCTCTTTATATCTTGGAACCCAGACAGAGACCAGGATCTTACAAAAGACATGAAACGGAGTCCTCATCCTGACACCCCCATCATCCTTTTGTTAGGATGTTCCCCCCCGCTAACATTCGTGCACTCGTACTGGAATCCAGTCTGCCTCCCTGCTAACATCCATGTCCTCATGCTGAGATCCCCCAGCCAGCCCTGCCCTACGCATCAGCTCAGGCAGGTCCCTGGCCAGTGCAGTTCACATCACAGCAGAAACAGCCTGGCGTGACTTCCCGGATACAATGGGTGTCCTCTGCAGCCAGGACTATGTGAGCTTTGGGGTCTGGGTCCTGCTGGGAGCAATGTGTGAGGGTGAGTCTTCAGCCCTTGGGAGTAAGGCTCTGGCTCCAACTCTGGTCTTGACCCCCCAGCTTGAGAACCACCGGTCTAGTTCTGGTGGTAAAAACCATGAGCTAAATCACACTCCCAATTACACAGATGTAAGTCTGGAGTAACCTGGCTACAGCATCCTGAGTTACTGGATTTACCTCAGTGTCAGAGCAGTTTCTGGCCCTTTTATGCTTGGCACACTTCATTATTAGCAAACGTTATTTTGGGCTCTTCTATTTTCTATTCTTTTCTAAATCAGCAAAACATACCATGTGTCCCAGAAAGAAAACTGCCTTTATATTTTCTATTTGGTTGTGACCATCAATAAATTCCTCCTGAATTAAACTGTTCCCCTTGCCATCCCTGGATAGAAGTTGAGGTGGGTGGGCCAAGGAGTGGAGGAGAAGTAAGGATGCAATGCACTTTGCTGCTTCAGAAATTGAGTTGGAAGAACCCATTCTTGGTTGTGTCCCTTAAATCTCTAGGATGCATGCTTAAACTACCTAGCTTTTGCTCTTTTTTTGTCTAACTGCACCTGAATCACTTGTTGTAAATCTCAGCTGGAAAGGGGATATGGAGGGCAAACACTGACAAAGTTATCAGGAGCAGCATAAACTTTTGCTGTGGCGTGAACTTTCAATAGGTGCCAATTCCATGCATTATTTTGCCTTTGCTTTAAAATAATACATTGCAAGCCAGAGAAAAATGTTTGTGTTTTGATTGTGGTAGAGCAGCACTGTTCACCCCTGCTCTTATCAGTACAGATTGCTTTGCTTTCATTAACAGTTAACCTTTCCAAAGATAACAGGAGGAGATTCTTTAAGTTTTCCTCAGTCTGATTAAAAAGATTTGTGAGGTCTGTTGAAGCCATGACTTTCATATTCTCTAGTCTTTTTCCTTCTTTCAGCTGGTAGTTACTGGCCTACTTGTACATGTCTTATTTATTTATTTATTTATTTTTAAAGAGACCACCACCCAGAATGGGGGAATATTTATTTATTTATTTATTCCCACACTGGCTGCTTTGCACCATGGTAGACATTAATTGCCTACTTTTGATTAGCGATGGTGAAAACCATGCAAGTGCTGTATTTTTCCAGCAGAAGTAACTACTAGTGCTGTCAATCACAGTTAACTCATGCGATTAACTCAAAAAATTACTCGCAATTTAAAAAAATTAATCATGAATAATCACAGTTTTAATCACACAGTTAAAAAAGAATATCAATGGAAATGTATTAAATATTTTGGATTTTTCTACATTTTCAACTATATTAATATAAATTACAACACAGAATACAACCTGTATAGTGATCACTTTATATTATTTATTACAAATATTTGCACTGTTAAAATTAATCCTCATACAAGTATTATAGTGCAATCCATTTATCATGAAAGTGAAAATTACAAATGTTGATTTTTTTTTTTGTTACATAATTGCATTAAAAACCAAAGCAATGTAAAACTTTAGAGCCAAGAAGTCCACTCAGTCCTACTTCTTGTTCAGGCAGTCACTTAGTGAACCAAGCTTGTTTACATTTTATGGGAGATAATACTGCCCATTTCTTATTTATAATGTCACCTGAAGGTGTTTGCATGGTACTTTTCTAGCTGACATTAGGATGTGGGTCAGTTGGGTTTATTTATTTTTAGATAATAATATTGCTCCACAACAAACTAAATTTAAAACAGGATGACTTAGTAATTTAAAATGAAAAATTACCATAGATCAAATTCCAGTCTTATACTCTTGTCATTTCACTGAAGTCAAATTCTATTCTTTTATGGAAGTGTGACATCACTAACATGTAGAATGATAGAATTTTGCCCAAGATTTTTTTAGAGGGTTTTCCCTGAGCAGTTACATTCACTTTGAGACTAATGAACTCATATCCTATTATATGTCCTTCCCCAGATACAAAAAACACTGCAGAAATCCTAAAGTCTGTCATCTAGCAATAGTGCCTAAAGAGGAAGGAACAGTTGCTTAACTGTTCTGCTTCGTGAACCTTTATCTGTATCCAAATAACAGAATTACCCAATTGCTTCTGCTTTTAAATAACCTTTTTGCAAACTCTTTCGTCATTTCAAACAGAATTCTGCATGTGTAAGACTTCCTGTGGCTTTAGAGACATTGTTAATAAAGCAACATTTAGCTTGCTGTTTTTACAGAATTTACTGTTTTTGCGCTCTTATATTGGAGACAGGTAGCAAAAACAGTTAATTGCATCTAAGTGTACATGTAACAAATAGTATAGGAATGTAGTTCTAGGCTTTACAGAAAGGTATAAAATGAATTACGAGGCTTCAACTAACCTGAACAAATGTGGGTTTAGAACACCGTGGTTTCAAACCTAACCCCCAAACCACATCATAACACAGCTTCATTTTAAAACACTGATGGATAGATGCTTATTTTGCATGTGGGAGAGAGAGCTGCTGGAATGTTGAGCAGAGCGTTAATGTACACAGAAATGAAGGGTTGCAGGAATATCATTCAGACCTATTGACTGAGGGCAACTGCAACTTATGCACTGGGTAAATAAAAGAGAGAGAATAGTTGAAGTTGCTGGAAACAGACCAGCTTAGGCAGTTTGGACAAAGAAGACAGCAAGACCTGAATTTAGGGCCTTGGCTTTTGTTATAACCTATGCTAGACATTGGCATTGTTTATTTCATGGGCTATGAAGTTCTAGTGCTTTATTTATTGTTCTGTTTTTGTTTTACTTGCAAGAAGAGCTTTCTGCGCAAGTGAGATGTGTTTTAGAGGTAGACTGCTTTGGCCAACTCTGAAATATTACAAAGCTTTCTTTCTCCCCACAATCTTTGCAATAAAACCCAATCCTAGCTTAAGGCTGTAGGTGTAACAATGGCATCTTTTTAAAAGTGTGCAGCTACTTGTAGTAAAAGCTGTGATGGTGATGGAAATACAATGGCACACAGATTTAGGTACTATTGCAATCCACTGATCCCTCATTCAGCTGTCACCCATTCTGAATTCACCTGATGTTGGAAAAAATACTCAATATTTGTAAATATTTAAATATTTACCAGACTGTATAATAGCTTTATGGAAGGGTCACCAGGGGAAGAGGGGGACAGGGGCAATCCTTACAGAAGCTGAACTTAGAGAAGGAAGATAAGATGCCACTGCTGATGTTGGGAGTTAAATCATATTGCAAATGGACACATTAAAAAAACAACAACCAGTGCAATATAAGGTTATGTCTACACTATTGCTGAAAGGTGCAATTCAAAGTTCAGAGACTTACATGCAGAGGTACTAACTGCCATGCCAGGCCCCTGGGCAAGGGGGGGAGGGGGCAGCTCCACACTTCTGGAAGGAGTAGGGCCTCAGGCGGAAGGGGCAGGACTGGGGGCAGCTGTCTGAACCGCAGCTCCCCTCCAGTGGTGCCTGGAGCAAGTCACGCAGTGCATCTGCCTCCCAGGCAGTCCTAAGAACTGCCCAGAGCACCGTGGCAGTGCTCCAGTGGCAATTTAAGGGACTTGGAGCTTTGGGTGCCACAGCTGCCGCCAGGCCCCTTTGAATCACTGGGTCCCAGTGCAATCTCCCCACCCACAGAGGCAGGCCTGCTTATATGCACTAGCTCTGCCTAAGCTCATGTGCTGAAAGCAGCAGAACAGGCATGGCTCAGACTCCCCAAAAACATACACCCTTGTCCAAGATCCTAGGTACGTACTCCTTGAGCCCGAGCTGCTGCCTGTGGCGAGTATAGTAACACCACACAGTTAGCGCATGCTACTAAAGCAAAACCAAGTTAGGGAGGTTTTTCTGTGCAAGTGCACTAACTGAGGAAAAATCCAGCTTTCGTGCAATGTCACAGTTGCTATTAAGCATGGTGAGCCCATTCAAACACTTTTGCCCCATAGTTGAATGGTGATAGTTCTTTACCAGCTTCAATACATTATCAAATGCCAAAAAATTAACAAGTGTTCTAAATTTGAGGCCCCCTTTGAGCTTGATGCCCAGGCCAAATGGCCCTCTTGAACCTCCCCTCCTTCGCGCCTGATTGACCCTGCTTGTCACTTTCTTAACTTTTTTCTGCCTTGCCCTGGAGAGCCTGCTGGTAGTGGAGTGAATAGTTCAGCCGCCATGTACATTCTTTCTCTGCCAATAGGGTTTCCTACAGGAAATAGTGACACCACCATGGATGCTGTTGTACAGCATATCCTTTCATCGGGAGAATACTAGGAAGTGCTTAATTCAACTGTTCTGTCTTCAGTGTAGCCAAAGTTTACCACAGAAGATGCTACCCAACCAAATATCAATTGTAGCAACTTTGCAAAAAAGGATGGCAGTGATTTTTTTCTGAATCTATTTTTAAATCTACTGCAAAATTAAATTTCTTGCTTGAACAGTAACAGCAGGAATATACATTAGCAGCAGAAATCTATTTCTGACCACCTGAACAGAACAGGAACAGTGATTGTGAATTGCTCAGGTAGGTTAGAGATGCTACAAAGGCAGAAAACCCAGTAATAAAGAGGGATTTCAGCTCTTCCCATATTGTCTGGGTATGTGTCACCTCAGGAAGGGATGCAGAAATATACTTTCTAGACATCCTTAAATGTGCCACTTGTCCTGGTACCCACAAGGGGAAAGGCAATTCTTCATATAGTCATAAATGAAGCACAGGATCTGGTTTCAGGTGTGACTAGAGCTGAATTGCTTGGTAATAACATCCTTGTAAAGAGAAAAAATGTCAAAAAAAATCCACCATAGTAGTATTTAGCATCAAACGGGGGAACTACACAAAAAAGAGAGAGCTAATTACCGTAAGAGCTCTTTTATCCATCACTTCATCAACCTGCATTTCTGATCTGCACAGGAACTCTGGTTTACAGTGCAGTTGCCACAGGGCAGGTCCACATTTTGGCACCTGAGGAGGGGAGCGCAAATGATGCCCCTAGGCCCCCTCGCTTGGGCCAAAACTTTGAAAGGTCTCAATTCTGCCTTCTTCCTGTTCATGGTACTGCAAAGAGAATACATATGCACCAGCAGCAGACACAATTTTCTACACTCTGGGTCCTAGTGGCACCCCCGCACAGTCTGGCACCTGAGGTGGCCGCCTCAGTTCGCCTCATGGTAAGGCCAGCCCTGCAGAGCCGGAAGGGGGCCTAGGAATGGGAAGGAATGCGGGGTGTTTTCTAGGAGGCAGTTTGGGTCCAGCAGGGGGTTTGGAGCAGTGCTTGGGGTATCGGTGAGGTTTGGGGTGTGGTCACCTCCAGTGACCCTTGCAAATGGCTCCCCTTCCCTGATGTTGCTAGTGGAGGTTCAGCCAGGTGCCCCAACTCCCTGCTGGACCCCAGCCCCTTCCAGGTCCAAACTCCCACCCAGAACCCATGCCCCAGAACCTCCTTACACCCCTCCCCCTGCACTCCAAACTTCTCACTCTGGCTTAACTGTCATTTTAAATTTACTGCCCCCATTTCCCTAGCATGCTGGTTAAAAATTTTTTACTGTAAATGGAAATTAAAAGGTCCCATTACAAGGATGAAATACCTACAAACTGCATGGAAACTATTTAAATAAACCATAGTAAAGGTTCAAATTAAGTATCTGCAGGGCCGGCTTTAGGAAGTGCGGGGCCCAATTCGAACAATTTCGACGGGGCCCCGCAGCAATTTTAGTTGAGCCAAAAAAAAAACCCCCACCAAAAAATAAAACCAGCACAAAACATCTCCCCCCCTCACCCTCCAGCAGCGCAGGAAAACCCTGTGCTAAACTCACACCTCCTGCGGCACGACACACTCCTCCTCCGGGGCCGGCGGGCGGCAGATTTGTATAATTTTTGGTGGTGCCCCATTAGCCACACCCCCTGACCTCTGTTAACCAGGCCTCTGGAGGTAACACGTTCGGGGAAAGATGGACACATGACCAGAAGTAAAAGGTGTCATGTCACCCTTCTCAAAGGACTTTTCCCACCATCCTCCTACCAAGAGGGATTAGTTTGGCTCCCACCAAACCCTCCTCATGCAACTATCCTGCAATTGAATTAACCCAATGTGTGTGACATTAACTCGGGGGCAGAGAGGCTGGGGGAAGTGTTCCCTCTAAGGCTATGTCTACACCAGCGGCTTCTTGCGCAAGTATAGCCATTCTTGTGCAAGAACCCACAGAGCAACCACACTGCCCGCCTGCTCTTGCGCAAGACACCCTCTCTTACCACGCCATACTGTAAATTTCCTTGTGCAAGAGCTACACTCTTTTCTAACAGGTGTAAGCTCTCTTGCGCAAGAGGGCAGTGTGGATGCTTGGCAGGGATTTCTTGCGCAAGAAACCCCTATGGCTAAAATGGCCATTGGAGCTTTCATGCGCAAGAGAGCGTCCACACTGCCATGGATGCTCTTGCGCAAAAGCACAGCTCGCACATGGCAGTGTGGATGTGTTCTTGAGCAAGATGTTCTTGCGCAAGAAGCCGCCAGTGTAGACATAGCCTAAGAGTTTCCTCCCATGAGCAGAATGAATTTTGTGTTGTGCACCTGTACTGAGTTCATGTGGCTTGTTTGGATGTGCCACTGTGGCACCCAAGTTATTAATAAATATTTTATAAACCTTTACCTTTTCTCTCTGCTGCCATGTCTCCTCCCCTTGCTCCATCAGCTCCCCTGGTGCCTGCTGCCCCCCAACTCCTTACCCTCCTCTGCTGTCCTGACTCCTGCCCTTCTCACTGCCCTCAGCCCTCCTGTGACCTGCCCCCCTCCACCAGCCCTTCTCTCCCCTGTGCCCATTCCTCCAGTAGCCCCACTCTGATCATGTGAGCTACCCTCCTCATCCCCTCTTCTAACACCTCCCTCTACACACCTGCCCTGCCTCTCTCCTCTGGTGCTGGTCCCTCCTGCAGGTGTCTGCCCTTCTGCTTCACCCCAGAATCCCTGGCACCTGCACCTTCCCTTACCCCGGCACCCTCCTGGTGCCTCCCCTTCCCTTACTGCCCCTGCCCCCTTTGACCTCTTTTTTTCCTGATGCCGACCCTCTCACCACTCTCTGCCCCCGTTCACCTCCTGCCCCTCTGTGTCCTCACACATGCCTTGCTCCATCCCCACCTTTCTCATGCCCACCCCTTCTTTCAAGCCTTCTCCCAGCACCAGCACCTCCTCCTCCCCCTCCAGCCCCCAATGCCCTTCCCCTCTCCTCTCCTCTACCAGCATCACCCTGTCTCCCCTCCCACTGATACCCCCTCCTGCCCTTTTCCTCATTGTCTGCACTTGGCCCCCTGGCATTTGTCTCTCCCCAACACACAAGCCCATTCCTCTCCCACCCTTTCCCCCCTCCTCCTCCTCCACACAAGCCCCTTCCTCTCCCACCCCATCCCCCTAGTTTTCCCCTTCCCTTACCTTCTGCCTTCCACTTTGCAGGGCCGGAGTCTGCGCTCGGGCCCCGGACTCTGAACCTGGAGCTAGGCTGAGGGGCACAATGCGGCGTCGAGCAGTTTTAAAGTCCCGGGCCATGACGTCACGTCACGCCCAGGCATCTCCCCACTCACCTGGGAACACCGTGCATGGCAACAGCAGCCGGCAAGGGGGAGCCGCACTAAAAGCTGCGCACGGCAGGGACGGGCCAGGGTCGAGGGGGATGCTCTGGGGTCGGGGTGGGAGAACGCATGGGGGGGGCTGGCAGGTGGGGGCCGGGGACCACTCCAGGCAGAGCTGGGGGAGAGACCTAGCTCCAAATATTGCTGGAGCAGGGCCCCCGGCTCTGAATATTAACTCGCTGCCCATGGCGCCCGGCACACTTCCGGGTTCAGGGCGCAGGGCCCCTTTAGGCGCGGGGCCCGATTCGGGGGAATCGGGCAAATCAGCCTAAGGCCGGCCCTGAGTATATGTCCTAAATAGTAATAAAAAAAGAGAACCAAAAAGGTCACAAAGACTAAACAGCAGAGTAAAAGATGCAATTAGAGGCTAAAAGCTATCCTTTAAAAATTGAAAGTCAAATCCTACTGAATAGAAAGGAGAATAAACTCTGGCAAATGAAGTGTAGAAAAATGCAGGGTTTTCCCCACGAATTGAAATTAGGGGGAGTGTTCAAATTTACAGAGGGTGTCAGAGCCAATGAGAGTAAAGGTGGGCTGTATGATAAATGCCAAGTAATGCACATTGGAAAACAATCTCAGCTATATGTAAAAAAACATTGGGGTCTAAATTAGCAGTTACTGCTCCGAAAGAGATGTTGGTGTCGTTGTGGATGGTTTTCTGGAAATATCCACTCAATGTGAAGCAACAATTTAAAAAAAAAAAAGCTAATGAGATGTTAAGAACCATTAGGAAAGGGATAGATAAGACAGAAAATACAATAAGGCCACTTCATAAATCTGTGGTACACTCCCATCTTGAATATATATGTTTAAAGTCAGATCACTCCATCCCCCCTACCTCCCTCAAAAAAGCATATTGGCATTGGAAAAGATACAAAGAAGGGCTCCTACAGTGATTAGGGGTATGAAACAGGAGGAGAGATTAAAATGGCTGAGGTTTTTTCAACTTGGGAAAGAGACAACTACGCACGGATATGATAGAGGCCCATAAAATCTTGATTGGTGTGAGGTGAATTAAGAAATGTTATTTAATCCTTCTCATAACACAAGAAGTAAAGGGTCACCCAATGAAATTAATAAACAGAAGATTTAAAAAAACACACACACAAAAGGAAGTATTTCTTCACACAATCTCCAGTCAACCCATGGAACTCTGCTGGGGATGCTGTGAATGCCAAAAATAAAGAGGGCTAGAAAAAGAACTAGATAATTTCCTGGAGGATAGGTCATCAGTGGTTATTAGCCAGGATGGGCAGGGATGCAACACCATGCTCTGAATGTCCCTAGCCTCTGACAGAAGCTGAGACTGGATCACGTGACCTTTGCTTGTTCTGTTCATTCCCTTTCCCTCTGAGGCATGCAGAAATAACCATTGTTAGAAGACAGGATACTTGGCTAGATGGACCATTGTTCTGACCCAGTATGGCTGGTATTATGTTAAAAAATAAAAACTGAGTACAGAAACTTCTCAAAATAATGATCTCCCAAGATAGCAACAATGCGAGATAACAGCCTTGGCAAATGATGCATTTTAAAAATCTTGTTCTATTAGGAAACACATTTATATAAAAGGTTCCCAACGACAAATCTAGCAATCTGGAGCAAAGTCACTAAAACGCAGCCCACCAAATAAATATTCCTTTAACATGCCTTTCACGTTTTCCTCCCCCACCCCACACATTGCTGTCTTTGCTCAGTGGAGACCTAGAATTCAGAGGTGCTTTCATGTGAAATCACATTGCATAAGGTGGGGGGGGGAAGGCATCGTGTGTGTTTCTCCTGCCACTAGCTCTGGCCACTGTTATTCATTGTGGCACTGTTCACTCCTCCATTGTGCTGCCAGTGGCCCTGTGCTGTCACCTTCTGCTGCCACTAGCCACTGTGACCTCTGCAAGTTGATTTTTTTGAGGTTCCTCTCTTCTACAGAAACACTGTCCCTCAGCAGGTCCAAGCACTTATACCTGATTATCAGTGAATTCAGTTCTAATGGTCACTTTACAAAGGAAGACACTCTGTGGAGCCTAATCAGCTCTGTCTTTAATCAGTGGGCGGGGGAGGGGCAGGTCAAATAATGCTTGTGATTCTGAGGCAGACAATCAAGCAAAACACCTGTCCCCACCCTCACTGGGATCTGGCATCAGAACCCCCTGCTTAGCCAGTGCATTCCAAGTGAAAGGAGAAGCCCTCAGGCAGGCCTGGCTAAGGACAGTTTGGCTGCTCTTTACTCATACCATAAAGATAGCAACAGTTTATTATCCCAGCCCTGGGCTAAGCAGCAGTTTTAAAACAAATATAACAAAGCACTTCTTCATATAATGAACAGTCAACCTGTAGAATTCATTGCCAGGGGATATCGTGAGGATCAAAAACAGAATTTCACTAAAAATAATTCAATAAATTCTTGGAGGAGCAAAGATGATCAAGAATGCAACCTCATGCTGGAAAAGTTCACATGATCATTCCCTGTTCTGTCCATTACTTCCAAAGTATCTGGCACAAGCAGACACAGGATACTGGGCTAGATGGACCATTGGTCTGACCCGGTATGGCCATTCTTATGTTCTTATTTATACAGTATAACTTTTAGGGTTTGAGCAAGAGTTGGCATATACAATAAATCTCTCTCTCTCTTTTGGTTTTAAGTGATAGTTTATAAACGCTAATCCAAAAAAGCACAAGTTGTGGGGATGAAGGCTTTTTAAAAAGTTCTTAGTATTTATCTAGGTAAGAGCATTCTCTTCTTTTCTGATTAAACTGTGTTCAGTCTTATATATAGAAATTCTGGGATTAAGCGCACACACACACACAGGTATTAAAGCAATAGACTGTCATTTGGTTGATCCCTTCAACGCTGCACAATCTGGTGTGCACAAAAATAATGCAGACAGTGAGCAGCCGAAAAGAATACAAAAAACCCCTTTTCCAAAGATATGTATTATACTCTGGTAGCATGGGAAGTGGGTGGATGTAAGGCTGGGGGAGGCAATCCACCTGCTCCACCCCTTCTGCCTGAGGCCCCACCCCCACAAGAGCCAAACCTTCCCTCAATGGGGCCTCCAGCCCCCTATGGGAGCCTCCCTGGCCCAGAGCATGGGAGGGCACACTGCCCCAGCCTCCCTAGCCTTAGTGCAGCTGAAGCCTGGGAGCTGTGCTGAAGCTGGGGGTGGAGTGTGGGCAGGACAATGCTTCCTCCCGCCTCTTACACCCGCTGCCTATGTCCATATGTCAGTTTGTGCTGCTCACTCTTGAACTGCCTTCATTTGCATGTGCTCAGATGAATACTGTTGTAGGGGACTGGCTGATTTTACCATTCCCCTAAAAACAACAAAACCTTCTAACTGATGGCTGCTGGTTCAAAGCTAAGCTAGGCTGATGATTTCTAAGATCAAGAACTATTCATCAGCCAGAAAAAGCTCAGATCAGGATCCAGCTTCACACTTCCTATCTCTATGATGGGCAGAAAACTAAGTCCCTAGATCCAGATGTATGGCATCTGACAAAGAGGGTCTTTGTCCATGAAAGCTGAGGCCCAAATAAATCTGTTGGTCTTTAAGGCACTACAGTGCAGGATTCCTCATTGTTTTTGTACATACAGACTAACGTGGCTACTTGTCACAATGCCAGAGCCGGCCCAAGGTATGGGCGAGCCGGGCTACCGCCCGGGGTGCCCCATTGTAGGGGGCGCCATGTGGGGCTGCCAGGCTGGGCGGGAGTGGCACTGCGTATGTGCTGTGTGCCCGGGTTGGGGCTGCGCATGCGCCGGGCGCCCGGGGCTGGGGGGGGGGGCGGTGGGTGCCAGGGGCACCGGGCGCCCGGGGGCAGGGCCGCGCATACGTCGTGCTCCCGGGGCCCAGGGCACACAAATGGCTCAGGCCGGCCCTGCACAATGCAAGGCACTGAATTTAGTCACGTGAAATGGAAATCCATCAACTTCATGAAAAAAATTTTCACAGATACAGACAGACATCATCTTCCTCTCCATGCATCTGATGAAGTGGGTCTTTGCCCACTAAAATTTCTGCCCAAATAAATCTGATTGTGTTTAAGGTGCCACAGGACTTCTGTGATACTTGTCTCTAGATTCAAACACTGACATATGTAGGAGGCTGAATTCAAGTTCCAAATCTGGACTTCTGCAAAACCCTGTATGTTTAATTTTTCAGTATAGCACACCAGAGTGACTGTGAATGAAGGTTTGAACATCTGCTCCTGGGTGTAGGTCTGAGCCCCTAGCTGTCTAGTTCAAGTGATGTGATGTACGTATAATACCATATAGTGATTAGTTTAGTTGCTAGAAGACAGGGACATAACAAATCAATCATAGTGGCTGTAATGGTTTCCCATGTGGGTTGTCTTAGACCAGGGGTGGGCAAAAGGGCCTCCGCGGCCTGGATCCGGCCTGCCAAGCAGGTTGTTTCGGCCCGCAGAGGCCCTTCCGCTCCCCTGTCCCCAAGCCAATTAGGGCCTGGGGCCGGGGGAAGCGCACGAAGTTTCTTCTGCCCTACCAGGAGCATGTAGCACTTTGAAGTGCACTTTGAAGTGGAGATCGCTGATGCTTGGTGGCAAGTGCTGGGTTAATGAGATAATTATCTTAATAATGTCAGATATATAGTTTGGAGAAAGCAGAAGTAAAGGAAAAGATCCGAGGTGCAGGCCAATGGGTGAAGGAGCAAAGGGGACAACTGCCCAGGGGCCCAATGAGTCAAAAGGGGTCAGGGCTCTGGCCACCAGTCCGTTAAATTGCCACCAGGGCACCATGTGGCATTCTTCAGGCAGCACAGAGAGCTGTGGAGGGGGGCATGATGCAGTCTGGGCAGTGTTGAGGGCTGGCTGCCCCGGGCCCTGCCTCTTCCTGGAGCATAGAGCTGACCCCCCACACTGCCCAGGGACCCAGAGAGTCTGTTGGCTCCCCTGGGTGGGGGGCTGCTCCAAGCATTTGGTAAGTAGTTTTGTGCTGCACTTTTCTACATATTAATGAAGGGAGTGTGGGATCTGGGATGAAGGCTGGGTGCAGAAGGGCTGAGGTTCAGGAGGAGGTCTGGGAGGGAGTTTGAGTGAAGGAGTGGGTTTAGATCTGGGACAGGGGTTGGGAGGGGGGTTGGGTTCAGTGGGGGGTTGTGACCTTGGGCATAGGGTTGGGTGCAGGAGGGAGTAAGGTGCTAGGTGCAGGCTCTGGCCAGGAGACACATACCATAGGCTGCTCCCAGCTGGCATCCCTGTGGGAATCATCAGGTAGGCTCCCTGGCTACCGCAGCCCCAAGTGCCAGTCAAAGTGTCTGGAAGCTGGGGCCAGCATGTGTGCCTCTGCACACCATGTCATATTTTGCCCACCCCTATTCTAGGGTATATGCTTTCTAGGGTTAGCATGGGATCTGGAGCTCCAGGTTTGATCCCCTGCACTGCTACAGACTTCCAGTGGGACCTTAGGCAAAGCACTTAGGCCCAGATCTCCAAATGTATTTAGGTGCTTAACCCTGTTTTAATCAATGGGAATGTACGTACCTAAACACCCCAAGGGTCTGAGCCTTAGTCTTCCTACATCTCTATTTCCCGTCAGTAAAATGGGAATAATATTCTTGCCCTACTTCATGGGGATAGACACATTAAAAATTACAAGGCACCCCCATAGAATGGTGATGGAGCCCGTATAAGAACCTGAAAGGTTATATTATACATAGAATCCAACACAGGTCAAAGATATGGTACTTGAAATGTTTAAGGCAGACTTGGAATACAACTTCCAAAATGAAAATAAGGAAAGCCCTGGGAATTATAGACCAGTCAGCTTAAATTCAGTACCCGAAAAGATAATGGAGCAAATAATTAAACAATCAATTTGCCGACACCTAGATGATAATAAGATAATGAGTAACAGTCAGCATGGATTTGTCAAGAACAAATTGTGTCAAACCAACCTAATAGCTTTCATTGACAGAGTAACAAGCCTTGTGCATAGGAGGGAAGTAGTAGATATTTCTTGACCTTAGTAAGTCTTTTGATACTGTGTCTCATGACTTTCTCATGTACAAAGTAGGGAAATACAACCCAGAGGGAGATACTATAAGGTGCATAACTATTGGAAAACCAGTCCCAGACAGTAGTCGTCATGATACACAGTCAAGATGGAAGGCCATTTCAAGGGGGGGGGGGTCCCCACAAGGATCAGTTCTTAGTCCAGTTCTGCTCAATAGCTTCATCAGTTACCTAGATAATGGCACAGAGAGTACATTGACAGTTTGCGCACAATACCAAGCTGGGAGCAGTTGCAAGAGGATTAAAATTCAAAATGATCTGGACAAACTGGAGAAATGGTCTGAAGTAAATAGGATGAAATTCAATAAGGACAAATGCAAAATACTCCACTGAGGAAGGAACTGTCAATTGCACACATACAAAGTAAGAAATGACAGCTTAGAAAAGAGTACTGTGGAAAGGGCTCTGAGGGTCACAGTGGATTGCAAGTTCAATATGAAACAACAGCTCTGTTTTGACACTGAAAATATCATTCGGAGATGTATGAACAGGAGTGTTACAAGCAAAACATGAAAAGTAATTTTTCCACTCTACTCAGTACTGATTAGGACTCAGCTGGAGTATTAAATCCAGTTGTGGGAGCCACATTTCATGTGGATAAATTGGAGAAAGTAAAGAGAAGAGCAACCAAAATTATTAAACATCTAGAAAAATACCTATGAGAGCAGATTGGGGAAAAATGGATTTGTTTAGTCTAGAGAAAACCGAACTTTCAAATATATTAAAAGTTATTACAAGGAGGAGAGAGAGAAATTGTTCTTGTTACCCTATGAGTATAGGACAAGAAGCAATGGTTTTAAATTGCAGCAAGGTCAGTTAGGAAAAGCTTCCTAACTGTTTTGGGTGATTAAGCATTGGAATAAATTGCCCTGATGGTTGTGAAATCAACATCATTAGATATTTTTAATAAGAGGTTAGACAAACACCTTGTCTAGATAATACTTGGTCCTGCCATGAGGGCAAGGGACTGGACTAATTGACTTTTTGAAGTCCTTTCCAGTCCTACAATCCTATGATTTAACTTTGATTTTGCTTGTACTACTCTTGCCTCAGCCTTGTAGTTTTTATAAGCCTCATCACTTAAATTGAATTTTGGGACAAGTTGAAAACCCAGATATGTGTGGTTCATGTCTTTCTTGCAAATGTTTCTTTCCAGTTTGGATCTAACAGCCTTGGCATCAAGGGATACAATCATAGAATACTAGAACTGGAAGGGACCATGAGAGATCATTGAGTCCAGGCCCCTACCCTTACAGCAAGACCAAGCACTGTCTAGATTATCCATGACAGGTGTCTGTCTAACCTGCTCTTAAACCTGTCCAACCTAAACCTCCCTTGCTGCAGTTTAAGCCCATTGCTTCTTGTCCTATCATCAGAGGCCAAGGAGAACAATTTCTCTCTCTCCTCCTTACAACACCCTTTTAGATACTTGAAAACCACTATCATGTCCCCTCTCAGTCTTTTCTTTTCTAAACTAAACAAGCCCAGTTCTTTCAGTCTTCCCTCATAAGTCAGGTTTTCTAGACCTTTAATCATTTTTGTTGCTCTTCTCTGGACCTTCTCCAGTTTCTCCACATCTTTCTTGAAATGTGGCGCCCAGAACTAGGCAATACTCCAATTGAGGCTTAATCAGCACAGAGTAGATCAGAAGAATGACTTCTCGCGTCTTGCTCACAACATTCCTATTAATGCATCCCAGAATCATGTTTGCTTTTTTTTGCTTACTGTTGACTCATGTTTAACTTGTTGTCCACCATGACCCCTAAATCCCTTTCAGCAGTGCTCCTTCCTAGACAGTCGCTTCCCATTCTGTATGTGTGAAACTGATTGTTCCTTCCTAAGTGGAGTCCTTTGCATTGTTCCTTATTAAACTTCATCCTATTTATCTCAGACCATTTCTCTAGTTTGTCCAGATCATTTTGAAGTATGACCCTATCCTCCAAAGCTGAGAACCGGCTGTCCGGCGGGTGGGTCCCTTTAAGCACAGGCCTCAGATAGCCTCAGGCAGCAGCCACACTAAGTAACTCCTGACCTGATGCCCCGCCGGACCTGGTTCTGGCCGGCCTTAAATGCGATTCAGCGTCTTATCAGTGTGGATGTGCTATTTTGAAATAGCCAAATGCTATTTCGAAATGCATTTTGTGTGTAGACATGTTATTTTGAAATAAGATATTTCGAAATAATGCTGTAGTGTAGACATACCCTAACATACTGGAGACTTTTATACATATAAGCCTGCTGGCTTAGGTGTATCTGCTGATATACAGTGCTTTATTTCTACCAGCAGGGCCAGGCACTCTGTTAGCCAGGACCATGAGCACATAAGCTTATGAACTGTGGAAAGAAATGACATAATAATTACCACGTTTATATGCTTTAGTGATATACAAAATGACTTCTGCAGGATATTAAAATTAGCGTATTTAATAAAAAAGAGCCCACTTCTTCCAGACCCTTGTGAAAGAGTAGAAAATTATCACTTCCTATAGGATTTGTTGACATCTTGTAGATTAGAAACATGTCTTGGCATTCTATAGGATGGATCACAAATCTACAGGAAGTTATTTTCTATAACATTCAAATGGATTTTAAAATGAATTATTATAATATTATTATGGAATCCTATCAGTACTGTTCTAGCTGGAGTCAGTAGATGGCACTCTTACTCGTAATGTTCCAGGCTCTTATTTTTAGCATGCAAACACAATTCTGTCTTTGAAGAAATGTTGTATTGTTGTTAGCTCTGTAATGGGGGTTTCTTTGGGGGGAGATGTTCCAAACAGCCAGAGCGTTTGCTCTCTGCCTAACCTAAGTAGAGAGAATTCTTGAAGGTGGAGTTGATTCCTGGGAACTGGGTGTTTTGAATTAGATTCCTGAAAAGAGGCATTGCCTTCCTATTGTCTGAC
This sequence comes from Rafetus swinhoei, assembly GCA_019425775.1. Taxonomy (NCBI): domain Eukaryota; kingdom Metazoa; phylum Chordata; order Testudines; family Trionychidae; genus Rafetus; species Rafetus swinhoei. The sequence continues at coordinate 106,435,178 of CM033440.1, forward strand.
TGTCTGTGGTTGAAGACTGGGGTAAACAAACAAGTTACACTAAGAATATTCTCACTGATTTCTCCTCCAGTTCGAAACTGATCAACAAGACTCTGAAATCTGATATTGCTTGGCAAAAGAGTGAGAGGACTAATGTTTAATTTAAATTCTATAGGACTTCTTTAGAAAGGGAGGATTCTACAGAATGGAGGTATTAAGATTTCTATAGAGTTCCCTCTCTCTCGCACACACACAGTTGTAATGAGATATCACCAAACCAATAAAACCTCCCATTTTATATTTTCCAGCTAACTGTTCAATCAGGTTTTAGGCAACATCAGAGTGCTTTACATGAAGTTGTGTTGCTTTCTACCCTATTTACCACAATGGCATGTTGGTTAGGATGGGTGCTTGTCAAGAGAGTGTGACTAAATAAATTCCTTTCTAGTTCCTTGCAGTCCATAAGATAATTGTTTGCTATTATTTTGGCCAATCTGTTGCATGTGTTACATGTTTGATCTGTATTCTTGATGTTTGTCATGTAGATTAGGTGAGTATTCCCTAATAGAACAAGGGTTTTTTTCATCCTTCCCTCCTTTTAAAAACTTAAAATATCGTAGAATAGAAATTCAGACTTTACAAAGACAAGAGCCTATTGATCATAAGTCATTCAAGGACATGAAGTGTAGTAATTTTATCAGAAGAATACACCAATTAGAATACTGGAATACAATCAATATAGGGCCTCTGGCTGATGTTAATACAAAGCCTGGACTTCATATCAGTGTGCCTGGTCTGGCAGTACCAAGCAACTTAATCCACCTAAGTCAAAAGGTTATTTTAACCACATCTAGTAAACCACCCCAACAATTCTGGAAGTCTTAAGCTGCAGATAGAAATTCCTTGAAATAAATCTTGGTCATTGGGTAGCAACAAGCAAGACAGCATGCTTAGCAGATCAGTTTAGGAGGAAGGTGCGGGGAGAAGCTTTTGCAGAGAGTGAACTGGTAGGAAGCAGGAGCAGGTGGAGTGAAGAGGTGGAGAACAGTGGTCTGGGATCAGGGGAACTTTGAAGAGGGGTGTAACTCTGTTAAGAGCAGCCTGGGCCAGAGGGAGAGCCATAAAGGTTCAGGAAGTATTAAAACTGGAAAAGGGCAAATATAGTGCCCATTTATAGAAAGGGAAATAAGAACAACCCAGGAAACTACAGACCAGTTAGTTTAACTTCTGTGCCAGGGAAGATAATGGAGCAAGTAATTAAGGAAATCATCTGTAAACACTTGGAAGGTGGCAAGGTGATAGGGAACAGCCAGCATGGATTTGTAAAGAATAAATCATGTCAAACCAATCTGATAGCTTTCTTTGATAGGATAACGAGTCTTGTGGATAAGGGAGAAGCGGTGGATGTGGTATACCTAGACTTTAGTAAGGTATTTGATACGGTCTCGCATGATATTCTTATCAATAAACTAGGCAAATGCAACTTAGATGGGGCTACCATAAGGTGGGTCCATAACTGCCTGGATAACCGTACTCAGAGAGTAGTTATTAATAGTTCACAATCCTGCTGGAAAGGTATAACAAGTGGGGTTCCGCAGGGGTCTGTTTTGGGACTGGCTCTGTTCAATATCTTCATCAACAATTTAGATATTGGCATAGAAAGTACGCTTATTAAGTTTGCAGATGATACCAAGCTGGGAGGGGTTGCGACTGCTCTGGAGGATAGGGTCATAATTCAAAATGATCTGGACAAATTGGAGAAATGGTCTGAGGTGAACAGGATGAAGTTTAATAAAGACAAATGTAAAGTGCTCCACTTAGGAAGGAACAATCAGTTTCACACATACAGAATGGGAAGCGACTGTCTAGGAAGGAGTACGGCAGAAAGGGATCTAGGGGTTATAGTGGACCACAAGCTGAAGATGAGTCAGCAGTGTGATGCTGTTGCAAAAAAAGCACACAGAATTCTGGAATGCATTAACAGGTGTGTTGTGAGCAAGACATGAGAAGTCATTCTTCCGCTCCACTCTGCGCTGGTTAGGCCTCAGTTGGAGTATTGTGCCCAGTTCTGGGCACCGTATTTCAAGAAAGATGTGGAGAAATTGGAGAAGGTCCAGAGAAGAGCAACAAGAATGATTAAAGGTCTAGAGAACATGACCTATGAAGGAAGGCCGAAAGAATTGGGTTTGTTTAGTTTAGAAAAGAGAAGACTGAGGGGGGACGTGATAGCCATTTTCAGGTATCTAAAAGGGTGTCATAAGGAGGAGGGAGAAAACTTGTTCATCTTGGCCTCTGAGGATAGAACAAGAAGCAATGGGCTTAAACTGCAGCAAGGGAGGTTTAGGTTGGACATTAGGAAAAAGTTCCTAACTGTCAGCGTAGTCAGACACTGGAATAAATTGCCCAGGGAGGTTGTGGAATCTTCATCTCTGGAGATATTTAAGAGTAGGTTAGATAAATGTCTATCAGGGATGGTCTAGACAGTATTTGGTCCTGCCATGAGGGCAGGGGACTGGACTCGATGACCTCTTGAGGTTCCCTTCCAGTCCTAGTATTCTATGATTCTATGATTCTGTGAAAACTTTGGAAAGGATAGTAACACATCAGTAAAAGCAGAGTTGCTTGAGACACAAGATTGTGGGTGGCAGAGGACTGAGGATGAGGATAGGCAAGAGCACTAGCAGCATTCACTGGTGTTCTGATAAAAATGATGATCCAAACCAATGTATTCAGTCTGGATATTATGGGCCAGACTTGGTAAACACACAGCATAACTCCCACTGACTTTTATGGTAACTGCTTCTGGCTGAACTGGAGCTAGATTTGGTCCCATCTGTTTTAGACTTTAACTGCTGCTCCGGTGAAAGGAATTTTGCCACCCTACTAAAATGAGGCTTCTATATTTTCAGGAGCAGACCCCTGATCTACATTTAATCATGGTAGACCCAGTAAGTGGAGGGACCTATGCATCCCGGTGACTGAAAATTAATTTATATGAATTACCAGGAGGATGGTCTCACTTGGCTTGGATTTTCTTTGGCTCATGCCAATTATCGAGTTCCAGGCTTCGACTCTGAGCCAGGGCTAAATTTTGATTGGCTTATTTCCCTCTCCAGGTGAAAATTGAGGGGCAGGAACAGGAGAGGATTGAATAGCTGATCACTTTTATTTAAAATACTTTGTTTCTGTCAGTCTGTGCCAGCATCTTATCTCATCCACAGTATATAATAGCCATCTCTATGCCCATTGAAAGTCTGGAGAATGCATACTTTCATCTGAATCCCAATGAGGTACTCCCAGGTAGGTTACTTTACAAGCAATTGGGAAATACGCATCTTTTAAAATATCCATCTATTCATAGTATATTTGTATTGTATCAAACTGTTTGTATTATTCTCTAGTTTCTGGGATACATTGTAGTAGCTCCCCACCAACAAAATAAAATTACAAACTAAATAGAGCTGGTATGATGGTTCACTTGATTAATGCTATGCCTTGGGCTGTTGGTTTTCTGAGAGTCTGCAGCTAAAAGGGTTCATCAAGCATGGAATTTATTAAATCAGAAGATCTAAAAGAAAAAGACATTTACTAATTTTTTAAAAAAATATAGAATACACCACATTCTATGCTGTGCTTCCCCCCGCCCCTTCACTATTTTTGTATCATTATCTTCCCTTTATATTATTTGGGCTAATCAAGTCCCACAGTGTCATTGATTTAGCCAGAGATGTGAAACAAAGGGAGGATGATTGGACAGCAGTGAAGTGCAGCAAGGGAAAGAAGTACAACCATATAAAAAAATTCTTACTTTAATTATGACTTTGGTATACCCAAAGTGGATATTTTCTTTCTTCTTGTGTTTGAATATTTCCTTAGCTGTGAAATTTTCTTTGTTTAACGCCTAGGTTGGAAAACCACGGCCAAGATGTTAAAGTGTGGGTGTGTAAAGTTAGGCTTCTAGTCCATATTTAGGTGCCTAAATGAGTGACCTGATTTTCTGAAGAACTGAGCATCTGGCACATGGGAGCTACTGGGTGCTTAGCTCTTAAGACAATCAGGCCACCTATTTAAGTACCTAAATATGGAGTTAGGAGCTTAACTTTAGGCATTTACTTTTTAAAATATTTGCCATGACATTTGTACCTCAGTGATTGTTGAGGTATAAACACTTTCACAGCCCCTTTAAAAACCTGTAATTTTAATTTCTCTGCTTGTAGATGGTCTCTCTTGGCCAAAGTTTAGAGGTGGCCTAAATAAATTCAGTAATAGTGTATGTAAATCCTCACATCAGAGGAAATGTGCCCTCTATTTTACAGTTCCTTTTCTTCAGCTAGATAATGATCATGTTGGTATCTATTGGACTGGAATTGAAAGTTAGTGGTATTTAATTGTATTGCAATCTGAGATTTAGAACTGGTGGTAAAACGTGACACAATCTTATTGGATCTCATCCTTTTGTTACTGTTTGGGAAGTTACATACCTGGATGTAGACAATTCATATTCATAATCCTTGTCATGTTCCATTTCTTCTGCCTTTGAGCTTGTCTACACTACAGGGAAGATCGACCCCGCCCAGAGGTTGATCGTCTAGCATTCAGTTTAGTGGGTCTAGTGTAGATACCAAATCAAACACTGAGGGCAGCCCCCGTTAGCATCCTGTACTTCTCTGTGTATCAGTCAGTAATCTGGAAACTGTTGATTCATTTCCATGCTTCAAGACTAATGACCTTAAACATGGACCTCATTGTAACTTCAGGCACATTTTTCATGGTACATAGACAAATGACATGTTAATGTAAATTGGCAGACTTAAAACAGAGTTAATCAAATATGCTGCACAGAAGGAAAAACAAGCAAATTCCTTCAAGGTTATTCCTCGGATTTGGTTCCAGTAGCTGCTATGCTAACAAGATACTGAAATTTGAACAATGGTACAAAAATGTTATATTGCTACTATCTGTAACATTATTGGTACTGTACCTGATTTACCTCTCATTGCATTTGTCCCCATGCTGTAATGCAGCTACATGAGAATTTCTGCAATCTTGCTCCTTGTCCATGAGTGCCTCTGATCAGAGGCATATGCTGAATTCAAATTCTCCCTATCCCAACCTTTTTCTCCGGGATAGCTAGGCAGCATAGGGGGAAACTAGTCTCTGAGTCATACATCTGAGTCACTACAGTTTATCACAGTCCCATGCACTAAGAGTCTAAATGTGTTGTAACAAAAACATTAACCCTATCATCAGTTGGCTGGGTGATAGGGTAATATTGTACTGTGTTAAAATGTTGGAGAGTAAAGTACAGGAGCAGACAGAGTTTTATATCTGTGATCATCTCACAGAAGGAGAATATAGGGTAGGTGAAAAAGGGGACCTCAATGAAAAAGGGGACCTGATCCAGTTCACAGTTACTTGTCAGGCTGGGAATGCTAGTATAAGGGCATATTCAAACAAAGTTAAGAGAACAATTGCATAATTTGCAAATACATTAATGTCTGCTACTATACTCAGAAGCTTGATGTTAAAACTCAGTTGTCTTCAATCCATGAACTTTAGGCCTCCATATATAGGACTAATTTTATCCATGTTAGGATAGATTGCAAATTTATAAACAAGTAAGAGGTGCAGATTTTTTGTTTCTGTTGTATTTCAAGTGCAGGAGTATGTTTTTCTCTGATTTATTCTTTTTAAGCTGTTACAATACAGAAATATACTTGGTGGAGAAGGAAAGCAAAGTCATCTTTAAATTAAGAAGAGAAATGCAGTAAGTTATTGCAAACACTGGAATACATTTGGAACATTGTGTCAAAGGCCAAAACCTCCTGTTTCATGTGGCTGTAGGAAAAAATTCTGGAATAAACCAGGAATGTCTTTACTAATCTGATCAGTGCTGATTTGAAGAGTAATGTGCTGACAGATGTAGGAGACACAAAAGAAATTCTTGATTTAAAAGGAATAATAAAATCCTCATGAAAAAGGATCTCTGCTTCTAAACAAGTCAGCTGAAGGAAAATTAAACTTTTCAAAGTGGTTAGTTTGATACAACGGGCCAAATTCAGTAGTGATGTTAAGCAGCGTAAGTTGAACTTCAGGTGTAAATCACACCATAGAATTGCTTACACTTGTATGACAGTCATTGGGGGACCACAGCATGTGTTAATGATGTGCTGAGGAGCCCAAGAGGAAGAAAAGAGTGACTCGGTGCAGTGGCTACAGCATTAATGTGGGAGTCATGAGATCTGGGTTCAATTCCTTGCTCTGCCACAGACTGCTGCGTGACCGTGGCAAACTCACACTCTGGCTTTGTGCACTGGATTCCCATTTGCAAAGTGGGGCTAACAACACTAGTCCCGTCTCTCAGAGTGCTGTGAGGATAGATATACTAAAGATTATGAGGTGCTCAAATATTATAGTAGCAAGAGGCCATATAAGTACAATAGATAAGCTATCACTGATAGGAAGGTGTAAGGTCCTGTGCGCAAGAAGAGGTGATGGACTGCTTTATCTTACACCCTCCTGTTAACCATGAGCAGCGTGTGATTCCTGCATTTGGGGAGGTGGGGCCTGAGTTCTGGAAGCTCCCTAGAAGTGCAGGGGGGAGGGGACATACCAGCACCTGGACAATGGCCCAGCCCCTGCTTCACCCTAAGGCCCTCTCCTGCTCTACCTCCTCCTCTGGAGGCCCTGACTGTGCTCCACCTTCACTCTGCCCTAGGCTCCACTTCCACTCAGGCCCCTGCCTGTGCCTCTCTCTGCCTTCTTTCCTGAGGAGCCCTACTCTCACAGCTCTCTTTCCCCCCCACTCCAAGAACCCCCCATCCTCTCTTGGGTGAAGAGGCAGGAGTGACAGGTGGGGGGGATAATGCTGGGAAGAGGAGACAGGATGGGGTTGGGAAGAAGTGGAGTGAGAGCGGAGTCTCAAAGGGAAGAGGTGACTCAGGGGAGGGAAAAGGAGCAGCACGGGTGGGGTATAAGGAAGAGCAAGATGTGGGAGCAGAGCCCTGGGCCCATTCTCAGTGGTGGGGCTCCAAAGACGGCAAGTCAGCAGCATGTCTCCAAAGGGAGGTGCACTGCATCCTGTTTGGGGAAACTTAGCCTCCCCTGGTTTATTATGCCCACCACCCTTCCTATTAACAGTTTTCTATTAGTTACACCTTTGTTATGCACTCACTGAATGCCAGATTGATCTGAGTTGCCCTGCTTTACCATTGACAGACATTTTCCTGGGGATGAGGAAAGAAGTATATTGGCTGTTTGGTTAAGCAAATGGATTTTCTTGACTCTGCTTCTGGTTCTGTCACAGATTTACTGGGTGACACTGAGTAAATCACTTCATCTTGTTACTCCCCATCTTCTGTGAGGGGAAATTCGTTAGTAGTTTGTGAGGTGCTTACATGTTGTGATATAGCATGAGACAAAGAAAGGCCTACAAAAATAAGTTCTGCAAAACTTGCAGCAGCAGCATGTACAGTTGTGTTTTAGAGTTTTCCATGGAAGCTACACTGATTTACATCAAATGTGTATGTGACCTGCTTCTACAATAATGTACAGATGCTGCACAGGTTCCACTGAGGATATGATGAATACTTGATCTGGAATAATTTTGCACTCTGTTCCATACTCTTCAGGGTCTTTCACTGAGGGATTCTAAGTAACAAACAAGTATGAATCCCAGACAGTTATGTATTAGCCATTCACAGAGAAGCACCTGCCATGCATGATGTATGCACTGATTGCTCAGTAAAAATTTAAAGTTGGCCAGTATCTCCCCTTTTTGGAAGGAGGTTCCATTTTGGATCATGGAAGGAGCAAACATTTAGTATTGATCTTTTAATTCCCTGATTCAATAGTAAAAATATTTTTGTATACATATTTAGCATATGACTTTTTAAAAAGTGAATTGTGGGGAGTGTAACCATTATTGAGCAGAAGTACAACAGTTTATTTTTACTGTTCAGATTCCAAAAGACAGACTGAGACTTCCTTGCTCCCCCTTTAATGACCTTCATGATTTGGAGGGAGATTTTTTTTTTCTCAGCCAGACAATTCACTGTTCCAAATGCTCTTTACCTGTGAGGAAACCATTGGCTACGACACCAAGAAGCATCAGGATTGGTTTGATGAGAATGACGTTGAAATCAAGCAGTTCATCAATGAGAAAAGAATGGCATTTCGTGCTTGGCAGAATGATATAAGTTGCAAGACAAAGAGAGGAGCCCATGCTAAGGAGAAGGCGGAAGTCCAGTGTAAAACCAGGGAACTCAAGAACATATGGTGGACTGAGAGAGCACAGGAACTCCATCATTTTGTAGATACCCATAATACTTGTGATTTCTTTAGTGTTATTACGACTGTTTATGGGCCAGCTTGTCACGGCATGAACCCCCTTCACTCAAAAGATGGAGCCACACTTTTGCAGGAGAATGGAGCCATTTGTTTTCACTAGAAAGAACATTTCGAAGATCATCTTCATCTGCAATCATGGAATTATGAATAAGTTCTTGAGCAAATCCCCCAACGACCTTCTAGGGATGAGCTCAGAGACCCTTCCAATTTGCATGAGGTATACAATGCCCTCAAGCAGATAAACAACAACAAGGCAGCAGGTCCAGATAGGATCCCCACTGAAATCTTTAAAAATGGGGGAGTAGAGTTAATTCAGTAGCTTATCCTTAAAATTTGGATAAAGGAGGAGATACCCAGTGAAAGGAGCGATGCCTTGATTGTTACCGTATTTTAAAAAGGAGATAAAGCAGACTCTGGAAACTATGGTGGTATCTCTCTCCTTGCTTTTGCAGGCAAAGTTCTGGTACGGGTCTGTGACGGGGCGCCACAGCCCCGCACTGTAGCCCCCGCCGCGAACGCCCTGTTCACGGCGCAGCGGGCAAAGTACTGGCATTGTGCTGGGTGCTCGCAGGCCGTAGAATGCCTTGCAGCCCCAGACGCTGCTGCTAAAATGCGTCCCGGGCACAATGGGGTAGGCGGAGCCACGCACGTGACGTCAGAGCGACATCACATCAGACGCCGGAAGTGGCGGGGGATTTAAACACCGCCCAGCACCGAGAGGGGGGAGGCCGTGTGCCAGCGGGGCCCCCATGGAGCAACGGGAACCCAAGCCTGGGGGCAAAGCGAGGCGGCCGAGCCACTGGAGGTCCAAGTAAGCCCCAGGCAGGGTGGCCAGACCAGTGGGGGAGAGGAAGCAGCCCAGGGCAGGGCAGCACTAAGCCTGCGGGCTGACAGGTTTCGGCAAGGAGCCCCCCGTCAGCCGGACTGGACCACAGAAGGTCCACATCCTTAGGGCCCTGGGCTGGGGCCCGTGAGTGAGGGCGGGCCCAGGCCCCCCTTCTCTCCCTCGCCCTCTGAGGAGGGAATATACGATAAGCAGAGAGGGAGATAGCGCACCGCCGCGCCCCCCCCCGCACCCAGCTACGGGTGGAGGCACGGTGCAGTTAAAGGTGTAGGCAGACTTGCTAGCGTAGCGTAGCGACTCCAAACCAAGACTAAGGAGAAGTTCGGGACGTTCGAGAGGGGTCAGGGTAAAGACAGTACGGCAGACAGACTGGACTGGTCACCGGCGGACAGACTGGACCTGTCACAAGGTCCTTGCAACCTGTCTTTTGCCCCTGTAAAATTTTTTCTGACCAGAGTCACAGAGTGGCTTCTGACTATGTCACAGAACTGCAGATACAATCTTCATTGCACAGCAGCTGCAAGAGAAGTGTCAGGAGCAAAACTGACCACTGTACATTGGTTTTATTGATTTAACTAAAGCCTTTGACTCAGTGAATTGCCGTGCGCTTTGGACTGTACATTAGAAGAATAGATATCCTGATAAATAAATAATGTCATAAAGTTGCTTCATGACAACATGAAAGCGACTGTTCTGAGCAGCACTGGCTCCCAGAGTGAACCTTTCAAAGCACAAACAGGTGTCAAACCAGGCTGTATCATCACCCCAACCATGTTCATAGTCTTTATTGCCATCATTTTCAACCTAATTGCAGGGATGCTCCCAGATGGCATTGAAATCCTCTAAAGAATGGATGGAAAACTGTTTAGGTTTAGCAGGCTGAAAGCTAAGAGTAAGATTTCCACCACATCTATTGTGTAACTTCAGTATGCTGATGACAGTGCAGTTTTTGCCCATTCTGAGAGAGATCTTCGGGCTATCTTGAATGTGTTTGCTGATGCTTATGCATGTTTTGGTCTTACCCTCAACATCAAAAAACCCAAAGTGCTCCATCAGCCCTCTCCAAATAATGTACCATGCACCCCATCTATTAAAATCAATGGAGAGGCACTGGAGAATGTCGATCATTTTCTCTATCTTGGAGGTTATTTTTCTGTTATTGATGTAGAAATCCAACACTGTCTGAGCTGTGCCAGTACAGCCTTTGCTCGTTTATGACACAGGGTTTTTTGAAGATCATGACATTCGAACAGACACCAAACTTCTTGTCTATCAAGCCATCATTCTCCCAACAGTATTATATGGGTCTGAAACCTTGACAACCTATAGCCGTCACATGAAAGTCCTTGAGAGGTATCACCAACGCTGCCTTCGCAAGATCTTGAAGATCAAATGGGAAGACAGCTAAAGGATAACCTGAAAGTGCAACATCACACTTGGGAGACACTCACCCAGGATAGTTCAAAATGGAGAGAAATCCTATGCAATGGCTCCCCTGCATTTTGAATTTGCCTGCCGACAAGATGAGGAGAAGAAGAGGTGCAGGAGGAAGGCCAGACTGGCTTCTAGTCATGGTCAGCAGCCTCCTGCTGTACCTGGGAACATCTGTCCTGTCCTCACTGTAATAGAACTTGTGGCTCAAGGATCGGCCTTATCAGCCACCTCAGGGTCCATAACTCCCATGGAAGATGATCATACTCGGCAATGAGTGATCGCCCATCATCATCACCTGGGAGCTACACAATAACAACAAAAGTGTGCAACTGCTAAAGAATTAACAAGCTGACAAAGCCTAAAAATATATTGGATTATATTTAAACCCATCAGCCAAAGAAATTTAAGTGAACCTGCTGATTGAGTATTCTGAGTTTCATTTATCTGGGCTTTACTTCTAAACACCTTTTACTGAAAAAGGAAAGGATAAATAGAGGAAAAAGGTAGAACAATAAAGAGAATCCATTGAGATTCACTGTCTACACTAATAAATGGTATCAGAAAGAGACAATGAATAATGGTTTGAGTAGTCTGTTGGCCATTTTCCATAGTCTCCACCTTCCTGAGCTAGAAAGAATTAAATACTAGTCTTCAAACCTCAGAATTGTAGCTCTGAAGCAATGCAGAAAACCTTAGAGAAAACAAATTATACTTTTGCATAAAAGTGCAATTAAAAACATCTAAATGGCTGATCCAGAGAATTAGGTTCCTTTCACTAAACAAACCAGAAAAAAAGAATAAATTTTGATAACGAATAATGTGTTCAGCTGCACTATCAAAGTATAAATATATTTCTGTCTGCTAGGCATGCATTGCAGAGTTTTGCATATTGTTTTCAATAATGGCACTGTGCCAAAGCTGGCAAAAGAGCTATTGACCTAGCTGGATAACCTGATAGTCAGTCAGTCAGTCAGTCATTAAAATCTTATTCATTTTTCTTATTTCATGGGGGAACCCAAAAACTATGAAGCTTCCAAACTGCATGCTTAGCTAATATGCACAACTTTGTGTTCTATTGCTGTCCACATTTTCTACCTTCTTCTAGCCTATCAGCTGTGTCTCATACACACCTGTCACATCTAGTCCCTATTTAGTTGAGTTATAAGGAATAGAGACATAGTTAAAGACACGTGTACAGCACCCATTGTAATGGGGCTCTCATTCTGACCAGAATCTTTGGTTGCTACTGTAATATAATGCTGACCTTCAACAGAGTTTTACCTGAATGAGAGCTTCAGTTCATATTATTGGTCTAACAATAATCATTCCAATGGATGGGGCATTCTTTGGAGTAGGATGCATTGAGGTAAGGATGTATTCACAAACAAAACTATAATTTTCTGTGGAACTATGAGGAATAATCTGTTAGTACAGGTTTGATGCACTAGTCCACGAATGCAGTAGGGGAATTGGTAAGACTAATTCTGAGGTTCATAAGAATATTGTTCTGCTGCAAATGTGAAAATTCAGCAGAAAAAGTTTCTAAATTGTCAATTTCCATCACATGGTAGAAAAGATATTCAAATAGATACTACTGAGAATAAGATTAAAGAAAAATTTCAAAAGGAAATGTAGCAGCTTCCAGTGTCCTACATAAATATCCCCCTCCCCAAATAAATTCCCAAAAATAATATGTCTGAAATGAAAACTTCCAATTCTATTTTTTAAATTGTAGCCTGTTGACATTTTCCTCAGATTGTCATTTCAATTAGTAGGCCACTGGATTTGGGGGATAAATACATTGGGCACTGCTACATTTCCATCTGAATTTTTTCTTTAATTTTGTTCTCCACTCACTGAATTGAATATGTTAACATGTGAGCTGTGAAACTCAGCATAAAAGCGCTTATGATTAATAAATCAGAGAAGGAATTCAATTTACTGTTGATCACAGACAGAGCCTACACTGGGGTGCCAGAGCAGTAAGTTTGGTTTGTAAGGTCTGAGACCTTTTTTTTTGCAGCCATATTAGGAGAGAAGCAACCAGGAGCCAAGAAGCAGAAAGTCACATCCTCACATCCCTTCTAAATTATATCAAAACAATGTAATATTGGCTGTTAAGAAGGCACCCCTCCAAACACTATTCACCATCACCAGATAAAAAAGGAAACTCTTAAGATGTTTAAAGAAAACTTCATGTAATAGCATTCTGTCTGGCCAAGAATCACTTATCAACAGTTGTGGGTGTGAAATCTCTACACAATCTACATGTTTTGTTAGTCTATAAAGTGCTATCAGACCATTTGTTGTTGTTGTTTTACTCCTTTACTGTTTGGCTTTTATAGTCCCCACTTCTCTCTTGTTCATCTGTATGCTTTCTTCTAGTTCTTTGTTTCTGACTATTACATAATTAATTTTACAATAATTAAATCAACTAAGGTGGTAGGGTATAATTGGGTAAAGAAGTACTTTGCAATATGTTAGGATTGGTCAAAAGAATTATTTTGTAGTATTTTAGTAAAATGGTTGGTTACGGTATAACTAAAGAAGACTCAAGTTTCACTATATAAACTGAGGGCCATAAGAACGACCATACTGGGTCAGACCAAAGGTCCATCTAGCCCAGTATCCCGGCTTCCAACAGTGGCCAATGAAAGATGCCACAGAGGGAGTGAACAGAACAGGTAATCATCAAGTGATCCCTCTCCTGTTATCCATTTCCAGCCTCTGACAAACAGAGTCTAGAGACAGCATTCCTATTCACCCTGTCTAATAGCCATCAATAGACCTAATCTCCATGAATTTATCTAGTCCTTTCTTAAGCCCTGTTAGTCCTGGTCTTCACAACCTCCTCTGGCAGGGAGTTCCACAGGTTGACTGTGCATTGTGTAAAGAAAAACTTCCTTTTGTTTGTTTTAAACCTGCTACCTATTAATTTCTTTTGGTGACCTCTAGTTCTTATGTTATAGGAACAAGTAACATATTTTCCTTATTCACTTATTCTACACCAGTCATGATTTTATAGTCCTCTATCATATCCTCCCTTTGTCTCCTCTTTTCTGAGCTGAAAAGTCCCAGTCTTTTTAATCTCTCTTCATATGGGACCCATTCCAAATACCTAATCATTTTAGGGGTCAAGAGAGGGACCAGCTGGAAAGGGGAAAAGAATTAAAACACAGACAAGACTGACCTTGCCTGGCCAACAAGGAAAGCCTGCCTGTGTGATCAGGATTGGTGAGCATAGCATTATATGCTTAGCTGTGTATTTTGCTTGGTAATTATTAATAAAAAGAGGATACAGATATTTCTGTCTAAGGCTCTTACACTGGTAAAAAGATCTTGCAAACACACAGAGTACTCCCCTAGCCCTCAGAACAGATATGGGTGGCACTGAGCTCTTGGAACTGGGCAAAGGTGGGATCCTGGAGAGTGTGGGTAACAGGTTTGGGAATACCTTGTTGAGGAGGGTCACAAATTGTTGGCTGTATGCTCCTGACAATGTATCTCATTTGTATAATAGGTTATTCTTCTTTGACATATGGTGCTTTTAAAAGATCTGGCACCTGCTGAGAAGTAATAGGGATAGAAAGTCCAGAATATGAAAGGAGCAGAGGACTGTTTCAAAAATATCATGTGACAGTATAGCTTTTATTCACTTTTAATATGGAATATCAAGGAGGCAAGTCATTCAATTGCAAGGCACAGAATACAGCTTTATGTGGAAGGGGAAATGGCCTGCTGTTGTTAGAGGAATTGCATTTTATACAGTTAGAGGAGAGGCAAGACTGAATACTCTTTTCTCCTTCTTATATTTAAAGTCATTTTATTTTGTATAGGAGCTTTGCTTTAAAATTATCAAGTCCCTGGCCTGTCTTCAGTATGGCTCTATGGTTTTACTGTCTTTTCACATTAACTGTACAGGAAAGCTAATATGGTAAAATGACCTTCATGCCAGAATATCTTAGGTTCTTTCTCTCTCTCTCTGTTTTTTTAAACAAACATTTTGCTCTTGAAAGAAAAAGTGTGCTCAACCATTTCAAGACTCATGCAGTTAATGTGGAGGTGACGCTCTCCCCCACCCCAGGTATATTTTTAGAACAAAACTTTACTACTACTTGAAGAATCTATATTTCTCTCTTTTTCCCCCCATCCAATATTAGGTTAGCAAATACTTAGAGCTTTATCCAGCACATGGTAGGCATTTGACTCGTGTATACCTGATCCCTATTTACATATAAACTGCTTTTGAATTGGCCATCTTTGAAGCCTTTGATAAAGAATTATACTGTCTCTTCCATAATATTCTCATATTATTGTTCTCCATTTGACTACATCTGTATCCAATGCCACATCCAAGTTCAAAGTGTTGTCTTTAAATTTCTGATTTTCAAGAATTAGTATGTTAAAAGGTATAATAAAT
Source organism: Rafetus swinhoei (assembly GCA_019425775.1). Lineage (NCBI taxonomy): Eukaryota > Metazoa > Chordata > Testudines > Trionychidae > Rafetus > Rafetus swinhoei. The sequence continues at coordinate 106,450,204 of CM033440.1, forward strand.
GTCATCCTTTAAAATTAAATTCTCCAACAGTTTATCTTACAAAATAAAAAGTATTTACGTATTACGGAGGTAAAATACATAAGTTCATATGTCAATAGAAAAATTGATAGATCCTGAAGTCAAAAAAGTGAATTTTGCTTAATTCAATCCTAGTTTAATATAATCTTCCATTTAACTTGAACCTGCAGGGACCTTTCTGGATGTATTGTTGAAATGGGGCAGCAAGACCTTTGTCACATATTTTGGTTTTCTCTCTGGACTAATAAACTAAAGCCTTGTCTACAAGCAAGATTGCACCATTTGAAACTAAGGCTGTGTCTTTAATACCACTTAACTCAAACCAGTGCAACTTCTGTTACTAGACAAACCTCAGAGCAATAGCTGTGTTACTCTTTTAGACAAGGCCTTAGTCCAGGGCTGGATAAAATATGGCCTGCCTAGCCCACCAATGCAGTGGGAAGCCCTGCCTCCCCACCCCAGTACACTGCTTAGAAAAGAGGCTGCTGAACACTGTTAGACTTGCAGCTGTTCAAAGACAGGGGGAGGTGAACAAGAGGCTTTGCATCAGAGGTGGGCAAAAGGGCCTCTGTGGGGTGGATCCGGCCCACCAAGTGGGTTGATTCAGCACACAGAGGCCCTGCTGCTTCCCCGCCCCCAAGACAATTAGTGCCTGAGGAGGGGGAGTGCACTAAAGTTCCTCCCGCCCTGCAAGGAGCACATGGCACTTCAAAGTGCTACATACTCCTCGCAGGGTGGGAGGAGATGTCACGCGTTCCCCAACCCCCAAGCCCCGATTGGCCTGGGGGCAGGGGAGCTGCGCGAACTTTCCTACAACCTGCGAGGAGCACATGACACTTCAAAGTGCTGTACGCTCATGCAGGGGATTGGCCTGGGGGCAGGGGAGCGTGCGAAGTCTCCTCCCACCCTGCAAGGAGCATGTGGCACTTTGAAGTGCTGCATGCTCTCTACAGGGTGGGGGTAGGGTGGAACAAGGCTTTGCGCTCCCCCTACCCCCAGCCAATCATGGCCTCTGGGCAGGGTAGCCCAGAATCATCCTGGCCCCGCCCTTTCCGGTTTGGGCCCCGCCTCTTCCGGGCAGCCCAGGGCCACTTCAAAAATTTTTGAAGTGGCTCCCAGCCCAAAATTATTGCCCACTCCTGCTTTGCACGTTGCTCCCACCCCCAGCCAATGGGAGCTGCTTGTTTGAAGAACAGGCAGAGCACAAAGTACCTCCACCCTCTCCCCTCAGGCTCATAGCTATTCAAAGACCCACATAGCCCCTGCCATGGCCAGTTAGGTAGGGAGTCTGCCTGAGAAACATACTGGGCTGCTGGCCAAGAGTCAACCAGGTAAGCCTCCTAGCCAGAGCCTGCCTTTGGCACCCCAGACCTTCCCTCCCCCAACCCTCTGTTCCCCTCTGCTCCTGCCTCCCTACCCCACATAACCCAAACCCTCTCCTGCACCCATGCCCCCTCCCAGACCCTGCATCCCAAGACTCTGCCCCAGGTCACAACCTCCTACTGCCCAAGACCACAGCCCAAACCTCAGCACCTCCTCCTACACCTCAGTCCCCTCCCCTAGGTTACACCACTTCCATCATCCAAACCCCCTCCCAGACCCCACATCCCCTCTTGCACTCCAATCCCTTACCCCAAGCTCCCCTTTGCCCCCCAACTCCATCCCAGTCCCTGCACCAACTCCATTGTGAAGGAGTTATGGAAGAGTGCAGCTCTTGACCACTTTTCAAATTCTAGGAGTGGCCCCTCATCAAAAATTATTGCCCAGCCCTACCTTAGTCAATGAGTGAACAAGCGATTCTTCTTCTGAGAAACTTCTTAAAATGGAAGATTCTGCGTGTGTTAGGTCAGGAGTGCGCACATAGCTCATCAGAGCATTACATAAGGCCCGTGGCCTGCTTCAATTCAATATACTGTGGCCAATTCATTAGCCATCATGTTTACATCAATTTAATTTACATAAGTGAGTAACTAGTTGTTTCTATGTGCAGTATTGTCTATCTAAATACAAACAAAACAAGCTGAACCTAAAATATCAATACAGGTGACTAAGTCTTACTAAAATATGTAGACTCCGTTTGGCCCCCACAAGATTTTTGCTTAGTGTTATGTCACCCTGCTGTGTAACAAGCATGGGAATGACTGCTATGGTAATATGAAGAGGCTTCTATTATGCAAGAACAAACTCTAAAGGAAATAATGTGAGAGTGACACAAGAGGGAATGCACCTTAATAACTGGATAAGGCCACATGTGGGACTTAAGACTGTCACAGTAGTTGGAGTAATTTATCAGTTACTTAATGCTGCAAAAATATGAGTGTTTGTTAATGACAGTCACATAAGCTTGTATCTGAAAAAGAGGCTTTGATATTCCTAACCCCCATTGTGTGCAGATGCAGGAGAAAGGTTCATATAACCAGTAACATAGGTCCAGATCCTCAAAGATATTTAGGTGCCTAGCTCCCACTGGAATCAAATCCTGCCACAAAAGGTAAAGCACTGATTTCTAAGTAGGAGAATCTTATAGCTTATTGGACCCAATTGTGTCTCTTTTACATACCAGAAAATCAAGTGTGCAGCTCTGCACTTCACAGGTGCAATTTATGTGCAAATTGTGATCCTTTTCTCACCAGTGCCAATTTGTGACCCTAGGCAACTCACTCAGGTCTGACTGTTTGCCATGTGTAAAGTGGATACAATATTACTTAGCTACATAGTGGACAGTGAAATTAGCAGTACAAAGTTCTCAGGTCCCATTAGTCTCAGGAATCCAATGGGGCTAACTACACAGCAAAATACATTAAATAATCTCTTTAAATCATACACACAAATCCTTCTTTTACTGACATGAATAATCCTATGCCACTGGCTTTATAGAAACCACATATTTTTAGTCCAGTGCTAGTTTTTCTTACAAAACTTAAGTGATTCAGCAACAAAATGGCAAATGAATTTTAATGTTGAATGCAAAGTAATGCACGTTGGAAAAAATAATCCCAACTATACACACAAAATAATGAGGACTAATTTAGCTATAACCACTCAAGAGTGATCTTGGAATTGTTGTGGATAGTTCTCTGCAAACATCTACTCAGTGTGGGGCAGCTGTCAAAAAGGCAAACAAAATGTTAGGAATCATTTAAAAAGGGGTAGAGAATAAGACAGAAAATATCTCATTACCTCTGTGTAAAACCATGGTATGTCCACATCTTGAATACTGCGTACAGATGTGGTCATCTCATCGCAAAAAAAGATATATTGGCATTGGAAAAGGTTCAGAAAAGGGCAACAAAAATGAATAGTGGGTTGAAATGGGTGCCATATGAAGAGAGATTAAAAAGACTGGGACTTTTCATCTTAGAAAAGAGAAGAGTTAAGGGGGGTTATGATAGAGGTCTATAAAATCATGACAGGCATGGAGAAAGTGAATAAGGAAAAGTTATTGACTTGTTTCCATAATGCAAGAACTCAGGGGGTTGCCAAATGAAATTAATAGATAGCAGGTTTAAAAAAAACAAAAGGAAGTTTTTCTTCACACAGCACATGCTCAACCTGTGGAACTCCTTGCCAGAGGAGGTTGTGAAGACCAGGACTTTAACAGGGTTCAAAAAAGAACTAGATAAATTCATGGAGGTTTGGCCCATCAATGGCTATTAGCCGGGATGGATAGGGGTGGTATCCCTGCCCCCTCTTTGTCAGAGGCTGGGCATGTGTGATGGGGGTGGGATAACTTGATGATTCCCTGTTCTGTTCGCTCCCTCTGGGGCATCTGGCATTGGCTGCTGTTGGAGGACGGGATACCGGGTTAGATGGACCTTTGTTCTGACTCATTATGGCAGTTCTTATGATTTTATCCTATAGACATGTGTGTGTGAGAGAGAGACAAAGAGAAAGGGAATGTATATATTAGAAAGTTTGCGAGTCTGTCTCTGTGTCTGTTCGGCTGTGAGTCCATTTGTTCAAGAGCTTCTCCTAAATGGTAAGAGCTAGGACCACCAAATTTTATATGCAGCTTTTTCTTATCATAACTTAAAGCAAGGTCATGGTTTGGTTGTGCCTGGACAATGGAATGTGGATGGAATGTGATAGCTTTGCATCAAACAGAAAGGAAGGAGTGTGACAGCTGGGACAGTTATACTCATGAATGACCATTGGGGGGCAGTAAGCACCCGAGCCCTGGGGAGCAGCAGTTGGCCAGCAGCATAGTTCCTGCTACCCTGTCCTGCCCTGGGGAGCATCTGTCAGCTGAGGTGCAGCTCCTGCCAGCCTGATCCACTCCCCAGGCCACTATGGCATGCAGTCCCTGCCACCCCAGGCTGGCCCTGGGGAGAAGCTACACCCCCACCCAAGGCCGGCCCCTGGTAAAGGCTGGCGGGTAGGCTGTGTGGCTCCCCAACCCCTGGGAAAAATCAGCAGGCTGGCTGCATGGCCCCTGCCATTGTGGGCCCGCCCTGGGGAGAAGCCACTGAATGAGCTGCATGGCTTCCGCTTACCCCAGACTGGCCCCAGGGAAAACCTGCCGGGCAGGCCATGTAGTCTCCACCACCCCCGGGCCATTCCCAGACTCAAGCAATGCCGGATACATCTTCTAGTCCAGTATAGGTTTACCCAGTGTTGCTCAGCTCCTTCAGGGAAGGGGGCTGGGGTTGTATGGCAGTGCAGGAATTAGGGCAGAGGCTTGGGGATGTGCAAGGCTCAGGGCAGGGGGCTGGGGGTGGTGGGGTGCAGGAGTCAGGGTTGGGGGTGAGGAGGGGCTCAGGGCAAGGGACTGAGAATAGGGGGGTGCAGGAGACAGTGGGGGATGCACAACCTGGAAGGCAGCTCCCTGGGGGTGGTCACAGCAGGGGCCATGCTAGCCAGGCAGCTGCTCCCTGGGGCTGGCCGTGACAGGGGCCGTGCTGGGCAGGTTGCAGTCTAAAAGCTTATCTCCACCCCTGCCCCCCTGCTGGCCCAATCGGGTTAAAGCTGTCCTCATCTCCATCTCTGGCCCCTTGCTTCCTCCTGTGGTCATTACACGGTCCATGAGGAATTCCTTGAGAGTATTCAGGTGGAGACGGCTGAGGAAGCTATCCCATAAAAACTGCTGACACACCACTGGTGGAGGAGATGGCTCTGTCTCGGGGGGGGGACACTGGCAGATGGTCATTTCTGGCAGCAGGCAGTGCTCCACCTGTGACGGACCAGGCTGGGTCTGGGTACCACTGAGGGCGTCCGTTCAGGATGAATTGCTCAAACTCGGGGCTCCTTACAGCCCCAGACTGGAGACCTTCCCAAATAGGCCACAAACCAGTCACACCGAGCGCTTCAGCTGACAATCTGGCCAGCCAGAAGCCTCACGAGCAAAACCCCTCTGACACCCCAGCTCTTCCTATGCCCCAATCAGCCCCAGGCCTAACACACAGGTGAGGGGTTTTAGAACCCAATCTCACCTACCCGGAACGGCTTCTTCCAGTCCCAAGAAACCAGCCACAGGTCCCAGTCAATTTACACACTGGATCTTACCCACAAGATCATGCTGAGCCAATCCTTTAGATTCTAAAGATTTTTTACTAAAAGAAAGAAAAGCATGAGAGTAAGGTTGCTAAGGAGACTACATTACATGCATTGAATCACCAAGTTCTCAATGCAGCAGGCTCTTAGCAGAGATGTTATAAACTGCTATCTTATACGTCTCTGGTATACATCTTATGTTAGGATGGGTCCACAGTTCTTTCCGGCTCGTTGTTCCCTGCAAGACTGCATCTGGGATCAGGGCCGGACTAAGGGGTGGGCGAGCCGGGCAGCTGCCCGGGGGCGCCAACCGATGTGGGGCACCTGATGGCAGCTGTAAGGGGTGCGCGGCATCCCTTATAGCTGCCATCAGGCACTGAGCGCCCGGCTCCCACAGCGCCGCCCCCCCCTCCAATCCCCATGGTGCCAGCCAGCAGCACCCTTCCCCCCACGGCCGCGGGGCCCTGCACAGCCAGGCGCAGCCCGCCCCTGGGCTGCGCGCCAGCAGCGGTGGCCGGGCTGGGCTGGGCAGCGCATGCGCCATGTGCCCCAGGGGCAGACCCTGGGCTGTGCGCCAGCGGCCGTGGCCAGGCAGCACATGCGCCGTGCGCCCCGAGGGCGGGCCCGTGCCCCGGAGGTGGCCCCGTGCATGCGCCGTGCGCCTGGGGGCGGCGCCGTGCGCCCGGGCCTGGGGTGCCAAAATGGCTCGGGCCGGCCCTGTCTGGGATCAAGAGCTGAACTGAAGACAAGATGGAGGTTGCCACATGGCACTTATATACCTCTTCTGGCATCCTCCTGGCCAGAGCAGGTCACATGGTCAAGCGACCTATCTCTGTTTCACATGCTGGCAGCCATTATGCCCTGGTTGGTTTGCAGGTATCAGTCACATTCCTCAGGTGTGTATTGGCACCTAGAGATTCATTGTCTCCTTGCTAATTAGCATAGCCATTGAATGAACATTCCTGGCACATTGTTCTGCCTCAGACAGAGAATTTTCCAGCATCAACACAGAGTACATATTTATAACTCCACATACAGATATTATACAAGTATGTGACTAGCATATACAGAATCAGTAGAACATAGGCTTTCATGTGACACCTCACATGGCCCCCTTTGTATAGACCTTTGGGGCAACCCCTCCCACGGGTTAAAATCCAATAACGTGACACCACCCTTGCTCCCAAATCTCCCACTGTGGTTCTGGAGAACCATTTTGCTGTTCTGGATATGGAAGAAAAGGAATCACCCCCTAAAGCAAAAGGGGAGAATCCTTGTACCCCTCAAGACTGGGAGGTCTGCAGCTACCACCACCCGGAGGAAACGTAGGGTAGTGGTGGTTGGAGACTCTCTCCTGTGGGGGGGACAGAGGCACCCATCTGTCACCCTGACATGACATCTCAGTAGGTATGCTGCCTGCTAGGGGCCTGTGTCCGAGACGTTACGAGGGTGCTATTGAGGATTATCCAGCCCTCTGACTATTACCCTGTGCTACTCATCCAACTGGACACTAATGATACTGCAAGGTGTGACTTGAGCAGATCAAGAGTGACTACAGGGCTCTGTGAGTACAGGTGAAAGAGTTTGGAGCACAAGTTGTGTTCTCTTCACTTCTTCCTATCAAAGGTAGGGGCCCAGGCAGAGACAGGTACATCCTGGAGGTGAATGCCTGGCTGGTGAATGCCTGGCTGCAAAGATGGTGTCGCCAGGAGGGCTTTGGCTTCCTTGACCATGGGATGCTGTTCCAAAAAGCACTGCTAAGCCGGGATGTGGTTCACCTTTCAAGAAAGGGGAAGAGAGTATTTGGATACAGTCTGGCTAACCTAGTGAGGAGGGCTTTAAACTAGGTTTGATGGGGGCAGGTGACCAAAGCCCACAGGTAAGTGGAAAAACATGGAGACCTGGGAGATGGGTCAGAAATGGGAGGGAGCATGGGCTAGAATAGCAGAGATCAAGGAGGGACAAGGCATAACTGAAGGACAAAATCAAATCAGTATCTTAGATGCTTGTATACAAATGCAGGGAGTATGGGAAATAAGCAGGAAGAAGTTCAAGTACTAATAAATAAACACAACTATGACAGTTGGTATCACAGAGACTTTGTGGGATAATACACACAATGGAATATTGGTATAGAAGGGTACAGCTTGCTCAGGAAGGGTAGGTGGGGAAAAAGGGAGGAGGTGCTCCTTATATATTAAAAATTTATATACTTGGACTGAGGTTGAGATTGAACAAGTCTGTCTCCTATGTCTGAGTCTCTGAGTTAAGTTAAATCAGTTAAAAAAAAAAAAAAAAAGGGTGATGTCATGCTAGTGGTCTTCTACAGACCACCTACCCAGGCAGAAAAGGTGAATGAGGCTTTTTTTTAAACAACTAACAAAATCATGCAAAGCGCAGTATTTGATGGTAATGGGGGACTTCAACTATCCTGCAATATGTTGGGAAACTAACACAGCAGGGCACTGATTATCCAATAAGTCCTTGGACTGAATTGGAGACAATTTTTTATTTCAGAAGGTTGAGAAAGCTACTGGGGAAAAGCTGTTCTAGATTTGATTTTAAAAAATAGGGAAGAACTGGTTGAAAATGTGAAAGTGGAAGGCAGCTTGGGAGAAAGTGACCATGAAATCATAAGAGTTCATGATTCTAAGGAATGGTAGAAGGGAGAACAGCAAAATTGAGACAATGGATTTCAGGAAGGCAGATTTTAGTAAACTCAGAGAGCTGGTGGGTAAGGTCCTCTGGGAAGCAAGACTAACAGGAAAAACAACTGAAGACAATTGACAGTTTTTCAAAGGGACATTACTAAGGGCCCAAAAGTGAACTATTCCACTGCATAGGAAAGATAGAAAGTATGGCAAGAGACCACCTTGACTTAACCAGGAGATCCTACATGATCTAAAAATCAAAAGGGAGTTGTATAAAAAGTGGAAACTAGGTCAAATTACAAATGATGAATATAAGCAAACAACGCAAGTATGCAAGGGCAAGATTAAAAAGGCAAAGGCACAAAACAAGCTCAATCTAGGTAGAGACATAAAGAAGACATTCTACAAATATATTAGAAGCAAGAGGAAGACCCAGGACAGGGTAGGCCCATTGCTCAGTGAAGAGGGAGTAACAGTAACAGGAAACTTGGAAATGGCAGAGATGCTTAATGACTTCTTTGTTTTGGTTTTTGTCAAGAAAATTGATCATAACAGGATATCTATCGTAGTGAATGCTAGTGGAAATGGGGTAGGTTTAGAAGTTAAAATAAAAAAAGAACAAGTTAAAAATTACTTAGAAAAGTTTAAATGTCTTCAAGTCACCAGGGCCTGATGAAATGCATCCTAGAGTACTCAAGGAGCTGATAGAGAAGGTATCTGAGTCTTTAGCTATCATCTTCGAAAGGCCATGGAAGCTGGGAGAGATTCCAGAACACTGGAAAAGGGCAAATATAGTGACCATCTATAAAAGGGGAAATAAGAACAACCTAGGAAACTACGGACTAGTCATTTTAACTTCTGTGCCAGGGAAGATAATGGTGCAAGTAATTAAGGAATTCATCTGCAAACATTAGGAAGATAATAAGGTAATAGATAACAGCCAGCATGGATTTGTAAAGAACAAATCCTGTCAAACCAATCTGATAGCTTTCTTTGATGGGATAACAAGTCTTGTGGATACGGGAGAAGTGGTGGATGAGGTATACCTAGACTTTAGTAAAGCATTTGATACAGTATGGCGTGACTGTCTTATCCATAAACTAGGGAAATTTAAGCTAGATGGGGCTACTATAAGGTGGGTGCATAACTGGCTGGATAACCATTCTCAGAGAGTAGTAATTAATGGTTTGCAATCATGCTGGAAGGGCATAACAAGTGTGGTTCCACAAGAGTCTGTTTTGGAACCGGTTCTGTTCAATATCTTCATCAACAATTTAGATGATAGCATAGAGAGTATGCTTATTAAGTTTGCAGGTGATACCAAGTTGGGAGGGGTTGCAAGTGCTTTGGAGGGTTGGGTTATAATTCAAAATGATCTGGACAAACTAGAGAAATGGTCTGAGATAAATAGGATGAAGTTTAATAAGGACAAATGCAAAGGACTCCACTTAGGAAGGAACAATCAGTTTCACACCTACAAAATGGGAAGGGGCTGTCTAGGAAGGAGTACTGCAGAAAGAGATGTAGAGGTCATAGTGGACCACTAGCCAGATAAGAGTCAACAGTCTGAGACTATTGCAAAAATGATTCTGGGATGCATTAGCAGGAGTGTTGTAAGTAAGATGTGAGACATAAGTCGTCTGCTCTACCCTGCACTCAGACCTCAATTGGAGTATTGTGTAGTTCTGGGTGTCACATTTCAAGAAAGATGTGAAGAAACTGGAGAAGGTCCAGAGAAGAGCAGCAAAAATGATTAAAGTTCTAGAAAATGTGACCTATGAGGGAAGACTGAAAGAACTGGACTTGTTTAGTTTGGAAAGGAGAAGACTGAGAGGGGACACGATAGCGGTTTTCAAGTATCTAAAATAGTGTTGCAAGGAGAAGGGAGAAAATTGTTCTCCTTCGCTTCTGATGATAGGACAAGAAGCAATGGGCTTAAATTGCAGCAAGGGAGGTTTAGGTTGGACATTAGGAAAAACTTCCTAACTGTCAGGGTAATTAAACACTGGAATAAATTGCCTAGGGAGGTTTTGGAATCTCCATCACTGGAGATATTTAAGAGCAGGTTGGATAGACATTTATCACGCATGATCTAGATGGTGCTTTGTCATGCCATGAGAGGGGAAAAACTGGACTTGATGATATCTCGTGGTCCCTTCCAGTTCTAGTATTCTATGATAACTGTCGCTGCTAACAGCACCCTCCCTTTCTGTGTTATAAAATGTTATTGCATTCCAGGCATATCCCATTGTCCTGGCACAACCAAATCTTTACCTTTGTTTAAGTTATAAGAGGAAGCTGCATTCCATATTTGGTGGTCCTAGCTCTTACTGTTTAAGAGGAGTTCTTGAACAAACAGATGGACAGACAGACAGACTTGCTTGCTCACAAACTCTGTAAAATATACAGTAGATATATAAATGAAATTTTATACAGCCCTTTATTTGTATTTGGACAGCCTTTTAATTTTGACAGAGTGTTGTGAGCACAGAAACATCCCCAAAAGTATCAAATGGGAATTGTTCTGTGTCCTCCTTCATTGACTTCACATGGAATTGAAATGGATAATTCTGGACCGTTCTGATTACTTTGCACAATGAGTTGTTTTCCATGAACAATCTGTACAACTGACTTTTTTTCATTAATTCTTGCCATTGGATAGGACTGCAAAGAACAGTTCTGATAGTTGGCAGTTGCTAGGCACTAAAGCAAGCCTTCAGCAAATGGAAAAGATAAGTATGAGGATTTAAAAATACACAAGAAGCCAGTTTAATCCCTAACCTGCATCATTAGCTTTGAAGTCATCCAATTCTATTATTCTAAAACAGGCAATTAGTGAGAGTAGTGGGCTAAAATGAACTTTCTCTGCTTTGCTGGTTCTATGTGGTAAATTTCAATAACAGATCTCTTTGATTTTTTTGCATTTACCTAGAACCAAAGTTACTCATTTAAGCTTTCATATTTTCAAATCAACTTTTATATCAGCTAGTAAGAAAGAAAAAAGATTTTTCTATTATTAGCAGCTAGACATGGCTAGACTACAAGATCTATTCGAATGAAAATCATTCTGTGTACCTGTCTTTTTAAGCCCGTTCTTCTGGCTCCTTACAAAGAGAACATTTAAATGATTAGTAATTTGGCAATGCTGTGTCTAGGTGACCTAGATTTGTGTCATGACATAAGAATAAGTACATGCATTTACTATATATTATTGTATAATTTGTAGAGGCAAGATATGACTAGCTGAAACAGCAACTGAATGAATAAAGAGCTGCATAATATCTTCTTAATGTTGACATCTGCAACAATATCCATCATTTAGATTACAAATGCGTCTTGGAATCCTGACAGTCCCATTATCTGTGACCTGCACATGATGTCTCCATATAAATGCTGGTCAGAACCAATGTCCCCTTTAATTTTTTCCATTCACGTGCAGAATCAATTATGTGCACCAAGGTATGTATGGATGTGCACCGCCAATAGAAATACATGCTGCCAGCTGTGGGCCCTGGGGGTGCTCTGCTCAGCATTTGAATCTTTTCTGGGTGGCCATCCAATGACTTAGTTTACAGGGAACACTGGCAGAACCTGGGATTCCAGTTCCATTTGGACCTTATTGAAACATTTACATTTGATACGGTTCAAATAACTTTGTTTCACCTTCCTTGACTTGACTTAATAAATGTTTCAGCTATTATATTAGGTCAAAACATGCTTTCATAATTACATGCCATAGAGAGAATGAGAGATCTGTATTTTGTATTAGTGTGCACCTCAATTCACCTGCTTAATGGTGTTCTGTCTGGCTACCTAAAAGTGAATCAAAAGGAGCTGAAAGGAAGAACATACAGGAAACAAAACAATGCAGCTAAGACTCCACAGAGACAAACTGGAACTTCAAAAGAATTAAAAGAACAAGGGCTGGGCCATTAATGGGAAGATACTGTGCCCAGGCCACCAGAATTACATGGCTTGCTTGCCAAGGGCCTAAGATCAAAAGGACACTAAACAGTTAAATACTCTTCCTCTGGAGGGTGTGAGGAGTGTTCAGTGGTCAGGGACTGCTGGTGGAAAGCAGATGGTGGCGCCTTAGAGACTAACCAAAAAATTTATAGGATCATGAGCTTTTGTGATTTTACCAATGAAAGCCCATAATTTCTATATATGTTTGTTACTCTCTAACCCCTGGTCTACACCCTTATTTCAAAATAACAAGCGGAGCATCCACACTACCATGCCTATTATTTCAAAATAATAACTCCTGCTTTCCATGAGGAATAATGCTTATTTCAAAATAACTATTTCAAAATAGCGGTAGTGTGGACGCTCCATGGCAGCTATTTTGAAATAAATACTCCCCAGAGTCATTCAAAGTAATTACTCCCCAGTGCTTCCTGAGGCTTTAAGTCAAGGTAATGTGTCCACATCAAGGGAGCCTGACTCAGATTAATTTCAAGGCTTCCTTGTACACTATTTTGAAATAATTTTCTGGTGTAGATGCCACAGGACTACTTGTTTTTAAAGTTATGGACTAACACAGCTACCCCTCTGAGACTTTTTACACTGAGAAGCAGACACTGTGCAATGGATTTGGGCACCTAGCATAGATACACATCATGTTTGTTTGCTGTGTACCTAGCATAAATACACAACATGTTTGTTTTGAAGAAGCTCTTTTGCATGCCTTTAATTGGGTAACAGGCCCCTGGAGGGAAGTTTCTTGGGGTGCCAACTATAACAGTTAAAAAACAGAGGGGCTGCCACACAGCAATCTAGTCCAAGAGTAGTTAAATCATGTGGCTCTATCTGGGAAAGATGAAGGAAGTGCAGGCTGTTGCTTCAGGAATGCATTTGAGAGCAAAGGGATCTAAGTGCAGCTTGCCCTGTCATAACTCAACAGTGATGTCATAATATGATAGTTGAAACATTCTGACTATTAGATATTTTACTTTATATATTATTTGTTTTTTATTTTATCCTAATCATCATTTACGCTAGCTGGAGCTTTGACATCCCTCTCCATTTTGCCCCCTCTCTATTTCCTCAGCCTTGACCTGGACAGACTACTATTAGGAATGAGAGACATGATGCAATATATACAAGACACTCCCATTACACGGTATCAAATTCATGAATCATTCCAAGTCCTGCCACACATACTGTTACTAGAAGTCTACAAGTTAACATAGAAAACAATGGGAGGTTTTGTTTTGCATAGGTCCAAGAATATACATACTGGTTCTTTACATCTATCACAGGAAACCAAGTAAGATACACTGAGGCTATGTCTAGACTGCAAAGAAAAGTCAGAATTTGTGTATCTTTTTCTGCTTTTTTTTTTTTGGAAGAGGCTTTTCTGAAATTTAGCCCGTCTACATGGGGCCAAATTTCAGAAAATCCTCCTCTTTCAGAACACCCCTTCTTCCTCATACAATGAGGAATACAGGGATGCCGAAAGAACACGTCCGCTTTTTTGCAAATTGCCCCGAAAAAGCAGACACATTCCTTGGACGCCACAAAGCTTTTCCGGGATACCTCCCGGAAAAGCTCTGCAGTGTAGACATAGCCTGAGGGAACATTCTGGCAGAAGCCCTACAGTGAACCAGAGGGAGAATGATAATGCTATTTCCCTTGTTTTTATAAAGTTCTTTTTACTGTTAGAAGTAACTATTTTCCTTGACATTGTCACATGACAGATGGATCATGATGTGCAATAAAACAATAGCAGTATGCAATACACCTGCTCCGTGAAGTTGGACATTATATCTTCTCTTCTGAAAAGTCTCTTAGAGAAATGGAAAACTCAGAGAATCTTAGTTTTCTGTACTCTTGCATGATAACTCTTGCGACGCGACCTTCTTGGGAAGATGATGAGAATTGACCTTCGGTATATGCTGCTTTATATTTAAAACCACGGTTCTCTCACACTATTGTTGTTTTAGTACTGCTAGGTCACAGATGCTTCAATACACTTTTGCATTTCACTTATGGATGCAGGTAAGCAACGTTACCCCTTCTAGTGAATGAATGAAGATTTCTGACTTAGATTCTTACAACTAATCAAGCCACCATCTAAATGTTGATTTCTCAGACGTGAAACACAGTTACATTTTTATTTGGTGTGTAATCCCAAAGTACATAGTTCATGCAACATGGAATGACACTTTCTGAGCTTTTTAAAACCCTGATAGATTTGGCCTGTGTAAATATGCAAGGAGGTATTTTTCTCCCTTCAGTAGTCAATTAAGTGTCCTTTTTTGGTGCCTCAGCTGGTACAAGTGCAACCTCTATAGTCCAGACTTCCATAGCCTGGCAACATCTGTGGTCTGGCATCTCTGTGGGTGCACCTGGGCTAGAGCACTCACAGGGAAAAGCTGGGTCACATGTTTAGTAACTCCTCCTCCACCCTTCCACAGCCCTGTGGCTGGGGGCCAGGAGTGCATCTAGCTGTCAAGGAGCTTGGTGTACTCCTGTGGGGCTGTACTCCTGTGGGGCTGTGCTCCTGACCTGCAGCAATGGGGCTCCACAGCCACTCTGCCGCTTCCCCTGTGTGTCCCCCTCTAGTCCCTGCTTAGTCAATGCCAGCCCCCCTGCTGCTGCCAGAGCGGAGCCCCACAGCCAGCGGCAGCAGAGGAGCCGGCGTTGGTCTCCCCTGCCCCAGCAGAATCCCTGATTCAGGACTGGTTATGTCTCAAGGGTGCTGTACCAGACAGGTTCAATGTATATTAATATGCCCTGTCTCTACCTTTGATCTATTCTGGATCAATATTGCCCACTGTTAACATCAGTGAGTGACACAAATAAGGCTGCCCTATTAGCTGGCCTTATCAGTAATAGAATGATAAGGAATTACTGAATAGTCAGAGGGGCTCAGGGAGGGAATTGACACCCTGAGCTGTAATTCCTTCCTTAAGGTGCTTCTGGTACAATGCAACAACATGCCACTGCTGACTATGGGCTCTTTATTTGGGACACAGTCTACCACTTAATAATTTAATTTGGCAAAATTATGCTTGATCCTTACGGTCATGCACGATACAGGAGACGTCCGTAGGGGTGGTCAACATTATTGCCTTTCAACTGCGACAGTTCCTGCTCCCACTGTAATTAGCAGAAGGTTGGCCTCTAGCTGTAATGGGAGTGAGATCAGACCACAAGTTGTTACATAAGCAAGGCTATTCAATCAGAGACCAGAACCCAGGATCAAAGAGAGGTTGGCATTTCCATGGAGAGAGTCGAGACACAGTAATACAGCACAAAAGCAGAGCTGAGATACATTTAAAGAGGATAGGACTGTGACTAATTCCCCACTAGCCTAGAGCACAAATTCCTTTAAAGCTTGTTTTTAAATTGACTAAAGGGATCCCAGCAAATCAAAGTCCAATTACCTGTTATCTTAATTGTAGGCTAACTAATACTGTCCTGCAACCTCAGAGCCATGTGTCTAAATACAGTTCAACCTTGTGTGATATGGCAACCTTTGCTTTTCCATTATTTGCTTCTACTAGAACACCTCTGTTGATCTATCCACTTCTCTGAGCAGTGATGGATAAATCATTGTCTTACAGACATGTCTAAAATTAAAATTAAAAACAAAGCTGGGGATATTTAAAAGAAGAAACTAGAATCTTTAAATGTCCATAGTAATATTAAGCTAGTTCAACTAGAACCAGAATATCCTCTTAGAATCAGGGGCAGATGATCATTTTGTGGGGCCCAGGGCAGCACAATTTTGCGGGGCCGGGGCCCCCTTTGCCACGGTGCATGCGCGGGGCTTTTTGAAGTGTGGGGCCTGGGGCGGCCGCCCCGCTCGCGCCCTATATCCGCCCCTGCTTAGAATGTTCACCATGCGAGAGCCAGGACACCAGTCTATTCCAGCTTCTGCTGAAGTCAGTGCCAAATACCTATGCAAGGAAGGGCAAAATGGGCTATCCAAAGGGTTGTTTGAAAGACAGATTAATAAAATGCCTCTTTAACAGTAGCAATGCCAATCACCAAAGTACCTGTTAACTCTACAGATGAGCAGTTATTATTAAGCACTATTTATTTCTCACCTTTAGCTTGACTTTCTCATTACAGTAGTATCATTAAATAAACCTATCTTAGGCTGAGAACCCACTGGTTTATTTACTTGTGTGAATAACTCCACTTGCACAAATGATTGTTTCCAGATAGCTTTGTTCACCAGATATTGGCATATCCAAAGGCATATGCAATGTTTTAAAGCAGTGGTCTCCAACCTTTTTAACCACAAGATCACTTTTTCAATTTAAGTGCAATGTAAGATCTATCTCAAACCCAAATACCCTTGCCCTGCTTCTTTCCCACCCCTTCTCTGAGGCTATGCCCCTGCTCCATCCCTTCTACGAGGCCTCACCCTGCTCACTCCATTCCCCTTCCTTCCCAAATCTCATTCACTTTCACCAGGCTGGGGTAGGAAGTTGGGGTGCAGTCTCTGGTCTGGGGCCAAGGGGTTTGGAGTGTGGGAGGGGCTCCAGGCTTAGCCCAGGGTGAGGGTTTGGGGTCCAGGAGGGGTTTCAGGGTGCAAGCTCTGGGAAGGAGTTTGGGTGCAGGGGGACTCATGTCTGGGGCAGGAGATTGGATGTAGGATGAGATTCAGGGCGGGGACAGTCAAAAACCAAAACTAACCCACTTTGGGAGCAGTAAAAGAAGTAACAACAACCCCCCAGGTACGTATGTGTTGGGTCGGGAGATGAGAGTGAAGGACAGTGTGTGTTTGTGAGTGACAGACACACACGGTGTGTGAGTGACAGAGATTTGTATTGCCAAGCTTCCTACATCCCCTTCTCTCTGTGTGGAGATGGGGTACAGAAGTGGGGGAAGGAGGGACACTCTGACATCAGCGCCTCCCATCTTCTCCCTCCTACACCCTGCACAGCAAGCAGGAGGCTCCCAGGGGGGCAGCTCCAAGGCAAAGGGCAAAAGAGCATGACAGTGGGTGGAGGGGCAACTGTAGTGCCAGCACTTAATAGCTTCCTAGCCAAACCAATCAGGATCCCCTGTTAGAGGCTCCAAGATCTACCGGTAGATCCCAATCTACTGGTTGGTGACCACTGTTTTAAAGGCACTGTGTCCTTATTTTAATCTTACCTAGCTATAACTACTCCACTATAGATGCAAGTAAACTGGAAAAAAGAAAAGCCCATGAGACCAGCGAGGACAGTGCTAAATAATTAATACGTGTGTTAGATTTCTGTCTGATGAAGTCAGTATCCCTTTGTTCATGAATGCTGTCTGTTCGGCATCGCCAGCAGGCAGGGTTATTATTTTAGCTGAGTCTTTCTCTTAATTACAAAAAAGAAATAGCCAAAGAAATTATTCCTATTGAATTTCTGAAAGTCATTTTCAGATGCAAGTGGTAGTTATGATGCATAATTATATTTAATTTAATTTATATGTAAATGAAATTATTTCAGTTGAAATTTTACTCACCAGATTATTACAAAGTGAAAAGACTGAGTCATCTCTGACAAGAGAACAGACTTTGTGAACTGACAATAAAAATCCAAATTATATTTCAAAATTTTGATTTTTTACAAAATAATTGGTGTCCTAAGAGCAAGACTCTTGATAAGATAGAGAGGTTGGTAACATATACCCTTGATTTTCTGAAAACTGTTGTTTAACATACATAATGGGACAAATATCTCACTTAGTCAAAACTTGCTCACATTTCACATGAAAAATTCCTATTGATTCATTGGGAATTCTGCTTGAGAAATGTGAACAAAGTTTGGACCAGTCAGGTATAACCCTAGGTATAGTATAAATTCAGCTCATTTCCCCAAGAAATAAATATTTTAAAACATCAAATTTAACAAGCATTTTGTGTTAAATCTTAGTGCCTTTTTGTGTGTAGGGGAGGGTTAGCAAGAGGGAGAGGAAATGTTTTTTTAATTTTGTGCTTTCTTGTATTTTATGTCAATCCTTCTGAGGCAGATAAAATGGGGTACCATATGATTTACTGTGTATAGGTCATTTATTTCAGACCTTAAAAGTAAAAATCCTGTCTTCTTTATTTTGGACAGAAAAAGTCACATTTTACGTTTAGATGTAATAGATACATACCTCTATCATGTTTCTAATATGTCACTTGTATGTTTGAAGAAAGAGACAGAAAGCGATAAAATGCTAACTACATGGGGAAAAATGGCAAGAGAGGTGTGAAGCCACCTGAGGTACCGGTTCACATCTATTGTTATGATGCCAGTCACAGCGTTGTGGCTACAGCCAGTAAATGTGCATTCATTATGTCCATAGTTGTAAAATTTGGTCCTAAAATAGCTCAAGTTTTTGTAGGCCCACATGTTTTCCCTCAGTCATTTGTCACAGATTTCCCCTCCAGCACTGGTGGCCTACTTGACTGCCATGCATGATCAGAGATGGTCATGTTGGCTTTCTCACGGAAAGAAGATGCAACGGGGCTTGGGCAGCAACATAATCTTTCCCCACTTGTAAAATATGAAGAGCAAGGATGAACAATCCAATGGGTGAAAGAAGAAAGTTGAAACCTATGGGGAGGAAAAGGGAATATTATGAGGGAAGCCTATGGAATCATCTTGGGATGAGGAAAGACGGACACTTAGGGGGGCAAAGGTGAGCACACAAAAAAGTGGTTGGGGGGAGATTATAGTGAAGGAGATGAAGTGGGATTATCTGAAGGAGGAGAAAGGGGAAGGGGGAAGCCTGGCAAAGATGACAGAGGAATGAATAAGTCTTACTGCTGTTTACCAAGTAGCTAGCTGGGTGACAAGTTACAGGGAGCTAGGGCCAAGAGGAAGGGAACTGCCAAAGATCTGCAAAACTTTTCAAAATGTAGAATGCTTACTTCAGCCTCGCAAGGGAGCCCTTGCCCGTGGGTTTACACGTAATGTTCCCGTACTGAGGATGAAGACTGTTTGTTTTAATATTGCTCCCATGATGCCTCATTGTGGTGCTGATGTGGCACCACAGTAATAGGGACAGAGAACAGTTTAATGGAGTTTTGGTTTGGTAATATGGCAGATGTGTAAGAAGAATTGCTTGAAAACCATTAGTTCTGAGGTTGTGACAGTTAAGATATTTGGAGCAAAGCCCTTCTTGTGCCTGAACATCCAATGACCCTGCCTATCTTTTCTCCTTTTGGAAAATGCTCTTGGGAAAATGCATCTAATTATGAAACTTGGTATTTGCACTATGCTGACCATTTTCTCATATTTGGCCCAGATGAGTCCTACATAGCTTCACTTGGGGAGGGGAGAGGAGCAAAAATAAATGCACACACAAAAACCTGAGTGCCAGAGAATTTCTGGAAATGATTCATTGTAGAAGCAAGAAAAGAAAAAATAACTGCATTATTTGCTATGTCAGGAGAGATTTTATAATACTAGCAAGAAACCGAGCATCCCAGCATACAGTGGCTGGGAACAAAAGGGAGCCAATATCATGTGACTTTCTAGATTTTCATGTAGCTGAAATGTATCCTTATCAATGCCTCAGTGTACCTTGCCAGCCATTCCTTCTGACTAGCAGAAAAAAACGGCCTAGTGCTTTTGGTAGACACATCAGACCGTTTGTGATTGTTATTGATGTTAAGGCAGGAACAGACCAGAAGGGTCCTTGTGACTCATTATTGTCACCCTTTTACCCTTAGGATTGTTTTCTTCTTTAAGAATGTAAGAATGTTTTTTCTATTATGGAAGACTTTTTAATAGTAATAGTTATTTTGTTCTTAGACTATTTTGTACTAGAGCTATTTTTACAAAAGCAACCATGTAATTCTTACTGGTGTGAAGGAACTATGTCATTTTTATTTGTGTGAGTGAAGAATGTGAATGGTCAGAGGAGGGGCTAGAAAATTTGGGGCATAAAGGAACTATATAATGTGCCCATACTATTTAGTGATGGATGAGGGGCAGACTGGTGACCCTGAAGTTAGAAGCAAGCACTCCTCATGTGGGAAGATAACAAATCCCATCAAAACTAGGGTGGAGCAACACCCACAAAAGTAGTCAGTAGACTGATATTAAACAACAATTAAAACAATCTCCAGATAAACATATGTTGCTAAGTGAGTGATTACAACATGATGCAGCAAAATCCATAGATTTACATCAGAAGAGATTCCTATAAAAGATGGGACATCTTGCATGGTTCTTTGGATTTTCCTTCCTGCTAAGATTGGAGCACTGGTCCAGACTGACAGAAGCCTGACTCTTCCCTCGCATTCAACTTATCTGGCTACTAGGTTGATATGAGCAACAGCCTGGTAACTGTAAAATCAACAGGATTGTGTGTGTGTGTGTGATAGTCCCTTTTCCCCTAAAAAGATCCCATATATTTCTTATAAGAATAATACCCACAGGCCATCACCGGGTTAACTATGGGGCCATAGATGGAAGAAAATATGAAACTGAACACTTAAGTCATTCAGAAATAAAATGCACAAGGAGGCTGAAATATAGTTGCTTATGGGCCATTTTGCATTCTGCTTAAGTATCAAAGCTTTTAAGTTTAAATAATTCATTATATAGTAGGTGGGTGTGATTCAATAATAGATTCAAGTGATAAGTATTTTTACCTTCCTTGCTTCAGTGAAAGTGGGGGGGAAATGCTGTCACTTGAATACTCTCTATGTTGGAGAGGGTGTATATCAAACTTTTTTCTTTGCTAGACAAGATACACATAACCTTCACATACCTATAACTTGCACATAATTATGGTACTGCATAATAACCTTCCAATGAATGTGTGATGTACAACAGGTAATTGAGATACTATAGTATGTTATCTGATGCAGCATATGCTCATAGAATTATGTACTAAAAAGAGTATTGGCTTTCATAGATTTGTTTCTAATTAATTACATCTGGATAAATGCACACTTGTATAATCCATGCAA
The DNA here is from genome assembly GCA_019425775.1 of Rafetus swinhoei. NCBI lineage: Eukaryota > Metazoa > Chordata > Testudines > Trionychidae > Rafetus > Rafetus swinhoei. The sequence continues at coordinate 106,471,267 of CM033440.1, forward strand.
GAAAAAGGAAAGAAGTGATGTATCTTAATCCTTTGTTGTAGAGCACTGCAAATCTGTTACTTACTGCTTGATTTTTTTTTTATTGTAGAAAAACCCATAACTGTCAGCAGTCAGGGGAGCTACACTCTTTCAATGCCTCTCAAAATTGTAAACTCATAGGGCTTGTCTACATTACAGAGAAGATTGATTCTCCGGAGGCTGATCTTCTACTGTTTGAATTCACAGGTCTAGTGAAGACCCGCTAATTCTAACAGAGAGGGTTCCCCGTCAACACTGGTAGTCCTGCTCATCATGAGGAGTAAGGGAAGTCGATGGGAGTGTTTGTTGCCATCAACATCCCACTGTGTGGACAGCTCAAAAACATGATTTAATATACATCGACTCCAGCTATGTAATTAGTGTAGTTGGCGTTGCATATCTTAAGTCAGCTTTCCCCTTTAGTGTAGACCATGCCATAGAGTTTAAGGTCAGAAGGAACTATCATTGATCATCTAGTCTGACCTGCACATCGCAGGTCACAGAATCTCTCACACATACTCCTGCAATAGTGCCCTATTCCCTGGCTGAGTTATTGAAGTCCTCAAATCATGATTTAAAGACTTCAGGTTACAAAGGATCCTCCATTTAAACCATCATGTACCATGATGCAGAGGTAGGCAGAACACTGCCAATATAATGCATCCCCTTTTAGTGATTTATTCCCTAACATGTTTTGCTTGTCTTCTCATTGCTGGCCATTTACAATATGGACAAGCTAACGTATATTTCTGGAGTAATGGGCCAATGTAGGAATTGCTTTCAAGAATGTATTTCATTAATAAGTCAAATTGTAGTCATTTGCTGAAGGAATATATATTTTCACATTGCACACAGCCATCCTATTGAATTATCACTTCATATAATTTTACACCGATATTCTGAAGATCACTTAGGATTTCCAGAAACGTAAGACAAAGATTCTTTCCTAGCAGTTTTGTTTCACTCTTGTAAAGCTTTAGATGGATGTACCATTCTGAGTTTGATTTTAAAAAATGCTGTACAAAGTAATAGTGAAGTTGCAGGGTGTCTATTTGCCCCTTCAATAAATGTCAACAACTATACATTGTCCTTGAATAAAAAGAAATAATAGTTTAAAGACTATAACCAACAATGACTACATGCATCTCAATCCAGACTAGAAATCAAAATTAAACTTTATCACAATACACTGTTGTTCTATATATGGGTGGAAATATATTAACCAAAAATATTGAACAGGGCCAAAGTATATTCAAAATCAGGAAATTTTAAGTTAAGGTTATATAAATAACTTCAAGTTCTACATTTGCCAATGGTCCTGTCTTAGGGTGTTTCTGTTTTTTCCCATACATTCCACCCATCATTTCCTAAGTAGCCATCTTTTTATCACAAGTGGCTGGTTCTGAACTACATTTTCACTGTATTAGAGTCCTTTTCCACCTCCTATGAACACTTGTGAATTGAACCCTCTATCTTGGCTTGCTTAAAAAAATGATGAAACATTGGGTGAAATTCTGGCTTTAGTGAAACCAGTACGAGTTTTGCCATTCAATATAGCCAGCATTTAACACGCAGTCCCTTACTGATGCAGATTGCCTGTGCCTCCCTTTAGAAGACTAGGATGTCAGATGTGTGCCAGTAGCTAACAGATAACTGACCTATCACATAGTATTGATAATCTTGCTGTCAACATGGTTCAAATAATGTTTTTCATATTTTAAGGGGTTATAATAGAACCCTAGTGAATTCAATGTTCTCTTTAATTACACACAGAGCCTTTATTTCACTAATCGTGTCTTCCTTATCTGTTTGCATTTTGCATGTTTAACTCATTTAACTATAATGCTGTACAAGCAGAATACCAAATGTACATGGCTAGGGTTCTATGACACAAAAACTGCCTATCAAAGCTTTTGATGCCTTTGACAGTTAGAAAATGTTCACTTTTCCTATCCACTGGTGACTTGTGCAACTGAGACAGACATTTAATTGTCTTGCTTAATGTCTACAGATTGCAGAAATCTTTCTGTAGGGTAAAGCTGACCCTGTATAGCTCTGTCTCCCAGAGAAAATAAGCCTCCTGGCTTCAAGTTCAGAAAGAATTTATCTATGCAACTGTGCATTTCCAAAGAACCATGTCTCTTACTGTGTCTTGCTTCTCTCTCCTCTTTGAAAGGACAAAGGCAAAGCCAACCCTCTTGAATCAAGAGCCATTAGTGTGTTCTTTCTGAACCTTTGAATTATGTGGCACATTTGTTTGTTATCCTTTTGTTCAAGCCTGCAATTATAATCCAAGAAAATATTAGCCTTTAGAAACGTGTTACAGTTGGATACACTGAAATCTATTTATTGCTTTTTAGAGAGATTTTTATAGAAAACTGTTAGTATCCAGTAAAAAAATGTAAATGCAAATTTGCATCTTTCCTTTTCCCTCCCTCCATTTTTTTTAATCCCAGTGTAAACATGACCATGTGATAAACTATTCAGGTCTGGAAACATATAAGTGGGAACTGATAGATGTAATACATTTATAGTATCCATATAGTATAAGATCTGCATTAGCGCTATGTAACCTACCATAGTATTTTTAAAGTTTTAGGGCCAGACTCTATATAATCTCTCTCTCTATATATATAAAAAAATGTTTCCTGCAGGATGACAGAGTGACATTATGTCACCAGTGTTGCTTCGCCCCCAGCTCCAGGCAACTCCTCTGGCCCTTACATCACTCCCCCATGGGGGGGCGGAGGGGTCATCCGCTGCCACCACCAGCTCCTGGCCCAACTGCCTTCTGCACTGACTGGCCTCTTCTCCTGCAGCCTGCAGCCCCTCCTCGTGCCATGCTACTATTGCCACTAGCCACCTGGGCCTGCCCTGGCCCTGGCTGCCTTTCCTACTGATCAGCCTCTTCCCCTGCAGCCCAATCAGCTGCAGCCCCTCCTCGTGCCACCCACAACGCCTTCACTCGCACCACCCCCAAGCCAAGACCCCACACCCCCAGCCCACTCACTCACCATCCAGACAAGACTGCACACCCCCAGGCCCGTTACACACCGTAGTTCTATCTACCCCCTTTCCCCCCACACACACAATGTTGAAGTGCCAGCACCAGCTTCCTGCTGGAGGGTGTGAGAGCCTTAGGCTCCCTGCATGCTGCTGCTTCCTTTACCCCTCCCCCAGCTGGGGTAACAGCAGTGCAGGCACATACTTCAAGGAGGCTTTTCCCCTAGCTGGGGAAGGGGGAAGACAAGTGGCAGCATGTGGGGAGCCTCAGGACTTTCTCTCACCTCTCCCTGCCCCCGCAGGAAGCCAGTGCTGTCGCTATAACTTCACAGGGGAAAGGCGAGGTTGGAGTGCCAGCGCAGCCCCAGCCCGCTCGCTCACCACCCTAGTGATGCCCCTCAACTCCTGCCCCCCTACACTCCCCCTCTTCTGAGACCCTGCACCCTCACCCCCTCACTCACCATCCTGCTGAGACCCCGCACCCCAGCCCCCTCACTCACTGCCCTGCCAAGACCCTGCACTCCCAGCCCACTCTCTCATCGCCCCACAGCCAAGAGCCCACATCTCCAGCCCATTCACTCATACCCCCCAAGCCAAGACCCTACACCACCAGCCAGTGTTCCCTCTAAGCTGCAGGGCCGCACAGCTTCACAGGTGATTAATCAGCCCCACCCAGTCAGTCAGCTCCATGCACAGAGCCCTAAACCTCTGACTGAGTGGGGCTGATTAATCACCTGTGAAGCTGTGCTGCTGCCCAGCTTACAGGGAACACTGCCCTCAGCCCCCTCCCCCTTGGCCAGACACCTGCCCTCAGCCTGCTCCCGCACCTTCCCTCCAGCCAGACACCTACCCACAGAGACACGGGGATTGGCGAGCATAGCTCTCACGCTTACTGGCATAGCGAGCAAGGGGTGCAGCCACCCAGTTATTTTTTTTTTAATTCTTTTTAAAAGTATTTTTAAATATTTTTTTTAAATGAGTCATACTACTCAATGCCCATGAAGTGCATATGGTTGCACTTCAAGTGAAGTTTCTGATTTCCAGTCCACATAGCCAAACTAGCTCTCATTTGAGCTAACACGCTATAAATAGCAGCATAGCTCCAGGAGCATGGGCAGCAGTGGCATGGGCTAGCTGCCCTGAGTACATACTTATGGGGTTCAGACAGCTTTATTGTTGTAATGGTTAGCCCATGCTGCTGCTCACCACTGCCCATTCTTCCCTGGGCACCCTATTATTTTTAGCATGCTTGTTCAGATCAGAGCTAGCATGAATATGTGCACATGATCTGGAAATCATATTCCTAATGTAGATGTAGCCTAAGATAAAGATCATGCTTGTTACCTTATCGTTTACCTTTCTTTAGTACTCTGAATTTTTATTTAAGCTCTGTTTTAAAAAATACAGAGCTTGGGCTTTATGCCAAATGGAAAAGCTAGACCTCCAAAAATTAAAGCACAAGCTGAAGATGTGCACTACTGGTTCGATTTGAATAAGATGTCTGATAGGAATTCAGGCAGGGCTCGAATTCAGCTTATATACTGCATTATGACATATTAGCACCCCTTTCATGGTTCTCCAGATTCTAAGGTTTCACTTAAAAACCCCCACAGAGCTTGTGTGGTTATGGTTGTTGGGGGAGTCTTGAAAATGCTAAGAGAGTGAAATTGATGCAGTGGTGTGTACCTGTGTTTATGGAACTTAAAACTATAGATGTGAGAAATACAGCCTGCCTCAGTCACCTCAGTGGGTATTAACCCAGATTTCCAGTCATGCTACTTTAAAGGTCAACTTGTTAATTTGCTGCTCGAAGCATGTGAGAAAGGAGAAGGAAGGTCACACTACAAGTATCTGTACAAACTATTGTGTCAGTATTCTAGTACTGCCAATGAGGGGGATCTGGGTGAGTGACACTAATTTTTCCTATCCCCAACCAGGAGGGAGCCTAGGAGGGCATTTGAGCCTTCTTAAGGAGAGAAGCCAAGCCCAGATTGCCCTGCAGAGTCATTGGCTCTATCCAGGTACTGCTATTGGGAAACTGAGTCCAGAGAGCATGCTTTGCTTGCTCATCATTTGAACAACTGCACTCCTTTGAGTGGTGTCTCATGTGGATAGAGCTTGGAAGATCATTTTCCCCATCTCTGAACTCTGAGAGCACTTTAAAAAAACCCTACTTTTTCCTTCCTTGCCTTTAAAATAGCAACACAATTGACTTGTTATATTACGTCTTTGCACATTTCAATGACAAAATGATCCTGGTTTGTTCTATTTTGGTTCCCTCTTACACATGGCAGAGACAATGATCCCTCATTTGGCTCAGTGTAGCTATAAAGCTTGTAAATATAGCCTCTCTTGGTTCCCTTTTCAAAGGGAAGTTACACCAGACCCCCTTTCTGTTCACAGCTGGTCCTTATTAGGTTGGGGCTAGGAGACAAGTGTTAGGTAGAACTGGCTACAAACAAGACTCACCTCTGTTCCCCCTATCACAGCCAGTGGTGATTATATTGACTGGTTTCCCTGCTACTGAACATGGTAGTCTTTACTAAGAAGAGAATGCAAAGGTGAGTGTATACTAAGGAGAAAATGCACTCACAAGTCTTAATTTTGAAGGATGTGCCAATGAATTTAATTTGTAAGAGTTTGGAAACAGCTTTTCTACGGTCCCTTTGGAATTTGCTACAATCAGAGGGGGGGAAAGACTTTGTGGCTGCAAAAAAGAGAAACTGTATTTCACTTTACTCTGCCTTAAAAGAGAGTTTCAATTTAGAAACCTTCAGTGATTGGAGAGTACTCTTAGAGTGTCATGATTTTTTGGTAATGTCCTAAGTGTGAGAAGATTGCAAGAAGCTGCTTGAATCATTTTATAAAGACACAAATGAATTCTAATGGAGCTTAGAGATTTTGTAATTCCCCTTATTTTGAGACCCAAAATGGTGCAATTTAAAACAAAACAGCTACATGTATTCCAGCACTCTTGGCTCTGTTAGATTCAATTAGAAAGGAAGAACAGGACTTGTTGTTGACACACTAGGCATGGAGTCAGGAAATCAGTTCTCAGGTTGTCCAAATACTTCTTTGGTTCTCTTGGTAAAACACTTAGTGTCTAACTGCCTCCAAAACAGGAAAATAATTCCTTTCTACCATCCTTTGCTCAGAGTGGATGCTCTTGAGGACACAGACTAGGTATAGCTCTTACCATAATAGAACTCTAATTGTTTAGGTGCTACTATATCATTAATAATAATTTTGCCATCAATTTTTCCTCCTCCTCTCCCCAACCAGTCAGTCTCATAGCTGCAAAAAGATGTTCAAGGTTACTGTTTAAGACAAGATTGTCAGAAGTTTATAGCTTTGCTTTTTCTGCCATTCTAAATTAAGGTTCCATTAGAGCAAGGCGGAAGTGACAGGATATACACGGTTTGCTTCATACCCATTTCAAAGTGCTACCACCAAGAAAAAAAATATAGTAACTATTTTGCAGTATCTTTATTAAACAACAGTTTGGGACAAGAAGTAAAAGCTAACTTCCATTAACTTCTCATTAAAAATGAGTGGGAAACTTAGGTAGGCAAACTGCAATAACCTGATTTTGAAATCTGGCTTAAGGTAGTGGAGCTAATATTCTTGATTTGAGAAAAATACCATGAGATCATTTTAGTAACCTGGGCTTTATTCACAACTCTTTGTTTTCATGTGATGAGCTATCACTTTATTGAAAATCTAAAATACAGTTTATTTTTTTACTTGACACAGAGTAAAACGTAGGAGGAGAAAGAGATAAATGTGCAGGATCTTTCCTGTGGTGCCTATCAAAATAAGAGCAACTTTATATTTTCAGTACATGTAAAGATTCTCAGTGACCCTCCTTCAAACTATACTATTCCAAATATTCTAAAGGCAGCTTGGCAACCTTGAAGGCCTGGGGTTCATGAAGTGACTTCTTTTAGTGTCAAGTTAAAAATCAAGATCTGAAGTGGAGGCAGAATAACAACATCCTAGCAAAGTGACCTTTTTGTCAGCAGTTATCAGAAGCTATTTTGCCTGATTGGGCAGGCTGGACGGTCAGAAAATTTTTTCACCAGAAATGATTGAGAATAGCTGTGCTCTGGAAAAGCATGGACTCAAGCATAAATTTGCAATCAGAGCAGTGGCCAGTAATGAAAAGATACTGGGAGCTTTATGAATTTAGAGGGAAATAGTCAAATAATTGAATTTAGTCAAATTTAACTTTGAAATAGTGTTACACAGGAAATATTCTGTGATGCTTTAACACCTAATGGAGGTAGCTCCTCCATCAGACATCCCAATGTGACCTTTGGATCTCATCATTTAGTGCATTTTTTCTTCATTGCCTTACACACCTGCATCATCTTTTCTATAGCCTAGAAGGGAGAAATGCAGCCATCCATTATCAACATGTGCCAGAGGGGTGAGAGGAATATCCTCCCATTGTGGTGATGTAAGGAGAGCATCTTTTCATTGCGATAATAGTGACATCTTACAAAGCCCAGTTGAAGTCAATGGAAAGGCTCCCATTGTCTTCAGCACCAGGCTCCTTAAATGATTTTGAACCAAGTTCTACTACAGGAAACCAGCAGAAACCAACAAAAACTGTGTGAAACTAGGTAGTTTCAGTTTACAAGGAATACAGAGAGTCAAATTTTTGATTCAGTTCTTAATTTCATAATGCCCTCTATTTCGCACCATTTGTCTTTGACAGAACCCAACAATTCAGAACAAAGTTCAGCCAGTCTTCCACCCTAAACCATAAATCCCACGCTGCACACCCTGTCTTGAACATGTTTTGTACAAAATATGGCCTAGACTACCTCAAAATTCGGCCCAGACACATCATACAGCCAATGTCTGAGTTATTGGTTTGTACTAAGATTATTAGAATAATTTGAGAGATAGGGAAGATGCAAAGTTTCACTTGACTATTTCTATGTGATGAAATTAATGCTAGTAATGAGAATGATTCATAACATGTACAAAAATAGCAAATGGAGTTCTATCAGACGCTACTGTGGTAACAGTGATGGAATATTTCTCACAGAACATTAGTGGCTTTGAATTTCAAGAAAGAGTTTCATAAAGTTTTCAGGATATAGAAATGAAAACATGATTTTGCTTCTTTTATTTTTACTTTGCTGGATTTAATAAACAGAACTGCAAATTATAAAATATTTCTATAAATATTAAGTTATAAAATATATTTCCCATGACAGTATTATAAGATTTTTCCTAGACAGTATTATATTTCCCATGACAGGATTCATAAGATCTCAAAAGCCCTCATATTCAATTAGGGCAAAACAAAGAAGTATAATGGTTAAAGCCAAACAATAATTGGCCAAGGTTTTGCATACTTGATTTCACAAACTTGAAGCAGATAAGAACTTGTAATGGAAAAGTGTCCTTATATTATGTGTGGTTCTGGGCCATCTTACACCCATTCTGAAACACAGATAACATGGCCATAACATGCTAGTGAGGGAGGTGATGGAGTGGAAATGTGTATCCTGCTGGTTTTAGTGCTGTAATGCAAAGCCTGAGTCTGTAGCAGACCCAGACTTGCAACTTGGTGCTTCAGAATTGTTGTTGCAAGGCATATAAACCCTATGACTCCCAAGAGACTAAAAGTGAATGGTGTGTGGGCAAATTTGGGGAGTTAGAGCCAGGGCATCTTTACCTCTTGAGTTGCCCTTGCTTTGTTCTTTTTCTGATAAGGGGTATCTGCTCAGCTTCCCTTGCTTTAACTCACACTAGATAAAAGGAATGGAGCCAAAAGGAAAAAATTCTCAATAAGTCAGCTAGAAATGGCAACATGTCAGAAGACAGAAAAGGAACACTATTACCTTGATGTCAAGTGTTACAACATGAGTGATTATATTTAAAAGATGTTACCTTTGGACCATGCTAATAATTTGGCCTAAGGCTACATCAATGCTGAGGTTAATTCAAATCAATCAAAGAAAGGAACAGATCTGTTGATATTCTCATCTCATTTTGTTTGTGGAGCAGGGAAAAAAGAGTGAAGAATCTTAAAAGGCTCAGGGACTTGGAAAAATATACAAATGTTTGCAAGCATATCTCAAGCTCATCTAAATTCTCTCTCAAATCCAGAGAATTGAACTAAAAATCACCTGAGAATAAACTCTCAAGATTTTCAGTACTTCCTGCTGGCTTGAAAAAACCAAACCACAGCTTCTACGGCTTTCAGAACCAGCTGTAACTGGGAATTGTAGAAGTGCCTGAAAATGAAAAATAGACATCGTGAGACTGTGTCTACACTAGCACTTTTTCTAGTATAATTTTTATCCTTGATTAAGTAAAAAAACATACCCAACCCGAATGATACGAGTTACATTGACAGACAATCTGGTGTGGACACCACCATGTTGATGGGAGATGACAATAATAGACATTGCTACTCATTAGCAGTTTAATTACATCAGTGGGAGAGCTCTCTTCCATGGACATACAGTGGCCACATGGCAGACCAGTTGCAGCTGTGCTGCTGTAAGTACAGCTGTGCCACAGTAAGCTCTCTAGTGTAGACATGACTTATGTTTCCAACTGAACCATTTTTGAGCATTAAAAAAGTGTTGGCAGATTCATGGTGACTCCTATTCCTGGACAGTGACTATGAGTGTCTTTCTATAGAAAAAGGAAAAATGCTCTTGCTGTACAATAGTTGTCATTACTACACTACTACTATAGTGGGCTAGATATTGACCTTTTGAAATTTGACCAAAAAATGACTTTCCTTACAAATGTCAGTTTCTTAAAGAAACTTGGGTTTTTCTTTGAAAACATTTGAACCGATAATAACTTAGGAGGGGGTCTTTTTTATAAAAACACAAAGACAAAAATGAAAATTTGTTTTTGTAGAACTCTTGTTATTGGAAGGTTATTGATTTCCCAATGAGCTTTGATGACTACTATACATTAAAATTAGGTAAATTTAGATAAATGTCATATCTAACCAAAACTAATTTGGAATAATGTTCTCTCAAAATGCCCCCATCTCTTCTCTCTTCTTCTGAGTTCACCCATTCCTCCTGGTCACTTACATGAGAATCAGGCTACATCTAGACTACAGGCTTCTTTCAGAAGAAGTTTTTTTCGGAAGAGATCTTCGGAAAAAACTTCTTCCAAAAGAGAGCATCCACACTGCAAAAGCGCATCGAGAGAGCGATCAGCTTTTTCAAAAGAGAGCATCCAGACTGAATGGACGCTCTCTCACATGTAAGCTGTGTGTGCTATGGACAGAATGGCCACCAAGGCACCTGTGCTTTTCCCTTTTTCCTCGTCTTCCGAAAGAACTCCCTCTTCCCCATCCACACACGCCTTTTTGCGAAAGAGCTCTTTTGCAAAAAGGCTTCTTCCTTGTAGAATGAGGATTACCAATGCTGGAAAAACCCCTCTGTTCTCTTGATTTTCCTGTGGAAGAACACAATTGCAGTGTGGACGTTCCTCAAGTTTTGTTGGAAAAACGGCTGTTTTTCTGACAAAACTCTGTAGTATAGACATACTCTCAGTCACCAAGAACATGTACTAGGAAGCAGAACATATAATTCCCATCCTAACTGTGCTGCATGAATTTAATTTTCATTAAATATTGAAATTTAATCACCGTCATAATTTCTTTGCCCATTCTATGGATACCAATCTCACCTCACCACAGTGATTAGATTCCTGAATTTCCCACAGATGACTTCTTGTAAATAACCATGATGCTTCCTTTAGGGGTTATCCACCAAAACTACTTTTGTAACTAGCAGGATGTATTTTATTTAAAACCAAATCAGAGGAGGATATGAAAGAACAGGCACTTGTCCCTAATGCACCACAGCTAGCTATCAGATTGATTTAAGGGAAAAAAGTGATATAGTCTAAGACTAGAACAAACATCCATGAATTAAGCAAGGCAGCTGATATAATAGCGAGAAGGTTAGCTGTGGGGAAAATAAATTGTATGTAATTATCTGGTAATGAGTGTGGATTGAAATACAGTAAGTGGATAAAACCTGCTGGCAACTTGAGAGCAGGATAAAGAAATGCAAGTATTCTGAGAGGTTTGTTTGCAGAACTATGTCATCAAATTAGATGCTAGCTGTTAGCGTTGACTGTCTCTGTTTAAAATGTGGCCAAGTTCCATTTATCAAAGAGAACACTGCTCTTAGATCCTGTGCTTAAGTGTATATTACGTGGGATGTAAGAAAGCCACTTTCTGTGTGAGCGCCCACCATAAATGTTTCATTTAATAGGCGTGATAGCAAGTTGGTGTTATTAAAGGTAAAAATGTCAGTTTACTTCAGACTTTAAACAAATGTGAAAATAGAAGTTCAAAATTTGAGCCTGTTTCAGGACAATGTCATGTGCCCTACAGTGTCTCTCTAGGCATCCAGACACCTACCTCATGCCCAAGTAGCAGAGCAATTCACAAAGTAGGGGAAGATAAGCATTCAGTTGCCTAAAGTCACGTGCAAAGCCTGATTTTGTGTTCAGAGGCCACCTACCCATGGGCGGTTGGTGCAGCTGGGGCTAGGGGAGGCAGACCCCCAGCTCCACCTCCAGCCCCGCCTCTTGCTGAGGCACTGCCGCCCATTGGAAGGGGGAGGAAGCAGGGCAAGGTGCTGAGCATGCGCCCCTTGGGGAGGAGACAGGGCAGCACACCAAGTGCATCCCAGCCTCACTGGAGCACCAGGGAGAGGCGGAGAAGTGGGGCAGTGTGCTGAGCACTCCCCAACCTCCCGGAGCACCGGGGAGGAGCAGAGAGACGAGGCGAGTGTGCACACAGCACAGTGTCCCGAGCACGGGGGAGGGTGGAAGCTGCAGGGTTCCAGCCTCCGCAGCCAGGAGTACGGGCGAGGGCAAGCAATGGGGGCAGCAACACTCCACCCCCAGAATGCCGATAGCAGGCGTTCTGGGGGCAGATTCTGGGCGGGGTCAGGCTGGCAGTTTGGGAAGGCAGTGCCTATGTACCTACCAGACCAGACCCCTATAGGCAAGCTTACACAAAATGGAGGATAGGGCCATCATTTGCTATGGCATTTGGAGGCAGTTTCCAGGCCCTAGACTTCCATGGGTCTGTATGCTCCATTATCCCCTGATTTTTGGATGTTGTCATCTTATATATAGTAGCCCAGTGTCTGTGAGTCTGTAACACCGAAATGCTGGCTGTTCCCTCTGGGCCCAAATGGCTGCTTGCTGCTTGCTCCCCGCAGCGGCCCGGCGGAGCGGTGCAGAAGTCAGCCGAGTGCCACGGCGGGAGGGGAAGGGGGGCGGGGCGGTGACGTGTGACGTGACAGCGGCTCCAGGCCCCGCCCCCAGGCCGTGAATGTCACCGCCCTGCCCCCCTTCGCCTCCCGCCGTGGCGCTCGGCTGACTTCTGCGCTGCTCAGCCAGGCTGCCGCGTGGGATCAAGTGGCGCAAGCAACCGTTTGGGCTCTGTGCTCCCCATGCAGCATGGGGAGTGCGGAGCCCAAAAGGCCATTTGGGCTCTGCAGTCCCCCGAGTAAGAGGCAGGAGGGGGAGGAGAAGAGAAAGAGAGAGACAGAGAGAGAGGCAGGAGGCGGAGAAGAGCTGAGAGAGAGAGAGAGAGGGGGAGGCAGTAGAAGGAGGAGAGAGAGAGACGGAGCGAGAGACCGGAGGCTCAGGAGAGAAGACCGACGTGGAGGAGAGACCTGAAAATCCCTTCTTATGACGGGCTAATTGGCTAGTTAAAAAATAACAGCTGTCTAGATTTTATCATTTGTGATGCTATTTGGACAGAATGTTCCAGATGCTGACAACTTCACCCACCCCACACATTTTTCTGAAATAACACCCTTGGAGCATGATATACTCCCTCATAACTTTTAGCCCAGTGGCTAGAGTACTTAGCTAGGCAGAGGCCACTGGTTGGGGGGGGCCCAAAGGGCCACCAGCTATATGACCCTCCTTCCCCTCCCAGGGAAGCACCAGGACAACCTCCTTCACCCCAGGCCTTCCCTCCACAACCTTTCCTCTGCCACTGTCCCGCCCTGCCTCTTTCCCTAACCAAGGCGGCCCAGAGGGCCAGCACCGGGAGCAGGAGTCTGCCTCATACCCTGCACTCACCAGCAGTGGTGGGGGAAGTGGAGCAATGTGGCCCTAGCTGTTTGCTCCCCCCAACCAGGTCACTCCACTCGTACTGGGGAGTGCAGGGCGGTTTGCCTCCTTCCCCCAGCAGCACAGCTGGGAGAACAAGGCAGCTGGGGCCACCCTCCCTTGCTTTCCCAGCTGCTACAACCAGTAAGTGTGGGGAGGCTCACAGACCCTTGCTGCTGGCCCTCTGGCCCCACTAGCCAGCCCATACTGCCCATAGCATTTGGGGGGCATATGGCCCTGCATGCCCCCTTAGACATCGCACCTTCAGCTAGGATGTGGGAGACCCCCCAGTTCAAGTGCTCCCTGCACCTAAAGGGGAAAAGACATTTGAACAAGAATCTGCTGCCTCTGAGGCAAACACACTAACCATTGGGTTATGGGGAACTCTGTTTCTTCTGTTGGTGATATTGTACTCTAGATGAATAATTTATTATTTGGGCTAAAAAAAGAGAGAGAGAAAAAAAACATAAGTGTTAGAGTGATTCTGTGGCATGATGGTCAAAGCACTCACCCAGTGTGTGGGAGCCCCAACATCCTGCTCCAGATGTTTCTCCAGCTTCAACAGAAGAAATTGAAGGAGACCCACAACAGAATATCCCATAGTTCAGTGATTAGCACACGCATCTGAGAGGTAGCAGACTTCAGTTAAAATCCCTTATCCCTGTCAGGAGGAGGTGGGACTTAATCTAGGGGTTCCCTGATCACAGGACTAAAAGTTAAGAGAAATTTTCCACTTCACCCTGGTGAGGGTGCTGCAGATGCCACCAGTTTTCCACTGCCTCCTGGGACAGTTGAGGCTTTATTATATGTGAGTTTTCTGCCTCGCATAGCTGGAGTGTGTCACTGACACCAGGAACCGAAAGAAGGCTGGATAGTGGAGCTGCTTGAATGCCCTGTAATTGGCCTGAACATTGAAGAACCCCATGATTGCTGACTTGCCACACTGCTATCTCCTCTTTAATAGTAAATCTGTATTAAAAACAATTTTCTGACAAGAACTGTTCTCGTGCTCTGGGAAGCAGGCTATGTATTATACATTTCTAATCTTCTCCCACTAAACACTCAAGTTTAGTCTTTTCATTCTAATAAATGATTCAGTCACACTCTAATGCTTGGAAGAATAATAGTCTTGGGTCCCCTAACAATCACATTTTTCCCAGCTAACAAGAGAATCTGAAATGTCGAAGGGAGTACCATCAAATCTGTGAATCACGTATAGAGTCACCATAGCCGGGCGGGGGAGGGTCGAAGGAAATCATTCTGGGTCTCTATTACTTCATCATGGTGTAACAGATGGATTTTTTCAGGTGGGACCACAAGAGCTATATCTCCACTTTCCCTCCAACACAAATCTAAGCAAGCTGCATAAAGTCTCTTTAAAATGTGTAGGAAGAAATAAGCCTTCCAAATCTCATGTTGTGTTTCAAGCTTCCATAAGTCAGTTTTAATTTTTGTTGTTTTTACAGTCTTGGAATATCTATCCAGAATAATTATCCACCTCCAGAATAATTCTCTTCCCACTTATCCATAAACCTGAGGCTGACTATAGCAATTGCATTGCCCTTTCCTTATAGATTCTATCCAAAGCATGCTTTATTGATTCTATACTAAATAAAATGTAGTCTATTAGATGGCGTAAATCTTATAACCAGTGAGCATATTGAACCATAAAGAGTAAATCTTTGATGCAAGAGGGAGGGAGTACGATTTTTTTTTTGTAATATAGAAGCATTTTGGAAGTCAATTACAAATGGGATCAGTCATGGGACAACTCAGTGAGGAATACTCCTCATCCAGTCAGGAGATGGCTAGATGAATATCCCTAACTTTGGTTTGTCTGTTTTTGGTTTGGGAAGGCGTGGAAATTAAACTATATATGAAATGATCCTGACACAACTTATTAAGTAATAGCCCAACCCAGCTCACACTGTACTCAGTGCTAAAAACTTCAATCGACTCCCATCGGAGAGGATCAGGCCCTAAATAAATAAAGTTTATGTCAATGGCTGTTTTGAATCAAGACAAAGATCTAAACCTTCCAGACCTACACTAAGGGTCTGATCCTGACTGAGTGATCTCAACTCTCATTGACTTTACAGCTTACTTCAACTTTAGTGGGGAAAAAATCAGTTCAGTCTGAGTCTTCATTTATTTTTCATAAATGCTCTCTACCAAGGAATGCATTTTCTTCAAGCAGGTTACAAGCTAAACCAGAGCAAGAGATTGTATAGACAAATGCAGTCTCTTTTTGCTTATTGCTTAACCTTATCAACGAAAGGGGAAAAGAAGCAGTGACAGGAAAAAAAATATATCTTTTTAAAACGTGGAAGTCCTAGGGTACGTCTAGACTACATGCCTCTGGCGACAGAGGCATGTAGATTAGGCTACCTGGCATAGGAAAATGAAGCGGTGATTTAAATAATCGCCACTTCATTTAAATTTAAATGGCTGCCGCGCTGAGCCGATCAGCTGTTTGTCGGCTCAGCGCAGTAGTCTGGATGCTCGCGTCGACATCAAAGGCATTTGTCGACCTCCCAGGTAAACCTCATCCCAGGAGGCATACCTGGGAGGTCGACAAATGCCTTTGATGTTGACCGCGAGCGCCCAGACTACCGCGCTGAGCCGACAAACAGCTGATCGCCCAGCGCTGCAGCCATTTAATTTAGAAATGAAGCGGCGATTATTTAAATCGCCGCTTCATTTTCCTATGCCGGGTAGCCTAATCTACATGCCTCTGTCACCAGAGGCATGTAGTCTAGACGTACCCCTAGTGAGGAAAATAGAAAAGAGCATAAACTTTGTCAAATTAAAGGTAAAAACATAATAAGAAAAGCCAAAAAGGAGTTTGAAGAACAGCTAGCTAAAAACTCAAAAAGTAATAGCAAAATGGTTTTTAAGTACATCAGAAGCAGGAAGCCAGCTAAACAACCAGTGGGGCCCTTGGACAATTGAGATGCTAAAGGAGCTCTCAAAGATAAAGTAATTGCAGAGAAGCTAAATGAATTCTTTGCTTCAGTATTCACAGCTGAGGATATTGGGGAGATTTCCCAACCTGAGCCATTCTTTTTAGCTGACAAATCTGAGAAATTGTCCCAGATTGAGGTGTCATTAGAGGAGGTTTTGGAACAAATTGATAAACTTAACAGTAACAAGTCACTGGGACCAGATGGCATTCGCCCAAGTGTTCTGAAAGAACTCAAATGTGAAACTGCAGAACTATTAACTGTGGTTTGTAACCTATCCTTTAAATCAGACAAAACAGATGAACATAATTTGTTGGAGAAAAGTCAACATAGTTTCTGTAAAGGGAAATCATGCCTTACTAATCTGCTAGAGTTCTTTGAGGGGGTCAATAAACATGTGGACAAGGGGGATCCAGTGGATACAGTGTACTTAGATTTCCAGAAAGCCTTTGACAAGGTCCCTCACCAAAGGTTCTTACGTAAATTAAGTTATCATGGGATAAGAGGGCAGGTCCTTTCATGTATTGATAACTGGTTAAAAGACAGGAAACAAAGGGTAGGAATAAATGGTAAGTTTTCAGAATGGAGAGGGGTAACTAGTGGGGTCCCCCGAGGGTCTGTCCTAGGACCAATCCTATTCAACTTATTTATAAATGATCTAGAGAAAGGGGTAGATAGTGAGGTGGCAAAATTTGCAGATGATACCAAACTGCTCAAGATAGTTAAGACCAAAGCAGACTGTGAAGTGCTTCAAAAAGATCTCACCAAACTAAGTGGAAGTTTTTCTTCACTCAGCTCACAGTCAATCTGTGGAACTCCTTGCCAGAGGATGTGGTGAAGGCTAGGACTTTAACAGGATTCAAAAAAGAGCTAGCTAGATTCATGGAGGTTAGGTCCATCAATGGCTATTAGCCAGGATGGGTAAGAATGGTGTTCTCTTTGTCTGGAAATGGATGACAGGGGAGGGATCACGTGAGGATTACCTGTTGTGTTCCCTCCCTCTGGGGCATCTGGTATTGGCCACTGTCAGGAGATACTGGACTAGATGGACTGTTGGTCTGACCGAGTATGGCCATTCTTATGTTCATATGATTGGTACGATTGTGACTTTGGCCAGGTACCCATACCAGGATCATCCTTAATCTCCTGCACAGATTACCCTTGTGTGACAAGGGACAGTCATCTCTCATGAGTACCTCCTGTTGGTTGGGTGCAAACCTGCTCGCTCTCGCTCTCGCTCTGCACTCCCAGCACCCCATTTGCTGTTAACTGCTTTGGGTGGATCTTCAGAGGGGGTCTCTTGATTATTGGGCCAATTCTTATTGCCCCAGCTCTTCAGCCACATCACTCCTTCAAACTCAGTCCCCTTCCAGGGAGAGTAAAGATTAAAAAAAGGTTTGTCCCCTGCAGGGTCTCCAGCCCCACCCTTGAATGGTTTAAATTCTAGCCCCTTTCTTTGGCTTCTAAACAAGTCTTGCTCCCTTCTCAGGGCTTGGATCATTCTGCTAGTACTAGTTTGAGTCCCAACTCCGGGACCCTACAAAGAGCAGTTACATGATTCCCTTAACTGCTGCTGCTGCTAGTCCCTAGGCCACTTCCCACATAATCCCTTCTTCTTTGCCTTTTTCTTTAGGTCACATCCCTTGGGTTCTCAATCTGTTTTCTGCTTGAACAAGGTCTCTCCCAGGTCTCCTTACCTAGAGAGTTTCACAGCCTTCCAACCCTCCCTCACCATTCTGGTCCCAGACGGCAACTGAGCTGCTTAGCCCTTTCAACTCCATTTATCTGAGCCTCCTTTGCCCTGATTGGCTACTTCCCTGCAGCCTTTCTAGCTAGGCGGGCCTGGAGGAACCACCTTCACTGCTGCTTTTCTGGGGTGGGGTGTGGTAGGATGCTGAGGCCTCCCGCAGGGGGCTTTAAAGGGCCTAGTATACCCCATCACACCATGTTACAGGTAAGAATGGTGAGCAGCTACAGCCAGGCTACTCCTATGCAGATGGGTAGGGAGTGGGCAGGTAAGTGTGAAGAGTTATTGGAGCATCAGCTTTATCCTTTCAGTGTCCCAGCCACAAGAAGCATAGTTAAGCCAGCACAGAAAGGAAGTAAGCATAATAAGGTATAGAGCTTGGGCTAGTGCAGATTACTCTTACCCCCTTCAGTTCCCCCTCCCCAAAAATAAAAGCACAATGGAAGCAGGATCTGTAACTCTAGGTGACCATTCCGTGTCTGCTGTGCTCTTAGGGCAATGAAGTTGTTCACTGACATTTGCAGGGTAGACTGCAAGATGCTCGTTCAGCTCTTAGTGAAGTCAAAGTGGATTCAGTGATGTATTTTATTGAATCAACTTGTGCTGCTGAGAGAGACAAGCTTACACAGAGTGACTGTATCCCCTCCACTCTGATGATCAACACCTTCCACCACCAACACACCCTTCAAGATCCATTCATCCTACACATGCTTATTACATGTGGTGTATTTCATCCAGTTCACTACATGCCACAACAATAATCTGAGAACACCCAGATACGCAATGTGCTCTTGAATGAACTCACCCTAAAAAACTACAAACCTATCATCTCTGGTTGAGCCTTTTTCACAAAGTGATCATGCTATATCTCACCTATCTGTCCTCATCCTCAAAGGAAATCTATATAGCACCTGAGATCTTAAATGTTTAATTTTGGTAGACACGAAAAATCATAGACTGAACAGAGACTGGATTTATGGTTTATTATAATGAGTAACTTACCCAGCCTCAGCTTTTTTTTCCTCCCTCTTTCCTTCCCCCATGACTGGAGAGGTGTTATATGGGCGCTTCATCTTAGATGGGTTCTTGAAATGTGTGTTAAATACCTATGCTGAACAATCTGTTCCCCCTTATACTTAGCTGTGACATGCTGATTAAAGGCAACCCTATACTTAAAGCACCATATCTGCACAACTGTATGGATGCAGCTGCACTGCTAAAGCACTTTAATGAAGACACTCTAAACCCACCAGAGAGAGATCTCCTGCCACTGTAGTTAATCCACCTCCAGAAGAGAAGGTACCTATGTAGTTGGGAGAAGAGATGTAGTTATACCAATATAGGTCTATACTCTATAGTGTAGGCCAGATCTAAGTTTCTCAGCTCTGAAGAAGACCTCTTTGTAAGCCTGAAAGCATGTCTCTCTTGCCAACCAGAAGTTGGTCCAGTGAAAGACATTACCTCACCCACCTTGTCTTTCTAATATCTTGGGACCAACATAACCACTATGCCACTGCATATTAGCAAATGAATATGTGAAGTGAGATTTGCTGTAATAGGAGGAAAGCTCCATTAGCTGCTCTGACTCCTACAAGCAGAAGTGGAGTGGTCACTTCTTCTTCGAGTGGTCCCCGTGGGTGCTCCACTGTAGGTGTCGGGTCCCGTCCCGGCGCCGCAATCCGGAGATTTTGAGTAGCCATAGTCGGCCGGATCGCGCCTGTGCGGTGCAGTCTCACGCCGTTCACTCGTCTTGTCTCATGCGTGATCTGGCCCCCGCCAGTTCCTCTCAACCGCCACAGGTCGCAGAAGGAGTTTCCCTCAGCTTTGCGTTCTCCTCGTCAGAACCTAGAATAGTTATAAATAGTTAGTTAAATAGTAGTATTAGTTAGAGTTAGTTAATTGTTGGTCATAGTCATTCTCCTTGTTCTAGTTAAAAACACAAACAACAAAAAAACAGTTTTTCTCTCAGACTGTGTATAATTACGGTTTAAACCCCTTCCCCAAAGGGGAAGAAAGCCGAAGACAACAGTAATTTGAACATACCGGGCTCCCCCGGCTTCAAGAAATGTAATCACTGCCGAGATGCGATGTCGGCTTCCGATGGCCATTCTTCGTGCATCAGGTGCCTTGGTGAGGGCCATGTGCCGCATAAGTGCTCCCATTGCACTAAACTCATGGCCAGAGTGCGGCATGACAGGGAGATGCGCCTCCGAATGATATTATTCGATAAGCCTCTTCACCCAGCGCAAGCCGAGTCACTACCTCCTTCAGACGTGGCATCTCCTCAGAAGTGGAGGGCATCCTCTCTGGAGACAGCCCCCTCAAGAAAGAAAAGGGTGTCACCAGCGCGATCATTACTGCAGGCCCCCAGTAGCAGAATGAGCACAGGGAGCAAACCAGGCACCTCCGGTACCGCCTTCCATAGGCCAAATTCAAGCCACAAAAAATCGGTGGTTACAGCACCGTTGACACCGGGTTCTATATCAGTGCCGAGCGACTCACTGATGCCCACACCAATGCCCCCGGCACCGAAGCCGACCTCGCCGGCACCGGAGCAGTCCACACTGCCGCCCGCAGCCCTGAAGCAGTCCTCATCGGCGCCTACCTCTACATCTGTGCCATCGGCACTGCAGCCCAGACCATCAGCGCCACAGTTTGAACCGGCACCGGTAACAACCGACTAACCCATTCGTCCAAACAACGTGCCAGAAAAATCAGATAAGTGTAGAAGTGTGACACCTATGTCACCATCTCCGAGGTTCTCCCCAGCACCGTATCCCTCCTGCTGGTGCTGAGAGCACCGGAGCTCCATCACTACCATCGGCACCGAGAGCACTATATATATGACAGGTGAGCCAGGTTGCCATTGCCTCATAGATCATTACCATACCTGGAGTATCAATATCACTCCAGGCACATGTCAGTGTCACCTCCCCCTTCCTGCAGGAGCTCAGTGTATTGTTCTCGTTTACCTGAGCATGGCAGGCATTACAGTACCTCTTACAGACGGTCCCCTCCTGGCAGATACTATTACTACCATAGGGATCACACGGCTCATTATCGCCACTCTAGGAGAGCCTCCCCTTGCTATTGCCGATCTGCTAGTCGAACATCACTTCCGTGATTGGTCTCAACAAACAGAGTCTTCTCCACCTCCTACTTCTCCTCCTCAGGTGCAACAGCCACCACACCCCGAGGAGACTCAGTTGTCAGACGTGGAAGAACAGCACCCCAATAATTCACCAGAACAATGGTCATCTTCCTCACCCGACGAAGCAGTAGTACCAGGGAACATTTCCCCACCAGATGATGTCAAGCAGTTTCAGGAACTCTTTAAAAGGGTGGCGTCCTCTCAGGAGGTTCATCTGGTTGAGGTGCAGGAGAAGAGACATCCTGAAGAACTTGCAGCCCACGCAAAAATCCAAAGTGGGGCTTCCAATTGATGAGGCCATCATGGAAGTAGCAGAGGAGATTTGGCAAACTCCCACATCCATACCTCCGACAAAAAAAGAATGGACAAAAAGTATTTCGTCCCCTCAAAGGGCTTGGACTTCCTTTTCAACCATCCTCAGCCAAATTCGTTGGTGGTAGATGCTGTACAGCAAAGGGCGAAGGCTCCCCAGTATAGAGCAACAGCGTCGGATAAGGACAATAAGAGACTTGACCTCTTTGGTAGGAAGGTCTATTCCTCAGCCACCCTATTGTTAAGAACTGCAAATTACGCAGCATTGTTGTCTAATCATGATTTTGACAACTATTCAAAACTGACCGTACTTATGGACCACCTTCTGGAGGCAAAGAAACCAGTTCTGAAGGCAATAGTGCAAGAGGGCTATGCATTGGCCAGAACAGGACTGCAGATTGCCCTAGATGTGGCGGACACATCTGCCCGAGCGGTGGCTACTGCCATAGCTATGAGAAGGTCGTCCTGGCTCTGCTCTGCGTGAGTTCCCAGAGAATTACATACTAAATTGGAGGACCTCCCATTCGACAAAGTAAAACTATTTGCAGAAAAGACAGATGACGTTCTTCATTTGGGCAGACACACGAACCACCCTGAGAACTCTAGGGATATATACCCCTCCATACCGTAGGAGGCGCTATCAACCATTCCAGAGGCGATATGATGTTCACTATAGGCAGCAGCACCCACAGCAAACATTTGACCAATTGCGACCAAGACAGCACCCACAAAGGAGGTGACCTCAAAACAACCGTGCCCCTGCCGCACCTGCAAACAAGCAACAGGTTTGACTTCCTTGTCGAGAGCCCCAAACCACACTCTGTGATCACCAGGAAAGATCAAGAACCACTCGTGTTTCACCATCATCTCAGGCCATTTCATCTCAGGCCATTTTATCGCCATTACTTCTGACCTCTGGGTCTTGGAAATTGTCTCCTCCGGATTTGCCATCCCATTTACATCCATACCTCCCTCATCCCCACCCATCCCATCTCTTTTCACAGACTCCTCTCACGAGGCTCTGCTTAAACAACAGGTTCAGCGCTTTCTAGACATCGGAGCAGTAGAGAGGATGTTGGACGACTTCCGGGGAAGAGGGTTTTATTCCCGTTATTTTCTTACGGAGAAGAAAACGGGGGGATGGAGACCCATTCTCAACCTACGGAAGTTAAATTGGTACTTAAAGAAGCAGCATTTCAAAATGGAGACCCTTGCTTCCATAATTTGTGCTCTCGACCTCCAAGACGCCTATTTCTATATCACCATCCACCCGGCTCACAGGTGTTTTCTCTGCTTTACAATAGGAAAGGAGCATTTTCAATATCGGGTCCTTCTGTTCGGACTATCAGCAGCACCCAGAGTTTTTTCAAAAACTCTTGCAGTAGTGGCGATGCACTTACGAAGGGAGGGAGTCATCATTTTCCCGTACTTGGATGACTACCTTATAAAAGGCCATTCCCTTACAGAAGCACAACACATGACAATGACGGCGAGAAACAATTTTGCCATGTTAGGCTTAATGATAAACAAACAGAAGTCCACAAATATCCCATCACAAACCCTAGACTTCATAGGTGCGCACATTGATTCAGTGACAGCGCAAGCCTATTTGCCAGTTCAGAGGTTCCAGGCAATTCAGGACCTCATTAACATACTAGACACCAGTCCCACAGTTACAGTTCTCACTTGCCTCCAGCTAATGGGATATATGGCATCTATGACTTATGTCATCCGTCATGCCAGATTACATCTTCGCTGCCTGCAACACTGGCTGGCTTCAGTGTATGTCCCGTGAAACATCTGGTCACCAGGCTGGTTTCTCCTTCTATCAAGGTGCGTGCCTCCCTACGATGGTAGACCAGACCCAGCAACCTCTTAGCCAGGGTACCATTTCGGCAGTCTTCCCCTGCCATGCATATAACAATGGATGCATCTCTGATAGGCTGGGGAGTCCATATGGGCACCATGCAAGTACAAGGCAGGTGGTCGGGAGTAGAGTTATCCCTCCACATAAATTTGATAGAGCTCAGAGTGATTTTCAACTCCTGAAGACATTTCCAGAGACATATTCAAGGTAAGACTATAGGTATACTTACCGACAACATTGCCACCATGTATTATGTCAATCACCAGGGCGGAGCATGCTCTCTGTCCCTTTGCACAGAGGCGGTCCAGCTGTGAAATTGGTGTATTCAAAATGACATCTCCTTAGTAGCATCATACTTACCTGGCACGAACAACCTCATGGCAGACTCTCTGAGCAGGCATTTTGCACCCAACAATGAATGGGAGATCTGCACGGACGTCCAACACCGCCTATTCTGCCGCTGGGGCTTTCCCCGGATAGATCTTTTCGCGACACACCAGAATGCGAAGTGCAACCACTACTGTTCCAGAGTGGGTATAGGACGGGGGTCTCTGGGGAATGCCTTCCTCCTACACTGGGGAGGCCCGCTTCTGTACGCTTTCCCCCCCATCGTCCTCATACCCCGGGTCTTGACAAAAATCAGATCGGATGAAGGCACAATGATTCTTATAGCTCCCGCCTGGGCAAGGCAGTCATGGTTCCCATTCCGCCACAGGATGTCTCTGAGGTTGTGTCAGCCGACGGTCAGGGCAGTGTGTGTGTGTGTGTTTCCGAGAAAAGGTTTAACATCCGTGTCTTTACTGCTAGGACCGGGGTCCCGTTGCAGAGGGTAGCCAGCAGGCCAACAGACGCCCCTGTTTATAGGAAGAGCTTATTACACCTCAGATTTTAGCTGCTAGGATGCAAAAATCCCTTCGCAGCGGGCAGCCTAGGACAGACTGAGAGGTGCCCCAACGGACCTGTCACCTGGGAGTGACACAGATCCAAACGCCCAAGCTCTTCCTATACCTGTCCCTTATGACCGGCTGAAGTTCTTTTAAATTGTGCTTGGTTCTGTTACAGCAACTGAAGGAGTCAGGTTAAAACTTAAACAGTTACAGGTTTATTAAAAAGGCTTATAAATCATATGGTTACAATGGCTATTGCTCTATTTCTTAACTGCTAGCAAATATAGATCTTAAAAATGGTTACAAAGAAAATAAAGATAGAAAATAGAAATAATGGTACCAAGTGACAGCTTAATCTTTAAAGAGCTCTAAATTTATGTGTACACTTAAGACAAAGGACCACATTCAGGTACAATTTTACCCCCTTCTGTGCCTTTCGACTCCAGCGGTCAAGCCAGGGCCGGTCCCTCAATTCCTAGGAAAGACGAATACGAGGTGGCGCGTCGCCGTGGAACCTCGGGAGGTCAAACACCTAACCCGACCAGCAGATAGATGGTAGATTGACACTCAGAGTAAATGTGCTGCTGGACCCATCTTTATACCCATAGGGGCCCGTATCCTCTTTCTTATCTAAGATGCCAGATTGTGTTGGTTCGTCTTTGTGACGCCAGTTCTTACAAGCAAGATTCAAGTTAATTTACACTTGCAAGAGAGATAACTAAATTGTGAGTACTAGACATTTTTACTGGGCGAGAGATTCCTCCCCCCGCGGACGGCTGTGTGTTCGTATCAATATGGGTTCAGTCAAGGACACTCCTCTGCAGCCTCTTGGTCAGCAACTGGCGTATCTCTGTTTACAGCCATTCAGGGCCACAGCAGCCTGCCATATCCAGGCAAGCAAAGATGGATGTTACAGGGGGGTTCCTGTCTGGCTACAGGTTGCCATATGTCCTGCCCAACCTGCCGGACTTGTTAACACAGGATCACAGGCATCTTCCCCACCCGCAGCCACACACTCTGCACTTAACCGCCTGGTTCCTAATTAGTTCAACCAAGCAGAGCAGGCATGCTCAGACCAAGTAAAGGATGTTCTCCTATATAGCAGGAGAGACACTACTCGCAAGACCTACCTGTTTAAGTGGCGCAGGTTCACGTCATGGTGCTCTTCTAACGGAGTTATTCCCGAGATGTCGTCTGTTCAGTGCATACTTGACTACATTCTACACCTCAGCCGTGCCCGGTCTTTCTATTTCATACCTCAAGGCGCACCTAGCGGCAATTAGAGCTTTCCGTCACTCAGTAGAGGGTACGTCAGTGTCTGCGCATCCAATGACAAAAAGATTTATCCAAGGTCTTACGAACTTGAACCCGCCATGTAGACCTCCACCTACAGCGTGGAGCTTAGACTTAGTACTCAATACCCTTACCCAGCCTCCCTTTGAGCTGTAGGCCACCATGCCTCTTAAGTTACTGACTGTTAAAGTGGTTTTTCTCCTGGCTGTAACTTCAGCCTGCAGAGTAGGTGAGCTAGCGGCAATGATGTCAGCACCACCTTACACTATTTTTACCAAAGAGCAGGTGATACTTAGGCTTCACCCAGCCTTTATTCCTAAAGTATGCTCGACATTCCACTTTAATGAACCAATTATACTCTCTTCATTCTACCCAGCTCCCCATGCTTCATCGCGGGAAGCCAGAATGCATATGTTGGACGTTCGGCGTGCACTCGCCTTTTACATAGATAGGACCAAAGACTGGAGAAAAACAAACCATTTGTTGGTCTCTGTAGCAGACCGCACTAAAGGTGAGCCGCTTTCCTCCCAACATGTTGCCAAACTGATAACCACCTGTATTACCATGTGTTAGTCCATCTGCAAAAAGCCTCTGCCAGTGCAACCTAAGGCACATTCCACAAGAGCTGTAGCAACAACCACAGCGTTCCTTAGGGGAGTCCCGCTCCAAGACATACACCGTGTGGCCACATGGTCGACCAATGCCACTTTCATGAAACATTACGCAATTTTGCACGAGCTAACGGTGGACTCCTCAGTGGCTGCAGCGGTACTTTCAGCTCCAAACGAACCTTGATTACAAAGCACGTACTTGAATCTGGATGACTACTACTCTGCAGTCATCTACAGTGGAGCACCCACGGGGACCACTCAAAGAAGAAGTAATAGTTACTGTCCTTGGTGCAGTAACGATGGTTCTTCGAGATGTGTCCCCGTGGGTGCTCCACTACTCACCCTCCTCCCCACTCCGTAATCTGCTCTCTTAGTTCTCTTTCAGATCGAGTGGCTGAGAGGAACTGGCGTGGTCCGGATTGTTCATGAGACAAGATGCACAAATGGTGCAAGACTGCACCGTGTATGCGCAATCTGGCTGACTACGGCTACTCAAAATCTCTGGACTGTGGCGCCGGGACGGGACCCAACACCTACAGTGGAGCACCCTTGGGGACACATCTTGACGGACCATCGTTACTGCACCAAGGTGAGTAACTTCTTTTGTCTCTTTTCAGCTTCCATGGATATTTCATATCAGCTTGGTTGACATGCGGAAAAGGCTGTGTGTGGTACCTGCCAACATTTTGCCAGGCAAAAATGTTGTGTGGGAGGGAAGTACAAGCTCATCTTCGTTATTTTGCTTTTCATGCTACTTCTGTTGAAAATAGGAGTACTGAGAAAAAAGGAAAAGCTAAGAAGAGGCCAGGGCAGAAGAGGACTTCTCTCTATTTCTTTCCCCAGTTCCTCCTCTTTGATCTTCATTATAATCTGGTTTGTTCTTTCTTGCCATACCCAGATTTAAAAGTCTTTGCTGGTTTTAAAATTGTCTTACTGCAATTGAGTCTACTATTTCTGGTCCACTGGTGCCTCTTGTTCTGCTGAGCTGGCTCTTTGGAAAACTGCTTCTCCGGGCAATGATTGACAAAGTGCTGCTTTCAGGCACGCTGCTGCAGCACAGCAGAGATCCTGCAGGCTTGTTCTAAACCATTTAAAAGGGCAGGCCATGCCTGCTGGGTCTGAACATGCACAGGCACCACAGCAGTAAACCCTTCTTAGCCTCTCTAAATGCAGAGGCTTACCCATGGTGCGGGATGGGAGTCAAAGTCACCAAGAAAGAGGTCGCTTCAATAATGAAGCCCTGATTACATAAATACAATGTAAAGATCTGCTGATTACTCATGGAAAACTCTCTGAAACAAATCTAGTTAGAAAATGCTACTTGTACTACAGCATACAGTTTGTCGTCCTTTTTACATTAGTTACTATCTAAGCCTCCTCCATACTGGTAGTTTTTGCTCTGGGGCAGCTACATCAGTGCCAAACTCTAGCTGCAAGAAGTGACTTGTACCAGTGCAATGTAACTTGGCCTGTCACCGAGGTAAGCTGCACTGGTACAATCACTTGTCACGCTAGTGCAGCGCTTCTATGCGAGGGACTAGCAAGGGTGTTGCTAAACCAGTTCCAGGTCTGATGACGGTGTACAGCAAAGGGGGCAATTGCCCAGGGATCCAGGTGATTTAACAGGCTCCAGGATGCCTGACCACTGCCGGCAGTGCAGAGAGCCTACTGCTGGCTTCCTGCCTGCCCTCACTTTTGCACTGCTTCTGGAAACAGCCAGCACATTCCTGTAGCCCCTGGGGAGGGGGAACAAGGAGATCTCCATGTGCTGTCCCCGTCCCGAGTGCCAACTCCACAGCTCGTATTGGCTGGGAAATGTGGTCAGTGAATGCTGCAAGGGTGATGCCTGCAGCATGCAGAGGCTTCTTGTGCCCACCCAACAGAATCCGCAGGGAGAGGGTGCCAGTTGCTTTAAGGAGCCACCCAAGATAAGGAGCATACCTCCCATACCCCAACCTCTACCCCAGCTTACAGCCCACACTTCATCCTGCACCCAATCTCCCTCCCAGAGCCCACACCCTGCACCTCCCCAACTTGAGACTTTTACAAAAGTGCTGATCATTTACCTCTGAAAAGTAGATGTCTTGAATGGAACTCAAATGGGGAATTCCAAAACTGAGGCATGGAAAATCATTAATTACTTTTAGACATTCAGACCTTGTCAGGGCTCCTTCCCCACTCTGGCACGATAAATGCAGAAGTGGGGGCCAGCAAACGCACCCCAAAACCTTATCTACGCTGCCACCACCCAAGTATTGATGTGAAAAATCAGGGGAGAGATCACTTGGGAAATCTCAGCCCTAAAGTACAAACCAGGACACAACCATTAACTAATACCAGGTTAATAAAAAGAAAAGAGAAAACTTTTGTTATCACCACAATATTCCTGTTGCAAGCATAATGACTAGATGGAAAAGTAACAAAATAATATACTCATGGAGAAACTCCATGGGCCTAGAACTTAGTTACAAAAGAAAGCCAAAACATCAGATCCCATTTCCCAAACCATAAAATAATAAAACCTAACGGATTTATCTAAACTTTACCCTTCTTACAGAAAGTAAAGAATTGTTTTTTGGAGAGAGAGAGACATGTCTGTCTCCCTCAGTAGCTGGAGGAAACTCTCAGAAAAAAGGGGAAAACCAAAAATTCCTTTGTCCCAGTTTGAAATTCCTATCTACATTCCCATTGGCCACGCCACCTGGCTAGGTGTAGTTAACCCCTTAGTCGCCAGGCTGCCGGCCATCTCTCATGATCATGACAGACCTTAAAACATAAAGATCAGAAACAGAAATACAGAAAATCTGTTGTCATCATTGTTTTTAAATAGAATATTTTTCAGTGTTTTCCGCAAGGGATTGGTGGCCCTTTAAACAAAATTAAACAGACAAACAAAACAAACAAAACCCCTGACATAAGATTCAGCAACAAATCTCAGAAAGGAAAGAATTCCAGATGACAGAAACAACAAAATGCCCTGAAGTTAAACCCATAGGACTTCAGCTTGAAATGAGGCACAGACTGCAAGCAGTGGATTGTAATGTGTGACATAGCATATAAGAAGAGCCAACAGCCCACTGAATTGATGTACTGCCTTGAGGGAAAGCCAATAGTTCAATGTCGTGTACAATCCAGGCTGAATAGGAACTCAGCTAAGCTCTTCAAAACTGAAGGGATATGCTGACTTCACAGGAATAAGGATCCTTGATGCTGCATGTTGCACCCCTTGAAGCTGTTGCAGAGCCTTATTAGGAAAGCTGCAAAACATTACAAGTAGCTTAGCATCCAGGCTACAAAATGCAGGAACAACCTTTGGATGTGAATTGGACTAAAGAGAGTTTAATTGTCACATTTCTAGGCTGATAAAAGGGCATCTCACCACAGAGCTAGTAGTGGCTAAAGGGAGAATAGGAGTTGATTTATTTATAGATACATTTTTTTAATTCCTTCTCCTAATATCCTGTTTTGCGCACAGAAGTAAAGGAGAAGACAACAAAAATAAAACATACTGCAATGTACATACATCTGCTTATAAAAGGTGACCATGACCCAGACACACGCATGTGCACACACATATTAACATATGGTTGGTACATTGAAGATCAAAACCCCAATTGGTGTCTTTTAAATATTTGCTACATTTAAAGACTCATAGGAATGCTGTCTCTGATGTACAGAGCAATCCAAACCCCAATGCATCAGACAAGCTTATGTTTTGAAATTTGACATTTCTTTCCAAGCTGAGTACAATTTGTTTTTAATGTGTTGTAGCTTTATAAGAAAAAGGATTTCCTAGAAGAAATTAGAATTGTTACTCCCACCTCTGCCCACTTCTCACCGTGCATTGAATTATAGAGGGGACGTTTTAATACATATCATAATCATTTATAAGTTTCTTGGGAAGTGTTCACGTTTGAGACATAGAAGAGACTTATACAATGTTTATTCTGAACTGATAGGATTAAAGAGCCTGGTAGATTGCACTAAAAATGCCATTTCAATGATAGTAACAACACACTAAAGAAGCAGTAAGGAACTAAAAATTATATCACCAAGCTTAAAAATGAGTATCTTTTTTTAAGGAAAAAAGTTTCTGTGAGGGGAAAATTAATGTCCTGCTTACAATAAATGGCAACAGAAACAAGTTTTGAGGCAACTGTTGAAATAAAACAGAACATAAGTGAACAGATGCATGTGCCTTTACAATTAACATAGGATCAAGGAGCTCTCCAGTTAGGTCTACAGTAATATTAACAGTAATGCCATTCATGCACACATCAGAACACCCACAATTCACCTCCATAGCTAATTTTCTTTCACTTCCCACACATAATCACTCACAGTACACATATCCAGGTCCTCTAAATCTCACTCAAATGCACAAGCTTAACTAAAAGCTCAAGGAGATTAAACGATTTTATCAACAGACATGCTCCGCCAAGTATGTAATGTGCTTTTAATACCTTTTGAAAACTAAAATAACATCTAAAATTGTCAGACATATGCAAGCCCTTAAGTACTCCTGAGCTGACCAGGGCATAAAGATGTGATAACTGGTTGACTCTGCAGGGCAGCTACTGAAGAACCCTTGCTATGGTTTAGAAAGAGTGACTCCTTTTCTCCCACTATTGTCGCCGGAAAGTGACAGCAGGTGTGTCAGATGGAGATATGAAAAGGCTGCTATTTCCCTGCCTTCTCAGTGCCCTCAAATCCTTGTATGTCACCACCCAACCCTTAATGCTTTTCCATCCCTTTCTTTATGCCCCTGCTTTACCACATCTCTATCCATTCTCCCATGTTACCCTTCCTTATAAGGACACATTTTCATAATATTATAGATCCATAACTGAGTGTGGGTCCCAAGTCATCATTTCTCATGTCCATTGCCTTTGGAGAAACTAAGGCCATTTATTGCTATTTGTCATAACTTTAGCACTTTAATATTCCAAGTTTCACTATTGAGCTTGTGTCTCCAAGATTGTAAAGAAACATTGCTGGTTGAAATTTGAAGCCTGTGCAACATTTAAGTTAGAGGAACTCAAACAAATGAGGGATAACAAGGCAAATTCTTGCAAAGAGAACCAGAAAAAAACATGCAGTGTCAGTAGACCTATGGGCCAAATACGAACAATATTTAATTTTTATACTGAAAGAAGGATTTTAGTCCTGAAGTACAAATCTAAACACTAAATTCTGGAGTTGCTACACTGCCCATGTGTAATATGACTGAAGGGCTGGTGATGAGTTAGTATGCCTGTTGTTCCATTGCTCTGCACCTTATGAAGTCAGATACAGCAGTATGAAGTGGGTATAAAATGCTGCTAGATCAAAAGAGTAGCATTTTTTTACACTCACCTTGCTCTGCTGTGAATGACGGCATCAGGTATCGGACAATGGGACATCAGGTCCAGAGTCTTTTAAGTACTAAAATCTTCCTTTCAGACTTTGAATCCAGTCTGGGTTAGTAATGAAAATTGTTACAAACCTAATGACTGGCTAGGGAGCCGTGTGGAATGCCCTTGATGGGTCTCAGTCCTGACCCCAGCAGACAGGACTCCCTATCCCAGAAAACATCCTCATAATTAGCATTAATTAATCCCTTGTTAGAAATCTCAGAGGCCAAGAACTGAATAGACAGTGAGTAAGTTGTTCCTAGTGGTGGCTTTCTGCACTGGCTCACAAAAGTGAGTGCCTGCCTCAGAGCAGACTTTCAAACTGGTGCTATGTTCCATCGTTAGATTTCACTAATCCAGTAGCAAATGTGAACTTTCTCACTTTACCAGTGTTACCTTCACCTGGCAGCAAGGCTCTCTAGTCTATCTTGACATCCAAGTCATAAATGGTCAGTTACACTTAAAAAAAATCAGAAAATATTCAGGTTGCTACCAGTCCCAAGAGTACAGCCTACACTGTACAGGGTACATCTACACTGCATGGCTATTTCAAAATAAGCTATTCCAGAATAGTTATTCCAACATGGCTTATTTTTAAATAGCACGTCTACGCTGCAGGGAAGCCTCAAAATTAGTCCGAGGCAGGCTTCCCTAATGTAGATGTGCTACCTCAATTTAGAGCCCCAGAAGGCACTGGGGAGGAATAACTTAGAATGGTCCTGGTGAGGGGCTATTTCAAAATAGCAGCAGTGGAGCATCTACCCATGCTTTATTTCAGAATAGGCATTATTCCTCGTAGAATGAGGTTTACAGATTTCAGAATAAGCCATCTGTTATTTCAAAATTATTTTGAAATAACGGAATGACTGTGTAGATACTCGCATTGTTATTTTGAAATAATGTTAGTTATCTCAAAATAATGGTGCAGTATAGATGCACCCTTACTCCAGGTCAATTTGTACCTTAGATCTTACACTACAAACAATGCCTGTAACTAATTCTATAATAAACTGTCTAAAGGCTTATTAGGAAAAAGAAATGCGTTATTTACAAGTTAAAGCAAGCATACCCACACGAATGAATTACAGTCAGAATCCTAACAGTGACAGAGATGTAGTGATCTGTCAATTCAAAAAATCTTTCAGAGCAAACCAAGGTTGACTGTGGGATCTCTGCTTTAGCATGTCTAGTCCTGTGAGAATTCAAACAGCAAGTATGGTAGGCGGGGGAAGGCACTGCCTTCCCAAACCACCAGCCTGGCCCTGCCTACACTCTGCCCCCAAAACCAGGCCACATGCCACCTGCCCTCCCTGGGCTCTGCAGCTGACGAGGCTCAGGCTGGGCACCCTCCTCCCTCCCCATGCTCTGGGCTCCTCCCTTCCCTGTGGGGGGTCGGGTGCGGTGCACTGCCCTGATTCCGAGGGGTGGGGGTTGGAGCCTTGGCAGAAGGGGTGGGGTTGGGGGCTTGCCTCCCCGGACCTACCTTCATCTACCACCCATGCAAATATATAAAACTTTCCTGTGTCATTGTTTGCTTTCACATTTACTCTTCCAGTCTGACACATGTTCCTTAGCAACTCCAAAATGTGATTGGGCCATTCACCAATCCTTTATGTTGTGATGTTACTTAATGGCCCATTTAATCTTGATATGTCTCCTGAATAGGCTGGGAAAGAAGTCCTGTGCCTGGGTATACAAATTAAGAGCAAATATGTTCAATTGTAAAACAAAATGTACATGTTTCTTAATAACGAGTATAGACTTACAAGTGAGATTAACACATGCAGCAATTTGTAAGGATTTCATGGCCTAAACACTAAATACATTCTTATAAGATTAATAGTTCTTTTTTGAACAAAACTACCCAACAGTTGAGCTGGTTTGGTTCCCAGCTATGAATTTTGATTCTTAGCTACTGCCTATAATATAGCCTTGTCCACAACAGGCACTTGATTTGCTAGCATTAGAATGGTTTCTTTTAAGTCAAGAGCTAGGCATGTTGGTGCCACTTTCCATGCTACATTGGTCTTAAGATTCACTGTCTAAAGTAGGGAAACCCGCAGCATTTTAGAGACTCTAAACTCCCATACAGCCATAAAGGGGAAAAGAAATGAAATTACTATCTCTTAGCTCATTTTCTCTCTCCACTTTTGCAAATATGGTAAAGGCAAAATTCTGACCTTACATTTGGATCCATGTTGGACACGGTAACAGAGTGAATGGTGCCAGAGTGAGATAACTGAGGCTGAGATGCAAAGTTCAGAATGAGACCTGAACTTTTCTAAACTCTGGGGGTTTTATTTAGGCTCACGTCTATTCTAATGTAAGCAGCTTGACATTTTTGTCAGAAAGTATCTACAACTGTACAGTGCTTTAGTACTAAGCATTTCCCTAACACTCAATCTTTCAGCCAAATATTGAAGAGAGAAAAAAAGTCACATGCAGGTACTCAATAGAATCCTTTAGTGTGTGCAATTCAGTCTGTCATTAACCTGCTTTCCTGACATTACATGCCTATGCGCACTAGAGCAGAAAAAGTGCATAAATGAAATGTGCTCCTCCAGCACTGTCTCCTTTTGTTGCTTTCCCAATCAGTCATACTACATAATAGGTATGAGATAAATGACATCACCCTCTTGGATAAAGAAGTTCAGATTCTCACTAGATGCCTGGCATTCAGTGACTAGGCAGAGAAAGGGCTGCAGCAGGAGGTGGAGGGCCACCATCTGGACAATGTGAAATCTTGTGCCAGTGGAGCCCCAGGCATGGGGGAGAGGAAAAAGGAAAAATGCAGGGTGGGTGACATCACCTTGCTGTCTGCCTGTTTTGGTTTTTTTTGCTGTGCTCCTCCAGAGAAGAAGCATTTGTAAATTATTCTGATTGTTGGCCAGCTGAAAGCAGGAGAGCAATGGTGATGAAGCTTATGGTTGGAGACACTGTGCAGGAAGTAGTTTCTAATGAGACCACGTACTCCAGAAGGGTAGAACTGTGTATGCCTGATTTAAAAACTTGGAATGCTTAACATTGCCAGCACCTCTTAAGAGAAGGTCTTTGTTTTAACATCCATCGATTATCAGTTGCCTCATTAATCACTTTTCACCAAATATTTTCCTCTTCTGCAGTTATGAAGTCCATAAAAGATGAGTCAGGCTGTGGTTTATGTAGCTATGCAACTGTCAGGATTTTTGTTGTTGTTGTTGTTGTTATTCATCATACTTAAATGTCTAGGATGCTGGTGTCTGCAGGAGCGAGCTGCAATTTTGTGTTCAGTTCAGATACATCCTCTTGCAGAGAAAATGCTCCCAGAGTCTTTGTCCCTCCCCCCTTAATCTAGAATAAGTGTGTGCAGAGGCAACATGGGGGGAGGGGGGATATAGGATCTCTTTCTCTCCCCCCCCCCCCCCCCCGATTGCATGGGCTCACTTTCTTACAGAGCATCTCAGCCAACAAGCTATGGTAGGCAGGGAGAGGCTGAATTAGGAGCAGAGAAACAGCTGGGAGCTGCATGGAGGGGCTTCTGCATTCCAAGGGGGGGGAGAGAGATACAGTGGGCAGGGAGAATGACTTGAGTTGTTCTGGGGTTTTGCCCACCCCCTCACTGTCAGAAGGCACGTGTTACCTATGAATGTGCCTACACCCGCAGCTCATTCCAGCAGTATGATCAAAAGTGACTGTAATTTTGCTTTCACAGACTCTGGCAATCAATTGTCTCTCTGCACAGTTATTTGCAGAATCTTTGCAAGACTTATTGAGAAAACAGTCCTTTAA
Source organism: Rafetus swinhoei (assembly GCA_019425775.1). Lineage (NCBI taxonomy): Eukaryota > Metazoa > Chordata > Testudines > Trionychidae > Rafetus > Rafetus swinhoei. Next base: position 106,506,417 of record CM033440.1, read on the forward strand.
GCACTAATAGAACTTCATGTAACAAACTAATTGGTGGCTTCAGAGCTGGGACCAATACCCATTACCTGTAATGATAAGTTAAGTAAACATTTTTTAAAAAGGCTTTCCTGGGTAATGAAGATTAATTAGGAAGTGCTGGATCTGTAACTACTGGATCATTAATGCCTTCTTGAGAGGGGGGCAGGTTTCTGACTTCCCTTAAGGAAGTGGCCTTAGATCAATAAACCATCATTTGAAATGGGCACTCTGACCAACTGTTACCAAAAATATAAACTAACATTTCTAGTTAAGATGACTGAAAGGCTGTGGGGAGATCACTTTCCCGGTATTTAGATATAATTTGCTTTCTTGATCTAGTCATTCTAGCTAAAGGCCTGAGTACTACATAGAGACTTTGTTGATTGTATTTGGAGATGTTAAGATAAGTGGGTCTACAAATTTATATTAGCTCCACTGCAAAAATTGTCACAATGACCTGGGGTTTTTTGAAACTGCATAAGAAAAGATTATAAAACATTTGGATTTCTAAAATGGCTTTACAAAATGTCCTGGGTTTATGCTTAGCAGAGTACCTCCTACTGGGTAGCAGTACTTACCTACTTTTTTCTAATTTGGGATGGGCAGTAAAAGAGTGTCAGCCCGCTAGGGTTAGTCCCTGACAGGCCGCCGCCACTACGTTTACTTGAGCCTCTGCAGATATCAGGCAATTGCAGCTCCTGTTGGCCACACCTTGACATTCGTAGCCAATGGGAGCAGTGGGAAGCGGTGCAGACTGACACACCACTTCCTGCCACTTCCGTTGGCCATGAATTGTGGCCATCGAGAGGCCATCGTGGAGGCTCAAGTAAACACAGAGGTGGGGGCCCACCAGGGACTAACTCTGGTGGACCTGATCTGGCCCGCGGGTTGGTATTTGCCCACCCCCTGTTATAATTCTTTCTCCCCTGTACTCTGTTATAGGTTCTCACTTACACTTGCACTGCAGAAGGAAAGAACAAATTGTGACTAGGTATTAATGTGCCTACTGGTATTTTTAGATTATAAAGATACAGGTAAAATAAATATTCAGACTTGATCTTAACATCCACAGACCTTTCATTCCCCTTCCCCCATAGCCAGGGCCAAATTCATCTCTGCTGTAACCTTTTCACAGTGAGTGGTGTTTCACAAAGGATTATCTTGACTATGATTCTTCACTAATATGTGCCCTGGAGGGGCTTTTTAAGTTCATGATGATTTCAAGAGGTTGTCCCTGATGTTTTAAGAGAAGGAGAGGAAAAGGTAGCTTTTATTTTTCCGTCAGGGTTTCATTAGCTTCACCTTTGTTTTTACTTTGTACTCAAAACATACACACAAAATGACACTAAGCCAAAAGTGATCCCTTTGATTGCATTAACTAAAAATAAGAGGCCAGCTTCCATTATTGTTAGGAAGCTGTAAAATGCTGTGGATGTGATTTATCTGGAAATGCTATTGAGCTTCACTGACAGTGGCTCACTCATCAATAACTTCTCTTGTTACATTTTTATGTCTTCTGTAAATAACCATGTATTTGCTTTATATCTTGATATGTTACAGGCACTTGTGGGGCAGCTTGCTTTGTGGAATAATTCATTGTAGTTTAAATAGGACTTCTTGAATAATATTCTGCATTAATGTCATTTAATCATTTCCCTCTCTCATTTCTGAAATATAATACATATGAAAAAGGAGACAACAGACTTGTAATTGGTTATCCTAACTTCAGAACTTCTATAACACACACTGGTGAAATCTAGTAGGAGCCCTTTGAAAACACTCTCTCTCTCTCTCTCTCCTCCCTTTCTCAGGCAAGACTGCATTGCACTCAAAGGTCTACGTTCATGCCACTGTCGTCCCCTGTTAGGACTAGTGATCAATATGCTTTCCCTCCACCCCACACACTATTAGTGCAATTGGCACAAAATAGGTAGAATTAAGGGGGAACTTGCCAGTTTAAGATAGCAGCAATAATCTTAGCATGGAACATTTCCTTGGAATTAATAACTGGTTGAAGTTAATGATCCAATTAAATTTGGGCCATTAGCTCCTCCCGGCTGGTTATCAATCCCCCAGAAAATGCCTTACACCTCTACTACCACTGTTTAGGGTTATCGCATCCTTTCAATTCAAAGTCTATTGGAGGGAGAAGAACAGTAAGTACAGGTGGTACTCTTATTGATGATCAGCCAGTTCAGAATCACTCTCTCATTGACTCTGCAGAGAGAATCTCATTAACAGTGGAGGAAAAAAGTTACAGTAATAGTCATGTACTGATTTCCCCCTTGCTGAACTGCATATTAATCAAGTCCATTCCATGGAAGCTGATGGAGCTGCTCGTAGAGTTAAATACTGCTCAGTGCACAAAAAGGTCTCAACCTGGCCTACAGAGAACACATAGATATTGATACACAACTTGATCTGACCAGAAAAGGGAATTTCCATTCCACAGGAAATTCCAAGATTTCAACTTTTTTTTCCATTCCAAACTTGAACAGAGAGCCACATTTTCTGTGGAATTCAACTCATGATGTTTTGGTGCAAGACTACTGATCAATTTCATTTTGATAATGTCAAATTGTTTTGATAAAAATGCTCCATTTTGATGTCAAAATATTTATTTTATTATAATTTTAATAGCTGGACTAAAAGAATCAATTATAAAGTAGAAACATTTTTTACTTTAGCCCATTCAAAATAAGACAATTTGTTTGAACTTTTCCCCACAAAAAGTATTGTCAAAATTGACACTTTCCTTCTAAACATGTAAATAGAAGTTTTCTGACAAATAAAATATACGCTGAAAATGCTTTCTGATCAGGCCTATTACTAACATCTGCTTGTTATTAGTACTAAAAGCTTTCATGGCTGATACCCTAGATTTTCTTCTACCGTAGCAGTTTATTCAGCACTCCAAACTGATTCCTTACTTAGGGAAAGCTTCTAAGTATATGATGATCCCGAGAGCTAAACCCCAGTGGGCTCACTGTCCTTTTCTATTCAACTATTCATATTCTAAACTGCAATAGGACTAACAGTCTTCCAGACCACACTACAAGGATTGCTTATGGGGGGTTGTGCATGTGTGTTGTATTTTTTTTTGTAAGTGGAAAGAGAAAATATATTTTAACCAAATAATGCTAAAGAAGCTGATAAGGAGGCAAAGCAAAAAATCCAAGGAATGATATGAATTATACAAGCATAGAAGACAATGCCTCTGTACTTGGGCTTGCAAAGCTGATGATTATTTGTAAGCTTTGAGGGCCAAATTAAAAAAAATCTGGCCATTTGAATTACACTTGAAAAGTATGAGTACTTTACACTGATGCAAATGAGCATTTGTGCACACAGCCAGCATTTCCTCTTTCCAAGGAGACAATTGCACAAAAAAAGCCATTTTCAAGTGTAACCCCTAACTTTGTAATGTGCAAAGTCACAGGTGGGTATTCTGGATGGGTACACTGGCAAATTCAGGAACCACACTTCTCTGTGATTTACATTACCACTGAATCAGGATGGAAGAATGCCTGTATTATATTGTTATGAAGTGAAGCTTTTCCCACCCACTAGCAAAGTGACCTCAGCGCTAAGCCGCTATAGCAAGGACAATAAAGATCTGGAACAACCTGAAACCTGCAATAGAGATGCTATGCTCCCTTCCCTGTGTAATGCTCCCACCCTGGGTTTTTTGGGGAGTTGCTAGGTTTTTTTTCCCCCCTGGAGGTACCTTTGATGGGTTTGAAAGGCAACAGAAAAGCTATGGAATCTTAATCAGCTGGACCAACTAAAAAAAAATTGAAAAATGTTTTAAATGTTTACTGAGTACTATTTCAGACTGCTAGCTCAACATGAACACTGTACCCTCATTCCTCACAGGAGTCTTCATCCAATGCATCATAGGGAGAAGACGACTCCAGCTTCTATTCATGCTTGCTTGGCAGAGCAACTAGAAATGGGTACAAACAAGATTAAATACAAGTGTCATCCTCCAGACTGAATGCCATTTTCTCCTTTACTCTTGAGAGAAAACTTGAAAAGGGGAGCATGAGCACTGAATGCCTAAGAGTCCATCAGGTTACTGAGGTTCTTTTGCTCTGTGCTCCTTCCTACAGCCATACAGATTTTCAGGATTTTGCTGGACAGTTTCCTGTTTAAAGCAGAAAATTGGTGACATATCTTAGCATAATAGGTGTGTTTATGAACTGTACAATGCCTCACCTTCAATAAGGGCATAACAAGCATCACACAGCCAGTTCTCTTCTCACAGAACTCTCAGGTCAGGTATTTGTGCCCTGTCCCTGGAAGCAGTGCTTTCTCCTCTCCCCACCCTCCCCATGTTTTTTCTCCAGCCTTGCTGCTTCCGTTTCTTCTTCCTACCCTAGACCCTCACTTTCACACCTAAGTCAAGGCTTCTCACGGACCACATTGGCCTTGAAAGATGAGCCTGGATGTCTCCTCTCTAGTCTGCAACATCAAGAACCTCAGCAATTCAATTGCCAGACAAAGGAAAGCTTTGACAGTTCTCTTACCCCTGGTCTACACGAGGGGATAAGTTCGAATTAAGATACGCAACTTCAGCTATGTTAATTGCATAGCTTAAGTTGAAGTATCTTAACTCAAATTTTGGTGGTGTCCACACTGCAGGAAGTTGAAGGGAGCATGCTCTCCCTTCGACTTCCTTTACTGCTTGTAGAAGCAGAACTACCCGCATCGATGGGAGCGCCCACTCTGTTCGAATTAGCATGTCTTCACTAGACCCACTAATTCAAACCCCAAAAGATTGATTGTGGCTGCTTCAGTCTCATCTATAATGTAGACATTAGCCTGAATGACTCTTTGGGTCCAATTATTGAATAGTTTCTGTAGTTCTTTCTGTGATAATATTCCTCCTGAGTCTTTATATGCCAACTAGCCAATTAGCCCGTCATAAGACGGGATTTTCAGGTATCTCCTCCACGTCGGTCTTCTCTCCTGAGCCTCCGGTCTCTCGCTCCGTCTCTCTCTCTCTCTTCTCCTCCTACTGCCTCCCCCTCTCTCTCTCACCTCTCCTCTGCCTTCTGCCTCTCTCTCTGTCTCTTTCTTTCTCTTCTCCCCCTCCTGCCTCTCACTCTCCCTTTCTCTTCTCCTCCTCCTGCTGCCTCTCACTCTCTCTCCACTCCCCTCTGTCTCCGTTCGGGATGCATGAGCGGGGCAGGCAGCACCCTGGAATCTGCACGCGCCCGGGTGAGTCCGGCTCCCCGCCGGCCGATTCCCTCTCCCTGCCCCCCGCCAGCCAGTTCCTCCTCCTGATTTCCCACGGCCAGCCTCACTGCCCCCGACTCCCACCCCCGACCAGCTTTGCTTCCTGCCGGCCGCCTCCCCATTCTCCCTGGCCAGCTATGCTGCCTTTGATCCCCCGCCAGCCCCGATCAAGGGTGTCCAGTTTTTTTTACACCCTATCCCAGTGACGTACACAGCCAGGGGGTGGGGCCATGTACGTCACCGTCCCGCCCCCCCCTTCCCCTCCTGCCGTGGCACTCAGCTGAGTTCTGCGCCGCTCAGCCAGGCCACCGCAGGGGAGCAAGCGGCGCAAGCGGCCGTTTGGGCTCCCCTGTGGCGGCCCGGCCGAGCGGTGCAGAACTCAGCTGAGTGCCATGGCGGGAGGCAAAGGGGGCCGGGGGGATGACGTACACGGCTGGGCCCCACACATCACCACCCCGCCCCCTTTCCCCTCCTGCCGTGGCACTCGGCTGAGTGCTGTGTGCTCAGCCGGGCCGCCGCGGGGGAGCCCAAATGGCTGCTTGCGCTGCTTGATCTCCCACGGTGGCCCGGCTGAGCGGCGCAGAACTCAGCCGAGCACCACGGCGGGAGGGGAAGGAAGGCAGGGAGGTGATGTACACAGCTGGGCCCCGCACGTCACAGGCCCGCCCCCCTTCCCCTCCCGCCGTGGCACTCGGCTGAGTTCTGCGCCACTCAGCCGGGCTGCGGTGGGGGAGCAAACGGCTGTTTGGGGTCCGTGCTCCCCATGCAGCACCCTTGTGCTGCATGGGGACCGCAGACCCCAAGTGGCCGCTTGCCACTGCTTGCTCCCCCGCCATGGCTCAGCTGAGCAGTGCAGAACTCAGCCGAGCGCAATGGCGGGAGGCAAGAGCGCCCCGCAGAGGCAAGACTGTAATGCTACAGCATTACAGACTCTCAGTCACTGGGCTACTATATATATGATAATACCTCATGTTCAAGACATTAGCACGTTTTATCACATTAGCACCCACACCTGCACTATGCACAGACAAGCCCTCAGGGCATATCTTCAGAAAGATTCCTGGGACCACACAAATTTAACCTTCTCAGACTTTTACAAATGCTAATGAGAGTTATACAACTAAATCCCCACTTGCTGCAAATAAAGTATTTACCCTGAGGGACAATTTCTGATTCTGAAAAAAAGAGAGGGAAAAGACCCTTAAAAATCCTCTTAAAATCTCAGTGCCTTTTGGCCAGTTTCATGGCTCTCATCATAAGTTCATTTTATTCATTGACAATGATCCTTAGGTAGGTTGCATTTATGGGTGTCCATTTCTGCTCACCATCTTCATGCAGTCACAAATGTATCCATCAGAGTAATTAGGGCAAATGAGTGCCTCGGGGGAAAAAAGGGAGGAGAACATCTTGCAAATGCAAGTTCCTGAGTTGCTTTAAAAAGGGGCAGGAGTAACACTTTATGGCTTTGCACTTGTTGTGGAAGTGATTTCACAGTATGTCATTGCCAGTATGAGCTTTGGTAAGAAAGTGAAACAGCTTTCAGTGCACAGAGAGATTCAAAAGTTTACAGAAGAAGAGGTGGTGTTTGTCAGCATGCTGGCAGAAAATAACTTTTCCTTTTTTCTTGTGCGGATCACATCACAAGATGCATCAAGGGGTACTGTGCAGCCACAAACTGTCAAGTGTATAATCAATGAAGCAACAAAAGCCACCTGCTTTCCTTGTAGTAACTCTGACCAACTACCAGAATAATGTTGCTACTGCAGGCCTCATGTCATCTTGTTATAATCATTTCTTCATGTGACATTTCACGGGGGCTGTCTTGTCGCAGCAAAATCTCATCACATAACATTTGGCTACTCATATCATTGAGCATGATATTTGGGCTTAGATATGTCATTTCTATTATTACTCAGTACAAGAGTCTGGCTTTATGGTTTCTAACTCCAGGCTCCCTACATGGAATATTGGCCTAAAATGTCCATGTATGAAAGTCCAAGTTAAAATTCATGACAGAAGATGTGTGACCAGATCTAACCAGATGCGATGTCACTATAATCAGACATCATAAATTGAATTCGGTGTCCTGAATGAACCTTCCATACAAGGATTAGGTAGTAACATGCTACATGCAACATAAAAAATATCTGTATACCAAAAGAAACTCCTGACTCTTTGAGCAGGACTGGCATAATCCACTTAATACTGTAAATAAACACAGCAAGCAACCCAAAATTTTCAGTCTCTTATCAACATAATGGAAAATGCTGCAGTAATTGCAGGGCAAATAATAATTCAATATTAATGACACCAAACTTCATATCAGAAGTGGAGCTGGGATGGGCTTCCTTTGCCTCCTGACCACTCTGTGCCAGACATTTTTTAGTCTAGGTATTTGAAGCTTCAGAAAAACAGCCCATCGTAGACAGGGGGATTAGCAACCCTCTTAAACAGTTAAACGCTAAGGATGTGTCTACATAGCAGGGCTTAACTTGAAATAAGCTACACAAAATTGACCAACATCAATTGCCTAGCTTATTTTGAAATAGCTTATTTCAAAATTGAGATTGTCTACACAGCACTCATTCTGAAAAATAGCACTCTTCCTCCGACTTCCCTTGCTCCTCGTACAATGAGGATTACAGGAGTCAGAGTAAGAAGTCCTCCAGCTTGACAATATTTTGACACTATTTTGAAATAACTGCCTGCTGTGTAGAGGAGGGCTACACTATTTCGAAAGAACGCTAGTTATTCCGAAATAACGTTGCTGTGTAGACGTACCCCTAATGACCAGCTATTGTATGATGTCAGCAATTACTGATTTGTATACCTACAGCATGCCCGAACTACATAAGGGCAGAGGTTGGGCTAAAGCAAAAGCTATCACCTCCCACTTCTCATTCAAAATATGTATGTAATCAAAAATAAATCAGACCTGAATACCTAAATCATTCAGATTTTTACCCCATTCCATCTTAAAATTATTTGCATCTTGCCACTTCTAAGTCATGTTTGTGACTGGGACAAGAAACACCAATATAACGAGTTAGACTTACCTTTTTTTTAAAGCTGCCTAAAGGTGTTAGGAAGCAAAATACCATTAAATGTCAATAGGATGGAGTACATAAATCCCTTGGTTCCTTTTGAAATATCTCAGAACTGATTTACGCTTAAATATTAGATCTAGCTATCTTACTCAGAGCTGTGAAATTTTGTGCACTGAACACGACAGTTAGTTCAACTTACCCCCCAGTGTAGATACAGCTGTCAAGAAAAGAATTCTTCCAGCAACCTAGCTACTGTCTCTTAAGCCTGGTCTACACTAGGCCAGGAAGGGTTACAATATGCAACTCCAGCTATACAAACTAGGTAGCTGGAGTTGGCTTACTTTAAGCCAAGCGTTGGCAGCGTCCACACTCCAGGAGGCCGATGGCAGTGTTCCCGCTAAGCTGGACAGCTGCACAGCTTCACAGGCTCCATGCACGGAGCTGACTGACTGGGCAGTGCTGATGAATCACCTGTGAAGCTGTGCTGCTTTGCAGCTTAGAGGGAACACTGGCCAATGGGAGCAAATACTCCCATCGGCTTCCCTTACTACTCGCAAAAGGAGGAGTACCGGATGCCAGTGGGGTCTACTCTTAGCATTCGATTTAGGGGTCTGTACTAGACCCACTAAATCAAATGTCAGAAGATCAACCTCTGGAGCGTCACTCTTCCAGTAAGTATAGACGTGCCCTTAGAGGGGTGGATTACCTACATCGATGGGAAAGCCCTTCCATTGATGCCAGATGCAGCTACAATATGGTGCAGCTGTGCCACTGTAGTACTTACAGGTTAGTTATAGCCTTAGCCTTGAATATTTGTTGATGAGAAGAAAGAAAGGCACAAACTCTTTCAGGTTTTTATCCAGGACATTATTCTTCCTCAATCTGTGCAAACCCCAGAGGTTTGGATGGGCCTAATAAATGCCTACATTTTTTTTACTATTTATCTATGTAACCTTTCTGCCAGGTGGAGCCAGCAGCAGCCAGGTCCAGGTTCAGTATCTAGGGGTTCCTTTCCATCAGTCCAACACAGAACTGGCTTGATCTACCCCCACCCTGTAATCTGGAAAACTCGCACGCGACCTGTGGGTGCCTCTGAGAGGCAATGCTTCCCCACTTGCAAGCATAGAGTCTGAGCATAGAAAAGACACTTTTAACAAAGGGATAGGAAGTAACTTGGCATTAATTTGGGAAAACACCAAAGAGTTTATAAATAAAAACCATGGGTAAAAATCATACCCCTAGTAGATTGGGTAATGTAATTTTCCTCTCAGGTTCTTAAGTCCAGCAATGTAAATGTGCCCTTCACATGCCCAACCCCTCTCTTCACCTCACTCACAGTTGCTGCCATTGGTCAAAGTAGACCCAGAGTTCAGAGGTACATTCACAAAGTTCATGTCCTATCCTGAGTGAGGGGAGGTAAAGAGGCATCTTATTCACTCCACTGGTCACTCACCATCCTGCCACTTTGCTGGATATTCATCTCGTCTCTCTCCTGCTGCTCTCCTGGCCTTTCCTGGTGTTCTCCTGGCCACTCATTACACCTCTGCTGTGTGGTATCTCTCTGCTGCCACCCTGTTGGCTGCTCATCACATCTCTCCATCACTGCCCTGCTGTCTGTCATCTGTTTAGTTCTGTTCTTTGAAAAGGGGAACAGGGGGGAGAAAAGGTCTAACTTGTCCAGGTGGGGAAGCTATACATCCCTCGCCCCTTCCCCTCACAGGGCTTTGAAAGTCCAGCCACTGCATTAGCAAGATTCTTTCTGCTAACTGTGCGTCCTTTCATTTGGAACAATTTAGCACAGTCCTACTTTTCTATATACCCACAAAATTACAAACATGGGTGACCATATTTAGCTATCCCCGCATTTTTACAAACCTACCTGGTTTGGGGTCACAAATTAAGTTGATTACAATGAGAAAAATACCACTCCATCTGCTGAATATCTAACAAATCTAAGCAAAGCAGGAGCTAACTGTATTTACATAGACACACCCAGGGTCTCTCCCCACAGCTAGCTAGCTATAAGGGATGCATTCCTTCAGATCCTGCTGGCATCTAAACCAGAGGGAATTTCAGCACCTTTGGGAATTCACTCATGTTGACGTCATCCTCTGTGAAGGATCATAAAGTGCACAGTTGACATGCAGTCACCTTTGCTGAGTATAAGCAGCTGACAGTCAACTTGTTTACATATTGTTGCACTGCAGAATGGTTTGCAGATTCCTTAATCCATAGTACTACAAAAAATCATCTATAAGCTTGAAAGCAAGCAGAGTAGTCTGCTTCACTGACTAGAAAATGCACTGAGCGGAAGCTGCTTCTCAGCTTTTCTAAAGAATTGATTTGTTCATTTCAAAATATTTTTATTTCTGATCTGGAAATATGATAGCTGACCGTAAATGAAGTGCATAAAGATCCATGAGGGTATTATCCTCTGGAATATTATGGATAATACCTTTACCACAAAAAGACATTTGTTTTTCATGCTGAAGGCTTTGAAATATGGTAAATAAGTTTCCCCTGAAAAATAGAGGATTAGTTGAGACTCAAACATTCGATTTTCTTACTGGCAAATTGTAGTGGAGTAAGCATATTATTCTGAGTTGTCCCTGAGCAGAATTCTTTGTTTAGAAGGCAGGTATTTCTGCTTCTATGTTTGTGCTACCAACATATAGAGCACTGAGTGTTGTTAAGGGTCAGATTGAAACATCATTACATAAGGATAATACCAATAATAACAAATGGTTCTCTTTCATGTATATATTCAGAGTCACACATACTATCTACAATGACAAAAACATTTTGCTACCTTTTTCCCAATAGCACTGAAGAGCCAGTGCAATTATGAGAGTCTTAATTCCATTTTGACTCTGAGATCATCAACAGAGTCATTATTTATGTTTCAATTGATAATCTTTATTACCAGAGGGAACACAGCTTAACTTTTAATAGCTCCTGGGAAGGCAGGCTGGGCTGGTAGTTAGAAAATAATAATCTTCCCTCTGTAAGTAAAATAAATGGAAGTCAATGAGAGAGAATAAAAATGGAACTCAAAATACCACTGTTACATATGCCATGAGAACCCACTGATGCCTTGTGAAAAACTCTGTAAAGGTATTCTATACAGAGAAAATTTTAGTCTTGGATATTTTCACAAAGTGGAGAGATTGCAAAGCATATTACATCTTTGCTGAGCAGGCCAATTCCCTGCCCTCCACCTCGCCATCTCCTTATAAATGGGGATATATTTGGCATTAGAAAACACTAGCTCAGTTCATTGCATCTTTATGTAAGTATTCTGAATGTTTTAAAGAGGTGGATTATCATGAGAGTGAGTAAATTGGTTATGTGTGTTGTCTTATGAGTTTTATAATACGGTTTATGAAATTGCTATGCTTTTGATAGGGCAGATTAAATTGCACATCTGATTGTTAACTTCAGTTATTGCTGCTTCAGTTCAGTATAGGCAAATTCTGATGTAAGCAGTTGCACGAGAGAGCACGGGGGAGTGCTTTAGATTCAAGCTGAACTAACATGCTACCATAAATAACTTAAATCCTTAAAAAATTAAACAAGTTTCAACTCATTAACAAAGAACACGTATAAATTTAACCCTTCTAGCAACATTTTAAAATGAAATCATTGATAACACAAGCACTCCAACTGCCACCCTTATTAAATATATGTTAGCACACTTATCACAAGATTCGCTGCTCACTGCTGAGGTGCCTCCTTGCTCCTCCTGCCTTTGGAAAATAGTTTCACACAGACTGATGCCCCCTTCTGTCTCTTATTTGTACTGCATCTTCTCTTATGCTCCAGGAGTTGCAGTGCTTCTTCTTCCTAATTCAGCATGCTCTCCATTGGTGACATTTGCCCTCCTGCCAGGTCACAAAGTTTTTCCCCTAAGTTCCTCTAGTCTGTCTGACTGGGTATTGCTACCAGTCGTCCTTCAGTCCAAGGTGGTATTGCTTCCTCAATGGGGGTAGGGAAACCCCGACCCACCCACTACTCTGGATTCCAGCTCAGGGACGCTCAAATCAGAGCTTTGGCTGTGCACCACTCCAAGCCTTGCTGCCATCTCCTGGACCTTTTCTTCTTCTACCTCTATCAGGCTTCTGCTACACAATCCTTCTGTGTAAACCCTGCCTTCAGAGCCAGGATCCCAATGCTTCTTCTTTTCCCCTGGGTTTCCTGTTTTCCTCTCTAAGGGCTTGCCTCCACTATGCCGGGGATCAACGCTGCAGTGATTACAAATTTAAAATAAAAGAAAATGCATAGCTAGTTCTAACACACTAAAAGTTATTGCTAACTTACCCTTAAACTGTTCTTATTTTGGCTAAAACTACAAGCCAGGGAAGATCTTTTTTCCATGGGGTCTCTGGTTAATCTCTTGGGTGTGTCATGCCCGCCAAAGACAAAGAGCCTGAAAACTTTGCATCTTAAATAGACTTCCTTTTGGGCAGAAATTCTTTGTTTCTACATTCTACCCTTACATGGAAAATTACCTGGTTAGATCTTACCAATTAGGGTGGTCACATGTCATCCTAAGACCACCCACTGCTTAGACTTAAAGGGCAAAAGACGCTGTGTATAAGTGATGACCCAGATATTGAGGTATCCAAGCACTGGAAACACCCTTGCTGGTTTTCATGTGCACATTTAAAACCATAAACACTTCCACACCCATTATTTCCAACTTTACATTCAAGAGCGATACATGCACCAAAATAAGATATACAGATCCAGCAGATTGAGACATTAAGATTGATAGGTTACATGAGGTATTTTGTCCAAAGCATCTTTGAGTTATGCATATGTCTATCCATAAGACAATTTCATCAAGCATGGAGGGGATCTGTCACTATTGTCCTGTCAAAAGCTGAGCTATTATATTATATTATATATTGTGGTGCACAGCTGTGTATGTAAATAGTTAAAAGATTGACACAGCATAGCTTTAGAAGAGCGCCAGCTGGGTTTGCTGCTGGGGACAGGGTCTGGCAGTTCAGTCATTCTCAGTAGCCCAGTGCTGGCCAGTTATATAGTTGACTCAGTGCTGCTCGCTGCTTAGTGAAGGCTGCAACAGCTGTTCTACCATGTTATGAGCCGTGATCCTGAAGACGCTGTGCCCACAAAGAATTTGTAGTGAATTGGATTTGAAAAATTTGGTAAGAGGTTTTAACAAGATTGTAAAAAGAGAATCACAAGTATTTATAAGCTTCAGAGGGGTAGCCAAGTTAGTCTGTAACTGGAAAAACTTAAAAAACAACAAATAGTCTTGCAGCACCTTAAAGACTAACAAAGCACGTAGATGGCATCTAGACTGGGCCAAATTTTGGAAATAAAACCTCTTTCTAAAGCCCCCTTCTTCCTCGTGGAACGAGGAATACAGCGGCTTCCAAAAGAGCGCGTTTGCTCTTCCACCAAAAAAAGCGGAAGAGCAAACACGTTCCCTGGATGTGGCAGAGTTTTTTTCGGGATACCAGAGGTATCCCGAAAAAAACCCACAGTCTAGCCGTACCCTCACTGTTAAAGTAATAAACTTCTGATTTATGAACACCTGACTGCTAATGTTAACAAATACCTCAAGAGGTACTGAAGTTTATTTCTGAACAAAGACTTACAGACAACTTTCCCAACATCTTCATTGTTCTTCAAGTTCTCTTGACTCTTCCAGTTTCTGTTGCTAGTGGGAAGCATAACTTTTCAAAGTTAAAATTGGTAAAAGGCATACCTTTGTTCTTCCATGCTGAAAGACAGACTTGTTGGACTGGTCACCATTTGGATAGAAGACAAAATAGCTTCAAAACTTTGTCTCAAGCAACCAATTGCCCAACTTGCAAAAGCACAAAAAGCAAAGTTCTAAATACTTCCACACATCAATGGCCTAGTGCAAAAGAGTTATAACTCTCACACAGCCTTCATTCAGTATCAAGGAATAAAGATTTTCATAGCTTCCCAAAAATCATTTTTTTAAAGAAGGAAAACAATTGCTGTTTGAAATGCAACTATTTATAGTGACGACCAGAAGCCCTGTGTACAACTCAAAACAGTTAAAATAAAGTGTGAGCTACTGGATGGTTTACTCCATACAGTATAATTGTGTTAGGATTAATGAAAAATAGAAAAAAATCAATAAAAATATTGTTTTTATTTTTAGAATATCTTAATTACCAAGGTAAAATTTTATTCTAGCCTTCTCATTTTTCTCTGTAATGAATGGGGTGGAGGAGGTCCCAAATCATAGTTCACTTAGCGTTCTAAAAACCCTGTTTACATTACAATCCAAGATGGAAGTGCCAATGTTCCCTCTAATTTTTTTCCATCCATGGACAGAATAAATTTTGTTACATACACTGAGGCATGAATAGTTGTGCACCACCAGTAAAAACATATGGTGCCAGCTGTGGTCTTTGTGGGTGCTCTGCTAATCAGCTGGGCAGCATTTGAATGTCTTCTGGGTGGCCGCCCAAGCGTTCAGCTTACAGGGGACATTGGTAAGTGCAGCACAAGTACACATACGTGCATTAGCATGACTAAAAATTGTAGTATAGATGTGGTGCAATGGGCTGTACCAGCCCGACCAGCACCCTAAGTATAAACTTGCATTGATAGCCTGTACTGAAGCTGCTATTTGTATCTGTTCTAGCCCGGGTAAAGGCTGGATGTGTATGTCTATCTGTGCAGCAATACCTTAGATTGCAGTGTAAATATACCTGCAGTGTAGCGATATCCTTATGCAAGATTTTCTTTCTCTCTCCCCCACCCTCCATTCTGGTTCCAACCCTTTTGTGCTGCTAATGTAGTGCAAAGATGCTAGAATCTGTGCCTAGTTGCCCAGCAGAGAATTCCTCAGTGAATCCCTGATAGCCTCCTTCCCCTCTGTTGCATGGATCTTGGTTCAGGAGAGCCTCTAATCTGATATCTCTAAAATCTAACATAAGGATCACAACTTCTGCACTCTTAGCTGCTAGTAATGCCCACTGTAGGCAGTGTGTGAACTCAGAATCCAGGTGTCCACAGATAAATATCCCTTGGGTTCAACACTAACAAACATTTGTCAAAAATGTGTTTTCATAGTGACAGTGGCACCTGTGTACAACACGCACTGATACGATATGATTTCCTTTTAGGCAGAGGTGCTGATTAATCCCTGTTCATGGAAAAGCGGTTATTTTATTAAAGAGATAGCAGTGGGAAAGGGATGATGTTGATACAACTCCTGTGACAGCACTGGTGGCAATCTATCAAACAGCTGCTTTGAAGCTCCAAAGCAATTTAAATTGTGCATAGTTAATAATTGGGAGAACGCTTCTTCCTTCTGAGAGTGCCCTGAAGAGTAGGCTGGGAATTCTTGGTATCCCCCACTACGCTAAAATGATTTACAATATAAATAAAGAACTTAAAGAGATGCAGGCAACATATGAATCTACTTGGATAGCATATGCACTTTCAATGGGGGTTGGGGAGGTTGAATCCCCTCCACATCTGCCCCACCTGCCACCAAGTATAACTTTGAATTAAGTTAGACGACCAAAGCTATATTTTCTTTTAGGACTCAGGAATTTACAACATTTAGATGTAAAATTGGGAGTGGAGTGAACGATACAAGGTGTTGGAAATAGAATATGAAGTCTTTCTCTGAAAAGTCACAGTGCAGAAGAGAGCAAAAGTTCTTAGTAACTTATTACTATGTCAGCCTAAGTGAAATGAGTTAATAGTCTCAGTCCAGTTCCTACTGGGTAAGTCTCTACACCACATCATCAGAAGTGATGCAAATTAGCCCTCTTGTTGACGGTGTCAGAGGAGAGGCCAAGAACGGTATGAAGATGGAGAACAAAATACTCTCTAATGACTAGATATGTCTTCAGGGCTGGAGCAGACTGGAAGGAGAGTGTGACAAAGCTTCTGCTGCCACTGCCTATGCTACATTAGGAATCAGGGCCTGCAGCAGAGCTAGTTTCTGGGCAACCTAACAAATGCAGCTGACCTGCAGTAGCCTGCCTGCTTGGATATGCTGTCTGAATGGTTGGAAGAGTCAATAGACCAGCTCAAAAGCCCAGCAGCAGCAGCGGTATCAGTGGCTGATCGCTCCTGCACTTGCTTGTTTCCAGCCCTGCTTCTGCCTTGCCTCACTCCAGGTAACCCTGATCTCACCCTTAATTCCAGTTTCTGATCTCTGACTGCAGCTCTGACCTTGGCTGTGGCATCTGGCTTCTGACTCAGATTCTGACCCTGGGATCTAATATCTGGATTCCAACTCCTGTTCTGGCTCCCATCACTAGGCCCAAGAGCCCACATCTCAGTCATGTGACAAAATATGCCTTTCCTCTGGATAAAGGACTTCAATATACTTTTTAAAAATATCTCCTTATTGAGGAATAATGATACATTTTACAAATAATTAACTTCAGGGTGTCAAGATTAAAGATCATGCTGATAACAGATTAGTTTTTGGTATATTTGTGGAGCAGTTGAATATTGATGTAAATTGATTCTTCCTCATATAAAATATTTAAACAAATATTAAAGACACAAGTTAAGGTGAGCCTTCTCATCCTCTTTTCAACTTTCTATGGGGATTCCACAGGGCTGTGATCTTGGTCCCATTCTCTCCCTCTACATTTTATCTCTAGGTAACTTCAATTTGCAAACACAAATTCAGCTTCTGTCTCTATGCTGATGACTCACAGATCTTTCTCACTACTCCAAGCCTGTCTCCTGTCCTAAAATCTTTGCCTTTCTCCGACATCTCCTCACAAATGTCTAAACATCAACATGACATAACTTTAAACAAGCCCCTCCCAAAACCTCAGCATTACTTACTTTTTCCATCATAGTAGACAATACCACTATACTGCTCGTCAATCAGGCCCATAATCTGAGGTGACCTCTCTCTATGTCCTCATATCTAGGCTTTGTTTAACTCTTACCAAAATTCTGTATAACATCTCTACAATATAGCTTTTTCTGTTTGTCCACATGGCTAAAATACTCATCCAGGCTCTCATCTCACATCTTAATCACTGCAACCTCTGCCTCACTGGTCTTGACAAATGCAATCTTACTCGACTCACATCCATACAGCATGCTGCCGCAATGACATTTTCCTTCTTCATCCTTCCACAGGCTTCCCCTTTTCTATGGCATTAAACACAAGATACTTGTCTTCACTTTCAAGCCCTTGATAGCCTATCCTCACCCTTCTTGTTAGCTCTCATTCACTTTCAAGATGTTGATTCTCAGCTCCAATTAGCCCATGACAGCAACTTCCATCACTCGCTTGTTACATTTTCTTTTGTAATCTACAAGCTCCTTCTGCCTGAAAACATCTCCACATAAAAATCTGAAAAGTAGACTCATTGCTCTTCAAAACTCTCCTTTGCTGTGATGTCTAAAAAATAAGTGTACTGGGTGGGTCACTGGTGCACAGAGTCTATCAGACAGACCAATATTGTCTCCTTGTTTCCTGGTATTCCCCTGTCTCTCTGTCTGTCAGCTGTCTCATGTTTTGTACTTAGATTATAAACGTTGCAGAGCAGGAACCATCTTTTTTTTTTTTCCTGTGTCTTGTACAGTGCCTAGAACAACGGGGTCCATGTCCATAACTAAGCAGCAGGGGAAATGAATAAATAATAATCATTTGTATTCCATGCCAACTGGTAGCCAGCCACTTGTACAAAGTTATCTTAAGTTAAGCAGCGATCATCATCAGAATATTGGCAAATATTTATTCTTTATATAAATTATAAATTACAGCACAGCACTGACACAGCACCCACATTGTATGTGTCTGCTCTAAACTCTTCAAATCTTAGATTTTCTAGAGTCTAACTAGTCCTGGACTCCTGAAATTTTTTTTTTAATAGTGACATCCATGCAGGTCGCAAAAAATACCCATTTGACCTTCCAATAATGGAGCTCTAGAAAAAGCTTTACTTATTATATGTGATATAGCTCTGGAATTTTAGAAGGAAGATGAATTAAAGAATAAAAAAAAAGATACATCAGAGATCTCTCTCACACATCATGTCTCTTAGGAAAATGTGCAAGAAGTAATCATGTGAAATGGAGATTAGGATTTAAAAGGGAACAAAGATGACAGAGTTCTAGAAGTAATAGCAAGAAGATAGCAACATTAACCTAGAAAAGCTCAAGAAGTGGAAAATAAAACTGTACTCATGAAATGAACAATGGTGTCCTTGCTCCTGCAGAAAAGACAACAGGGAAAGGACCCTAGGCAATGATGGACAGAAGCTGGCAGCAACGATGATTCTTTTTAAGAAAATGAATAGAATGCTACTATGAGAAGCGTGATGGAAAAGGCTAAGGGATGTAAAGCAAGAAAGAGAAACAGCAGTTTGAAGGAGCAGTAGCGATGAGATCCCCAGGGGGGAAAGGGGTAGAAGGAAAAATGCAGAATGTCAGTATGCACTTAGGTATTCCTGAAGGAAAGATAGTAACAATGAGAAGACTATTGTTGATTTTTGTGGGGAAAATAAATTCTCATTCAATCCAGACAAAATAAATATATATTTAAAGAGAGAGATAGTATTAATCTGTGGCCTGAAATGTTTTTCTCATAATTATCCAAGGGCAATTGAATTCATTAGTAGACAGCCAGAAAAGAAGACAATACTGAATACACACCCCCTCCATAGTAAAACAAGAAAGCAAGCAAAGATGAGAAAATGACTTGGATTCAGAACATTGCTAGTGCGATCAGGAAAAGCTGAAGGAAAATTATTCTGAAACTGAGAACGAATTCTATATTCCTAACCAGTAGACAGTTTCAGAAATCTTGCATGATCTTTCATTTTCTCATGCCCATAATGTTTATCACACTCTCATTTTGTTGAAGTCTTTATAATCTGAAATTTCTGACCTGATCCAATGTTGCTTTTTTTTTTTTTAACTAAATTACCTACTGTATCTGTGTGCCCTAATCAGAACTGATGTCCTTATAAAGAAATCCAGTGCTTACTCCAACTACACACCATGAAGTACCAGTAATAAATTTCCTTTATTAAAATAAATTACTACAGTTGTCATTATCTAGTCTCCATAATTTAAAATGGCCCCATATTTTGCCTCTGAGATTTGTCACATGGGAAGAAGGCATGAAATGTTCCAATTATTGGAGAAGAATAAAGACTGCCTGTCTGCTCATCCAACCATATACAATGGTAGCAGGCTTTGGTCATCTCCTGAAATACCTACCTATTTCATTCTCTTCTATAATCAGAAGATAACAGGAGAAGGGTGTTCTGTGCATGGCAAAGTGAGACCTTACAATGCCCTTTGCTTGTGTTTCCAATTGTATGTTCTTCAGAGCAATAGACAATGCATGTCATGTATTTGAGAAAAGGAGACTGAATAAAACATTTTATTTTATTTTATTTTATTTTATTTTAGTCAGCCCTGAGAGACAGGGAGAAGGTGAATCTTTAGTTTAAGGAATACATCTGTCAAAATTAGTTGTTGTTGTTGTTATTTATATTACCACAGTGCTTATGCACTCCAGTAATGGAGCAGGACCCCATTGTGCTAGGAGCTGCACATACCCAGAACAAAAAAGACAGACCAAGAACTATTTAGGCCAGTTTGGAGGCAGGCATATATGACAACTTCTTCTCCTTGGCATGAGGCAAAGTACACCTAGAATCAAAGGCCTTTCCTTGGTATCAATAGTAGGAGGCAGGTGTAATCCTCTTCATGGTAATTAGAAATTGTCACCATCTCACATTGCCTTTAGTATTGTTTGGAGAGGGCTTGTGTTGGACATCAGATATGAGGCAGCAATATGGCCAGGTAAGAAATTTGGCATGTGATCATGGTACCATCTACAAGAAAATCATTCTTAAAGAAAATACACTAAGCTAACACAACTCAAATGCCAATATTATTAATATTTCCATTCAGAACTCCTGAAATAGAGCTTGGTCATCAGATAGCCAAATATCATTCCATTACTATAAATGTCCATTTACCCTGGGATAGTTTGACTAATTTGATTTGATAATTTACATCAATATTGTTGTAGTTTGACAGCTTAGCTAATGCAGCTTCTGTACAATACCACTTTATTACATTCCTGAGCTGTCAAACACTGACTCTCTGCATGCACACACATGAATGGTTCAGGAACTTCCGTATATTGAGAGCCTGAATGATGAAAAAATGGAAACACAGTTAAAAGCAGAGGTAACCAAACCAGATTAAACTTCATTATTTGCACACTGTTAATGCCAGTAATTTTGATTCTTTTCAGTAACAAACAAGATAAAGGTCAAGATGAATGTGAATCATACTATATCATGCAGCATTTGTTCACCTGGAAACTGGTTTGTCAGCATTTGTTACATACAGCAGCTGCATAACGGCACCAAATAAAAATCTGTGCAAATTTTGAATCAAGTAATTCTGAGCTATACATTTATATATCTGCAGTTTTATATTCGAAAATCCCTGCCTATGAGTGTTGTCTGCTATTAAAATAAGGCCAATCACATACATATAATGGTCTGTTTTTATTGTACAGTGAGAAAGTTGGTACAGAGCATCAATGCGATGATTTATTTATAAATATACGTAAGCAGGGTCTGAATGAGCTCTCCCATGACATCTAGTGGTGAGCTTACTGGGAAAGACTTTAGGAACAGACCCACTTGCTCTGCCTAGGTGTGCAGCATGATGGAGCTGCTTGCCAAAATGATAGGTTTTGGGTTACAAATTATGGTAGTATTGAGCGTGAGGGTAATGAAATGTTGTTATCCTTATTGTCTGAGTAAAGGGTAATATAACTTTACTTAGCCTGTCCTGATTGAGAGGAGATGACCCTAAACTGAACCTCACTTCCTAAACAGGGGTTGTCAAATCCCTGTGAAAGAGAGAGAGATAGGGTTTGGGTGTGGGGGCAGCTGTTCCTGCTTGGTGTTATGGAGTCTGTCCAAAGAGTCCTAGATGCCATTTGACCTTCCCCTCTTCAGTGTTTCAAGACAGAGCAAATTAATTTAAGTTGAGAGTCCTTGTTTAGGTTCAGTGCTCACTAAAGCTGACTCATGGATAAGCAGATATGTGTAATCCATGGTGTATGGACCATGGTGAAATGAAAGACAACCCAGAGGTTGTGTTGGCTGTGAGCTTCTCTGTTAACCACTGAAATCACTAAAGACCTGGGATTAAGTGGTGGCACCTCAGAACATGGTCTAGCAGATGTGGCAGCCAAGGTCCTAGAGGACAGCACATGAGCAGAAACACAGCAGCAGCACATGTCTGGAAGACGCAGAGAAAAGCAGCGGAGGCAGTGGCAAGCAGCTAGTCACAGAAGCTCACAGCAATATCAGAGACATTCTTTGACTTTCTCCCTACCCTTTATCTTGTATGAGATGAACTGTGAACATACGGAGGTATGAACTCTGGATTTTTGCTACCCAAGGACATCCAACTGTGACTGGGGTGCAGTAGAGAGAAAGGGAAGTAATGTGTTAAAGGTGAAGTCATTTGTCAGACAATGGAAGCAAGGGACACTTCCCAGTGCATTGTGGGGTCAGGTTTGTTTATGGTCACATACTTTTGAATGTGGTTGTGGCATTTTCCCAAATTAATGCTTGATTCCCTTTTATTAAAAATTCTCTTTTGATATACACAGACTCCAGCTTGCAAGTGGGGAAATATTGCTTCATACAGGCTCTGGGTTGGGGCTGGAGCTGGCTCTGTTTTATATTGTAAGAGGAACCTTTAAAGATTGACCCCAGTCTTTGTTATTGCCAACTCCACCATGCAAAAGACTTACATAAAGTAGCAGTAGGGTTGGGGGAAGCTACAGGTTGAATCTCTCTGGTCCGGCACCCCGGGACCTGACTGATCCTAGATGAGGGATTTTGCTGGACCAGAGGAAGTCATTTCTGGCCTCCTGCCACTGGCCCCCATGGCCCAGCCACTGGTCTCCCAGCCAGCTCCCCACCTCTTGCTGTCCCTGCTGCCCTGCTGGGCAGCCATCACTGCTGTGACTCCACCAGACACAGTGTGCACACCGGGGCTCCGAACAGCCGCGTGCACCAGGGCTCCCTGGGCAGCCACATAGCCTCGCTGCCACATGCTGGGTGGCCCCAGCATCAGTTCCCTGTGAGCAAACCACTGCCCTGCTGGCCCCACACAGATCCATACTGCTGGCCCTCCACTGGGACTCTCTGCTCCTGCAAAATCTATGTCAGACCATGGATGTTGCCAGACCAGAGAATCCCGGTCAAGAGAGTTTCAACCTGTACATACCGGCATCCAGTGAAACCAAAGTTGTAAGCCCCTAAATACCTTTGAGGATCTGGGCCCAAGCTGTGAATGTGGTTAACCTGTGTGGCATACACTAAGACCTGATTTGAGGATGAGCTGACCCCACTCCTACATGTGTCAAATCCCATTGACTTTAGTGGGAGTTATTGATGCTCCACACCTCTCAGGACTAAAGCTAAATCTAATAAACAATAATGCAAAAGGCAGAATGATAGAGAAGGTTTAAGAATGTGTGCTGGTACTAAGAGGTTTGTGAATGCTTAGAGCTGCCTTAGAGCAGCAATGTCCCTGGCTTGCATTGATTGTGCTATTAAATTATTGAAGCAATTGTTACAATTTGTGATGTATAGGTCCAAATTCTGGGCTGATTAAAATGGTGGAGTAAGTCATACATCAGAATTTGCTTTTACCCCTGGGGTAATGTTTGTCAATGTCCTCAAGATAGTTTATATCAGAGGTGGGCAACCTGAGGCTTGCAGGCTGCATGTGGCCAATTGGGGCTCCACCTGTGACCCACGGACTCCCTGTCTGTCTTCCTTCCACACGCACTTCCTGCACACTGGGACGCTAGAGCCCGCACTTCCTACACCCTTCTTCCTCCCAACATTTGCGTAGCCCCAAGAACCTGCTGATTCATGCTGTTCAACCTGTCCCTGTTTCTCCCCTTCTTCCCAGAGCTGGAAGGCTGCGAATTGGCTGTTCACAGCTGTTCAAGCTCTGGCAGGGAGTGGGAGGAGCAGGACAGAGCGTAAATCAGTGGATTTGTGGCGCTCCATAAGTACTGGGAGGGAGGAGGAGTGTGGGGTGCCAGTGTTCCCGTGCGAGAGAGGTGTGTGGGGGAGGAAAGCGGACAGTGGGTCATGGGCTACAGGTGGACCCCGGTGGCCAGTGGGCTGGTGTGGCTCGCTCACTGTCCTTGGTTGCCCATCACCAGTTTATCCCTTTAAAAAGGCTAGTATGGAGGCTTCCCAAATGTTTGTTTCAAGCTAAACATGTTTGCTAAGCTGAGTCCTAGGTTTGCTCTGTTAAACAAACAAACCCCCTTTGCTGCATGCATATGCATGAATGGTTCAGTGGCTTCTGTGTACATGAGAGTCTGAATGATGAAATGTAAAAACTCTGCCAAGGGGAGGCTGAGGTGGCATAAATTGGCTGCTTCGCCAGTGCTGGAGTGATGATGCCTGCAGGCAGGCAGAGTAGCAATAAAATGTGCATTGCTGGCCAGAAATGGACATGGCTAAGCTAGCCTAGGGATGTGCCTATACATAGGCTTTCTAAGCTATGAAAATAATTTGCAAGTAGATATATTGACAAACTGTGAGCCAATGGGGATCCGCTTTTGCCTGCTGCAAGAGGAAGATAATTCTAGTTGTGAGTAGAGCTTCAGTGAGAAAGAGAAAAGGGGTGTAAGTTGGGATATTATGTACCTGTATGTTGATTCTATTGATTATATGTAGCCCACTACCTCAGTATCTGAGCACATCACCATCTGTAACCTATTTTTCACCCCAACACAGCTGGGAGGTAAGTAATACAGTTGTTCTCATTTTACAGAGGAGAACCTAGGCAGAGACTTAATTACTTGCCCAAAGTCACACAGGAAGCCTGTGGAAGAGCAGAGAATTCACTTGGTCTCATGAGTCCCAGGTTAACCACTCTGCCTCCCTTTTTCTAAGTATATTTTTAGTGTCTTTGGCCTTCTGTACATACAATTTTCAACTTTTTTTATTGGGGTGTAATTTTATACCAGTATAGTTAAATCAATACAACCCTAACTGTGAATGCAGTTACATTTGTATAAAGAGGCTTATACCTTTTCTAAACCAATATATTTGTAGTGCTACAAAAACTAGGGCTATGTCTAGACTGCACTCTCTTGTGCAGGAAAATAGGCAAATGAGATGAAGGGGTAAATATTGCCGTACCTCATTTGCACTGCACTTGAAACATGAATTTTTTGCGCAAGGGGCTTTTGCACAAAAAGGAGCTGTCTACACTGCTCCTTTTTGCACAAAAAACCCCTCTTGTGCAAGAGCCGTTCTGCCACTTTTTTTCAGGCAGAACGGCTCTTGCGCAAGAGGGGGGTTTTGCACAAAAAGGAGCTGTGTAGACGGCTCCTTTTTACGCAAAAGCCCCTTCTGCAAAAATGGCAGCTCATTAAGTATACAAATGAGGAATGGCAATATTCACCGCTTCACCTCTTTTGCATATTTTCTTGTGCAAGAGAGCGCAGTCTAGACGTAGCCTAAGTGTAGATAAGCCTTTGGTATACAAGCACGGCTCACTAAAATATACAGACTGTTTCTTTGGTATACAGAAAGTGCACTATAAATTTGTCTGGCATTTTGGAAAGAATTTGTTCCATAAAGTCTACAAACATCCAATGGCAGAATCAGAATCTATACATGTACAAGTCTGTTAAAATATACAGGAGGTGTGCACAAGTGCCCATAAGTGAAATCTGGCCACTGGGTAGATTTGATCAGTTTTAGACTCTTTCTCACACGCACACATGCACACACACACCCCTCTCCCTGTAGCTCATATACTCTCACTTTCATTTTCAGTGTGTTACACCAAATAATATTTAGAGCAAACTGTTTTGCTGTTGCCTGTTTCACACCTACGTTATACAGGTCCTTCTCCAAAGGTTTCAAAATTCACCACTTAGTGTTCAGTTAACCTTTACTGGCTAGAAGTTAGAACGACATCTTCCCTTTTGTTTACTGAATGTTCTCCTGAGCACACTTGGATACCTGGATGGCTTTTTGATGCTCTGCCAGCCTTCCCAGAATGTACTCTGTTGTCATTGGTCAACTGTTAGTGTAATATAAGCAATCCTGTGCTGAACTAAGAACACTTTGCTATGTAAGCTTGTTTTCCCTTATACCAAAAAGATATACCTTTCTTTTTTGTCAGTACTGAGATGGGCCCAAACTGCACAGTTCTATTCTAGTCTTCACTAAAGTTCAGCAGTGTTCAGAGTCAGACCCTTCAATTTGGTTCTGCCTTTTATTAACATGGGAGCCAGCTGGAAAGTCTAGATTCAATTTTCCTGAATCATAGAATCACAGAACTGGAAGGAACCTCAAGAGGCCATCAAGTCCAGTCCCCAGCCGCCACAGAAGGACTGTGCACCTTCTAGATCATCCCTGATAGATGTCTGTCCAACCTGCTCTTAAATATCTTGAGTGATGGAAATTGCACAGCATCCCTATGCAATTTATTCCAGTGTTTATCCATCCTGACAGGAAGTTTTTCCTAATGTCCAACCTAAACTTCCCTTGCTACAGTTTAAGCCCATGCTTCTTGTCCTATCATCAGAGGCCAAGAAGAACAATTTTTCTCCCTCATCCTTGTAACACCCATTTAGATATTTGAAAACAGCTATCCTGTCTCTCTGAAGACTTAGGACTTTTCAGGTCTGAGGCTTGGATTTGTGTGAATATCGTCACTTGACTCTTTCAGACGATGTGCGTAAAGCTGTCAGGATTTTTTCTACACTTGTTTGTGCACAGGTGTCCGTCAGAAACAAAGGGTTTCACTGCTGTTTAGCATAGTCTGTAAAGGTGGGGCTGTTGATTTCTGAGGCCAGACTTTATTCATTTGTGCTTGTGGAACACTCTATAATATCTGTATCAAAACTGGAAATGAAGACCAGTTCCAGGGTGTTTATAATGCATGAAACAGTACAGTGAACGAGAGATTCTAGAATACCTTTTGGAATATACACGCAGGCACCTTGTACAGTCAGGATCCATCTATGAAGCTATTGTAGCTGCAAAAATAAAACAACCCTCTCCTCCCTCTCACCCTCAATAGTACTAGTGGACCAGAGCCCATTGGACTAGAGCCTGCTTTTCTATGCCTTTTCCCCGAAGAAAACTTCCATAGTCTGTTCTACAGCCAACAAAAATGTCAAGCCATTTGTACCTCCCTTGTTTGTCCAGTTTCCTCCCACACTCTGTATCTTATACCCCTGTTAAAGAAAGGAAGCGTGCAGGAACCTATGATAGTGGCGGGGAATGTGAGGTAGGAGAATTGAGAGTAGTGGACCTAGCTTTATGTAGAGAAAAGCAATTATAGTTAGTAGACCAGGAAAATTCTGTATGCGCCTCTTGCTGTGGAACAGCTTAGGGTGACCTTGCCCTTCCCCTCTACCTCTTCCCCGAACAATCTAATTGCTGACTGGCAAGTGAAATGATCAAACAACTTCTAATATGTGCCAAAGAGTAGGCACAGCTGTATGTTTGTCGCTACACTGCTTCCTCTGCAGGAAAAAAAATCATATGCCATTTATTTGGCTCTGACTGGGCTGGTATTTTACATCTTGCTCTACACTCTTTTTTTGGTCTTGAGTCTGTTGAGTGCATTTCCATCCACAATAATGAGAGTGCTCCTCGCTGAGGAGCAACAGAAAGCTCAGAAGCTAGAGGGAGAGAACAGTTTGACACAAGTTTAATCATAATGGCAATGTAATAGGGTCTTCAGGGGCCAGCATTTGAAGTGGTTTGGGGATTTCTCACTTCCTATGAAGCGGCAGCTTTCACTGTATAATATTCAGAGAGTTTTGAAAAGTTACTGCTTTGCATATTCATTAGCTACTCCACAAACCTACATACTGTGCCAATCAAATCCTGGTGAAAATAGAGGGATCTCCCATTAGTGAGCAGGATGTGGTCCAAAATATGGCCCAGTTTGCCATATTAAAAACATGTTCCCAAAACACAAAAAGAAATGTCTGCAACTTATTTTTGTCTTTTTTTTTTTTTGCCTGAGTTAAGTGTTTAAATCTTTTTCATTACACCATCCACACAAAAAACATCCACACAAATTCACAAAATGTAGTAAAAGTCAAGGCTCCATATTGCATACATGATGGTGAAATTAACCTCTTTTCACTGTTAGGTGTGTCTGAGTCAATGTCAATTCATTTCTGCAATAGAGTCTTCTTTGAGGTTACATCTAGACTACGGGGAATTTGCAGGATACCCGAGGTATCCAGCAAAAACTCCGCCACATCCAAGGAACGCGTTTGCTCTTCCGCTTTTTTTTCATGGAAGAGCAAACACACTCTTTCGGAGAGCCCTGTATACCTCATTTCACGAGGCATAAGGCTCTGCTGCAAGAGGAGGATTTTTCCGACATTTGGCCCCATCTACACAGGGCCAAATGGCGGAAAAGCCTCTTCCGCAAAAGCGATTGGAAAAAGCTACGCAAATTGCAGAGCGCAATTTGCATAACTTTTTCCAATAAAACCCCGTAGTCTAGACCTAGCCTGACTTACAAAGTAGGAAATTCTGCTTAAGAAGAATCTGTTTCCACTGCTGGAGGGCCTGTGGAGAAATCTGCACTGACCTCTGGATCCCATTAACTTCTACAATGGAAATTTGTCCAAGAAGAATCTGCTACCACTGCTGGAGGGCCTGTGGAGAAATCTGCACTGACCTCTGGATCCCATTAACTTCTACAATGGAAATTTGTCCAAGAAGAATCTGCTACCACTGCTGGAGGGCCTGTGGAGAAATCTGCACTGACCTCTGGATTCCATTAACTTCTACAATGGAAATTTGTCATGTTAGAAAAATAATGTTCTATTCAGAATTAGGGTATATCTACACTAGCCCCCTAGTTCGAACTAGGGAGGCTAATGTAGGCATTCGAAGTTGCAAATGAAGCCGGGATTTAAATATCCCGGGCTTTATTTGCATCTTCAATCGAGCGCCATTTTTAAATCCCTTAGTCGAACTAACTGCACGCTGGCAGTCAACGTTAACTCGAACTAAGTCCTTAGTTCGAGTTAACCGTTACACCTCGTGGAATGAGGTGTAACAGTTAACTCGAACTAAGGACTTAGTTCGAGTTAACGCTTGACTGCCGCGCAGCCGGGCAGTTAGTTCGGACTAAGGGGATTTAAAAATGGCGCTCGAAAGATGAAATAAAGCCCAGGATATTTAAATCCCGGCTTCATTTGCAACTTCGAATGCCTACATTAGCCTCCCTAGTTCGAACTAGGGGCTAGTGTAGACATACCCTTAGAGAGGGAGAGAGGGAGGTAGGGGGCGATGGGAGTAAACAAAACCAATAAATAAGAGAGATTAAAAAGACTGGGGCTTTTCACCTGAGATAGGAGACTAAGAGGGGAAATGATAGAGGTCTATAAAAATCATGACAGGTATGGAGAAAGTGAATAAGGATAAGTTATTTACTTGTTCCCACAACATTAAGAACTAAGGGTCACCAAATGTAATTAATAGGTAGCAGGTTTAAAACTAACTAAAGAAAGTATTACTTCATGTAGCACATAGTCAACCTGTGGAACTCCTTGCCAGAGGATGTTGTGAAGACCAGGTCTTTAACAGGGTTCAAAAAAGAACTAGATAAATTCATGGAGGATAGGTCCATCAATACTCAAGACCAGGTCTTTAACAGGGTTCAAAAAAGAACTAGATAAATTCATGGAGGATAGGTCCATCAACA
The DNA here is from genome assembly GCA_019425775.1 of Rafetus swinhoei. Taxonomy (NCBI): domain Eukaryota; kingdom Metazoa; phylum Chordata; order Testudines; family Trionychidae; genus Rafetus; species Rafetus swinhoei. The sequence continues at coordinate 106,535,498 of CM033440.1, forward strand.
ATCCAGAATGGGTTGGAATGGTGTCTCTTGCCTCTGTCTGTCAGAGGCAGAAAATGGATGACAGGAGAGGATCATGTGATGATTACCTGTTCTATTCACTTCCTCTAGGGCATCTGGCACTGACCACTGCTGGAAGACAGGATACTGGGCTAGATGGATCTTTGGTCTGATCCATTACAGCCTTTTATATGTTCTTATGTTCTTAAACTAAGGCTATCTTATGCTATTTGTATATGAAAGGAATGCTGGAGATAAGTTTTCCAGTGCTAGAAAGGAGGGACTTGTAGGGGCAGGAGTGGAAAGAAAATTCCTACCAAGAAAATATTTTGCATATTTGTGTCCCTTGTTATAAGCTGGCACATTCTGAAGGCAATAAGCAGATGGATGTGTCCAATAAGGAACACCTTTCCCCCACACAAACACATTGACTATCAATGGGATTTTGGATTTTAAGTGCCTAAATCACTTTTGAAAATGGTTAGGTTAGTTAGATGTTGCAGTACTAACTGCAGTATTGCCTGTGTACCTTTAAAAATGTGGGCCTTGGGCTTTATTGCTTTTTTATGCTGGACCAAAAAAAAAAAAATAGAGGAAAACTGGGATCAAAGCAGCAGGGGAGAGGAAAGAGAATCACTTGCCACTTGAAGTTTTTTCAATGCCAGTAAAAGGCTGTTTTGTCCCTGAAAATGGGGAGCACTCTGAGGCCCAAGTCTCTGGAAGAGAAAAGAGACGTTAGCATTGGTCCTAAGAGCTTCAGGACTTCCTAAAAGAACATACATTGGAACTGTTCTTGTCCTACAACTTGAGAGGGAAACCCACCTAACTTGAGAGGGAAACCCACCTCCCCTTTGGGGTCTGTAACCAGGGATAGTTACAAACAGCCTTCTTAAAATAAGTAGGTTTATTAGCAAATGGAACAAAACATTAGAGAAACTTATTTCAGAACAACAAAGCTACCAGCTAAGTTTCTCTAATGTTTTGTTCCATTTGCTAATAAACCTACTTATTTTAAGAAGGCTGTTTGTAACTATCCCTGGTTACAGACCCCAAAGGGGAGAGGCACAATTGTCCAGTCAGACTTATACATTAATAAATAGTTGTCATAAGAAGGGTGTAGGTTGGGGGAGAAGAATTGCGAAACTCCAGCCCAAGACAAGCCGGGGTAGGAGGCCTCACACCTGCTTGGGGAGGGGTGCACTCAGAGAGATGAGAAAGGAGACATATATGCAAGCAGCCCCATAATTGTGACCGGGTCACTATTTGGACATTGAGGGGTTACCCCTATATGATCTATGGCCACCAAACACAACACCCCACCCAATACCATCATTGGGCCTGTAGACTTTGCTGTATTGTGGTACTGAGCATGCACAGTTTCTCCCTGAGAGTATTAGGTTTGAAGACTTTTTAAAATGCTCTATCCTAAAATCAAGTAATTTATGTGAGAGTCTCCACTTTTACTTTGTGAAAAGAAACACAGTTCCATGGGGGGGCAGAAGGGAGAGGATCAGTCAAAAATGTGACCTGAGTTCACCAAAGAAGCTCAGAAATCAGAATACAAATACAGGAGGCCCCCGACTTGTGACGCGATTGGTTCCAGGGGAAGCATCGCAAGTTGGGGGCGTCATAACTGGAACCCGCATTTACTTAGGCACTGTGCGCCATTGTAAATGTGGGCCAAGGACTTAAGTCAGGGGTTTCTGGCCCCTTCCGCACTTACAAAAATGGTTGTAAGTGCGGGGGGTCAGAACTCAGGTGGTCCCAAGTCGGGGGCCTCCTTTAACATGAACCCAACATTCATTATTCTTGTAAAAAAGCTCATGATCGGGTTAAAATCTCATAATTTTGTTGAGGCCTGATTCATGCTTTTCAAATGCCTAGTTTGGTGAGGAAGACCCCTCCACCCCAGGCAAGAATAGGTTAAAGAGTTTCTGTGATGACAGTCAGCCCCAAACTGTCCAGCTTGAAGGGTGGGCCCTTAAAATGGGGGATCTTAGAGCAGTTGGGTGCTGGATTCTGAAACAAGCAGAGCTGGAATACAGAGTTCTCAAGTGCAGGGGTCACTTACTGGGGAACTGCTAAATCCCCTAAAGATGAAGATGGTCTGGCTTTCTTTATGAGTTCTGGGAATAAGCTTTGGGCTTCAGTAGGTGCAAAATGGGGAACCTGGGACCCTCTCCAGGTGCCCAATGAACCCATTGTTTTATGAGGTTGCAGAGAGGAGTGTTGTAGGTTATATCTCTTGGGTGCCCATGTGAGGTGAAAGTGGGCACTTCTTTCATGCCAGACTTCCCTCTTTGGCTGTAGGTGTTTCTGTTTTGCTGGTTTGGAGTGTGGGTTATGGTCTGTGGGGCCTAAAAGCAGTAAAAAACAAAGATAAGGCAAACAAATTAATCCTGAAGCCCAAAAAGAAGTTGGGGCTCACCCTGCCCTTTTCCTCAAAGCAGAAGGTAAATAGTCTCTTTGAAAGGGGCTGGATTCCTAATCCCCCTTCTTTATTACCCTGGGTTTTGATTTAGGATTGAGCCCAAGCTCTTCCTCTCCCCTATTCCCACACACTGGCCTGGCCTTAGAGAAAATGGCACCCTAGGAAAACCTGTATTTTGGCATCCTTTCTTGGAGTCTGGATACGCAGAGGTTGTGGGGCCAGCTCCCCATATAGTGACCCCTCTTCCTTTGGCTGGGGAATGATGGGGACAGGAAGTGGGGCAGGGAGATGTGACACTTTCTGCAGCTGGAAGAGATTCCAAGTGGTGAGTCTGACCTGGCCCTGGGAGCAGCCTGTGTAGGGGAAGAGGCATTCCTGTCCCTCCCCAACGCAGATGGGACTAGCAGCTGGAACCCAGCAAATGATAAAATCCCCCTGTTGGAGTCCCTCAGCCCTGCTCCTCCCTGGCTTTAAGCTGAGTGCTTGGGAGCTGTGTGTGTGTGTGTGCGTGCGTGCGCGCTCACATGTGGGAGCATGGTTGCCCATGGCACCAGTGTTCCCTCTAAGCTGCACAGCATTACAGGTGATTAATCAGCCCTGCCCAGTCAGTCAGCTCCCTGCAGAGAACCCTGAGCCTCTGATGGTGCGGGTCTGATTAAATACCTGTGAAGCTGTGCTGCTGCAAAGATTAGAGGGAACACTGCATGGCACCGCGAATCACCCTGTAAGACCACCCTTCTGAGCCCCTCTTCTGGCCACACGCACAAATTTGAGTAGGTGTCACATTATTGGATTTTAAGGGGAGCAGCCAGATCACTGCTGCACCCACAGGGAGGTGGTTACCCCAAAGTCTGTACAAAGGGGGACATGTGAATTGTCAAATGAAAGCTTATATTCTACTGATTCTGTATATTCTATTCATGTACTTGTATGATGTCTGTATGTGAAGTTATGAATATAGACTCAGTGCTGGTATTGGGCATGGACTGCCTGTCATGAGGAAGGAATGTCCAATGAATGACAATGCTAACTAGCACAGCCCCAGGGACAATGGCTCTCAAGGTGGCCAATACACACCTGAGGAATGAGTCTGGGAACATGAAAAACAGATAGGGCAGAATGGCTGCTGACATATGAAACAGAGATAGGTCATTCAGCCGTGTGACCTGCTCCACTTGGAAGGTACCAGGGAGATATATATGTGTCATGAGGCGGACTCCATCTTGTCTTCAATTCTGCTACTGAACCCAAATGCAGCCTTGCAAGCAACAGATAGCTGAGGAGGATTGCTGACCCATCCTGACATAGGATGTACACCAGAGATTTTTAAGATAGCAGTTTGTAACATCTCTGCTGGGAGCCTGCATCAAGAACTTGGTGACTGGTGCATGTAATGTATTTTCCTTAACAACCTTACTCTCATGCTTTTCTTTCTTTTATTATTAAACCTTTAGATTTTAGATTCTAAAGAATTGGCTCAGCGTGCTCTTGTGGGTAAGATCCAAAGTGCAAACTGACCGGGGATTTGTGGCTGGTTCTTTGGGACCGGAAAGACCCATTCGGGGTAGGTGAGATTGTGTTCTATAACCCCTCACCTGTGTGTAAGGCCCGGGGCTGATTGTGGCACAGGGAGAGCTAGTGTGTCTGAGGGGTTTTGCTCGTGAGGCTTCCTGCTGGTCGGATTGGCATCTGGAGCGCTCAGCGTGACTGGTTTGTGGCCTATTTGGGAAGGTCTACAGTCTGGTGGTATAAGGAGCCCCGAGTTTGAGCAATTCACCCTGAGCGGACGCCCTCAGTGGTACCCAGACCCAGCCTGGTCCGTCATAGGTGGAGCACTGCCTACTGCCAGAAATGACCATCTGCCAGTGTGGAAGCAGGTCAAACCTTAAACCTAAATCAGGTATGGACGTGCTGCCCTCAGGATTAACCAAGCTAGAACAGAGCCAACATTTATAGGAATGAGATGCTTATGTACTTATTCCCTGGCTACATGGTTTCAAAATTTGATCTTGAGAGTTAGTCATGTAGTTCCCCTTAAAGTCAAAGGGAGATGTGCTATAAACACACAAACAATTTAGTACTTGCAAAGCTCTGCTAGTCAGAACCACTCTCTCAGGAAATTTTTATGAAGAAAACCGTTCAGAAACATGTTTTTCTTCCAAAACATGTTGCGAGGGGAGATAACTGTGAGAGCTAGTAAAAGTTCTTCGGCTGCTACATGGTATTGTCACCCATCGTGACATGTCCTGTCAGTGAACTTGCATAACAAAGTTGTATTTCCAGACACAAGGCCTAATTCTCCCCACTGGTATACCAGTTTTATGCCACTGTAACTCCATTGATATCAGTCAGGCCCATAATCTTTGAGGCAAGGAGATATTTTTTCTCTTAGAGATTTGATGTCTCTCTTTGCAAGAATTATTTTTGGTATAACAAGTGTTATTTTGCTATTTTCTTTGGACCACAGTGACTTATATTTTATTAATTTTAATCAATGCCTTCAAGATGCTTTCCTCACAGAGAGAAATGAACAACATGTGCCTCATAGAAAAACAATAATGATCGTAAAAAGGGACACTATGACTAAGGTTAAGATTTTGATGTGAGGATTTTTATTAAAATTCATGGGCAGGAGATGGGCAATAAGCAGTAAATTATGGACACCCCAGACTCTTGCAGTGGGCGGCTGACAGCTGGAAGAATTCCGCTACTGCAGTGGTCTGAGTGCCCAAGCTGGAACCCTGCTGTTGTATGGGGATGAATCTGAAGCTGGAAATCAGAGGTCTGTTAAAGCCCAAAAAATCTGTGACCTCCATAACCAAATCATATAAAATCATATCCTTAACTATAACTAACAATATAGAATGCTATCCTGCAATCCTCAGGCAAAGCTCTAATTGAAGGCTGAGTTTTAAGGTCTGCAGGATCACATCTATGGACATATTGAACTGTGATATGATGTGTATGTGAACTGCAAATCTATGTTGAAGGGCCAAGTTCTGTACTCTCACTGTCCTGTGTCGCCCCAGGGAAGTCATTGGGAGTGCTCTAGAGAGAAAGGGCACTGTAGAGCCTTGAAATAGTCCTTTGCAAATTGAATTAATTTTTGCTGTCTTGATTCTTGGCCAGTCTGAAAAATCAGCAAAAGGTATATTTAACAACAGCATTACTTACTTGCAGAGGCCAGCTGAAAACACAAACGTAATTTAAAGTGAATATTTTTATTTTTTTTCATTGAAAAAAACCCCAGTATCCATACAGTATATATTGCTGACATTCTCAATTTGCTTGCTTTCAAAAACATTGGCAAGCCTTAGACATACATAACCATATACCTACATTATAAATTCTATAATACATATACATTATAGATGGAACTGTTAGTGACACCCAGGTTAAGATTGCCTAACATCCCAATATAAAACCCTGTTTTCTGGTGGTTATAAAACTTTGCCAATCTTTGATAATTCGGACTGAGATTTTCCTTTGAGGTGGTTTCAAGCAGGGTTTGTTTTTGTTTTGTTTTTAGCTTTAGCAAAAAGAGTTGAGACACTTCTGAGAACAAGATTCAGGGAATGTATGTTGTTTTGTCCACTTTAGAACCAATTTAACAGCTATTAAATTGAAAAGTTCTAGCACCTCCAGCAGGGACTTAACATTTGGCAGTGGATATGCAATCACCCTTTTGCTGTTCTAGTGAATATCTGCTGAAATATGGCTGTGTTAGAAATCTTTGAAAAGTGATGTTTGCAGATGCTCAATAGAAGCCAGAACTCCACACTTTCATTGTTACATTGTGCATGCTCCAGACCCATGATGGGAAACCTAGGCTAGTGAGTGAGCTGCATAAGTGGCCCTCCTTCATCTCAGTCGGCTACAAGACTGTCATAACCAAGATGGTCTCCCGGGTTAGGTTAGGCTATGTCTAGACTACAGGCTTCTTGCACAAGAAGCTTTTTTCAGAAGAGATCTTCCTCAAAAACTTCTTGCGCAAGAGAATGACCACACTGCAAAAGACTGCCTGGACACTATCTCGCATGTAAGCAGTGAGTGCTATGGACAGAATGGCCAGCAGGGCACCTGTGCTTTTTTTCTCTTCCCTCTTCTTCCGAAAAAACTCCCTCTTTCCCGTGCATACACGCCTTTTTGCGAAAGAGCTCTTTCGCAAAAAGGCTGCTTCCTCGTAGAATAAGAATTACCAATGCCAGAAAACCCCATCTGTTCTTTTAATTTTCTTGTGGAAGAACACAATTGCAGTGTGGACGTTCCTTAAGTTTTGTCGGAAAAACCGCTGTTTTTCCGACAAAACTCTGTAGTGTAGACATACTCTCAGTCACCAAGAATATGTATTAGGAAGCAGAACGTACAATTCCCATCCTAACTGTCTGCATGAATTTAATTTTCACTAAATATTGAAATTTAATCACCGTTAGGTTGTCATAATTTCTTTGTCCATTACTATGGATACCAATCTCACCTCACCACAGTGATTAGATTCCTGAATTTCCCATAGATGCCTTTTCGCGAAAGAGCTCTTTCGCAAAAAGGCTTCTTCCTTGTAGAATGAGGATTACCAATTGTGCAAAAAGCCCTCTGTTCTTTCGATTTACTGTTGAAAGAATGTGCTCGCAGTGTGGACGTAACTCAAGTTTTGTCAGAAAAACGGCCGTTTTTCCAACAAAACTCTGTAGTCTAGACATACCCTTAGTTTTGCTAACTGCATTTGTTACCTAGAATTTGCAGGTTTGCTGATTGAACCATAGCAGCACTTTGACTGGATGCCGAGGGAATGCATAGCTCACACAGTCAACGATGTGGGCTATCAGCACACACGTCATTTCACGTGCCCTTGCTTTGAGTGTGTGACACTTAATAACACCAGTAGGGAAAAAATATGTGGACAGAAACCAGCATAATCTGGCAACCCTGCATGTGGGCAACAGTAAAAAAAAATGTTTCATGGGCCATACATAGAACCGATGGGCTGCCCCCCAGAGCCCACACCCCACAGCTGGAGCCCTCACCCTCTGCCATACCCAAACTTCTTCATCACCCCAGAGCCCACACTCCCAGCCCAGAGCCACCACCTGCACCCCAAATCCCTCATCACTGGAACCACCCCAGAGCCTGCAACCTCAGGTGGAGCCCTCACCCCCCCTTCCGCACCTCAGCCCCTGCCCCATCCCAGTGAAAATGAGTAAGAGTGGGGAACAGTGAGTGACAAAGGATGGAGTGAGTGTGGGGGCAGGGCCTCACAGAAGGGACAGGACAGGGGTGGGGCCTCAGTGAAGAGGCAGGGCAGGGGGTCCCTGAAAATTTGTAAATCAAAATGGTGATACTTGGGTTGGTAAAGTTTGAGACCCACTGATTTATTACATACATTTAACCACTTTACCTGCTTACAATCAACTATTCCACCTTTCCTAGCATTTATTCTGTCACTCCAAATCCCTGAGTGACTTCAAACAGCTTTCATATTTTATTTTTAATAACGGTCTGACTGAAAAATATTCCTTCCTTCTCCCCTTCCAAATGTGTAATTCTTCCCAGAGAAATGTGCTAGGCTATAGGTCCTCAGGGCCTATTAGCTTTTTCCTGGACCTGATCCTCACACGGTGCTGAACACAATGAAATGTGCAAAGCACCTTCAACCCTTTGAAGTCAATAGGAGTTCATGGCACTCCGAAATTTTCAGCAGCTGGCAGGACAGTCTTATATTGGGATACTTCAGGGTGACAATGACACACTTGCATTTTGTTGCCCTCTGTGTTGACTTGATTCATATTTTTCCCAAGAAAACATCAGTTTTCATTCTGTCCCACCTATGGCATCACTGCCACTGTTTAGGCTTCTAAAAGCTAGCTAGAGAGGCCACCCAGGATAGCGGCGTAGCAAGGGTGTTATGTGCCTGGGGGCAAAGGCAAAATTTGCGCCCCTCTCCCCACTGCTGCTATGCAGCAGGGCCCCATACCTGATGCATGGCTGAGTCCAACCCTGGGAGGAGGGAGGGAGCTTGTACCGCCTCTTCTCCCGCCCTCTCCAGTTTGGGGCCGGGCCCACGCGCACACTAACCTGCCAGTGGAGATAGAGGAGGGTTGGTCTGGGGGTGGAGAGGCGGGGAGGAGGCTCCAGCTGCCGCCGGCAGATGGAGGAGGAGCAGGCGAGCCGAGGGATGACAGGGGGAGCGGAGGGGGACTAAATTGGCACCCCCTTGTGTGGCGCCTGGGGGCAACTGTCCCCCCTACCTCTGCCTCGCTACACCACTGACCCAGGATCAACCACTGGCAGAGGGTTTGGTAATAGGTCTTCCCAGGGCCAGAAGACCAGGAAACAGGGAGAAGCTAATCAGGACCCAGCAGGATATGTGTATTCTTACACCATTCACTTTGCCATAGTATCTGAGTATCTTACAGCAGTGCTTGACTACTATGATTAGCATCTGACACATTTTGTTCTTTGTCATTCTTTCTCCAGGGGAATAAATATACATGCACTGCAGTGTCTTTTTGCTTGCTTGAGGCTTTTTGAGAGGAAGAAGGGCAGCTAATGTATATGCTGCAGTATATTTATAGTACAGAAGACCAAGTTCAAATTCAATGCACATATCTTTGAGTGGAAGGTAGTGAGGTTTGTGATGGTCTTTAGTTCCTGAAGGAGTTCATTCCTCAGTCTCAGACTGGCCCCTGAGACAATTCTGTCTCCTGCAGAGGCAAGCTTCATCCTTAAGGTAGGAAGTTCCACTGTATCTAGTGAATAGAGTTGTCTACCATAGTCACAATCCTGGAATGTGGGCAACCATTTAAGTATCATGAGCCAAATGCATTAAGGGCCTTGAAGATAAGGACTGAAATCTTGAACTTGATTTAATATCCTTTTGGGAAGCCATTGTAAAGAACAGAGGACTGGTACTTGTGGTACCCCATGTTGCTGAAGGGATGCACTGCAATATTTTGTATTATATGTACCACAATATTCAAAAATGTTATGACTTAAATTTTCTTACTTCAAAATCAGAAGTTTCTGTAAATATCACTTACTAGAAGATTTACCTGGCATTACTTGAGTCCTTGACTCAATTTTTGGTTTTTGCTTGTTTGTTTGTTCTTTTCATTTAAATCATTGCTCTGGGGTGGGGCTGGGAATGAAGGGTTCAGTATACAGGCTGCCCCGGAGACAGAGGACTGCCTCAGGCATCTCTCACCACAGCAGCTTGGGCCCAGGTGAGAAGCACTTCTCCATGGCTGCTGCAGCTGCAACATGAAGGGTGCATGTCCCCCAGCTGGGTCAGGTCCAGGTTCATAGGCATACCTGGCTTGAAGTTATGATAAGAGGAAGCTGCATACCCATTTTGGTGGTCCTAGCTCTTTTCATTTAGGAAGAGTTCTTGAACAGACAGACAGACGCACACTCACAGATAAACTCCCTTAGATATATAGTAGATTTTTACATTAGAGGGATTCCTTGTAGACAACTCAATACTGATGTAGACACCAAGGCCTTGTCTACACTACAGAAGCTGCCGCAGTTGTTACTTATAAGCATAACACAGTCGATCTTTTGGGGTTCAAATTAGCGGGGCTAATGCAGACACGCTAATTTGAACTAAGAGGATGCTCCCATTGGCGCCAGTAGTCCTGCTCCTCTGAGGAGTTAGGGAAGTCGAAGGGAAAGTGTGCTCCCGTCGACCTCCCACTGTGTAGACAGTGCCAAAATGCAATTTAAGATACTTCAACTTTCTCCTTTAGTGTAGACCAGGCCCGCTGTGGTTTTGATATAATCCCCAGCAGCAGTCCTGCCAGAAGTAACCTGATAGCACCAGAAATACTGACCTGCTGGCATTGTACCATGATTTCTGGACTACTGTGGTCTGGCAAAACTGTCAGTTAAATCAAATTATGGATGAAGAGACTGGACTGGGCTGGGGGGTTCAGCGTGTGAGAGGGGCTCAGGGCTGGGGTTGAGGGTTAAGGTTCAGGGGCCTCAGAGCTCTGGGGTGAGACTGAGAGTGAAGGGTGAGGGGTGCAGGAGGGGACCCAGAGTTAGGGCAGAGGGTTGGGATGTGGGTGGGTGAAGGCTCTAGCTGGGGGTGCTAGCTCCAGGGTGGGCAGAGGAGGAGGGGGTTGAGGTGTGGGAGGGAGTCTAGGGCTGGGCTAGAAGGTTGGAGTGCCAGAAATGAGGGCTGTAGCTGGGGCGTAGGCTCTGGGCTAGGGCTGGGAATGAGGTGTTTGGGGTGAGGGCTGCCCTGGGGCGCAGTAGGGAGAGAGAACTCCCTCCAGCCCCCTCTCACCACAGCAGCTCAGGTGAGGGATGCTTCTCCCCAGCTGTGGCAGCTCCAGTGGAGCTCAGCCGAGGGAGGGTCCTCTCTCCTTAGCTGTAGCTGCTCCAGCAGGGCTGGGCCAGAGGATGAGCGAAAGTAGTTCAGGTTACAGGATGTCAGCCTGTGGCAGAAGCCCTTGGACTCTAGCTTTGGTTCCCCTGCCTGCCGTGTCTGTGGGACTTTGGCTTCGTTCCCTCCCAAAGCAGCAGGGCTCAGGTGGGCTCAAGGTTTGATTGCCCCCCTCCAGGGTTTGTGTAGTAATTTTTGTTGTCAGAAGGAGATCACAGTGGAATGAAATTTGAGAACCCTTGTTCAAGTGCAAGGCGAACTCCAAGGGGACCTCTGCAATAAATTCCTACAAAAAAATCACATTCATCCATGCTGTCTCATCACAAACATTTTACAATTGTGTATATGGTAAAGCTTTAATACAGTATCAAACAAAAATCAAGGATGCTTGGATAATCAGTTAATTTTATGCTAAAAAAATTATATTTAATAATTTCAGAAAATGTGGATCTCTTTACACTCCATTGTATCAAGATTAGCAATCACAGTGAGGGGCCATGTCAGCGAAAACAAAGTTCTCTTCTTCTTTTGTTCTCCCCAAAACAGGAAGCAGATCATGATACAGCAGAAGTTTTTGTGGCATGTTACAAGATGTTGTTGCACCATGAAGTAACTTTGTTACGATGCTTTAAATATAGTTAGTAAGAAGACCTGGTCAAAATGTTGATATCACGCAGCAGTACAACCTTGGTAACTCCACTGGCTGCAATATCTGGATGGCAAGGGAGAAGCTGTGGCGATTCACTGCAGCCATGGAGAGCTGCAGTCAGGTGGAAGAAAGAAAAACCATGCATGCGTGCCACGCTGAAAGATGGCAGGGTTCATGTGGTTTATTCAGAACCACAAGAAAGCTACACTGATATTTGGGCCCATGCTTAAAGAGGAGGCAAAACACTTCCATAGAGAAATGAACAGTGAAGATCCATTTTTTTCCTGCCAGCAATGGCTGGCTTAGATCAGTTTAAATGCTGGCCTGGCATCTGTCAGCTGAATATCGCCAGTGAAACACTGAGCACATCTAATGAGTCAATTATGAAAATAATCTTCTGTAGACAGTTACAAAATGGCATAGTGGGACTCTCACATCACTGATGAGACTAGGTTCTATTGGTGTCTACTCCCAGAGAAGACATTGGTTTCTTCTAACAAGCACAGAGCCATAGACTTCAGAGAGAACAAGGAGCACCTCACCATATTAGCCTGTAAGCTCTCTCTCCTGTTCATCAACTTTTTTCCCTTCCCGTGCGTCACAGAGCCCAAAGGAGCACCAGGATAAATTCTGAGACTTTCCACACCCAGTTTGCTAACAACTTCATCCCTGCTAGGGATTCCATTCTTTAATGAAAGAGACTGCACCTCCACGTACTCCTTCAAATCAGTAATGCTAGTGCACATTGAGAGGCAGAGAGCTTAAAAACTGTGGATGGGTCCATATAGTGTGCATTTTTGCAAGCTAACACCATGATACATACTCTCCAACCCTTAGACCAGGGGGTGCTGAATGCACTAAAAGAAATTTAGAGGCTCATCACTCTACTGTGTGCTTAATCACAGAGTTAGCATCTCATTGTCCTCAATATCCATTAAGGAAGCCACCCACATGTTGTCCAAGTCATGAAAGAATATACAAACACTGACAATAAGAAATTGCCAGACACCTGAAAATGCTACCAATGAGACCCTGATTCCCCAGATCAAGAGCAAGAAGCCATCAGCAACATCTGTTGCTGAAGACTTTTTCTTTTCATGCTCAGGAGGTAGAACTGGGTTCAGAGTGAGAAAACTGATGAGAGATACAGCAACTTGGCCAACAGCAATGTTGTGCAATCTGGCTTACCGCAGGAACAGACCACATCTTATGAAACTGGTGACAGCCTCAGGTGGAACCAGATGATGTGCGAATCCTGACTGGTTGTGAGGCTGACAACTGCCTGGAGAAAGCTGTCTTCTGATCAGAAAATCAGACTGGTGCAGACGGCTTAAAGGTTCTACTGTTGAGTTAATTATGGCACAAAGTTATATAAAAAAGCAATACTGACAGACAAACTGTGATTAATCTTTTTTTTAGATAAGTAATTGTGGTGTGCTAATGAACTCACTGAAGTTGTTGTTGTTTTACTCTTTATTACAGTATGATTATTAAGCAGACATCAACATTACTCCCTTTGTGCCCCCTATCAGTGAAACTGCAGCTAAAAATAGCACTTATGTTTATCCAAATGCCTGCTTACGTGGAGGTTTTGAATGTCCTCAGTGCCATTCATACAAACAGCATTATATTCTATTCACCAGATATTCCTGGGTTTCTTTCCCCAGCTCTGATAATAGGATGCCTGTTATTCCTGAGAATAAACTCTGCTTTGCAGCTGTTTAGGACAGCAATTCTACAGACTTGGGGATTTGCTTAGCTAGCCCTGAAACAATTATACTTGTCTGAGTGAGCAGGTTTGGAATCTTGTGAAGAACCAGGGGAACAGCTGTCTCTTGATAAAGGAAAAGCAATAAGACCACAGCTATCACCCAAATACTTATTTGACCCATCATTTTATCACACTACTTCTTGTCAGCTTTACCTTAAGGCTATGTCTACACTGCAGGCTTCTTGTGCAAGAACGGCTGTTCTTGCGCAAAAACTTGCGGAGCGTCTACACTGCATGCACATTCTTGCACAAGTAAATTTACAGTACAGCGTCAGAACAGAGGGCTTCTTGAACAAGAGTTATTCCTCTCCCCATGAGGAATAAGCCCTCTTGCGCAAGAGCTCTTGCGCCAGAAGGCAGTGTGGACGGGCAACAGGGGTTTCTTGTGCAAGAAATCCCTATGGCTAAAATGGCCATCAGAGCTTTCTTGCGCAAGAGAGCGTCCACACTGCCATGGATGCTCTTGCGCAAAGAACATGGTAGTGTGGACATGGTAGTGTGGTAGTGTGGACATGGTAGTGTGGACATGCTCTTGCGCAAGAACTTTTGCGCAAGAACTCTTGCACAAAACAGTTCTTGCAGAAGAAGCCTATAGTGTAGATGTAGCCAAAGAGTATGTTTTTATTGAACAAGCACCTGTGCTATGTTCTCTGTGGAGAAATGAAGTAGGCAGAGTGAGAGGCAGCTGGGTATATCAATAGGAAAACTTTACAACAAAATGAGCTAACATAGATATGGACTGATCTTTCTCCCACCACTCCAGGTCTTGTTCTTTTGCTTGCAGGAAATTCAGCAAAACACACTCCTACCATAAGGCCAGCCATAATAGGGAGAAAAGCAAGCTTGTAAACTAGAGCCAGAGAAGGACGTACAATAGCATTGGCAGAAAGACGCAACAGCTGAGAGTGCTAGGGGCCTGTTGGCAACATAAGTGAATAAACTAAAACAAAGGAGCCATCCAACCAGCTGATGATTAATAGCTGATTTTAAGTTGCCAGTGGTAGCAACTCAAGCCAGTAAGAAAATATCCCTCTGCTGGAAGCTGGGAGGAAATCCCTAATGGAAGAGAGACAGGAGAAGAGTGGGTGGGAATATCCTCACTGACTCCTTCATATTTAATATTAAGGTAAAACCGGTAGAATATGGCTTTACAACTAGGGGGTTATAAACAGTTTCAAGGGAATCCTGTCCATTTGCCTCTCTCCTTATGGCTAGATGTTGTGAGACAGTGAGGGTATCCCAAAACTTTCAATTTTGTAACATGAGGTCATGGTATGGAAAAGCGTGGTTGATTATTGGAATAAATTGCCTAGGGAGGTTGTGGACTCTCCATCATTTAGAGATATTTAAGAGCAGGTTAGATAATTATCTGTCAGGGATGATCTAGATGTTGCTTGGTCCTGCTGTTTGTGCCAGGGACTGAACTTGATGACCTCTTGAGTTCCCTTCCAGTTCTATGATTCTGTGAAAGTTTGAGATCTATTGCAGTGGACAGCATTTATTCAACAGCAAAGAAATTAAAGATGCAGCCACTGTCAGTGTGGTTTGTTATAAAGAGAGAAGCTAAAAATGCAGAGAAAATAATTGTGGAAATGTAAGGGACCTTGAGAAATCATCTAGTTCAGGCCTCATCCCTAGTCTGCCATGCTGAGACAGGAGAACATATGCCTAGATCATCCCTGACAAGTGTTTGTTTAGCCTGTTCTTTAAAAAGTCCAATGACAGGGATTCCACAACCTCCCTTGGAAGCTATTTCAGAACTTAAATATTTTCATAGTTAGAAAGTTTTTCCTGGTTTCTGACTTAAGTCTCTCTTCCTGTAGATTGATGCCTATTACTTCCTCTCCTTCCTTCAGGGGACATGGACAACAGTTTATCAGCATCCTCTTTACCACACCCCATCACATATTTGAAGAGTATTATTGGCTCCCATCCGCCAGTCTTCTCAAGACTAACCATACACAGTATTATTTAATTATTCCTCATAGGTCATGTTTTCAAAATATTTTCTCTTTTGTAGCTCATCTCTTTTGTCCACATCTTCCTTAAAGTTTGGAGACCAGAACTGGCCTCAGGGGTGCCAAGTAGGCCAGAACAGCGTCTCTCACAGTACTCTGCATTGTTAGGTCTCAGAGTTAGCATGAGTTAGGCTAACCAAAAGGTCAAAATGGCTACATACAAATCCCTTGGCTTCCACACATGTCTTACATACCACACTTCTGTTTATACACTCCAGTACGAGATTAGCCTTTTTTGCACCTGAATCATATTGTTGACTCATTCAATTTGTAATCTTCTGTCCCCCAGATCCTCTTCTGCAGTATTACTGTCTACTCAACTATTACACATTTTATACCTATGCATTTAATTTTTCCTTCCTAAGTCTAGTACTTTGCATTTGTCTTTACTGAATTTCATCTTGTTGATTTCATATCAATTTTCCAACTTGTCAAGGTTATTTGAATTGTTATCCTGTCCTCCAAAATGCTAGCAACCTGCTAGCTTGGTGTCAGGTGCAAAATTTAGAAGCATATTTTCCATCCCATTTTCCAAGTCTTTAGTGAAAATATTGACATCAGGTTGCACCTCTGTAAACCAGAACTCTCTTGTCTGGCAACATCCGTGGTCCTGAAGGACCACAGATGTTCCAGGATCAGAGAGTCCCAGCATGCTGCATGGGGTGAGGGCCAGAAGCCCAGTGTGATGTGCGGGCAAGGGGGTGACATGCTGCCCACCTGTGCTGCATGAGGATGGAGGCAAGAGTTGGGAAGCCAGGTGCGTGACTCAGCTGAGCTTCAGGGGGCCAGGAGCCAGCACACAGCTCAGCTGAGCTGCAGGGTACGAGAGCCAGCACACAGCTCAACTGGGCTGCAGGAAGAGACATGAAGCCTGGTGGGGGTGTAGGGTAGTGGGGGAGGGGGGCAGAAATGACCTTCCCTGGTCTAGCAAAATCCCTCATCTGAGACCGCTCAGTTCCCAAGATTGCTAGACCAGAGAGATCCAATCTGTAATACTAGGTCCAGAACAAATTATTGCAGGGAGTGGGGTGCAGAACTAGATATGATAGCTAACCATTAACAAACACTCTTTTTGAGTAAAGTCTTTCAATCAATTTTGTGTATGTAGTAATGTTATCTAAACCATATTTCCCTGCTTCACTTATATGAAAATCATATGGAACAGTGTTAAAAGCCTCAGTAAAATCAAGATATTTTGTGTCTACTGCTTCCTCTCCTATTCACTAAGGGTATGTCCAGACTATATGCTTCTGCCGACAGAGGCATGTAAAATAGGCTATCCGACATAGTCAATGAAACGGGGATTTAAATATCCCCGGCTTCATTAAAATAAAAATGGCTGCCGCGCTGTGCCGGCTCAGCTGATCATCGGTACAGTGCGTGAGTCAAGACACAGATCGGTCGACAGGGGAAGCCTTTGTCGACTGCTCCTGTAAACCTCGTTTCACGAGGCATAAGGGAGCGGTTGACAAAGGCTTCCCCTGTCGACCGATCCGCGTCTTGACTTGCGTGCTGTGCCGACGATCAACTGAGTTGGCACAGCACGGCGGCCATTTTTATTTTAATGAAGCCGGGGATATTTAAATCCCCGTTTCATTGACTATGTCGGGTAGCCTATTTTACATGCCTCTGTCAGAAGAGGCATGTAGTCTAGACATACCCTAAGTCAGTAGCCCTGTCAAAGAAGGAAATTAGGTTGGTTTGGCATGATTTCTTCTTGGCACTTCCATGTTATTACTATCACCCAATTACTCATCACTCTATTATTCTCTAGGTGTTTACAAATTGATTACTTAATCATTTGTTTCAGTATCTTTCCAGGAGTTGATGACTGTAAGTCCTCTTTGTTCCTCTTTTTAAAGACTGATACTATGTTTACCCTTCTCCTGTTCTCTGGAACCTCATCCGTTTTCCCTAAGTTTTTGAATATAATCACTAATGGTTCTGAGATTGCTTCAGCTAATTCCATATGTACACCATGATGAATTTAATCAGGCCCTGCTGACTTTAATATATCTAATTTATCTAATATCCTATAATTGTTCTTTCCTTATTGTGGTTTTTGTTCCTTTCTCTTGTATTGTATTAAACATCTGGTCACAATCTTTCCCAGGAAGACTGAAGCAAAATAGGCCTTAAGCATCTCAGCCTTCTTGGTGACATTCATTTTAGCTTTCCTTCCCTACTAGGTAGTAGACCTATTCTTTTATGTCTCTCTGTTGCTCCTAACATTTATTTCCTTTTATGTCCTTTGCTAAGAGTAACACATTTTGTGCCTTAGCTTTTCTGATTTTATCCCTAAATGCTTATGCTATTTTTGTATTTATCCTCTGCAATTTGCCCATGTTTCTACTTTTTTAGGTTTCCTTTTTTGATTTTTTCAGTCATTAAAGAGATCCTGATGGAGACATATCCTTTTATTATTCTTCCTACTTACATTTACACCAGGATAGTCTGCACTTGTGCCTTTAATATTGTCTCTTTGACCATTCTTCTGAACTCCTTTTTCGCTTAGATTTTCTTTCATGGGTCTCTATCCTCCAGTTGTCTAAGCTTATAGAAGTCATCTCTTTTTTTTTTTAAGTCCATTATTCTTATTCTGTGGCTTTCACTCTTTCCTCTCCTGGGAATCATGAAATATTCTATTTTATTATCACTTTTACACAAATTGCCTTCTATTTTCAGATTTGCAACCAATTTCTCCAAAACAAATTCCATAGATACTTATTAGGAGCAGGTTCCTATTTTACAAAGTGATTGCTAGCACCTACGGATGTAACAGGTTAACCAGTGGCCTGGCACGGCTGGAGCAGCCCCCAGCCAACTCTTAAATGTAACATTCAACGGATTAACTGCTTAAACAGGATTTTACATCCCTATTAGCAGCAGCAATGCACTCTGACTGAAACTGGGGAAAAATGCAGAGGTGAAACTTTTCCTTTTTTTTACATAATTGAGGAGCCAGAAATTTAGTGCAAACAGCTGAGGTTTAATTTAGCTAGGAAACACATTCATTCCCCTTTTGGGATTACAACATAACCTTGATGTCAGCTACTGCAAGCTACAAAATTATAATAATATGTACCTTTGCAGAAACTAAATATCTGCTGGAAAATCCATATTACACAAACCACTTGACTCTGTATGCATACATAAAATAATAAAACCAAATTTAAAGCCAAATATAGTTCACCAAAGAGCTCTAACCTTTTAAAAAATGCCCATTTGGATAGCATTCATACTATAAATTGATGGTCCAATTATGTTCTGATGAGGGAATGCAGGAAACTATAAAACAGCTATATGGTTAGTAGATTTACATTGGAAAAAGAAAGCACTCTCCGTTATTGTGGGATGGGCAATAATACATGCTGAGTGTTTCCTAATTTTTTCTGATTTAAAACCTTTGTTGTGGTGATTTTAGATTAGTTGGTTATTTGTAAAATACATATAAAAAATCCAGTAGGAAAAACTTACTGGAAAACATTTTTTCATTAATGAAGCATTCCATTGATGTCACCAGCTTACAATTATATACTTTTAACTTGATGAAGTAGTCATTTGGATCCAGCAAACCATTAAAGCAGATGCTTAACTCTAAGTATATGAGCACTGATGTCATTGGGAGTATTTGCTTATTTAAAGTTTAGCATGAGCTTTGATGATTTGCTGGATCAAATCTTATAGTACTCATGATCATGAACTAGAAGTAGGACAGGATAAACTTAAACAACAAATGGTCTGGTAGCACTTTATAGACTAACAAAAAATGTAGATGGTATCATGAGCTTTCGTGGGCACAGCCCATTTCTTCAGATGACGTGGGCTGTGCCCACGAAAGCTCATGATACCATCTACATGTTTTGTTAGTCTATAAAGTGCTACCAGGCCATTTGTTGTTTAAGTTTATCCTGTACAGACTAACTCGGCTACCCCCTGAAGCTTCTAGAAGTAGGACAGGAACCCATGTAATTGGAGGTTGGCAGTAGTTTCACAGCACCTGTCGGTGTGCTATCTGAGCACTGTGCAGGTGACAATTTCCCATAGTGAAATCTGTTCCTCAGTCTTTCCATGTTCCGAAGACTTTCCCCCTCTGCAACATGGCCCTCTTACCCTTTTTTCAAACATATATAATGGGGGCAGGAGACCTTTTCAATGTTCAGTAGCTCAGGTGGGTAGAGTTTCTTTCCCTCCTCCTCTCTCTCTCTCACACATACACTTTGGGAGTTTTTTTGAAACTCTAATTTGGAAGAAAGAATGCCTTTGTCATAAAATAATAATTATACTCACAAATAACTGAGAGGATGTGGGGAAATGTTGGGGCTGGCTGGCTCTCACTCACTACCCTCATAGTTCATGCAGCCTGGGCGTCCCTGCACACACAGTCCCAGTGATAGCAGGAGAGAGAGGGACAGGAGCAAGGAACAGGGAGCTAAATGGAGAGCAAGCACCGCCTTGCAGGGAGTGGGAGTGGCAGAGATCCCAAATTAGCATGGCTGAGGGAGGATTGATCTCCAACATCCTAGAAGCTGCCTCACATCCGTCAGCTTTACTCCCTGCTCTGGGCAAGCTCTGCACAGTGACGAAGAGGAGACTGAGCAGGAAGGAGGAGAACGCTCAGCCAGGCAGTAATGGCACTTCTGGCTGCTGTGCTGGATGCCTGCAGTGCTGCTTCTATCCCATCCATAACTCTGGGACACATCCGGAGAACTTCTGTAACATGAGTCAAGCTGGGGCCATGTGTGGGACAGTGCCCCACCCCATGTTGTATGAAATTGTCTTTTCATACAAATATGCATAACTTGAAGATGTTTTGGACAAAATACCTCATGTAACCTATCAATTTTAATGTCACAATATGGAGCAGGGAATGGTTTATGGTATTAAATGTGAGAATGAAAGCCATCAAGGTTGTTTCCAATGCTGGGGCACCTCAATGTCTAAGTAATCACCTGTAAACAGCCTCCTTTGTCCTTTAAGTTTAAACAGTGGTTGGTCTTAGGAAGACATGTGACCACTCCAGTTGGCAGGATCTGACCAAGTAATTTTCCATGGAAGGGGACAATGTAGAAACAAAGAATTCCTGCCCAAAAGTAAGGTTATTTAACATGCAACATTTTCAGGCTCTTTGCCTTTGGTTGGCATGACACTTCCAAGAGAATAAACCCAGAGGCCCCAGGGGAAAAAGATCTTCCTGGGCTTGGAGGTTTAGCTGAAATAAGAAGGGTCTTAGAGTAAGTTTGCAATAAATTTTAGGGTGTTAGAACTAGCTATGCATTTTCTGTTTATTTTAAATTTGTAATTCACTTTGCTCTGCCTGTTCTCACTTTCAATCATTTAAATCCCACTGTTTGTACTTATTACAATCACTTTTATTTACTATCAAGCCCAGTGTAAATAATTGTTACCTGGGGGAGCAATCAGTGTATACATCCTCCTTTCATTGTTAAAAGGGGCTTTCCCAAATGATTTATTTGGGGTTCTGATCCCATTAGGGGGTCGGGTTCCTGGAAGCTGAGCCCAAAACTGCATTCTCCTCAGACTGGAAGAGTTTCAGTGTCTGATCTGAATTGCTCTTGGGGGCGGTGATCTCAGCTCTGTGGCTTGGCTGAGGGAGATCTGGCCCATCAGGACAAGGTGGTAATAAGCCCCAGACAGCAAGGTGGCAAGTGGCAGTGGCTTTATCAGCACACTGGAAAGCATCCCCAAGGAGTCTTCTGGGACTGCACACCATCACAGTATGCACACAGAAAAGCAATAGGGCTTGAACCCTAGGTATCAGCTTAACAAGGTCTCAGACTCTCCAGTTCTGCAGGGTCCTGGAACCCTATGCCTGAGCCCTAAGTTAACACAATTGGTGTGAGGATGCACGGGGAATTTGCCTTGAGCCCGGGACTTGCATTGCTGTGTAGACATACCATTTGAATTAGTTTCCCAGATCTGAAGAACTGCTCCATGTAAGCTTGAAACTTGTGTCTCTCACCCAGGAGTGCTGGAAATTTTTTTATTGAGGGGGTACTGAGAGCCATTGAACCAAACTATTTTAACCCTGTATATAATGGAAATCACTTCAGGCCAGAGTGTGTGGCAACACCTTCTGCACTACTAGTTCCAGCACCTAAGAACTCATCAGAATTAGATCTAATAAAATATACTACACTCACCAACACACATGCCCCGTGGCAGCTTTCGTGGCCAGAGAGAGTGATGATGTCCAGAAAGTGGGAGAGCATGATGACATCATTCTGTTGTCCAACAGGAAAAACTTTTTTATAGCGAGAGAGAGATTACCTTGCCCATATTGTCTTTCTAATGTTCTGGGCCCAACACTGCTATTGCTACACTGCATACAATAATAAAAACTCTCCTTTTGGAGACCAATCTGAACACAGGTTGACTGTGCATTTGTGTGAAGAAGTATGTCCTTATGCCTATTAATTTTATTGGGTTACCCCAATTCATGTTTTATATGAATGGGTAAATAATACTTCTTTATTCACTTTCTTCATACCATTTGTGATTTTATTGACCTCTATCATCTCCCCCCTTCAGTCATCTCTTTTCCAAGTGGAACAATCCCAGTCTCTTTAATCTCTCCTCATATGGATGCTGTTCTATATTTCTAATGAATTTTGTTGCCTTCCTCTGGATTTCCCTCCCCCTTACCCCCCATTCAAATACCTTTTTTGAGATGGGACAACAAGAACTGAATGCAATATTCTAGGTCTGGTCACACAATGAATTTAGTGGTGTTATGATGTCTTTAGTCTGATTGCCTATCCCTTTTCTAATGTTCTATAACATCTGGGAAAGTCATACAAGGAGAGCAGGTCTGCATTGTGGCATTCTGTTTAACTCATGCTGCCTTAGTGTGAGGGAGCAGACAAACTGTTGTCCAGCACAGCAGTGGTTAAAGAAAATCTTTAGGTGTAGCTAACTCCACCCCAGTATAGAAGAAGGGAACCTTGCTCAACTGAAGGCTGACTGGTGAGAAGGCAGAAGCTGTCTGCCTACCTGAAGGGATCAGTGACCAGCCAGTGCAGCTACCTAAGGTAAATAGGGGCTCCTCTGAAAATAAGGGGAGGTGCAAATAAGCCCAGCACCCACAGCAACAGGCTAGAGGAGCCCCAGTAAACTGGGCTAAAGGGTCCATGCCCCAGTCTGAAAAGACTGGTAGTAATTAGCCCAGAGAAGTAGGCCTGGACTCTAGGAAGTAGACCCATCTCCCCTGTTTTGAGGCTGATCTACACAATGCTCTGAGCTAGGACCTGCAAAATACACCAAACCCATTGCTGGAATGATAGGGGGAAATTTCTTGATTTTCCACTCTCTTCTGCAGAGATTCAGGTGCATTTTTAAAATTGTATAGAGACAGGAAGCCCTGATCACCTTTCATCTTGATTGCTATAATCTCGTCCCCTCTGGCCTCACACAACCTTAGTTTTGGCACTTCCTAAGTACTGCTTTATTTGCAACCTTAAATTTCTATTAATGTAGTTGGGGGATTGGAACAATTTGTACAATGAAAGTGCTGAGACCCATTAAACCAAATTGTAAATCCTCTCTATGATGGAAATCATTTAAAGCCATGGTTGTGGTAGCACCCCCCAGTCTCTTAATTCTAGCATGGATAAATATGGTTTATTTCCATATAATTTCTTAGTTTTTCTTAAAAAAAAAAAAAAATTAAAAAAGCAGACCAAAAAAGCAGAAATTCGCATAGCTCATCAGCAGAGTTGGAACCTTTAGATCAGCGGTTCTCAACCTTTTCCAGGTGGGGACCCATTTTGACAATTCAGGAAGACTTGGTGACCCAAGGCAATTGAAAAACGGGGGGGAGAAGGCGGGGCAGAGCCACTAGGGGAGACACTTGGTGACCCTTTTGAAATGTAATGGTGACCCATATTAGGGTCCCAACCCATACATTGGGAAACACTGCTTTAGATCCACCGTACAAATCAATGCCACTTGAGTTGGTGTTGTAACTTAGGGTTAATAGTAGATTGCAAAACTTTGTAGACTAGCACTAGAGGGGGATCGAACCACAATTTGCAAATGAGTGTCACAGATATTTGCTAACCGTAGAGAAATGATGAGATTTGGAATATTTGGTTCCACTCCAGACTCTGAAGGGACGTTTACAGTACAGCTGTTAAGAACCTTTTCAGTGAAATGTTTTGGGTTTTTTTCCACTGAAAAGGGTGTTTTATCAAAGCTGAAATGTTTCAGACTCGTATCAATTTCCCATCAAAATCGTAGCTGATATTCTGAACCCTCCTATAGTCTCTATGGGGACGAAAGAGAAGGTGTTGAGGAGAGAAACAGGGAGACCAACCCTTGAATCAAAAATTTGGTCTTCTTATTCCAAAAATTGACATTTTGACAAAATTCCGTTTAATGAAACATTAAAAAGTTTGTTTTCATTTCAATGTGGAATGACAACATTTGAAACCTCAAAAGTTGTCATGAAATGGGATTGCTTTTCCTCAGACCAGCTTTAATTTAAAGGGATAGAAAATAATGTAACTTGACAGTGGTCTATCACTTGAAATCTGCTTATTCCTTCTCCTGCCATTCTTCTAAATCAAAAAATGTTGTGATGCAAAAAAGAATAATGAAAACAAAACAAAATTAGAAACTGGACCACTGGAAAGCTAATCAGCTGTTAAAAGCCCTATGAAAACAAACAAGCAAGTTCTGGTTTTCTCTACAATTTAGATGTGGGAGTGGAAGGGTGTTATCATGCATGAAGTAAGGTGCTGAGCACTAAATAGCTAAATATATTCTGCAACAACCAAGGTCTTCCATACAAATTATTAATAGTTTATCTTGATTTAAACTCAGGAAGAGATCCCACCATCTGTCACACAAATATTCCGTTACTAAAGTAAGAGACACCATGACTCAGGCAAGCAAAATAACTTGGTTATTAATAGCTAGTCATCTATTCTATCAAACAAATCCATACTAAGTAGTGAAAGTATTCTGACTAAGGATGTTAGCTATCGGTTAATTGAATAGTCGAGTAACCGCATTAATTCTTATCAGTTACTCAACTATTCTATAGTCATTGGGGGCAGGGCCGGCAGCCAGTGTACTCCAGTCCCACTACTGAGGAGTCCCCTGTTACCCCACACTGCTGTCTCTGATAAAGAGGCAGCAGAACGGGCTGGCAGTAGCCCCTGTCCGGGCCGGGGGTCTGAGCTCCCAGACCTGGTGTGAGCTGGAACTGAGATGAGCAGCCTGTTCACATGCCTCCTAATACACTTTAAATTCAGACCCGTAGCAGGAGTAGATCCTGGACCCAGTACAAGACAGGACTGCTGGCCAGCCTGCTAATAAATTTACTGGCTGGGGGAGAAGGAGGGAAATGCATGAAGTCTCAATCAGTTAATCGACTACACAATTACACCCCTAATCCTGACACTACATAATGTCTTTGTTTCTGAATCTACTAAAGAAGCTAAGTAGTCTTGCTGTGAGAGGCAAAGTATTGTCATGGATAGTAAGATGACAAAGGGACAGGGAATATAGGGTAAGAACAAACTGGGCAACTTTTAACATGGTGAAATTTAACACTGGGGTGAACCAAAACTCTCTGTGAGGACCAGTGTTATTCATTGTGTTGTACTCAACTGATGCAACTGATTATTGCGTCATTGTAGATTATTACTCAGTAAAGACCTTCACTCAAGGTGCATCTGTATTTAAAAAAGAAGCAAAATGTTAGGATGCATAAAGAATATGCAAGAGAATTCAAAAAATGTGGAATTCTATAAATCAATGTTATGTCCTCATTTGGAATGCCTTTTCCACACAAATAGTCTGTGGAACACATTGCCACAGAATCTATTTGACACCAGCAGCACAGCAGAATTTAAGAAACCTTAGACGCTTGTGTTCACAAGTATACTCAGAGTTTGTGTTGGGATGTCAACCCCACACAAGCACAGCAAATTAAAATTAGGTCTGTTAACCTTATAGGAAGCAGCTGGAGGAGAATTTTTGAAAGAAGCAGTTCAGCTGGGAAGGAGCAGGTTGGGCCTCTGGAAAGGGATAAAGCTGAGCCTAGAAGGGCCTGCAGAGGAAGTAGTTTGAAGTTACTCCTCAGGAGATGGGAGTTTCTGTTTGAGTTGGTAAACCCAAGGCACCAAACATAGAGGAGAGAAATAGGAAGGAATCCATGGAAATAATGACAAGGTCAGTAGGGTAGACAGCTATTGTGGGCTCTGGGGAAAGGCATGGGGGGGGGGCCAGCTCAGCACCCCCAGAAGGGGTGTGCCTGAGGGCAGAAGGGGTGGGGTTGAGAGCAGTTACCTCTTACCACCATTCTCACTGGGGTGTATCCTTCCCCGTCCTTAGAGAAGGGCAAAGTGGTGTTCTGGTGGCAATTCAAAGAGGCTTAGGGCTCTTGCCACTGCCACAGTAGGTGTGGCTGGGAGCTCTGGGCCCCTTTGAATCTCCAGGCCACAGGGCAATTGCCCCTTTGCCTCCCACATCCTCTCCCCCTGCCCATTGGCAGGCCTGGAAAAGCTCTGGGGGCAAGCTATAGCTGCTAGACATCATCCCTGGGCTAGCTCCCAGAGTAGAGAGTAGGCCCAATGAGGTGCTCCAGCTGTGACTGAACCACACTACAGGGTTCTAACAGAACAACAGCTTTTTAAAAACATTCAAGAATTTGGGAAAGGTTATGAGCCTTCATTCTTCAGTGCATGAGCTAACTTCTAGCATATTCTGGGATGGGTGCACTCTCCCTGCACATAGCTCTTGCTGCTGTTCATGCCACCATGACTACACTGCTATTTTTAGCATGCTAGCTCGATCAGAGATTGCTGTCTTGAGGACACATACCCAAGCTATTGCACCCACAGCTCCAAGTGTAGACATAACCTGCCCCTAAGGCAAGCCTTCTCCTAGCCTTCCCAATACTTAGGGTATCTCATAACTGTCTACAGTAGTGTGTGCACATTTCTCAAAAGCATCTGACATTGGACACAGGACTGGATAGACCACTGGTCTACTATGGCAGTTCATATGCTTATTTATGCAAGTATATCCTTTAAGTTGCAGCCGTGCAACTTGCAAAACTATTTTAATAGCACCATGTTCTGTATTCCAGTGATATTACAGGTATACCCAAGGTTTTGCACCATTTCATGTTAGTCAAAATGTTTTGGAATTTTTGCCAAAAAAACTGTGTGTGTGTCTCTCTCTCTCTCACACACACCAACCAACCACATTTTTGGGTTTCAGTACTTCATTGTGTCTGAAAATTTCCATTTAATCAAATGTTTCCATTTTCCATGTTAGGAAAAGTTTCAACAGAAACTTTGATTAGATTCCTAAATATATTTTGAGGCTCTGAGTCTTAATGGGAGAATAAACCTACAAAACGTGCACTGACTATGTGCAGGACACTGATTTCAAAGGCTCATAACTCAGTCAAACCAAAACAATTTTTCATTTACACACTCAAAAGTACTCCTCACTGAGGGCTATTTTGATAGTAAATTTAAGTTTTCCACATACAACCATTACAGCTGTAGAGCTGTTCATAGTCACACCACTAGATTTTATATTTTTAATAATGGGGAGGGGAAAATCTATTATTGTACTCATAATGACTTAATCTCCTTTGGCCAAACACATCAAAAAAGAATTCACTTCTGGGCAAATTTCAGCCAAAAAGTGAGGTTTTTGAAAGTTATAAGCAACTTAAATCTGTACACTAAATCTGTATACACCACTATGCTATTTCACCTACTGTCTTTGCTGATGGCATAAAAATCAATTGTAAGAGCCATAAGCACATACACAATTATGTGCTCATCAGACAATTAATTAAAGGTAAACTTAAGGCTTAATCATATATCATCAGTAACCTAATGTAAAGAGTAATTTGAGGGGGGGGCAGGCATCTGCATACACTAATTCTGAAGATGAATTTAATGTATTTCAACATTTCATATTTACATGCAGGAAGTGTGTTGAAATGTATGGAGGCCTGCATTTTTCCTGCATACTGCAACTTGAATAACAAGTTGCATGAGCAAATGTAATTTTATTCCTGAACTATAACATTTCAATTTCATTTTATTGTATTATTCCTTCTTTTTAGGGGAAGAGGTTAGAGATGAGAGAAGTTGTAATTAGAACATCTTTCATAGGGTTTTGTATGTATTTGCAAACCACCCCAAGTACAGCATAAACCCAGATTTAATAATAAGCTTTGGGTTCAGAAATCAAAATTTCAAAGTAAGACTCCATCTAGTTTCATTGTGGTTCAGATTAAAAACATAATACCCTTTATTTCACACAGTTGTGATACATACAACTCTAAATTGGCCCTGATTCACTCTGAAGGTTCATGAAGCTGCGCTGAGGTTCGAGGTTATAAGGAAATGAAATGCGTTTTGCATATTTTCCCAGTTTGTAACAAAGCTTTTCAACAAATTACATGCCTGTTCTTACATGTCATATAACACTGGAGGTAGATGAGAAGTGTTCAAATCAAGTGAATAATGGGATATGTCTGGACCAAATTTGGACTTGGTTTAAGTGGGTACAAATCTATTGATGTTAGTGGATACCTATTATGCCACTGCTGAATTCAGACCTCTGATGAAAGTTGTGATAACTCTGAAAATGTCCCTTTCAATTTTCATTGCTGTATTCCCTTTATTAATGTTCCCATATGAGAAAACTAACTTTAAAATCAATTAAGGCTGGCCAGTGTGACACCCCCATGATGCAAATCCTTTAAAATACTAAAATGTCAAATTATGGGTCTCCCCTTAACTGCACCTCAGTGAACACACTGCATATTTCCTCTGACAGTAACAGACTTCTCACCTCCAGCAAAATTTTAGTCTGTCACCAGTGCCCAAGGAATCCCATACAACACATTAATTTTTCAATCATCTAGCACATCAACATTGAATATTTGCTAATGTTTCTGAAGTCATAGGATGTTTACATGTAATATTTTGAAAGGAAGATGATAGCAAAATGCTTCAGATTTGTATATTATGGCTGTATCTAAATGATATACTTTGCAAATTTTAAAATTTGCAAACTTAAAATCTATTTCTGATTCCATATGTTCCAGAGTGGGATAATGGCTTAGAGGACATTAGCCATTATGTTCAATATGTACAGCTGCATACCTCAGGTGAGGCAGCAAATTAGCGGGGGAAAGGGTTAGCTGAGGATAACAATACCAAGGAAAAAAACTATTAGATTACAAAACTGGATTGAAACATGTTGGTTAAATCTGTGGGCACTTAATGCAGGATAAAGGATCTACTGTTATTTGCAGTGCTGTCCTGGGAAAATTTGCTAACTAATCAGGCATATTTTCTTAGCACCATCTCCTCTGTTGCTTGAATCCCTCTACTTGCAAGCATCTTTCTTGCATTGCCTCCTTTCTGTATTGTTGATACTTAGCCAGGTATGAAAGAATCCTGTAGACATGGCTTTTTCAGAGCATTTTCTGGCATATATTCTGCCAACTATATTCAGATAACTCACTTTAGCATTAATAGGAATAGGTCTATATATTTATATCTATATCTATAGACAAGTGAACTGAGTACAAATGAAGATTTTTGTCAAACATACACCTGAACAACAGAAACCTGAAAATGAAACATTTCAAAAAAGAAAGGAAGGTTATTTCAAGCTCACTCAAAACAATTTTTGTTCTGGGTTTTTTGTTCACTTTGTTCATCAAATAAAAAAATCAATTATTCACTTAGCTGTAGTCAAGAGCAGCCTGTGGCCTCTTCTAAACTGCATTGATTTATAATAACCAATTTGTCATTGCTGGACTGCTGGGCATTCTGGCTGTGTCACTATCAAGCTTTCTATGTCTGTCAAACTGAAAGGGTCATAAGGGGATGATGTAGTAGTGGCTGAACTGATTATAGAACAGCTGAGGATTCCTGTGTCCTAGAGGAATTCTGAGCTGTCCAAATATGACTGTTTTGCAACTGGAGTGATATAAAGGGGATTTAAAATGGAGAGAGTTATCTGGTTTTTTTTTTTTTTTCAGCAAACATCAGTTTATTGGCAACAGATTAGTTTTAAAATAACATGCAGAAATTGGTCTTTCCCCTATGTTTGTAGTACACACAATACATTAATGATATTTAAATATTAATAAGAGGATTTTCCCTTCCCTACATTTTGAATAAATAGTAGCCCAATGTCTGAGACTCTGTAACACTGAAATGCTGGCTGTTCCCTCTGGGTGGCGCTGTTGCCTGAGTCACGTCCTTCGCCTCCCGCTGTGGTGCTTGGCTGACTTCTGCGTCGCTCAGCCGGGCCGCCACAGAGAAGCAAGCGGCCGTTTGGGGAGTTTGCAAGCGGTGCTGCATGGGGAGTGCGGGGCCCAAATGGCCGCTTGTGCCGCTTGCTCCCCTGAGGTGGCCTGGCTGAGTGACGCAGAAGTCAGCTGAGTGCCACGGCAGAGGGGAAGGGGGGCGGGGCGGTGATGTACATGGCCAGGGGCCGGGGCCTGGCCATGTACATCACCGCCCCTCCCCCTTCACGCCCCCCCTTCGCCTCCTGCTGTGGCGCTTGGCTGACTTCTGCGCCGCTCAGCCGGGCCACCGCGGGGGAGCCCAAACGGCTGCTTGCTCTGCTTGCTCCCCTGCAGCGGCCTGGCTGAGCGGTGCAGAAGTCAGCTGAGCACCCCGGTGGGAGGCGAAGGGGGGTGGGGCGGTGACATGTAGCTTGCAAGCGGCACCAGGCCCTGCTCCCTGGCCATGAATGACACCGCCCGGCCCCCCTTGGCCTCCTGCCATGGTGCTCAGCTGACTTCTGCGCCACTCAGCCAGGCCGCCACATGGGAGCAAGTGGCACAAGTGATCGTTTGGGCTCTGCGCTCCCCGTGCAGCACAGGAAGCGCGGAGCCCAAATGGCCGTTTGGGCTCCGTGGTCCCCTGAGTGAGAGGCAGGAGGGGGAGGAGAAGAGAAAGAAAGAGACAGAAAGAGAGGCAGGAGGCAGAGGAGAGCTGAGAGAGAGAGAAGGGGAGGCAGGAGGAGGAAGAGGAGGAGGGAGAGGGAGAGACCGGAGGCTCAAGAGAGAAGACCGATGTGGAGGAGAGACCTGGAAATTCTGTCTTATGATGG
The DNA here is from genome assembly GCA_019425775.1 of Rafetus swinhoei. Taxonomy (NCBI): domain Eukaryota; kingdom Metazoa; phylum Chordata; order Testudines; family Trionychidae; genus Rafetus; species Rafetus swinhoei. The sequence continues at coordinate 106,565,885 of CM033440.1, forward strand.
GCTAATTGGCTAGTTGAATAATAGTTATCAACAAGGTGGTACACCTGTGATTTCATAAATTTTCCCTACTATAAAAAAAGATTATTTAACTTTTGTGTCCACAAGGATGCTGTCTTTCGTACATGCATGCACCCACTTTTAAAAGTTCTCTCACCAAAATGAGTTGTAGATAGCTGTAATTTGGCAGGGAAATTATCTTCTATTGAGAAATTCCTTTGTACTAAAGTCTGTTTTGTAGGGAGAGAGATTAGTCTCTGAAAAGCACTTGTTTCATATGAAGATCTGCTTATTGAAAAAGACAGGTATCAGGGATACATAGAATCCCTTTCACTCTCCATTGCTATGCATCTACTTGGGGCATAGAATACTGCAATCATTCTAGACCATGCTACATAGCAATATTTGTAGGAGGGATAGTAAAAACAGCTCTCCTACGTGAAACTGCAGAGGAATGTGAACACCTGGCTTAAAACTGGTATTAAACTGCCAGGAAGTATGCTGGAGGGTGGAGGATATTCCTAGGAGTTCCCTGAAGTTGTTAGTTAAATTTTTTTCTAATAAGCTGAAGCAGAATCCAAATGGCTTCTTTAGCTTTAATGGGAGGATTCCTGCTGTGCTTACACTAAATTATCCTTGTATACATCTAGGGGGGCCCCAAAGTAAGGCCCTCTCACATTCATGGCCATGAAAAATGCATCACAGACTGAAATCTGATCTCCCCCCAAAATATCTGGTGCCCAGTGGGGAGGTCCTAGAAAGGCAGAATTCTTGTTGTTGGTCCTGACCCGGGATGGGGAGAGAAGGGACTTCCTGTTACCCTACAGGGACCTCCCTCCTTGTGGGTCAGACCTACCTCTCCCAGTGGCAGGAAATTACACAGCTCCATCTGTCATACCCCCTGACCTGGGCAGGAGTCTCAGATACCAGCTGTTGCCTCTTTGTGTATAGTCTTCAGCTCAAGTTGCCATCCTACTCGCCCCCTTGAAGTGGCTGCAGCTCCAGTTGTCACTTCCCCACATCACCAGTCTCCAACTCTCAGGTAGGAGACTGCTGGGAAAACCAGACACATAGTAATCCATGCCCCCACCCCACCATCATGTGAGTCTCACTTAAGTGATGCTGCAGGCAATTATGCTGGCTTTAGAGCTGGGTACCTAACCAGCAATGTTCTTTTCTAGCTGCCCAGCTCCGAAGGCAGCATCCCTGCCAATAGCAGGGCAAAGTACAGGTGGCAATCCAATGACCCCACTACAAATAGCTCCCCCAACAGCCTTTTGGGTCATGACCTGTATTTAAAACCCTTGGTCATGAAATTGATCAGAATGGACCACGAATTCGGTAGGCCTCTACTCATAAGAATGCTACAGGTTGAACCTCTCTAGTCCGGCACCCTCGGGACCTGACTGGTGCCAAACTGGAGAATTTGCTGAACCACAGGAAGTCAATATTGTCTAGCAGCGTTACCAACACTTCCACTGCTTACTGGGCTCTAAGAGGACATTTAGGAATAAATTAGAGCTAAATAACACAGAACACTGAGAGCCAGGACTGGTGGCTATAAACAAACTTTATGGAACCAGAGGAAACTTGGCCACACCCAGGATAGGTGGACATCTGTCTGTCTAAAATCATGCTGGACCATGGATGTTGCTGGAGCAGAGAATGCCGGACTAGAGAGATTCAACCTATACAAATCATTTTCTTTTGGAATGTACCACTTTTCTTCAAAAGCAAGTGTATTTAGAAAAGTCTTAGATGATGCATAGACAAGGCTTTTATCTCCATCCGACACCTTAAATTATACTTGTTGATCATTAAGGCAAAGCACCTTATTTGTGTTTCTGTTCTGTGTAGGTCCAATAAAGAATAACAACACATGTACATTATTTATTATTCTTGAGACTTTAAAAAAACCTATATAAATGAATTAGAATGACTTGGATATGCATATTTGTATATTTATTTTTCCTAAAGTTAATTAAGTATTTTAAGAAGAATAGCAGGAATTGTTGTCTGAAATCTGAGGCCATCAAAAAATTGCTGAGAGAATTCCTGGCTTAGAGTTGTTCATAATACACCATTCTAGTTTTCAATAATAAAATGCTTTCACTGTGCTTCCTTACTGGCCTGAGCCATTGCATGTTAAAGTTAAAGGAAAGCCTGCCATTAACTTTAAGGACATTGGTTAGGGCCTATGAGTAATGTGGTTTCGTGCTTATATTTACTATATTCATGAAAAATATTTTTCTGAGAAAAGGAAAATCTATGGCAATATTTGCATTATAATTGAAATTCTTTTACAATTATGACAAGTGCGGCAAGTCAATCCAGTTTGTTCACTACAGTTTCCACTGATGCTAGTTTTAGGGAGTGGCTGTTTAAATATGTTTAACACACCCTCTATATCAAGGCTAAGGCCAGGCTCAAAGGTGCAGTTTAATCCTTCTATAATGTTCCTGGGATACTGCTTTAGCACTGGAAGTTTTATGGATTCCTGGAGGTAGGATACAGGGATTCATTGATACCTATCATTTATACTGAATCAATAATATATTGTCACATTATATTTTCAATCACCTCTTTCAGAAAAGATGCCTCTTGTTTTCAGTAGGTCAACCCATGAAGTCTTTGAACAAAAGTTCCCACTGAAGCCTGAATAAGAATTTCAGAGTTGAGCCCATTGTTTTTATTACCACTGAAAGAGTATAGAAAGCACTGAGATTAATTTTTTTGAATTAAATAATATTGGATAAGGGTTTTACAATCTTAATATTCTCCTAATTTTAGGAGGTTTATTAGTGCTACTTTCCTATTGTTTGTTGGTATCTATTGTTGTTTGTTTGTATTTTCAAACACTGGAGTAAGCATAAGGAGGGTACTAGATTGGAAACTAGCCAACTCTTTTTTTTGGTCAGGAGTCTCACAATATTTGGTGTTTAAAACCCTAGCTCCTGGACTCATGTAATAAAATAAGAATCTCGTCTTTCATTTTTAAAGCAAGTTTTTAGATCACGGGTTATAGAAAAAAGCTTGAAAATGTGACCCGAGCATGCCCAAAAGTTTCAAAAAACTTTCAAAGAATGTAAATAAAAAAACAAAATTGTTCTCTCCTACATTGCACTTCATCATCTGGATTATGCTTTAGAACCTTATTAATAGAATCATACAAGAGTGGGGTTGGAAGAGACCTCAGGAAGTCTTCTAGTCCAGCTCAAAGCAAGAACAACCCACCCTAGATCATTCTAGCCAGGGCTTTGTCAAGCTTCATATTAAAAACCTCTAAGGATGGAGATTCCACCAGCCCTAGGCAATCCATTCCAGAGCTTCCCCACCCTCCTAGTGAAACAGTTTTTCCTAATATGCAACCTAGGTCTCCTGTTATGCTTAAAAGAAGCACACAGGATCTTTTTCAGGAGGAGAAGACAACACGCCACAATTATTGATAATATAGCAAAGTAGCATATGCATTTACACACACGCTCCGCTGATGGAATAGTTACGAGTCTGTTGCTTGGCCCAACGTATTGGCCAGATCGGTCGAGTACGAGGTGGGGGAACCAGGTTCTTGTCAGTCTGGACTGATGCTCCATAGTCTTAGCAGGATGGGAACCCGAAGAACCATACAAGACACCCCATCCTTTATAGGATTTTTCTTCCATGCAAGTCTATGCATTTTGCCTTGTCAGGTCTTAATCAGTCACTCAGCATCACAATCAATCTTCCTATGACATATGCTTATCAGGAAGAAGTTGTGTTCTCAGTCATTTGATATCCATATGCTGATGACCCCTTGGGGGGTGTTGTCTTTCCAGCAAAAGTTATCGATTCCCTGTGAAGGGGTGCTTGCCACTAACTTCAGGGTTCATCAGTCTGCCCTGATAGTCTGCATTGTCAGTGTGCTTTCACTTAGTTGATAATTTAGTGGTTCTGAGTCTCCGGCCCCTCCTCTGACCATTTGAGCATGCAGTGGCCTTCACGCTTATCTCTCCTAAAACATTCTCTCTCTCATTCACACAAACAATAAATTTACAGAATTGTAGCATGGAACAAAGGAGTATTTCTAGTCACTTTGACAAAGTCTTTCAACATTAAACTTCTGTCTACTACAAGTCTTTATCTAATATTAACATCACTATGCATTACAATAGTCCATCCCTTCACTTTAACATCAGAACATGCTATCACCAACAGAGCTGGAGCTAAGTTAACAAAGCTGCATGGTCTGTCTGAGGCCTACATCTTGTATTTAAGTTTAATCCAAACCTTTTGCTATAACATACATTCATTATAATTGACTGACTTATTAGTTACAAAATTCCAGGGCTATACTCCCCCCACTGCAACTTGAAACTATTGCTTCTTATTCTCTTATCTGCCACCACTGAGAATTCGGGTAGTTAAAGGCGGCTATCAAATTCCCCCTCACGCTTCTCTTCTGCAAACTAAATAAGCCAAGTTCCCTCAGCCTCTCTTCATAAGTCATGTGCCTCAACACCTGAATCCTTTTTGTTGCCCAACACTGGACTTTCTCCAGCTTGTCCACATTCTTTCAGTAATGGGGGGCTCAAAACTGGATGCAGTACTCCAAATGTGGCCACATGAGCAGACCCATCCCTAGACATATGCTGAATATGCATCCACGTAAGACACCACTACAACTGGGACGCCATTATGCCCCATGTCTTGTAGTGCCCTGTGCTATGTATGCATTAGCCATGGAGAAGTGCTGGCTCTGGTGGCACAATCCTTGGGTACCCTGGACCCTGCTCTGTCTCCCAGTCCCCTTGGCCCCTGTTCCAACTGCTAGCACCTGTGGCCCCAATCCCCCACTCCATGCTCTGCCTCCCGGGCTGCAGCTCTGGCGGCTGCACCACTCTCCCTTCCAGCCTCCCTGCCCTGTTCCTGACCCTGACTGATCCTTCCCCCCAGCTCTGAGCACAGCCCACCACATGGAGCTGCTCCCCCCCAGCAAAAAATAAGGGTGCAGGTGCCCAGACTGCATAGGATATCAGAATTCATAAGGATAGTCCTGCTCACCAGTGCCAAATAGAGTGGAATCTAAGCATTTAAACACATATAACTTTGAGCACGTGAGTAATCCTAGTGAAGTGCTTAAAGTTAGGCATATGATTAGATACTTTGCTGAATCAGGGATATAAATGTAATCTAATGATTATAGCATTCATTTTATGAAAGCTGATCTTATAGCAATCAAACATAAAACTTCTAACGGAGAAGACAATTGTGGTTCTTCCATACTGCTCACATGGAAAAGGAGATTTTTGCTTTTATAAGATATGATGTGATGTAACCAGGGTATTGAACAGCTGTTTTTGGCAACAGAGAAGTAACTTATGCAACTAATGTTTGCAGCATAGTTTGCATCTGTGACCAGTACTATAGACTACAATAATGGGCCTAAGTAAAATGAGCACACACCCTCTTTGTAAACTTCTACTTTATCTTTCTTTGCTCATATATTTTCCTGTAAAAGGAGGCTTGTGATTAGTTCCCAGAAAATTTGACACAATAATAAAAGTTAAAGCTAGTAAGAGGTTTCTTTGACAGACTTAACCACTAAGGGCCTGATCTGCCCCTCACCACCACTCTCTCCAGTTTATGCCTTATTTCCAGTCTGAATTTGTCTAGCTTCAACTTCCAGCCTTGAATCATATTAACATGAGAACAGCCATACAGAATCAGACCAAAGGTTCATGTAGCCCAATATCCTATCATCCAGCAGTGGCCAGTACCAGGTACCCCAGAGAGAATGAACAGAACAGGGGTCATCGAATGATTAATTCCCTGTTGCTTATTCCCAGCTTCTGGCAAACAGAGGCTAAGAATGCCAGGGATGGATCTAGCCTCTATTAATTTTATCTAGTTCCTTTTATAGACCTCAATCATACCACCCTCTCCCACAGTCATCTCTTTTCCAAGCTGAAAAGTTTCAGTCCTATTAATCTCTCTTCATATAGAAGCCGTTCCATACCCCTGCTAATTTGTATTGCCCTTTTCTGAACCTTTTCCAATTCCAGTGTATCTTTTTTGAGACAGGATAACCAGATCTGCATGCAGTATTCAAGATGTGGGCATACCGTAGATTTATATAGACGCAATATCTCCCACTCCATTATCTTTCCCAGGACTGATGTCAGGTTGACAGGCCTGTAATTTTCCAGGTCATTCCATTTACCCATTTTAAAAATTGATATTAGCTTTCACTGGATGTCTGACCAATTTTGAAGAATTGTCCCAGGATTTTTTTTAAACCTTGACAATGATGGTGGGTACATTTAGCACAGTTCCTAGCAAGCCAAGGGAAGGTGGGGATAAAAACCTATCTCAGGCAGACAAATGCCCCACTGCTGCTAGAGATTAGGATTCTTAGCCTTAACCTCAGAAAATTCCAACTGGTTTAGCACACTATTGATGTGATAAACATGTGAGAGGAGAATATTAAACCAAAAAAGAAAGAACTGAAGTCTTGAATAAGCTAGAGATTATATGAGTACTCACAATTGCCTCTATCAGGAAATGTCACACTTTGGGCTATTTAAACCTCAGTTGAAGAAGGCTATCATTTTCTATTAGACTGAAAAGGTTCTGTGCTTTCCTTTGTTTCCTACCCCTGCGGACACTGCCACCATCACTAGATACAGCATGAAGTGCAATAAATTTTAATGGGGGACCACTCCAAGATCTTGGTAAGTAGTCAAGGGCTGTACTTCTGTGGAGAGGGTGTGGGGTCTGGGAAAGCAGCTGTGGTGTGGTGTAGAAGGGAGCTTGGGATAGAGGACTGGGGTGCAGGAGGGAGTGTGGGGTGAAGAATGGGGTTATGATCAAGGACAGGGACTTAGGGTGCAGGGTCCAGAAGGGGGTATGGGTGCAGGAGAGGATTCCAGCTTGGGGGAGGGTTTAGAAGGGGGTGCAGAGAATGGGAAGGAGTTGTGACCTGGGAGAAAGGGGGTGCAGTGTTTGGTGGTGATGTGGGGCAGGGCAATGGGGTGCAGGGTCAGGGAGGGGTATGGGTGCAGAAGAGGATTCTGGCCTGGAGACAGAATGTAGGAGGAGTGTAGGGTCTGGGAGGGAGCTGTGACCTGGAGGACGTGGGGAGAGGGGGTACAGAGGGTTTGGGTGGTGGCCTGGGGCAGGTAGTTGGAGGGAGAAAGAGGGTGGGATGTCAGAGGCAGGCTCTGGCTAGGAGGGGCTTACCTAGGCAGCTCCCAGCTAGCAGGTCTGCAGGAACCCTGCCTGCGTGCTGGGCAGGCTGTTCCATTTGGCTCTGCTCCAGCACAGGAAGGGAAGGGGTGTGTGAGAAGGCTTCATTCACTGCCCCTGCCCAGGTGTCAGCAAAATTTCTCAGCTCCTATTGGCCAGAAACTGTCCAATAGGAGTTGAGGGATTTTACTGGGGGGCGGGTGGGGATAGCCCTCGAAGCTTTCTCCTCTCTACCCAGACTGCATAGCAATTAGCAGCCTTCTGTTTAAAGTGGCTGCTCTGTAGTAAGGGTGACAGCGAGATGGCTGCGGGCCGGATCAAGCCTGCTAGCTGCCTCTTGCCCACCCCGGTATAGTGTGTCACTGTAAATCAATGGTGATATTCAATAAGGACTGGGAGGTTTAACAGAATGCTTGAGCTGTTTTGATGTAAAGAAATGAAATTAATGTCCAAGAGCTCCCAGTCTTTTGTAATAAGTGCTACCATAAAACAGGTTGCAAGTGTTTGTGCTTACGTAAGAGGCCAGCCTTCAGTTGTACCAGAGATACTCTCAGAACACTGAAGGGACAGGAGGCAAAGCTGGTCTCACTGAATCTTACTGCCTTTTGATCAAAAATCTGAGGGAACAGTTTAGCCTCTTGTGAAATTTAGAACAATCATAGGGTTGCTCTATCTTTTGCTGACTTATAACAGCCTCTTTAAGGACTTGCAGATGGACACAGTCATTTAAGTACATTGTGTGCTGGCCATGTACTTTAACACATCTCCTAAAGTAGGGTGCTGGTGGGACAGGAGAATATCCCTGCCTCAGTGGAATCCTCTGATATCTGTCTGGGAAGTTTAGTTCCCTTTTTCCTGACACAGAAGCAAAGAGGAGATTTAATGTGTGCCACAATTTGGCCCAACAATTCTATGTAACTGTATAGCTTCCAATCCCCCTCTAAAAATGAATTAAACTTTGGCAATATTGATAAAACAGGAAAACATATACAATAAATATTGTGCCATTCTCTAGCATTCCACTCCCCCTTATGAACGGGTTACGTTCCAACTTATGAATGGGTTACATTCCAAACACCTGGTTGTAACTCGATTTGTTCGTAATTCGGAAATGCATGCTTTTACATACAGCCGTGCTGTTCATAAGAGCGGGTGGTACGTTCGTAAGTCAGGGACCGGCTGGAATGGGGTTAATGGGAGGTTGGTCGTAAGTGCGGATGGTCGTAAGTCAATGTGTTCGTAAGTTGGGGACTGGCTGTATTTTTATTTTGTAAAGAATTATTCATACTTCTGTTATTTTTATGGCTGTCAAGCGGTTAAAAATTAATTGTGATTAATCATGCAGTTATTTGTATTGTTAAACAATAAGAGAATATAATATTTTAAAATATTTTGGATGATCTCTATATTTTCAAATATTGAATTCAGTTATGACACAGTAAAAAGTGCACAGTGATCACTTAATATTTATTTTTATTGCCAATATTTGCACTGTAAAAACAAAATAAATAGTATTTTTCAATTCACCTAATACAAATTCTGTAGTGCAATCTCTTAATCATGAAAGTTGAACTTACAAAAACTGCATTCAAAAATAAAACAATGTTAAACTTTATAGCCTACAAGTCTACTCTGTTCTATTTCTTATTCTGCCAATTGCTCAGACAAAAACATTTGTTTACATTTGCAGGAGATAATGCTGCCTGCTTCTTGTTAACAATGTCACCTGAAAGTGAGAACAGGTGCCTAGCACTGTTGTAGCTAGTGTCACATGATATTCACATGTCAGATGTGCTAAAGTTTGATATATCCTTCCATGTTTCAACCGCTATTCTAGACAACGTGCCTGATAACAATCCAATGTGAACCGATGCATGTTCATTTTCATCATCTCTGTCAGATGCTACCAGCAGAAGATTTATTTTCTTTTTTTGGTAGTTCAGGTTCTGTAGTTTCTGCATAAGAGTGTTGCTCTTTTAAGACTTCTGAAAGCATAATCCATACCTCATCCCTCTCATGTTTTGGAAGTCACTTCAGATTCTTAAATCGTGGATTGAGTGCTGTAGTGATCTTTAGAAAGTTCACATTGGTAGCTTCTTTGTATTTTGTCAAATCTGCAGTAAAAATGTTCTTAAAATGAACAACTTGTGCTGAGCCATCATTTGAGACTGTTATAATATGAAATATGGCAGAATGCAGATAAAACAGAGCCTGGTGCATACAGTTCCCTCCGAAGGAATTCAGTTATAAATTTAAATAACACATTTTTTTAACAAGCATCATCAGCATGGAAGTATGCCCTCTGGAATGCTGGAGAAAGCATGAAGGGGCATATGAATGTTTAGCATATCTGGCACATATCTGCGATGTTGGCTACAAAAGTTCCATTGAAATACCTATTCTCACTGTCTGGTGACATTGTAAATAAGAAGTAGGCAGCATTATCTCTTGTAAATATAAACAAACTTTTTTTTCTTACCAAATAGCTGGACAAGAAATAGGACTGAGTGGACTTGTAGGTTCTAAAGAATTGCTTTGTTTTGTCTTTGATTGTAGATATGTAACAAAAAAAATCTACATTTGACAGTTGCACTTTCATGATAAAAAGATTGCACTACAGTATTTGTATGGGATGAATTGAAAAATACATTTTGTCACTTTTACAGTGCAAATGTTTGTAATAAAAAAATGTAAAGTGAGCAGTGTACACTTTGTATTCTGTGGTGCAATTGATATCAGTATATTTGAACATGTAGAAAAACCAAAAATATTTCGTAAATTTCAATTGGTATTCTATTGTTTAACAGTGTGATTAAAATTCAAATTAAGCACAATTTAATTTTTAAATTTGCAATTATTTTTTTTAGTTAATCATGTAAGTTAACTGTCATTAATCGACAGTGTACGCGTGGGGGGCTGAGTCGCCCCGACTGGGCATGGGCTCAGCCGCCCGTGCACGCTCCCCCAGTTGTTGTCCCAGTTTCTCGTCCCACTCGCTGTTCCCCTTCCTGGCGTCTGTGGTTCGGCTCTGCACCTGACACCAGGGTGCGGGATGGGGGGCCCGGGCCCACCCTCTCTCACGGGCCCCAGCCCAGGACCCTAAGGACAGGTTCGGTCGCCCCTGTCCAGCCAGCAGGGCTAGCGCCTGAAACTCACCGGCTCACCAGCTCCGCGCCCCATCCTGGGCTGCTTCCTACCCCGCAATCCTCACCCCGTTCGGTCCCCAGCCCCGACTGGGCTCGCCTCTCTGCAGGGGGGGGGCCGCACTGTTGCTGGGCCACCTTCCTGCCTCTCCTCCCCCTTGGCAGCTGCCGCCTCCCTTTTTTAAACGCCGCGCCGGTGCTTTGCTGGCGTGACGTCACTGGCCGTTCCGTCTCGCCCCCCGGCGTTCACCCTGCCAGCCCCTCCCCCACCGCTCAGCTGTGTGGCAGCTGCTGTACAGGGGCCGCACACCACTCGCGTCTCCTGGTGCGCTCCCAGGAGCGCAAACGCTGACCACCGGTTCAGTGCGGGGCGGATCTGTTTCCGCGGGGCAGGGGCAGTCTGCTCCATCACACACCTTCCCCCTTAAAGTCCTCGCTCCCCCGGTTCCATCCTGTTCCTCCTCTTCAGTGATCCTTGGGGAAAAAAAGTCCGCATTCCCGTGAGCCTTCCCGGCCCGGTGACTGACCTCGAATCGATATGGTTGTAACTCCAGGTACCACCTCATGATTCATGCCTTGGAGTCCTTCATGGCCAGGAGCCACCGGAGGGGGACGTGGTCAGTTACCACCTTGAAGGGGCTGCCTAGGAGATAATACCGCAACATGTCAATCGCCCATTTCACTGCTAATGCCTCTTTCTCTATCGTAGAATATTTCAGTTCCCGGGGCAGTAACTTACGGCTAATATATATGATCGGGCGTTCCTCCCGCCCTTCCCCCTGAGACAGCACGGCCCCGAACCCCAGCTCGGAAGCATCCGTCTGCAGAACAAACGGTTTGTTAAAGTCCGGCTGGGCTAGTACTGGTGCTTGCGTCAGTTGCCGCTTCAGTGCCTTAAAGGCCTCCTCGCACCCCGGGTCCCACTGTACCCTTTTTGGGGCCACGTTCCGTGTCAGCTCTGTCAATGGAGCGGCCAGGGTTGCAAAGTCTGGAACAAACCATTGGTAGTAGCTGGCTAGGCCCAGAAACTGGCAGACCTGTCGCTTTGTTGTCGGGGCTGGGTAGTCTCACAAGGCCTCGATTTTATCTACCAGGGGTCGGATTTTACCTCCTCCTACCGTGTAGCCTAAGTAGGACATCTCCTGCTCCCCAAAGTGACACTTAGCAGGGTTGGCGGTTAGCCCAGCCTCCCTCAGCGAGGATAACACCGCTTCCACCCGTTGCAGGTGTTCCTGCCAGGTCGTGCTATAGATAATTATATCATCTATATATGCAGCTGCATAACGTTCGTGGGGTCGTAGCACCCTGTCCATCTGTCGCTGGAACGTCGCGGCTGCCCCGTGGAGTCCGAATGGCATTCTTACGAATTGTTACAGCCCGAAGGGTGTTGAAAATGCGGTCTTCTCGCAGGACTTGGCCGTCAGCGAGATCTGCCAATACACTGCGTTCACCTTTCGGAAATCAATGCAGAACCGGGTGGTCCCGTCGGCCTTGGGGACTAACATGATGGGGCTTCGCCACTCGCTGTGTGACTCTTCTATCACCCCCCAGCGTAGCATCTTCTCGACCTCGTCTTGCACTGTTCCCCATAGCCTTCACGGGAGGGGTCTAACCTGGTCGCAAACTTTGCTCCCTGGTTCCGTTGCTATGTGGTGGCTCGTCACATTGGTTCGGCCTGGATTTGTAGTCAGAACCTGTGGAAATTTGGCCAACAAGTCCAGGAGTTCGTCCCGTTGCCCCGGGCCTAAGTCCCTCCCCACCTGTAGGTCTTGGGTTCCCCCCTTCTCTCCTTGCTCCTCAGTGTACCCAACCAGCCCTTCCCTTGCCCGCCATGCCTTCAGGAGGTTAACATGGTAAATGTTTGTAGGTTTTCTCCTCCCGGGCATCCGAATTTCATAGTTCACCTCACCCACCCAACGGGTGACTTCGAATGGGCCTTGCCAGCGGGCTAGTAGTTTGGATGACTGTTCAGGAAGCAGCAGAAGAACCCTATCCCCTGGTTGGAAGGTTCGGATCCGGGCATTCCGGTTGTAATACTGGGCTTGGCGCTCCTGCGCTTCCCCTAGATTCTGTTTATCAAACTCCCCGACCCGGCATAACCTTTCCTGCAGCTTGAGGATGTATGGCATGGACCCTCGGACCCTCGTAGCCTGTTCCTCCCAGGACTCTCTGATAATGTCCAGGATTCCCCGGGGTTGCCTGCCGTACAGCAACTCAAAGGGCGAAAAGCCCGTTGAGGCTTGCGGTACTTCCCTGACTGCAAACAGTAGCGTGGGGAGTGCCCGGTCCCATTCCTTGGGCTCCTCCTCTACGAACTTTTTAAGCATACCTTTCAATGTCCGGTTAAACCTCTCGACGAGCCCATCTGTCTGCGGATGGTAAACCGAGGTTCTCAGCGTTCTTATCCAGAGTAGATGGCATAGCTCTTTCATCAGCGTCGACGTGACGTTTGTCCCTTGATCGGTGAGAATTTCTTTCGGCAGGCCTACCCTCGAGAAGATCTTGACTAGCTCTTCTGCCAATGTGGGGGCCGTGGTGTTCCGTAAGGGCACGGCCTCCAGGTAGTGGGTCACGTAGTCGATCACCACGAGAATATACTGGTACCGGTTACGGGTCCGTTCGAGGGGTCCCACCAGGTCCATCGCTATCCGTTGAAATGGGATGTCTATCACTGGCAACGGCACAAGCGGGGCCTTTGGCACCCGTCCTGGTTCGGTCTTCTGGCACTCTGGGCACGAGTCGCAGAAGTCTTTTACGGCATGGTAAGTACCCAGCCAGTAAAACCTTTGCAGCAGCCGGCGTACAGTCTTCTCGTACCCCAGGTGTCACTATGCGCCAGCTCCAGTAATTTCCGTCAGTATCTTCCTGGCACCACCAGCTGAGAAGTTACTTCCCCTTCCTCTCTGCCTTCGTTGATCCTGTAGAGTCAGTCCCCGTGGATCTTGAAATGCGGGTAGGCCAGCACTGTCCTTGGGGTGTCTTCTGCTGCCATGTTCGCGGCGGCACTCTCCCAGGCCTGGTGGAGGAGAGGGTCCTCCCTCTGCTCTCTCACAAAGTCTCCGGCCCACTCCTCTGCTCCCAGGCCCACGCCTGGATCCTCTGTCTCCGCGGCCTCCTCCCGCCGGGACCCTGCGGGCAGCAGGCCCTGGGGTCCCCGTGGGGTCTGCGGCTAGGGCGTGTTCCCCCTCCCCCGACTGCCGCCCAGGCCATTCTTGGAGGGCTCACTCGAATCCCCTCCAATCCCAGCCCAGGAGGACCGGATAAACCAAGCCTGGGACAAGGGCCACATAACACCAGCCCTCTCGCCCCCTTCCGTGATTCGTACCCACGCCGTGGGGTATGATTCCACCCGCCCATGCATGCACTGGACAAGTACCGGGGGCCCCCGGGGGCCTCCCACCCCCACTAGCTCAGGCCCGCACCAGTGTCTGACCGCACCCCGAGTCTACTAGGGCCGTGACAGCCTGGCCTTCCACCTCTATCTCCCTTAATATCCTCTCTGACCCCGCGCCTCTGGTGCGCATCGCTGGCCATTTCCTGTCCAGGAGCAGTCCATGTACGGGCAGTCGAGTTTAAAGTGTCCCTCCTGGCCGCATTGGAAGCATCCTCCGGTTGCCAGCCGCGGTGGGGGGTGGGCTTTCTCCCGGCATGTCTCGGACTGGTTTCCACATTGCGGGTCCCTCTCTCATGGGCCTGGTCCACACTGGGGCCAGCCGCGGCCCGGTCCCCCTTCCGGGGCTACGAGGGCCCCCCATTTCCCTACCTTCCCCGGGACGTGCTGGGCAAATCCCCTGGCTCACTCCGGGGACATTCTCCCTTCGCCCTGCTCCGCCTCCTTCGGCCCCCTCGGCCGCCAGGAAGTCCTCCATCAAGGTCACCGCCTCGCCCAACGTCGAGGGTGGTGCTGGCGGACCCAGCGCTGCCCGGCCCCCGGCAGAATGTGGATGAATTGTTCCAACACTACCTTTTCCGCCACCTGGGGCCCCGTTTGCTGGTCAGGCTCGAGCCAGCGCCATCCCGCCTCCCTCAGTCGCTGGGCGACCACCCGGGGGCGGGCCCCAACAGGGTACTTCTCTTGCCGGAATCGTTGCTGGTACTTCTCTGGTGTAATTCCTAGTTGATCTAGTATGGCCTCCTTTACTTTGAAATAATGTAGGGTGTCACGCGGATCTAGGCTCTGGTAGGCCAGCTGAGCAGCGCCCATTAGGTACGGAGCCAGAAGCGTGGTCCAATGCTGCTCTGGCCACCTCGCCGCGGTGGCCACCCTTTCGAAGGTAATCAAAAACGCCTCGGGGTTGTCAGAGGGTCCCATTTTGGCCAATCGCACTGGCAGCTGAGCCAAGGCCCCCCCTTCCGTCACCTCCCCTCCCCGTGCCCCGGGCTGCCCTCTCCCCAGGCTTCCCCACTGTCTCACCCATCGCTCCTGTTGCGCTTGGTACTGCTCCGACAGGTCCTTCAGGAGCTGCTTCTGCTGTTCCTGCTGCTAGGCGGACAGTTGCTGGAGGAGTGCCGTCTGCTGCTGCTGTTGCTGCCGCTGGTTCTCCGACAGCCACTTGAACACATCCGTGACCTCCATCGCCTGGCATGCTCCTTCGTCCCCCCCTTACTGGGTTACTAACCTTGTCCGGCTCCTTCCCTGCAAGCTTCTTTTTCCTCTTTCTTTCCAGGTTGTGTGCGTTTGTTTGGGGGGGTTTTTTTGGTTTTTTTTGTTCTTTTTTGTTTTGTTTGTGTGTGCCCTTCTCCAAGCCCTAAGGGCTTCTGGGTCTATACCCACATTCTCCACCACGTGTACGCGTGGGGGGCTGAGTCACCCCGACTGGGCATGGGCTCAGCTGCCCACGCGCGCTCCCCCAGTTGTTGTCCCAGTTTCTCGTCCCACTCACGGTTCCCCTTCCTGGCGTCTGTGGTTGGGCTCTGTGCCTGACACCAGGGTGCGGGGTAGGGGGGCCCGGGCCCGCCCTCTCTCACGGGCCCCAGCCCAGGACCCTAAGGACAGGTTCGGTCACCCCTGTCCAGCCAGCGGGGCTAGCGCCCGAAACTCGCCGGCTCACCGGCTCCACGCCCCGTCCTGGGCTGCTTCCTACCCTGCAATCCTCACCTCATTCGGTCCCCAGCCCCGACTGGGCTCGCCTCTCTGCGGGGGGGGGGCGCACTGCTGCTGGGCCACCTTCCTGCCTCTCCTCCCCCTTGGCAGCTGCCGCCCCTTTTAAACGCCGCCGGGCGCTTTGCTGGCGTGACATCACTGGCCGTTCCGTCTCGCCCCCCGGCGTTCACCCTGCCAGCCCTTCCCCCACTGCTCAGCTGTGCGGCGGCTGCCATACAGGGGCCGCACACCGCTCGCGTCTCCTGGTGCGCTCCCAGGAGCGCAAACGCGACCGCCGGTTTGGTGCGGGGCAGATCTGTTTCTGCGGGGCGGGGGCAGTCCGCCGTCACAGACAGCTATAGTTATTTTGCATTCTTTTTTCTGCTTTCATGGAAGTAATATTGAGTATTAGCTTTATAACTAATGTGTGCTGCTTGTTACTTTACCTCATCTGATAATTGTTCATGTGACATAGTGACACTGGGCCCCCAACATGGAGTAATGCTATTCTTTGTTTTGGTTTCTGTCTAGGCTAAGCTGTTTTATCTTGAATCTGATTTAATTATTTTGCTCCTTGTTTGGGAGGTGAGGTGAAAAGAATATCTTGCTCTAGTATAATCAAGATGGATTATTATACAATATCTGTCAGATTGACTTTTACCATGTGGGATCTGGGACCATCTTCTGTTTTGAGACCTTACAGAAACGTCACAAAATGTCTGTGAAAATACAATGTATTTTTAGAATTGTAGAATATCCTCCTACACTGCCAAGAGAACCTGTCAAAAGCGCATCTTGATTTGTTCTGCTCCTACAATTCATGCTTGTTTTCAGTAATGATATTTATTGACTGAAGGTGGGTGGTGGAGGTTCTTGGCATCAGCTTCTGCAGATGTGAAATTAAAAGTACAGAAGATCTTCCTGGAAAGTTGCTGAAAGTTTTGAGACATAATGGAACTAAGAAGGAAGGAGAGGGAACAATGTCAAGAGGAGACCAGATAAGAGCAAAAAAAGCGGGGGGGGAATCAAAATAAAAGGAAACCACTATGGTACGATCCAAGAGTTTATAATCTACACCTAATCTGATGTTGACTATTGTTCTATTCCTACTCAAAAACATAGGAATCAGCACTACAGTGGAAATATTCAAGTCCTCTGACAGCAATTCTAGGCCCTAGGGCAGAACAGACAATGGGCCCTTGCAACACAGTCCAACTGACATTGGGAGGTGCTGTGCTTGAACTGCTGGCGTATTTCCTCTTACTTTTTTCATTCTTGTGAACAATACATTGTGTTATGTGCACCGAGGCATGTGCAGATGTGCACCTTCAGTAGAAACAAAAACCTAGATTTTTTTTCTTTAATTACCATAAGGATAATTACTCCAGCCAGGACAAGTTAAACATTTTAGAATTCAATACTCAAAATAATTACATTTAAGTAAGAAAAAAATTATGAAATACATAGATCAGTCAAAACAATCAAATAAACATGTATTTGTATTGGAGGAAGTACCAAGTAATAACAAGACAAGTATGTGTTGGGAGTAGGGATGTAATAGTGTAGTCCATTAACTGATAAACAAAAGCTTATAGGTTAATACTGTAGACTACACGCATTTCCCTCTCTCTGTCAGTAAATTTTTTAGCAGGCTGGCCAGCAGCCTGACTCAGTCCTGGCTTGTGGCAGGTCTGGGACCTATCCCTGCTGCAGCTTTGCATTTCAAGTGTATTAGGAGCCAGGCGGGCAAGCAGCCCAGCTCCGTTCTGGCTCACGCCAGGTCCGGGAGCTCAGACCCTATCCAGACAGGGATTGCTGCCACCCCGGGCTTCTGCCTCTCTCTCAGAAGCAGCAGCCCAGGGCAACAGGCAGCCAGGCTGCAAGGGGAGCTGTTTTTTAAACTGGGTCCCCTAGTGGACCAGCTCCCACCTGGCACCCTGCACTGCTGCCTCTGATATAGTGGCTGCTGGCCCCACCCCCGAGGACTATAGAATAGTCGCCTAACCGATAAAATTTCATGAGGTTACTCGACTATTTGATTAACTGATATTTAACATCCCTAGTTGGGAGGTGAGTGTGATGTATATTGGCCAAACTGGACAGTCTCGACAGGAAAGAATTAATGGACACAAATCAGATATCTGAAAAGGCAACACACAAAAACCTGTTGGAGAACACTTTAACCTGCCCCAGCACTCTTGAATGGATCTCAAAGTCACCATGTTGTTTCAGGCCAATTCCACAAGCCAAGTACACAGGGAAGCATTGAACTTAGCTTCATTTACAAATTTGGGAACCATCAAAAAGGTATGAATAAAGACATTACCTGGCTAGCATACTACCTTCCACATCCGAATGACTTAACCAGCTAAACAATGGGCATTTAAGAACAATTTGCACCTCCTCTATCAACTTCTTGTAACTTGAACACTCTAATTCACTCTCCACACACCCCCCCCCCATCCCTTATTTATTTTTGGATCTGGACTTTTAATACTCCATTCATCTGAAGAAGTGGGTTGTACCCATGAAAGTTCATGATACCATCTACATGTTTTGTTAGTCTTTAAGGTGCTATTAGACTATTTGTTGTTTTTTCCAGTCACAGACTAACTCGGCTACCCATCTGAAACTTTAGAGACAGGGTACTGTCGAAGCAAAAAAGCTCCTCTCTGTTTAGGCAGCTAACAAACAGCTTTATTAATTAATACAGCATAGCATGAGCCAAACGTGGTCCCAGCAAAGCCAGGCCCAGTAAGGCTGGCTAATACAATCAATCCTAGTATTTTATACTCTTAACCAAACAAGTCTGATGCCAGGGCATTCCATCAAAACAAACTTCAAAGAGAAATTATCAGCACAGAAAGAAACAGGTTTTTATAGGGAGTTTGAGCTTCAGCTCAAAATAGTTCATTAACACATTCCAACAGCCCATCCTCCTGGCCTTTCTCACATTGGTGAAGGTCAGTTAACTTTCTAGTGTACGTGCAGAAGCGAGAAACTTAAATGGCTTCTGTTATATGAAGTGGCTTCTAGCTAAATATGAAATGGTTTCTATAGTTTCTACAGTAGTGTGTGTGAGAGAGATACTCAGACACAGGAGTGTGTGTGAGAGAGAAGGAGAGGGCAAGGGGAAGGGGAGATGCGAGGGATGTGTGAGCTGGCTGCTACAGAAATCTCAGAAACAGTGCACTGTCTCTTTAAGATCCAGGACACTTACCATTCTAAGTAGAAGGAAACAGCTCTGAATGGAATTCTTCTGAGCCAGAGCCTCCTGTGTCTCCTGTTCCCTGCTCTGCACACATGGGATACAGGGATAGGGGTAGCCGTAACTGTAATATCAGAACCTCTCCCCTGTTCTACACAGCTAGCAGGAAGGCCCAGACAGTGGTGGGCGATAAAAGGGCGGTGGTTCTCCAGGGTTAACCCCTGGCAGGCCGCAGCTACTATATTTACCTAAGCCTACACAGGTACATGCGACTGCAGCTCCTATTGGCCACGGATCACTGTTCCCAGCCAATGGCAGCTGCAGGAAGCAGCACGGACCAAGACACTGCTTCCTGCAGCTCCCATTGACTGGGAACAGTGATCCGTGGCAAATGGGAGCTACAATTGCACATATTTGCAGAGATGCAAGTAAGTATAGCACCGACGGCCTGGTAGGAACTAACTCTGGAGAACCAGATCCAACCTGTAGGCCAGTATTTGCCCACCTCTAGTCTAGGAACACTGAGCTGCAGCAGGATGAAGGGGAGGGCATGTGAATCTCACCTGTACAGCAGGGCCCCTCTGGGCCCTTGGAAATTGCCTGGGCCCCTGAGCAATTGCCCGCTTATGCCTCTGGTCAACAGGCCTGGAAATAGCACTACAGTAAAGTACACTGGAAAACTTTTAGTGTGAAGCAGCAAGATCTACAAAGACCAACTGATATGCCGCCCGTTAGGCTATGTCTACACTATACACAATAGCGAGTGATGTGTAGCATACAGTTAGCAACACACTGCAGTGCATAGCTACACATATCAGCAAAAGACTGGAAGAGGTGAGCCAACAGGGAAAGGCTTCAGTAGCTGGGGCCTTTCACTGGGGTGAGAAAAGGTTTTGGAAGGGAGAGTCAGATTGCCTTTCCTTATTGCCAAAGTCTTTCCTTACTGCTGCCTTTGGCATTTTTCCCTTCAGTGGGGAAAGGTTCCAGCAACAGAGAGGTGCCACGGCCTTTGCCCACTGCGAAAGTCTTTCCTTGCTGTGGGGAAGAGCTCTGCCAGTGGGAAGCCTTCCCCCTACTGCTGGAACTTTTTCCTGTTCCCTCCCCACTGGTATAGTCTTTCCCTGCAGCAGGGGAAGCAGGGACATTACATTAATAAAAACAGCAGTATACAAGTGCAAACACAGCTTGGATGAGTAGAGAGCTGTGTAGGGTATGTACCCAAGTAAATACCCAAACCCACTACAGGCTCATGCTCAGACCATCACATGAGCAGCTAACTGTATTTATCTCCTCTCAAGACTATGATACAGATAAGAATGCAACCAGATCTAGAGAGTCACTATTTTAAGATTATTTTATATATAATTAGTATTATTGTATACATATTATACAATAATAAGCAATCGACATACATTTCCTTTGAAGATAGCTGGAAGAAAAGAATCAATGGTTAGACCAGCTCTGCTTCTCTGAATGTAATGTTTGATGTAAGATTTTATCTCTGAGGTGGCTATATGCATTACAGAATGCATGTAATTACCCGTTAGGCAATTACAGGGTTTTAGTTCCTTCATGTTCATAAAAGAAAACATTTGAACACAAATATAAGCACTTCCAAAGAGGCTTGTACAAACAGCAGTCCTCTTACGTAACTCTAGATATCTATCATATGGCAGACATTTACAGAAATTCAATAAGTTTCCTTAATTAAACATGGATTAATTCTAGCTTGACATTAGCCTTAGCTGCTTCAGGTCCAATTGAAAATGAGTCTGCAAAAATCTGAATGTGTTTATTTCTGTTTGAAAGTTGCTGAACCATTGATCAAACAAAATTAGAAGATTCTTGAAAGATTCTGTAAAGGGACAACTATCACACATATATTTCTGCAGCGTAAGTTGGCAAATGGGAAAGGTCATTCCACTGACAGGCTGCAAGCAAAGGTCACTTCTTCCTGGCAGCTGCAAACAAAAGTCATTGCTCCCTCAGAAGTGTAATATTTGAGTGCCAGAAATATATTTTCACAAAAGTCAAGAAGTGACTCTGTTTATTCAAGAGACACAGGAGCTTTTTACTCTCTTACCCTATCAGCTCTCACTTGAACACTGCTCTTGCAGAGATTATTAGTGAAACTACAGGCTGTATACCTCAGATCTTTTGGGTCTTTCTCCTGCGTCTAGCTTCTGTGAGGGCTAAATGGATTCGTCTGCTTAAATAGTTAATGTTGATACTTCATTTGGCTTCAGAGTTAACACCTAACTGGAATAAATATGGCAAGCTACACTTTTCTTAAGTATTGTCAGGCTATTTGTCTACACATTAAGTAAGGCAAAATTGTATCTGTTGGCAATTGCACTGTTTTCTTCACAACAATAAGGGATAGAAACTTTTTTTTTAAATGAAATCCTACATTCTGCAGAAAGGGAGGAGCTATCAGTTAATAGTAAGAATGTCTTTGGTGGTCCAGAATTTGTAAGTATAATCTTAGTTTATGGTGTCTGGGTAGGCCGCATGAGTGGACATGGCCCGTGGAGATAGTATGTCCACTTTCGGAGAGCCGTGTGTGTAACTCCAGATTTGCATTACCTGTGAAAAGAGCAACCCCATTGTATTCTGTGCTGCAGAGTTATGGATGCTTTAGAACATAGCAACTATGCAGTCCTGGGCCTATGCCATTTACAAAGGTGAGTTTAGGTACTTACAGTTCCTTTCCATGGGTGGAACACCTCAGAATTAATCTACCAGATCCTAGTCCAGTTTAAAGTGCGATTCTTCTCTGAAAAGTTATGAGATAAAATATATGCACCTCTTGTCTCACCAGTTCTGCTTCTTATGTTTATTCAGTCAAATATATTTGTAAGGAAGTTTAAATTTTATTGCTTACTCCTTACTTCTGTTATCACGGCATCACTAATACTGTTATGGGAGAATGATCTTGATTCAATTCTGGCAGGGCCTTTGAGAACAATGAGGTTGCAAAGATGTAAATAAAAGCAAAATTTTGCCTGGAGAATGTTTATTTGTAGCCCTCTGTTTTTAGTGTGCCAAATGGAGTACATTGTAACATTTTTATGATGCATAAGCCAGAAAGAATCTAGTTTGCTTTTCAGCTCCCAGGAGTTTGCATTGCTGGCAATTAAGGACTGGGGGAGGAGAGAAGAATCTTTTTTTCTTATAAACTGAATCAATTTTGGAGGAAAATAATTGACTTGCAAAATGCTATTTTACAATCAACTTCCCGAGTGGAACCATGCTTCTTTAAATCAGCAAAACCCAATGAAACACCAGCAGGCATACTATTTGAGAATCACCGTTTATAACCTAGGCTTTACAATGCACAGCTTTTGCAGTGTCTGCATTTTGGTTAAAAGGGATTCTTTCTCAGTTAAAAAAAGTATGTGGCAAAAGATTGTTTCTCTATCAGAAAACCAACAAGAGTGGAGACTCTTTTTTTTGTATTAATTTCACATCTAAATGCAGTATATTCCATGTATAGTGCAGCAATTGTAACCAGTAAATTGATTTCTTTGTACATTTAAGAAAGTAAAATATATTAAGACAAGTGGGGGGAATTTAAAATTGAGCCAATTTCTGTAAAATAGAGTGACCAGATAGCAAGTGTGAAAAATAAGGATGGGGTGGGAGAATAATAGGTGTCTATATAAGGCAAAGCCCTGAATATCAGAACTGTCCTTATAAAATCAGGACATCTGATCACTCTGCTATAAATTGAACTCAAATGTAACTATAAAATAGAGGAACCACTAAACATTCACTAAATTATCCTTAATATTGCCAGAAAGATGGTTGTGAAAATGGCACAATCAAAAACACTGATTTCATCATCAGGCATGATATTGAGGATCCACCATGACTCAAAATTAATACATCATTTGTCATACTCAGAGAGGTTGTCTGTTAACAGTTTCTAACCTACATTATTATGTAGTATCTCATCATTATTAAATGTGTTCTTCATGGCTGATTTAAAGTCAGTGGAGACACACTGGTAATCAGAGACATTACTGCTGAGAATTATTAATGCCTTCCTTCATGAAGTCAAGCAGCTGACCCTGCTTAAGCACTCATTGGTTGGACCAGTCTGTCCTTGGATACCGTCATCCTCACAAATAGGTGGCCACTCTGGACCTTTAGTTGTTATTGGGCCAAATTTAGTCACACGCACATACATAGTTTCCTTTAATCTTAATTAAGATGTATTAAAATTCATTGAGCTCTTCCCAGGAAGAAACAGGGATAAAGTGTCCATGCTGATTTGTAACAGCTGTTCTCAGTCACAGTGCTTCTTCTGGGATTTCACTATCTTCTGCTAGGCAATCTCAGAAAGTAGTGCTGGACAATTGCTCTTCATCTGATAGGCTTTTCCTGGAGGTCCTGTAGCGTTCCAGATTATTACATCGCTAGTTCAGTGTTTTATATAAAGCCAATAGGGGTTACTGTGAGGTGTTTTGACCTGTAGTGAGACTAATATACCGAAATTCTGCTGTTTTTCCTTTTTCAACAAACACACATTTGACATTTTTGTTATATGACCAGGGTCTGACAGATAGGAATCTAGATGGGCTGGCTAAAGCTCAGCCCAGATAAAACAAGAGTAATATTGATATGAAGGTGTGACGACGCGTTGGGGTCCCCTGACTCCTGCACCCCCGTAATGGCACGAACAGACTCCACCAGCCCGTAGAATGGAGGGAGTTTATTCCTTCTCCAGGATACAGCACAGCACAGCACAGCACCGATGTAATCTGGTTACAGGGCAGGTCTAGGATGCCTCAGCCCCTTGAGATGGGGAGACTGGGCCCCTAAATCCCAGCCCCTGGCTTAGGCTGGTTCCTCCATGATCCCAGACAGAAACTAACCTCTCTTCCAGCCCTGCCCCAGCCAGGCAGCATTCCCCTTCCTTTGTCTCTCTCCCTGGGGTAGCTGGTCAGACAGGTTGAGAGACCCTCTTTGCATAATGACTCATCCTTCTGGGCTGTGGTACCGATGGCAGCCATTGGGGATTACCACAGAGCCAGCATAGGAACTAGCCAGATACCCCCACTACGTCACAGAAGGCCAATTAGTAAAAGGTACAGAAGTTGTTCCTACTATTATCATTCTTTACAGGTGT
Organism: Rafetus swinhoei; assembly: GCA_019425775.1. Taxonomy (NCBI): domain Eukaryota; kingdom Metazoa; phylum Chordata; order Testudines; family Trionychidae; genus Rafetus; species Rafetus swinhoei. The sequence goes on from CM033440.1 coordinate 106,589,674, forward strand.
GGATCGAGTGGTTACTCCAGGCTTGGACTCATATGTTATGGTCTAGTTGAGATGATATTTTCAAATCCCATCTGGAAACTACAACTAGTGTAGAACAGAGCTGCCTGCTTCCCAAGCAGCATGAGCTGGTCTGACTATGTAATAGCTCTGCTTAGATCTCTGCTTTCATTTCTTTTCAGATTGAACGTGCTGGTGAGGATTAAAGATCTGGATGCGAAGAACCATATTACCCATTGTTGAAGTAAAGACTTCACTCAGTTTACGCGGCTAAACAGACAGTTTTATTGGCCAATAAAAGCAAAGTGAGCCAAACGTGGTCCCAGCAGAGCCGGGCCCAGTGCGGCTGGCTAATACAATCAATCCTAGTATCTTTATACCCTTAACCAAACAGTCTGACGTCAGGGCATCCAATTACAGAAATCATCAATTAAACTAGGAAAAACAAAGCCTTATCAACAAGATGGTGGACAGGTACGAACCAGCTGACTCTCCTGTCTGAACCAGCCCAATTAACACATTCCAATAGCACATCTGTCTTGGCCTGGCACATGGGGTGATAGAAAGTTCACTCTGGTCTACATGCAAAGGCAAAAAGCTGAAATGGTTTCTGCTATACAAGATGGCTTCTAGCTCAACATAAAATGGTTTTTACACCATCATGGCAGCTGGAAGCATTATCTATTAGAACCTACATTTAAACTTTCTGTGCCAGTTACTGTCTTTACGTTAACAGGTTTAAATAAAATACCAATGAGTGTCTACCGATCTAGATAATTTATATGGTCCCCATTGTTGTTGTATCTGAACAGCTATGGAGTTACATCTGTTGAATCCAGACACCATGGCCAGCTTCAGGAATTTCTCACTTAGGGGATGCTGTCATTGGGATTTGCAGTCCCCGATAGCCCTGCAGAGCCTGAACCTTGCAACCTGCAGGGTATGAAGCAAGATGCAATTTAGCATTTGACTAACAGTTTCTCTTTCTTATTCAGTTTTTTAATCTCTGTAATTAAGGCACCCAGCTATACCAATGCTCTCAAATTAGGCTTTTAGATAAAAACACTAATCAATAGCAATGTATACATAAAAATTTAAAAGACTTACTTGGCGTTGCCCAGGTCCTTCAAGGCAGGGGGCTGGCAGTGTGGGGGTGCAGGAGTCAGGGTGAGGATTGAGAAGGGGCTCAGGGCAGGGGGGTGTGTGGGGTGTGAGACTGAGGGTTGGGGGGACGAGGAGCAGCTCATGGCAGGGGTGCAGGGATTGGGAGGAGGGGAAGCTCAGGGGAGAGAAACTCAGGGTAGGAAATGATGGTGGCTGCCAGCTTCTCCTTGGGGGTGGCCCAGTAGTGGGGAGGGGCACCCCACCTGCCTGCTGGTCCCTAGGGTGGGAGGGGGCTGCATACCCCACCCTCTGGCTTGTACCCAGGTCTGGGGGTACTGCAAACCCTGCCTGCTGGCTTGTCCCTCATGGTGCTCCAAGGGCTAGGCCCGGGGAAGGTGGGAGGGGTCACAGAGGCTGGCGGGGCAGAGGGGGGTGGCAGGGTAGGCTGTGGCTCTTCTGGGGGATGGCAGGGCCTTTCCCTCTGTCCAAAGGGGCCTTTCTCCCTCTGTCTGCCTTCTCTCCCTCTGCCCCTTGTTCATTTGGTAGGGCTTTCTTATTCCCCTCCCCTGCTCCAGCACTGCCGCCAAGGGTCTGGGGAGGAGGAGTTTGAGTAGCGGGGCCATTTACCCAGTCCAGTGGCTGGCAAGATGGTGAGCTCTAACCCCAGTTGGCCACTTTTTTGCTAGTGTGGCTGTCCCCAGTGATCACTCTGAAGTATAGCTGCCCTCCAAAATGTGTCCTTGCTTTCCATGTTATGGAAAACAGTCCCATTCCAGACACTTCTCTTTTTTCTGGCACAACCAAACCTTGACCTTCCTTTGAGTTAGGATAAGAGGAAGCTTCACATCAAATTTGGTGGTCGTAGCTCTTACTGTTTAAGAGGAGCTCTTGAACAAATGGACCCACAGATGGACAGACAGATGCACATAAAATATATAAATAGATCAAAAGAAGAAAAAGGAATGTGTTGGGATTTAAATATTTTGTTTCATTGTCTGTGACCCAAAATGTGCTGCTACATGAAAATCTAAAATTGAATCAGCTTGTTGGTGTTCATTTTCTAATCTGAATTTAGCAATGTTTATATTGTGCACTAATGGCAAAGAGTAAATTAGAATGTGCAAATTGTTTCATTAGATGCTAATATAATGAGGGAATTCTTATATTTAAGAAAGCCACTACAAAGCTTTCCGTTATTATTACAAACTCTTACATCTCCTGTAACTCTGTTCAATCCTAGATCAAAATCTGGGAAATACTTCACAGAAAAAGTAACTTCTCTGAAATTGGAAAAAAGCTTACTACATAGGTCTGGGCATATTGGCTGCGTAAGTTTCAGGTGCCTCTGGGATTCTAGTACAAATATTAATAAGATTTTAAATGTCAGGTGCTGTTTGCCAAATATATATGAAGCTTATGATAAAATCTCACATGCACACACAGAATGTGCTAGCATCTTTTTCTTATTTATATTACTTAGCACATGACATGTGCTCTCACTAACATTAGGGTGCAGTAAATGCTTGCCCCAAGACTCTGTGGGAAATGTTAGGTGAGAGAGGCTTCCCCTACATAGGTTCCATTCCACTTCTTTCCCCCCAAAAAAGTGTGTGAAGTGCCTACCTCAAAATGTAAATAGAAAGAAGACTCTTTAAGAAAAAAGATACCTCAGGGGAAATAAATGCTGCTTTATCTGAAAGGAGCGTAGGATTTGCTGTAGTGGATCAGATTAGTAGTCTATCTTGTTCAGTCTGACACAGCAGATGAAGCTACAAGAAACCCCTTAATGAGCAAATGCAAATAAACTGCTTGTAGAAGTAGTTTCTGCCTAATCTTAGATACCTTCTGATTAACTTATTCTGGAAAATGAGGGTTTACATGCTTTCTTTTAAAAAAAAAAAAAAAAAAGTTATCCTAGCTATTTTAACTGATTATTCTTGCTATATAAACTTATACTCCTTTTTTACTCTTACTAAAGTCTTAGCTTCACTTAAATGTCTCAGAGGAGTAGCCATGCAAGTCTGTAACTTAAAAAAACACTAAAAAACCAATGGTCCTGTAGCACCATAGGGCATGTCTACACTATAGAATTATGTCGAAATAACTCACGTTATTTTGAAATAAGGTGAGCATCCACACAGCAAGCCCATTATTTTGAAATTATTTCGAAATAACAGGCTTCTTATTCCAAAATAATAAACTCTCATTTCACAAGGAATAACACCTATTTCAAAATAGCTATTTTGAAATAGGGTGAGTGTGGACAGCGCAGCTGTGCTTATTTCAAAATAATTGGCCTCCAGGACTTCTCACAGCTGCCCTGCTAGCCACTCTGTTCACACCCCTCAAAACTCTATAATTTGCCTTCCCCTGCAGCCTTTAAAAGTGGAGCAGAAGGGAAAGGGCTTGTGGCACAACACAGGCCCTACTCACATCATGCCACACAGGAGGACCCTGCACAGCCTTCCCTGCTGCCGTGACAGAGCCCAGCGCTCCTTCCGAGCAACCTACGGCTGTAAGCATGCTGGGCAAGTGAACCCCATAACCACCTCAGGAGGAGAGAGAGAGAGAGAGAGAGGCCAGCAGAGAGGAGGAAGGTGCACTGATGTGGACATCCTTGATCTCATAGAAGTGTGGGGTGAGGAGTCAAATCTCCAGGATCTCCGCACAAGGCATTGCATTGCAGATGCCTACAGCCAGATGACTGCAAGCCTGGCCCAGAAGGGCCACACCCACACTCAGGAACAGGTGCAGATGAAAATAAAAGAACTGTGCCAGGCCTACACCATGGCCAGGGAACAAACTTCCCAATCTGGAGCATCACCCCAGACCTGCCACTTTTACCAGCAGCTGGATGGCATCCTGGAAGGGAGGTCGGTCCCTTCCCCACCTTGTTGTGGACTCTGGCCTGGACATGCCCATCTTCATCCTCCAGGAGGGTGGGGCTGTGGACCAGGATGAGGAGGTGAAGGAGAATGAGGAGCAGCAGCAGGCCACTGGGACATGATGCCCACCAGCCAGGAGGTGGTCATCACACTAGAGCCAGCCCGTCCCCCCGCTCCCAGGGCTCAGATGAGGCCAGGGAAGGCAGTTCAGATGAGTTCCATTACTTTCCCTATTTACACACAGGGGCAAGCAGTGGGCTGCAAAGGGCTGCATGTTCCTCCCTTGGCCTTCTCAACCTGGGGATCACACAACAGCCTGTGCACGTGGGTGCACATGGAGTGCCAATCCAGAGCACACAGCCTCATTAGGCTGCCACACAGGAACCCATTGCTCCTTCTCACAAGGTTCCTGGGCAGGCCTGCCTTATTCCAGACTCCGTGGTGTGACACCTTCCCATGACAAGCCACCAGTAAGGAGGCTGGGGTCATGGAAACACACAACAGTGCTGCACATGGCACAGGGTCATGCCTGCACTCTTGGGGCAGAATCCACTCCTGGTCAAGCATGGTGAGGCAGAAGACACTGACCCCCTGCATGGGAAGAGGTGGGGACCCCAGTAGCACTCTCTCCGGAAAGCGGACTCTGCCGCTCACACACACCTACTGCAACATACTCCCCGCCTCTCCTCCAGTGGGTAGGGACAGGAGTTTTCTCCCTGTGGGACACCGCCACTGCTGGACCCGGCACAGATGAAAGCCGAGTCACCCCTTTCCCGCCTGCAGACTCCTGGCCTGTCCAGCACCTTCTAACCTGCTTGTCCCTGGGACATGGGGGTACTGAGGCCACCCTGGGATGTCCATGGCTCTGCAGGACAGGGTCCACTGTGTAGGCCACAAATGGCTGTGCTCAAAACACATCACCATTGTCTGACCTGAAACCTTTGGTGTTGGCTCAGGTATTAGGGCTAGACTTTGTGCACAGTGTCTCCTGGGATGACTGCCCTTCTTGCTTTTCTTCACAGCTGGACCAACTGCGAACACAACGTGTCCACCACCCTATGCTACCAGCATTCCTAGCTACCTTTGAGACACCACTGACTACCTGAGGAAAGTACAGAACAATAATCTTCCTGAAAATGCCATCCTGGCCACCACGGATATAGCAGCTCTTTACACCAACATTCCACGTGATGATGGATTACTAGCTAAGTATCAGGCACTTACAGCCCACTTCATTTAGCACGGACACTTTGATGGGAGGGGAGGTTCCCGTTCCCGTTCCCTCTCCTCTCTTTTTCTGCATTATATTTGAACCTTTTTGCCTCTTGCTCTGTATTTGTCATCTGAAGAAGTGGGTTGTGCCCATGAAAGCTCATGATACTATCTATATTTTTGTTGGTCTCTAAGGACCGTTGTTGTTTTAAGTTTTCTTCACTTGAATGTTTTGAATGTTTTGGAATGAATTCCTCAAGTTAATTGTGTGTGGGGTACAAAGACGTTTCCTTATATTAATTTGCTGCCTTTCAATTTCATTTTCTCTCACCTTATTCTTGACTTTTTATAAATTGAATGTCAGCCCATGCTTTTCAGTTGCTTTTGATATGGAAGGCTCTCCTATCATTTTATCACCTGTCTCATTTACAGGTTGTGTTTTTTTTAAGAGTGACCAGAAAACACTGTCTCCCAGGGGAGGCCATACCATTAACATATATAATGGCATAAAAAAATTTTCAGAAGTATTTTCTATTAATTATTTATACAGCCAAACAACAAGTGTTCCCTCTAAGCTGCATGGCAGCATGGCCCTACAGTTGCTTAATGAGCCCCACCCAGCCAGTGGCTCAGGACTCATGCACAGAGCTGCCTGACAGTGGGAGAGGCAATTCTTCCTCAGCGACAGCAACAGCTCACTGCCAAGGACAGAGCAGAGAGTCTCGCCCAGCTGGTAGGGAGCAGACTGTCTGGCTGGGTAGGGCTCATTAAGCAGCTGTTGGGCTGTACTGCCACGCAGCTTAGAGGAAAGACTGCTAACAACTCATTTGCTGAGGTCTTTCCTGGGTGTTTACAGTTAATGTAGAACCTGGAAATAGATATGAGAATTTGACATACTTTTGTTCAATATGAATTAAATTGTTACCACTGAATTTCCATGGCTGCTCCACCCTCCATTCTTTTAGCTTTGTTAGATCCATTTGACATTGCTCTCATCTAGTCTTCATTATCTCTCTATATATTAGAGCGTGTATGTCTGTTTGTCTGTCTGCAAGTCTGTTTGTTCAAGAACTCCTCCTAAACAGTTAAGCGCTAGGGCCATCAAATTTGGTATGCAGCTTCCTTTTCTCCTAACTTAAAGCAAGATCAGGTTTGGTTGTGCCATGACAACCAGAAGCCTTGGGAAAAGGACAGTTTTCCATAACACACAAATGTAGGGGCAGCTGTTCAAAGGGACATGATATGAGAGTGGCCCCTGGGGGCAGCTAGCCTGTAGGGGAGAGCTATCCTGCAGAGTGTCCAGTGGAAGCATCTGTACCACCAAGGGAGTGGCCAGCAGGGCTAGAGTTCCACCATCTTGCCTTCTAGCACACCGAGTAAGTAACCCCTCTGCCCCAAATCCTTTCTCCCTCTCCTGGCCCTTGGCTACAGTGCTGGAAGGCAAAGGAGGAAAAAGGGCCCTGATGACCAGACGGCCCTGGGAGAGAGAGAAGAGGCCTGTGCTGGATGGGATCCCTGCTCTGAGGCCCTCCTCACTCCCCCAACCCTCACTATTGCACCCCCCAGCTTCCTGCACACTCCTCCTCCCCCCATTCCCAACCCCCTGCCCTGACTCCTGAAACCCCCGTACCACCAGCCCCCCTGTCCTGAAGGACCCAAGCATTGTTGGGTAAGTATGCTAGTCCTAAATAATTGTCTGTACTGGTGATGTAGCCTTGTTGGTCTCAGAATATTAAGACTAGATAGGTGGAGGTAACAGTTTTTATTGGACCAACTTCCATTGGTGAAAGAGACAAAATATACAGAGACCCTCTGGGTAACTTTCCCAGACCTGAAGAAAAGTTCCATGTATCTTGAAAGCTTTTCTCTTTCAACAACAGAAGTTGGTCCAATAAAAGATGTTGCCTCATTCATCTTGTCTGTCTAATAATTTACATTAATGTCATCAAAAAAATCTTGCCACTCGGTTGTTAATCATCTTTTCTAGATTATTCAAAGGCAGTGTTCCCTCTGAACTGCACAGCAGCACAGCTTCACAGGTGATTAATCAGCCCTGCCCAGTCAGTCAGCCCCATGCATGGAGCCCTGAGCCTCTGACTTGCGGGGCGGTGGGGAACTGATTAATCATCTGTGAAGCTGTGCTTCTCTCTTCAGCTTAGAGGGAACATTGTTCATAGGAATATTAAACATCACTTTAGACACTCTAATATTTTAATTGACTATTTATTCTGACTTTTATTTTACTCTTGCTCTTTGCTTCTTAGTCTGTTTTCAATTTGACAATTTTTTTTACCTCCTATGACCACTTAGTTTTCCTACTAGACTTTTGTGATGATCTTTGTCAAAAGCTCTGAAAAGTCTGAATAAAGCAGATCTGCCAGTTTTCCTTTATCCCCGAGGCGGGCATTAAAACGGCAGCGGTTCACCAGGGTTAGCACCTCCTGGGCCGCTACCACTATATTTACCTGTATCTTCAACTATACGGGCAATCACAGCTCCCATTGGCTGGGAACAGCAATTCATGGCCAACAGGAGTTGGGGTCCCCCTTACCTGAGCAGGCACATGTAAATACAGTGGTGTGTGGACCTGCCAGGGGCTAATCCTGGCAGACCAGATCCAGCCCATGGGCTGGTATTTGCCCACCACTGCTTTTTTCACTATTTTGCTGACAAGTTCTAGGTCACTCCAGTAATAAATGATGATGATATTTGCCTCACACTCTTGAATCTTGCTATTTAACTATATTGGATTTTTACTTGATTTCTTTGCTGCTTTATTCTTTTGATGGGTACATCCCTTCTGTGACTATTATAGAATGCTCAAGTAGACTTTAGTCTAGGATTTTAATGTTATGCTTTCTGACATTAGGAACTTTTATACTATTTTTAATCTCATTTTCTGAAATGTAGTACTGCCACAGGAGTAGTGTTTGATTTGATTCCCCCAAGGATGTGAATTCTAATTATATTGTGGTCACTGTTAGTGTTTAATGGCTCAATTGTAGCTATTTCTTGATGTAATGCTTGTGTGTTATTTAGGGCTAACTCAAAAATAGCTTCTCTTCTTGGAACAGAAATGTTTAGACTAAAGGTACAAGTAGTGAATTAAGGGGCCTTCCTCACAAAATAAGCAAGAGAGATTTCCAAGCAGATTTAAGAATTACTTGTATCCCTATAACCTAAGAAAGTTTCAGAAATACTTCTTTGTGTATTCAGAGCCACAATAAATGAGAACTATGGTTGTATCTATAGCACTGGTGGGCAACCTGTAACTCATGTGTAACCTGTGGCCAATGGGCCACATGCAGCCTATCAGGTTCTATGTATGGCCCATATGCAGGGTTGCCAGATTCTGCTGGTTTCCATCTGCATAGTTTTTTTTTTTTTTCCTACTGGTATTACTAAAGTGACATGCACATAAAGCAAGGTCATGTGAAATGAGGTGCGTGCTGAGTGCACACAGCATCAATTGTGAGAGCTGTGTGCACCTTCCCTGTCCAATCAAAGCGCTGCTTACAGTTTAATCAGCAAACCCCACATAATCTAGGTACACAAGTGAAGTTAGTAAAACTACCTTGTCCCGGGAGACCATCTTGGTTACAACAATCTTACGGCCTACTGAGATGAAGGAGGGTCACTCATGTGGCCCACTCACTGACCAAGGTTGCTCATTGCTGGTCTACACTGTAGCTGGTGGCAAGAAAGGCAGTTTAGCTAGCTTTCTAAAAACAGAATTGAGGACACCATGGTGTGGGTTTCATGAGGAGCTTCACAAGGAAATATGTATCTGGAGGTAGGTAAGGTGGTAAGACAGACTCATGGCATCTGTGCCAAATCCCGCACCATGACATCTTCATTTCTATGGCACTAGCTAGAGTACAGTCCTCATACTAACAGCTGAAACATAGGTATACCTCGTGTACACAGGAGGCAACTATAGACTTACCTCTGGCCCAAAAAATTCCTCAATTTCCTGTTCTAATTTAGTACACTCAAGGATATATCAGAAAAAAAGTTCTCAAATTGTTCTGAATGCAGTGAAGAGCCACTAATCTCATTTATAATCTTTTACTTGGTATTAAAGATTATATATGATGACCATACACTATCGCCTGCAGATAGAACAGGGTTCACAGAGACAATCACAGAGTTAGAAATTTGTATTGCTGTTCTCAGCACTGTTTGCGATGCCCAAGAAGTCAGAGTCTTTGAACAGTAGTGGATATTTTAGTGTATAAAAATGTTTCAGGAGTCATTTCAATCCCCCTGATATCAGAAAATTTCCCACAGAGGTCAAAAGGTCTTCAAGCATAAGGGATATAGATTTTGGACCTATGACTATCATTTCTGTCACAATTACAAATATATTCTTCATCATGATAAGTATTTATTTATGATAGTGTTAAATATGTCTTAGGTACATTCCAGACAGATAAGTAGGAGCAATCCCTATCCCACGGTATTCACAACCACGATAGACAAATTAAATGGGAAATACATATTTTTTCTTTCTTTTCATTTAATATATATGTTACCACGTTTTGTTGTAGATAACAGAGCTGACCTCGGTATGTGAGAGGGATTTAAATACAGACAGGATAGAAACCTAGTAGAAAAACTCAGGAAGCCTGTACCATGTGTCAAGCTGTCTAGAGTGGTACATGCGCACATATAATGCCAATCTATAAAAAGGGAAATAAGGACAACCCAGGGAATTACAGACAAGTCATCTTAGCTTCAGTTTGATAAGAGAGCAAATAATTAAGCAATCAATTGGCAAACACCTAGAAGATAATAAGGTGATAAATAACAGTCAACAAGGATTTGCCAAGAACAAATTGTGTCAAAGCAAGCTAATAGCTTTCTTTGATAGGGTATCACACCTTGTGAATTGGGGGGGGTGGGGAGGGGAAGTGGTAAAGGTGGCATATCTTGATGTTAGTGTGGCTTTTGATATTGTCTCACATGACCTTCTCATAAATAAACTAGGGAGATACAACCTAGATGGAGCTGCAAGAAGGTGGTTGCATAGCTGGTTGGGAAACTTTCCAGGGTATGTCTACACTACAGCGTTATTTTGAAATAGCTTATTTCGAAATAAAGCGTCTACACACAAAATGCATTTCGAAATAGCATTTTGCTATTTTGAAATAGCACATCCACACTGAGTGGACGCTGAATCGCATTTAAGGCCGGCCGGAACCAGGTCTGGCAGGGCATCAGGTCAGGAATTACTTTGTGTGGCTGCTGCCTGAGGCTATCTGAGGCCTGTGCTTAAAGGGACCCCTCCCTCCCCTCCCCTCCCCCCGGACAGCCAGTTCTCAGGTTTCCCTGCTTGCTTGCCTACCTAGATGAGGGACAGCAAAGCATTTTGTCTCTGCGTGCTCTGGTTGCCCTCACTCGGGACACCGCAGCACTCTGCAACATGGAGCCAGAGCTGCCCCTGGGCACTCTGGTGCTTCTCATGGATGCATTGCTGCGAGCCTGGCTACACTTTCTGCAGGCTGCCATCCAGGAGGTCCATCGGGGGGCTGTCAGTATCCACGAGGCCCTGCGGGAGAGCTTCCACCCTGAGGAGCACTAAGAGCCTCCCTGGTCTGCCCCACTGGGGCTTGTGCCTCATTCCTCCCTCACGTCCTTCCACTTACCCCTCCCTAAGCCCCCTTCTTTATTTAACAAAACTGGGGGGGAGGAGGGAGGTGGAAGGGGGAAGCAAGGGGAAGAAGCGGGAGGGGAAGCTCAGGGTTTGAGGGTCTCGCTGGACCAACTTGATTTTCATGCAAACCTGTTCCTGGGTTCACATGTGGCCTTTGGTGGCCAGGCTGGCAGTTATCCTGCCATAGACGACCGTGTTCCTCTGTCTAGTGTGGAGATTATTGATGTTGGGGGCATCCCCCCCAAACCTGAATAAGGTCCATGATCTCCACTGTGGACCAGGAAGGCGCTTGCCTTCTCCGGGACCTGGCAGGTTCCTGGGAGCTGGCAGACTGCTCCTGGGGAGCAGTGGAGGGCTGGCTGCCAGTGGCTTGCTGGCTCATGTTTTGGGGCCACTGGGTCAGGGGCAGTGACAGCTGGCTCTGGGCTGGCAGGCTTGGAGCTGGCACAGGCACTGTGGCCAAAGTCAACCCTTTCAAGGGCTCCGGGGGGCGGCAGGGGAGAGGAGTGTTCTTGGTTGAGGCAGGAGTGGCCACCAGGGCACCCTGGGAAGGCTGGAGGCCCCCCTATTTCGATGTAAGTGTCTACACAGCACTTATTTCGAAATAGCTCTTTCGAATTCAGCTTTATTCCTCATGGAATGAGGTTTATCAAATTCAAAATAAGCGCTCCGCTATTTCAAATTAATTTCGAAATAGAGGTTTGGCTGTGTAGACGCTAGTAAAGTTATTTCAAAATAACGACTGTTATTTCGAAATAACTTTGCTGTGTAGACATACCCCCAGAGAGTAGTGACAGTGGTTCACAATCATGCTGGAAGGGCATATTGAGTGGGGTCCTTCAGGGATCAGTTCTGGATCCAATTCTGTTCAATATCTTCAGCAATGATTTAGATAATGGCAGAAAGATCACACTTACAAAGTTTGCTGATGACACCAATCTTGAAGGCAGGGCTGGATTAAGGAATGGGCTAGCCGGGCAGCTGCCCAGGGCGCCAACCTATGGGGGGTGCTTGATGGCAGCTGTAAGGGGCGCACAGCGCCCCTTATAGCTGCCATCAGGCGCCACGCGCCCGGCTCCTGGATCGCGGGCTGCAGCAGCTCCCAGCGGCCACCCTGCAGCGGCCACCCAGGGTGCGGGCCATGTTAACCCCCGCAGTGCCAGCCAGCAGCGCCCTTCGCCCCACAGCCGCGGGGCCCTGCACGGCCAGGCTTGGCCTGCCCCAGGTGGTCCCAGGCTGCACGCCAGCAGCGGTAGCCAGGCTGGGCCAGGCTGGGCACATGCGTCCTGCCACCACCAGCTCTGCGCGCCTTCCCCCACGTGCCGGGCGGGGGCGGGGCCACGCATGCGCCTTCCCCCAACCCAGGGCACAATGAATCTGTCTGCCCGGGGCGCCAGAATGGCTCGGTCAGACCCTGCTTGAAAGGGATTAAAATTCAAAATGATCTGGACAAACTGGAGAAATGGTCTGAGATAAATAAGATGAAATCCAATAAGGACAAATGCAAAGTAGTCTACTGAGGAGGGAGCAATCAGTTGCATATGTACAAAATTATCTCCCCCCCCCAAAGACAATGCTTATAGCCAATCTTACAATAAACTAACTTTTTATGAACTAAGAAAAAGAAATTAGTTATATAGAATGTTAAAGCAGATAGACATACACAAGTGAGGTAGTCTTAGTTTCAAAAGGGAATAGAAACTGCTGCAATACTCATGCTCTATATGTCCTTTAGGGCTAAGCAAGTAGGGTATCCCTTGCTTATGCTTAGACATGCTGCTCTCTCTAAATTCCAAGGAGCATGTTGATACAATTCCTTATGGTTAGGCATTTTTATTTCCTTTCTCCAGAGTTCACACTGATGGAACAAATGTCAGCACCTGTCTCCTCTTCATGGGTATGTGTGGTGAGCATGTGATGGGGTCACCAGGGTGCAACCTGGACTGTGGGGCCACTGAGCCCCCTGTCTCACCTATCTGGGTTAGTCCTCTCTCACTGTGATGCTGTGGCAAGTCACAAACCTTTGGCAGGTATTATATTTCCACAGCCATCCACTATCAGGGACACACCCAACTGAGTTACATGAATGATCCCCTACACACTCATGAACCATCAATAGGGAGGCTACAGCCAATTTCCCCCAGCTTTCCAGTCTGGCACCCCATAATCGTACTCTCTTACATTGGTCAGAAACCTGGCCAGAATAAGGTCATTACCCAGAGTTCTCCCTCAGTGTGGAGTGAACAGACACTAGACCTTGTAAACTGAGTTGAGATTTTCCAAGCACTTCAACCAAACGACACTGTTTTAGGTAAAATATAAGACAGATTTATTAACTACAGAAAGATAGATTTTAAGTGATTATAAGCAGCAAGCATAGAGATCAAAGCTTGTTACCTAAGAAATAAAAATAAACTCACAAAGTTCTATAGACTAAACAGGATTTAAATCAAACAGTGTCTCATCCTGACAGATGGTAAAAAAGATCATAGAGCCTCTATATGCAGGCTGGAACTGCCTTTCAGCTCAGGCCCACCCTTCCCCAGTTCCAAGTCTTTGTCCTACAGCTGTTTTTTGCAGCTGTTGAGTTCTGGGGAGTGGGAAAAGAAAGTCCAAGTGATTATGTCATTTCCTCTCTTTCATAGTTTCTTCCAGCTTGCTGTGAAATGGGGGTCATGCAAACCCCATTGGGCAAGCAATCTCCATTGTCAAAATCCTCCCCCGAGAAGTCTTCTGGAATGACTGTTGGGGAAGTGGAGACCTTTTAATGGGCCACCAGAACATCAGGATCCTGGGTTGTTGTACCTGAAAAGCTGGTTGTGAGTGTTCCCAACCTCACAACATATTTCGGTAGCACACACATAGCAAAACTTCATAACTTCACATACAATGATAGCACATACAATCTAACAGGATATTAATGTTAACAAATGGAGACTTTTAAAATAATACTTCACAAGGCATAATTTGTATATAATATATCATAATTGTATGACACTAGTCAATATAGAGGTTTCAGGGAGCTATTCTCCTTGTACTCTGAGGTACAATTGGCAAGTGTCATAGGGCAATGAAATTTCGCAATGGCTCATTTGGTTTCAGTGAGCCCTCTTGTGTGCAGAACCGACACCTTACACTAATTAATGCATCTTTCCTGCTTTGTGAGTCACACAATTATAGAGGTTTACAATGCAAACAATATAATTTTTTAGCATGGGCTATATGGATGATATAAGTGAGATCAATACATCCAGTGCCTATCAGCATACATCCAATGTCCTACCAAGCTTAAACACTGAACACATTCTTTTCAACTTAACAGCTATTTGAAACACTGCTAACAAATAAGTAATCCAGAATGGTTCCCAGTTATGCATTTGTCAGTGTTCAACTGGGGCTCTTGTACATTTCAAAAGGAAGCCCCATGCTCCTTGCGGGGCTTCTGCTTTTCAACTGTAGCAAGAGCCCTCCCAGGCTCTTCCTACAGTTCAAAGGCAGAGGTGCCCTTATAATCGAATAGTCGATGGAAATTTCATTGACTATTCGATTTGTTAATTCATCTAAATTTAAGATCCCTAGTAAGGTCAAACATAACATCCAGGTTGCTGTCCTGAGTGATGGGGTGGATGATGGGGTTGTGAACTGTAACAGGAGACGGAAAGCTGAGACTCATGATCTTTCTTTCCTTCGTATTTCCCACAATGAAAATAAACTGCATGCACAGCACTCAGGTCAATGCTTGGGCTCCAACCTCTGTGAGGGAATATTCGTTTAGAAAAACTTTCACCTTGTTTATTTGGTGGGGGAGTGAGGTTATTAAAGAGAAACTTTTCTTTTGGTTTTCTGGTTGCGAATGCACATTTTTTATAAAATTCTAAATGTTGGATCAAATATTTTTTACAGTGTCCCTTAAAGAACTAAGGGGACAAACTCACACTACTTTAACCTTCCCTTATTTCACGTATACACATAGCAGTTTATACTAACAAAAACAAAATAAAACACCACACTGCACAAACAATTCTCACCAGACACAGGCATGGGAATTAGGAGTGTGAGCGATGCTGAAGTGCCCCAGATTTTAAATGAGGTGTGAGTCTGCTCCCAGTCTCACACCTGTGCTTACGGCAACATGTCCGTGGCGCCACTTTGGGCCTTGTGCCCAGGGTCCTGGCTGCCAGGCCTGAGCCTGGGGCTCCACTGCTGACCCAGAGCCTATGGTCCTAGCTACCGGATCCACAGCCAGGGCTTTGCTCCTGGTCCAAGGCCTGCCTTCAACCTTGCCCGCCTTCCTCCTGTCCTTCCTCCTAGCAACATGGTCCCCATCCCAGCATGGGAGAGTTGAGAAACTGACAGAAGTAAGGGGGTGCAGATCCCTGGTTTTCAGAACCCCACACTATTAAAAGTGTTCCAGCGCCACTAGCACCAGACGTTGAGAGAAAAAAAACTGCATGTAACAGATGTTAGTCATTTCACTTAATACACTACTAGAAGGCACTCAGATACTACAGTGGTGAGGGCAGAATAAGAACTATAATACAAATTATACTGGTCGCATCACTTTGCCAGTTATTTTCTTTGTTAAAAAAGTCTACTCCGTTTCGTTTTGTGTTACTTTTATTAGAAAGGAAATTTTATTAATACTAGTATTTTGTATTTTGGGAAGAGTTTCAGTTTTGCTATTTTATCCCTCTGTAAGAATTCTTTCTGAGGCATAGGTTCCTTCAAGAGGACTACCCGCAGTTGATAACTTTCATAGTCATAGGCATTATATCATAAGGAATCAAACCCTAAAGAGATGAGTTGGTGGGTATAATATTTTTGAAAAAGGAGGAGGGAAGAAAGATGTTTTTGTGTATATTTATATAATAATATTGGGAGAATTTTCAAATCAGAGCAGCTACTACGAACCACTGTGATATGGTTCCTGAAATGATGGGAGTGCCCAAAAGGCAGTGGTGCAGCAGCAACCAGGGTTCCTTCTAAGTAAAGGAAATCCCCAAATATCTTGTTAGGTTATCTTTATTTACTGGAGATGTATCAGTGGTCAAGTATTTATTCTAGACCACTGTTTATATATGAATATATTAATTCTTGATAAAGCATGGACTCAGTCCATCTCAGGGGAACAAACTGTAATGAAAGGTACAAACAGAATTAGAAGCTATCTGAAATGGGAATGATATTTTCCTGTCTGTCCATCAAGCTGTAATTTAATGCAAATATAATTCTGTTCGGTACATAGTAGTTCTGCAGTTGTATTATACTGTGTTCAGTGTCATTATATTAATGACTTTTGCAGTCAAAACTATTTGAAGTGCACAATTATTCTGCAATTTCCAGTATTTACCAGGCAGAGATCATGTATTTTAGCTCAAAAAAAGAGATTTATGTCAAAAACAAATAGACGGCTTTTCTCTTCTGTATACAATGGGTGTCCTTAGGAGCACGAGACTATCTCCCACACAATCCAAATGTTTTCAGCTGCATATGTGGCAACAAAACATACATAAATATGTGGCAACTTCTGTGGGAAGATCAGAATTCTTGTTCCACCCAGATAGATTTTAGAAAACTTTTATAACCATTGTTTGAAAACAGCACCACTACTTTCTTTTTGAAGCATGGACATTTTTTTTTCCTGAATGTGTTACAAATTCAATGTGCAATAAATAGCAAGGAATAAACAGAGGAATAAACTTTTTATTTTTGCTTATTTGAAATGGCTTGTTATAAGGTACTTCTGACTCCTGTTCCATTCTGTCAGTTATACAGTCATTGTAGAGTGCTGGTGCACCCCGGTGTGCAGTTTCATCAAAGGCGAGCTGCACTCCAGCAAAAGCCGGCCCAGGGTACGCTCTTTAAAAAGCCAACAGGAGCAGGCTGTTTAAAGAGCCGCTGAGAGGGCTGGTGTGGGCTCTTTAAAAAGCTGCCTGGGGCATAGCTTGCAATGTGCCGCTATCCCAACTGGGCTCCTGTGTGCTGCTGCTGGCTGGTGCTTGCGATGGGGTGCATGCAGCCAGATGAGGCAACAGCACTCCAGGCAGGTTAAAGGGGACATCTGGGAGGCACTGTAGGGGAACCGTGTGCTGGGCAGTATACATGCTGTTCCTGGCGTGTGCTGTTGCCAGCGGCCCCTGAGAAAAAGCCAGGGGGGTTCTCGTGCTGCTGCCCATTTCCCAACAGAAGTGCCTGCACACAGACAGCCCACAGCACCCTTGTGGCAGCAGGTAAGATAGGTAGCCTGGCCCCAGGCCCCCTCCCCCCCCGTTCTGATTCCTGAGTCCGACACCTCCCATACACACACCCAGCCCTCTCTCACACACACCCAGCCCCATGCCCTGACTCCTGTGGCTTCCCCACACACTACCACTCCCCTGCCCTAAGCTCCACCACATCTGCGCACACATTTGACCATGCACTGCGTGGCAAGGAAAAGACGGCATGGAAAGCCTTCCAGTTAGTGGCAATAAATTTTCTCAGAAACAACAAGGCAGACAACTACAGGTTGTTGGTGGAAAACCTCCTCAAGGCATACAAAAGCCTTGGTTGCAACATGTCACTAAAGATACATTTTTTGCACTCTCATCTAGATTTTTTTCCACCGAACTGCGGAGCAGTGAGCGACGAGCACAGCGAGCGATTTCACCAGGACATTGCAACAATGGAGAAATGCTATCAGGGCAAATGGAGCCCATCAGTGCTTGCAGACTATTGCTGGACAGTGACAAGAGATGCTCCGTTTAATGAATACAAGAGACAATCCAAGAAGTGCCGAGTAGTCACTGAATAGGACTAAACTATGTACATAATAATTTTTTGCCTTTTGTTTCATAATAAATTTTATTTATATAAACCTTTTGCTGATTTTTAAAGTGTTACATAAACAGGACAGGTGAAATATTATCATGTAAAGCAACCATAAACACATGAAAAGACCTAGGTTTACAATTTATGATTAAAACACTACTATCTACACAATATACATAGACGTAAAATGTAAAAACTTAAATATCTTGGAAACAGTAGCCAATCAGTTGTTTTAATTGTCATATTTGAATTCAGCACATCAAAATACATAATAAATAGCACATTTTATCTCTGAAGCAGACGACTTCTAAAAAATTGTAGACCAGTGTTACATGTATTTTATACTCACAATATTTTACATTACAAATCCTCTTAAGGTTTCATTTTAGTTCTTGTCAAGTAGAATACATTCACATCTGGTCTGATGTGGCATAGCAGTACTGTCTGGGCCTCACTCAAATAGATGGTAAAAGTGGATTCCCCCGCTAAAATGAAGCAGTTTTATATTCAGCTTATAAACAGAGATTGGGACAACCTCCCCCACTTATTAGATTAGTCTATCGTGTCAGATGCACAATTTACAGTAGAAAGTGAAACAAATTGCCTCCTAAGAAGTTGTACGCCCCCGCAATGGGGAGGTGGATTGCAAAAGGACAGTATTTGTAAGACATTTAAATTACTTTCACCCCTGCTAGAAATAAATAGCAGCATTCTAGTCATCACTGCTTATATATATTCTAGATGTAAGACATATATAGGAAAATGAAGTAAATGAAAAATACTTGTGATTAACATATGTATACTTGTCTGAATTTTGAATCTACACTACAATACAACATCTTCCATGAGATGCGTTGTTATTACTATGACAGTTGTAAAAATGATCTGTTTTTTTTAATCTTGTAGGTGGATAGCCATTTACAATGAGTCATTGATGAAAGAGTCTTTCTCTGGAACTGTGCACTTTATGCAAAAACCATACATGCATTGAGCACTACATGGGAAAGCCATTTTCAAAGTTGTAGCACTATAATTGTGTTTAGGAGTAGATACATTACTGTTGTCGGCCATATTTTAAGTTTAATTTATTTAGTCAGAAAATCCTTTCTCACTTGGCAGATAATCATATTTCGTCCTATTCAATATGACTATTATAAAGCTGTTATTCATTTGACTTACAATATATTACTTCCCATTTACTGGAGATTAAATTTAATATTTGATATCATTGTGTGGTACTTATGTGGCAAATACAATGCAACACAACCTCCATGATTAATAATTATAAAACAATGCTCATTCACAAAAATCACTGGAAGTATTATCCTGCCATTTTTTGTATGGACAAAATTTCCATTATTTTTAGTGAGCATTTTCCCTGTTAGGATTGCAAAAGTGAAATCTAATTCTTATCCAGGACAACTTTTAATGCAAACACTAGGACAGGACACAGTATGTAGTCACTTCATTAATGTAATTTCAATTTTTCGTTAATGCATCAATATGTTTTAAATCTGCATTCAATAAACACAATTATAAAAGCAATACATTACAATAAATTACGTATTTAGTATTGGTAACATGTATTTTATACTATCATTTGCTCTAGTACAGGAAAATATTCCTAACTATTCAGGACAACACTTAAGAATGTGGCTTAATTTCAAGTATGTGTATGAATCCCTTTGAACTTAATGGGATTTAAGTAAGTGCTTAGCTTTAACACTACACTTCAGTTTTATTCTAAATCAGGGCCAAAATTTGAAGTGCTTTAATACACTATAACCTTCGTACTCCAGGTGACCCTAATTTGGAAACACCTGTGGTATGGATCCTGGAAGAGGCAAACGCAACTCTGTGCACTGCTGCTCCTCCTCTCCCTCAGCTCAGGGAACTGCAGCGTGCTCTGCTAGAGGCTTTTCTCCACTGCACTCATAGTGGCAGGAGGCAGGGGAAAAGCAGTCCTTGGGAGTGGCATGGGATGTGGAGTGCCAGGTAAGAGCCCTATCACCTTCACACCTTCCCTGGCCTGGCAAAATCTTTAATCTGGCAAACCCTATTTTCCAGGGTTGCCAGATTTAAAAGGTTTGAGTGTATAATGATTCATTACTAGCATCTCTGCAGCCACCGCCAGAAACCTTAAATAGACTTGAATTTTGAAGATAAATAGCAGCTTCATTACACATTCTTATTGTACACAATTTGTACATTTTAATTTTTGTTGCCTGTTCCTTGTATTGGTGATAATATTTTACATGCATATCCAAGCATAAATTAAACAAAAATTTCTCATTATAAGCACCATGAGATGAATTCCTTAGTGAGAAATAATCTTCTTTCATGCAGATATCATTAGTTAGGAAAGGGGAAAAAATAGATGCGTACAAAATGCCTGCACAATTAAAATGGGAAGAGGTGACAGCACTTTGGATGACAGGATTGGAATATAAAATGACCTTGACAAATTGGGAGAAATGGTCTGAAATCAACAAGATGAAATTTAATAATGACAAGTGCAATGTCCTTAGGAAGAAAATAAAATCAAATATACACTACTAAAATAGGGGAATAACTGGCTAGGCAATAGTAGGGCTGAGCAGGAGCCGGTGGTGATAGTGGATCATAAATTGAATGTAAGTCAACAATGGGGATGCAGCAGCAAAAAAGGTTAATATTCTGGGTTGCATTAACAGGAGTGCTGTACGTAAGATGTGGGAGGAAAGTGTTCTGCTCCACTCATTGCTGGTGAAACCACACCTGGAACACTGTATTTAGTTCTGGATGCCACATTTTAAGAAAAATATGGACAAACTGAAGAGAGTCAAAAAGAGAGCAACAAATATGATAAAATGGATTAGAAAATGTGAGCTAGGAGGAAAGGTTAAAAAAACTCGGTGTGTTAAATCTTGAGGAAAGAAGACTGAACAGGGACCTGATACATTTTCAATAGATGTGTTCATGTATGGAATGGCTTCAATAGCAGGGAGATCCAACCAGCATATCCCATGTCTCAGAGTTTGCTTCTGAGCCTGGTCTACGCTATTGGGCTAAATCAACCTCATAGCTGGAGTTGACGTAGCTTAGGTCAACTTATTGCTATGTCTGAGTTGATGGGGAAAAAACTATCCAGTCAGCTTACCCTATCCCAGTGGTTCTCAAACTTTTTGGACAGTGGCCCACCTGGCTCAAGGCAAACCTTTCCTTGGACCACCAGTTGCTAATGGAAACTCACTGTTAATTGCATAATTATGCCTGAGCCATTTTGTTAGTGCTGAAGCTAGGGGAAAAGGTTTAATTTAATCAGTAAGAAAGGAAATATTAATTTACATTATTAAACACATTAAGCACTTTAACTTTCTCATCTTAGTTTATTAAACTTCATTTTAACTAAAGTAAAATATTAATTTATGTTCAACACAAAAGGTTCCCATATTTTCTTTATTTATGGCAGGGGGGAACCTTTTTTGGTCAGGGGCCACTGATCCACAGAAAAATCAGTTGGGGACCACATAAGTGAGAAGCAACCAACCCCCCAACCCTCACTGATGTGCCCCCCCGCCAACTGAGAAAACTCACTCCCCTGGTGCTCCAGCCCAATAGGGCAAGGAGGAGGGACAGGGAGGACTGAGGTTCAGGGCTTCCCATAGGCCAGATTTACTCTTCTGAGATTCCAGAGTTAATGGATTTTGTGGGGTTGGGTCAAAAATTGGGGTTTGGTGTGTGGGGTAGGGCTGCCAGCAAGAGGGATGGGGGTGTAGGATCTGGGTGGGAGGTGAGATGCAGGAGGGGGTGAGGGTGCAAGGTTTGGGTGGGAGGTAGGATGCAGGAGCAGTTGGGGAGTAGGATGTCTGGCCAGAGGGAGGAGGTAAAAGCAAGGGAAGGTGCAGTGTGTGGCCAAGTGGCTGAGAGTGGGGTATCTGGCCAGGAGGAAGGGTGCAGGAGTGGGTTGGGGGTAAGGTGTCTGGCCAGGGGGGAGGGTGCAGGAGCAAGGGAAGATGTAAGAGAAGGATGGGGGTACAAGGTTTCGGGAGGGGGTGCAGTAGGGGGCTAGGAGTGTGGGGTCTGGGCATGAGCGGATGGGGGGACACTAATTTGCCTTTGCGCCTCATGCTGCTCCCAGGCATGGCCTCCTGCTACTCTCCTTGGCCAGATTACGGCCAATGGGAGCAGTGGAGAAAGCCTCCAAGCAGCGCGCCCACATGCTGCTGTTCCCCCAGCCAGGGGAGGGAGAGCACTTCTTCCCCATGAACTGGATCACACAGCAAGGCTCGGGGTTTTCTCTCCCCACCCCACCCCACCCACCCACCCACCCACCCACCCACCCACCACCAGCAGGAAGCCATCACTTGCGCTCCAACCTTTCAGGGGAGGGAGGGCAAGGTTGGAGCGCCAGCATGGGCTCTCCACTGCAGGGGAAGGAGCAAGGCTGAGCTTGAGCCATGGACCACAGTTTGAGAATCACTGCCCTATGCATAGGGGTGGCAGTATCATAGGTGGGGGAAGGCAGTGCCTTCCCAAACTACCAGGCATGGCCCCACCCACACTCCGCCCCTAGAACGCCTATTGTAGGTGTAGTCTGGGTGGAGTGTTGCTGCCCCCAGCACCCACCCTCCCCATGTTGTGAGGCTGGGAGGCTGGGGCCACACGCCCTCTGCCCTATCCATGGTGCTGGGAGGGGGGCCAAGGGCCAGGGCAGGGACAGGGCCTGGGCAGAAGGGGTGGGGATAGGGCTTGCCTCCCCCAGCCCGACCTTCATCCACCACCCGCGTCTATGCATCTTGTTCTGCTGTGGTACCGGAGGCAATGGGAGAGCGTACTGAATTCAAGATTTGCTAAATCGACTCCCGATGGAGAGTCCTGAGAAGACTCAGGAGTGGTAGGAGACATACCCTGAGAGGTAGGAGACATACGTTTAAATTGTTGCTTCAAATCAGACAAACGGGGATTATTAATATGAGACTCTTGAATTCTGAATGAGTGCTCTAATCAATGGTCTGGCTACTATAAGCTTACTACTGTCATGGTTTTGATAGGAAACAGTTTAGGTTCCTAATTTCAGGGACGGATTCACAACTGAGACTCCTGAATAGTGATAAGTATGTAAGACTGCCCTTTTCTTCAGTATTTTTTGTTCAATAGTTTAGATAGTGTCCCTATTCACCTTGCTGGCTTTTGTGGATCCTGTTCTTAGGTGCCTAATTTTTGCCATACTTTGTAAAGAGAAGCTAGGCAAAGTCAATGCTGTGGATTCTGTTAGGAATACTTATCTAATATTAGGCACCGCAAAACTGAGTATAAATTCCCATTGCTAGTTGGTTACTTCTATAAAGTAATACTGTGTATGTTAGACAAAGTAGGTTATTTTCATTAAGTGAGTTATTTAAAGGGCTTAGAAACACTTAAAATGCTACAGTAAATGCTAAACAAAAACTAGAAAAGGAGATAGTAAAGGAAAAAACTTCCTGCATTTGTTCTGGCCAGGCCTCATGCTTATTGGAACATAGGAAGCAGGGAAAAATTGACAGACTACATAAACAAAAGGAAGAGTACTATGCATTCTCAATACAACATTAGAAGGAAATTAATTAAGTCTTTGCATTGGCCAAGGAAGATTTGGATAAGCAGAAAAATAAATTACTCCTTAGAACAGTGATATAAATTAAAGGAGTGGCTGGAATCAAACCAGAAGAACATGCTGCTAAGACAACCTTACTTCAGAAACAGAAGAAGTGACTAGAAATGAAGAAAATGTAGAAAGCAGATCTGGATCTTAAATATTTCTTCAAAATAACTTGCATGTATTGATAGGATACTCATCTACTGAAAGAAGATTGAGATCAGAACAGCAATTTTCACAAAGGAAATACAAAACCATATGCATTATCACTAATATACAAAGTGGAAAGCCAAAGATTTTACTTGGAGACAAGTGCATGTGTAAAATATATTAAGTATTTTTATGAGTCCATTGTGAAGTAATAAGAAAAAATAAAAATATCTATAAAAAGTCAAGTGTTATTGTGCTAATATACACTGAAGGTCTGCTCTACTGTACTAATTAATATCCAGAGTAGCTCCAGTGACCTTGTGACATTAGTTCAGATTTATACCAGTACAGCAGAATTTTCCCATAATAGGTGTTATAATTAAAAGTAGTCTGTTTGGGGATTTAAATAAAAATATGGCCAAAGAAGGAGAGTTCCTTTCCAGGAACAGAAAATTTGAAGTAAAAGCTTCAGTTTATTAGAGATAAAAGTTTGAGTTCCTATAAAGTTTCTGAAGAACAGAACATTCATCACTGAGCAAGAGGACTGCTTCTTTTCCAAGGACAGCGGTAAAGTGAGTCTTTAGTTGAAGAGAGGTAAGGGTTTCCATGTGGCATAGTAACAGATGGAGAATTATAAAGCCCATTAAAATGTAGTGTTTGGCTGAGTGAAATTCTGCTCACTTCTACAGAGGCAGCCGTAGCAACCAAGCCACAAGATTCTGTGACAGTTGGAGCAAGCCACAGAACCTGGTCTGGTTGCCCCTTTCCCCAGCTGTTTAAGGAGCATCATTCCAGAAAAATTCAGAGTGGGGTGGGGTGATCAAAGCTGTGTCAGCTGATGAAGCTCTATATGTAATTACATTATACCCTGCAGAGTTGGGTGACAGGGAGCGGAAGACACAATGCCGCATATAAGCCTATGAAAAATCGGGAGCAGGGACAAACCAAGGTCAGAGAGTGGGGCAACTATCCTCTCGCTCCATAGCAAATGATATCCCAGATTGGGACTATGGTGCCAAACATTGGAAAGAGTTCAGAGTATCAGGGGAAGAAAGGTCTGAGTAGGCCACAAGGAGGAAGTTGGGCACAGTCAGTTTAGTTTGCAAAGAGAGGATGTGGTTATTGGGTAAGAGGAGCAGGGAGGCAGGAAGCTTTGAAATACTGAAACTAAGCATGAGAGATATAGGATAAGGAGGGTGTTTGCTGTACTATAAAATAAAAAGCCTACTCTTGTTCCCATGGAAGCCAATGGGACTTTTGCCATGGACTTCAATAGGAGAAGGAGTTAAAGTAGCAGGAAGGCTCTACTTGGTGAAAGGCAACAGTTGGAGAGGTGGTGGGTGGGGAACTGCAGTACTAAAGAAAACAACATCTGCATCTATTATAAATATTTATTAGTTGTATAACAGCAGCTCCGAGTCACCAGTCAGAATGAGGGTCCTCTTGTGCTGGGTGTTGCACTGAAAAAAAGAGCAAAACGCAGTCCGTACTCCAAAGATCTTACCATATATTTAAAGACTATGGTTGTTAAAGATGTTTAATAAGGTAACTATGTAACCGGTAAAAATCTTAGTGGTTACATACACTGCAGGCTCTCATTATAAAGTTTAAATAAGCTTCACACTTCAGAGCCCACAGCGAAGCTGCCAAACTGGGAGCCAGGTGGAAGGGGCTACTGGCTCTGGTCCCAGGGAGACTTCACTGCCACAGTAAAGACACCTCCCCAGAAGCCAGGTAGGCAGAGTGTGCAGGCTCCACGTCCTGGGGTGGTGGCTTCGCTGCTGCATCAAAGCCGCCTCCTTGGGGAGCGAGGCAGAGTTTAACCGATAGCATTAACCAATAAGCACCAACTCATCGGTTAACCGGTTAAACTCTAACATCCCTATTAAAGCTTCAGAGGGGTAGCTGAGTTAGTCTGTAACAGGAAAACTTAAAAAACAACAAAGAGTCTGGTACCACTTTAAAGACTAACAAAACATGTAGCTGGTGGTATGAGCTTTCGTGGGCACAGCCCACTTCTTCAGATGACCAGAGTGTTTATTCTTGGTCCTGGACATCCAACATTCTGGTCATCTGAAGAAGTGGGCTGTGCCCATGAAAGCTCATGATACCAGCTACATGTTTTGTTAGTCTTTAAAGTGCTACCAGACTATTTGTTGTTTTTTAAGTTTATCCCTATTAAAGACACTAATATTCAACTGGAGAGCAGACAATAGACAGGGTCAAAAAATGAAGGTGACTGTAGTATGAAAAAATGGTTATACAGGCCTCAAATTGTCTAACACTTAAGCACACACCTTTACTACTGTGATATGATGACTGGCATAAGTGGTTTTTTTTTATTCCTACTTCCTGTTCCTATTCCTCTCCCCATTCCTCTTTTGCTGCTCCCTCTTCCAACTGTAACCATGTTTTGTTCAGACTGTTGCTGACTTCCCTATTCATGGTTATTTTAGGTTTTGATTGACAACCCACCTGTTTTGGGGGGGGGTGGGGGTGGTTGTATGTGTTTGTAGACTGCTATTCTGGGCTGCATCAGAGTGTAACACAAGAACAGCTCTATTAACTTAATTGGACCTGCTCACAGTAGTAAAGCTAAAGTTGTGGGTAAGTGTTTGCAGGCTTAGGGCTCGTAATGTGAACTCAATGGAACTACTCACATGCCTAATGTAAAATTACTTATCAGCCTCTTTGTAAGATTGTGCCTTATGCATGTAATCATACAAGTAGAGCAGTCAAGTAGCAGTATTTTCCTTCCAAGTGTTTTTTGTTTATAGCATAAACAATTGTCAGAAGATAGAAGAAATCAAATTAAACCTTAAAAAAATATGTATTAACAATATATAAGAGCAGTGGATAATAAAACTGGAGTTGGAACTACCTACATATTTTACAAAAGGGCCAGAATTTATTTTATAAACAGGAACAACAAAAACATTGATTTTTTTTTTTTAATACAAAACGTATCCTGGCCTTTGTCTAAGCCATCTCTATTAAATTTTTCCAACAGACTCATGCCATCTCATGGGTTGGCTTAGAGCACTTCATTGAAGATGATTTGAGGAAGTCCAATGTTCACCCCTCTCTTCTCACAGGTAACAAGAAAGTGACTATTTCAGCCAAGGACTGTCAACCATTTTCTAAAATGTGCTTAAATTTATTGTGCTTTTCCCTAATAAACCTCTATTTTATGTATAATGTAGCTAGATTATGTAAGTGCTGTGTATTGGTCTAATGCTATTCTTAAAATATTCTTGCTACAGATAGGTAAAGCCGCTGGCTAACATTACCAGGATTGCATTAAATTATTATCTGGAATTATTTTTCTCATAAGTCATATTTAGAATAGATTCGCCCTCTTTATTCACTAACTGAAGAGTTGAGGATGATTTGCATTTCAGAAGATTTTTAATTTTTTTTTTAAATAAAGGAACTAATGCTTGAGGCAAGGATGACAGCATTACTCTTCATTGATCCACTAGTGAGAAATAAAAACTGTCATCCTGCAACAGATAAATGGACAGCCTGTCTTGATATTCTGCATCTGACAACAGCCAATGTCATATACTTCAAAGAAAGGTGTAACTCTGCTCCACCCGTCTAAATTGTTCAGTTGTATAATAGCACCTATTAAGGAAATGTCTTACTAACCCCATTGATTAATTTATGCCTTATAAAATGAGGATGGACAACCCTTGTAAATACTTTCTTTATTAATTTCAGCTGCTTTATTTGTTGTGGTGCAATAATACCTCATTGGTAGCTAAGGTTATAATCAGCTTCTCTTCTGCTCTAAACCAGGGATGGGCAGCCTAGGCTAGTGAAGTGGGCCACACAAGTAGCCGTCTTTCAGTTCAGTGGTCATTGTCATAACCAATACAGTCTCCCAGAATTGGGTAGTTTTGCTAACTGTGTGTGTACCTAGAATTTGTGGGGTGGGCCAACTGAACTGTAATAACATTTTGATTGGATGTGAAAGGAGCAATCAGCATGCACCTCACTTCACGTGTCCTTGCTTTACATGCATGTCACTTTTATAATACTGGTAGGAAAAAATATGTGGCTGGAGACCACTGGAAACTGGCAATCATGCAGCCTGGACAATGGTAAACAAAATGTCTCATGGGCCCCACACACACAACTCGGATGGGCATCAGATGGCCCCAAGGCCACAAAGTGTCCACCACTGCTCTAGACTACCTAAAACTTTTTTTAATTGCTTTGGCTTGATCAGAAGGCAAAGGTCACTGTTTCAGAAAAACTTTTGGAAAAGTTCAAACCATTCTTCACATTTTCTTCTGATTTGAAATTGTCTGTCTTATCTCTCAACTCAAAAAGGGCTTTCCCCCTTCCCAAACCATTTATATGTTCCATATTTCCTTGAACACCAATGAAGCACCAGGAGGGTTAGGAAAATATATCTATAATTAGACAAAAATGTCAACTACTATTCTGTATTTGTGGAACAAATTCTGCTTTCAGCAATTGGAACAGTAATATTAGCCACTGGTCTGTGATCAAGTTGCTATGTATGGATTGCTGCTTCCTAAGGACATAAGGGAGTTTATTGTTAACAAAGCTCTTTCAGTAGTCTTTTGTTTTTAGATCTGTAGTACCCGGGAGGAGGGTCTCTGGTTCATCTCCCCAGATGGATGGGTTAATTATGAAGAGGTGGTGATCAGCCGCCCCACAACTGGTATCCACCCATAACCGTAACTGGGTATGATTAAACCAAGGATGCCTCCTCTCCCGCCCCGTGTATGGCTGAACCACTGATACCGCATAGACACAGAGGGAAGGAACCAGTCTCTCGCTCCTTTCCATTTGATCCTCAGTACCACATCAGAGTGGCAAACAATTGTGGTGGTGGTGTTTGCACAGAGAGCTCCCACCATGCACCCACAACCTCCGGGGGAGGCTCTGCCTCTGCTCAGAGGCTGCCTTTCGCCATCCCACCGTGCACCCACCCCTTCCTGGGGTGGCCTCCTCGGGTCCATCAAGCTCCCACACAGAACAGGGGCAAGAGTAGTAGCAAGGACTCGGACATCCGGGTGCTGGCGCCTTTTGCGCGCATGCTCTCCAGAGCCGCCGCTGGGTGGGTGAGGAGGCAGCGGCGGCCGGCAGCAGCAGTGGCAGCTGCTCCTCAGGGTGCTGCGCTTCCGCGTTGTGGGGCGAGACAGGGGGCGGCGGCGGCGGGCGCGCGGCAGGAGGATGGTGGTTGCGGCCGGCAGCCAGCGGGAAGCTCGCTCCTGAGGCAGGCGCCGCGCTGGGACTGAGGCGCGGAGGCAGCCGAGCCGAGGGAGGGCGAGCGTGAAAGGCAGGGACTGCGGCGGCCGGGGCACATGGAGGGCTAGCGGCGCGGCCGCCTCCCGCGATGTGAGGCGGGCCTGGGCGACTGAGGCCGAGGCTGTCACGTCGCCGCTGCACCGGGAGGCAGGCGGGGGCCAGCGGCCTCGGCAACGGGAAGGGCCCGGCGCGGGGCCAAGGCTGCGCTCGTCTGGGGCCTCGGCAGCCGCAGAAGGGGGTCAGGTCGGGCGCGCGGGGGGGGGGGGCCTTGAGGCCTCGAGAGGAGGCGGCGGGGGGCAGTGATTTTACCTCCTGCTGGCGCCCCGGTTCCCCTCGGCTGGGCTCCACGCTGCGCCAGGCTCTCGCCTCCCCTGCCGGCTCCGGGGCTCGCCGCCTGCCTGCGTCCCCCCCGTGAATGAGGGGAACCGCTTGGACACCGCCACTCGCCTAGCAGCGCCCCAGCCCTGCGCTGCAGGGCTCTCTGCGTGCGGGCGGCTAAGCCGCGGGGAGCACCCGGAAAAGGGGGGAGGTGGTGGCGGCGAGGGGCAGGAGAATTGGGAGCGCCGCCGTCGAGACCATGAGGAAATTTAACATCAGGAAGGTGCTGGACGGCCTGACAGCGGTCTCGTCCTCCTCCTCGGCTTCCTCCTCCTCGCAACAGCAGCAGTCCGGGAACCGGGAGACCGACATCCCGGAGACGCTCCAGTCGGAGCACTTCCAGCTTTGCAAGGTGAAGTCTGCAGCTGGGAACCCCGTTCGCAGCTCAGGAGGAGATATTGTAGCCATGATGGGCCATGCAGGCTTTAGGCTCTTTGATTTTTAATACCTACAATTATGTGAGCCCCTCCACTCGTTAGGGATGGGGAGGGAAGGCGAAGGGAGTTGTAAAGGGTTTGCTGGAGTGTTTTGTGGGAATCATCTCTTCTCTCCCATGACGATTTCTAGATTGAGTCTCTTGCCTGCAGGTTATTTCATGCACCTAATACTGTGTC
This sequence comes from Rafetus swinhoei, assembly GCA_019425775.1. Lineage (NCBI taxonomy): Eukaryota > Metazoa > Chordata > Testudines > Trionychidae > Rafetus > Rafetus swinhoei. The sequence goes on from CM033440.1 coordinate 106,619,383, forward strand.
TGTTTAGAAAAAGCTGGGCGGGGGAGAGTGGAAAGTTGGGAGGAGAGTAATGGTACTTGGGTATAATGGAAATTTGCTTGCTATTGCATTTGGGTGAAAACTGCTCATAATGGACTGGAAGTATGAGGGACCTATCCTTTTACATTATTTGGAAATGTGTTTATCCTTTTGCATCTAAAATGGACTGCAGATCTTTGTGTTAAATTTGTTGGTGCTTGTTATCAAGTAGGCACTGCTGGTATTCCCAACATGAGGTGGGAGAGAAGTTAATATTTATTGCTAGTATAATTATAGCAGTGGAGGTCTGTACATTTATTAAAGGATGATGCAGCAAATTAATCCGCCAGCTGCACCAACAGGAATAAAAAGTAGTTTGGATATTAAAACCCATCTTTTTCTATACTAGACACAAGGCCTAGCTTTTATTTGGGCTTTTTCATGTATATTGTTTTACCTTTTATTTAGTATTACATGCATTTTTACCAGCAACTTAAGAGGTAAGGGATATGGAAAGGAAAATGAGTATTGAGTTAAATGGCCTTGTTTACAGTTGCACTGTGTACCTTATCACTTAAAAAATTATTGAAAGTTGAGAAGCATGGTGGTTTAATATCACCTCCTTAACCTCATCAAAGTAAAACCTTTGTGTGTGCATTTCTGAGGTTCTAAATTACTACATTGGCATTTATATATTTATATTTTTAATTTTAATATAATTCTTAAAAATAGAAAAGCTAGCATTTGCATGGCTTTGTTATGTTCGTTGGCATAGCTGTGATCGAGGTTAGATCATTTTATTATTTTTTGTGTGAAACGTGAGTCATACAATGAAACAGCACAATTCATTAATTTGAGTCCATTATTATCCTAAAGTACAGTTAATGTAATAACTGCACAAGTTGTAATTAAAATCCTGGCTAGTTCAAAAAGGTAACCATTTCAGTTGTGTTTTATGGGAATCATCTATTGGTTAGGAGGCGGGGGGAAAGATGTGTAATTTTTTTTTTTTTAAATGTTATCCTGGAGAGAGGGTGCACTGTGTCCTGCCTGAGAGAGATAGGGATGGCTCACTGAAGAGCAGTTCTAATTATTTGTAATAGCCAGCGCTGTAAATTAAACTGTGTTGTCAAACTTCCCAGGAAACATTTCATATTTTAATTGTCAAATGCTATTAACCAGAAGCCAAAGATCAGGGGTAAGGACAAAATAAAATGGGGGAAATGGGACTAGTTGGGTGACTTTTTAAAGAGAAGAGGTAAATGCAATCAAGATTTCAGTAACCATCCTTTATTTTATATTCAAGTATGCATGAATAGATTCTTTATCAGAAATTTTCTGTAATGACTTCAGGCTAAAGAGCTTTTTGCATCAATTTTTTTCTTCCTAAATGCTTTTGTGTCCTTACTGAAGTGCAATTAAAACTGAACCTCTCTCTCCCTAATATTCTCTTTTGATTTTATTTATTTTTGGTCTGCTGTTTGACCCATCATTACCTCACTGCTCTGACTTGTTAGACCGTTCGCCACGGTTTCCCCTATCAGCCTTCGGCCTTGGCATTTGATCCTGTTCAGAAGATACTGGCTATTGGGACTCAGACGGGAGCTTTAAGGCTGTATCCTTTCATTCTGTTATAAAAAGAAAATCACTATGCTGCTAATTGGAGTCCTGTCCTGGGTTATTCTGCTTTGCTGGAGCTAATGCGAGGAAGCACTCTGGAAATCAGGTATGTGTTGCATTTGAAGGGGAAGAAGAGAAAGAGAAACCCTTAGTTGCTCTTGATGGGTTCTCTCTTTTTTGTTTCTTTGTGCATGTGCACATTTTGAGGATATGCCAGTGTTATGATGTATGGTTCTTCAGTTTACGCTATCTTGTGTTGGTGTAAGCGTCTGTGAAATCTCTCCTGCATTGTTATTTTTACAGCAGTTAGAGGTCTGGTGTATATTAAAGATTGTGGCAGTGTTGTGTTTTTGGACTTGAAAATCACCCAAGGAGAAATATTGGCTTCATGCTTGTTTGTGGATTTTTCTTTTTGGGAACTGCTTTCTAATACTGTAATTATTTGCTGTTTGTTTTTAAGCCCCCAAAAGGTTGTTTTAGAAGCACCATTTGATCTTTTAATTGTTGTACCATCAATACTAAAATGGACAAGTTACTCAAACTAGCATATAGAATTTGTAGCATAAATCAACAATAACAGTTTTCTATGTTTACCAGTGTGTACATAGAACGAACTAACTAAAAATTTAGTTGCATTTATTTGGTTAAGAGAAGGAGCTATTTGTCTTTCCAAAAATAGATTGGCATAGCCTGAACATCAATAGAGGAATATAGTCAATTGAATTTGCTGTTATCCTGAAATGCACTGGAGCTATGGCATTTCTAGAAGCTTCAAATCATCTTTCTAGGAAAGTAAATTAATCTGTTTATATGTGGCAGGTAAATATCTTTTTGTTGTTGTTGCTACTTTGGTACTACTTGCTGCTACTTATAGTAGTATGGGAGTTAGATTATCATGATAACCCAACCTCCTTCAACTAAAAATGAAATGTATCGCTGCAAGAATATTAATGGATGTTTCAGTCTTTTTAAGATCTCTTTTCAGATGCTTTAAATTAAATGTACAAAAAGTTAAATGAGAGATTCAGAGAGGAAAGAATTTGAGGTTAAATTGTCAGTGTAATAGTTCATGAGTTTGTTTGCTTTTTAATAGGAAAAGGTAAGCATTTGGAGGACAAGCAAGTTTTGCATTTACACTGCTGCTAAAGCTAATGTTTTTGTTTTACTCTTTTCTTTTCATGGGAATGTTGAAACAGTTGTACTGAATTAGTGGAATTGAGAGAGAGATTTCAAAATATGGCTCTTATCTGGAACATCTAGCTGGTAAATCTTTGGCTAATGTTTGATATTACTTATAAGGCTTGAAAAACTCACTTACAGGCACTTTGAATTGGAGAGGAGTGTCAAACCATCAGTCTCTGCAGAGTTTATACTTTCACTTATTGGTTTTGTTTGTGAGAGAAGGGAAGCATTCCAAATATGAAACAGTGTTTGTCTTCCTGATTGTATATATAGGCAAGACTTATTTGACATTTGTTTCATTGTTGTTAGTCAGAACCTTGGAGAGGGCCATGATCTTGACAAGAATATCTTTTACTGTTGACAATTAATGAATACTCTAAACAGAAACATGGTCCAGAGCTATGCACAGGGGAATAGGATGTAAAAAAGAGAGCCTAAGGGATGTTAGTGAGTAAAAGATCCATCTTTCTGTCTCCACACACTCTGGTACTGTCTAGACTGAAGTAGGGTATCTTTCAGCTAGATGAGAAGTCTCCCCAACCACATTGTCTAGTTGGTGGGATTTCCTCTTGTCTTTTGTATTAGCTGCTTGAGTAGTAAATACTAAGTATGTTTTTAGGTTTTGAAATCCTTCTAGTGTTTCGTTATAACATGTTGCATATTTCTAACTCTGGACTTGTAATGACTGCAGTAACTGATATTTAAGGAATCAAATCAGTATACATCAAGTTAAAGGTATGAAGAGCAGGTTTTTAGGCATTCCTCTACACATTTATATGGGAAATTCCCTTTCATGAGAGGGCCTCCACTTGGCTTCTATTAAAATTTTTACCTGATGCAGTTTTAAATAGTTTTAAAACATTTGAAATTTAAAGAGATAACATGATTTAACTTGTGAAAGGGAATGGGGCCAAAATGTTTTACAAATTATAGGACTACCTAGTAATGAATATTATTCAACTATTTTAATGCTTTTTGAACATATGATTTTTAACATGTCTACATTGAGTGGTTAAAAAAATTAAACTGTTCTAAAGAGTATTTTTCAACTGCTTCAAGTTTTAAAATCAGTACAGATGAGAGCTTTGCATAGTGTGGTTAGGAGTGTGACACCTTCCCTTCAGCTATCCCACCTAATTATTGTCTGGTATGGCCATGCCTGCACCTGGAAAAATAAGTATGTTTTTAAGTATATTGAATAATTGTTTAAATATCAGGATTTAGTGCACACATGGTAGCATTAAAAATGTACCTTTTTTCTTAGCATGTCTGGTGAAAATGCTCTGTTGATGGGAGAGTGCTCTCCTGTTGGCGTAATAAAACCACATCCATGAAAGGCAGTAGCTCAACATAGCAGTGTCTACGTAGGTGCTTAGGTTGATATAACTTACTTTGCTCTGAGGGGTGGTTTATTCACACAAGGCTTTGCTATTCCATGACCAGCTTGTTCCTTCATTGAGCAGCAGTTGATTCTTGATCTTGGATACACAGAGCTGTCCATAAGATACTAGGAAGAGATCACAAAACTTATTTATGCTTGTGTCCCTCATCAGTGTTTGAATGTGGGTTTTCAGAGTGACAGACTAGGGTACAAATCTACTCCACCATATAGTTCTGAAGATGTGGTTAAATATGCAACCTGCTGGTTGTTGTTGTTCATATTTCCATATAAAGTTTGATAGCCATGTTTGAACAAGGAACATTTCTAACAGGATTAATTTAAAAATAATATTTATTAAGCAAATAACTTTCTGTAGCATTATGCTACTGTGGGAAGGTATTAAGCACCTGAAATAGGAAACAATATTTTCTCTCTCAGCTCTTTGAATAAAAGAGACTCTGCTCCATAGCAGTCTGAATTTTTAATAAATGAATCAGTCACAATGGAGTTTCCATAACTGTGTTTGACAGTTATAGATGGCAAAATATGGTGATCTCACTCTAGACATTTCAAACAAAATCACACGGCTTTTTAGTAGATGGAAGCAGAAGATATCATGGTTCTTGTTTCCTTGTCTTAACCCTGAGCACTGGAGGACTTCCTTATGCATTCTCTCTGATGTTTTTCTTATACTAAACTAGGGGGCTGCACCCCCAGCTTGCTACACTCGCCACACACACCCCTTCTGGGGGTAGACAGCCCCAGCTCTTCCCCCCAAGTCGCCAGGGAGGGCCAGGTTTCTTGGCTAGTCCTCCCTACCGCTGGGGAGCTGGGGCTGTGCTAGCCCTGGTATCTTCTCCCCTCTCCACCAGCTGCTGGGGAGGGTTGGGCTAAGGGCACGGCAGCTACAGCTCCCCCGCCCACCCCCGTCCACTGGAGAGGGAAGGGCCGGGCCAGGACAGGGCTGCAGCGCAACCATCCAAGCTCTCCATGTGGGCCCTGGGATAGGCCAGAGTGGGTGGGCTTGGCTCCTGTGATTGCAGAGTGATGATGATGTCACTCTGTTGTCCTGCAGGAAATTTTTTATACTTATAGGGAGAGGGAGCACCACTGTCTCCAGGGAAATGAAAAGGGTTTAGTAGGTTCATTGGTAGGGCACTACTAAATTCACAGTCAGTTTTACAGTAGGGATGTAAAATCCTGTTTAATATGTTTAACAGGTTAACTGATTAAAGAGAGGGGGGAGGCAGTTGTGATGGTGCTCCTCACCACTGGGCTGGAATGCCTCCTCGCCACTAGGCTGGAACGCCCCCTCTTCTCCTGCTACAGGCAGGGACTGCTCCATCCCGGTCAGAGCAGCAGCTGTCTGTGGGCCCCTCAGCACAGGCAAAAGCTTCACTGGCAAGGACACCAGAGCAGCCCTTACCTGTGAGGCGCCTGGACCTTCCACAGACAGAGGCTGCTCCAGCCAGGATGCAACAGCATCTCCTGCCTGCGGAGGTTCCCCTGTGGGGCCTGGAGCAGCTTCCTGCCTGCAGCAGGCAGGGAGCTGCTCCAGCCCCACTGGTTAAACCTTCACTTCCCTATTTCACAGTTATGATTTTATGGTGTGTTAACTGTACGGGTTCTGAACCAAAAAGAAGTTGTGAGGGTGTCACAAGCAAAATTCCCTCTAATCTCTTTAATCCATGTGTGGATTATTCCATTTGTGTGCAGAATAATTGTATGTGCGCCAAGGCATGTGTGAATGCGCACCACCAATAGAAACAAAAATTCTTCTGTGGGCACGCTCCTAATCAGCTGGGCAGCATTTGAATCTCTCCTGGATGGCCACACAAGCTTACAGGGAACAATCGTCACAAGGTTTTTGTGAGGAAGGGGGCATTGCAGTGTTGCTACCTTTACTTCTGTGCTGCTGCTTGCAGAGCTGGGCCCTCAATGAGCAGCCCACCACTCTCTAGTCACCCAGCTCTTAAGGCAGCAGTGCTGAAGTAAAGGTGGCACGATATGGCAATCCCTTGAGATCCACCTGCAACTCCCTTTTGGATCAGGACTCAATTTGAGAAATGCTGGTCTCTCCTGTGAAATCAGTATACTATAGGGTAGAAGCAAACAAAAGACCAAATTTCATGCTTTGTGACATGTTTTTCTTGGCCGTGAATTTGATAGGGCCCTATTAATAGGGTTAATGGCTCTGTTTAGAAAACAAAAGAATAAATAGATCTTCTAATTTTTAAAAAAAAGTTTTGAGGATCTAAGACTGTCAAATTAACTTGCCATTTTGCAAGGCAGTAACCATTTTTGTCTGATGGTACTTGCTTACTCAGAGCAAAATCTGTGTTTGTTGACATAATTTTGGATGAGGAATATGTAATCTTGAACAGGCATTACATGTGCCTCACAAATATGATAGGTAATTGTAGAGCATGTTCTGAAATCATGACATATTCTTATTTTGCTACTATTTAAACTCTTGTACTCCTTATTACTATTTATATTTGTTCAAAGTCCAAACAACATGATTACATAAGAGGATAATGAGGGTGGAATGTATTCTAGAAGAGGATGTCTTCATTTAGCTTTGGAAAAGCAGTAGAATTTGCATCAGGTATTATGTTTTTCTTTATCTATGAATTAAGGGCCTGGAGCAGAAGTATGCTTAATTGGAATGCTACAGTGCAACACCCCTGAAAAGCAGCATCTATAGAGTGGAAGTTGGAGACACATACTGCTAAATGTGAGCCATAGAAACAGGGCTCATACTTAGTTTTGACAGTCTGATGTCATCAGGGACTCCATTCTCTAGAAAGCTGTTGCTTTGGCCTTGCTTGAATGTGGCCATAAGTAGATATGAGGTAACATTAAGATGAGACCTCACACTGCAGAAGGAACAGACAAATGGGGGAGAGAATATTAAATAGACACTGTTCTAAGTAACAGGACCCTATCAGAAAAGAGATAATCCAATTTGTAAAGTAGATCCTTATTCCTGTAGTAGCCAGCCCTTGAAACAACAATAAAGTAATAAATAAACCCTTTTATAGGGTTATGTAAAGATTTACAGGTATAGTAGCCATTGAAAATCAATCACAGTTGAAGTTTGTACACTCCTTTAAAAACTTAGGGGGAAAGGTCTGGCGTGAAGCAAAGAAAGCCTTGGAAATAGTTATAATTGAAGCTGTCATACATTTCTTCTTTTTCATATAGCTGATCTAAATGTAGAGCAACTATTTTAATTTTATGTTCAGATGGTTAAGCCAGATAATTGTGCCTGGGTTAGCACTGTATTTGATAGTGGTGCCTCTTTTGTATTTGTGAGTTGTTATATGTTCCATGCTCTCTTCTGGGTAACCATAGTTGCATACTGGAGAGTCTTTAATTTTCTGTTTGTGCACCAAGTATTTGCATCTTCCATAATTTTTGCGGGTGTGGTGAATGGTTCCCCATGAACTTTGTGGACTATTGAAGCCAGGTCTTTTTTGGGTCAGGTTTTTCAAAGGAGTTTGGCACTTCTTGTGAACTCCTTTTCACAAGGGCTTTCCAATGGGATGTTAAAAACGTTTATTCAAGTAAACATGTAATTGTGGAAAACATCAGTGGTTACATGGTTATATGCTGGGGGGGAGAGGGGTCAGGTGGGTCCCAGGGAGCTGGTGCATACGGGGAGGAAGGACAGCAGCTCTGTGGGAGCAGTTATGTGCCGCTTTAAAAACTGGCTCCCCACGCATACCAGCTCCCTCCTGGCCCCCCATGCTGCTCCCTCTGATAGAGACTACAGTTCAGGGGTGAAGGGAAGCGCTCATCAGTTAACAGCGTACAGGGATACACTTTCACATCCCTACTTTCCAGGCTTCATCACGGTTGAAGTTGCATTGTTAAATGTGTGGGTCCAAAAGGGCTTATGGGACTTCAAGTAGTGTTGAGGGAAGTTGTTAATTTCCTGGTGGATGGGTAGTTAATTTTCCGTCAACCTCTGGAGTGTCTAAAGGTTTCCCTGTAACCTCAATGGGAAAACTAGCTGGAAGACCCCAGACTGTTGGTTAGAAGGTCTGTTGGGCCTAAACCATGGCCATAAACTTGGTCAGATATCTAAGGATTATTGGGTGAAAATACTGTCTTACCCTGAAAGACATGAGCCCAAAAGTGACCTGAGAGGAGGGCCAAGTTGTAAGGCAAAGGGGATTGTCAGTGGGCCAGTGGATCAGGACAACAGGTGTATGGAGTGTGAAAAACCTGGCAATGCTACACCTAGCCATAGTACAGTGCACCCAGCTGGTGAGTCACTTTGCAACAGTGAGTACTGTAATTAGCCATCATTGCAAAGACACATTTTTTATTTGATTTTTTTTTTTTAATTCAAACATATGTATGTGCTAGGTAGCTGCAGTAGTTCTGCCAAGAAGGATTTTACAATACAAGTCAGTCACAATGTTGTAACTACATTATAGTTTTTAATTATTTTTTTTTATTTTTCACTGCTGGAATTTAGGAATAGGACTTAGCTAATCTCTTAGTTGTTAGTATTTCTACTTTTTAGGAGGTAGGTTCTAAGCATAGGTGTTTTTTATTCAAATGAAGTCCATCAGCTGAGATGTTGAGGAGTTAATGTGTAATGGTACCAAAACATATGGTTTGCATTAGAATGAAGGTCTGTTTCAGGGTTTTTAAGCAATGTCAAGCAAAGCTGATCATGCACGTTAATTTGTCCAAAACTTGGGTTTCCAGTAATGAGTGATGCTGAATGGAGGGTTTTTAGAAATAAATGCCATTGTTAGAGTTAGCAAGCTTAATAAAGTGAAGTGTAGATAGAAATTTTGCAAATTTGCAAAATTTCTAACTGCTCAGCCACAGTTTGTCCTGACTGAAGGCAAAAAACTGGATTGTAGCCATCACAGAAAAGAGATTTTTATCTTGAGGCAAATAGCAGCCAATTAAAGCACATGAATGTGCCCATTAAATTACTGAAGATCATGCAGGAGTCTTTCATTTTTGTTAACTTTTTAAAAAAATGCAGATTTTGTATGCAGATGTTTATGGAGGTCATATACTTCAACTGATTACACCCTTGCTATCATTTCTGTTTAGCTTTCAATAAAATGTTTAATTCACACACAAATTGTATTGCAATATATTACTAAATAAGAGAACTACAGAGCAGTGGAAGAATAATCCAACCTTTATTTAGTGCAGCATAGTTTTTTCACATTGTAACCACAATTGCTCTGCAAAATTCTGATCTTGTTTGTGAAAGAGGCAGCACTTGTTCTGATAATTATAATCAATAAATGGAGAGAAGTGCTTAATTTTGCTTTTTGTGTACTTGTTTGTTACTGGAATTAGATATTGTGAAGAATACATTGTGGTTAATTTACATACACATTAATTATACATTAACTGGATTAATGTACTTGGGTGCCATTAATATGTATCCCTTCATGCAGTTAGCACTTGATACATTTTTAAATATATTAATTTGTGTACAGAATATTTACTCGCTTTGTTGCAGATGAGAACTATTTTTGGCTGAATTGTTTAAGCCTTGCTTTAGGGAGAGAACTATTAATAATTTTTAAAAGTAATGTTTAGTCATATGCAATCTTTCCTTGTAATACTGAAATAAGTTTGTTTTTGCAGACTTCCATTGCATTGTGCTTGACACATGATTCTTATGTATCAAACTGGCACAATTCAAACAAATAAAGCCAGAAAAAAAAATCTTAACTTGAAACTAGATTCAAACAAGGAAATCAAAAGCTGGACAGAAAGTGAACAAATAATTTTTCAACTGGAGTGAGTACCTGTTAAGTAGCGAGGTGTAATCTGATTTGTCAGTAACATGGTAAGGTTTTTAATACTCTCTCTTTCTTCAAACCTGTGGAAAACATAGCATTTTTGGAAGATTTCCAAGTGAGATAAGCTGTAAAGAAAGATTAGTTCAGCAACCTGTCTTGAAATTACAGTCTTTTATTGTACGGGCAATGTCTGCTTTCACAACAGTGCCCAGCCAAAGGTGATTGTAGATCCAGTGGCATCAGCTAATTCAATGTCTGCTGCTAAATTACTTTAAAAAAGAAATCTGTCCTGAAGATTCTTCCATGTTCTGCAAATATATAACTGCCTATAGCGTGCTTCATTCCTTCTATTTCAGATTCTACCCATGCAAGCAGCATTTTCAGTGACTACTCAATGGACCTACAAAAATAGATAGCTTAATGGATAATAAAGGTGAAACAGATTTGTATGTGTTTTGAGGAAGCTTTAGGGTAGACTCATAAATCAGGGAGTTGTTTAACAAGGGAGTTGTCTTTTGTCTAGATTTTGCTGTTTTGAGTATTTGAGCATAGAAGCAAATTTTGAACAGATATTCTACAAAAATGCCATTGTGGGAAACCGTCTTTGTATGATCGAGTGCTAAAGGAGTACCCAAAGATGATAAAGTCATCGCAGAGAAGCAAAATGGATTCTTTGCTTCAGTCTTCACGGCTGAGGATATTGGGAAGATTTCCAAACCTGAGCCTGAAATCCAGGACCTCTATGGTGGCTTTCTCGGAAATGCTTCCAGTTCCACGTGCAGGGCCAGGTAGGCAGGCAGAGCTTCAGAGTCTCAATGCGTGGATGAGACGATGGTATAGGGAAGAGGGGTTTAGATTTATTAGGAACTGGGGACACTTTTGGGAGAGGGGGAGACTATACAGGAAGGATGGTCTCCACCTAAACCAGGGTAGAACCAGACTGCTGGCACTAAACATTAAAAAGGCCGTAGAGCAGTTTTTAAACTAAGAGATGGGGAAAAGCCGATTGGTGCGGAAAAGCACATAAATCGGATGGAGACTTCTCTTACAGGAGAATCCATTGATAGAGATTCTCTGAGCTGTAGTCAGAAAGAGAGGAGGGGAGAGGACAAACCATGGGCCAGAGCAGACAAACAACCGCATATAAAGGAATCCAATGCATCAGGGAAGGGCAGACAAATAAACAGTGGCAAATTTTAAAGTGCTTCTACACAAATGCTAGAGTCTGACTAATAAGATGGGTGAACTAGAGTACCTCGTATTAAAGGAGGAGATTGACATAATAGGCATCACTGAAACCTGGTGGAATGAGGAAAATCTGTGGGACACATTCATACCGGGATATAAAATATATCGGAAGGATAGAGCAGGCCGCGTGGGTGGCGGAGTGGCACTGTATGTGAAAGATAATGTTGAATCAAATGAAATAAAAATATTAAATGAATCAACATGTTCAACAGAATTGCTATGGATAGTAATTCCATGCTCCAATAATAAGAATTTAGCAGTAGGGATATATTATCGACCACCTGACCAGGACAGCAACACTGACATTGAAATGCTGAGGGAGATTAGAGAGGCTACCAAAATAAAGAACTCTATAATAACGGGGGGATTTTAATTATCCCCATATTGACTGGGTACATGTCACCTCAGGAAGAGAAGCAGAGAGAACATTTCTCAATGGCTTAAATGACTGCTTCTTGGAGCAACTGGTACAGGAACCCACAAGGGGAGAGGCAATTAGTCCTGAGTGGAGCGCAAGATCAGGTCCAGGAGATAACTATTACAGGACCGCTTGGGAATAGTGACCATAACAGAATAACATTTAACATTCCTGGGGTGGGAAGAACACCTCAGCAGTCCAGCACTCTGGCATTTAATTTCAAAAAGGGGGAATTACACAAAAATGAGGAGGTTAGTTAAACAGAAATTAAAAGGCACAGTGACTAGAGCCAAATCCCTGCAAGCTGCATGGAAACTTCTTAAAGACACCATAATAGAGGCCCAACTTAAATGTATACCCCAAATTAAAAAACATAGTAAGAGACCTAAAAAAGAGTCATCGTGGCTTACCCACCATGTAAAAGAAGCAGTGAGGGACAAAAAGGCATCTTTCAAGAAGTGGAAGTCCAATCCTAGTGAGATAAATAGAAAGGAACATAAACATTGTCAAATCAAGTGTAAAAATGTAATAAGAAAAGCAAAAAAAAAGATTTTGAGGAACAGCTAGCCAAAAACTCAAAAAGAATAGCAAAATGTTTTTTAAGTACATTAGAAGCAAGAAGCCTGCTAAAAAACCAGTGGGTCCCGTAGACGATCGAGATACAAAAGGAGCAATCAAGGACGATAAAGCCATTGCAGAGAAACAAAATGATTTCTTTGCTTCAGTCTTCACGGCTGAGGATGTTAGGGGAGATTCCCAAATCTGCACGGTCCTTTGTGGGTGATGAATCTGAGGAGCTGGCCTGGATTGAAGTGTCATTAGAGGAGGTTTTGGAACAAATAGAAAAACTTAAGGTTAACAAATCACCGGGACCGGATGGCATTCATCCAAGGGTTCTAAAAGAACTCAAATGGGAAATTGCTGAACTATTATCTGTAGTTTTTAATCTATCCCTTAAATCGGCTTCCGTACCTAATGACTGGAAGGTAGCTAACGTGACACCAATATTTAAAAAGGGCTCTAGAGGCGATCCTGGCAAGTACAGACCGGTAAGTCTAACTTCAGTACCTGGCAAATTAGTCGAAACAATAATAGTAAAGAATAAAATTGTCAGGCACGTAGAAGAACATAATTTGTTGGACAAAAGTCAACATGGTTTCTGTAAAGGGAAATCCTGTTTTACTAATCTATTAGAGTTCTTTGAAGGGGTTAACAAACATGCAGTTAAGGGGGATCCAGTAGATATAGTATACTTAGATTTTCAGAAAGCCTTTGACAAGGTCCCTCACCAAAGGCTCTTGTGTAAATTACATTGTCATGGGATAAGAGGGAAGGTCCTTTCTTGGATTGAGAACTGGTTAAAAGACAGGAAACAAAGGGTAGGAATAAATGGTAAATTTTCAGAATGGAGAGGGGTAACTAGTGGTGTCCCCCAAGGGTCAGTCCTGCGACCAATCCTGTTCAACTTATTCATAAATGATCTGGAGAAAGGGGTAAGCAGCGAGGTGGTAAAGTTTGCGGATGATACTAAACTGTTTAAGATAGTCAAGACAGAAGCAGACTGTGAAGAACTTCAAAAAGATCTCACCAAACTGAGTGAGTGGGCAACAAAATGGCAAATGAAATTTAATGTGGATAAGTGTAAAGAAATGCACGTTGGAAAAAATAACCCCAACTATACGTACAGTATGATGGGGGCTAATTTGGCTATGACAAATCAGGAAAGAGATCTTGGAGTTCTCCTGGATAGTTCTCTGAAAACTTCCACACAGTGTGCAGAGGCGGTCAAAAAGGCAAATAGGATGTTAGGAATTATTAAGAAAGGGATAGAAAATAAGACACAGAATATCTTACTGCCCCTGTATAAAACTATGGTATGCCCACATCTTGAATACTGTGTACAGATGTGGTCTCCTCACCTCAAAAAAGATATTTTGGCCTTAGAAAGGGTTCAGAAAAGGGCAACTAAAATGATTAGGGGTTTGGAACGGGTCCCATCTGAGGAGAGGTTAAAGCGACTGGGACTTTTCAGTTTAGAAAAGAGGAGACTGAGGGGGGATATGATAGAGGTATATAAAATCATGAGTGGTGTGGAGAGGGTGAATAAAGAAAAGTTATTTATTAGTTCCCATAATAGAAGAACTAGAGGACACCAAATGAAGTTAATGGGTAGCAGGTTTAAAACTAATAAAATAAAGTTGTTCTTCACACAGCACGTAGTCAACCTGTGGAACTCCTTGTCAGAGGAGGCTGTGAAGGCTAGGACTATAACAGTTTAAAGAGAAGCTAGATAATTTCATGGAGGTTAGGTCCATAAAAGGCTATTAGCCAGGGGATAGGGATAGAAATGGTGTCCCTGGCCTCTGTCTGTCAGAGGCTGGAGAAAGATGGCAGGAGACAAATCGCTTGATCATTGTCTTTGGTCCACCCCCTCTGGGGCACCTGGTGCTGGCCACTGTCGGCAGACAGGCTACTGGGCTAGATGGACCTTTGGTCTGACCCTGTACGGCCATTCTTATGTTCTTATGAGCCATTCTTTTTAGGTGATAAATCTGAGGAATTGTCCCAGATTGAGGTGTCATTAGAGGAGATTTTGGAACAAATTGATAAACTTAACAGTAACAAGTCACCGGTAACAGATGGCATTCACCCAAGTGTTCTGAAAGAACTCAAATGTGAAATTGTGGAACTATTAACTGTGGTTTGTAACCTATCCTTTAAATTAGCTTCTGTACCTAATGACTGGAAGATAGCTAACGTGACACTAATGTTTAAAAAGGGCTCTAGACGTGATCCTGTCAGTTAGACTGGTAAGTCTAACGTCAGTAGAGGACAAATAGGTTGAAACTATAGTAAAGAAATTGTCAGGCACACAGAGGAACATAATTTGTTGGAGGAAAGTCAGCATGGTTTCAGTAAAGGTAAATCATGCCTTACTGATCTACTAGAGTTTTTTTAAGGGGTTTTACAAACAAGGGGGATCCATCCAATGGATATAGTATACTTTGATTTCCAAAAAGCCTTTGACAAGGTCCCTCACCAAAGGCTCTTAAGTAAAGTAAGTTGTCACGGGATAAGAGGAAAGGATCTCGTGGGCTGATTACTAGTAAAGACAGGAAGCAAAGGGTAGGAATAAATGGTAAGTTTTCAGAATGGATAGAGGTAACTAGTAGCATCCCCAAAGGGTCTGTCCCGGGACCAATCCTATTCAATTTATTTATAAATGATTTAGAGAAAGGGGTAAATAGTGAGGTGGCAAAATTTGCAGATGATACCAAACTGCTCAAGATAGTTAAGACCAAAGCAGACTGTAAAGAGCTTCAAAAAGATCTCACCAAACTAAGTGATTGGACAACAAAATGGCAAATGAAATTTCATGTTGATAAATGCAAAGTAATGCACATTGGAAAAAATAATCCCAGCTATACACACAATATGACAGGGACTAATTTGGCTACAACTACTCGAGAGAGATCTTGGGGTCATTCTGGATAGTTCTCTGAAAACATCCACTCAGTGTGCAGCAACAGTCAAAAAATCAAATAGAATGTTAGGAATCCTTGAAAAAGGGATAGAGAATAGGACAGAGAACATCTTATTGCTTCTATTTAAAAAAAAAATGGTACGCCCACATCTTGAATACTGTGCCCAGATGGGGTTACCTTTTCTCCAAAAAGATATATTGGATTTGGAAAAGGTTCAGAAAAGGGCAACAAAAAGGATTAGGGGTTTGGAATGGGTCCCATATGAAGAGAGATTAAAAAGACTGGGACTTTTCATTTTAGAAAAAAGGAGACTAAAGGAGGATATGCTAGGTGTCTAAAATCATGACTGGTGTGGAAAAAGTGGATAAGGAAAAGTTATTTTCCTGTTGACACACTAGGAGTCACTAAATAAAATTAATAGGCAGCAGGTTTAAAACAAACAAAAGGAAGTTTTTCTTAGTCAACCTGTGGAACTCCTTGCCAGAGGATGTGGTGAAGGCTAGGACTTTAACAGGGTTCAAAAAAGAGCTAGATAGATTCATGGAGGTTAGATCCATCAACAGCTATTAGCCAGGATGGGTAGGAATGGTGTGTCTAGCCTCTTTTTGTCTGGACATGGATGACCGGAGAGGGATCACGTGATGATTACCTGTTTTCCCTCCTTCTGGAGCATCTGATATTGGCCACTGTCAGCAGACAGGATACTGGGCTAGATGGACCTTTGGTCTGACCCAGTATGGCCATTCTTATGTTAATTTTTCTTTTAAATATATTTGATTTACAGGCAGGAAGATTTTTTTCCTCCCAAACTAGAAGCCCTGTAAATTCAGCCTTTGCTGAGGGATAAACTGGGTTCTTTTCCTTTTTGTTAACCATGTCCAGGAATAATGTTTTTGTAGAAGAGATTTTGTCCTCAAGTTGTGTGTGCTGCGTCATTGTCTTCGGATTAGGCTTTTTGTAACCTCTTTATCTTAAATAGGTTTGCCTAGGTTTAACTGATTGGACCTTGGTAAACATTTCTGTTCATAAATGAGACATAGTAATATATATAGTATACTCAGTTTTAGCAGTTGGCTCTTTTTGTAACTAGTTAGCAGATAACACCCTGATAACAGATCTGCTTTCTGGATTTGAGTGCAGTTTTTACAGTTCACTCTTCAGAATGAAACTACCCTTTAATGTTTTGGAGTAGGGTATTAAGGTATTTAATATTAAAAATGATGTATGGATATAAGTTCCAATAATAAACAAGGATTATATAATCAACATTTCCGTTGGAAAGGGCATCTAGTGTGTAGTCTAGCCCATCTTCTGCAGTGTCTGGATTAATTTAATTTAGAACAGCTGATAGTTGGATGTCTAGTGTAGTATTAATAGCTCCATTTTAGTACTAATGACTGCAGTTTCACAGCTTTCTTTCGCAAGGTGAAAAAAATCCAGAAACTGGGCATTTAAAGCCCTAGAACCAAATTTTCTGCTGGTGTGACTTCAGCTATTCTGTTGCCCTTCTGGTTTCAGTAGGATCCCAGAAGTAGACTCATTCATTTACTGGTGCTTAAATCAGGGTATTGGTCGCTAGAAATACTGAAAATTTTTCATCAATTGCTCTTAAAGAAAAAAAGTATATTTCAAACTGCATTGTATAAGGCTGCAAGGAAAACTAATAATGAAAATTATATTTAATTTTTACTTTTTCAGTTTGCATGGATTTCTTTGATTTGAAAACCTTTACAGTATTCCTCTTCCATAATTCTTTTCTTCACATACCGGAAAAGCAACATGATAAAATAGAATATTAAAAGCAGCTCTCCAATTTCTGATATGCAGTTATGGAACTTTGGGTCTGGTGCTATCAGCGCATGCATAATAGGTAGAAGAAAAATTGTGCCAAATGTTTTGGTGCATAGTACTTTGTTCTGACCTCTCTATTGAATTCACTGTTGCTGCACTTCATGGAATGAGTTGCAAGAAGTATGTTCCGGAAAAAGTACTCTGTCAATCGAAAGGAAGATGTACGAACATAGAAGAAATGTTTGTTGGTATAGAGAACTCTTTGTCAATCTGTGTGTTTGTGTTTGTTTGTGCCTGCTAGCTTGGGAGTTATTGGTTGAGGGGTTTTAATACATCTGTTTCGGAAACCTTAATCATTAGTAGTTCTGGCAACTCTTTTTTTTTGTCTTTCACAAGAATGAGAGTTCAGAAACACTGCTTTGTCTGTGATTTCTGAGTAAGAAATGTATGACCTTCATCTTATGTATATGATTTGGTCTTTGTCAGCCTAAGTTAGCATCTACTAAAGTTTAAGCTATCCCATTTACTGCTTATGTTATATGTAGGACATGGATCAAATTTCTGCTCCTAAGAATGAGACTGTTGTTGCTATTCCACCCAAGGTAGAGACCTTGGCGCAGGCTTATTCTAATAATGACAGTATCATCAGTTTAGATGGGGAAATGACTGCTGGCCATTTGAAACAAAAAGCAACCTAGATTCCTTTTTTCAATCACAGTGATGGGAGTCCTGACCAACTTGATCAACTACAAATAGGCTTCTGAGCCTGAGGAAGTGCCTAAGAACTTGGCTGCTCTGTGTGTGTGTGTGTGGTGGGTATTTTTCAATATTGTCTTAGTTATGCACCTAAATACTTAGAATAATGCACTTTTACCACTTTATTACTAAGGATAGTTATAATTATATGTGTGTATATATACACACACGCAAACAAATAAGTCACCAAGGAAATTTTTTTTAAAAAAATCAGTTGCCTGGAACATTCTCAGCTAGCATAAACTGTCGTAGCTCCATTAAGTTAAGCTCAGCCTATTGGTATGGTCATCTTTATTTCTAGATTCATTAGGGAAAAAATCTAATGTTTTAAGGGTCTGCAAACCATTCCTTCAAACATCTTGAACTCAAGCAAAGTGCCTTAGACTTCCAGTTGTCTTCTCAGTTGTTTGGATATGTCTTTATTCATACCACTCTACCTGTTGTAATTAAACTCACGACTGTAAATGCAATCAAAATACTATATTAGTAAAACATGATTAACGTAACATAGAACTGTACTGAACAGATACAGTAATAACAGTAATTTACTGCCTCATAAGTGTATTCTTCTCACTTAAGCAAATTTCAGGAATTTTGCATGAGGATGTCTGATCTGCATAATAATTTAATTTATCAATACCTGACCACCATGTAAATCCCTCAAGTTTGGTTGAGGTCTCTCAGCCAGTCAGAGGCTTTCATAACTGCTTTATTGTTAATTTTGAGTAACTTTGAAGTAATTATGCAACTTAATTGTGTTTGAACTCAGTACTTAGTTGTAGGCCCATAGTCCCACAATAGATTTAATCTGAACCTCTTTTTGAGCCAGTCACTGCCTGACTCCAATTAATAAATGTAACTTAATTTTAAAAAATTGTTGGCAAGAATGGGAGGAAAGAAGACTTCCTACAAATCTGATCCCGCTTGCTCCAAAGGCGGGTACCTTATCCACTGCACCATTGGAGGAGCCCCCCAACCTCCCTATATTCTGGGCCCCCCTTATCCGTCCTATAAAAGCTGAGGTGAGCATTGTTAGGGTAAATATATTTTAATATGTTGAGGGTACTAACTAAATGGAGCAGAGGAACTTCAATTAGAATGGTGAAAAGCTGAAGAGAACGCTTTTAGTATGATTTGGAGGTCCTCCTATTATTTAAACAATCATGTTACGATGTACTAGTCCATTCTGCCTTCAGCCCTTGCTTAGCTGAGATACCATTATATTGTAAACAGGACACTATCTTAAATTTTTTAAAAATGTCTTGAATAATAAGCTCCAAGAAAACAACTCTTTGCTATTTTAAAAACATTTCATTTAAATTGCATCGTATGATAGGATGGTTAATACCCTAAGACACTACTCATACTGCAGATGCTCAGTAATTCTTACTTTTCTAATGTTTCTCATTCCTAGTGGTGATTGTTCCTCTTTCATATTCAAGAAACAGTTGTGGCTTATCCTCTATACTGTATTCCAGGGGTGGGGAACCTAAGGCCTGGGTGCCGGATGCAGCCCTTGCCTTGCCTGGATCTGGCCCCCCAAGGCTCTGGGCTCCCCCTCAGCATTGGGGCGCCCACGCTGGCACTCCAGTCCTTCCCACCCTCTCCCCTGCTGTTCCCCTGTGGGGCTGGACCACACACAATCTACTAGCCTGGACCTGCCTAGGCTCTAATGTGTGAGGGGAATGTAGGGAGTGTCTCCTTCTCAGTTGGGGGCCATGTCAGTGAAGGTTTTTTGTTTTGTTTTTGCTTCTCACTTGTGTGTGGCCCCCAACTGATTTTTCGGTGGGTCAGCAGCCCCTGACCCAAAAAAGGTTCCCCACCCTTGCTATATCCATTCTGTGGATAAACAAACTTTTAGTAGCACAACCTGGTTACTTATATCTGAATTTAAATGCACGATGGTTTTGAAAAACAAACCAACTTAAGCCCGGGTTTGTGTGGTTTGTTTGGGGGAGGTGGGTTGTTTTTGTTGGTTGGTGTGGGGGTTTTTTTTTGTTTTTTTTTTTGTTTTTTTTTTAAACAAAGAATTGACAATGATTTTATTTGCAGCATGTAATGATTTTACTGCCATTTTTCAATCACATGGAACTTATTTCTTGATACAGCCGGTCCCCAACTTACGAACGAGTTACGTACCAAACACTAGATTGTAACTCGATCTGTTCGTAAGTCGGATTACATTCACTTACATATGGCCGCGCTATTCGTAAGTGCGGATTTCGTTCATAACTCGGGTTCCAGCTGTATAGAAGGTTGGTCGTAAATACAAACGGTCATAAGTCGATGCGTTCATAACTCGGCGACTGGCTGTATAGAGAAAAAGTTGCACTGGGATCTTGTTTTAGGCTGTGGTACTTGAAATGAACATCAACCGCAATTGATAATTTAATTCTTTAACAAATGTATATGGTGGTATTGACAACACATTTTTCTCTATTTTGACTATACATTTTTACAATGAACTATACATGTTTCTTAATGTAAATATACTGTGTGTTTTGTCTCAAAGGTGATTTTAAAATTCTTTAAGAAAATCTCATCAGCTATTAAATAAAAAAAATGGAGATATACCATCTCATAGAACTGGAACATGGACCTTGAGAGGTCATCAAGTCCAGTCCTCTGCTCTCACAGCAGGACCAAGTACTATCCCTGACACATTTGCCCCAGATCGCTAAATGGCCCCCTCAAGGATTGAACTCTCAATCTTCGGTTTAGCAGGCCAGTGTTCAAACCACTGAGCTATCTCTCCCTCCTCCTTCTTTGTGTAAAAGTAGCAATGGTGGTGAAAGAATACTTATTTGGCTTATTTTTCCTTCAATAACTCAGTTGTGTGAACAAGACTTAGCTTTCAGATGTGAATGGAATGGAAGAGTAAACCTTTGCTAAATTTAGGGGGGAGAGGAGAATTTTAAAATAAAATCTATAAACAAATAAGGGACATTTTAACGAGCAGGCTCAATTAGCATCTGTTTTTCTTTTATCTGAATCTGATAAAGCTCTCAACTCTCTCATTTTCAACATTACAGCTTCTTGGTTCTGTCTAGTCCTTCATAAAGATTCTCTTCCAGTGCAGGGGATGCCGTGAAAAGAGAAGAGATGGAAAGTCAGTGAATAACAGGCTGTGTAGAGAACATAAATGATTAACTAGGATGGTTCTATGGAGAAGAGGTCTACTACATTGGGATTGTTGAACAGGGAAGCAAAGAATGAAAGGAAGATTGAACATACACGGAAAAGAGAAAGGGGATATAATGTGTAATAGGAAAGGAGAAGATGGATGTGAAATAAGGATAGGGTTGCTGGGTGTGCAGTTTGAATTGGACAGTCCAGCGTTTGAGCTTTCTGTCCGGGAAACAAATTGAAAATATAAATGAGAAAATAGAAATGTCCGGTATTTTCTAAATAAGATGTAATGTAGCTTGTGATGCAAAATTGTGTCCTGTTTTTTTGTTGAAGCCATCTGGCAACCCTAAATAAGGAAGAAGGGAATAATAATTCTACTCTGTTTAAAAAAAAAAAAACACTCTGGGGAAGAACAGAGGAAGTGAACATAGCTACAGTTGATAGTGGAGGGACAAAGAACTAGATAAGGCATAGCTTTTTAAAAAAATTGTGACTCAGGACTTTGGGACTTGTCATGAACTATGAATTAGTCAGAAAGACATAAGAGATTGTCAGGCCTGACTGCAAATAGGTATTACCAGACAATCTGGTTTTTGAGGCACAGAATCTAAGCTATGCCATTATGCATTTTAAAGATGGTATTAATTATCACTGGTGTCTTTATCTTCAGTGACCCATCTCTTCAAAGTCTTCAAAATACCA
This sequence comes from Rafetus swinhoei, assembly GCA_019425775.1. Classification (NCBI taxonomy): domain Eukaryota; kingdom Metazoa; phylum Chordata; order Testudines; family Trionychidae; genus Rafetus; species Rafetus swinhoei. The sequence continues at coordinate 106,640,884 of CM033440.1, forward strand.
CTTTTTGTGTGTAAATAACTGGAGAAAACTGGTTTGGAAAGTGGAAGTGGTTGCCCCTGGATCAGCGATAGACAACCTAGGATAGCGAGTGGGCTGCATGAGTGGCCCTCTTTCATCTCAGTGGGCCTCAAGATTGTTGTAACCAAGACAGTTTCTGGTGATAGGATAGTTTTACTAACTGCGCTTGCGTACCTAGAATTTGCGGAATGTGCCGACTGAACCATAGCAACGCTTTGATTAGATGCTGAGGAAGAGAATGGCACTCAGTCAATGTTGTGTGCATTCAGCACAAACTTCGCTTTATGTGTGTTTCACTTTAGTAATACCAGTAGGAAAAATAACTTGGACAGAAACCAATGAAATCTGGCAATGTTGCATGTGGGCAATGGTAAACACAGAACCCTGATGGGCTGTATGTAGCCCATGGGCCCCAGGTTGCCCACTGTTGCTGTAGATCACATCTAGACTGATCCAACCACAGAGGGCTGCTGGAGAATCGAGATATGAACACAGCAAAGACTTTCTTGTTGAATAGTAAATAGTGCTGACAGTCAGAACAGTGATCAGAGGTAGAAGATTGCTTTCCAGGGATGTGAATTGTACTCTTTCTCTGTAAAATGAACATTTCTTATCTTGTTAGCCATATGAAAAGTGTATCTCTACTGATGTTAAACAAATTGTCACTTGGAGCTTGCGAACAGGTGAGTGCTAACAGGGAGTTTAGAGAGGGAGTTCTCCAGGTAAAGGAGAAGCAGATACAGGACTCTTGAGTTAAGTGTGTGTTGTTATTGGGGCTTTCTTACTGTGTGCTGAGCTTGTGTTTGTTGGTGTGTGGTGGTGTTTTTTTTTTTTTTTTTTCTTTTCACTTCCCCTCTGCCCTCCCCCTCATGGAGTGTGTGCTGTGATTGGCTGTGATTGGCAGGTGGAAACTGTTGGCTTCTGATTAAAGTTTGAGTTCTAGAAGCCTCTGCTGATTGGCTGAGCCTTGGTAGGGGGAGGGACTTTCAGGCAGTCCAGGACTTTATAAGCCTCCTTGGGCAAGCAACCAAGTGAGTGCTAACAGGGAGTTTAGAGAGGGAGTTCTCCAGGTAAAGGAGAAGCAGATACAGGACTCTTGAGGGAAGTGTGTGTTGTTATTGGGGCTTTCTTACTGTGTTCTGAGCTTGTGTTTGTTGGTGTGTGGCGGTGGGTTCCCCAACCCCCTGTGTTTTTGAGTGAGGCTTTAGAGAGGGAGTTCTCCAGGTAGAGGAGAAGCAGATACAGGACTCTTGAGGGAAGTGTGTGTTGTGTTTGGGGCTTTCTTGCTGTGTGCTGAGCTTGTGTTTGAGAGTGAGGGTTGGTGTGTGTTCTTTTTTTTTGTTTGTTTGTTTTTTCCCCTGTGTTTGTGAGTGAGGCTTTTTTTTTTTTCCTCACTTCCTCTTTAGGTGAGTGCTAACAGGGAGTTTAGAGAGGGAGTTTGGAAGGGGAGAGGGAAGGGGGTGAGGTTCTCTTGCCTTTCTTTTTAAATCCCTTCTCCAGGACAGCAGGGATGGATGGTGACGGTTCTGCTGTTGTTACCTGCACGGAGTGTGCCATGTTTGTCTTCCTCCCGGAAGAAAGAACAGATTTCATCTGCACTAAGTGCAAGCTGCTTGCCATTTTGGAAGAAAAAATTAGAGGGCTGGAGGCCCAAGTGTCGACCCTACGCTCGATCAGAGAGAATGAAGACTTCCTCGATAGAAGGCAGCGTTTAATCCTTCAAGCACGGCAGGCGGATGAGCCGGAGAGGGCAGTACGTGACCAGGAAGAGAACTGGCAGCATGTAACTTCTAGAAGGGGAAAAAGGCCAGCATGTGAATCCCCCAATTCTATAGAGGTAAGTAATCGCTTTCAGGCTCTCTCCACAGGCTCTGCGGTGCTGAATGCTTTGGAAGAGATCTCACAAGGAAGAAACCGGAAGGGAACACCATCTACTGGAAGGCATGGGATGCGTAGTCCTAGGGATGGGGTGACGCCACCACCCCAAAAGAAAATGACGGTGGTGGTGGTCGGGGACTCTCCTAAGAGGGACTGAGCCATCCTCTGCCGTCCGGACCTGGAATCTCGAGAGGTATGCTGCTTACCGAGCTCACATTCAGGATGTGACTGAGAGGCTTACCAAACTGATCAAACCTTTGGATCGCTACCCTTCCTGCTTCTCCACGTGGAACGAACGACACGCCAAGAATGACCTTGAGCGGGTTACTGCGGATTATGTAGCGCTGGGAAGAAGGATCCAAGAACTCGGAGCGCAAGTGGTGTTCTCGTCCATCCTCCCTGTTGAAGGGAAAGGACTGGGCAGGGATCGTTGAATTGAAGACGTAAATGCGTGGTTGCGCAGGTGGTGTTGCAGAGAGGGCTTTGGTTTCTTTGACCATGGGACTCTGTTCCAGGCACAAGGATTGTTAGGAAGAGATGGGATCCACCTAACCAAGAGTGGAAGGAGCATCTTTGCGGGCAGGCTTGCAAACCTAGTGAGGAGGGCTTTAAACTAGGTTCGTCGGGGGACGGTGACCAAAACCCTGAGGGGCGTGGGAAAGTCGGATACCGGGAAGAAATGCAGAGAGGAACGAGCAAGAAAGGAGGACCCTGTTTCAATGGAGAAGATAGGGCGATCAACTGGTTACCTGAGGTGTTTGTACACTAATGCGAGAAGCCTGGGCAACAAACAGGAAGAACTGGAGGCCCTGGCCCAGTCTGAGAAATATGGTTTAATTGGGATAACAGAGACTTGGTGGGATGACTCGCATGACTGGAGCGCTGTCATGGAAGGGTATAGACTGTTCAGGAAGAACAGGCAGGGGAGAAAAGGAGGAGGAGTTGCACTATATGTAAGAGAGCACTATGATTGCTCTGAACTCCAGTATAAAGAGGGAGAAAAACCTGTTGAGAGTCTATGGGTTAAGTTTAAAGGAGCAAACAGCAGTGATGTTGTGGTTGGTGTCTGCTACAGGCCACTGAATCAGGTGGATGAGGTAGATAAGGCTTTCTTCGGACAACTGAGAGAAGCTTCCGGATCGCAGGCCCTGGTTCTCGTGGGGGACTTTAATCACCCTGACATCTGTTGGGAAACCAGTACGGCAGTACACAGGCAATCCAGGAAGTTTTTGGAGAATGTTGGGGATAACTTCTTGACGCAAGTGCTGAAGGATCCGACCAGGGGCAGTGCGCAGCTTGACCTTCTGCTCACAAACAGGGATGAACTAATAGGGGAAGTGGAGTAGGTGACAACCTGGGAAGCAGCGATCATGAGATGGTACATTTCAGGATCCTGACGAAAGGAAGAAAAGAGAGTAGTAAAATACCCACCTTGGACTTCAAAAAAGCAGATTTTGACTCCCTCAGAGATCTGATGGGCAGAATCCCCTGGAATGCTAACATGAAGGGGAAAGGAGTCCAGGACAGCTGGCAGTATTTTAAAGAAGCCTTATTGAAGGCACAGAAAGAAACCATCCCGACGCCTGAGCGAGAGAGGCAAACATGGTAGGAGATCGGATTGGCTTACGAGGAAATCCTTGGTGAACTTAAGCACAAAAAGGAAGCTTACAAAAGTGGAAACTTGGACAAATGACCAGGGAGGGGTTTAAATGTATAGCTCGAGAATGCTGGGGGGTTATCAGGAAGGCGAAAGCGCAAATGGAATTGCGACTGGCTAAGGATGTGAAGGATAACAAGAAAGGTTTCTACAGGCATGTTAACAAGAAGAAGGTAATCAGAGAGGGGGTGCGGCCCCTACTGGATGAAGGAGGTAACCTAGTGTCAGATGATGTGGGGAAAGCTGAAGTACTCAATGCTTTCTTTGCCTCTGTATTCACGGACAAGGTCGGCTCCTGGACTTCTGCGCTAAGTGACGCAAGATGGGATGAAGATGAACAGCCTGTGGTGGGTAAAGAACAGGTTAGGAACTATTTAGAAAAGCTAAACGTACACAAATCCATGGGTCCGGACTTAATGCATCCGAGGGTACTGAGGGAGTTGGCAAATGTCATTGAGGAGCCTTTGGCCATTATCTTTGAAAAGTCGTGGAGATCGAGAAATCCCGGATGATTGGAAAAAGGCAAATGTAGTGCCCATCTTCAAAAAAGGGAAGAAGGACGATCCAGGGAACTATAGGCCGGTCAGTCTTACCTCGGTTCCTGGAAAAATCATGGAAGGGATCCTTAAGGAATCCATTTTGAGGCACTTGGAAGAGAGGAAAGTGATTAGGAATAGTCAGCATGGATTCACAAAGGGCAAGTTGTGCCTGACCAATCTGATTAGCTTCTATGATGAGGTAACTGGCTCTGTGGATGTGGGAAAGTCAGTGGATGTGATATACCTTGACTTTAGCAAGGCTTTTGATACGGTCTCCACAATATTCTTGCCAGCAAGTTAAGGGAATGCGGATTGGATAAATGGACAGTAAGATGGATAGAAAGATGGCTAGAAGGCCGGGCCCAGCGGGTAGTGATCAACGGCTCGATTTCAGGTTGGCGGTCGGTTTCTAGCGGAGTGCCCCAAGGTTCGGTTCTAGGTCCGGTTTTGTTCAATATCTTTATTAATGACCTGGATGAGGGGATGGATTGCACCCTCAGCAAGTTTGCGGATGACACTAAGCTAGGGGGAGAGGTAGATACGCTTGAGGGCAGAGATAGGGTCCAGAGTGACTTAGACAAATTGGAGGATTGGGCCAAAAGAAATCTGATGAAGTTCAACAAGGACAAGTGCAGAGTCCTGCACTTGGGACGGAAGAATCCCAAGCACAGTTGCAAGCTGGGGACCAACCAGTTAAGTAGTAGTTCTGCAGAACAGGACCTGGGGGTTACAGTGGATGAGAAGCTGGCTATGAGTCAACAGTGTGCCCTTGTAGCCAAGAAGGCTAATGGCATATTAGGTTGCATTAAGAGGAGCATTGCCAGCAGATCCAGAGATGTCATTATTCCCCTTTATTCGGCTTTGGTGAGGCCACATCTGGAGTATTGTGTCCAGTTCTGGGCCCCCCACTAAAAAAAGGATGTGGACGCATTGGAGAGGGTCCAGCGGAGGGCAACCAAATTGATTAGGGGGCTGGAGCATATGACTTATGAGGAGAGGCTGAGGGAGTTGGGTCTGTTTAGTCTGGAGAAGCAAAGAGTGAGGGGGGATTTGATAGCAGCCTTCAACTTCCTGAAGGGAGGTTCCAAAGAGGATGGAGAGAGGCTGTTCTCAGTAGTGACAGATGGCAGAACAAGGAGCAATGGTCTCAAGTTGTGGTGGGAGAGGTCCAGGTTGGATATTAGGAAAAACTATTTCACTAGGAGGGTAGTGAAGCACTGGAATGGGTTACCTAGGGAAGTAGTGGAGTCTCCATCCCTGGAGGTGTTTAAGTCTCGGCTTGACCAAGCCCTGGCTGGGTTGATTTAGTTGGGATTGGTCCTGCCTAGAGCAGGGGACTGGACTCGATGACCTTCTGAGGTCTCTTCCAGATCTATGGTTCTATGATTCTATGATTGTGTTTTAAAGTTGCTCTTTTTGTTCTTAATCTTTGTTTTTGTTTACTATTATATGAGCAATTTCATGGTGGTGTCTAAGGTGAGGTGCTTAAAGCTGTGGTCACCAACCAGTCAATCGTGATCGACTGGTCGATCGTGTGGCATTCGGGCCCCCCCATTTTCCCCCACCCCCGAGAAGCCCCACTACCTACCTCCAGCGACAATGGAGGTAATGCCGGCTTCCCGCAGGGTGGACGGAAGTCCTGCAGCTTCATGCCACTTCTGAGGGTTCCGGAAGTGCACTGGCTGCTCCTTTCCCCCAGGTCTGTGGCGTGACGGGTGCGCTGCGGGAGGGGGCGTCAGCACTGGAGGAGGACTGCGGGGGCTTCTCTGTGCTGCAGGGGGGGGGGGTCGGCCCTGGAGGAGGCACGCACGGGGGTTTCCCTGCACCGCGGGGAGGGAGGGGGGCGGTTGGCCCCCGGGGAGGCACACGCGCGGGGGTCTCTCTGCTCCGTGGGGTGGGAGGGGTCGGCCCCAGGGGAGGCGTGGGTTTCCCTCCTCTACGGAGGAGGGAGGGGGTAGGGGTGGAGTCCTGGGAGGAGGCTGGTGCAGGGGACTCTCTCCCCCCTGCCCCCATTCCTCCCGCCCCCCTTCCCCCGCACCCTGCCCCCTTTCCCTGGCTGCAGAACCCTGCCCTCACCCCACCACTCTGTCCCCTGCTCCCACTACCATGTCCCCTGCTCCCACCAGCACAGTTGGGGCCACATTAGTGAGGCTTGGGGTTTTTTTGGGAGGGGTGTGTGTGTGTCTGTGCGTTGTTTTTGTTTTTTGCATCTCCCTTGTGTGGCCCAACTGACTTTTCTGTGGGTCAGTGACTCCCTGACTCAAAACAGGTTCCCTGTCCTTCTCATAAATAAAGACAATGCAGAAACTTTTTGTGTTTAACATAGTATTTTATTTAAAAATGAAGTCGAGCCAAGCCTCCATCTGGCTGCAGCATTCTAACACTCCTGCACCTCCCCAGACCCTAGATCTGAGCCCCTCACACACTGAAATCCCCTGTCCTGAGCCCCTCACATACCCCAACAGAAATTCCTGCATCCTCACAGCCACAAGCCTATGGCTTGCTATGTACCACAACCCTCCATCTGACCACACACTCCCCAGCCTGGCGCCCCCTCCCCAAGCCAGCGTCCCCTTCTCCACCTCCTCCTGAATCCAGATTTCCTCCCAGAGCTTGCACCTCTCTCCCCTTCCCACACCCAAATCCCTCATTCCCACCCCAGAGCCCACACATCCGTCTCAACCCAGTGAGGGTACAGCTAGACTGCAGGAGTTTTTCCAGGATTCCAGAGATATCCTGGAAAAACTCCTCCACATCCAGGGATGTTCTTCCACTAAAAAAAGCGGAAGAGCAAACATGCTCTTTCGGTAACCCCTATGTTCCTCATTCCATGAGGAATAAGGGGGATTCAAAAAGAAGGGGGTTTTCTAACATTTGGTCCAGTCTAGACATGCCAAATGTTGGAAAAACCTCTTCCTACGTAAGAATTGGGGGGGAAAATGGCAGTGTAGAGTGTATAAGGGCTGGGGATAGCAAGTGATGGAGAGGAGGAGAATAGAGAGGGTAGGGCTTCAAGGAAGGGGTGGGGTGTTGGGGGAAGGGTGGGGCAGTAGATCTTCGCTTGTTCTGAGATTTAAAAAGTGATTTTGGGTGTAAAAAGGTTGGAGACTACTGGCTTAAAGGCTTCTGAAACCTGTATCTCCTCTCTCCCTTGGTTAAGACAGAGGATTAAGTGTCCATTCAGCTGCATTGTCAGGCTGCAGTGAGTAATGGGCAAGAGGAAGGATGAAAGAGGAGATGATCATTAAGGGAAGGGGGAGTGTTTATAATAATTAATAGGAATTTTGAGAGAATAGATGAGCTGGGTATACTTATTGAAGATTATTTGATTGGTTCACCAACACACCTGGGCTTGCTGTGAATGTAATCTTAATATTGAGTTAATATACCACTTTTTGTATTTATTACGCACTGATTAGTTCTAAATCTTAGTACTTTGTATATAGTCTTTCCAAAAATCAGAGCTGTGATTATGCTTTTTTCCTCAATAGAAATAACTGCGGTGTTGTAGACTAGTCATTTTACTGGTATGTTACCACCCTTTTTAAAAAGCTCTGAATCCAAACAGTCACTGTTCAGTTATTTTTAATAAAATCTGCATATAAGAAGCTGCGGTGGGAGGGGTATGTGGAAATGGTTATGTACTTTTTTTCTTCCTCTCTCACAAGAGGAGACAATATGCAAATTGCTTTAAAAATTGTTTTTCTTTCCAAAATGATTTTAATTTAGGATAGCTGCTATTGTTCTTACTTATCTTTTTTAGGCATAAACTGACTACAGAATTTCATTTTAGGCTTGTGCGTTTAATGTGTTTTGTTTTTTTGTTTGGTTTATCTCTGGAGTTATTCAGGAGTTCTTAAGCACCAAACTATTCCAAAGTTTTCGCAGCTTGCTTCTATTTGGCAGACTATCAGATGTAAATTTTTGTTGCTCTAGTCATGCAGTTACCATAATGAATTAATGTGTTTATGATTCTCTGGGTAAAATAAAAAATATATATTTTAATTGGAACAATAGATTACCAGCAATTTGACACATCTGTTGTGTGAAGCTACTGTTATATTTGTGTTCTGTTGTTTGACTATAGCAACAGTTTTTAAAATACTGCCTAAATCAGAATATTCTGTAGTGAATTTAATTGCAGATCATGGTTTATATTTGCTTCATAAACTGGTGTGTAGAGTGGCCATAGGGGATATAGCTTACAAGTGAGCTTTATAGGCATCAGCGAAGCAAAATTAGCATGGACAGCCCATAGGATATTAATGTCTTGAATAAAGTGACCATTTTTAATTTACTTTAGTATGTCTCTACTTTTTCATTAGTGATGAATGCTATCAGTAAATGTTGTGCTCAGGATGGATTGATTTAAATCACTAATTTTGATCAGTTTAAATCACTAAAAAGGGAACCTTGATTTGCATTTGTACTTTTTAGCTACTTTCCCAAACAAAGGCTGATTCTTGTTGTTTGGTAACCATTAAAATATGTTGATTTGCAATTAAATATAGCTTTTGTGTTAAGTTTGATGGCACAGTAAAAGCTTTATCCAGCACTCTAAGTGGAAAACTCTGTTAATTGACATTATCCCTAGCCAGTTAAAAAGTTTGAATTTAACAGAGTGCCGGATGGACTGCCAGCTCCGTCCCTGGGGGAAGAGCAAGCTTCCTCTCCCGGAGCAGAGCTGGCAAGGGCTGCTTTATCCGGCACATTCAGTTAACCAGCAACTGCTGTTCCCCCAGTATACTGAATAAAGCTTTCACTGTACTTATTGTAAAGGGTTCGATCAGAGGGGTCCCTTGGGATATCACCTTGTGCGCTGGCCATGCCACTGCGCCCACCTACCTGCCCCCCTGGGATTTCCCCCCATCCTGTCCTGCTGGGTTACGCTAGGCTTGATAAAAAACAGAAGTTTTTTATTAAGTATAAAAAGTGGGATTTAAGTGACTGCAAGTGAAAACAGATAGATCAAAGTAAGTTGCTAAACTAAACTAAACCAAACAATCCAGCTAATTCTAATACACTAAGAAACTTGTTACATGCAAATTCTTACCCCAAGAGATGTTCTGATCATCTCTTGCACAAGTTAGACAGCCTCCTAGCTTGGGACCAATCCTTCCCCCTGTTCAGTCTTTTGGGTGTTTTCAGCAGGCATCTTGGGAGGTAAGATGGGAGTTTTTTTAGAGTATGGCAAATAATACTATTGTTTGGTTCCCCCTTTATATTCCTTGTGCCTAAGGGGGAAATGCTTTGCACTTTTAGTGGAAAAGTACCATATCCAAAATAGGTTCCAGAATAAGGTGGCGTGGCCGCGTGTCCTGGCATGACCAACCACAGTTGAAGCTTACGTGAAAAAAATCACTATACATATTCAGCATATTGTAACTTTAAAAATGATGATGCATGATGCATTTTGCCTAAAGCATCTTTGAGTTATGCATATTCATATTCAAAAGCCAATTTTCATAAAGCATGGGTCTCCTCTGTGACATTTACTGTACCCTCTTGATTAGCAAACTCTACATACAATTATTTTAGCAATTATATAGCTTCTCATGTATTCAGATTCTTAAGGTTTTTTTTATGTTGGAAAATGGAGGATGAATGCCTCTCATTTACTAGAGTAACTTTTTACTGGTGGTTGTATGAAACTGTATTTGGATGAAAATTACAATTCAATTAAAATGCACAAAAGAGCATTTTACTTTTTTTTTTATTTGTTTAAACAGCAATAACAAAAAACTGCAAACGTATGCATAAGGCAAGAAAGCAAGTTTATCAAAACATGCTTTGTAATTAAAATAATTATTTATTAAACAAAGATAATGTTATCCGTAGTTAGTGATTTCTAACTGCACAACTTGTACTTCAGAATTTTAGAACGTCTGTGTTGGATCTTACTCTTTTAGTTTGTATTAATCAAGTAGAAGAGAAAAATAAGCTTTCCTGCATTTTTCAACTGCCAATGGTTTGTTAACTTTGAGTGAACTAGTCATCAAAGTGAATTAGTTGAATAAATTGAAATAAAATATGTTCTTTGCAGCTGCAGAAGAGAGGCTACTGCTATGAAAAAGCTGGTTTACTGCAACAAATAATTATAATTCTAGAGCTCATCAGGTGACTTTGACCAGCTCATCACTTTGGCTGTTTTTATAACTTCAGCAGCAAACGTGTACTGCCAGAATGTATTTAAATTAAAATTATTTTGATAGAGTATAGTAAATTTATGCATTAACATAGGTTGTCATAAATTAAAATTTTAAGATTTATTTTTAAAAAGAAAATTATATTTACATTATTTTGATATTTTTAAAACAATTTTTATTTACTCCTATTGTGCATCAATAGTGAGAGAGTGATCACTATTTCTTGATTAAGTATAAAATTTAATTTTGACGGGTTAGTCTCTTACAGGAGAAACACTGATGCTTGTACATCTCAGTTTATCTAAAAGTCTTTGACATGAAATCTTCTCTGACTGTGCCCACTGCAGCAGCCTTGGACAGGTGCTTCTCACCTGGCCCCAAGCTGCTGTTGTGAAGAAGGTTTGGGGTTGTCCTCTCTCCCCTGGAGCAGCCTGCATACTGAACCTTACTCCAGAACAATGATTTAAATAAAGAAAAACAAAATGTATTTGAGGTAAAAACCTGATCTCACCAGGTAAATCTTTTGGTACTCTTATAATTACATTTCTTCTTTGTGTTCCCCTTTCCAGCTTTCTCTAGTCCTAAAGGGAGAAAGTAACTTTAGTGCCTCTCAAGTCTGAGGCAGCCATCTTTCCCTTAATTTTTCTGTTTTTTTCCCCCAAGTACTATACATTCTTATGGAGTAGTAAGTTCAGCAAAAGAGAGTGGTGGGATGTCTCTTCCCCTTGGTTAAGAGCAACCTTGCATTGCCCTCTAGTGGCATCTTCCCCTCTGAAGATAAGAACAGTGTGTTCTTAATTTGTGTATGGAAGCAATTGGCTGTGAAACTTAGATTTAACTTCAGATGTTTGACCAAATGGACGCAACTGTTCTGAAATTTAGAATCCAGATACAAATGTATATGTGCATACAGCAGTCTCAAGACTAATTTTAAAAGCCACACTTGTCTTGATATTGATGTAGCTACCTACATTGCTTAGCCTCTGTTTCATTTGCCTTTCCTTCTAATGTGACTCAGTAATATTTATCACTTTATAGTTTATTTGGCACTTGATTAAAAATTGATGCATCTCATACTACTTATACCACATGTTATGAGAGAACTATATAATATTAGCATAGAAATTTTGCTTTAAATCCATAAATCTCAAAGCAGTTTCAAAAGAGATTGTAAACAGACATTTTTAAGAGAGTGAAGTTGAAGTGCAGAGAGAGAAAATGCCTTGCCCAAGGTTGCGGAGCATGTCTTCAAAAGAACAGGGAGTAGCACACATTGTTTTGTATTATTTGTATTACCATAGTAGCTAAGAGCTAGTCATGTGCTAGGTTCTGTACCAAGGCAGGAAAAAAAAAAGATGGTCCCTGCTCCAAGGTGCTAGCGATCTAGGTATAACACAAGCAACAACAAATTAAGATGGACAGAAAAGGAAGCACAAGGATCAATGAGCCAATATTGGTCATTGAATAGGCAACTGAAACTGTGAGCTAACTGTTGTGTACATGTGTGGATTTTTTTTAATCACATCAAAAGTTCTGAGGAGGGATTTGAAGGTGGATAGTCAGGTAGCTTTGCCGATATTCAGGGAGAGTGCCTCCCAAATATGTGGTCTAGCATGGAACAAAGCATCTTGGAAAATTTAGCAAGTGGACAATGGAAGCTGGCATCTTGGGCCAGTCAGAGATTAGCATTAACTGCTCCCAAGTGAAGGAGATGATAGATAGGGTACAGATTGGCTGTGAAGGGCCTTTAAAGTAAAGGCTGCCTGCTTCCCCTAATCTTTTAATTATTCTGTTCATTCCAATTCCAGTGTAGATCTAATTGTCTTCAGTGTAGTTGCTTTTGTTGTCAGTTATATCATACAATGTTGACTGCTTTCCCTCCAAGCAACCACTTGGTCTATCCTGGTCTCAATCTATCCAAAAGCTAAGGTGTAACAAAAAGATAGCATTTCATTGATGTGAATTGCAGTGAATGTCTTCTGATTGTGTCCTCAGTGTTTATACCCCTGCTCCCTACATGTCAATTTCCTGCTCCCTCTGGTCTCCTTTCCTTGCATAATGAAAACATACATTTCATCAGATTAACTTTAATCTCAAAGTAAATAGATCCTACAAGCTTCCTCTGTTGCCTTTCTCCTCTTTTTCTATTCTTCGCCCCTTTCAGTGTTTTCATTGTTATTGTTTTAAAGATCCAGAAAACACAGGTTTCCCAGCCCCTTTTGAAATATAAATGTGTTTAATCGCTGCTTCCTACAGAGTATTTTCACTATGATGTTTTAATTATGTAGTGACAAAATCAAAATTCTGTAAAATATGAATATTTTACATCCACAAATGGGGAGGTGGCGAACATTTGCTGGCTGTTTATTTGACAGCTTCAGAATATTTAAGCAAGTCTTCTTTAGGCTCCATAACTGCTTTTTTTTTTTTTTTTTTTCCCCCCATCAAATAAAAGCCTCCTATAATTATTAATGGATGTCCTAGCATTTTATAGCACTGAGTGTTGGTGAAAGAAGACTTCAAAATCTTCATTTCAGTTCTCAGTTAAAAAAAACTCCACTGAATTGGAGTTAGGATTGAGAGCAGTGTTCCCTGTAAATTGAATGCTTAGAAGGATACCCAGGAAAGATTGAAATGCTGCCCAGCTGTTTAGCAGAGTATCCACAGCTGGCAACATGTTTCTTCTGGTGATGCACATCTGCACATGCCTCAGTGTATTAACAAAATGTATTCTGCGCCTGGAAAAATTAGAGGGAACATTAAAATTACAAACATGTACTCTCAAGGATAAAGCTTCTTACAAGAATTTTTTTTATTATCCTAAAACTAAGCATAACTAATCCAGGAAATTTAGAGTTAACATAAAAACAACAAAAATCCACACATGTTCAAATATGAAATAGAATTAAGGCAGCCGAACATCCTTAGCTCGGCCCCATGTGATGCTATATAATAACCATATGATTATGAGTAAGGCATTTCAGTGTTTGTGGTCCCAAATCAGATGGAATTACTTTAAGAGCACACTAGGGTTTTACATATTTCGTTTATGGTTTTAAGGATTAGATCCTAATAAAGCTGCAGCTCCTTATTTGAAAGCAAAGTGGGAAAATCCAGTCTAACCATTCTCAGCTAATAAATCAATTTCTACATATGATCTGCAGTGGGCTAGAGCAAGGCATGATGTGTTTGAAGGAAGTAAGCACTGCAAAATAGCCTCAATTCTACTTGTCATTAATTCCCAGCTAATTATTGTCTTGTATCTAAGTTCCCTTGATTTATTTGTATTCTGTTTGTATTTCTGTTTTTCTTTAGTGACTTGGATTTTAATTTCACTGTTAGTTTGTATTATTTATTGTGTTTTAAATATGTTGTAAGCTGCGAGAGGCAGGGTAAAAATATTTTAAATAAAACGAATACTTCACTAAACTATATTTCGATCCTTTTTTATTGCAAATTCTCACCAGCAAAAAAATCTGATGTTACACTTTTAAAAAGTATGTGTAGTAAAAGTGCTGAATTTAGAGTTCTAGAAAAGAAGTTTGGTTTTATTTTTATAGCATCAACTGCACGGTGCTTTATAGAAAGACATGAGATCCGTCCCTCCCTCACGAAAAATGTGCAGTGCGCTGGAAAATGGCACTAAATAGTGATCTTATAAACAGGCCTTATTGGTTATATAATTTCTATTCCCTTTTTCTGAAAGAAATTAATATTTAAAAGAAGTGATGCTTTTGTGAAGTGCTTACCCACAACTGAAAGAAAAGGAGATTGGCTCCTTCAAGGATTTCTACTGCATTTGGGTCACACTTATCTGAGGGATTAGGAAATGGCCAAACCCAGTGATCAACAATGGGCACAGTGGGAATGGGAACATCTTTACGCCCTGTGCATTTGGTAAGGAACTCTCTCATGTTATTTAACAATCAGCAGCTTAGGGTGGCTGCAGACAAGATTCCATTGGCTATTAGGGAAACTGAGGCATGGTTTCTAAAATACATAGGCTTCAGTCATAAGGCTGTGACCTCTAACATCCATTAGAGAGGATGTCCACAAATAGTGATGGACCAGATCAGTCAAAGAATCCTGACTCTCCACCGACACAGAAGCAGAATGGAGAGCTGAGGAAGCTATAGACACTACAGCGGTAAAGAACTGCTAAGGAAGCTTCACCAACTTCCCCCCCCCCCCATACTGGTATAATAAGATGATTCCAGAAGACTTGAGAAATGCTAACATTGTTACAATCTTTAAGAAAGGATACAAGACAGTGTGCAAACTATTGAGGCAGTGCCTTGCTATATCTGCAGCACGGAAAATTCTTGTCCATGTCTTTTAAACAAATTACTTCCTCTCACTGAGGAAATGTTCTAGAATCTTAGTACACTTTTAGACCATCCTGTGGGACAGCCGCCGACATGACCTTCATTGCTTGTCAAATCCAGGAAAAGTCTTGGGAGCAAAATCAGGACCTGTATATGGCCTTCAGCAATTTGATAAACTCTTAACTCTGTCAGCCAGGAAGCCCTGTGGAAGCTGCTGGCCAGATTTGGCTGCCCTCCAAAATTTATTAAGGTCCTAAGGTTTCTCCATTTTCAGATGCCTACCAAAATTTTGTGTAATGGCCTTGAACCTTCCATCATCAAAACTGGGGTTAAGCAAGAACGAGTTATTGCCCCAACCTTGTTTTCCAACTATTTAGCAGTTCTCGATAAAGATTTCTTCCCCAATGGAGCTGACATTCAATACAAAATGGGCAACCTCCAATCGATGGGTGGCTCTTTAATCTTCGTCTCCACTCAGTCTAAAGTCTTCAGGGAATCAACTACTGATCTTCAGTATGCTGACGACTGCCCCTCCTCATGCATACTGAGCGACTTTCAGTCCCTACTGGATTTCAATGCACAAGCTTACTGAAGCCTAGGACTCTCATTCAGTATTGAGAAGACTAAAGTGCTCCATTACTTGCTTTAGACCTTGCATTCGACTCCCCACAAATCACCATTGAGGGTCAGACTTTGGAGACAACACTTTTGCTACTTCTGTAGCCAATTTCCTCAAAACACAAACATTGACAGAGATCCAGCACAGGATCCATAGTGAAAGAGCTTCCATTGAGATATTTCTCTGACATGTTTTCACGGACTGTTACTTACAGCATTACACCAAGATTCAGGTCTTCAAGACTATTGTAATCCCTACACTCCTTCAGGAATGTGAAAACTTGGGGGACCTGTCGACAGCACCTCAAAAGCCTGGAGAGGTAGCAACAACAATGCCTCTGGAGGATTGTTCATCAAGTGGCAAGATTCTTGCACTAACACCAGTAACCTCGCTGAAGCCAATGACACCAGCATTGAAGCAGTGATCTCCATGTATGAACTTCATTGGGCTGGACATTGTGCACGGATGCTAGACTCTTGCCTCCCAAAACAAGTTCTTTACTCTGCTCAGCTATGGTCAAAGATCCCATGGTGATCAGAGGAAATGCTTTCAGTATATCTTTGTAGCATTTCTTAAGAAAACTGATGCGGCCATCATAAGTTGGGAGGAGCAAGCCACCAACTGACCCCAGTGGTGCCATATCCTCTGTCAGGCAGCAACGTGCTTCGAGGAGAAGTGCCTTGTCCATGAAGTTGAACAGAGAGGAGGAGGGAAAAAAACTCTCTCCTAGCAGGTGGGTTGGCCTGCTACAATATATCTATAATTACTGCGGATGAAGTTGTGTTTCCAGGATCAGACTCCTGAGTAACCTCAAGACCAGTGTTCCCTCTAAACTTTTCCATCTGTATGTGGAATAAATTTATGTGCACTGAGGCATGTGTGAATGTGCACCATCAGTAAAAACAAAAAAACCACTTAGTTGTGGGCACTCTGCTAATCAGCCAGGAGGCATCTGAATCTCTCCTGAGGGTCCCCCCAAGTGCACAGGTTACAGGGAGCACTGCTCAGGATGTCTATAGAAATCTGTGGTAAAGATAATCATCTAATTGAGGGATTGCCAATGAAATGAGTGGCACAGCTATGGTACTACAGATATATTTTTGTAGCACTGTTGGTATAGATACCTGCTATAATAGCTGAAACAGTTTTTCCCAGTGCTCTAGGTGATGGCCAGATTGACAGATAAACTCTTTATTCAATTTAGACATGTCTGTGTGGTCTTAGGACAGCGTAACTGCATCTCTTATGAGTGTGAATTTTTCACATCCCTGATTGTCATAGTTAGATTGATGTAAGTTTTTGTGTAGTGCAGACTATAAGAGGGAATTTTCCTTGGGAGAGGAACATAGTTAAACCAAAGAGGGCAGATGGTTTCCTCAAATACAGCCCATAAATAGAGACACATCACCTATCCCTACTCCTAGACAAGACATGCCATAGTCACCTAACGCTAGATAATTAAAGCCCAGGTGTTAGCTTAGTTAAAATAAGCTTTACTTGAGGTGGGCCCCTAGATAGATTTTTCTTTGCTACAAGGGTGGTTTCAAGAACCACTGGTAACTTAATTGCATATCATCTGGTAAGATAAGAGTATCCCCAGCAAATGAAATACAGAAAACTTTCTCCCCAATAGGTTTGCTTGTCTGAAAAATGGTTAAAGAGTGAAGTAAGTAGATAGTTGTACTCACTGTTGTTACACTGGCAGGTTGCAGGAGTTGGCTATGAGGGTGATCACCCAAAAAGATTACTTGGCATGAACTACACAGTTTGCCATCTACTGCTTCACAATCTTTAGGGTTGTCATTTAATACTTGGCAGTAGGCTGCTTGCTCACCAGACCCAATTGAAGGGAAAAGAATAGATGGAGGTTTTATTGACTCTTGAGACAATCTTAGTGCAATCAAGTTTCCTGGAAGGAGGACTGGATGTCAGAGTCAAGTGTGAAAGTTGAGAGGCACTCATTGGATTCAGAAAGAGATGGGAGCATTGAATCATAGAATTGAAAGAGACCTCAGGAGGTCAAGTTCAAATCCCTACCCAAAGCAGAACAAACCCCAACTAACCTGATAGAAGCTCTTTCTTGTCCTAGTATCAGTAGCTACCTGCAAGAATTAAGTCAGGGTAAGAGAAGAGATTCAGGCAATGGTCCACATTAGTAAAGACCAACTCAAGTCAGTTAATGTCTGAGGTGGGTTGATTTTGATAGTTGGTGCTAAGAGCCCAGAGTGACCACTTGGCAGAGCTAAACCTATATGAACTTGTATCTTGTTTGACCAATTTTGTCTGACTGTAAAGTAGTTAGCACTTTAAATATTTAAGTATATATTGTGGCAAGGTCCTCGCTCAGGCCCCTTTGCCTGGGACACCTTCTGGTCCACAAATCAGCCGGAGACCCCTTCTGGTGCAGTCACCATGCCTTTTATTGTCAGCTTCCCACTACCTTCTATTTACAAAGTTGTAGATTGCAGCAAACTCAACCAGCCTCTCCTTCTGGCTTGGGAGCACGCTCAGCCACACCCTGCCTCCTTACTCCTCTCTCTTCACTTCCCCTCCGGCTGCCTTATATAGCCCTCTGGCTAATGAGGCCCACAGCTGCTTCCATTAGCCCTTCAGGCCTGGGGTTGCTCAGCTGGTTCTAATTGATCTTTTCAGCCAGGCTGTAGTGGTAGAGCTTTGGCCTTGCCAGCAGCCTGTCACAGTATATTGAGGGGGTCTTCTGTTTCTCCATCAGGATTACTAAGGGCTTGAGCAAAGAAAGATTTAAAAAGATCTTTAGAATTTAAGGATCTTAGAGATCTGAAGAACCTTGACTCTGAGGCCTTATCTATCCTACAGAGTTTTTGTCAACAAAAGTTATGCCACTTTAATTAAACCGCTATTTCATGTCCACACTGGTCCCTTGTGCCAGCAGAATGCATCCACATTAACAACCATGGGTGGCAGATATAATAGGCAGGGGAAGGTATTGCCTTCCCAAATTGCCTCACTTGGCTCCAACCATGCTCTACCAGAGTTCCCCAAGCTGCCCCCTCTAAACTGCTGTTCCAGTGCCAGAGGCTGGGGCAGGCAGGCTGGGGGTTCCAGTGCCAGAAGCTGCACCTGTTCTCCTGCAATGGGGTGGCAGCTCAGCTGTGTGTTGAGGCTTTATGGCTTAGATACGGCTAGGAGGCATAACCTGGAGAGGCTGGGGCCATGTTGTTTGGCTCTCCTGTCTGGCATTCCAGGACTAGAGATGGATGCAGCCATGCTACCCACTGGCTGTCTGGGGCTGTACTATCCTGGGTTGGGGGCACTAGCCTGTGGCGGGGGGCAAAGGCCAGTGGCTACATTGGGAGGTGGACTTGTAAATGTGGGCTTCTTTATTAATGTTAGACCTTGTTAGTAATCAGTTAAGTTGTTTATTTGTGGGTTCGCCATTTTGTTTTGTTTAGAACAACAGGTGAGCCTCCATTTTGATTAGTCATCTTCTTTCTTGCTCATGGAGAAGGTGAGAAAACAGGGAGAGAGAGGGAAAGTGTTGCTAGGCAACAGGAGTGCATAACTAGGGGGCGCTCAGTGCTTGGTGCTCTCTTCCTCCAGCCTGCTCACTGACAGGATACAGTGAGTGCTTCTCAGACAACTGGTCACTGGCTTGGAGTGTCAGTTTTGAGTAAGGTGGGGTAATATTAGACAGTGTATTTGATTATTGGGGAAGCACACTCACACACACGGATCGTTGGATTAGACAGGGCTAACACACACCTGAGTCAGCGCAAAGGGGCTAGGGTGGGTTCTGAGTTAGGGCCTAGCCTAAGCTCCTAATGTCACTGAGTCGTTCCCGATCCCTGTCCTCTGGAGAGGTGACTTGAAGTCAGCTTTCCCTGGAGCTGGGTGAGACAGGAGGCCTAACATCGGCTACCCTCTTCTGTGTGCCTGCTGTTGTTGTGTGTGACTCCCGCAGTTCCAGACCCAGTTGTTATGTCCTTACCTAGTTCTTTTTACCTTCCCTATCCTATAGATAATAAAGTTTAGTTTCCTTTATAATTTTGTGTGTGGACTCCTCATTTGGTGCCCTGATAGATGGGTGAAAGGGGTGAGAACCAGATAAGAGCTCAGGTGGATCTCTCTGGAGTCCTCTTTTCTCTTATAGACATGGGCCAGCAGTGACCACAGTGAGGGTGGGGCTGGGTTCTGGTGGGGACAGAAAGAGCAGGGCCAGGAATGGAAGGCAGGATGGGTGGGCTTGCCTCCCCAAGCTATGAGTTCACCTGTCACCCATACTAACAGCTCTTCTATTGATACAGAGAGCAGTGCTCTGTGGTAGCAATCCCATTGTGTAACTGGCTACAAGATGATTTCGGAAGGGGTCGCAGTGCCTCATGGGACATGTCCCATAATGCAGGTTTCTCAATCCTATCCTTCCAGGGCATCCTGGTAGATTGTCATCTGATTTGTATGTTGGGGGGAAGAGGTAGTAGAAGGGAGAAAGACAGTGGTGTGTCTGGGGATGGGGAGATGACAGGCTGACATGCATCCTGAGGCAGGTGAAGGGGACAGTCCCCCCTGCATGTCAGTCCATGGTTCTGATCAGCACAGCAGTCTCTCCCCAAGCAGCCCACACGGCCTGCCTGCCTCTGGTTCTATAATTCCTTCAGTGTTCTACCACAGCTTCATTAGGGGCCAAGGAGCAGCATCCTCAGCATTTTTGTGAGCTCTCCATGCTGAGGAATGTCAAAGCAGCAATGGAGTCATGCACCCCATTTCCCCAGTATTTAAATAATGTGCTGTAATACACTGACAACTTGCTTTTTTTTTCTGATTTGTCTTGTGTGTTTTTTTTACTGAACTCAGTAAGCAAATGTATCTTTTCATTGATTCACAACGTATGTATTAATGCATTGAAACAATAATAGTTATTTCTGTCTGTCTTTCTTAGCGTCTTTCTTTCTTAGCTAGACCTGCTACCATGAAGAGTCCAGCTTTTTCAAAAATTTCCCCCCATGAGCAAGATTAAAATCTGGATGTATCTGTTGTGTGCTATTGCTCTTTGTAACCGAAGCCTCTAGGGCAGCTGCAATTAAGATGGCATTGCAGTTTCTAAATCAAACTTTAAATCCAGACTTTTTATTCTGAGCAGAAACTTTCAAGGTCTCAGTGTAGATATCACGTTTTCTGCAAAAATTCTAGATTTATTTGTCATTTGCTGTGGTTTTTAGCAAACTACATGTGATGTTAATTTTTAGGTGGGAATCATTTGATTCCTGGCTCACGCCCAGTCCCCGCTATCTCCCTGCCCCCCGTGGAGACTGTGATGGGGGGGGAACCAGCTTTTAAGTTGGCTCCCCCCAGCACCGGCTCCTGATCCCCTTCCTTGCTGCCTCTGATAGAGGCAGCAGATTGGGGGTAAGCGACTAGTTGAGTCAACTATCCAATAAGCTTATGCTTACATCCCTAGTGCTAACTCCTCCTTCTTTTGTCTTTTGGCAGGAAAAAAAAATCCTATCAGTTTAGTTTGTTTATAGCAGTCTGACAGTTCTGCTGTCAGACCATTTACACTGGAAAAATTAAGATTATTTTTGATGTGTGAAATAGTCAAATAATTCATATTTTTTAAAAAAGACACAACGTTTCTTAGGGAGATGAGATTGTAAAAATAGGAGTTCTTAATCTCTTATCAGCTAAGCCTGTCTGTTTCTTTGAAATAACTACTGTGTTTTTTCTTGGCTGTTTCTTCAGAAAGTTAACATTTCACGAAATTGGAGAGGTAGACTGACTTATGGTACCAAGCATCATGTCAATACTACAGTTGTGGGATTCTCTGTGAAACCTTTAGATGTCAAACTAAGTTATGCAAGAATAAAATAAGAATAATCTGTGGTTATCCTCTTGGGATGTAAGTTTTCTGCACGATAGCTGAATTAAATTAGGAAGCTATTTTGATTGAACATTTAAACTGTGGTGCTTGGATCCCGGAAAGGATTAAAATAGGAATATAGAAATTGCCATACTGGCTGAAAAGATGAGCTATTTATATACTCTAGTCTCTGACATTGGTCAGTATTAAATGCTTCAGAAAATGGTGCACAAAACCATTATTGGACAAATATTAAATAATTTTGTCCACGGAGAAAAACTTCTTTCTGCCTTCAAGTAGTTGGTTTATGTTAGAGTTCTTAACTTGTGTAAACCTTTCATATAACTGTTGCTGTCCATGTAAATAGTCTTTTTCTTGCATCTGTTCCTCAATTTTGTGTGGCAGTGAGTTCCACAGTTTATTACAAATTGTTAAAACTCTTTTTTTAGTCTTAAATTTGTTCCCTTTCCATTTAATTGAATTGTTTTCTTATACTAAATAGGGTTGTCTTACTTTCCTTCTCTATACCATTTCTTGTTTTATATATCTCGACAGCATTCCGTCTTACTCACTTCCTCTCTAACCTAAACAGACCTGATACTTTGATCTGCTCTTATGTGCAGGGCTCGACAAATTATAGAAAACCCTACTTGCCAGACAAAAAAGGGACTCGCCACCCCCACCGCGTGACCCCCACCACGCAGGTGTGCGCCACCCGGCGAATGGGATGACCAGGACGGCATATTTGCTTCTGTGATGGGGTGGGGCCACCCCGCAGTGGCGAGGACGACCCGCCCCTCTCTTCAACGGTGCCAGCCCCCCGTGCTGCACGGGCAGCGCAGCGTTCTGACAGCGGTCTGCGCCGCTTGCTCCCATGCGGCCGCCCAGCTGAGCGGCGTTCAGGGGGGCCGAGTCCTGGGATGGGAGCCGGAAGCGGGGGCAGGGCCGCACGCGGGCTTAGGGCGGGGCCAGAGTGTGCATGCGTCCCTGACGTCAGGGGGAGAGGCGCCGGCACAAGAGAGCGCCGCATTCAAAAGGGGAGCAGAGGAGAGCGGAAGAGAGGAGGGAGGCAGAGGGGAGAGGAGATGGAGGAGAGTAATGGAGGGAGAGGGGAGAACAGAGGGAGTGAGCTAGAAGACGGCGGTGGGCGGAGGAGTGAAGGGTGAGAGCGGAGGGAGACAGGAGTTGGAGGAGGTCAGAGAAGGCAGGAGGGAGACAGGGCGTGGAGCAGAGAGCAGACTGTGGGGGCAGAGGACGTGAAAGGAGAAGCGGAGGTGGGAAGCAGCACAGGACGGGGTTCCTTAGTGTCTCCGCTCTGGGCTGCTTCCTACCTCCGCTTTTCCTGTCACGTCCTCTGCCCCCACGCTCTGCTCTCTGCTCCACTCCCTGTCCCCCTCCTGCCTTCTCTGACCTCCTCCAACTCCCGTCTCTCTCCGCTCTCACCCTTCACTCCTCCGCCCACCGCCGTCTTCTAGCTCACTCCTCTGTTCTCTCCTCTCCCTCGGTTACTCTCCTCCGTCTCCTTTTCCCTCTGCCTTCCTCCGCTGCTCTCCTTTTGAATGCGGGGGTCGGCGCCGTTGAAGTGCAGGGCGGGTCGTCCTTGCCGCTGCGAGGTGGCTCCGCCCCGTCACAGCTCGCTAGCTGCCAAAATCTATTCGCCACGGGCGAGTGGGCAAGCGGATTTGTCGAGCCCTGCTTATGTGGAATTCTTTTCATTCTGCTAGTCATTATAATTGCCAATCTTTGGCTTTCTTTTCTTTTCTCTTCTGAGATGAAGTGATAAGACCTGAATATAGCATTCAAGGTGATTTTCCACCAATATTTTGGACATCATAGTGGTATAATATTTGGGCTAAGTTCTGTCCACTCAAGAGCTTCTTTGATAGATTCTCTAAACCTAAAACAGAGTAGGAAGGTCAGGCCATTATTATAGAGCATAACATGACTATAATTTCATTCAAAGAGAACTTTCAATCTTTTACATACTAATTGCCCTGCATTTCTTTACTGACTAGTTTGATTATCTTGCCAATCTTGAGGTGCTCCAGCAGCTTTTTTCCATTTCCTCACAGGTCTGTAATTGAATGTGAGATAATAGAAAGGGCTAAAGGTTAAAATTACATAAAACTACTTAAATAAAGTATCTCTAGAGATGATCCTGCCAATTACAGACTGGTAAGTCTAACCTCAGTACTGGGCAAATAGGTTGAAAATACAATAAAGAATAAAATTGTCAGACACACAGATGAACATAATTTGTTGGGGAAAAGTCAACATGGTTTCTGTAAAGGGAAATCATGCCTTACTAATCTACTACAGTTCTTTGAGAGGTCAACAAACGTGGACAGGGAGGATTCAGTGGATACAGTGTACTTAGATTTCCAGAAAGCTTTTGACAAGGTCTTTCACCAAAGGCCCTTAAGTAAAGTAAGTTGTTATGGGGTAAGAGGGAAGATGCTCTCCTGGACTGATAACTGGTTAAAAGACAGGAATAAATGGTAAGTTTTCAGAATGGAGAGAGGTAACTAGTGGTGTCCCCCAAGGGTCCGTACTGGAGTCAGTCCTATTCAGGCTATTTACCCCTTTCTTCAGATCATTTATAAACAGTGAGGTGGCAAAATTTGAAGATAATACTAAACTGCTCATGATAGTTAAGACCAAAGCAGACTGTGAAGAGCTTCAAAAAGATCTCACCAAACCAAGTGATTGGGCAACAGAAAGACAAATGAAATGTAATGTTGATAAATGTAAAGTAATGCACATTGGGGAAAAATAATCCCAACTATACATGCAATATGATGGGGACTAATTTAGCTACAACTACTTGAGAGAGATCTTGGAGTCATTGTGGATAATTCTCTGAAAACATTCACTCAGTGTGCAGCTGCAGTTAAAAAAGCAAAGAGAATGTTAGGAATAATTAAAAAAGGGCTAGAGAATAAGACACAGAGCATCTTATTGCTTCTACATAAAATCATGCATGCTCACATCTTGAATACTGGGTCCAGATGTGGTCTCGTCTCAAAAAAGGTATATTAGCATTGGAAAAGGTTCAGAAAAGGGCAACAAAAATGATTAGGGGTTTGGAACGGGTCCCATATGAAGAGAGATTAAAAAGACTCAGACTTTTCATTTTAGAAAAGAGGAGACTAAGGGGGGATATGATAGAGGTCTATAAAATCATCACTGGTGTGGAAAAAGTGAATAAGGAAAAGTTATTCAGTTTTCCCACAATATAAGAACTAGGAGTCACCAAATGAAATTAATAGGCAGCAGGTTTAAAACCAACAAAAGGAAGCTTTTCTTCAGTCAGCACACAGTCAACCTGTGGAACTCTTTGCCAGAGGATGTTGTGAAGACTAGGACTTCAACAGGGTTCAAAAAAGAGCTAGATAGATTCATGGAGGTTAGGTCCATCAACGACTATTAGCCACGTTGGGTAAGAATGGTGTCTCTAGCCTTTGTCTGGAAATGGATGATGGGATAGGGATCACATGGTGATTACCTATTGCGTTTCCTCCCTCTGGGGCATCTGGTTTTGGCCACAGTCAGCAGACAGGTTACTGAGCTAAATGGACCTTTGGTCAGACCCAGTATGGCCATTCTTATGTTTTTAGGTACATAAGAACAACCATACTAGGTCAGACCAAAGGTCCATCTAGCCCAGATATCATGTGTTCCCATAGTGGCCAATGCCAGGCGCCCCAGAGGGCAAGTAACATGAGTGCTAAAGCTTCCTTTTTTTTGTCTTGAGTTTGGTGCATCAGTCAGGTTCATCACTAGCAAGCAATGTGTTCTGCATAGCACCAAAGAAGAGGCATTCTTATTTCTGCAGGAGAAAATAAAGGATTCAATGAGAAATGAGTCTAGATTTCACCTTTCATAGTTCAGTCCCAGGTTTACCTCAATCCTACCAACATTGAAAACCTTTTTTCCTCCTCTGAGCATAGAAAGGGTCACAGTGACTTGACAACTGGGATAATACCTCACTATCATTTGGAATTACTTCTCTGCCATAAGGATGTTAAATTGCAGTTACCTAGCTGATTGATTAGTCAATAGAACCACTCTGCAGAGCTGTCATGAACGGCAGCCTCCCTGATATCCCCCTCCCCTGCTGCCTTATCGGATAGTCAAGTAGTGACTCGACTAGTCGCTCCTTCCCCCCCTTCCTGCCTCTATTAGAGAGAGGCAGGAAGGGGGAGGAGCAGGAGCCAGTGCTAGATGGGGCCAACACAAGCTCCTGCTCCCCCCTCTTGCTGCCTCTCTTTGATAGAGGCAGCAAGGCGGTGGGGGGGGGCGGGAGGGTGTGACTAGTTGAGTCACTACTCGACTATCTAATAAGCTTAAGCTTATCAGATAGATGGTCAACTACCGGTTGGACCTTCCTGGTCTGGCACCCTCGGGACCTGAACAGTCCTATATGAGGAATTATGCCAGACCAGGGGAGGTCACTTCTGAATCCCCTGCTGCTGCCCTGCACCCCCCCTCCCTGCTGCGCTGCTCCTCTACCTGGCCCACTGGCCTCCCAGCCAGCTCCTCACCTCCTGCTAGCCTGCTACCCTACCAATCCTGCTGGGCAGCCATTCCTACCCTGGATCCAGGATCCTCTGGGCTACCGCAGCTCCCAGCCCTAATGGGCAGACTTGCTGCCACGCGCTGATGGTGGGCTTGATGCAGGCAGCCCACTGTCCTGCCAGCCCCGCAGGGATTCTTGCCATTGGCCGTCCACTGGGACTTTCTGGTTCTGCAATAGCCATGCCGGATCATGTATGTTGCCAGACCAGAAGATCCCAGTTAAGAGATTTTCAGCCTATAGTCGCTTACATGCCTTCTCTGCTATTCCCTTGCCACTTTCTGAGTCTTGCTTGGCCAAATTTGTGAAAAATGTAAGTACTAGTTTTTAAACGAGGGTCTGAACTTATATTCTTAACGAGAACCATAACAACAGGAATCAAGTGTCCGATCTGCATTTTGAAATGGCTTTGTGATTTCTAACCTTTCTGTTTATTACATAAGCATGTTTTACAATTAGCTAAATTGGTGGTAAATAAGCATCAGATTTCAAAGGTATTCAAGATCTGTTCATAAACATCAGGTCTTTCATAATATTCATTTTACTAATTTTTTGTTGCATACAACAGTTATTCCTTAATAGCATTATCAGTTTTGGTCGGCCAGGAGTTGAATGCTACTGCCAACATGACAGTGGAGCTGCAGTAATCCAGCTCCAGTTCCTGATTAATGAGGTTAGTAAAGAGTTTAATTTTTACTGTAAATCAAAAAAATTTACATCATATTTAAGGCTATGTTTTTAAAGCTTCCAAATACAAATAAGAATATGAATTATGATTTTGTTTGCTGAATAGTGATATAAGGTATGGACAGCAAATAGAACTTATTTCTTGCTTTGTTCTAAGAAATAAAACAAGTGTACAAATATAAATTATTACCAAAATAATTTTCTCTTTGGGGTATTTTATCAAGATAATAGTATTAATAATCTTTCTTAGAAATACTATGGTCAGATATTGCAGAATGGGTAAGCTTGAAGGCTTGTCTCTCTTACCAACAGAAGTTGGTACAGAAAAAGATATTACCTCATTCACCTCCTCTTTCTAAACATTGCAGAAGCTATTTAGACTGGCCTTTATTGACAGAGATTGTGAATTGAGTAGCTACACATGGAATTTAAAGGGACGCCATTAATATGAAAGATAGGTCATTTAAAAGTGATTAGTTTATCTACACCTCTAGAAACACTTGGCCAAATTTTGTGGCTTCAGAATTCTGAATTTTAATGATTTTTTACACTCTTATTGCTTAGCTCAAACAGAGAAAAGTAACAAAAATGCTGCCATGCAAAAAGTAAATCTGGCAACGTAGAAGTGTTTTTCTATAGATTCTAAATATAGTATACATAGATGTAACTTGTAAGAGTTAATAGATGTAAACGTTCAGGTAGAATTGTTTTTTAATATATGAACTTTGTGATAGTTTCAAGAATATTCATAAAACGTGATGCAGTAGTCTGGGATCTTGTGGAACAAATGACAAGGAATATAACCAGAAGCTCCCTTTTCTTTCTACAAAGCAATATGTGACTTATTACTGAAGTAGGCTCTTTACCTGTGTTGAAATACACATTGCATGTTATATTTACTGTGATCGAGTAGCGTAAAATATGTACTTTGTCAATAAATGGAACTGGTACTAATTTCTATGTTTTATTAGTGTCCTTGTTGCATTTTACCTCAAAAGTCAATTTTTAAAGTTGAAGCTGCTCCCTAAAGAATAAATTTACTATAACACTTTTCAGTTTCAATCATGGTCTTGCTATATATTTTCTTCATGTTGATGTTGGTAAACAAGTCTGTGGAAACTAATTATTACTTAAGTGAAAGATGCTATAAACATCTAAGTGTAAATGAACATCTGAATGATCCTTTTTCTTAAGGGAGCTCTTGTGAGTGCCTTGGCTGATGACACCTTACACCTGTGGAATTTACGTCAAAAGAGACCGGCTATCCTTCATTCACTCAAATTTAACAGAGAAAGGTAAGAATTGGGTCATGATCAACTGAAAATGTATATTTTTAAAAGTATGTGTGTGTAGGTGTGCAATATGTTTTAAAGAACAGGTAGTTTGCTATTCATCAATCTCAAGAATATCTTACCTACACTGCCACATATTAAGATTCTGGTCCTGCAACTGATTGCTTAGGCTTTAGTTGCAGAATAATTGGGACCTAAGTTAGCTGATTCAAGTAGAAACACTAAGTAACTAAGGTATTTAAACACCCTTTTATTTTCTGTACAGTTACTTGCAACTCAATTGTCTCATAAGAAGGTGTGCTAAAGTTACCATGATTAAAATTACTTACAGCCTGATCCAAAACACAATAAAGTAAATAGAAGTCTTTCCAGAGAGTAAATGCACTTTGAATTTGACACTTCATTATCAATAGTATTTACATGTCCAGTGTATCTTTTGACTTCCTTTGAAATTAAAAGGAATTAAAAAAATTGAAAACTTGTAGCCTAATGGAAGACTAGAATGTCATTGATTAGTAAAATGCTATTCCTAATTTAAGTACTAAGTACAACAAAAGGATGCTTGAGTGGATAGGGTAAACATTCTATAGTACAGGTTGAACCTCTCTAATCCAGCACACTCTGGTCCAGCAAATCCGTGGCCTAGCATGATGTTAGTTATCATGATGGTGGTCAAGTTTCCCACAGTCCCTTAGAGTTTATTTACAGCCACCAGTCCTGACTCTCAGCGCTCTGTGCTGTTATTTAGCTCCAGTTTACCCCTAAATGTCTTCTAAGAGCTCAGTAAGCAGTTGAAATGATGGTAATGCTTCTAGGCCCAGGGTGTGCAATAATTTTTGATGGTCAAGGGCCACACTTTTCCATATTAAAGGAGGAGGTGCTGGGTCTAGGATAGGGATGTAAGCGAGTGGTCGACTAATCTATAAGCCTGGGCATTTCCTTCTCCCTCTCCCTCTCCCCACCATTGTCTCTGTATCAGAGGCAGCATGGGGGGAGGGGAAGCAGGAGCTGGTGCTCCCCTCACAGCTCGGGGGCAGGGGAAGAGGCAGGGGAGGCTGCCTTCCCACCAGGTACTTTACCACATTTAAACTGCAGAGCCACAACGGGGGAACTCCTGGCCTAAGTCTAGGCTTTTCAGTTAATCGAAATGACTACATGTAACAGATGATACATGATACAGAGGCAGTAGTGCGGGTTGGCAGGGGACTCTGGGGAGTGGGACCAGCAGCCAGGAGCACACTGACTACTGGTCCTGCCCCTGTGGAGTATTTTAGTAACCATTCAATAGCTAAAAATTGTGGCTACATGATTACTAAAATACGCAACATCTAACATCCCTAGATTGTAGATGTTGACTGCAATGTCATTGGCATAAGTGTGGGATCTCTGATAAATGTGTGACTTTCACAGATAAGATACTTTGAGTATGATATATGTGAATTTTAGCAGGATAAAAGCAAAGTAGGTAATCAAATGTGAGCAATCTATCAGGAGCTGCAAAGATAAATTTTGCACGTTGTCTGGTTGTAAACAACTGTTTGTGTGTCACTATCAAAATTATTTTATTTACATAATTTAATTAATTTCATGGTCTCTAAATTAGACATTTAGATCTAATAATTAGACAATAGACATAATTTAGATCTGCAAAAAAAAATGGCCTCGTGAGATATTAAGTGGTCAAAATACTCTCTAGAATGCTAACAAATGCCTTCAATACTACATTCACATTTGGTATTGTGGATTAAGTTTTACTAGCTTACTTGAATGGTCAAAAGAAAACTGACCATATTGTTTATAAAACAAAACAAATTACATACTCCAACTCTGTTAGGGGACAGAAGAGTGAAGTAACATTGTATTCTGATTACTCCTGGGAAACATAGGTATATTGAAGGCAAATAATTCTAAATCCTCCATTCTTGGTGTGTAATATACTTCTGGAAAGTGTACGTTGAATTTTATTTAACTGGATGATATAAGTACTCTTAGTAAGTTTTGTGTTTGTATATAAAAATTATTTTTAATTATTTTGATATAGTTTACAATGCCTTTGCTTGGATCAGTTAATTTCTTTGGCTTTTTTTGGTACAACAAGGGTATATCTACACAGCAGGGCTAAAGTCAAATTAAGCTATGCAACTTCAGCTATATCAATTGCGTAGCTAAAGTCGAAATAGCTTAATTCGGCTTTTGGCACTGTCTACACAGCAAGAAGTCAAAGGAAAAACACTCTTCCTTCAACTTCTCTTACTCCTCATGAAATGATGGTTACCATGAGTCAAGAGTAAGAAATCCTCTAGCTCGACATTTATTTCGAAATAAAGGCTTGTAGTGTAGATGCTCACTATGTTATTTTGGATTAACGTCAGTTATTCCGAAATAACACTGCTGTGTAGATGTACCCAATGTGAAGAAAAATTTTCTGTAAGCATAGTTGTATGACTTGTGTATTGAGAGTAACCTAGGCCAACTTATTAAAAAATAATCTTCAAGATGTCATTTTTATTGTACTTGGATTTTTATTATTTGCTTACAGCTGATACTAATATCTCAAATATCAAATACTGAAATTAATTCTTATGCTAATCTTTTGTAATTTAAAAACATTTAAACATTTAATATATGTACAGTTACAAATATACATAAATTATCCAAATTGAAAAAAATCATAGAACAAGTTAGATCACTTTGCTTTTATGTCCTTGCACCGCTCCAAAGCATACTACTATTCAAAATAATCTAGTATTGAACATTTGGGGCATTTGAAAGGGGTCTTTGCACAATGGGATCCATACTGAAAACAACTCTTAAAGAATGACAGTTGCTGTAGGATAAGTAAGCATTTTTTCCCTACATAAATTGTTCCAATGATTAATTACATTAGGTATTTCAAACTTGAAATAAAGATGCAAATTTTAAAATTTCAACTTCTAGCTATTGATTCTTACTAAACTGCTTGCTAAATCCTTCTAGTTTGGGGTTTCTTACCCTTGCGTATATATATGTTTCTTTGAGAAATGGTGTGTGAGATGGGGATGTAAGCGACTAGTCAACTAACCAATAAGCAGGAGCTTATTAGTTAGCACTATCAACTCACCACATTCCCCCCACCCACCCCAGTTGCAGCTCTGCAATATTGAGACACGGGAGCCAGCATGCTAAGACACCGGCTCAGTCCCTGCTCCTGCAGGTGATGGGTCAGCCCACATAACCGTAGGAGATGAGTGGGTGAGGAAGCAGGTTATGTGGGTTGACCCATCACCTGCGGGAGCAGGGACTGAGCCGGCATCTCCACACACCGGCTCACCTGTCCCTTATAATGCAGTGCGGCAGTGGAGGAGATTATTCTGGGACCCGGCACAAGCCAGATTGAGCACTGTAATGCAATCCTTATCAACTAATCTAGTAGTCAATAAAAAAAATCTGTCGACTACTTGATTAGGAAAGTAACCACATTTTAACATCCTTAGTCTGAGATACAGAAATAATAAATGGCTATTCCGAGGTGTTTCTTCAAATACAAGAATATATCTTAAATGTATAGGATATGGGTGCTGAAAATGATTGGTTGAAATATAGATGTTGAGGGAATTGATCATAGAGAAGACTTCTGATCAGGCACCAGCTCTCAGAATTGACTCTGTTGATACATGTTATAGGACAGCCATTCAAGTTTTAGCGCTTATTTTTTAATAGTCACACAGACATCGCCACATAAAATGACACTGAATATAACAATTGCTTCCTTATCAGTCGCTGCAGTCAATTCAAAACCAAAACAGCAAGCGTCAACCTTTTTGATTTTCAAATATTTGTAATAAAGGAGACCAAAACTTTTCTGAAAAAGTTGCAGCTGTCTAGAGTGTGTGGGTTTTTTTTTTTTTTTTTTTTAAATTGGTGGAAATGACAGTTGGCAATACTTTCTTAAGCTTATTCATCAAAGTCAACTGCACTACTTTAACTAGTGGCAAAGACCTAATTGTGTGTTTGTCAATATGTAGGGCATATGCAGTGTGCATGCTTTGTACATTATAGGAAATGCATGGGAATGTCTGTATCCTAAGGAAAATATATACACAGGGGATCGAAATTGGACTAATGGAGTCAATCATAAAACTCACACAGAAACAACTTTGGGCATCATGGTGGCTCAGGAAGAACTCCCTGAATGCACAGATCTAGTGTGATGCACAGTGGAAGATAGATGACCGATGGTTCAGATCCGGAAAGAGACAGTTACCGCAAAAAACATATACAATTAGAATGTAATTAGTCTTCAGCTGGAAATTGAAAAGCGCTGCTGAGTTAAACTGCTTGATAGCATTGGTGCTACCTAATCTTTCAGTAGACATTTTCTAAGGAAATAGCTCTTCCATTTGTTCCAGCTCAACTTTATAGTCTCAAATTATAAGTAGAAACAGAAAAATAAGGAAAGGAGCTGTGATGGGCGGGGGGGATGAAATAAACACAGCATATGATGAATTTTGTTCTTGAGACAGTATATTCACCAACAAAAAACTTCGGCTAAAGTAAAGTTAAAGTTGCTTGTCAGTGCTTTGTACCTTTTCAGAGCATGAAAGCTAGAAGCTAAAAACAGAAAGCTCTCTGAACCAGTAAAAGTTCTCAACCCCACAAAAACAGGGACATTAGTAAAAGCCAGAAAATTGACAGTATGTTAAAGTGAAGGTTGTGCTTCCTGAAAATCATCAAGAGCATTATTATGTAGCTAATTTTAAAAATTAAAAACACTCTCAACACTCTTAACACTTTGAACTCATTTTGCACTTCAAGTACTGTAAATTTAGAGGATACGTGTTTTCATAGATAACAAACATTTACTCTCTGCTTTACTTCAGTATAACCTTACGTGTAAAACAGAGCCTTTCTGTCACATCCATAATGAAATATATAGGACCATTTAGGATGTACTGCTGCTGTGTTTGTTCAAGAGGATGTTGTATATTGGAAGCAAATCATACCCTACAGTGGGTAGTGATACTTTTTTTTTTTAATCATCTTTGCCTTATCTTTATATTTCCCTTCCAAAAGGGAAAAGTAAAGTAAAAAGCTCTACCAGTCCTTGTGCCTCAACCATAGTAGTTTTGGTTGAGAAAACAGATAGCAGGACCAGATTGTGTTGGAGTTACTTTAAAAGATTCTTAATGCTAACATAAATATATGATACCTTAGATCCTGTAGTAGGCTCAATCTGGTTTTCCACACTGGATCTTAAAAATAGATATTTACATATGGAAGTGGATCCAAAATAGAGGAAAAACTACTTTTACACCTGGATAACACCTTTAACAACTTGAAGTGATTGATTCACTTGTGCAAAGCGCCAGCCACATTTAAGAGACAACTAGAAAAACTATTATACAGTATGCCTCTTTCAGCTGATGTCTTGGTACATACTACAACCCTTGAACATGTATTGATAAATTTACAAATGGTCTCTGGTAAGCTGAATGTTTCCAATGTGAAATTGACACACACACACCCCAACCCAACATGTGAATTGTTTTAAAATGGAGTAATTTATCTTGGGCACACAATCGGTGTGGAAGGAATTTCGACTGATGAAAAATAGAGGTGGTACAGACTGACCAACTCGTTTGCCATTAATAGATACATAGAGTTTTGTAGCACTCTGCTTCTGTTGCAGAGGATTTATTGGTGGTTTTTTGCTGGTGCTTCAAAACTGCTGCATAATTTGGGTGAGAACGGAAATTATTCCAGTGGTCAATAGTGTGAAGAGCCATTTTCACTGTGGAAAAAGGGTCTTGCGATTGCTCCTGTCTTTGCCTATCTATGTTTCAAAACACTTTTCATGTTGAACTAAGATGCTAATGCTTTCATTTGGGGTCAGTGTTGACACAAGAAAATAAAGGATTGTAAAGGGTGGCTGCTTATATCAAATATCTAACTTTTCCTGAGAGAGATTCGTACAGTACCTGAAAAGATCTCTTGCCAGTGGTTAAATTTGTAGAATATTTTCATCACTATTTGTATGCAAGAACATGTAAGGTCAAGACAGACTATGCATCCTTGTAATGGCTCTTCAGATTCAGAATAACCTGAAAGGCAACCTACCCAGGTGGCTGAAAAACCTGTAGTACTATTATTTCACAACTGCACATGTGTCTGGACACAGACATGGTAGTGCTGATGCTTTGTTGACAGTCTAATTGCAAATAGCGTCTTCCATAGGAAATCAGGGAATTTCATTGCTAAAGAGAATAGAATGTTCTTAAGAAGAAATGACTGCCATCTTTCTATAGTTTGCAGAAGTGCAAATGTTCCTGGGGTCATAGGACTAGACTTTCTAAAACAACTACAAGCTTCCCAAAGAGAGGATTTTGATATAAGAATATGTGATGGAAAAATCCATTGGCAAACGCGGCCACTCTGAAATTCAGTATCCCTTCACAATACCACAATAAATGCTTTCTGGTTACAGTGAGAGAACCTGAAGTTAAAAGGTGAAATAGGTTAGATGATGAAATATTATATAGGAGATGGGGGAAGGGGAAAGCAGGTGATGGATAAAGGTATTAGCTGGTTTACTAAATACAAATGAAAAGGAAATTCTGAGGTTGTGATTTTAAAACTTCAGAACACTTCAAGGTTTCACAAATCTTAGCGAAGCTAGGAGAATTTCTGTTGGGTAAAGTTCAGGCAGGATGCAGAAAAACTGATGCTTGCATTACAAAGAAGGGCTGTCCTCTCTGACACAGTATTTTGTGAGGGCACCAGAGGAGTGTATTACTGTTCGTATACTTGGACCTCTGCATGAGATAAAGGCTAGTAAGCAATATCTTGAAGTAGCTTCTCACTAATTCACAAAATGAACTGAAGTTTACCTAATAAGAAATCAAGACACTCTGGCAGTAGCAGAAATCCTGGTGAATTTTTTTGTCACCCAATTGGGGAGTCCCTGTTGAGTTTCAAATAGCAAAAGAAGACTCTTTAAAGACAAAGTGTTTCAGCATGGATTCACAAAAAATGCAACATCCCAGCTCATCCATCGTCTGATGAGATTCAGGTTTTTATAGAACAGCACCAAAAGGACTAGTAACAGAATATCTCGTTCCCTTTGATGGTTGAGTGGCTCTCAACCTTTCTAGACTGTAATACCCCTTTTCAGAAGGCTCATTTGTCTTGCATACCCCCAAGTTTCAACTCACTTAAAAACTAACTTGCTTACAAAATCAGACCTAAAAATACAGAAGCATCATAGCACACTACTACTGAAAAATATTTACTTTCTAATTTTTACTATACAATTATAATATCTATAAATATTGTTCTTACAAGTCAGTGTATAGTGTATACTCTTGCTAGAGAAAATTTAAGCATAGCTTCTGATAAGATGAAAAGGTTTTATGATGAAGGCCATCTGAAGAAGCTTTTTAAAGAGGGGACCTTATCTGATTTCAAAATCCTAGAAAAAGAAAAAGCTAGGCACCCAAAGCTAATAAAGTTCTAGAGGGACCCTATACACTACTGACACAATAAATGAGGTTGTGTATAGAGTACAGTTGAGTTCCAGGACTAAGATCAAAATTATCCATAAGGGCTATTCAAGGTAGGACATGATTTTCAGCATGGCTAACATCTGATACTGAGAGTGTTGCTGTGGAAGTTGAGTAGTGAATTCCTCATTAGAACAAAATGGGCATGTTCTGTGTCGTCCAGTAAATTCCACCGAATTAATACATACATTTCAAAGGCTTGAAAGGGACTCCACTACCTCACACCATGATTGACTTTTTTTTTTAGACAGAGAAATACAGAGAAGGCTGCTGAAGTCAAGCTGGACAAGCTGTGTGTGAAAAGTAGAGAGAGGGATTTGAAGTCTGGTTTTTACTATAAAATGTTTAGGGTTGAACTCAAACTATATCCTAGCATTTGATTCCTCTTGGGTTTGGGGTAATAGGACTTTTTATATTATTTATAAATAAGATTGCATTAAAGGTATCTACTTCATAAAACTTTCTCTGAACTGGAACAACCAGCAAGACTCTGAAGTTTTGGCTAACCCTTTGGTTCAAAAAGGGATAACAATATACAGTAGACTTCCGATAATCCGGAACCTTTGGGACCTAGGTGGTGCCGGATTATCAAATATGTCGGACTATCAGGAGGTACTATAAACTGGTTATATATATATATATATATATATACACACTGTATCCAGTATATAAAGTGTTTTAACCCTTTTTGTACATACTGGATACAGTATACTGTAATGTTTTATTTTTTTAACCCTTTTTTACCCTTTTTGCTCGGTTCAGCAGCTGCTGCTGCTGCTGCTGCATTGTGACTCGTTTTTGCTGAAGCTCACTCACTAGGCTCTTGCCATTTTGATGCCGGACTATCAGGAGTGCCGTACAATTGGATGCCAGACTACAGTAAAACTCCAATAGTAAAAACCTAAAGAAAATGGACATTATCTTGACATTGCAACTGTTACAGTAGTGTTCTTTGTGATGGCAGTTAAGTCTGCAAGGGGGCTTAATCTGGTCTTTCTTTCCTGCCCCTTCTCCATATTTGAGGGGAGGCAATGTTTCTGGAAAACTGAAAATCAGGACTCCTTAGTTTAAATACTTTCTCTTCGACAGACTATGTAGTCTTGGACAATCTACTCCACTTCTGTAGTATCCATTAGTCAGATGAGTATGCTGGTACTGGTGCTGGAAGGATGTTGAAAAACTTTAATGGTTATGGGCAGTTCTACACTGATCTAACTTACATTGTTCCAGCGTGTGCAAAAGGCCATTTCACTATCTACAATACATGATTCAAGTTTCACACTGTCTATACCAGCAGGTATGCCAGTGGGAGATGAGACAATTTGACTCTTGTCAAAATACTAATTTCAAAATTCTTTCCTGCTTAAATGAAAGAATTTACGGTCCGTCTGGTGTTCAAATCTCCTTTTTTTTTTTAAACTATACTTTATTTTTTCATTATTGAGCTCAGTTTTGCAATTACCATGGATTTAATGTTGACTTATATGCAGGTGAAACTTCAGTCATGATGAAGCCTTGCTTTTTAGGCAAGGAGGGTTTTGGTGGTGGTAGTCTGTTCTTCCTTTTTTTTTTTTTTTTTTTTTTTTTAAATCCTGCTAAGATTGAGAGTCTTAAAGTCAAGACTGTCCAGAGCTCTTTATAATCTATGTGAAGTAACAGGCTGTGGCCAGAATTTTCAAACTTGGATGCCTGAAGTTAATCATCTAAATTCATACGCAGATTGTCAAAGGTTCTGAGCCTCACTGAATTCCTTTTCACAGTGAATCTGAGAATATAGGAACTGAATTTGTTGGTATTTAGTTTCTTAACATATTACACCTCTATCATTTAAAATGCTAGATATCCCAAGGACCTGCACTAGTGCAGAGAATTAAAATTCCCCTTAATGCTCTTGAATCAGGCTTCCTATAAAATATTGAAGAAGCTACAGTAAATTCACTGATGCATAATAAGTCTATGTATAAACATAAATCTACAGTTTCCTATTGTAGTCTAGTTTTCTGAAGTTTAAACTGAGTCAAATTAAATTTGGTGAATTTGCCAATCTTAATTTTCTTTTTAGGTATCAAACAGTGTAGAAAGCAATGTGTCACCTACATTTTCCCTTTTGTGTCCAATATCCATTTCCTCAGCTTTTACTCTTGACACTGATCATACACAGCTGCTTCATCAGGATGTCAATCCGGATAGTTGTCTATTACACTGATTCCAAAACTTAGCCTAGAGACCTATGCGCACATATCCCAAATGTCAAAAATTCTGTTTCTAAGGCAGATATTCCCTTGTCTATAAAAGGAAAACATACCTTTTGTTTGTTTGATAAAAATTTTGCTGATGCATAGTATTTCAGCGCATGCAGAATTCTCGAGGTCTCAGGAACAGGCTTGCTTAGCTGAATAATTTAATATAACTTTATGACATACCAGCACAATAACTGGCAAGTAGCCATAGAAATAAATGAAGGTTGAACTTACCAAATATCTTCAACCATTGTATCCAACTCTCTGTCCTCTGGTTAACTCTGAAAAGCTCTAAGTTTCGATTCCAAATTCTGTCCTGGTTATCAAATAAATTTGTTTTCATTGAGATTAATTTACCCTTTTATTAGGACTATAGTTGCCTCATATTCTAAATAAAAGATTAGAGACTTCAGTCTCGTCTCTTCTTGCAGCAAATGATTCCTGCATGATACTTTACCACTTGTAAGACAAGTATCCCAAATGATAGTCATGGAAGTTTAAGTATACCATACTTTTTCTACGTAGGTATATGTACAGTTATATGTGTGTAAAAAAACCATGTGTTCACAAACATTTTAAAGTGTGTATGTAAGCCGTAAAAATTTTTAAAATGTTTGTACATTGAGCACAGATGATGAGTAGTTTTACCAGTGTTGGTGGAAGTCAGATTTCTGTATTACATGCAGCTGCTTACTTTCATGAAATTTAATTTGCATGTTAAATCTTATTTTTACTGTATCAGTATATTAAAATATTTTTAATGTTATGTAGGGTGTAAAGCTTTTACTGCATTTAATTTGGGAATAATTCAATTATTTCTATCCATTAATTACTTAGCTCTTTAACTTAAATTTACTCAGTCCCTGTTTCATTTTACATGTGCAAATGCTGTACTGAAAATGTGAACACAAATTATGGTAAATGAGAGAAATTTTGCTTGATTTGCTTGGCAATTCAGGAATAAAAAATCAACTAATATAAAATTGACATTACTGTATTTTCACACTGTAAACTTACACCTCTATTTTGTTGACGTTCAGCTTACAGTATACGTGATTATCTAAAAGACAACTTTATTGTTTAATGTTTGTTTTTGAACTGTTACAGGCATTTTATGTGAAAATTGACAGAGACCTAAATGTATGACGTAACAAGTATTTACATGAGTTTAATGAATCTGCAGTTTGCATTTTTTAAATCATCCAGTTACTCTGACTGAAAAGTAGTCCCATAGATTAGTGTTCTCAATTGATTGCAGATTGAAGGACAGAGTGACAACAAATCAAGGAAGTCTCGTGATGAATAGACGTTTTGATTGATTTAACAAGCAATTACTTTGTGATGTACTGTAGGGAAATTAAAAGTTGGTTTACAAGGATTCTTATTTTAATGAAAACATGGTTGAAGAATAACAGTCTTATATATTTGGTACTTTACTTAAGTAAAATACATTTTTTAATAAGCTAGTACAAATGTCCGTGATATTTCTTTAAGATGTCCATAATGAAGTTATACTTTTTCAATTAACTGTCTCTTGTTCTAATTAGTGTTTTGATCTCTTGTGGTGTGATCATGATAAACATTTTTCTTAAATATGTTTGACAGTTTCAGAGGCATATGTATGCAACTAGCAAAGGGAAATCCTTGAAGAATATTTGCAGATTTCTTCAAGTGATCTTCCTGTAGCTGTTAATCTATTCCCATACACAATTATGCAAATTATTTTAAAATTCATTAATGTAAAGTAAGGAAGTTTTATAGTCAATGTATTTGGATCAGTGCTCTACAGTGTCATGATGCATTAGATTTGTTTCCTGGCTGCTAAGTTTTTAAATGGTCAAATGCATATACACAAAGATTTGATAAGTATGCTTGGTCTTGATCCTAAAGACATAAGTTAGGTAACTTTTTTTTTGCTATGTTTTCTGAGAAGGAAAGGGCTAGCTAGATTGTTCTTAAAATGTTAAACACTTTCACCTATCTTGAAATTATTCAATCTCAAAATATTACATTTTTAGTAATATTAAACATTAATATACAAAACAAACATCTCTCATCCCTATATACTTTATAAAAAACCCTCTATTTGCAATATTTTTCTCGTGCGAATGAAATTAAAAAAACACAGGAAAAGCAATACAATGTAGTCTGTTGATTTGCTGAAAGACACATTTTCAGGTAGACAGTTTTTCAGTTAAACCTCATAACAAAGGAACAGTTTTATTTATTTATATACTGGATACATGCCAGTAGACAGTGCTAAACATCAAAAGAAAATTGTCCAATCAAAGTGGGCAGACTTTATCAGCTAGAATTCTTTCAGCTCTTTTTATGAGGCTAATACTTTTGTCTCCCTTTCCCAAACTCTGGATGTGTGTGGAAACTCATCTACTGATGTTAAATTTTCTGCTCAGAAAAAAAAGTTTATCTTCTTTTTAAACATTTATTTTGGTTTATTTTATTATCTTCAAATTAATCAGTTTTATTTGCAGAGATAATTTTTATTTTAAATGCCCTAAGTTTTGGAGAAGGGACCTGAACATTTGCTTTTAGTTCTTTCTGATAGGCTGCTTAGGAGTTTATAGTTGGTTGGATAAATGAGAGGGTACATTGGTTTTCTTGAAGGCCTTCTATGTTCTCATGTAGTCACTTTTTATGGAATACAAAGTGTTAGCAAATTTAACAGTAACAAGTCACCGGGACCAGATGGCATTTACCCAAGAGTTCTGAAAAAACTCAGATGTGAAATTGCGGAACTAGTAACTGTGGTTTGCAGCCTGTCCTTAAATCAGTTTTTATGTCTAAAAACTGGAAGATAGCCAACATAATGCCAATATTTAAAAAGAGCTCCAGAGGTGATCTTAGCAATTACAGACCAGTAAGTCTAACAGTACCGGGCAAATTAGTTGAAACTATAGTAAAGAATAAAATTCAGACAGGCAGATTAACATAATTTGTTGGGGGAAAAGTCAACATGATTTTCTGTAAAGGGAAATCATGCCTTAGTAATCTACTACAGTTCTTTGAGAGGTCAACAAACATGTGGACAAGGGGGGGTCCAGTGGATATAGTGCAGCGATGCGCAACCCGTGGGTCGTGACCCACAAGGGGGTCGCAGCTGTCTTCCGGGGGGGTTGCAGTGCTGGGCCGGCCACCGTTTTTTTTTTTCCCCGGCTCGGCGTACGTGCAGTGGGAGCGGGGGGAAGCGGCAGGCGAGCGGAGCGGCATTTAAAGTGTATAGTGTATTTAGATTTCCAGAAAGCTTTTGATAAGGTCTTTCACCAAAGGCCCTTAAGTAAGGTAAGTTGTTGTCGGATAAGAGGGAAGGTCCTCTCATGGATTGAGAGAGAGGTAACTAGTGGTGTCCCCCAAGGGTCCATACTGGGGTCAGTCCTATTCAGGCTATTTACCTCTTTCTCCAAATCACTTATAAACAGTGAGGTGGCAAAATTTGAAGATGATACTAAACTGCTCAAGATAATTAAGACCAAAGCAGACTGTGAAGAGCTTCAAAAATATTTCATCAAACCAAGTGATTGGGCAACAGAAAGGCAAATGAAATGTAATGTTGATAAATGTAAAGTAATGCACATTGGGAAATCCCAACTATACATGCAATATGATGGGGACTAATTTAGCTACAACTACTTGAGAGATATTGGAGTCACTGTGGATAGTTCTCTGAAAATATCCGCTCAGTGTGCAGCTGCAGTTAAAGTGCAGTTAAAAAAGCAAAGAGAATGTTAGGAATAATTTAAAAAGGGCTAGAGAATAAGACCGAGAACATCTTATTGCTTCTATATAAAATCATGCACGCCCACATCTTGAATACTGTGTCCAGATGTGGTCTTCTCATCTCAAAAAAGGTATATTGGCGCTGGAAGAGGTTCAGAAGAGGGCAACAAAAATGATTAGGGGTTTGGAACAGGTCCCATTTGAAAAGAGATTAAAAAGACTGGGACTTTTCATCTTAGAAAAGAGGAGACTAAAGGGGGATATGACAGAGGTCTACAAAATCATGACTGGTGTGGAAAAAGTGAATAAGGAAAAGTTACTCAGTTTTCCCACAATATAAGAATTAGGAGTCACCAAATGAAATTAATAGGCAGCAGGTTTAAAACAAACAAAAGGAAGTTTTTCTTCATTCAGCGCACAGTCAATCTGAATGGTGTCCCTAGTCTCTGTTTGTCTGGAAATGGATGACAGGATAGGGATCACGTGATGATTACCTGTTGTGATCCCTCCCTCTGGGGCATCTGGTTTTGGCCACAGGCAGGATACTGGGCTAAATGGAACTTTGGTCTGATCCAGTATAGCCGTTACATTCTTCTATTATGTATTTGGTCTGCCTGTGCAGATATAAAATCATAGAATACTAGAACTGGAAGGGACCTTGAGAGATCATCAAGTCAGTTCCCTGCCCTCATGGCAGGACCAAGCATGGTCTATATCATCCCTGATGGATGTCTGTCTAACCTGCTCTTAAATATTTCCAGTGATGGAAATTCCACAACCTTCCTAGGCAATTTGTTCCAGTTTTTAACCACCCTGACAGTTCTG
This sequence comes from Rafetus swinhoei, assembly GCA_019425775.1. Taxonomy (NCBI): domain Eukaryota; kingdom Metazoa; phylum Chordata; order Testudines; family Trionychidae; genus Rafetus; species Rafetus swinhoei. Next base: position 106,682,792 of record CM033440.1, read on the forward strand.
AAGTTTTTCCTAACGTCCAACCTAAACCACCTTTGCTTCAGTTTAAGCCCATAGCTTCTTGTCTTATCATCAGAGACCATGAAGGACAATTTTCCCCCACTCCTCCTTGTAACACCCTTATAGATACCTGAAAACCATGATCATGTACCATCTCAGTCTTCTCTTCTCCAAACTAAAAAAGCCCAATTCCTTCAGCCTTGCCTTATGGCTCATGTTTTCTAGACCTTTAATAATTTTTGTTGCTCTTCTCTGGACCTTCTCCAATTTCTCCACATCTTTCTTGAAATGTGGTGCCCAGAACTGGACACACTACTCCAATTGAGGCCTAATCAGCGCAGAGTAGAGCAGAAGAATGACTTCTCATGTCTTGCTCTCACCACTCCTATTAATGCATCCCAGAATCATGTTTGCTTTTTTTGCAACAGTGTCACGCTGTTGACTCATATTTAGCTTGTGGTCCATTATGAGCCCTAGATCCCTTTCTGCAGTACTCCTTCCTAGACCGTTGCTTCCCATTCTGTATGTGTGAAACTGATTCTTCCTTAGTAAGTGGAGTACTTTGCATTTTTGCATCTTAAACGTCATCCTGTTTACCTCAGACCATTTCTCCAGTTTTTCCATATGATTTTGAATTTTGACCCTATCCTCCCAAGCACTTGCAACCCCTCCCAGGTTGGTATCATCTGCAAACATGATAATTGTACTCTCTACGCTATCCTCTAAATAGTTGATGAAGATATTTAACAGAACTGGTCCCAAAACAGACCCCTGCGGAACCCCACTTGTTATGCCCTTCCAGCATGACTGTGAACCATGACTGTGAACCTCTGAGACTGGTTATCCAGCCAGTTATGCACCCATCTTATAGTATCCCCATCTAAGTTGCCTAGTTTATTGATAAGATGATCATGTGAGATGGTATCAAATGCCTTACTAAAGTCTAGGTATTCCTCGTTCACTGCTTCTTCCTTATCCACAAGACTTGTTATCCTATCAAAGAAAGCTATCAGATTGGTAGCATTGTCACCTGCCAAGGTTTCTCCTCTTCCAGTTTCCTTGATAATATTATGGCAATCCTCTTTTTCCCCTTAAGCTCCATATCCAGAAAGAAAAAATTAAATTCAGATAAATTTATGGTCAACTAACTTTACATCTTACATGAATTTGTATAGTTTTTTTGCGCCTATCCTTACCATTCTTCACCATGTCTCCCAGAATCTTTTCTCAATTTTTTGAGGTACTTAAATGGGCAGATTATAACATACCACTTTAAAATTCTGAATGATAATAAGTTGTTGTATAATGTAGAACAGCGGTTCTCAATCAGGGGTACACAAAAGTCTTTCTTTTGTGGGTTGTATATCATTTAGATATCTGCTTAGTTTTACAACAAGCTACAGAAAAGGGACTACTAAATCTATACAACTGAAATTCATACAATTACTTGTTCACATTGATCATATATTATACACTGAAAAGTAAGTACAATATTTATATTCTAATTGATTTATTTTAATTATATGGTAAAATAAGAAAGTAATCCATTTAAATGTGCTTTGACACTTTTTCTGTTTTTATGTCTGATTTTTGTAAGCAAGCAATTTTCAATTGAGTTGAAACTTGATGATATGCAAAACAACTCAGTATCTGGAAAAAAGTTGAGGACTACCAATGTGGAACATGTGATGACAAAAGCATGGATAGCTAGAACAAAAGCTATATCTGTGGAAAAACAGCACGGACCTTTTGTAAATGGTAAATTATAAGAGCAGTATTAGTTGAGGATCTAGCAAGACACCCCCCCCACACACAATGACAAGAATTGTGGGGTGCTCTCCTGTTGCCACTGCTTTTGCTTGTTTTCCTCAATTCTAGATTGTAGTTAATTTAGCTAGCCTATATCCAAGACCAAATCTTATTCCGAATTTGAGCAAGCCTTTCCATTGTGCTGTTTTGAGATTGAATTGTAGGTCTTTAGAGAGTTTGGTTCACTAACTAACATGCATCTGTGACATCTCAGCATGCTGGATTGCTAGTACTGCTGCAATTTAGTGGAGCTAACCCATGGGGTTCTACAACATGCTTCTAACAGCATGTGTATTTTATGAGATGGTAGGTTATAACAGTGTGTTATCAGGCTACCTGCTAGTTCCTCTGCATTCTGATATATTGTGATATTTCCTACTGTGATAGGAATAAAGTATTACTCTATACATTATTGCATAGTCTTCTATTAAGTTTATTTTCTTAAACTACTGCCTAGAAATAGACTGGGAAAACAAATATACTTATTCTAGAGTTGACAAACAAAAATCTCCCTTGCAAGGTCAGAGCTTGGGGGTTTTTAAGATACCTTGCAAGTGGAAAGTGAACCTTCTAATAACATTTTAAAAAAAAACAGAAGCAAGCTACCTTTTTTTTTTTTTTTTTTTTGCAAATTTATTTTAAAATATTCTTTGTGAACAGAGGTGTGAAGGATGATGGCTTTCACTTACAGCCTTTCACTCTGTGGCGTCCTAAGCTCATTGCATGCTATGTTGAGATCCATTAATTTCACTAAAGTAGTGTAGCCTACTCCTGAATAAAAAATGATTGCTTATAAATGAACAATAATCCCACACAGCACTTTGACAAAATTGATGATTGTGCAATTTGCACAGGTGACCAGAAATAGTGTCCTCCCTCTTAATGGGAGTGGGTGGACTTGGGACTTTAATTAATACAAATGTTCAATAGAAAGTATCTTGGAATCCTACTCTTTCCCATGCATAACTAGAACTAGGTTTAAGCTTCTGTTGCTTCACTTCCAGTTTTCCTGTCTTTAAATGAACAAAACAAGAATACAAAGTTACGGAGCAGGGCATGATAGAAGACTTTATTAAAGATATGCATATTAAAGCAGTGGTTCCCAACGTTTTTTATGCCGCAGACTAGCAAACCCATCTACAGACATTTAGTGGACCAGTAATATTTTATTCACATATTTGCTATGCAAATAATGAATATGCAAATATGTCAATTAAATGTTATTGGGCCCCCAACTCAGCCCCTTGCTCCCCAGTGCCTTTGACCCCCCCCCCACTCCTACACCCATGCCCTTTGACCCTTTACCTTCTGACTCCTATAGCCCATGCCAACACTCTTTTCTTGCCCCATGACCCCACTACCCCACTCCACCCCTGCACTCACCAGAGCGAGGCTGCCCCCTCTAGGGAGCATGGCCATTACTGCCATGTGGGCAGGGAGAGTGGCCTTCTTCCTTTATACCCCCTCCCTTCCCAAGTGCATCTTGTGCCCCCATGGGTAGAGGGGTAGGAATGCAGAGCCCTGGCCAACTGCCATTACAGGAGGGAGGGAGGTGCCTCCTGCTCAGCCTCCTCCTGCCGCTGCCTCAGCTCCAGCGCTGCTGCCAGCAAAAGCGGTTGTGCAGGTGGGAGGGAGAGGCAGGTGCCTCCTGTTCTACCTCTTCCTGCCACTGCTGGCAAAAGTGTCCATGCATTCATCTCCCTCCTTCGCATCCCCTCTCTCCCCAAACGTGAAAGAGGGAGGAAGGCACCTCCTGCTCTATCGCCTGCTGCTGTCACCGGCTTGAGCTCTGACAGCTGCTGTGGCCCAGCAGCCAGCAGTTCATGGGCTGGCAGCAAGCTGCAGACTGGTGTTTGGGAACCGCTGCATTAAAGGATTCCCACTTCTACATTTCAAAGTTCTAAGTTATTCACTCTTCCACAGAAGCCTTATGCTGCCATCAATGCTCCAGTTCAGTTTGAATTCCTCTGGTAGTGTGCCATTCTAGCTAGCAATGCTCCTCTAAGTTCCATGCTGTGCACATCAGCATCCTTTTACTCCCACTGCCCCATATCACTACAGTATTTTCAGAAAAAAAAAGTCTTTGGTAAAAATTTTAAATAATTAAAACATTATGTAATTCATATTGAGATGCAAACCTCCAGTAGAGTAGTTGTTTTTATCTACAGTTGTATTCTTCACATATTCTTATCTCCTCCCTTCAAAGTAGCCAGAGCCAGTTGCATTTTATTCTTCTCCCCTCTTCTTTGTCCTCCTTCAAAAACAGTATAGTTTTTCCTCTGAACCAAGGAATTCCTCTAAGTGCATGAGACTCTTTATTGTGTTTGATCTTCTAGTCCTGTTCCCTTTAAAGAAACCATTGCATCAAGGTAAGCTCAAAAAACAATGTGCTATCATGCATTCTACTTTTCTACTCTCAGGGTATGTCTACACAACAAAGTTATTTCAGAATAACGGCCATTATTCCAAAATAACTGCGAGCGTCTATGCGGCTTATTCCGAAATCTGGAAACCTCATTCTACAAAGAATAACACCTCATTCTACAGAGTAGATGCACCACTGCTGCTATTTCAGAATAGCCCTTCACCAGGACCATTCTAAGTTATTCCCCCCCAGTGCTTCCTGGGGCTCTAAATCAAGATAGCACATATAAATCAGGGAAGCCTGCCTTGCACTAATTTTGAGGCTTCCCTGCAGTGTAGATGTGCTGTTTCAATAACTATTCCGGAATAGCATATTTCAAAATTGATGTGCAGTGTAGACGTAGCCTCAGTGTCACCATGCTCTGTGCTTAACTTTGAATTTGAAAGCAGCAACCATATCTGTAACACTAAAGATTTTTCTGCAGCGTTTTGACTGTGCAACATGTGTTATAACACACGATTTAGCTGTGGGACCCAGCCTTTGGTTCTCTGGCATCATTTATAGTGCTCACCTCTCTTGCAGGAAAAGAAAATACCATTGCAGACAGGTTGAGTTGATGAGTTGAGAGTAAACCTGAATGGATGGATGTTATCAGGATTAGGGGGTCAATTCTTAAATTGTGCACCTGAAGAGTCTGTTAACACTAGCCCTAACAAAGTACCAATATGAAGTACCCCAGGAATAAAGTACACCAGTTAGTGGCTTTCTAATGTGGACTAGAAATATTGTCACTTTCCCCTCGCTGGTCCCTCTTGGTATCTGGAAGGTAGATGACTGGGAAATTTCTCTCATAAGGGCATTTGTTTATTAGTGTATCAGAGTAGAATTGGCAGATATTATGGCCTCTAGAAACTTACAGAATTGTAAATTCACCTGACTGAATAATACGCATCTTTGAGTCCAAAGAAACAAAATTGTAAGATAATGCTGACAGTTGTTTTATTGAAAATTGGGGAAATTACTAAGGACAAGGTGCCAATATCTTTTAGTGTTTTGTGTGTGTGTGTGTGTGTATAATATATGGCATGTCTTAACTTTTGAGTACTGTATTTGATTTTGCAATCATATTCTTTCAATTTATTTGTGTGTACGCTTTGTAAAATAAAATAAAAACAAACTGTATTGTGGAATCATATTGATTCTTTCATGATTCTTCAGCAAGGCTGGATCTTTTAGAATTAGATAGCCCTAGTAGGATGTCAGCCTCAGTGTACACCAGTATTAAAGGGGAATGGGAAGGACTGGACACTTTGCCATGGGGTTCCAGAGATATGTATTGACTGCACTGGAATGGTAACTCCAGGAAATCTTGGATTGCATTCCGGACTCTGAAGGAATGTGAACTCAAATTGACACATTCTTTAATCTGTTCCCTCAGTGCCTGACATACTCACCCTATCCTTTCCAATCTGTCCCTTACCCTATTCAAGTTCCCATTCTCCACACCTATCCAGTCCCAGTCTTCACTCCTCATGCTTCTCATTCCATCTCCCTGCCCAGCCAGTCCTAGTCTCCTTTTCTAGGCTGACTATCAGAGTTGCAAGCGAGTGTCTCCCTCTCCCCCAACCAGTCTTTTTCCTTGTACAGTCAGTCCCAGTCTCCCACCTCTCCTGGCTCCTCATCCAGTCTGTGTTACCTTGCACATCTTGTGCCAACTGGCTCCCAGTCTCCTTGCTCAACCAGTGCCTACTTTCCTTCTTTCTGACCAGTCTCCTTGTCCATTCAGTCCAACCCCCTTCCCCATTCCAGACAGTCTCATCACTCTCCTTGTTCCAGTCTACCTCTCTCCCTCCCTCAGTGTCCAGTTGTCCTTTGTACATTGATTCAGATGGCTTCTTCATCCTCACGGCCTGGGTGCCCTGGGAGTCACTGAGAACACGAGAGATTGGCACCTTGATATCCTGGCCTGGAGCAACTAGGAGTAAGCACTGCTGAAAAGTCCAGCTTCTTCACTTCTGTAGATGGAGTGAATATGCTTAATTGCAGTTTGGTCAGCACTAAGAGCTGTGAGCTTTGAAATATGCTCAGTGAAGAGGGAATCTTCAGAGATTTTTCAGATTTATAACTTTTGTCAAACCTGGGCAAATATACCTGAGTGATTAAAAGCAGTTCCCTCCATGGCAGTCTCCCCTGTCATGTTTGAAGTCCCTGTTGCAAAGCATAGGGGTACTAAAGGTGTTCAAACAAAGTGACAAGAATTTAACATGGGCAAAAGAATGATTCTTGGTTCTTTTCCTGGAAACACTGAAACATTTTGGCTGACATTTTCAAATTAATTTGGCCTGAGGCAGATACCTGGCATGCAAAGATTAAGCCCGAAAGGTTAATATTTGGCAAAATTGTTTAGGCAACTGACAATAGGGTCTTATAATAGGAAGTTTTTGACAGCCTTAATAATAAACCTGATGCTATTTGCTCTTTTCTTTAGGCAGCTGGGAAGGAATTTTACGTTCAGTGCCAGATTGGCTGAGATTGGGTGGTGTTTTTTGTCTTCCTCACAGCTGGTCTGGAAGCTGGTAGAGTGAAGGACTAGCAGGGCTGCTGACATGGGTGGGGGAAGGGAAAAAGCAGGCAGTTGCCCTGTGACATGGCAATTCAAAGTGGCATCCCGGGCCCTTTAAATTTCCACTGGAGCACTGTCCTCTGGGTGGCTCTGGGGATGGGTAGTGCTGTGCTCTCTGTTGCACAGAGGGCTGGCTGCCTCCAGCCCCTCCCCTTCCGCTGAGGCCCCGCTCTTTCTGGGAGCGTGGAGCCACCCCACCCCCTGCCTGGCCCAGGGTTCTGTGGAGGATGTTGGTTCCCCTGTATATTGGTGTTATGTTATGTCCAAACTTAAAAAATAAAACGTATTGCAGATGTCCAGTGCAGGCATGAGATGTGGAAGGGATAGATTATTGGATGAAATGAATTGGAAAAGGGTTTGAAGGAAAACACAATTTGTGGGAGCTGAGGTATAACATTTGGAACTTCTATGGCTGGAATATTGGAGAGCTGGCCCCTTTCTCCCTGATCTATATAATTTGTTTCTGGGTCCTCCCAGATACTATACGTAAATGAAGTTGTGGCCTAATTAAACCACATCTCTGGCCTCCTATCTTTTGTCTGATGTGGATGGACTGTGGATTTTAGGGGAGAGATTAAAACAGAAAATTTGGAGGGTTGGGGGGAAATTATGTGGATTAGAGCAGGGTTATACACTTTAGATAATAGTTTTTCATTGCAAAGTGCAGTTTCATATAAACATTTTACAGGAGTGTGTTGACTTTTGACCAACAGGGGAAAAAGTCAAAATGAAAGTTTTGATACTATTAAAGTGAACTGCAGACACTATTTTGTGGGGGGAAAATTCAGATTTTTGTTTTTTCTTTGATTGAAATGGGTATTTTATTTTAAATGTTAGAATTTGTAGTGGAATAGAAAGTCCAGTTATTGGCAGACTCTAGTGAGGGCATGCAAGCTATGTCTACAGAGCAGCATTATTTTAGAATAATCAATGTTACTCCAAAATGAAATCTTCGTCTACACTACAAACAGTTATTTTGACATAATGTCGAAATAATGTCTAGCTGGAGGATGACTTACTCCAACTCCTGTAACCCTCATTGTACAAGGAGTAGGGAAGTCGGAGGAAGAGTGCTGTCTCTCAGACTTCCCGCTGTGTAGACAGCACCAAAAGCCGAAATAAGCTATTTCGACTTCAGCTACGCAATTGACGTAGCTCAAATTGCATAGGTTATTTCATCTTTAACCCTGCTGGCTAGACGTTCCTGTACTGTTTCTTCAAAACTGCGATAGGGAAATGCAAGCAGGATGGGGACCTAAGAAAGTTCTAGAAACTAAATCTCTGTTTTCTACTACTTAGACCACAAGTATGAAACAGCTTTATGCAGGCATAAGTGGCTATCAGTTATTTTTCCCCATTTTTGTGTACGTCTTTCACCCAGAAACTGGAGACAGAAATACATGTCAGAGGAAGAAAACTATATTTGTAAAATTCTAAAGATTAGCAGGGAGGTACTGGAGCAACTTCAGTACCTAAAACTATTTTAAGTAACTTTTTAAAAATTGGTTATAATTCAATATTTAAATACTTCTGGAACAAAAGAAAGTTTTGGTATAAATCAAAGTTACTTGTCACAATTTATAGTTATTGTATCTCATTTATTGTTTGATTTATTAACCTGGTGTCACTTAAAACTATTATATAAAACCAAAGGCAACATCTAAAATGCATTATGTCCTTGAAACTGGAAAAAAGTAGTAATATGGTGAGATTAATTTTAAAAAGCAGTTAGAAACCCAGTGTACAATTAGAATACCTTAAAATAAATCCCAAATAAGGAATTCAGACTTTAAATGATCAAAGATTTATAATTTTGTTCAAAGGTTAATTTTCACACCTACAATTTTTGTTTAAGTTATAAGAGAAGTTTAATTAAATCATTGTTTCTGAAGTATGCTCTTTTATCCAGCAATTACAACTGGTCTCTGAAGTTTAAAATTTCATATGTCTGATTGATATATAAGTGACAAATAAAATATGATAAAACAAAATAGTTCTCTCTTCCTGGATTTGTTTTTTTTAAAATATTGGTCTTAAAGTATTTGTAGGATTTATAGATGATCTTCCTAATTACTTTTTTGAATACATTGTATCTTACAGGATAACATTTTGCCATCTGCCTTTCCAAAGTAAATGGCTATACGTGGGTACTGAAAGAGGAAACATTCACATTGTCAATGTGGAGTCCTTCACACTCTCAGGCTACGTCATCATGTGGAATAAAGCCATCGAACTGTGAGTTTGGTTAACTATTACCTAGCTGAACACACACACACACACACACACACACACACACACACACACACACACACAAAATTGTCCCAGATACCATTATTAACTATAGAAATGTCATTCATGTTAAATGGCAAATTTAAATATAAATAATTTAAACACCTTCCATCTCCCAGAAATCTGAGGCATATACAGTTGTTCTTGTCTAAAATTCTTTTAGCATAAGAGTTGTGAATAAAGAAAAATAATTTAAACCTTTTATGTGATATGATAAACATTGCCAGGATGGGTCTGTAGATTATGTTGAAGTGTAGTGTGGATTTCATCTGTCTGATTTCTGAAATTTGGAATATGTAATTTTATTTTACAGTTCTTAAAGAAACTACAGCTGCCAGACTTTAATAGAAAAATAGTCTTAAAGTACAATACAATTCAGTTTGGATGTAAATCTCTGAATTATTTACAGTACGTAGAGTTCTGTATATTATATCCTCATCTGCATGTTTCTAGAAAGTTTAGCCTAATTAGTTAATTTCTAAAATGCAAATATATCTGTTGTGACAAGGCTGTATATTAGAATTCAATATGAAGTAGTGGGTTTGAGAAACTAAATTTAAAATTAAGTTCACTCTAAGAAATCAGTCATTTATTTTATAGCTATTATCTTTTCTTCCCAATTGTCCATAATACCATTTTCTTTAACTTGCTTTCAGCCCTTCTCTTTATTCTTGTCCCAAGTGGTTACAAATCTCAAAAAGCTTTCTACTCTGTGATCATACAAGATTTTATTTCAATATGTATTGTTTGACTTGTGACTTAGAAGGATTCAGTAATCAGGTCCATATACATCTGGGTGTCTGTAATTGGTAGCCTCTAGTTGTGTGTATGTATGCAAAAATGTTTTGCTCATGCACATGTTAGTCTAATGTGAATGGAAGTATTTCTGTAAAAAGTAGCACATGATTAAAAATAAAACTGGCATATCTCTTAATAAAGGCTATTCAGATGGTCAGAATTGCAACAGGAGACAAAAATGAAAGAAGTAACATTACACAAACACTATGCAAAATTGCCCCACCAGTGTTGGTGAATATTTGTCAATACTTTCTGTTAGTAAATGAATAGTAATTGAAGTTGCCCGAACTCTAGAAAGCACCTACTTGCAAATGCCTGACGATGATCGCCCTGCACCTTTAAGCATGGGTGTATTTACGTGGCTGGCCAAAAGAAGGGAATGTATTTAAGTGGTTCTACAATTGACAGGTAACTGCTTTTTCTGTGTTCTATATCTTTGAATTCTGTTACTTACACTCCAAGTCCTTTGCCAGCTGGCGGGGGAGGGCAGCAAGAGGTGGCAACAGAGCATACCTGCCACGTCGGCCACAGCAGTAGCACCTCCCTGCGAGCCGAGCCGCGTGGCACCAAACTGAGCCAGGCCGCATCAGTGTGTGCGCAGGAGCTGCCAGCCGGTGGGGGGCAGCAAGAGGTGGCAGCAGAGCATGACTGCTGCGTCGGCCACAGTGGCAGCACCTCCCCGCGAGCTGAGCTGCATGGTGCCTCAGTGAGCCAGGCCGCATTGGCGCATGCACTGGAGCTGCCAGCCGACAGTGGTGGCAGCAAGAAGTAGCAGTAGAGCATGCATGCCTTGTAAGACACAGTGGCAGCGCCTCTCTGTGAGCTGAACTGCGTGGCAACGCCCTGAGCCAGGCCACGTTGGCGCATGCACAGGAACTGCCAGCTAGCAGGGGGGCAGCAAGAGGTGGCAGGAGAGCACGCCTGCCACGTTGGCCACAGTGACAGTGCCTCCCCACGAGCAGAGCTGTGTGGCACCACACTGAGCCAGGCTGCATCGGCGCAGGAGCTGCCGGGGGGGCGGCAAGAGGCAGTGGGGGATCCGGGCAGTGAGGCACGTGGCAAGGCAGCGGCAGGCCTGGGCAGCGAGAGACGTGGCAAGGCAGCAGCAGAGCCAGGCAGCAAGAGAGGTCTGTGCTGGGACTTGCTTAGGGTTACGATACATCCTGTTTTTCCTGGACATGTCCTTGTTTTTACATGTTAAATCGCCATCCGGACGAGTTTTTTTAAAAGGCAAAAAATATCTGGGATCTGCAAAGGGAATCAGGGAGAGGGACTTCAGTGGAACGTTCGGGGCCATGCGCCCGGATGATTCACAGCTGCTCTGCGCACAGGCCCCAGTGCCTGGAGAGAAAAGCGTGTGGTTCTGGTGATATCCAGGGTGTTACCCTCCACCCCACTAGATTTGTGTGTCTAGTTCTGCGGGAGGGAAAGAGCATTGGGTTAGAGCAAGGGGCTGAGGATGCCTGGCTCTGGGGGAGGGGTGGGGCATTCAGTTAGAACAGTGCGGCTGGGGGTGCCTGGTTCTGGGGAGGAGGGCATTGGGTTAGAGCAGGGGTTGGGGGTAACTGGCTCTAGGGGAGGGGAAGGGCATTGGACCAGGGGGCTGGAGAGGTACCTGGCTTTAGGGGAGGGGAATGACATTGGGTTGGAGCAGGAGGACTGGAGGGTGCCTGGCTCTTGGGGAGGGGTGGGTGAATTGGGTTAGAGCAGGGAACTGGGCATTAAAACTTCTGGCTTTCCTTTCTAGTAGCTGCACAGTAGGTCTGTTAGTTAGATTTGGGGGTTCCAGTCTCTGCTCTGTGTGAACTGTGGGAGCTGGTGCTTGGTGGGGCGAGCAGGGGAAAGGAAGGGATTCTGGGAAGCAGGATTCCTGGGTTCCTTTTCTAGCCATGACACTTCTCCCCTCGGTGCCTTTAACTTCACATTGATTGTACTTATATTTCAGTAAATGTTGTATTGGCAGTTTTTGTCTGATTTGTTAAAATTGTGAAGCCAAAACAAAAAAGTAGTCAATATAATAGTCTTCTGTTGATATGTGTTTTAGTAGTTAAATTCCTGGATTGTCATATGAGTGGAAATCGGGTAAATATTTCATTTTATTAATATCAGCAGAACTGGCTTAAATGGGGCCTGCATATTGTGTAGTCTTGCCTTAATCTCCTATTCATGCCTGTCCGTGTGAAGGAAGCTATTTGCATATATTCGCATAAATATTTGTGTGTGTATATATATATTTGCATATATATACAAGCACACTTAAGTTGTGGCCGTCGTCATGTACTGTGGATATTATTGTGGCCTCCAGGGCTTCCATAGTTGAGCAGCCCTGCTCTAAGGTGCCATAGGACTACTTGTTTTTAAAAAGAGGCATTAAAGGAATGAATGGGGAGGAGGTTGGGGACCCCTGTGATTGGACAGCAAGGGAGCCACCCCCTTATTTTTATAACCTACCTCTACTCCCTCCCCTTGTAGGAGGGTTGATGGTTAGGTCCTGGCAATGGATTTGCTGGAGGGACATGAATGGAAAAAGAAGGGGAACTGGTAAAAGCCTCCCAGGTAATTATGGAATAACCATGGGGTTACCTGCACTGTGTGCTGTTATGTGCTGCGTGGTCTCACATATCTAATAATAAAGTTGTGACCTGATTAAACCCATGTCAAATGTTTCCAGTCCTTCTTTCTGTATAGCCATACATGTGATGTGTCTACCCCTTGTGTAAAACCAAGAGTGAAGACATAAATATCCAACTTGTTACTTTAAACTCTAAACATAACCCTTTATGCTGTTTTGGGGGATTTGTTAGCTGTTCCCTTTTGAGAATCTGCTGCTTTTGGCCTCTGTCTTTAAAAGTAAGCCAAGCCATCTGGGAAATTGAAGGGCTACCAATATAGAAGACAAGCCAGAGACTTCCCAAAAGACATTTTTTTTGTTTGTAAAAAGGGAGGTTCATTTTTCAACAGACTATGTCAGCCATATAACAGAAGCTGCTAGAAGCATAAATAGACATTTATAGAAAGTGGTAAGGATAAATTCTTTTGGAGTTACATAAGAGTAATAGTAGAATAAATGAGAGGGTTTTTTCATCATTTCTATTTGAATAAACATATATATACCATACATTCAAACATTAATGTCTAAAGTTGTCACCTAAATCATTTAGCTGCTGATGAGATGCTGAGCACCTACAACTTCCAAGTGATATAAACAAAATAACTTTTTTTAGGTGCCTTCACTTAAAGTTAGAAAGATTTGGCCAAATTCATTCAGAGGTAGTTCATTGTAAAATATTCATCCTTTTATGCCTTGCTTACCTATGGCAAACCAATCCATCAGTCAAAAACTAAGCCACATACTCTATTCCGGCCGCCTTCATTAGACAAATCTAAGCAGAGTTGATCCCTGAAAGTGGAAAACATTCCCTCCCCTGGGAATGAAAAGGGGAGCAGTCACATTTCTTTCTTTGTCTGTGCATAATATCCTTATAAACCTTTTACTGCACTCAAAATAATTATAATCACTCTTTAAAGTATCATAAATAATTATTTATATCTATTCCTGAAAGATTTTAGGTTCATATTGACTTTACTCATAGTCATTTGAAAGTAAGTCTTTTTATATATTCAGTCTTCACAACATTTTATCATGGCAACTTTCTCTAACATTTAATATAATGTAGTAATTTTAAGTCGCAACATGATTAACCAGCGCATTTTTGGTTTTGTTGAAACACAAGATCATTTTCTGGCTACTAAGTTACTTGCACAGCTTGCTTAAATCCAACCAGTTTTTGGGTATTCAGGGATTTGATTACAGGATTGTAAAGCTTAAATAGTATTGATTAATCTCATCCATGTGACTTTGGTAGCTTTTGCTATAGTCCAATGTCAGATGGCATAATCATGATAATTTAATTAAAGGTTTCTTGGACTCTTTTTAGTTGAAATCTTCTATAGCACAGCCATTGCAACAAAATATTTATGGTAACTTTTACTTAGAGGAAATATTCTCTTACTTAGAGAAATATCTAGTCCTGCATGTACTTTCAGTCAAAATGTTTATTATTTGAATGAAATGAACTGCAGGATGGGCCCATAGACGATAAAATTCAATAGTTAACTCTACAGTTCAGCAGGATTATTTTGTGTTCACAATAAATTTTTAGGCTGAAACAATATTGGTTAAAAATGTAAATTAAGTTTTATTGATCCTGGAATATTTATTTTATTACTGAGCTAACAATTGTCACATATTAATTATAGCTAGGAGTATCTTATCCGATAAATTATCCTGATACTTTTGGTAAATCCTAAAGGAACAGATAATGGTAGCGTAATGACAGAAATGGAAAAGAAGTTCAAAAATAGTGTGTGATTAGCTAACAAGCATTTTGCAGACCAATTCACATTTGTAAATGATTTTCAAAGTTTTCTTATGTGATGAATTAATTGATGGATTACAAATGGAGCATTCAATATCCTGTCTCTCACAAAGGTATATAACATATCAACGTTTCATTAGTAATATGCACATTATTATCCTCAAAATATGTGGCTAATGATTTGTGAGGATGTAGAGTCCTACTTCCTTCATCCCTTTGTGTGTTAGCACCTAATAAATTAGTGATAGTTTATACTTTTGCACATTGTTTTACATCTACTGAATGGCCAATATTTATGGTTACTTTTTGCAATGGTATAAAACAATAAAGGCTGCTATATCACTGCTTCTCAATTAAAAATCAAAATACAGTTAAATAAAATAAATGTACCATAATATTAGATTCACTGTAGATTCACAATGTTTTTAACAGTGACCTGGAAGAAAACATAAAATCATCGGGGCAGAGGTTACAGATGACATACAAATTGGGGTTATGGTAATTGATGAAGAGGATAGATTACTGATTTAGATGACTGTGGATTATTTGGTAAACTGGATACAAGCAAACAATATACATTTTTAATATGGCTAACTGTACATGTATACATGTAGGAACAAAGAATGTAGAGAATCTATCCCGGAAAGCAGTGACTCTGAAAAGGATTTGAGAGTCATGGTTTATATTCAGCTGAACGTGAGCCCTCATTATGACACTGTGGCCAAAAGAGCTAATATGATGCATAAACAGGGGAATATCAAATAGGAGTAGAGGTTGTTTTACATGTGTATTTGGCACTGATGTCAACCACTAGTGGAGTAGTTCTTGTGCCCAGAATTAAAAAAGGATATTTTAAATTGGAGGGGGCTCAGAGAAAATCAGCACAAACAATTAAAAGTTTAGGAAAACAGAGTTTATTAGAATGGAATCTAGGAGCTCAACCTATTTAGTTTAACAAAGAGAAGGTAAAAGGATGACTAGACTAGTCTAAGTATCTACATAGTAACAAATATTTAATAATGGACTTCTCAATCTAGAGGAGAGCGGTATAACATGATCCAATGTCTGGAAAGTGAATAGTAATGATGATTAATGGAGTCTCCATCACAGACCATTTTAAAATCAAAACAGGATGTTTTTTCTGAAAGATATGCTCTAGGGATTAGTTTGGGTAAATTTTATGGTCTGTGTAATACAGGTAGTCAGAGTAGATGATTACAATGATCCCTAATGGCCTTGGAAGCTATGACTCATTTAAGATGTGCTTTGTTAAAGTAATCAGTGTATTTCTGATTAGCTACTATCTCAAGGTTATCTTCTTTCAATTTATCTGTGCCTGTGCCATTGTCTTCATTTCTTGGTGTTCACTGACAATAAAAATAATTTTATTTATTTAAAATCACACCTCAATAGGAGCTATTTCTAATATATTCTGGAGGAAAAGTGCTTCTTTAATTTAAAGTGGAAATGTTTTCCCTCTTTAGGTCATCCAAATCTCACCCAGGACCTGTTGTCCATATTAGTGACAATCCAATGGATGAAGGAAAGGTATGTTGGAATATTAATTGTTTTAATAAAATTCCACAGAGAGTCATGTTGTTTTGTGGGGTTTTTTTCCTTTTATAAAAGGAATAAACCATAGACCAGTCTACATAAGTGCCATGGATTTTGAGGAAGTACTCAGTAAATGAGGAAAAATTCATGATGGAAAGGATATATCAATATTACAGCACAGAACTTTTGAGATGTACATAGTAAGATCGCTTGAAGAGTATGATTAGATGAGCTGTTTGGGCTAAATCAAGTGAGTGTTTGAGCTGAATCAAGGAAGAAAGCTGAGAGAGAAGATTGGTTAGTTGTGAATATCCTAAAAGGCATAAATGGAGGAAGAAGCTTAATTTAACATGGTAGGCAGTAGGGAGATAGTGCTGGAGAGGCTGAAAAGAGTCAGAGGCAAAAGATAGATACTTTTTAGCATGTGCTTTTTAGGGCTGCTGTCATCAATGTTTAGTGGATTTGGAACCACTAAAACAGCTGTTGCCTTTGGATAATTCAGATAACACCTAGCCATTCGTTCAGTAACGTGTCTTGTCCTGCAGCTTATACCATAGGACAGCAGAAACATTGAGTAACTTGTGTTTGTCTTCCTCTTTACTGATCAGTGTTTCTCCTTGCATGTCCTCTACAATGTTTGTCCATGCATGGCTTCCATTCTCTGTAGAAGTAAGTAGTGTTGTGTGTTTTGATGGTAGCTGGGGAGGGTAGTGTGACACAGAACTAGTAGTAGGAGAATTCTGCTACTACTAAGGTCAACAAGATTGTGTCACCTTGGCTGTGTCCACATTGGCACTCTTTTCCGGAAAAGGGTTGCTAATGAGACAAGTCGGAATTGCAAATGCAGCGGGGATTTAAATTTTCCCGCGCATTTGCATACATAACTGTCGCGCTTTCGGCTCGGGCTTTGACGAAAGCGCCAGTCAGACGCTGCTCTTGCAGAAAATAAAGCCTTTTTCCAGAAGATCCCTTATTCCTGATTTTAAGAGGAATAAGGATCTTCCGAAAAGGCTTTATTTTCCGCAAGAGTCGCGTTTAGACTGGCGCTTTTTCCATCAAAGCACCGAGCCGAAAAAGCGCAGTTATAATTCATGCAAATGCCGCGGGGAAAATTTAAATCCCCACTGCATTTGCAATTCCGACTTGTCTCATTAGCATCCCTTTTCCGGAAAAGGGTGCCAATGTAGACACAGCCCTTGAGTGTGCCTATAGAAGGGAAAAGAAAAGTAAGAGGGATAGAGAATGAGGGAACATGTAAGAGAGAGCTTTGCTTTCTTAGGATAATATTTGAGGGAGCAAAAGGATGGGATTATTAGGAACAGATTTTTTCTAATGCTTATAAAATATCCTAAAAGAGCTGTTCTTCAGGTTGTTCTAATTCTCTGAGATTTCAAACTATTCTGCTGGAAACTGTTCACTTGCTGAAATGATGGTAATACATAATGTTCCTGCAGAACTTTCTCCATATTTTTGTAGTGCTGTAAAATAACCCATGGAGAACAGTCCAAGACACAAACTAATTTTCAGCTAATTTAGAGAATGTGTAGCAATCATGTAATCATGGGTCTGTTCCTTGACCCTGATGATCCCACTACTTCAGTGTGCCTAGCAGATGCATAACTGCATCTCAAAATTAGGTAGCCTAGCTGCAGGTTTCTTCAATCATGCTTCCAGGAAAAGCAAGATTTTAATCCAGAACACGCCCATTCTAATTTGTTTGTTTCTTTCATCCTGAAATATCAGGAGCCTTACAATCTGAGGATTTTAGGCTGTTTTGGGCTTGAGCTGTAAATAAATGTGCTTCAGTATGGAACAATCATCAGAGGCAAAATTTCTCTTATTAAAAATGGTACAATCTTACTTTCTGTCAAGTCAAACTGATGAATATCTAGCCATTTTAATTAGTCTTTATCCTCCAACTTTTCATTACTGCATTCCAGTTTTATACATTCATTGAATTGGCTTGCTTTCAATTTAGTCTTCCTTATAATTAACTGCTCATGTGTTTCTCTGCAAGGTATCTAAATACCTAAATTTAGATAAGCAATATATGAAAGATACAATCTTGTTCTGAAAGTGAATAGAAGTTAAGAGCATTCCATGCAAGATATATTTCAATATCTCCTTTCTCATCACTAATAGAGTGCTGCAAGACATGCTTGGGGACAAATTTGACTTAGTATTGAACTGAAATGGTAGATCACAGATTTTTTTAAACTAAATTTTTAACTTCAATACATTGTTGTATCTTACAACACTACAGTTAAAAATTAATGCATTAATTCACTCTGAAGTGGCTCTAAGAGAGAGAAAGGGCAGTAGCAAGTGACTTCTCAAAAGAGAGACATAGTTTATCCCTGTGGAGTGAACTCCTACAGAACTAAAGACCATCACAAATCTCACTACCTTCTGTTCCAAATGCAAGATACACATCTTTGACCTTATTCATTTTTTTTCCAACCTAAATGTTTGATGGAGAAGTAAGAAGTGTGCACATTTAATAAACATCCCTATAAAACAAAACCCTCTGAAAATGCTGCAGAGTATGCACAAATATACTTTGTGGGAAGAAGATGAAAAAGAAAGAATAAACTACATTTCACAGATATAATCTTCAACATGACTGACCACTGGAGGACAAACGTATAAAGAGGAGATTTAAATTTCAGGACCTGTCTATACAGAGCAAGCTACCATGTTTAAGAAAAGTTTAAATGTATTTATGGTAGAACTGGTTGTTGGGGAGGAAACTTTATTTTAAAAGTGATGCAATGTGATTGGCTAATCATC
The DNA here is from genome assembly GCA_019425775.1 of Rafetus swinhoei. Classification (NCBI taxonomy): domain Eukaryota; kingdom Metazoa; phylum Chordata; order Testudines; family Trionychidae; genus Rafetus; species Rafetus swinhoei. The sequence goes on from CM033440.1 coordinate 106,701,396, forward strand.
CTTTAAACTTAATTTTGAGAAAATGCATGCTGACAAGAGAGAGAATCAAGAAAAGTAATTCAGCATCTTACAAAATTTATTAAAATTATCTCTTTTGTATTGCATAAAATTAGGACTGTCAAGTGATTAAAATTAATCATGATTAATCATGCAGTTAATCATGCTGTTTAACAATAAAACATCATTTATTTAAATATTTTGAGTGTTTTCAACTTTCAAATACTTTTATTTTAACTGCAACACCAAGTATACCAGGCTCGCTTTATATTTATTTTTATTACAAATGTTTGCACTAAAAAAAATAAATAAATAGTACTTTTCAATTCCTATATCACAAGAACTGTAGTGCAAAGTTGAAATGACAAACGTAGAATTATGTACAAAAATAACTGCATTCAAAAACAAAACAGTGTAAAAATTTAGAGCCTACAAATCCACTCAATCCTACTTCATGTCTACTTAGACAAACAAGTTTGTTTACATTTGCAGGAAATATTACTGCCTGCTTCTTGTTCATAAGTGAAATGCCTGAAAGTGAGAACAGGCATTCTCATGGCATTATTGTAACTTGCATTTGTGCCAGATGCGCTAAAGATTTGTATGTCCCTTCACACTTCAATCATCATTCCAGAGGACATGCATACGTGCTGCTAATAGGTTCTGCTCAATACTGATCCAAAGCAGTGTGGATTTATATATGTTTTTTTCATCATCTGGGTCAGATGCCGTAAGCAGAAGGTTGATTTTCTTTTTTGGTGATTTGGGTTCTGTAGTATTTGCATCCGAGTGTGGCTCTTTAAGATTTCTGAAAACATGCTCCACTTTCAGATTTTGGAAGGCACTTGAGATTCTTAAACCTTGGCACAAGGTCTGTAGCTATCTTAGGAAATCTCACATTGATACCTTCTTTGTGTTTTGTCAAGTCTCCCTTGAACGTGCTCTTGAAAAGAACAACATGTGCTGGGTCATCATCTGAGACTGCTATAACATGAAATATATGGCAGAATGCGGGTAAAACACTGGGCAAGAGACATACAATTCTCCTCCAAATCCTTGAGTCACAAATTTAATTAACGCATTTATTTAACAAGCTTCATCAGCATGGAAGTATGTCCTCTGTGATAGTAGCTGAAGCGCAAAAGGTGTATGAATATTTAGCATATCTGACACACAAATGTCTTGCAGTGCCTCCTACAAAAGTCCATGTGAATGCCTGTTCTCACTTGTAAATAAAAAGCAGGCAATGTTATCGCTTGCAAATATTTCTCTTAGTGATTGGCTGAACAAGAGGTAGAACTAAATGGACTTGTAAGCTCTAAAGTTTTATATTTTGTTTTTGAATGTAGTTATGTAACAATCTACATTTGTTTTGATACTGATCACACAACAGTATTTGTATGAGGTAAATGGAAAAATATTATTTATGATATTTACAGATCAAATATTTGTAATAGAAATAATATGAAGTGAACATTGTGTTGTAATTGAGAATGTAGAAAAACATCCAGAATACTTTAAAAATTTCAGTTGGTATTCTATTGTGGCAGTGCAATTAAAACTGCTATTAATCATGATTAATTTTTAAATGGCAATTACTTTTGAGCTAATTGCATGTGTTAACTGCTATTAATTGACAGCCCTGCATAAAACCTCTGTTAATCAACTAGCTAATGGGATAGATCTAAAAATATGGGCCAGAATTAAATATGCATTTCTGTTTGGGATGTTGAAAAGCATATAATTTGTTAATTGTGTAGTCGACTACATGGTTAATCAATATGGGTTAGTGCTGTAAGCGCTAAGTCCCAGCTTGTGCCAGGTCTGGCAACTACTGGACACTGGGTCCCGGAGCTACCCCCGCTGTGGCTCTGCATGCACAGTAATTTAGGAGCCTGGCTCATGCCGGGTTCCCGGGAGCTACTCCCTTCTCCCCCACTGCAGCTCTAAGAGTTATTGCAGGGTAGCTCCTGGGATCCAGCACGAGCCAGGACTGAGCCAGGCTGCTAGCTGGCCCGCTACAAATTTATTGGCTGAGCTGTGAAGACGGGGTGAGGAACAGTGTAGCTGGTAGCGTTAACTGATACACATCCATTTATTAGTTAATAGCTTATAGTTTAATCATTTAACCAGCTATAGTGTTATGTCCCACTTTCTGTATCAGCTAAGATTGCACCCCAAAATATAAATACAAATATTATTGTCTTCCATCACAGTATTAATGTACACATGAAACGTTTGATTGAACATGGTTTGGTGATAAACTAGTACTCTGATTTTAAAGGTGAATATTTTGTGATTATTGAAATTTGTATGGTACAATAGAAGTTTTGAGACCATGTATCTGCTCTGAAATAGTAAAGTACTTTAATAGTTTTATAACTTTGTGGAAGACTCCATTTCTTATCATATATATATATATATATGAATAAAAATACAAGAGAAGGATCCAATGTTACTGCAGTACCTATTTCATAGCACTAGCATTACAGTTCTTTTAAGTAACTTTTCTTAATTTTGTAAGAGATAACCCACTTTACTCTGATTATTGCAGCTTCTCATTGGCTATGAGTCTGGAACAGTAGTATTATGGGACCTCAAATCAAAGAAGGCAGATTACAGATACACACATGATGAGGTAACAACATTCTTCTTCAGTTAACTATTTCCACTTGTTGCAATGTGTGCATTTGTTTCCTATTGTCACTTAGTTGTTAAATATTGGCAGTGTTTTGTATGTTTGAACCATGATGTTTAGAAGTAAACAGTTATGAAGAATATAGTTTTTAGTACTTGTAAGTGAATCTGTACTGCCTCTTATCATTTGCTTCTAAACATTTTGCTACATAAATCATTTTTTCTAAATAAGACATTTATTATTAAAGCCTCTTTTTTACTCTTTTACTATGGTTCAGTAAATACAGATTACACCTCTAAAATCTGGAGTCTCTGGTCTGGCAACATATGTGGTCCAGCATGACCACGGATGTTCCAGGACCAGAAAGTCTCAGTGCGCTGCAGCGGGGGTGGAAGTACAGGAGCTGGCACACAGCTCAGTTGGGCTGCGGGCCGGGGGAAAGGGGGAAGAAAGGAAGCCAGTGAGCGACTCAGCTAGGCTGCTGGGGAAAGGGGGGGAAGGAAGCGCACGTAGCTCAACTGTGCTGCGGGAGAGCGTCAGGAGCTGGTGCGCGGCTCAGCTGGGCTGCAGGGAGAGCGGCATTGTGTGGGGGGTGCCTGAAATGACCTCTCCAGAAAAATCCCTCATCTAGTACCAGTCAGGTCCCGAATGTGCTGGACCAGAAGTTCCAACCTGTAAAATTCATATTTTTAAAATGCTTATTGAATATTTGCAATTTCTCTGGCAACTTTGAAAATGTTCAGTGATAAAATTAGGAAAAAAGCCTAAAATCCATAATTCTTTGCGACTGTGAAAATGTAAATATAGAAAAATACTTAAATAGATATTGATTTCCATAATCTCTTGTTACCAAAATAAAATCACCATTAACCAATAGTTAATGAGTCTAGTCCAATAAGGATGATACAGAGGTGTGAAATGCTGTTTGCTGTATCATCTAAGCCAGTGCAACCTTTTTTGATTTGCGACCCCCCGCGTTGCAGGGGCCGCCAACTGCTGGGTCCAGCCACCGACCGGCCAGATCTAAGCACTGTGCGGCCACACTCAGCCTCCAGCCAGCCGGATCTAAGTGCCGCGACCCCCTGGGAAGACATCCGTGACCTCCTTTAACCCTGTCCTGACAATGTTTTCTTTTTGGACCGTGCCTCAATTTTCATGTCTGCACAAGATCCTTGCAGTCTCCATTCATAATAGAAGGAGTTGACTGGTTTGTTCCCAGTGTAATTTTGGCCACCACAGTGTAATTTTGGTTCCAACACAGTTTGTATTGATATAAGCTGGCAGTAAACTTGATTTATTGCACATACTGGTAAGTCTAAAGCAACAGTCTTAGTTCTCATATGTTTTAAAAAGAAAAAAGCAAAGGCAAATATTTATAGTTGACAGGTTTTTCTTCTCCAAGATTCAGTAGAAAGGGCCAGGTTGCAGTTGGAGTTCAGCTACTGCCTGCCTCTCATGTTATGTCTACACTGTAATTGGGAGGTGTGATTGCAGCACAGGTAGACATATCTAGGCTAGCTTTGATCTAACTATATCTGGCTTTGAGATAAAGCTAGTTTGAGTAATAATAGCAATGAAACCAGAGCAGCATAGCTCATTCTCTCAAGTATGCACCCAAAGTTTGCAGTGAGCAAAGCTGTCACAGTTCCACTGCTGTTGTTACTTGAGGTAGCTTTGACCTAGTTAGATCTAGCTAACTTGGGTATGTCTACACATGCAGCAATCATGCCTCCCAGATACACTGTAGACTTGTTCTTAGGCTGCTGGGATTTACCATGGGGAAACTAGAGTAAAGCTTCCCCTAAGATGCACTTCTAGTTTGGAGGTGGGATTTGGATCAGGCAACAAATGGAGAAGTAGAACTGTCTGGATCTTTGTCTAACGCATAGTCCTCCTTGGCTGTACAAAAGTGGGAGGCTTATTTGAAACTCCATCTGAGATATTTTTCAGTTTGGGAAGGAGGCCTAGTCAGTTTGCAGATAAAGAAGCAACCCAAGCTCCCATCTTCCATACAGTGTAGCACTTCACATTGTGAGAGACTGTAGTTTACATTAAAATATTTCTTATTTTATAGATAAAAATACTGAGGGAAAGAGAAATGACTTGCCCAGGTTCATATGGCTGTTGTTCTACAGGGCTGACAGTAGAAATAAGGAGCTTCTGACGTCCAGTTACGCATTTATGTTCCTATAACACAGGCAGCATCTGGCACTGCTAGCAGAAGGGCCGACTAACTTGCCAGGTCCTTGGGAATGATGGGGGTGTTGGCTCCATGCTTCTGGAACGGCAGGGCCTTGGGTGGAAGGGGCACTATCGTGGTGATTTAAAGAGCCTGGTGTTCTGGCCACCACTGCTGCCACAGTAGCAGCATCTAGGGAGTCCTGGGCCATTTTGAATTGCTGGACCCGGGAGCAACTGCCCCTTTCACCCTCACCCCCACTTTGTCGGTGGCTTGGCTGCTAGTTGGGCTGTTAGTTTGGACTTCTCATGACATAGTCATGACAATAAAAACATTAGTGTCTTAGATTTTACAAAAGTTGTAGTAAATATGTATTTTTAGCCTAGTGCTAAAATAGAGTTGAATTGGAATGTAAATTTTAGATTCACATTGAAACAGCTTAGTCATTTAGAATCAGAGTATAAATCTATAGGCATAAAATGTATTTTTAATTTTCATATTTGTAATGTGCAAATCATGAAACAGGAAGTATTAAAAGTTTAAGTGTACACTTTCATAATCTTTTTTTTTCTTTCTTTTGCGTGTATTACCAATACAACAAAGCAAAAAGGGACTGAAAAAATGGAAGTCTTTGTATTGAGAGAGCTCAGTACATTTCACATTATTCGCTATAAAAAGAATGAAGACAGATTTACAGGAAGGCAGGTAGAATTCCTTACTCTACAAACTTTCCACCAAGGATTTTCTGTTTATTTAAATTAAATCACTTTTCCCTGAAGCACATTATGCTTGCTTAACTAGTGAACTTTCTGCATTGTTTGCCATTTCCAAGTCATGTGACTTAGTGATTGACATGTACTGAACCCAGTTGAATCTAGCTTCAGGGCAAGCTATTAAATGATTGACAGGCATGTCTTGAGTATATTTATAATCATGCCCTAAGGAGTTACAAGGCCCCACCTAGCTGAACAACCATTTTTCTCCTGATTGATGTTTTGGCATATATTTTGTTCTATGCTGACTTTTTTTTTTTTTTTTTTAAATGCAAAATGCGGGGGGGGGTTGGTTTTGTTTTGTTTTTTTCTTCTGAGACTTCATGTTTTAATTTGGTACTTGATATTTTTTCTATTATTTCTTCCCCTTAGAGGAAATATATGTAACCTAGCACTTTGTTAGTTCATTCCTTGTTGTGCAATATTATCTATCTTTTTTCTCCGTGGACAAGGTGCATATATGCCATGTTTTTGGGACAGTGATTTCTTCTAGTTTATAACTCGGGTTCAGTATTGCTAGTCAGATCCTGATTGCTCTGGATTTGGGGAAGCCTGAATGTGCTAAAAAGAGAAATTAATTTTGCTTTGCTTATTGTATGAACAAATTAGAATAATAACTCATGAAAAAGTGAGAGGAGGAGAGGAAGTTTCTCTTGGTTGATGCTGCCTGAGTAAGTTTAATATTGCACTGATTGAGGATTTTTAGAGATCCCCTTTCCCTCCTACTGCTTCCTGTTTGTCACAATAAGCTGTTTCTTAGGATGCAGGAGGTACTGGGAAGAAGGGAGAGGAGCGGGAATGGAGCATGCTTAGGGGAGGGAGAGAGTGACAAGAGGCAGTGAAGAGGTGGAGCGGGGAGAGGTACTTGAGGAAAGGGGCTGAGTGGGGGGACAGAGTCTGGAGCAAAGGGGGGAGCACCTGGGGCCCAGAGGAAGCAGTACCTATGCTGCCTTTTGCTGACAAAGCAGTTTAGTGAGGCAAGAGTTAAGTCCCTAAGCATTCCAGTCTATAGTGAGACGAAAATGGGGAACTAAGCATTTATGACACTGTTTGTCCTACGTGTTTGAAAGTAGTCATTGAGCAAAACTGTTTGGGGATATCAAATCAGTTATTCCATCAACTACATGACCAATTTTTACTTTGGAGGTGCTGAGGATTGCACCTGTTTCCAAGGGCAGAAATGAAATAAGATTTTGTGGATTCCTTTAATTTGACAGTAAAGATGCCTGAAATCTTCCAATATGATCTTTGCCTTTATATTTTAATTACAGACACCTAGAATTAAACCTGTTTGTCAGGGAATTTCCTTGCTTTGAACATAGTCAGTAGAATTGTGTTTTTAAAAAGTGCTCCCTTCCTGCAGAGCAAGTTGGAATTTAAAACTGTAATATTGTATTCTTTATTGTAAGATTAGTTCAGGATCTATCATTTCTTTGACAGAGAATCGTCTGAAAGAATACACAAATCTAGTATTCATATTTAACAGTTTGTTTAGAATGTGATAGCTATTTTAGAGACCTGTGTTTATAAATTAACTTTTTATAGCAGTTATTTATAATAATGCCTATCAAACCATCCTATGCAGTTAGTTTGTTGTTGTCTTGCAAGATGTTTCTGCACGGTGAGAGGCTAGAATTGAAAATGTTAGCTTTCTTTGTGTCTCCTTTCTGAGTCTCTTTGTTTTGAAGGGCTCTGAAGTTCAAATACAGCTATTGTAATTAAAAAGATTTTCATGCATTATTCATACAATATGAACATAAAATTAATTCTGTGCTGTATAAACATTCATTTTCTGCTGTTTTGTGTAAACAAAAACAAAAGACGTTACAGCATTTTTGGTAGCTTTTAAAAGAAATATTTAGAAATGTAATATTGGCATTTAAAATTGTCAGGCGTTAAATGAAAAACATACTTTGCCTAAACTTTAATAGTATTAAGTCAGAAATATGTTATAGATTACTATTTGAGACTCAGTCTTCTGATAAGTGAGTAAAAATCAGAGCTTATCTTTGAACTTTATAGAGGATATAGCAAAATAGCACAAGGGGTTATCCATTTAGTCAACAAAGAAGCTACTGAGCAACTTATTTATGACAAAAGAATGGCTACAGACAGGAACCTTTCCCCACTCTGTCATGCACAGACATAGTAATGGAAAGGTCAGAAATGCCTGCAGGTTAGCCATACAAAATGAGCTAAGAAGGGAATCTGTTTCTACCAAAGACAATGGAAAATTAGTATATGGGACAGTGTTATCGGTTTGTTGTGAGATTGTTTGTTTGTTTATTATGCACCTAGATGTCACATTGACTGGTGCATTAGAAATACTGTGATAGAATACTATTGGATTTTAAATGCTTTCAAATTTACATTTTATTTTATTTTATTTACATTTTTACCAAATAGGAATTAGGAATGTGAGCTGGTAGCCAGTTACCTGACAGCCACGTGGGGCCAGGAGTCAGCAGCCCCAGGACTGCAAACCCCACCCATGGGATCCCGCTTACGCTGTTAAACATAATGTTTAACCGGTGAACTTATTAAACAGGATTTTACATCCCTAATACAAATTAATGGTTTTATTCCATCTCATCTGTCTTCTTCATTATGACATTTATCTCTCATAAACTCTTATCTTATCTTAAATCTACTTTATCTCTTATCACTTTTAAACTACTTTAGAGAATTAATGAAGAATTGAACTCTTAAACTAGTTCTCAAGCTGTGCTCAGTTTGTACATTCTTGCAAGATCATTATACAGGAGGGAAACAACACTCTTTACCGTCCATGAACAGCACAAAATACTATTTTATGCCATTTGGGGAGAAGGTCACTCATATACATAGAATTATAGAAATGTAGGACTGGAAAGGATTTCAAGAGGTCTTTGAACCCGGTTCTCCCAACTCACAGCAAGACTATACATATTTTCTAGACCATCTGTGACTGGTGTTTTTGATCTGTGAAATCTGAACAGCACTGTAAAAACAGGTTAAGGTTTAAAAATGGCAGAAATTCCTAAAGTGGATCTTCCCAGTAGTATAGGATATATTGTAGTGGCTACTTAATTGCACAGAAGAGTTAATCATTAGTATCAAATAGAAAGGAGACAGGTAGAGATTGTGGGTTGGGGGGCCAGGTTCTTGTGATATGGAAAAGATTACAGGGATCTTGTACGTTGGGGGCAGAGGCTTTTGGCCTGAAATACTGTGGAAGAACAGAGGGAAATATGTGGTGGCAAACACTGAGCTAAAGGAGGAAGTGAGAAGAGAGTGAAGGAACTGGCATCAGGACAAGAATGAAGATGGAGTAAAGAAGAAAAAGAGAGGACAGAAGGATGGATATGAGGTAGAGAGAATAAAAAATGGGGAAGAAAAGAGAATTTTTCTGTAGCACAAGGCGGCTTAGAAGTCCTAATGAGCAGTCTGCTTCCATCTAATGCCTAGTGCTGAGTTTTGTTTATTTATGTCAAAATTGATTCATAAATACTTGTTGAGACACAATAACTTTAATCATACTATTTTAATTTTGTTCAGATACCAGTTTTTCTCCCAACATAGCATTATATGGACATCAAACTTGTAATCTTATCAAAGAATGAAATCAGGTTTAAACAAAAAACAGGACTATGTAGCACTTTAAAGACTAACAAGATGGTTTATTAGGTGATGAGCTTTCGTGGGCCAGACCCACTTCCTCAGATCAAATTGTGGAAGAAAATAGGCATGACCATATATACCAAAGGGATACAATCAAAAAAAGTGAACACATATAGAAAGGACAAATCAAATTTCAGAACAGAGGGGTATAAGGGGGAGGTAAATGTCTGTGAGCTAATGATATTAGAGGTGATAACTTGGGGAAGCTATCTTTGTAATGGGTAAGGTAATTAGGGTCTTTGTTAAGACCCTGGCGTAAAGTGTCAAATTTAAGCATGAATGACAGTTCAGAGGTTTCTCTCAAGCCTGGTGTGAAAATGTCTTTGAAGCAGTATGCAGGTAATCAAGTCATTGAGACAATGCCCTTTCTGGTTGAAATGGCAAGAAACTGTTTTTTCTTTGTGATACTGTCTGATATCCGCTTTGTGTGCATTGATTCTTTGTGAGCGTCTGCCTGAGACGTTGTCCAATGTACATAGCAGATGGACACTGTCGGCACATGATGATATAGATTATATTTCTGGATGAGCAGGAATATGTGTTCTTGATCTTATAACTGAATTGGTTAGGTCCAATAATGGTGTCAGCAGAGTAAATATGTGGACAAAGCTGGCAACGGGGTTTGTTGCAAGGAAAAGTCCCAGGGTTGGTATTAGTGTGGTATGTCCTGTGGTTGTTGGTAAGAATCATCCTGAGGTTAGGTGATTGTCTGTAGGAGACTAGGGGTCTGTCTCCCAGAGCCTCTCGGTGTGTAGTATCCTGTTCTAGTATAGGTTGTAGTTTATTGATAATATGTTGGACGGGTTTAAGTTGGGGGCTATAGGTGATGACAAGTGGTGTTCTATTGTTGGTTTTCTTGGGTCTGTCTTGAAGTAGATGGTTTCTGGGTATTCGTCTGGCTCTTTCAATTTGTGTTTTTATTTCTCCAGGTGGGTAATTAAGGTTTATAAATGCTTGGTAGAGATCCTGAAGTTTCTGGTCTCTGTCGGTGGGATTAGAGCAGATGCGGTTGTATCAAGGGCTTGGCTATAGATGATGGATCGTATGGTGTGTTCTGGATGGGAGCTGGAGGCATGAAGGTAACTGTATGAGTCAGTGGGTTTTCTGTAGAGAGTGGTGTCTAATTTACCATTGGTGATTTGTACTGTGGTATCCAGGAAATGGATCTCTCGTGTAGAATGGTCCGGAGTGTAGGTTGTTAAAATCTCTGTGGAATGTCTCCAGTGTTTCTTGGCCGTGGGTCCAGATCATAAAGATGTCATCGATGTAGCGTAAGTATAGAAGGGATAAAAGGACGGATCTGAGGAAACGTTGTTCTAAGTCAGCCATAAAGATGTTAGCGCACTGTGGGGCCATGCGGTACCCATGGCTGTGCCACTGATCTGGAGGTATACGTTGTCCTCAAAACGGAAATAATTGTGGGTGAGAACAAAGTTACATAGGTCTGCTGCCAGATTGGCAGTGGCGTCCTCTGGGATAGTGTTTCTAATTGCTTGTAATCCGTCTTCATGTGGGATGTTGGTGTATAGAGCTTCTACATCCATGGTAGCAAGGATGGTGTTATCAGGGAGGTTATCGATGTTTTGTAGTTTTCTCAGGAAGTCAGTAGCATTTACCTCCCCCCTCTGTTCTGAAATTTGATTTGTCCTTTCTATATGTGTTCACTTTTTTTTGATTGTATCCCTTTGGTATATATGGTCATGCCTATTTTCTTCCACAATTTGATCTGAGGAAGTGGGTCTGGCCCACGAAAGCTCATCACCTAATAAACCATCTTGTTAGTCTTTAAAGTGCTACATAGTCCTGTTTTTTGTTTCAGCTACACTAGACTAACACGGCTACATCTCTATTACTATTCTGAAATCAGGTTTGTTTGACAAGACTTTTTTCCCCCTGTAAAAATGTGTTGACTAGCATTAATTTTATTCCTATCCTTTCATTTTTTCAGTTGAATCAACTTTTCCTTTGTTTTCCCCAGGATTGATATCAGGCTAACCAGTGTTACCTGAATTATCCTATTTGCCCTTTTCCTACAGCCTTCTCTAATTTTTCCAGCATACCAAGACTTATTAAAAATGAAAACCAACAGGTCAGAGATCTACTGAGACAATTTTTTTAGGACTCCATGCAGATTAGCCAGACCTGCTGACTTAAAATTCTTTTGTCCCTAATAGATGTTTAACTACTTTTTCAAGTGATTGTCCCTGTTGTATTTCACATGCTTCCACAGCCAGAGAATTTGAAAGTTGTACTATTTGTTGGTCTGTGCATGCGTCCGTAATTCATCTCAGGGTTCATCCCAAAGTGATAGAGGGTGGGCTGACTGCATCACTAGTTCCTTCTCACTGCCATGTGGTCAGAGTTGGAGCTTCTCATGTCCTTTTGTCTCTGAACATGGAAAAAATGTTTAGAATTGTGTATAGTTAGTTTTCTTCTAGTCTTTACTGTTTTTATGTAGTTTTAGCTTTTAGTAATAGTTTCATTACAGATTTTGGGGGAATCTGTTCACCTGTTCCTCCCCACCCCAGTACTCATACGTTTGTATTAGACTATGCTGAAGATGCCAAGATTTAAGATCTGCATTCCTTCTTGATCAGCAACAAGCATCAATACTACCTCTGCTGTTTGAGAGAAGCCTACATTTCATCCAGCTGCAGTATCTGCCAGTCCTTCCCAAACCACACTAGGAAAGGCTGAGTTCTCTGCCTTAAGAAGCATCTCATAAAAGGTACCATGAGGCTTCAGTCAGACCCATGCCAGGGAACTCTCCCTTTACATAGGCCTAAGACAGCCAGGAGTTCACCACAAACTATAGAGATGGAATCCAGATCTAATGGTACCACCAATACAAGTCCAGTGCCATGGCTTATTTAGAGGCAAAGAAGCATGCTCATAAACCTAGCAGTAAGTCTTCCTCCAACTCGAAGAAACAAAATGCACCTTTCTTGAGTTCCAGCCACAGAGAGGCAGTGCATTCCAAGACAAACAAGCATGACCAGGTACCATCCAGATGAGAGAATCCTCCAGTATGGAATAGAGAGGTTATGTAGTATATAATTGAATAGTTGTGTAACTGCATGACGTTTTAGCAGTTACACGACTATTTGATAGTCCTGGAGGCAGGGCTGGAAGCCAGTGCCCTCCCAACCCCACTCCAAGGGAGCTCCCTTCCACCTTGCACTGCTGCCTCTGTATCAGGGGTTTTAAAAACCAGCTCCCTGTGCAGAGACTGGCTCCCGCCTGCCGCCCCAAGTGGCTGCCTCCATGGGAGGCATGGGGAAGGGGAGTCTAGGTTCTCCACAGACAGAGGCTGTTCCACAGCATCAGCCCCTGTCCGTAGGCAGGTCGGACTCCCCACGGACGGGGCTGATGCTGCAGAGCAGACTCTGTCTGCGGCGAGCCTGAGCCGCCACGTACAAAGGCTGCTTCACAGCAGCCTCCCCTGCCCTTCGTCCATGCTGCTGCCTCTGATAGAAGTAAAGAAAAAAGCTGATAGAGACAGCGAGCGGGAGAGTGCGTGCAGTTGACAAGATTAATCAATAAGTCCAGACTTACTGATTAATCGTGTAGTTGCCTACATGTTTACATCGCTAATATGGAGTAGCACATATCCTCAGTAACATTTGTGATGCCTGAAATACATGTTAAGTAAAGCATGTAGTGCCAATTAAAGGTGAAGTCGGAATGCATGTTCAGTAAGTACTTTGAAAGTAATACCTGTACTGAGGGTGGTGGAAAGTACGTGTGTGAGAGCAACTATGGAAAAATATTGGATTAAGGGATAGTGGAGGAAGATTTAGCTTCTATTAAAAAACAATTTGTGTGCATGAGTCCTTGTTTCTGTCCTTTCCCATTGTATAAATAAAGCTGTTTGGTTGTGTTGTGTTATTTAAATAGATTATAAACTCTTTGAGTTAGTTTCTGCCTCTTACTATGTTTTTGTGAAGTACCTCGTGCACTGGGACCTCAGTCCGTGTTAGAGCCTCTTAGTGAAAACATAAACAAATAATAAAATAATGAATTAAATTTAGTGCCTGTCTACAGTACACAGTTGTTCCTGTCCTAAACCAATGTAGCTGGCTTCTGTGTCTTCCCTCATGCAGCTTCTGGTGCCTAGAAATGCTTCAGTAGTGGTAATTAGATAGTGGTTGGACTTTCTGTTGTCTAGCTGTCCTAGCTGACATTTGGTTCCTAGTGAACTTGCACCAACAGGATTGAGCTACAGATCCTACAAGTTAAAGCAGATTCTGACCTGATTTAAGACAGAAGATGAAGTTACTGTGATGGATTGTTGGTTATCAGCTTCTCCTGGTCTTCTTCCCTTTTGTGCCCTGTGAAGGAAGGGTACCATCCTTTGGGAGGCACTGCCCTAGGCTCAGGTGAAACCAGTTGGAGTATGTTCACACTACAGCTGAGAGTGAGCCTCAAAGGCTGGGTAGAAAGATTCATTCTATCAGTAGGGTGACCATCCGTCTCGTTTTTCCGAGGACAGTCCCGTATTTAAGGGCTGTTCCCGGCATCCCAACTTTTTTAAAAAACTGGGCACGTTGTCCCATATTTTTCCTGCAGCAGGGGGTGGGGAGGAGCCACCAACACTCAGGGTTTCAGCTACTGAAGTCCCAGTGCCGGCAGCTGCTCTCCCTTCCCCACACTGCATGCTGCGGGACTGAACTTTATTCCTGCAGCGGTGCAGGGTGGGCGGGGAGCCATGGGCACTCAGAGCTTTGTCCATTGGAACCCCAAGCGCTGGTGGCTTCCCCCTCCCGCTGCAGGGCTGAAGTCCCAAGCACCAACAGCCTCCCCTCCTTCCCCCCATGCTTGGTGTCCCGTATTTGGCATGGGGAAATATGGTTACCCTATCTATCAGGGCTCAAGCAAGCACACTAAAATAGCAATTGTGTGGACATTGGAAGCTGGGGTGGGCTTGATCAGACAGCTTCTGGTTCATAGCAGAGCTACCATGTAAAGCTACTGAGGGAGTGATGGGAAGTAGTTTGGGAGGTTCTGCTCCTATCTCCTCATGTATGCAGTAGGATTGACTCAAACCCTTAATTTTAAAATTTGTGGTTCTTGTCTCAAACACCTTTTCTGTTCATAGTCAAATAAGTTTTTCTTTACAAGGTTTGCTTACCATTAAGGTGCCACATGTTACATGACACTGAATTAAGTTTCACAGTTGCAAGATTTCCAGTATGTTACAGCTGTAGACTTAGGGTATGTCTCCACTATGAAGCTTTTTAGTGACAAAGCTGTATCAACTCAGTCTTGTTGCTAAAAGTCAGCATGTTTGATGACGAAACACTTTCTCGCCCAATGAGCACGTTTTGCTTTGTCGGCAGGAGAGCTATTGTGACACTGCACCTCCATATTTTTATGGAAATGTGTTTTGAGTATTCAATATGCATAACTCAAATATGCTTTATGTAAAATGGGGCAACTAACCTATCATTCAAGAGCCTGCTATCTCCTGAATTTGTATATTCTATTTGTGTGCAAGTGTCTTTCTTGTATGAAGTTAGAAATAGAAATTGTAAACCTGTTTATTAATCTAGGTGGTCTTGTGAAAGGCATTAGTGATATTTAAGGAACTTAATGACTCTGTGCTCAAGCCAATGGTCTGTGAATAGTCTTGTTTATTTCTTACTTTCTGTAAGTCTTACTTACTTTCTGTAAGTCTGGATTGTTGTTGGTCCCACAAAGACCGGTAACCATGCCATCTGATGCTGAACTCCATCTTGAATTTTGTACTCTTACACAGGGTGGGGAGAGTTGAACAAAGAGTTCCTGCCCTGGGGAAATTCTATGTAAGGGATAGGAAGCAAAGAATGATTGTGTTCAGCTGGCTTCACAGACTGCTCCCCACCCAAAGAGGATACATGTAAGCACTGGGGAACAAAGAACTCTAACAGGGGTGGAGAGAGGCTGTTCGATCCAGGTCAGAAAAAAAATCCGTTCTGGCCTGCAGTACTTTGCCTGAAATAAGGACTGGGGTGAGAAAATATTATTTGTGACAATTTCTCTTGGTGTATTAGGATTAGCTGCTGTGTTTTGTTTTATTTTAGCTTAGTAACTAACTTTGATCTGTCTGCCATCACTTGCAACCATTTAAATCCTATTTTTATACTTAATATTATCAAAATCAGTGTAAATAATTGTTACCTGGAGGGGAACAGCTCTGCATATCTCTTTCATTGATAAACTTTATGAACTTTCTCTGTGGAAAAACTTTTAAACCAAGACAGATAGATTTATATGGGGCTTTGGTCCCCTGGGGCTGTTCTGCTGGATGCTGACAGGTCCCTGTAACTTAGGAGCCAGAGCTGAGCTATTGTTAGTGTCCGTTATTCTGCTGAGGGGTGTTACCCAAACTATGCATCTTTCCTGGGGGAGACCAAAGCTTCTGATTTAGCAGGACAGAGTAGTCAGCTGGCTCAGTGGTATGATCAGCCCATCAGGTGACAGTCTCAAGGAGATGTCTGTAGGGATGTGACCGTATAGTCAAGAACACTGGACTCATTGGTTAACCCTGTTACACACAGTCTTCCCCCACCCCCACCCCCCGCCTCGGTATCAGAGACAGCAGAGGGCAGGGAGGTGAGAAGCGGTGCACATGGGGATCCAGTTTAAAAGCCAGCTAAATTAGAGGCAGCAGCGTGGGTGGGAGGGCAGACAGGAGCCAGTACATGTGAGGAGGCAAGAGGGGAGGGGGGAATGGGAGCCAGTTCCTGCAAGGAACCAGCTTAAAAGCCAGCTCCTTGCGAGCACCTGCTCCTGCCTTCCTCTCTCTCCCCTCCCCTCCCCCCCATGTAAACATGTATCTGCTGAAAATTTTAACATCCCTAGATCTGTGATCCAACCTGTTACACCCATGAACCACAAAAAGTTTTGTTGATCAAGTGCAAGTGTAGACAGACATATCTAAATAATATACTCCACTGAAAATACCTATGATGTATAACTGTAGTTGATGCATAGATGCTATGGTAACTGGTGCTTTAAAAAAAATAGGTTGAAACCTATTCACAATTTTCTGACCAAAAATAACCCAACTTTCTAAAACCTATCTAGAGATGCACTAAAATTTTAAAGCCTGCTAGAGAATTGTGATATAAATCAACTGATCTGCTATAAAGTTTTTTTTCTGTTGTATAAATATATTAGTGGGTTTATAATTTTAGTTTATTTTTTAATATCAAAGCAGCCATAAATAATTTTGCTATAGTCTTTTTAGACTGCAGCTAATCCTCTGTCACAAATGTCACTTCAGATTTTCATTTCTATTACAAAAGATTTGGGCTAGTCATGCTGGTATAAAAATGGAATCAGTGGTCCAAATTGAAATACAGTGTTCCAGGTGGTGAAGAATGTTGGTCTGGTACATCAGGGCAATTCCCGCTTTTCATTTAACATGGTTTTGTGCTGTTTGCACTTTTATTGCTTCCGTGAAGCTCTTTATAATTGGCTAATAGGAGCTAGAAGTGTGACTGTGTATTACTGTTCTAATTGGCCTTGCAATACCAAGTAGTAAACAGTATTCGAGATACTCTGTAGCTTGTTCCTAAAAGGTTACAATATTCCACAAATAATTTTAGGTCCTTGACCTTGTTTCCCCAACTTCAAAGATTGTGGATTATATCACAGTATAACTTGAGGCTCTCTAGCACAGAAAAAATACTTGATATAAATTCTTCAGAATGTGCTGAATTATTTTAAAGGAATAAAAACAGCCTTTTCTCATGGCTTGATACACCTCTAATATACTGCTGTGCAAACTTCATAACCATATGATATACACACTTCTAGCTGAATGACTCATTATCAATAAGTTTCTGAAAAATGATATTTCATACTAAAATATTGTTTTGTAATGTATGATTTGAATGTATCTTTTAGTTAGAAACGCTGCATAGGTATTAATGTTTAAATAATATGGCTTAGTGTCTTATAATACTATCAGGCATTATCTTCCAAATGTTTACTTGAAAAGGGATAGTGATTCTGTTCAGACTTCTTACTCCAGCTTTTCAATTCGCAAACACTAATACTGCATAGGGATAATACTTTGTCCCATAAAACCTTTTTGACGCATAAAAAATATAACCTCTTCAAAGGAAAAATGACTCAAAGAAATAATGAATTGTGACTGAAAAATTAAACCTGGATAAATCATGCTTGTTTTGGTGTTCAGTGGTGTAATATTTTATTTTATATTTTGGTGTTTTTGTGGCCTTCTTTAAGGAAGGGGAATTGAGACTACACTGAGGTCTGATCTACACTACAGCATAAGGCAGCTTATGTTGACCTAACTTTGTCAGCATCTATACTACAGTGTAGCTCATTGGTGGACAACCAGCAGCCCAATGGTGAAATGCATCCCATCAGGATTGTATGTGTGGCCTGCAAGACATTTTGTTTATTGTTGCCCATGCGCAGGGTTTCCAGATTCCGCATGTTTTGTCCATGTCCTTTTTTTCCAACTGATGTTACTAAAGTGACACACTCATAAAGCAAAGGTACATGAAGTGAGTGTGTGCTGATTGCACACCACTTTGACAATAAGAGCCATGCACTCCCTCTGTATCTGATAAAAGTGCTGCTATAGTTCAGTACCTCGCAAATTCTAGGTATGCAAGCGCAGTTGGCAAAACTCTTCTATCCTGGGAGACCATCTTGGTTACAACAGTCTTGTGGCCCACTGAGATGAAAGAGGGCTACTCATGCGGCTCACTTACTAGCCCAGGTTGCCCATTGCCAGAATAGCTCTTGCCAGTGTAAGTCGCCCACTACACCAATCTAATAACCATCTCCATGAGAGCCATAGCAATTAGATTGATACAGGGTTCATGTAGACAGTGTGTTGCTTACATTGCCTATTACTACCTCCTATAGCTGGAGCTCTGGCACCCTAGGACTGGTAGGTAGAGCCCCTGCTGCCCTGAGGCTGATAGCTCAGGCTGTCACTCGCCCCTCTCCCCCAATACCCCACTTAAGTCAGCACAAGTAGGACATGTACCACTTGCAGAAGGAGTGTAGTGTGGACATGAACAGCTGATTTAATTACTGAGGTGGCTGTAGGTAGATCTCACTTAAATTAACATAATTTTGTAGTGTAGATATGCCCTAAATTGCTGGATTTCTGCTGAAAACTTGAATTTTCTTTCTCTCCCCCTGTGTCTCCTCCCTTCCCCCATAATGCAGGCTATTCATTCAGTTGCTTGGCACCATGAAGGAAAACAGTTCATTTGTAGCCATTCTGATGGTACCTTGACCATATGGAATATAAAATCCCCTGCCAAGCCTCTTCAGACAATCACTCCACATGGTAAGAAAAGAATGAAAACAGTGTCTGATAGTTCTTACATTGGAAATATGGCATTAAACTTTCTATAAAATCCTATTTTATGTAATTCCAGGACTTAAAAACTGTTCTACCAGCAAAAGCAGTTTTTTCTCAGTGTTTTCCCAGGTGTTTGCTAATGACTTCTGCAAAATCCAAGCTGTTTATTAAAAATGTTTCAAGCCCTTATGAGAACAAACTTTCACATGTGAATTGTGTAAATCACTGCTGCTTTAAATCTGCAGTTACATCTCCAGTGCAATTTTTGGAAATTATTTCACAGATGTCTGAATGAATGCAGATTTTGCATTGTGCTTAATGTTGCAATCTATGTATTGTTTAAAATGTTTGTGTGGATAAAGAAGTATCCGTTTTTGTGTATAAATAAGCACACTAATATGTAAATTCTTGGAAGATCAAAATTGTTTTATTAAATTCTTGAATTATGCCCATTACAAAACTAGTAGCCTCATGAAAGGAATATTGACTTGAAATACAGTACAAGCCCTTTTATCTGGAACTTCACCAACCAGGAAGCGCAAAACCAAGCATTTCTGATATGCACAGAATATTCATTTTATAGTGCAGTTTCTCTGGGGCTAGCAGGTTGGGGCTAGGGCATCGAAAGGGCTGCGGGATGTGCTCTGAGAGGGAATTTGGGTCCAGGAGGGGGCTTGGGACAGGAGTTGAGAGAAGGATGGAGGTCGGGGAGCCAGATGATGGCAGCACTCACCTCCAGCAGCCCCCACAAATGGCTCTCCATCCCTGCTATTGCTGCCGGAGGCGTGGCCACGTGGCTCGACAGGCCCGCTACCTGTATTCTCCCTCCCCAAGTGCTTAGCTAGGAAGCATAGCCAATGGAAGCTGCAGGGAGCAGTGTCTGCAGATTGAAGCAGTGTGCCTGCTTGGGGTAAAGCCACCTGAAGTGAGGGCCTGCCCCAGTACAGCATCCTGACTCCTCCAATGCCTCAATCCCCACCAGACTCAAGACCTCTCCTAGAGCCTAGGCTTTGCGCCCCATCTCTGACCCTGTGCCCTACAGCTTCCCCCCCCCCCCCAACCTCATTATAGGGCCATGGTGTCCAACATGCTAGCCACTAGCCACATGTGGCTATTAGGCTGGTTGAGTGTGGCTAGAGGGCTTGAATAAAGTGGCTAGTTCGCTGTAGCATTTTCAGAATAATGTGATTAGTCCACGATAGCAGCAGCTATTATAGTGGTTACTGCTTCAGAACTGGTTGGACACCACAGTTATAAGGGAAAACATTTCTTGGCTTCTGCCATATTGTTTTTTGAAAGCTATCGCAACAAACATTCCATGTTTACATGATGAGTGGCAATTGTTAACTGTCCTTTCGTTTTACATTGAGGCACATATATCTTTGCCAGTATAATGCATGTTTTGTATGCATATTTTAATTTGTAGTTTATTTAAAAGAATAATTTCTTAAGATTTCAGCACAGCAGATTTTTTTTAAGTTTAATGTAGGATTTTGTTTCATTTATTTTTGTTTTTTTTTATTTTTAGGAAAGCAGTTAAAAGATGGGAAGAAGCCAGAACCTTGCAAACCAATCCTTAAAGTGGAATACAAAACAGCTAAAGCTGGGTAAGACTTTGCTTATAAGTCAGTTGACTTTTCACACTATATAGGGTATGTATAGTCTTTAAGAATATCCTTTGTATCTTTCCACTTGTGTGACATGTACCCAGTGTTGCCGAGCTTGAGAATCTCTGGAAAGCAGTGGCAAATGAAACTGTTGTTACTGGTGGGTAAAACATAGTCATTACTCTAGAACAGGGGTGGCCAACCTGCAGCTCTTGAGCCGCATGCAGCTCTTTGCTTAAAGAAGTGTGGCTCTTGCTAGTTCTAAGCCGTGCCCCAGCGCCTGCTCATGGCCGGCCGCTCTGGAGGGAGAAATGCGTGGCGGTAGCTCTGGGACCCAGGCATTGGGTTAGAGCGGGAGCTGGGGTTCCTGGCTCTGGGGCTGGGCTGGGTTGGGGCGGGGCTGGCTCTGTGGGAGAGGAGGGGGATTGGTTTAGAGCAGGGGGCTGAGGGTGCCTGGCTCTGGGGAAGGGGTGGGGCATTGGGTTGGTGGCAGGAGGGAGCTGAAGCACCTTAAACTCAAAGTCTTCATGGATGCAGAATAAGGCAGCCAACACAGATGTCATATTTAAATTCCAGGGCAAAAAAAAAAAAAAAAAAGAATCAACATGTACCTGGTTTACACTGTGTTTCTTTAAAGAAAATTCAAAGGCTGTTATTTGCCAGACTGAAGCAATTATTCTGAGATATGAGTCTTTCCCTTTTTGTTTTTGAACCTGTCATATTTGCAGTCTGGGACAGACCTGAATTTTTAGAACTATAAAAAAGCCATAATCTTCATAAGTAACAAAAATGAGGAAATCATACCAGAGATCAATAAGCTGGAGTGAAACAGGCACTTCAGATTGTGCTAATTTACTTCTTAGTTCAGTTTAATTTTAAAAAACTCACAGGACATAATAGGGCAGTAGTGTTAAATTTAAAATACATGGTAGGGATGCCTTTTTTGTTAGTATGAGAATATTACTAACAAAAGGGTTGTTTTTTTATTTGATGTTTGTTCCCTGTCAAGTTCTTTGAAGATCTATGGACTGGCTGTGAATATTTTAAGTGACTAGAGACTTTTTTATTGGCTTTTGTCCATTTGTCCTGTAATGTTACTTTTATCATGACATTTTATGTACTATATCAATCTATGTATTTATATAGATATATAAAAATAAATATATAATACGTGGCTCTTCGCACTCTATCCACAGCTATTTTGACTCTGTCTTTAACTGGTTGGCCACCCCTGCTCTAGAATGTATATGTGTGATTAAAATAGGTAAACAAAACATATTGATGAATGCTCCATATCTATATGTGCCTTCCTTAAAATCAAGGGGCTAACAAAAATATTAAAATATAATAAAATAGTGTATTGCTGTTTTTTTAAATCTTTGTGGTTACTTGCCACTTTTAGTTATACTAAGGAGAAACTGATAATTTGACTGACCGTTAAGTACATTTCAGTGCTAAGTTTTTCAGGAAATCTATTTATTTCTTTTAAGAATTAAACTTACTTTATCTAGTAATAAGACCTATCAGTCTTTTTTTAGTGAAGTAATATGAGTTTGGAGTATGTCTGAATTCTTTTCATATGCTGCAGTAATTTATGAAATGAACTTCACATAATTATGTATATTCTTGAATATACATAATAAAGCTGTAATTCTAGCAAAGGATTCTGATGAAATTACTGCATATTGAGTAGCATGTTCTTGTCACTAGAACTTAATAGAAGGCTTTTATCTTTTTATATACCGTGTGTGGTTTCTTATTTACAGTTGTAAAGCATTTTGATCATAATTTACATGGAAATCCTTGGAGCTATTTGCAGATGTTGAATTTTCAAATAACGCTCTCCATTTCATTTCTGTTGACTTATTGCTGTACCTTCTATTATTTGGCGTTTGTGTTGCTTGAATGATTGCAAAGTAAACAAGACTACTGAAAATTGCTGATAGTTTAACAAATGCTTCAATATATATGGATGTTTCCTACAGTTAATTTTAACAGTTTTTTGTACCATTTTTCCTTCTTTAAAAGTCAACTAAATGGAGATTTAAAGTTTTGAAGCCAATTCCCAGGTGTTTCCTTTCCACAAAGAGTAAAAACACTGAAAGATCATGAAATCATGATATTTCAAAACCTGAAAATTCAACTGTGTTGTGTCCAAGCTTTTGAACCAAATTGTGCTGTAAATAACTGAAAAGCCGCCTCAGGCAAGCAGCAAGATACAAATACTGCAATCTGAAGTGTTCCCACTGCAAACAGTAATTTTAAAATGCCATTTCAAACCTCCACAATGTAACAATTGTTTTTACAGCATGCAAACTTTAATTGATTTTGATAGGGTATAAACAAGGTAAGAGTTGCAATAAAAGAAGCTTGAGTATGAACAATCTCTTGTTAGTACAGCTTTTCAACTGTCTGTATTTGTTTTTCTAAGATGCATTATTTTGTGGGGGGGTTTTCATTATTTTGTTTCTCAACTTGTACCTTTATTTTTTACCTTAAACTGTCATTTGATGTTATTTTTCATGCTTGATCGTGTTCAGAATATTTTCAAGTTTTTATCATTTGAAATTTCATTAATGTGATAACACTGTCTTCCAGATCAAAGATAGAGAAGTTAAATACAACCTGGCAGCTCTTAATACATTTAAAAAGCACAAGCGCAGTGGTGGGGACTGGGTACAAGCCGGGAATCAGCTGATTCCCAGCTTGCGCCCTGTGCCCTATTCCGCCTCTGCCTCCCCTGCCCCCCATGGAGGTGGTGCTGGGGGGAACTAGCTTTCAAGCCGGCTCCCCCTACCACCAACTCCTAATACCCCCGTTTCTGCCTTTCTCAGATAGAGGCAGCAAGGGGGGGGGTGAAAGCGACCAGTTGAATCAGTGGTCCACTAGTCACTTACTGCATCATGCAATTTGGAGTAGGAATGTCTTAGATTCCTTATTATTAGTTTTCATTACATTTTTAAGAAAATTCCATAGATTTATACAGTGCAAAAGGTGCCAAAAGTATTTATAAATTTAAATAGTGTGTAAATTTATAAGGACTACTTAAACTGTCTCTGTAGTAGAACGGCTTTTGAGGTAAACCATGAATTTATAACCGTTCACAGTAATCCTACGTAGCAGTGATTCCACAATGTAAAAAACTTATTTCTAACTGAAACTGCAGGAGAAATTTAGGTAGGCAGAATGTAATTACCCAACCTAGTTCACAGTCATCTAAAATAATTTCCAGAATGATTTGTAAAAGATTGTTCACAGAAGTCATGCATCTCAAGTATGTAATCATGCATACTTGACTTTTACATTATTGTATATCTCAATTATATGTTCCTATTCAAAGTGCATAATTAGCAGACAATTATATTACACTGTGTCATTTCAATATTAGGACTTGCTGTTAATAGTAAACTTTTGATTTACATTCACTGAAATTTGCAAAGTAATGCAATAAAACCCTGGAATAGTCTTACTTTTGACACAGTGCTTTTTCTAACCTCAGCATTGTTGTAACACATTTTACATTGACTCCCTTGGAGCTACTCATATTGGAGCTATATTAGTGTCATCCTTTCTAGATAGTTAAATACTTTAAAACTATTATTTTATTTTTCTCCTTTGTTTGAGTCAGTTATGGAATAGAAATATATTTGATGGAATCTCTGGATAATGTTGTCAATTGTACAGTTATTTTGGTTTACCCAAACCCTGTGAAATATAGCCATTATCCTCAAATTTACCTCAGAAATGAAATCCGCAGAAAATACGGTACCAACATGCAACATTCATTATGAAATGAATGAATATATAGCTAGAGCTGAAGTTGTCTTGATTGTTCAATTTCTTTTCATTTTCTTTGTAGTGGTGTGAAAACTAAAGCTATGTCTACACTAGTAAGCTTGTCCACTAAGGGTATGAAAAAAAAATACACACCCTGACTGACATAAGTTTCACCGACACATGTGGTGCAGCTGTGCTGCTGTAAGGTCTGTAGTGTAGACCTAGTTTAACAATTACATATCTATATGCATAACAGGAGTTGTCCAGTTCATACACAAGCTCAGAATCTTTCTGCTGTGTATACACCTCTAGGTGTAATGGTAGGTAAGTGACTTCTGCCACTTCTGCTGCCTTCTACACAAACTCTCAGTTGCGAAAGCAGCTTCCACATTTTTTTTGCACCGGCTTCAGTTTCTGGATGACATTAACTGGATGTGTGTAAAGTACGTTCCATGAATTTAATCTTGAGATGGCAAAAGTATGGATGACAGTACTAGGGTCCCTCTCTGAAAAGAGTGGTCATGTCCTTGCCTTCTGCTTGTATGGGGCTGCAGAGTTAATACGGTGGCTGGTGCTACCTAATCTTCTAGTAGCACCTAAGTGTTAGAAAAAAAATAGATTATAACAGATAACCCAGAGACAGATCGGTTAAGAGGGCACTTTTATTGCAGATACTTGTTCTGTCTCAGACCTCCTCCCCTCTGCCCCCCCCCCCACAAACCTTGGGATCTGAGTGAGCAACAAATTAGCCATATGTATACCTTTTTATCTTAGTATGTAAATACACTTACCAATTATATCACCCTTTAAGCCCTAATTTAGTATTGCGAACACCCATATAATGCATAATCATAACCATGTAATGAATATAATTATACTCGCCCCTGTTTACTGTTTATAGCTTTTTAGTTGATGTAAACAGTTCTCACATCACAAAAACTCCTTAAATCAGCAGTTTACGGGGAGGGAAGGATATGTGATCCTGAATATGTTTGAGTGAATTGGAATGGATAAGGGCTAGAGAAATACTATTTATTTAACACACAGAGCATTCATTAAAAGTTATATCTTTGGTACAAGCTACATTATTATCTGTCCCAAGAATGCAGGAAAGGAGGAAAACATGTCTATAAATAAATAGGGACAGTGCTTGCCCATACTGTATTCCAGTTACCATGTTAGTGAGTACCCAAACCCCTTATTTTAGGGGTGTGCAACTCTTGGGTCTGTCCTCCTGGGGGGATCGCATCGCCGGGCCAGCTGCCATTTTTTTCCTGTCTCAGCACCCGACGTATGTGTGGCGGGGCCGGGGGGAGTGACAGGGGAATGGACTAGCACTTTAAATTAAAGGTGCCTTTTTTTTGCGCAACCAAAGTTTTCCTGGCTTTGGGGGTTGCGAATTAAAACAAGGTTGAGCACCACTGCCTTATTTGACCCTACATACCCTAACACTAAGAGTCCAATGTAAGCTAGAGTTTTCATTGTTAATACAAATCTATTAATAAAATTATTATAACGTTTTAAATCTTAAGTTATTAAACTTGGTTAAAATATATTCATCATTACTATACCTGTGGGGCTTGGAAAAAGTACCTCAGATACATATATTTGTTTGTTTTATTTTTTGAAACATTCAAGATAGCCAGAAGAATTGCAGGAAGCTTCTACTTTGTCACCCTGAGGCAAGTAGCTGTCAGAAAGAAAATCTACCCTTAGCCATAAATGGTGTTTATTATTCCTAAGAGTGTCATGAAAATTCAGGAAAGCTGAAAATAGACCCCCATTGGATCAGTCTCTGCGCATCAATCTGTTTGGTGGCATAGACATACCTTAAGTGTCTGTGGATTCGAGCCTATAGCAAGTGTTGTCTGCTTATTCTGGCTATAATGAAGTAAGAAAAGTCATCAATCTTGCCTTCCTTCAAGAAGGTGTTGACAATCTATTGTGATTGTTTTTCAAAGGGATGTCTTCTATCCAGTGTTAAAATAACTGCTGATTTTGGTGATGGTGAAATAAGAAAGTGTCCCATTTCCTAGAAATCATCAACTGTGTTAAGTTTTGCAGTTTTATTGAACAAAATTCAAACTTGTGCAAATTTGCTTTGAAAAGACCATGTGTGTGTTGGCGTGCACCCGCATGCATGTGTATAAAATATTGTAATACGTATGAAAAACATACTCTTTCCAGAAATTTAATGGAAAGTCCATAATCTGTTTTCCCAAGGGGAAAGGGGAAATGTTTCCATGAAGCAGAACTAATTTGTCTTTGCCTTGTTCAGTCATATAAAATGGTTAATTAAACAGTAGGAATTTAATTTACATGATAACTACACCACCTCCAGATACATATAAAACTGATTTATGGGTAGAACTAGATCAGGTGAGCTTGCCTCTATTTTAAAAAGCTATTTATTTTTATTGTAAGTAATCAGACAATCATTGAAGGCTTAATCATTATCTTCAGTACATTAATAGATGTATTTATTGAGTATTTTTTTTTTAAAAACTTGTTTTTGTTGTGGGCCTTTAATTAAAGGAATATTGTCAACTCAATATTTTAAAATGGTCTCTAAAGGAGGTGTATACCTCCTCTTAAGACTAGCTGCCAATTGTTGTGGTTTTCTAATCATAATTTATCTTCAAATATTTTTCACCTGTAGATGAGTAAGAAGGCCAAACATGCGAAACATTGAAAGTTGGCTAAACATTATACTGTCAAACACACCAAAAAAACCAAATTGAGAAATAGTAAAATATTTTTTTCATCTTTTACAATATAGTTAACTTAGACATTCATTTTTTTAAATGTGATTTTTAAGTTTGTGTCGTCAGTTCAAATGTTGTCAGATAGCTGCAGCGGCACAGGAGTCAGCAAACAGAGCTGTAAACAGGGGAGTTTGAGTGGGAGTTTGTCAGGGGAGTTTGGATTGTGGGACTCGTTTGGGGTTTGTTTTTGTCGTGGAGGGGGAGTTTTGGTTTGTTTTTGTGTTCGGCGGACTAACAGGATTTAGGTGAGAAGGCTGATAAAACACAGAGGCAGTAGTGGCCATGACCCAAGCAGTAGAGGACACAAGGAGAATGATTGGATGTGGCAGCTGCGGGATGTACGTGATTCTGGAGGGGGTACCTGAAAGGAGTTTTGTTTGCATGAAGTGCCACCTGATAGAACTGATGGAAGAAAAGATCTGAGGATTGGAGATGCAGGTGGAAGCAGGATCAAGAGCCTCGGAGGGGGGACTGCTGGGCGAAGAAAATGGACAGTGGAAGCATGTGACTAAGAGAACCAGGCAGAGGAAAAGATGGGTCAGTGAAGGAGAAATAGAGCTCAAGAACAGGTATGCGGAGTTGGAGAATGAAGAAGGGGTACAGCAGGTGGACAATGGAGGTGGAAGGGTAAGGAAGAAGAGAAGAGTGGTTAGTCCCATAGATAAAGGGGAAGAGTCGATGGAGACAACACCAATAATGAGCACCAGGAGGATACAGGATGGGTTAAAGAGGATTACAAGGGAAAACAGGAATGGAAAGGACTTGCAGCCAGAGGAAGCAAGAGATAGACCAGAGAATCGCACTGTCACCAGAAAAAGGCAGGTCTACGTGATTGGGGACTCCTTATTGAGAAGAATAGATAGGCCTGTAACCAGAGCTGATCCAGAGAATAGAAGGGTGTGCTGTCTGCCAGGTGCTAAGATACGGGATGTGGAACTGAGGTTGAAGAGGATCCTAAAGGGAGCGGGAAAGAATCCATTGATCATTCTTCATGTAGGAACAAATGATACAGCTAGATTCTCGCTGGAACGAATCAAGGGAGACTATGCCAGGCTGGGGAAGACGCTTAAGGAAATTGAGGCTCAGGTGATCTTTAGTGGGATTCTGCCTGTTCCTAGAGAAGGGCAACTAAGGTGTGACAGGATTATGATGCTCAATAGATGGCTCAGGCAGTGGTGCTATAAGGATGGCTTTGGGATGTATGGCCACTGGGAGGCATTCACGGACAGAGGACTTCTCTCAGGATGGACTTCACCTAAGTAGGGAGGGAAATAGACTTCTAGGATGGAGGCTGGCACAACTGATTAAGAGAGTTTTAAACTAGGAATTTGGGGGAGACAGTTGGGAGATGTCCAGATAAACTCTACGCCTGATTTTAGCATTGAGAAGGAGAAAAACGAAGTAAGAAAGGTTATAGCTGGGAGTAGGAGAATGGACATAAGGAGGAAGGGTAGAGTGGATACTAGTCTAATAGGTCATATTGGAGGTACAATGGCCGTGCCAAATTGGGTGAAGAATGTGAGTGAGGCCAAAGAGCAAAAATTAAGATGTTTGTACACCAATGCGAAGAGCCTAGGTAACAAAATGGAGGAACTAGAGCTATTGGTCCAGGAAGTGAAACCAGACATTATAGGAATAACAGAAACATGGTGGAATACTAGGCATGACTGGAGTACAGGTATTGAAGGGTATGTGCTGTTTAGGAAAGACAGAAATAAAGGTAAAGGTGGTGGAGTAGCATTGTATATCAATGATGAGGTAGATTGTAAAGAAATAAAAAGTGATGGAATGGAGAAGACAGAGTCTGTCTGGGCAAAAATCACATTGGGGAAGAAAACTATCAGATCCTCCCCTGGGATAGTGCTTGGGGTGTGCTATAGACCACCGGGATCTAATTTGGATATGAATAGAGACCTCTTTAATGTTTTTAATGAAGTAAATACTAATGGAAACTGCGTAATCATGGGAGACTTCAACTTTCCAGATATAGACTGGAGAACAAGTGGTAGTAATAATAATAGGGCTCAGATTTTCTTAGATGTGATAGCTGATGAATTCCTTCATCAAGTAGTTGCTGAACCAACAAAGGGGAATGCCATTTTAGATTTGGTTTTGGTGAGTAGCGAGGACCTCATAGATGAAATGGTTGTAGGGGACAACCTTGGCTCGAGCGATCATTAGCTAATTCAGTTCAAACTAAATGGAAGGATAAACAAAAATAAATCTGAGACTAGGGTTTTTTTATTTCAAAAGGGCTAACTTTAATAAATTAAGGAAATTAGTTAGGGAAGTGGATTGGACTAAAGAATTTATGCATCTAAAGGCGGAGGAGGCCTGGGATTATTTTAAGTTAAAGTTGCAGAAGCTATCAGAAGCCTGTATCCCAAGAAAGGGGAAAAAAAAATTATAGGCAGGTGTTTTAGACCAAGCTGGATGAGTAAGCATCTCAGAGAGGTGATTAAGAAAAAGCAGAAAGCATATAAGGAGTGGAAGATGGGAGGGACCAGCAAAGAAAGCTACCTTATTGAGGTTAGAGCATGTAGGGGCAAAGTGAGAGAGGCTACAAGTTATGTAGAGTGGGACCTTGCAAAGGGAATTAAAACCAATAGTAAAAGGTTTTATAGCCATATAAATAGGAAAAAACCAAAAAAAGAAGTGGGGCCACTAATCACTGAGGATGGAGTGGAGGTTAAGGATAATCTAGGCATGGCCCAATATCTAAACAAATACTTTGCTTCAGTCTTTAATGAGGCTAATGAAGAGCTTAGGGATAATGGTAACATAACAAATGGGAATAAGGATATGGAGGTAGATATTACCATATCCGAGGTAAAAGCCAAACTCAAACAGCTTAATGGGAGTAAATCGGGGGGCCCAGATAATCTTCATCCAAGAATATTAAAGGAACTGGCACATGAAATTGCAAGTCCATTAGCAAATTTTTTTAATAAATCTCTAAAGTCAGGGTTTGTACCATTTGACTGGAGAATTGCTAATATAGTTCCTATTTTTAAGAAAGGGAAAAAAAGTGACCCGGGTAACTATAGGCCTGTTAGTTTGACATCTGTAGTATGCAAGGTCTTGGAAAAATTTTGAAGGAGAAAGTAGTTAGGAACATTGAGGTTAATGGCAATTGGGACAAATTGCAACATGGTTTTACAAAGGTAGATCGTGCCAAACCAACCTGATCTGATCTTTTTTGAGACAGTAACAGATTTTTTAGGTAAAGGAAATGCAGTGGATCTAATCTACCTCAATTTTAGTAAGGCATTTGATACAGTACCACATGGGGAATTATTGGTTAAATTGGAAAAGATGGGGATCAGTATGAAAATTGAGAGGTGGATAAGCAACTGGTTAAAGGGGAGACTACAGCGGGTCATGCTGAAAGGTGAACTGTCAGGTTGGAGGAAGGTTACTAGCGGAGTTCCTCAGGGATCAGTTTTGGGACCAATCTTATTTAATTTTTCTATTACTGACCTTGGCACCAAAAGTGGAAGTGTCCTAATAAAGTTTGCGGATGACACAAAGTTGGAAGGTATTGCCAATTCAGAAAAGGATCGGGATATCATACAGGAAGATCTGGATGATCTTGTAAATTGGAGTGATAGCAATAGGATGAAATTTAATAGTGAAAAGTGTAAGGTTATGCATTTAGGGATTAATAACAAGAATTTTAGTTATAAGCTGGGGACCCATCAGTTGGAAGTAATGGAAGAGGAAAAGGACCTCAGAGTCCTGGTTGATCATAGGATGACTATGAGCCACCATTGTGGCATGGCCGTGAAAAAGGCTAATACGGTCTTGGGATGCTTTAGGCGAGGTATTTCCAGTAGAGATAAGGAAGTGTTAGTGCCGTTATACAAGGCATTGGTGAGACCTCATTTGGAATACTGTGTGCAGTTCTGGTCTCCCATGTTTAAGAAGGATGAATTCAAACTGGAACAGGTACAAAGAAGGGCCACTAGGATGATCCGAGGAATGGAAAACCTGTCTGATGAAAGGAGACTCAAGGAGCTTAGCTTGTTTACCTTAACCAAAAGAAGGCTATGGGGAGATATGATTGCTCTCTCTAAATATATTAGAGGGATAAATACCAGGGAGGGAGAGGAATTATTTAAGCTCAATACCAATGTGGACACGAACAAATGGATATAAGCTGGCTATTAGGAAGTTTAGACTTGAAATTAGACGAAGGTTTCTAACCGTTAGAGGAGTGAAGTTCTGGAACAGCCTTCCAAGGGAAGTAGTGGGGGCAAAAGACCTAGCTGGCTTCAAGATTAAGCTAGGTGGGTTTATGAAGGGGATGGTTTGCTGAGATAACATGATCTTGGTAACTAATTGACCTTTCCCTATCAGTGGTAAATAGGCCAATGGAGAGATGATAGGAGTTACTATAGAGAACTTTTCCTGGGTATCTGGCTGGTGAGTCTTTCCCACATGCTCAGGGTTCAGCTGATCGCCATATTTGGGGTCGGGAAGGAATTTTCCTCCAGGGTAGATTGGCAGAGGCCCTGGAGGTTTTTCGCCTTCCTCTGTAGCATGGGGCACGGATCACTGCTGGAGGATTCTCTGCATCTTGGGGGCCTTAAACCATTTGAGGACTTCAGTATCTGAGATAGAGGTGAGAGGATTATTCTGGGAGTGGGTGGGTGAGATTCTGTGGCCTGCATTGTGCAGGGGGTCAGACTAGATGATCATAATGGTCCCTTCTGACCTTCAAGTCTATGAGTCTGAGTCTAAATCATATAAACAATTAGAAAAATGGAGAAATGGGGCTTACTTTATATTTCTAGACCACTTTGCATATTTGTGTTTAAAAATTAACTGTTGTTTTAAAGAAATAAGAAGGAACAACCAAATGGATTTTTAGTCTATATAATTATTATAAGAAGAAATACAAATTAACTAAAATTGAAATTAGTGGTGCTACCAATATTTTTAATGAATTAGTGTACTTAATGTGTCGGTGTCATGAATTCTGAATGGTTGGACAATATTCTGTGATTACATACAGGTGGAAAGCTTGCCCTGAAGTTTAGAAAGAGTCTACATTTTTAAGAGAAATTATGCACATTGTATTTGAAAATCCTAAATATCTGTGGTTTAATTCTCAAAATCACTCTAAAATATTTGTGTTAAATTTTTCTATTTGCAACAAACTTTTTGCTTCCAGCACTGGGCTGTTCAGTAAACCTGATTTATTCTTATAGAATCTCGATGTCGTGTGTATAATTTTACCTCAAGTAATAGAGTTTGCACATCCAGTCACTATGTAGTCAATTCAGCAATTTTCATTTATTTCTCAATGAAGTCCTTTTGACCTTCTGTCACCTGCATTAAGTACTCGATGTTCCATAATTGTATGAGAACATTGCTATTTCATTTCTTTTCTACAGAATGAAAGGAAAAACAAGTATATATGTTCCTTCTTAAGTTACATTGCTTTACTAGAAATATAATGTGTGTATAAGCCAGCAATATCACAGTACTGCACTAGATCACTAACAGAGTCCTACCAAATTCATGCTCTATTATAGCCAATTTCACAGCCATGGGATCTTAAAATTGGTAAATTTCACATTTTTACGTATTTAAATGTCATAGTATAGTAATTGTGCGATCCCAACTAGGGATATAAGCAACTAGTTGACTAGTCGTTCCCCCTTCCCCCCCCCCCCGCACTTGCTGCCTCTATCAAGGGGGGGAGCAGGAGCCGGTGCTGGGGGGAGCTGGTTTAAAAGCCGGTTCCCCCCAGCACCATCTCTGCGGGGGGCAGGAGAAGCAGGGGGTTAGTGGGGACTGGGCGTGAGCCAGGAATCAGCTGAATTCCTGGCTCGTGCCTAATCCTGGACGTGCCTCTGTTTTTTAAAAGGCTAAAGCCAGCAGGAGGGATGCAGTATGAGCGGGGACAGCTGATTCATAAGAACATAAGAACGGCCGTACTGGGTCAGACCAAAGGTCCATCTAGCCCAGTAGCCTGTCTGCCGACAGTGGCCAGCACCAGGTGCCCCAGAGAGGGTGGACTGAAGACAATGATCAAGTGATTTGTCTCCTGCCATCCTTCTCCAGCCTCTGACAAACAGAGGCCAGGGACACCATTTCTATCCCCTAGCTAATAGCCTTTTATGGACCTAACCTCCATGAAATTATCTAGCTTCTCTTTAAACTCTATTATAGTCCTAGCCTTCACAGCCTCCTTTGGCAAGGAGTTCCACAGGTTGACTACACGCTGTGTGAAGAAGAACTTTCTTTTATTAGTTTTAAACCTGCTACCCATTAATTTCATTTGGTGTCCTCTAGTTCTTCTATTATGGGAACTAATAAATAACTTTTCTTTATCCGCCCCCTCTCCACACCACTCATGATTTTATATACCTCTATCATATCCCCCCTCAGTCTCCTCTTTTCTAAACTGAAAAGTCCCAGTCGCTTTAACTTCTCTTCATATGGGACCCGTTCCAAACCCCTAATCATTTTAGTTGCCCTTTTCTGAACCCTTTCCAAGGCCAAAATATCTTTTTTTGAGGTGAGGAGACCACATCTGTACACAGTATTCAAGATGTGGGCGTACCGTAGTTTTATACAGGCTCCTGTATATACAGATTCCTGGCTCGTGCCAGGACAAAAGGAAAGAGAAAGGAAAGCAGTGGCACGGGAACTATTTTTAGGGTGAGGGTACTGAGCTGCATTCTTCCCAAGCCTTTTTTTACTCCTCACTGCCGAAGCTGGGGTCACACCTACAGTTGCCAACTCTACCACTAATGGCTTCTGGTCCAAAAGAGTTGGCAATCCAGCCACAGCTGGAGGCTGGCGGCAGGACCCAGAGTGGCAGCGCAGCCTCCAGAGCTGGTGGCCTGGACCCTCACAGATGGAGGGCGGCAGCGCCTCCAGGGACAGCAAGAAGCAGGACTCCAAGGGGTACTGAAGCCAGTAGGGCCAACAAGGATCCCAGTGGGGCTGCCTAGAGGCTGGGTCACGAGGCCAGTGGGACCCCGGAAAGGCCGCCCAGAGACCAGCAAGCAGGGCTAGAGGGGCCAGTCTGTAGGGTACAGGGAAGCTGGGTGGAAAACCTGGGGGTGCTGCAGCACCCCTCACAGTCTTACTTCCCACATGTATGTAGGAAAGAGAAGAAATAAGGTAGGAAAAAAAAAATAAGGTAGGGAACAGTACAGGATAGTGCAGAATCCAAAGTCTTACATTCTGGATGGTGTTTGGGATCCACTTGGAGCTTGTAAAGGTGGTAGTGTTCTCTGTGATCCTTTCTCTAACTTTTGTTTTTATCTGGACGTCTCCCAGAATTAGGACAACAAAGGCTAATGGTACAGTGCATCCCAGGAAAAGGTGTATTATTCAGCCTTCTTGGTGAAGCTTGCAGTTAATTAGATCTTTTTCCCCCAAAGTGCTTTTTAACAACCCTAACAGGTGTAACAGGTGGAATACCTCACTTGCTCAGTATTTTGTCCACCAATTAAACCTAACTTTAAATACTCCATTCTTCTTCGAGAGATGTCCCTGGGATTGCTCCACAGTAGGTGTAGGTGCGTCCCAGTGCCTCAGAGTGGATTTTTGATAGTGCAGTGGGGCCATGCATGCGCACAGGCCCTCCCAACACCATCGCATAGGCATGGCTACCCTCCCTTCAGTTCCTTTATACCGTCCCCGGCTTCAGATGGACCTCTGCAGTGCTCCTTGATCCTCATTAGTTCTGAAGACAGATAGATTAGTTTACTCCAAGTTTTTTCTCCCTAGTTGTTAGAGGCGGGAAGGGGGAACCACTCGCCTCAGCCAGCTTCTCCAGCCATTCGTTAATATCACCACGAGAAATGGGCTCACCCGGCTTCAAACGCTGCACAGACTCCAACCACACTATGCCAGCCTCAGAGGGTCATGATAAATGTGTTAAGTGCCTCGGACACTCCCACTCTCAACCGGACTGTCCACACTACACCAAACTGAAGGCACGCACATGGAGAGACGGAGACCTCCATTTAAAAATGATTCTCTCAGAGAAGGGCAAACACCCTTCCTCAGACACAGGCTCCAGGCAGGCTGCCAAGGACAAAGGGGCTAAACTGCTTATATCCCCAAAGAAATGGGCCACCTCACTTCCTTAAAACCCGCATTTGCCAAAACGGCGCTCAGTGGAGAGGCAGTCGGCTAATCCTGATAAGTCATGCCTCAGTACCTATGATAAGCCAGGTACCTCAGGTGTGACATGAGCTCACTCTAGAAGTGCCACACTGGGCACCCAGTCAGAAGCTTCAGGCCACATCATGTCTGCCTCAAGAAGCTCGGCACTGAGCACAGTGCTGACCAATGCTGCACTGAACACAGCGGCTCCACAAGCGGTTACCACAGCACTGCAGCAGCTGACAGGGCAGTCGCATGGCACCGCCCCCCCCCTTCGCTGCCCATAACTCCTCATACTGCGTGCTCTGCTTCTGTAGTACCGCAGGTGCCATCATCTCTCATGGCAATGGCCGTTTCGGCCCCCCTCACACTCCTACCATCACCTATCGAGATCACAGAGACCTTGCAGTCTCCTCAACCTTTAACTCCCCATTTTTAAGTAATGACAAACCATCTTATTCACCGCTATCCAACTATACATCATTGCCTACCACTTTATCAACTGATGGGAATGAGGACCCAGAGGTTTTCTCACCACAGCTATCCCCAAGCACAGAGGCATCGGGACAGTCCTTTCATTCTGATGCACCCGACTTCACCAGAGCAGCCATGGCCCCTTGGACACCTTATCCATGGATGCCACCACCAATGCCCTACCCATCCCAATGGCAATTTTGGAGCCCGTGGCCTCAACACCACAAGAAGAAACCATATAAGACAAAACACACTGCAAAAGCACTTTCTCCCCTAACCCAATTCCCTCAAGTGGGGAGGGGCTAAAATGAAATTGACGAACACCATTCCCCGAACTCAGGTCCAGAGGCATTACTTGACGCAAACTCACTGTCTGGGATGGACGAGGCCATCATGCCATCGCCCTCGGCAACTGTTGAGGGTTTCTCTTATTTACAGGACCTGTTTAAGATACAGTAATTCCTCATTTAACACGTGCCTGCTTAACACGTTTTCGCGATAGCATGATCTTTTTAGGGAACGTTTTTTGAATTACTTGACTGTCCCCGGAATAACACCATTTCCCCAGCCGGCCCGTTGCCGGCAGCTGTGCAGGGCTTCCCCCGCCTCCCTGCAAAGCGGCGGAGGGTTTGCCGCTCGCCGCGCCGTTCCCCGCTGACTCCCCCTCGCTGGACACCTTGCCCCCTCTCCTCCGCCCCCGCTTGCAGGCCGGCGGCTGGGTTTCCCCAGCTGACCCGTCACCGGCGGCTATCCCCCGCCTCCCTGCAAAGCAGCGGAGGGTTCGCTGCTCGCCGCGCCGTTCCCCAGCGACTCCCCCCCCCCCCTTGCCGGACGCAGTAACCCAGTCCCCTTTCCCCCTGCTGTAACTCAGTCCCCTTTCTCCCCCAATCTTATGTGCCGGTCCCAACAGACACCACCGCTTGAAATGCAACCCCCACCTTTTCCATTATTTTCAGTGGGAAAATTGACCCCACATAACACGTTTTCACTTAACACGATCATTTTCTGAAACATATTTATAGCATTAAATGAGGAATTTACTGTAGTTGCAACCAATTTGAACATTCTCATGGAGGAAGTGGAGGACACGCAACATGAACTCACAAATATCCTTCAGGTGACGCCTTCTTCAAAAATTGACTTGCCAGTTAACTCGGCCATACCAGAACCTGCCAAAACTCTGTGGCAAACCCCTGCCTCAATCCTGCCCACCTGTTTAAAAAAAAAAACAACACACCACAGACCACAACTATTATGTCCTACCTAAGGGCTCAATTTTTGTTCACTCATCCACCACGAAACTCACTAGTAGTGGATGCGGCTCAACAGAGAAATAAGCAACAAAACCACTCCACACCGTCCAACAAGGACAATAAGAGACTTGATACAATTGATAAGAAAGCGTATGTATCAGCCACGCTACAAATGAGTAGCCATCTACACCGCACTTCTCCATAAATACGATTTCAATAATTATGCAAAGCTTAATGCCTTTATTGATGATATACCGGACAATAAAAAGGCAATTCAGAGCAATTGTCCACAGAGGGTCAGGCAATATCATGCACAGCTCTTCAGGCTGCCTTAGACACAGCTGACACGGCTATGAGAACAACAGCCATGGCAGTTGTCATGAGACGGGCATCATAGTTTAATTCATCTGCCTTCCCTCAAGAAATCCAACTGTCAGTGAAAGACCTGCTGTTTGAAGGAGAGAAGCTATACCCATTGAAAACCAATGAGGTCCTCCACTCAATGAAAGACTCCAGGGCAACCTTATGCTCTCTTGGCATTCAGACAACTGTAACAAGGAGAAGGCAATACAGATATCAACCATATCAGAGGCCAAGATACCCACAACCCACATCACTATCAAAGGCAGGATCACCCACCATACCAGCAACATCGCCATACCAGACAACAGCGTCAGCGGCCTCTAATGCCTCCAACAACCCACCCCAACCAGATAAGGAAATTTGAGCCATCCGTCAAGAGATTGAAAACCATCCTACCTCCTCCAGAGCTCACAAATACTAGCAAACGTTTCACTTTCCGCCTGCTCCCATTTCTTGACAAATGGCACACCATCACATCCGACAAGTGGGTGATACAATTTCCTTCAGATACACCATCCTCTTCCTCTCTCTTCACCCACCCCACCCGTCCACCCTGTCCTCTTTAGGGACCCCTCTCACAAAATCATACTGCAACAAGAGATGGATCACCTACTACAATTAGTTCCGCCAGAGTTCCAGAGGACGGGCTTTTACTCCCATTACTTCCTCTCCCAGAAAAAAACTGACAGCTGGCGCCCAATTCTTACAGGCTATACCCAATCTGGTATAACTGTGTTTCCAGTCACTAGGGCTTCTGATAAACGAGAGCAAATAAGTGCTCATACCCACTCAGTCCATACAATTCATCGGGGCCCATTTCAACTCCACTGCAACCATGGCTTCCTTACCTCCCAACAGGTTCCTCAGGATCAGCCAATTAACTCATTCGCACCATGTAATACCACTTGTCACAGCCCACAACTGTCTATAACTCTTGGGTCATATGGCGTCTTGCAACCCTGTGGTCCCCAACACTCACCTATTCAGGAGGTGTATTTAGGAATGGCTCAGATTTGCCTACAAACCCAACTTGCACCCGATGACCGAAATGCTGTCAGTCCCAGACATAGTAAAGAGATCACTACTGTGGTGGACAAAACCATACAACCTATGCAGGGGCATACCCTTTCAAGCCCCAGAACCCACAATGGTTAGCACCACAGATGCCTCTATCATTGTTTGGGGAGTGCACATGAGAGCACTTACAACCTATGGCCTATGGACTCCAACAGAAGGACACTGCACATCAAAGTCCTCGAACTCAGGGCTGTACGGCTGGCATGCCAGTACTTCCTTCCCCACATCACTGGAACCCATGTCAGAATATATACGGACAATACAGCCTGTATGATTTTATATAAACAGGCAGGGAGGGGCATGATCACAGGCTCTTTGCAAGGAAGCCATAGCATTTTGGAACTGGTGCCTCACGGCATCTCCATAAGCACATGCCACCTCCCCAGTGCCCTAAACACAACAGACACCCTCAGCAGAGCCCTACCCCAAGACCATGAGTGGGAAATCAACAGTTCAGTCCTGACAGACAGAAATATTCATATGCTGTGGACAACCCCATATAGATCTATTCGCCACCAAAGCGAACAAGAAATGCCCACTGTACTGCTCCAGGGCGGGCATGGGGAAACACTCTCTTCGAGATACACTCATTCTCAAATGGGATGCACCCTTGATCTACGCCAGCCATGGCCAACCCGCGGCTCATGAGCCACATGCGGCTCTTCCCGCTCCCCCGCCCTGGGTGCGGCTTGCGAAGCCCTCTCCTCCCCCTCTCACGGCTCATAAAGCTGCCCCTGCGCCCCTGAAATTTTCCTCCCAGCTCCCTGTGTTCTCCCCACCCCCCTTCCCTTCCTCAACAGAGTGCTCATCAAGATATGGAGAGACAAAGCAAGAGTGATCCTAATAGCACCTAGCTGGGCCCGACAACCCTGGTTTTCCCTCCTGAACAGAATGTCCCAACATCGCCCAATCACCCTCCTGCACAGCCCGAGCATACTATCCCAACCAGGAACCGATACTCCTCACCCTCAATTTGCTACTTCTCCCCTCAAAGTACCTTGATGGTTCACAGGTGTAGAACTCCAATGTTCACAAAAGGTGCGCAACATCCTCTTACGCAGCAGGGCCCCTACAACGAGAGAGACCTATATTAACAAGTGGTCGTCTTTGCACTTTGGGCAGCCTACTGCAATATATCAACAAGAATGATTAAAGGTCTAGAGAACATGACCTATGAAGGAAGGCTGAAAGAATTGGGTTTGTTTAGTTTAGAAAAGAGAAGACTGAGGGGGGACATGATAGCAGTTTTCAGGTATCTAAAAGGGTATCATAAGGAGGAGGGAGAAAACTTGTTCATCTTGGCCTCTGAGGATAGAACAAGAAGCAATGGGCTTAAACTGCAGCAAGGGAGGTTTAGTTTGGACATTAGGAAAAAGTTCCTAACTGTCAGGGTAGTCAAACACTGGAATAAATTGCCTAGGGAGGTTGTGGAATCTCCATCTCTGGAGATATTTAAGGGTAGGTTAGATAAATGTCTATCAGGGATGGTCTAGACAGTATTTGGCCCTGCCATGAGGGCAGGGGAGTGGACTCGATGACCTCTCGAGGTCCCTTCCAGTCCTAGTATTCTATGAGTCTATCACCGTAGGATACCCCTCTTCCTACAGTCCTCAATTACCTACTACACGTCAAGCAATCACAACTTTTCCTGAGCTCAATCAGAGTCCATCTTGCAGCAACAACAACCTTCCACATGCCAGTTGATGATACCACAGTGTTTGCACATCCTATAACTAAGCACTTCTTAACAGGCCTATAGGCCCTATATCCTGACATTAACGCTCCTTGAGAACCATGGGATCTACACCTGGTACTGATGACGCTCACAAAATCTCCATTTGAACCCATGGCCACATGCTCCCTACTCCACCTAACCCTAAAAATGGCATTCCTAGTTGCAATAATGTCAACACATAGAGTAGGCGAGATGACCGCCCTAATGGCGGACCCACCATTCACCATCTTTCTTTTTTAAGGACAAAGTCTCTTTATGGCTGCACCCCAAGTTTTTACCAAAGGTGCGCTTCCTTTTTCACCTATACCAAATGATACACTTACCTGTATTCTTCCCAAAGCCTCACGCCAACACTTTCAAGGCATAGATGCATACCCTCGATGTCCAAAGGGCAGTCTCCTTTTACATCCACAGAACAAAATCCTTCAGATTGCTTCCACGACTTTTTGTTTCTATTGCAGAACGCAACAAGAGAAGCCACATATCATCCCAAAGATTATCTCATTGGATTTCTGACTGCATCGCCATGTACTACCCACTCAATCATCTATTGCCACCTACTTTGATCCGGGCATACTCTACTAGAGCGGTCGCCACCTCAGTCACTTACCTGAGGAAGGTTCCCATTGATGACATATGCGCTGCTGCTTCGTGGGCATCAGAACATACCTTTGCTAAGCACTATGCACTTTTCTCTGGGCCTCTCCACTACACAAGAGTAGCAAAGGCCATACTGCAGACAGTTTACCTGCCTGATCCGAAGTCCCTACCTCCATAACACAAATTGCTTTACAGTCACCTACTGTGGAGCACCCCCAGGGAAGTCACTGTCTTTCTCTCTCTCTCTCTCTCTCATGTAGTAGTAGTAGAAGAAGAAGAAGAAGAAGAAATCACCTTGCTGTAACTGACATTCTTTGCGATGAGCTCCACTACCTTCCTTTCCTCCCCTCTACTTTGGGGGGGGGGAAATGCTTTTCTCCTACGCTGGGTTCCAGATAGAGAAGGAACTGAGGGAGGGTGGCCATGTACGTGCAATGGTGCCGGGTGGGCGGGGTGTTATTGCGCGCCGTGCATGCACGGCGCCCAATGCACTGCTATCAAAAATCCGCTTTGAGGCGCTGGGATGCACCTACACCTACTGTGGAGCACCCCCAGGGATTCTTATCTCGAAGAACATCAGTTACAGCAATGTGAGTAACCTCCTCTTTTAGTTAATTGATTTCCGGTCCCACACTTGTTTACCAGACATTATTTTACCATCCTTGAATTATATTAGTAGATCTTTTTGTTTAGATTATTTTAATCTTTGTATTCCATTGGTACCTAGCAATAATTATTGTTATACATAATTGGAATATACTATAATTTTGTTCACTTTCCCAGAATTAAGTTCACTTTCCCAAACTTACAATTGGGGTAAGTTTATGAGCGCCTCAGCCTTATAACACTTTTCCTAAAGGTGACTTTAAAAAAAAAAATGGAAAGGGGGGCAAATTTGCTGTGTTGAATGGTTTGTGTTTGTTTCTATTTTTAGTTTTTAACAAGGTTCAAAGAAGAACAAGATACTATTGTGGAGGATAGTCTATCAGTGGCTATTAGCCAGGATGAGCATGAATGGTATCCCTAGCCTCTGTTTCCCAGAAGCTGGGAATGGGCGAGGGGGGAATGGATCACTTGATGATTACTTGTTCTGTTTAAAACAAAAGGGAAAAAAAAAGAAACAAAATTATGTAGCACTTTAAAGACTAACAAGATAGTTTATTAGGTGATGAGCTTTTGTAGGGCAGACCCACTTTCAGATCATAATCTGAAAGTGAATTGGCATGACCATATATAACAGGAGTACAGTGAAGAAAGTAAACTGATTATAAACTAACAAATCAGCTACTAGAACAGAAGGTGAGAGCGAGGGGCAAGGAAGAGACAAGGAAGGAGGAAATAGCTTATTGTAAATCAATAAGTGGCTAATCAGGAGTTACTACGAATATCAAAAGGAGGGGAGGCTGTCTTTGTAATGTGTAAGGTAATTAACATCTTTATTAAGGCCCATTCGCAATGTGTCGAATTTAAGCATAAATACAAGTGCTGAAGTCTCCCTCTGTAATTTAATGTTAAAGTCTCTTTGAAGTAAGACACATGTTTTCAGGTCTTTAAGGGAATGGCCAGTTAGATTAAAATGTTGACTAACAGGTTTTTCTGTGTGGAGATGTCTGATGTCTGATTTGTGGGAATTATTTCTTTGGTGAAGTGACTGATCAGTTTGTCCAATATACATCGCAGAGGGACATTGCTGGCACATGATGGCATATATCACATTGCTGAATGTACAGGAATATGAGCCCTTGATCGTATAACTGACGTGGTTAGGTCCAGTGATGGTGTCTCCAGAGAAAATATGTGGACAAAGCTGGCAATGGAGTTTGTTGCAAGGGAAAGTTCCAGGGTTAGGTTTAATGTGGTATGCCCTGTGATTGTTAGTAAGAATCTTCCTGAGGTTAGATGGTTGTCTATAGGAGAGTATAGGTCTGTCATCCAGAGCCTCTCGGAGTGTAGTATCCTATTACAGTATAAATTGTAGGTTATTGATAATGCGTTGGAGGGGTTTAAGTTGGGGGTTATCGGTGATGACAAGTGGTGTTCTATTATTGGTTTTCTTGGGCCTATCTAGAAGTAGATGGTTTCTGGGTATTCATCTGGCCCTTTCAGTTTGTTTCTTTATTTCCCCCAGTGGGTAATTGAGTTTTTACAAATGCTTGGTAGAGATCTTGAAGTTTTTTGGTCTCTGTCAGTGGGATTGAAGCAGATGCGGTTGTATCTAAGGGCTTGACTATGGACGATGGATCGTATGGTGTGTCCTGGATGGAAGCTGGAGGCATGTAGGTAAGTGTAGCAGTCAGTGGGCTTCCTGTAGAGAGTGGTATTGATTTTGCCATCAGTGATTTGTACTGTGGTGTCCAGGAAATGGATCTCTCATGTCAAATGGTCCAGGCTGAGATTGATGGTGGGGTGTAGGTTGTTAAAATCTCTGTGGAATGCGTCCAGTGTTTCTTGACCATTGGTCCAAATAATAAAGATGTCATTGATGTAGCGTAAGTAAAGAAGGAGTAATAGGGGACGGGATTTGAGGAAACGTTGTTCTAAGTCAGACAAAAAGATGTTAGCGTACTGTGGGGCCATGCAGGTTCCCATGGCTATGCCACTGATCTGGAGGTATAAGTTGTCCCCAAATTGGAAATAATTGTGGGTGAGAACAAAGTTGAATGGATCTGCTACCAGATTAGCTATGGTAACCTCTGGGATAGTGTTTCTAATCGCTTGTAGTCCATCTTCATGTGGAATATTGGTGTAGAGAGCTTCTACATCCATGGTGGCAAGGCTGGTGTTGTCAGGGAGGTTATTGATGTTTTGTAATTTCCTCAGGAAGTCAGTGGTATCTTGGAGATAGTTAGGAGTGTTAGTAACATAGAGTTTGAGGAGGGAGTCTACATAGCTGGATAATCTGGTAGTGAATATGCCAGTACCTGAAATGATGGGACGTCCGGGGTGTCCAAGTTTATGGATTTTGGGAAGCAAATAGAATAATCCTGGTCGGGGTTCAGAAGGCGTGTCTGTGCAAATTTGGTTCCGAGTAGAGGCAGAGAGTTCCTTAAGAAGAAGGTGTAGTTTCTTTTGGTATTCTAAAGTGGGATCAGAGGAGAGAGATCTGTAAAATATTCCTTCTGGGGCACCTGGTGTTGGCCATTATTGGAAGATGGGATATTGTGTTAGATGGACATTGGTCTGACCCAGTATGGCTATTCTTATGTGAGGAAGTATTAAGAATATCAAGTCTTATCTTTGCTGGAAAGTTTAGGGGAAAAAAACCTGGAGTGCATATATTCTTGGTCCTCTCCAAGCAGGGCTGGTTCTAGCAGATCTGTGGTTCCATGCATAACTATTGGACCAGGGTCCTGAATTGTGTAAATGCTAATAAGATTCAGTGTGCAATCCATATGCTATCTCTGAACTTTGTGATGTGCTATGGAGCACTTAACTCTGATATCCACCAGTAGTAAAAGCTATAGACTGAGAGGGTAGCTATTTCTAGTTACTCTAATGTATCTATCAGTAGTTGTGTCCTCTTGAACTCATATTATGAGGAAGTGGGAAAACGTTGATTCTTTCCTTTTTAGTATCCCTTTCATAGTCATTAATGACTTCTTTTTTTTTATTTCTTTCCAGGGAACCTTTCATCATTCTGTCTGGCGGCTTGTCATATGATACTGTAGGAAGAAGACCCTGTTTAACAGTCATGCATGGGAAAAGCACTGCTGTGCTAGAAATGGATTATTCTATTGTTGATTTTCTAACCCTCTGTGAAACTCCATACCCTAATGGTAGGTTCTATAAAACTTTACTTCCACCCATTCTCTTGTTAGCTTTATTTTGCCAGAATATTCCTTACTGCTTTTGCCTCATTATTATATCTCTGTGTGGGACAGGACCAGAACAATATCTGTTGTAGCTGTTTGTCAAGATTTGTTTAAGCATTCTTTTAAAGATTAAATATGTTTAATAATAAACACCAACATCATTATAATGTTCTGGAAAAGAATTAGTTACTACATGTGTTTTTTCTTTTAAAAACAGTACAATTTATTAAAATGCACATTCATACAAGCATTTGTAAAATACACTGCCTCCGTATTACTGTGCACATATTACAGTGCAAAGACTGTTATAAATAATGACTAGCACTTACCAGGTCTTTCAATCTATAATGAGTGTGTAAATACTTATTTTAACATCTCTGTGAGTTGGTAAGTAAATTATTACCTATGTTTTATAGGCAGAAAACCTCCATCAGAGATTAATAGTTTGCCAAAATCCATAGAGAAAGCACCTTGTTTCATCTGAGATAAGAAATTGGTTGCTGGTACTATATTCTTTACTCAGGCTGTAGACAACGCTTCTTTCTTATCTATTAGAAATGAAGAGATGTTGAAGCATGTCAGCAAATATATATTCAAACAGATGTTTTAAATGAAACCATTGCATTATTTTTGTGCCTGTTCTGAAGCTTACAATTAGAAAAAGAAATTAAATTTCATAAGGGAGAAAAGTTTGTGCAAATTGCTACAGTA
Source organism: Rafetus swinhoei (assembly GCA_019425775.1). Classification (NCBI taxonomy): domain Eukaryota; kingdom Metazoa; phylum Chordata; order Testudines; family Trionychidae; genus Rafetus; species Rafetus swinhoei. Next base: position 106,746,287 of record CM033440.1, read on the forward strand.
GGAAGTTACCTGCCATGTCTCAAGACCCAGAGCTATTACAAGCTGTAAAAACGTTAGCGTACATGTCCTTCATCCACGATCCAAATATTCTGAAGCCTGATTACAAAAGACCCCAGACACACATTCTTCTTTCAGGGTGGATTCATGTAAATCAAGATGATTTAAATCACCAAACAAAAATAATTGATTTAAATCAAGTTACCCTCCCAAAAAAACGCTAAGACTGACTGTGCTTATAATGCACTTAATTTTGGAGTACGCCCCATTGAACTCACTAGCACTTCTGTTTTTTGAGAAAACAATTACAGAATGGGATTCCTTTGGGAAAGCTGAACTGTGCCGATGTAAAATAGGGAATAGACGTACAGCATCACCATTGTGGTCTGTGGCCATAGTGTTCCGAAATAAGGAGCATGTAATGTAAAATAAGAAAATGACACTCAGTGGCAACTGGCAACTCTAGATTTCTCTTACTGAAGCTTTCTAGGCATTAGGGATGTTAAATATCAGTTAATTGAATAGCCAATTAACCTCATGAATTCTTATCGGTTACTCAACTATTCTATAGTCCTTAGGGGTGGAGACAGCAGCCAGTGCACTCCAGCCCCACTCCCGAGGAACCCTTGCCACTCCGCGCTGCAGCCTCTGTATCAGAGGCAGCAGCACAGGGTGCCAGGCGGGAGCTAGTCTGTGAAGGGAGCCAGTTTAAAAACCAGCTCCCCTCGTGGACTGGCTGGCTGTTGCCCTGCGCTGCTGCCTCTGATACAGAGGCAACAGCACAGGGTGGCAGCAGCCCCTGCCTGGGAAGGGCACTGAGCTCCTGGACCTGGCGCAGGCCAGAACTGAGCCAGGATGCTTGCCTGCCTGGCTCCTAATACACTTTAAATGCAGAGCCACAGTGGGGGTGGGTCCTGGACCTAGCACAAGCCAAGTCTGACCTGGGCTACTGGCCAGCTTGCTAAAAAATTTACTGGCGGTAGGCGGGATGCATGTAGTCTATAGCATGAACCTATATGTTTTTGCTTATCAGTTAATCAAATAACTATTACACCCCTAAAATGTATAGAGAGCGTCTTGAAGAACAATACATTGCAATGTCAATTAATGATACTAACCAGTTGATCCGCTCAGCCATATCCACATCCGATCTACATAATTTTCTCCCAATAAGCAATTTTCCTTATGATGTTTCATTCTTGCAACTAGGCCCTGCATCATCATCTTCCACTCTTTACACTTGACATGTTTTTCTTTTATAAAATATTCTTGGATAGGGGCTCTCTGGTGCTCAGAAGCCATGACAGTTTTTCTGTTGCAAAGGTGTAGGGGAAGATTGGAAGCTGTGAGAGTTCTGAATAATGTCTTCCCTTTTCCTTTCAACTTCACTGTTCCTTTCTGTGTTGCCTCCATCCTTTCCTATATATTGTGTCTCTGTCTTTAAGACAATGTCATAACTAACTCCTCTGATGCTTGATGAAAGTCCATCACCACATAAACACAGAATAAAAGTAATCCTACCCAGCTTTTGTCTTTCTTTGCAGATATTTCTTTTTAGTCTGCTGAGAAATAGAAATTGGAAGCCCAGAACTTTCAAGAAGCAAGTGTTAGGCTGGATAGACTAGAACTATTAATTCATAGGCATATGTATAATATGTTTGTGATGAGATGTAATTGTAATTGTTATTTTTAAATGAGAAATTTAGTATTTGATTGGTTTAAAAAATACTGAATAAAATAAAAAATCTGAATAAAAAAATCAGATTTAAATTAAAAAACTGAAAAATAAAACCTTAAAAAACAATGAATGGTCCTGCAGTACCTTAGAAACTAACAACAAATATAGATGGTATCATAAGCTTTCATGAGCACAAACAACTTTTTCAGATGAATGGTGTAAGGGGCCCATGGTACAAATAAATAGCAGAAAAAGAGAAGGATGGGGAGGCAAAGAGAAGGAAAAAAAAATAGGAAACAAATCTTGTCAATTAGTGTCCATGCTAAATGAAGCTAACAGAGTGAGCTGTAAGTGCTGGGTACTTAGCTTTTGATGTCATTAGGGTATGGAATGTAGTGGCCCATCCAGTTCAGGTCTTTGTTCAAACACTGATTACAGGTGTCAAATCTGTAAATAAAAGCAAGTTCTGCATCAGTTTTTATCCACCCTCCCTTCTGTATTGCCTCTGTTTCCATTAGCTGGTTAGGGGCTTGGAGTAGGCAGATGTTGAATACTATGAATTGTTAGCCATAAATTTGGGTATAGGTGTACCTCAGAGATTTCAATGGTGGATACTGAGACACAGCAGGGTTCATTTGAGAGTACTTGTTATACTAGCTACATATTTGTAGCAGACCAGTATTTTCAATGTCTTGCTGATGGGACTTGCCCCTTGCTCACTCAGCTTTTTTTTGTAAACTTTTTGCCAAAGGCTGAGGTTGATCATCCAGGAAGAACACGGTCTGTCCAAACCAGTACAGGAAACCCCGACTTCCGACCACCCAAGTTATGACCCCCCGCACTTAAAACCATTTTTTGTAAGTGTGGAAGGGGCCGAAAACCCCTGATTTATGTCCTCGGCCCCGCATTTATGACGGCACCTATTGAAAATGAGTGTTTGAATTACAATGCCCCCGACTTGCGACACTTCCCTGGGAACCAATCAGAGAGATTGGAGACCAAGTTGGAGACTGCCTGTATTGCACACTTCTTGTGTCTCCAACATTGTGGTTCATTTGCTCTCCACAGAAATAATAATTTGTAGGCATTCATGGCTCAGGATATCTGACCTACTCCAAATTAAAATTCTGGAATTGCTCTGAATTCTCCAGCTTCTGGTACCACACTGGTGTTCATTTCAGGTGGACAATCCTTCAAGTTTCTTTTGTAAATTAGGTCACTTACTGCTTTCCAATATACTACAGTGTAGAACTGCAGAAGCAATTCTGCGAGGAGAAATAAGGTTACTGTTAGTAATTAGAGTTCTCTGAAAATATTGCTTTTGCAAATCCAGTTGCCTGCCTTCCTCCTTTTTGAGTCTTTTGAAGTTGATTTAATTGAGGAGAGGAAATGAAGCTAGATGGATGAAGTCTTTACATCCTCAATTTAAAACACAGATTTGTGAATATCTGTCCATGCTCTCATGGTGTTGCTGCTTATGGCTAATAAAAAGTGTGTGGTACACAGTTTCCTGTAATGTGGATGACTGAGCCTATATGTTAGGAGAACTAAAATTACTAATAAATAACCTTTTTTTTGTCTGTTTTTAGATTTCCAGGAACCTTATGCTGTCGTGGTTCTTCTAGAAAAGGATTTAGTACTTATAGACCTGGCACAGAATGGGTAAGAATCTAGGGTGTAGTGGAGGGAATATGGAGTGTCTGCGTAATTAAGGCTATTGTGTATCTGTTTGATGTCACCTGTTAATGCTCCACTTGCAAATGAAAACAATTTTAATAATATTTATTGGAACTGTATTTGAGATTGCCTTCCTGAAACTCTCAAATGGACCCTTGACAAACAAATCCTGTTTAAAGAGCATATAATTTTCTATTCTACATTTTGGTTTTAAGGACGTGAATTTATTTTGAAAATGTGTACAGGTTGAACCTCTCTAGTCTGGCACCTTTAGGACCTGACCAGTGCTGAACCAGAGAATTTGGTGAACCAAGGGAGATCAGTATTGATTGAGGTCAATGATTATTGGTCTAGAAAACATGAGCTATGAGGGAAGACTGAAAGAATTGGGCTTTTTTAATTTAGAAAAAGAAGACAGGGAGGCATGATAGCAGTTTTCAAGTATCTAAAAGGGTGTTATGAGGAAGATGAAGAAAAAATTGTTCTCCTTGGCTTCTGAGGATAGGCCAAGAAGCAATGGGCTTAAATTGCAGCAAGGGAGGTTTAGGTTGGACATTAGGAAAAACTTCCTTACTGACAGCGTGGTTTAACACTGGAATAAATTGCCTAGGGAGGTTGTGTAATCTCCATCACTGGAGATATTTAAGAACAGGTGGGATGGACATCTATCAGGGATGACCTAGACGGTGCTTAGTCCTGCTGTGAGGGCAGGGGATTAGACTTGATGACCTCTCGAGGTCCCTTCCAATTCTAGGATTCTATGAATGTTGTCTAGCAGCGTGATCAACACTTCGACTGTCTACTGGGCTCTTAGAAGACATTTGGGGTAAATTAGAGCTTAAAACCAGTACAGAACATTGGGAGTCAGGACTGGTGTCTGTAAACAAACTTTATGGAACCATGGGAAAGTTGGCCACACTCATAAGTGGACATTTGGCTAACTAAAATCATGCTGGACCACAGATGTTGCTGGACCAGAGAGTGCCAGGTTAGAGAGGTTCAAACTGTACTTCCATATGTTTGTAATCACAAACAACTTCTGTCTGAGTTTGGCCTTCTGACTGGCAGACAGGGTAACATGGCATATATTTATAACTGAGTACCATATTGGCCTAATTCTGCCAAGTTTGTTGGCTTCCTGCTAATAAGAGAGAATTTTTGCTGACTTCATTCATGCCAGGTGCATCAGAAGAAAGTTCTTTGATGACCTGCGTCAAGCAATCAGTAGTCTGCTAGCATTTTAGTAAATTGCTAAAATTGTGAACTCTTTGGGCAAAGACTGCCTTTTTGTTCCGTTTTATATAATGTCTAGCTCAGCAGAGTCTTGATCCATCTATTTGCTATAGTAATTCAAATAGTTAATATTGCTAGCTTTTTTTGTCTTAAAGTCAGCATACTTAGTCCTCACGTAGAAATAATTTTCTTTATTTACAGAAATTGTTTTGGGTGTGTGTTTTTAATTTGAGAAATTGGGCAAAGCCCAATGAAGCTCATGAAGAGTGGAGGGCAAGTGACACGGTCTGAGAGACCTGACTGAAAAGAGTGCAAGATTTTAAAAAAGGCAGTTACAGGACTATCTCAGGCAGTGCCACAAGATGATGCCAAAGCATATCAGGAGCTGCTGAAGCAGGTGGCAGCAAACCTGGGATTGGAAACAGAAGCGCTCTTGGAACCCCCAGCACTGTTTTTTGACATTTTGGCCGCAGTGGCCCTGATTAGGGTAGCGCTTCTGGTGGGGTGGGAAAGCTGGTAAAAGCCTAATGGCAGCCCCTGTCTTCTCTCCCCGCAATCTCCAAATGTGCAGAGAGGCAATATTACAAACCTGCTAAAGGCTTAGAGTACTATATTCCCACCCACCTCTAGTGGTCTCTGCAGAGAGGTAGGGAAAACCTGGCTCAACCTCCCCCTCCCCACCCCCAAAAAAAAAATGACAAGAGGCTAGACTTGGAGGCTGGCAGACCAACTTTTCTGCTAAACAGTTATGAGCGGCAAACTATCAGGCATTATTCCAGAGGTATGACATTAATGTTTGTCATTCCATGGCCAAGTTTGCAGATACTGCCAAAGGACTCCAAGCAGGAGTTCCTGACCATTTTAGATGAAGGGAGAAACATTGCAAGAGCCTCCCTTCAGGCTGCCTCTGACTTGGCGGTTAGGTCCATCATTATGGTCATGTCAATGAGATAAGCCTTGTGCCTGTTATCTTTGGGGCTGTCAACAGAGGCTCAGCAATCAATTCAGGACTTCCCTTTTGATGACCTAGCCCTGTTTGCAGAACAGGCCCTCGGTTACATAGACTTAGGGACCCTGGCTCCCGATCGTGAATCACCGCCCTACAGTTTATTTCTACCTTCCCTCCTTTCCAATCCCTCTTAAGGGACCCTCTGATGAGCAACTTCTTACCCAAGAAGTGGAAGCCCTCTTCCGAGTAGGGACTATAAAGGATGTCCCTATGCATTGGAGAGGGAAAGAGTTGTACTCTCGAGGGGAGTAGTGCCCTATATTGGACCTGCTAGGCCTCCACAAATATCTCAGAAAGTTGAAGTTCCATAAGGTCTCTTTGGCCACCATTATCCCCATCTTGGAGACTGGTCCACCACCCTCAACCTGAAGGATGCATATTTTCATCTTGATTTTCCACAGACACAGGAGTTTCCTGCAATTCATACTGGGATAGGGTTGCCAGGTGTCCGGTATTGACCCGGACAGTCCGGTATTTTTGCCTCCTGTCTGGTAAAAAAAAATTCAGAAAATACCGGACACCTAAAATGTCAGGTATTTTCTGGGTTTTTTCCCCTGCCAGGAGGTGAAAATACTGGATACCTGGCAACCCTATGACACACTCAGCAACCGGGCCCAGCCCCCGGACGCATCCCAGACCCCCGGCCGGACCCCCTCACCCTCCACTTCCCCGATTACCTGGTTATGCAGGGGCTTGTCTTGTGGCTGTGTTCTATGTCAAGAGGCAAGGAAGAGTACTGTCTTCAGCCCTATGTCAAGCAGCCCTTTGGCTGTAGGAATTCTGTATATGACATGCCATGCACATTGAGGCTTTACATCTCCCTAGCATCTGAAACACATTGGTTGATCATGTCAGCTGGTCTTTCTTTTCTCATCACTCCACTTGAAGGTTGTTGACATGATCTCCTAGAGGACAGGGGTTTCCCAATGTGGACCTGTTTGACATCTGGAAGAAAAGGAAGTGTCACCAGTTCTGCTCCCTCCAGGGGCTCCAGTCTTCTTTATTCTGTAAATAACAGCCACCCGTGGTCTAGGGTAGTTTAGCTTAATGGCTAAAGTCAATAATGTTAGCCCTTATCTCAGGGCAGTGCAGGGGTGGCAGCCCCCGTGGGGGCCCGGGCCCACCCTACTCCACCGGGTCTCAACCCAGGGCCCTGTGAGTGGCAGAGCATTCTACCACTCGCTCAGCGGGGACTTTGACTGAAACACACCAAACTCATCCAGGTGGGAGATACCACTCCGACACCCTCCCTAGGTCACTTGCTACTAGTGCTAGTGGGGCAGTGTCCCAAGTGGTCCCTGGGTGCTCTGGTTCCCTGGCAGCTGCTTCTCCCTGGGGCTTCTCTGGTGCTGGTAACTCACAGAGGTCTCCTGGGTCTCTGCTCCCCATTATCTGGGCTCCAGCTAGAGATCCTTCTCCTTTGGTGGCCACCCCAGACTGAGTTGCTCTCCTGCCTTTTATGCTGCCCCAGCATTTGGAGCATGCCCAGTTTGGGTAAAGGGGCAGGACTTCATCCGCCCACAGTGTTTTAATCCCAACTGCTTCAGTGCGAGGTATGCACACCCCCTCATCAAAAGGTCCCTCCTGAAGATCAAGAGGGACAAGGCCTGGATCATCATGATTGCTCCAACATGGCCTCACCATGGACTTGGCAACAGCACCACCATGGACGCTAGTGCCCTACCTGGCTGAGGGGAAGTGCTTCTCCTGCTGGACATCAGAGTGGAATCCAGTCTTCTTTCCCACCCAGTCTTTACTGCAGTCCATTCTGGGCTACCTGTTTCACTTGAAACATTGGGGTCTCGCTGCCTTATTGATCAAGGTGCATCTGGTGGCCATATCAGCCTTCCATCCCAGTGTCCAGAGCAAATCAGTATTCTCCCATGAGATGATCATGTTCCTGATAGGCCTTCAGAGATTTCTTCTGCTGGTCTGAAACCCGGTGCTCCCAATGGGACTTCAACCTTGTCCTCTCTAGGCTCACTGACCCTTCCTTCAAGCCTCTGCCTCCTGTTTCATATCTGTCATGGAAGCTTGCTTTCCTTGAGCAAGTACAGTCTCCAAGACCAAAGCCTTTATATTGCAGCCCCCATACATGGTGTTCTACAAGGATAAGGTTCATTTGCATCCCAGTCCTGCTTTTCTGACAAAAATGGTGTCCCCTTTTCACATTAATCAGGACATTTTCCTCTTGGTTTTCTGCTCAAAGCCTCTTGCATCCAACAAGGAGAGGCATCCACGCACCCTAGTCATCAGGTGGGCTTTGGCTTTCTACTTAGAGCATACTAAGCCATTCTGTAGATTGACCCATCTCTTCGTTGCAATAGCTAACAGGATGAAAGGTCTTCTGGTGTCTTCTCAAAGGCTTTCATCTTGGGTCACCATCTGCATTGATACCTGCTATGAGCTGTCACAGGTTGGTACCTCCACCAACACTGATTTCCCATTCGACCTGAGCTAAGGCACTGTCAGCAACTTTCCTGGTGCAAGTTCAGAACATCTGTAAAGCTGCACCTTTATGATCTATGATGCCATCACCCAGCAGGCTAGATATGACACTGGTTTTGGCAGAGCTGTGTTGCAATCACATGTCCATAAATTCCTACCTGCCTCCGAAGATTCTGGTTGGGAATCACCTAACATGGTATGGACATGAGCAAGCACTCGAAGAAAAAATGGTTACCAGCCTTCTGTAACTGTTGTCCTTCGAGATGTGTTGTTCATGTCTATTCCATGGCCTGTCCTCCTTCCCCTGTCAGAATTTTGGCAAGAGGAACTGAGGGAAGGGGGAGCCAGCAGTTTCCCTTGATACTGTGGCATATGTTCACCGCTCTAGAGGGGTCCAGACCCAATCCCCTACGCATACTGCTGAGGAAAAACTTCCAGCACTGGTGCATGTGACAAGCACACAGACCTAACATGGAATGGACATGAGCAACACATCTCAAAGAACAATAGTTATAGAAGTAACCTTTTTTCTCTTTCCTCCAATGAAGGTATCCTATATTTGAGAATCCCTATCCTTTGAATATACATGAATCTCCTGTTACCTGTTGTGAATATTTTGCTGATTGTCCTGTGGACCTCATTCCTGCACTTTATTCAGTTGGAGCTCGACAGAAACGGCAAGGGTACAGTAAAAAGGTATGGTATAGTGTGCATATCCTTATGCGATAATGCCAGTGCAAAGTGTCATTTATTTGAATCTGTTGTTGTTAACCTTCTAGGAATGGCCTATCAGTGGAGGCAACTGGGGTTTGATCACTCAGAGCTACCCAGAGATAATTATTACAGGGTAAGTGGTAAGATAGTATACTAACTTATTCAAAATAACTAGAGTGCATTTTTGCAGTTCCGGTTCACGTAACCTGTAGAAAACACAGTCATTGATATGGGAGGGGTGAATAATTAATGGAATGTAAAGAAAACTGATTATCTTTAAAACACTAAAAATAATTGCTTTTGAATAACAAAGTGCAAAAATATGGTTAATATATATGTATTATGTATACTGGGTGAAGAATCTGCTGATCCTATATCCTGTCCTTGCAGTGCTATCAGTGTTTGGAGTTAAAACAGAGCAAAGCCAATTATATGTTGAAAAGAGAGCCATAGCCTCATGCAAAAGTAGAAAGGCAGCAGTCATTGTTACTAACTTGCCTTTTGTAGGAGATTCTCGTCTGTCAGATAATTTGTAGCTAATTACTGATATATTATTGCATATTACATGATGTATTTAGAAACAACAGTCACTTATGCTCTTTGCAAGAAACTATACTTTTCTTCCTGGATTCTCTGTATTTTCTTGTCTTTAGTATACAACGTTGTGACAGTAACAGAATAATTGATTTCTACAGTGAAAGACAGCACATGACATCTAGTCCCATCCTGTCATGCTGAGGCGGGACTAAGAATACACAGACTAACCCTAAGAAGTGTTTGTCTAATTGTTTTCTAAAAACCTCTAACAGGGATTCCACAACCTCCCTAGCTAACCTGATCCAGAGCGTAACTACTGTCATCATCAGAAAAATTCTCCTAGTAGTATACTTCCAGAGGTGTATCCAGTTGAATAAACTGCCACCTTCAAATTGCATTTGCTTATTGTCTCTAGTTCCTAGATGTATTTTTCTTTGCTGTTTATAATCCTTTGATAATGCTTAAACCATTTTAATTGACATAACAGGCTTTTTTTAAACACTGCTTTTAAATATATGTTCATGTTTAAATAGCTGTTGAGTTCAGTAATCAAAAGATTACCAACCTATCAGTCTTTTTCTTTTAAATGAAAGTAGGTCCCAACAACGCCACTCAGTTTTCAGAATGGAGAGAGGTAACTAGAGGTGTCAGCCATGGGTCCGTACTGAGACCAATTCTATTCAACATATTAAATTGATTGAGAGAAAGGAGTAAACAGTGAGGTGTAGAACTGCCACATGAGGAGAGATTAATAAGACTGGGACTTTTCTGCTTGGAAAAGAGATTATTACGAGGGGATAGGATAGAGGTCTATAAAATCATGACTAGACCAGTGTGAAGAAAGAAGAGTTATTTACTTGTTCCCATAACACAAGAACAAGGGGTCACCAAATGAAATTAATAGGTAGCAGGTTTAAAACAAATAAAAGGAAATACTACTTCGCACAACACACAACCTATGGAACTCCTTGCCAGAGTATGTTGTGAAGGCCAAGACTATGATAGAGTTCAAAGAAGAGTTAGAAAAATTCATGGAGGATAGAGCCATCAGTGGCTTTAGACAGAATGAGCAGGGAGGGTGTCGGTAGCCTCTGTTTGTCAAAAGCTGGGAATGGGGGACAGGGGATGAATCACTTAATGATTACCTGTTCATTCCCTCAGGGGGCCCTGATAGTGCCCATTGTCAGAAGACCTAATACGAGGCTAGATGAACCTTTGGTCTGAGCCAGTATGTCCATTCTTACGTTAAAGGAAAAACAATCCAACAGTGCTCTGAAAGACTAGGCAGGACAGTACTGGAAGAAAATGAGCATAACTAAATATTTATTATTATTATATTTCTTTAGCACCCATAGGCACCAATCAGGATTAGGAGCCCAGTGATCTAGGCATTGCACAGAATGATGCAAAATTCAGAAGGATGCTGCCTCTACTTAAAAGATCTTAGTCTGTGATTGTATGCAATGTTTCTGTAGCCATGCTGGTCCCAGCACATTAGAGACGCGGTGGGTGAGATAATGTTTTATTGCACCAACTTATGGTGGTGAAAAGACAAGTTTTTAAGCTTGGTTCAATAAAAGGTACTACTTCACCCACCATGTCCCTCTATTAGTCTGTCATTGACATTTTCAGAGGAGCCTAAGCAATACCTATTGAATTTCAGTTGATGAAATCACTGAGCACGTCTTAAAATCTTGGCCATCATACCTATGAGCAGTGTTCCCTCTAAGATTCCCTCCATGAGCAGAGTGAGTTTTGTCTTGTGCACCAATATTGAGGCCATGTGCACTTGTTCGGATGTGTGCCACCCTGGCACCCAAGTAAACAAATATCTTGCATATATTTTTTAAAATGTTATGGAAGAAAGAATACTAAAACAAGGGATAATTAACAAGGTGCATGACTTCAATTTTTTTATATGAAGTCAAATAAAAATAAACTTAATATTGCAAAATTTTTAGTAGCTAACTTCCTCTGTTTATAGTCCTCTCCCAGACCCTTCCCCAGCTGGATCAGATGATCTCTTGGGGTCCCTTATGGTAAAATCTGCCTGGACCCTTTGCTGAGGTGACACTGCTGTATTGAGAATAAGACAAAGAATAGCTTAATGTCTTTATGTAAATCCATAGTATAAATCCTAGGATTGTTAACTTCCAGATCCCACGTTTTAACCTCTAGACACACTAGACCATATTTGCAATTACAACTGTACCCCTTAGTGCTGCTTAAATAGTGTGAAGGATTCAGATTCTATGTGGACACTCAAATTTCACTCAGATATCAGGTTTGTTTCCTCATGCCCAGCCTCTGCACAGCTGCTACTCCTCTCCATAGGTACGCAAAGGCACACTGAAGGGAGACAAGGGAATGGATGGGAAACAGGTAAGGGATGACGGAGGGAGTATGATGTCACTATGATGGGCTGATGCTACATATTTTTCTATGGAGCAAAACAGGTGTTCTGGAGGAATTGGGACTCAGAATGATCTATTAAGAGTTTCCTCTCAGGCCTGAGTAAGAGGTGGGGCATAGCTGCATCACTACAAGAAGAGCTTCAGAAAAATCAGGCACTCCTCTGAAAAACAGCTCTTCTCTGGACTGCTTCTGGGGACAATGCAGCTATACACAGCCCCTTACTCAGTGGCTGAGAGGAAACTCGGTATACCCCAAAATAAAATGAGTAGCGTTCCCATCTTAATACTAGAGAAACCCCTCCTTGGTGAGCCTCCAGACCATCATGGAGAAATACTCCTTTCCAATGATGAACTCTGAGGTCTGGTGTGGGGGGCGAAGAATGGACATGTGGGTTCCATCAGTGGCTACAGTACAAACTGGGAATCCTAAACATGTGCAAGAAGGTATGGATTAATTTGCATTGCCAAGCCTTAGGACCCAGAAGACAGCAACTTCTAGATAGCAGTGCACACATCCATGACAACAGCCCTGGCAGTTGATCTACCAACACCAAAATGATTAGCTACTGACAATTAGCTACTGTCCCCAGTAGGGACAGGCACACTATGCCCCAGCTCCAGCTGCGGCACAGTGGGACAGCTGTCCACCATTTCATGGCTGCCGCCAGAGCTGGAACCAGGGCCACAGTGAGGCTGCCCCAGCAGGGACAACCTCCCCACGCCCCAGTTCTGGCCAGAGCAAATGGGGACAGGGCAGTCGCTCACCGCCATGCGACCTGGCCAGAACCCACCAGGCCACCGCTGCCGCCACCACCACTCACACTCCGGTTCAGTGGTGGTAAGTGCTGCTGCGCAGCTCTGCAGGCAAGGTTGGTGGGCCTAAAATTTCTTCTACACAGGCTCGCAGCTTAGATGGAACTCTGTCTGTATACTGCAATAGAATCATAATGCTAAAGCAGAATGTGCTAGCTGTGGTTTATGCTAAATCAGTAGTGTAATCTAGTCTAAATTTCTGTTCCTCATTGCTAACCCCCTTATTTTTTCCAGGCACACTTTTATTTTTATTTTTTATTTTTATTATTTTATAGGCATGCTGATGGGTCGATCAAGTTTTGGGATGCCTCTGCAAGTAAGTATTTTGAATAATTATTGTTACTTACTCATACAGTTGAAACGTTCTCTAAAATTGTATGATTCTGTAATATAATTGCTCCAAGATGTTCTCGTGTTATCTGCCTCGCACAGTCTGTGCATTAAGTTAATCTTTGAATTTAAAATAGACTTGACTTGGGTCTGTTTTTTAATAGTTTACTGTTTGACTGATTCTTACTCCCCAAAAGAAAACAAGTTGGTAGAACAGGCTATATCAAGAAATGGGAATTTCAAAATTCTTAAAACCTCTGTCTCATTTTCCTGCACTTCTCCTCTTTTGGCACACAGATGTAAGACAGGAGAGAGAGGAGAAGGGCAAGAAAACAGTGAAATTTTAGTGAAATTTAGTGTCTAATATTTTATTTTTTCTTTCTAATACAAAAAATAACAAGTGTATATTTAAAAAATATAATCTTACAATAAATTATAGCAGCTAGAAATAGTTGTTTCCCACCATTCTTGCTAGCACACCACAGAAAAAAAGATTAAGTGCATTCATAAATGCACCCAAATAATTCAATGGTCCTAAGCTTAGAGAGTAGAACTATTTCTGATACTGTTTTGAATTAGAAGATTGTTGTTGATGCTACAGGTTCAACCTCTCTATTACTGTACCCTCAGAAACAGACTTTGCTGAACCATGGAGGTCAATATTGTCTAATAGCATTATCAACACTTGCACTGCTTACTGAGTTCTTAGAAAACATGTAGGGGTAAATTAGAGCTAAATAATAGCACTGAACGTGGAGAGCCTGGACCACCAAAAACTTGGCCACATCTATGATAAATGGACATCCAGCCAACTAAAATCATGCTGGGCCACAATGTTGCCAGATCAGAGAGTGCTGGACTAGACAGGTTCAACCTGAAGTATGCAAATAAGTGCATGCACATATTTAGGGTCATCTTGTCTCATTGGTATTCAAGCATAACTCAAAAGGAAGAAATTCTTTATATGTTGTAAAATGCTACATTTCCTGTTGCATGTCTTCTAGATCTTCCATCTCCACCTGATATCTTTTTAGAAGAAAAAAATGATTTTTAGCTAAAGTTAATGAAGTTCTAAGGGATTTTTCCTTTTTAAATATCTCATTGTGGATATATTTTCTATGAAGAACTGAGAATGTTAACATGGTGTAACCTTACTTCTGTGCTTCTCTCATGCTGAAAATTGTTTATCTTTGTAAAGGAAAAAAGGCACCAAAAAGGAGAAACAAGTTAAGAAAAAGATACCTGTTTAAATTGAAACTAACGTTGTTATGCATTCTTATTTGTTCCTAGTAACACTGCAAGTACTTTACAAACTAAAAACAGCTAAAGTATTTGAAAAATCACGAAGTAAGGATGATAGGCCAAACACAGACATAGTAGATGAAGATCCATATGCCATTCAGATCATCTCATGGTGTCCAGAAAGTAGAATGCTGTGCGTAGCCGGAGTTTCTGCACATGTCATTATTTACAGGTTCAGCAAACAGGAAGTGACAACAGAAGTCATTCCGGTAATGGTATAATTTCTTAAATTTTATGGCATTTGGCTGTAATAGAAATAAATTAATTGTCTGGATTTTTATCATGATTCATCCTCTTGGTTAAATTATGATATGTAGGGGATATTCAAAACTAGAAGCAGCAGAAAAAAATTGAGTAAAAGTTTTATTTCTCTGTCTCATTTATAAGAGTTGGATGGGTTTCCTTTTAATAGCATTAGAACACCTGCTTATCTTTTAACCTGATGGCACTTAGGCATGTGCTTAAATTCTCTTATTGGTTCCTCATCAGGTTACTATACCAATTAAAGGTTTTGGTTCTAAATTTAAAAGCAATTGATGGTTAAAGGTCAAATTTTGATCTGTGAACTACCTGCTATGGGTGAGAGCTGGAGCTGGAGCAGCGCCACTTGAAGCCTGGGGCTTTGAAACGCCACATGTAGCCCAGAAGCAGCTAGGGTGTCCCCAGGCTGCACACGGCGTTTCAAAGTGACAGCGCCGTGTGGAGCCCAGAATCAGCTGGGAACTCCCCCACTGACCCCAGGCTCCATGCGGCGCTGTCACTTTGAAATGCCGCGGGGAGCCCAGCGTCAGGCTCCTTACAGTGTTTCAAATTGGCAGCACAGCGTGGAGCCTAGAATCAGCTGGGGAGTCCCCAGCTGACCCCGGGCTCCACGCAGCACTTTTGCCTTTGAAGTGTAGCAACTTAAAAGGCAGAGGAACCCTATCAACTAATCGAATAGTCGCTGCAAAATGCATCAACTATTCAATTAGTCGATATTTAACATCCTTAAGTTCAACAACACCTAAATATCTGTAAAAATCTGAGCCTTAGCATTAATATATGTAGTATTTCATTTTTGTTCAGCTAAGAACTGCAAAAAGCAATGATATTCATGAACCACTTTTCTGTACAAAAGCTGCCTAACATAGTGATCCTTCATTTGAGTTTCTATCAGCACTTTAGTTAATTCACATATACATTTCTATAGTTTTCAAGTGGCAAATGTGGGAATCAAAGGAGAAGGTTTTCTCAGAGAAGAGAGAGAATATTTTCTCACTTTTGCTTTGGTTTAATTTACAGATGCTTGAAGTACGGCTGTTGTACGAAATAAATGATGTAGACTCTCCAGATGGTGAGCAAGTTCCACCATTGCCAACTCCAGGCACGGGTTCCAATCCTCAGTCCATTGCTCCTCAGTCACATCCGTCTACTAGCAGCAGCTCATCTGATGGGCTTCGTGATAATGTCCCCTGTTTAAAGTAAGTGTAATAACATGGAAAGTCTAAAAATCCACTTTCTCATGTTGCACTCGTTTGTCCTTATGTCATAGCATCAACCTTAGGCTGAAAGTCCTTGCCTATTTCCGTTAGCCATATCTATACATCATATTCAAATCCCTGCTCAATACCAGCTTCTTTCATGAATGTTACAATTCCTAATTCTCCCCTCAGAATTTGTGACACATTTTCTCTACTAAAGCCATCATATTACTGCTGTCTATCCTTGTCCTGCACTTTCCCATCTCTCACTGTTTGGAATCATTACTCACTGTTTTAAGCAGTAAATCTAAGCATTATCATAAATAATGGGAATTAAGGTGAAATGAACAAAATAAATGAATACATACTTTTGATACATTAGTCTTATTTATTTATATTGCTTTTATTCATTTGGTAGATTGCAAAATTCAATAATTCTCAGTCTCCATGTCTTGCACAAGTTAACGTGATTCTGCTGTATTAAAGTGAAGAGTGGAGAGAGAAATATAAAGGCATTATACCTTGTATTTATATTGCAGAATAAAAAGCTCTCCCCTCAAACAGTCTGCAGGCTACCAGATTGAATTGGTTATTCAGCTGGTATGGGTGAGTGGAGAACCTCCACAGCAGATAACCAGTTTGTCAGTAAACTCTGCTTATGGTCTGTAAGTATATTCTGTATTATTTACTAGTTTTCTAATAATTTTCACCAAAATGGCTGTAATTTGAAAAAGTCAACATTAGTTTATACCCACTATGTAGGAATATTGGCAATGCTATTAAAGTAATAAGTTGCAATAGTTGTATAATCACAGATGGTATCTTTTTTGCAGATTTTGACTTTTTAGTGATAACTCTGATAATCAGTCATATAATGTTTATAAATCTGCATATATAATCTGTTAATGAATATCCTAGCTAATCTATTTGAATTGATTAAAAAAAGGATTAAAATACTTCTCTAAAGTGAACTTGAAAGTTATATAAACAAAAGAGACAGACTTTAAATACTTTTAATTATATGAACAGGAAATTTCAGGTGTTTTTTGTGCACCAAAAAAAAATTAAAATGAACAGAGTTGTATCTGAGCTTGTGTGTCATAAATTTAAAAGAATCCTGTCCAGCTGCCTTGTTATTTGTCTAAGAGGAAATTATAAGTTCATTAAAATAGAGATTTATAATAGGAGCTTTAGTACACCTTTTCCTCATAGTAATGGTAGTGATTGTCACTAAAATAATAAAGTAAATGACCAGAAGGAAGTGTACCAACAGTTTTTTTAAGGGATATCCCATTTTGCATCTATTAGGGTGAAGGTGATGGTCTCATAGGTGGGAGAGGAGCTTTTTTTAAGAGAATCTTTCATTAGGCAATTTGCCCGGTTATATAAGTAGGCCAAATAACATCATAAATAAATTTTGTAGTCTCTTGCCCCCCCTCCGCCCCCCCCCAAAAAAATAACCAGGGAAATGTAAGTTTCAGATATGAACGTTAACTGTGGAAGAAAAGCATGTACTGTAAAAAGTGGATTTTATAAAATGAGTTGTAGAAATTGTCTTTCTGATTAAATTTGCTCATTTTGCAAATAAAATTATTCTTCTGCAAAATGCCAGCTCTACAAAGTCAACCTGGAAGCTGGATACTATTGGAGATACCTTTTAACTCGCACATCAATTTCTACAATTACAGCTTAGTTTGTAATTGTGGTGTTAATGAACAAGTTATAATTAAAGGCAGTTAATTCTCTCACAGCTATGTTGGCTCTGCAAAATCAAACAGCAGTAAAAACCAAATTGTCTCTTTAGTAAGTGAACTCTGTAGCTACAGCAAGCTGGCTTATTGAAAAGGAAGTACGTATATACTTGTTCCTAAGCCAATTTTTTTTGGTATAGAGAAGCATCAAAGAGTGAGGCTCAGCTTATCAATGCATCTGTTTGGTCTTTGTAGATAAGGGGATGGCAAACTTTAGCTCAAGGCCAATCAAAATAAGCTGCAGGCATACCCAGATATTTTATTTTACCAGAGCATCCACAAGCACAGAGCCTCTCCGCTTCCAGTAGCTGTGATTCACTCTTCATGGCCAACTCGTTCAGAGGAAGTGGCAGGTCAGCATGTCCTTCAACCCATGCACTTCCTGCTGCTCCCATTGTACGGGAACATAAACCACAGCCACTGAGAGCTGAAGGGCTCTGTGCCTGCAGATACTCCAGATACACAAAACATCTTGGTGTGCCACTGGTTTACCCTATTGGGTTGGGAGCTGAATTTTGCCAACCCCTGAAATATAGGGTCAGCTTATGAAAAGGTCATTGGTTTTTTCCATTTTTACCTATTCATTGGGTGGTGGTCGGCTTATAAATGAATGGGCCAGTGAATGAGCATATGCAGTACTATTTTTAGTCACTTTCTAGAGCAGCGAACTGTACTTTAAATATTAGTTCACAGAAGTATTTTTTTAAATCCTTTTTCAGGTTCTTTTAAATGACCAATTTAAAATAAAACTATTTTTATAATTCTTTGTCAAGTATAGTGCTACATACAGGAATAAAAACAATAGCAACATTTGACTATCAGCAACTTTATTGAAATATTTCCTCCTATTCCATTTCTTCCAGAGTAGTTTTTGGGAATTGTAATGGTATTGCAATGGTTGATTACCTGCAGAAGACAGTTCTCTTGAACCTTGGTACCATTGAATTGTATGGCTCTAATGATCCCTATCGTAGGGAACCTCGATCTCCTCGCAAAACTCGGCAACCATCAGGAGGTAAGAATAGGTGAATGTTGCATTTCAACATTCAATAGGTGAATGTTGCATTTCTCTATAGCTCATAATTGTGACTGCTTTGAATATAATCCCATTAGCAACTTAAAAACATATATTTGCTTTTGTATGACTATTACATGTCTGATCTTTGAGAATAATTAATGGGACGTTGGTCTGTATTCACATTCTCATACATGATGATTCTTGACAATTCAGTAACTTGAATTGGAGGTATCTGAGAGGCTGTATATTAGATTCCTCCTGATTAAGTACAATATTTCATTTTTTGTTGCATCCTCCCTGACTTACCCAGATTTCATTTTTCTCGTTTTGTGATACTAGACTAAGCTTTGTTGCAGACTGAGCTTTATGTATTTGCTGTTTTTCATGTGATTTGTATTGTTTCTTAAAATGTGTCAAAAGCCCCTTAAGTAACGTATAGGCAAGCATTGTATACATTCATAGAGGTATAAATTAAATACAAACCAATTATGTGAATTTTAAAATATCTTAATTTAATAATGGTCAAAATTTCCTAAATATGACTAGATGATATCCTGCAGTTTCCCTGCTCTCCCTCCCCTCTCCACATCTTCTCACTTATATATACCCCTTTTCTCAGCATAGAAGGGTCATCACAAAACTGGCTACCTTTGCTTCTGCTGCTATTAATTTAAAATTTCTCATCACTAAGAATGTCTATAATTATTGGGACTCACTTTGTGCTTCTGAAAGGGGAAACCTCAGGTATGGAATATAAATTAATAATATAAATTTGCAAGTCCAAGCTTGTAAAATAGTGTGGGTTAAAAATTAGGTGTGGAGGGGAGTAGTTGAAATCATACTTCAGGTTTTTCTTAAATTGTTCTGGTGTTTTGTTGTTCATATTCTTCATTTATAATTTCTGAAATTAAAAACAGCTAATATTTTTAAAACATTTTTGTTCAGTTTAATTACATGGAGCCACTCACCCAGCTAAATTGCACAAATAATCCCAGAGCCACTCATGAATTTTATAGGGAGAAGCACCAACATGTCACTCCAGCTCCCAGCCTTGCACCCCAGAAATAAAGTCATACACTAATCAGGATTCCCTCCAACATTGTAAACTCACTAATAATTTTGCTGCTTCTTCATAGGAAAGTGGACATGCGCCTGCCTTTGTAATCTGAGCAGAGATTTCATAAGCCCTGCAACCAAAAACACAGTTTTTAAGTAACATATAGAATATTAACTACAGAAAAACGTTTTTAAAACAAGTAATGGGGATACAGATCAAAGATGGTAATCCAAGAAATAAAAATAATAATTAGTCCAAATTCTAACTTCAATAGACTTAAGCAAGATTTTAATCAAGGTGTTTCTCACCCTAACATGTTACGGTCTGTTCACAGTTCCTCAATACACCAATTGGACTTCCTTCTATCTTGAGACTTATCTCCTCAATTTTCAAGTCTTGGTCATCTAGATAAGATATGGGGGACAGGAGAGACCAAGTGATGATGTCACTGTCCTTTTTTTTTATACATTCGTACTGTGGCTAGAAAGATCCTTGCTGTGATGTGGAGGTCAGGCAATCCCCATTGCATACCTCCCTTTTCTGAGAAGCCTCTGGATTGATGGTTGCTTCTTTCTCACAACTGAAAGGCATAGGTGTTTCTCAACCTCACGACATACAGCAATACTTCTTTACTTCATTTACAATCCTAGTACATACAATCCAACATGATATTAAGATTCAACAGATCAATATTTTTAAAGTTTATACCTCATGCATACTTTGTAAGAAACATATCATAACCATATGATAGTGGTGAATATGGGGCCTTCAAGATGCTATCTTGAGGTACAGTGCCACAGATGCACCATTCTTCTTTTAGATTTATAGATGCTATAACTGAGGTAGGTATCACTTGATAGTAAATACTGGTTTGAGAAACATAAAATACAAGGTGAAGACACTAGACTGAAAAAAAGGCACTAAATACCTACCATATTATAAAGCACTTAATCTTTGATTTTCCTTTCATGGATAAAGGTTTCATTTTTTCATATGAGCAAAAGTCAGTCTAATATGATAGGCTTAATATTTTAGTTTCATAGGGAAAAATGTTAGTACTTAAATACTGTTTTTGTACTCTGATAAAATTAAGTCACTCTGCGAGACATTAGAAACTGCTTAGTTTGTGCTATTGGCCTTTGTCATTATAACATCTTGTTAGCATGATTAATTGTACCTCTCTTTCACATGTGTGTACGTGCTTATTAGCTGAAATATCCAGTATGGGTCATCAAGATAATGAAAAGCGAGTATTGGCTGGTGTGAATCTTGACTTTTAGTTAAGATTTTTTTTCCTTCAGATTTTAGTTGCTCTTAATAAGAGTTGGTCTGCCTGGCAAAAGCATCATATAACCCTGATGTTTCAACTTATTCTGTAGATTTTTCTGTCTCAAACATATTATGTTGGTGTCTCGTCTTTCCTTTTTTCATTGCTTCATTAAGGTATGCTGACTGTGGTTTCTTGCATGTGCAGCCTTTCTAACTTATATTCAGAGTCTGTGAAAAAGCTTCGCACCTCTTATATAAGTAAGTCATTTAATGGCAATAAAATATTTTTGAACATCTGAATTTGATGTAAATAATGTGCTGTTCACACATGAAGTTTTTGTTACTCCATGTAAATAACTTTAGTTTTAGAAAGTGGTCTTGTAGCTGTGTCAGTACCAGGACATGAAACACACAAGGTGGGTGAAGTAGTATCTTTTTTCATCAACAAAAGTTAGTTCAGTAAAGCATATTATATCATCTATTTTGTATCTCTAGCTTTGGAAACTAATTTTGGCATGATTTGTTCAATCATATACATGTACCATATCTTTTGTTCTTGTGGCACCACCAAAATATATTTGATTGAGGGCACAGGAGGATTCTCCAGATACAGGAACTGTGAAAGATGGTTGTGAGACCCATGAGGGCTCCCTAATGAGCCCAAGTATACATGTAGGCAAGGCCATAGCACTACAGAGATTCAGGAGGGCACTACAGCACATAGGGCACCCTTATGAGACTGGCAAACTTGGACAGATCCACATAACTGAATAAATAGTTAGACCCACTCTAGCCCCCAGAATAACTCATAATCAAGAGGGCATAAAGCAACCAGAAAACTCCTCCCTAGGACAGCTTATTCTGCGTTGCACTTCAAAGAGGCACAGCATAGAATCTCTCTTTGTTTTTATTTAATTTTTTTAAATGAGGAGGAAATAACTGACCATGTAAAAGACATTGTTCTCTTATGAGAAGAAAAAGATAGTAGTTATATTAAGCTTTTTAAAAACGTGTTTGCTTGCTAAATTAATTTTTAGCTTCCTGCTGTTGGCATGTATCTCTTTGCTGAGAGAGAAGAAACTGTTCCAGCAACTGTGCAATTACCTAATCTTTTATATCCTCTACTATCTCTGATAAATAAATCCACATGCCTTACTACAGATAATTAATTGAAGCCAAAAGTTTAATCTCCGCTAATGCAGATTTAATACAAGAATATTTAGAGAATGGAAAGAGTTTCTTCCAAGCACATCATTAATATATATATTTTGTTTATGGTTTGTGGTCATGTCTAAAACAGAAACACAATACATACCATTGATACAGATTGTTATATTTAGTGTCTTATTACTTGCAAACCATTACACAGCACTAGTATTTCATAATTCATGGTTTTATGTTTAAATAGCACTATCAAAGTAAAACATCTTATAAGGTGAGGCTTTGTGAAATTATCAGAAATTTTTATTTACAGCATCCTTGATTCCAGAATAATCTGGTTTAGTGTTATTTCAAAATGCAAACTATTGACATGGTCTTGTTTGAACTTTGAAAGGGAGTATATCTTCTCCAATTTACTTTTTTTTTTTTTTTTTTTTTTTTTTTGGAAAGTCATTTTTGATGAGGAAATTTGATGTTTTAAAAAAAATCTAAAAAATTAGTACTTGCAAAGCATTTTTAAGCATAGCTCATCTACAGCAGCAATAACATTCTTCTAACCTCATAACAGGCTTATGATGTTCTTGGTAGTCTCCCTCTTACCAATCTCCCTCAAATAACTATTCATGAAATTTCACTGATGCTATTACTGGAGGAAGAGAAACTGGAAAGCACGCTGCTAATCTCTTCAGTGGGAGTACCAATTTAAAAATTTACTTTAAAATCATGACCTCTCTTCATAAATGTATGTGACTAACAGGGCTTTGGTTCAGTTAGCATGGTGCTCTTGTGATAACAAAACATACTTTTATTGTACATTAATGTGTATTTCCAGGATTGGTAGAGATAACTGACAGAGGGGAAGAAATCACTTTCTTTTTCATCAAGCTTCTTCCATTATGTTCTGACCAAATGAATAAACAAAACTAGCTATGAAAGAAATCCCTAACTGGCCAGTCTAGCAGCCTTAAGTATGTGGGGTTTCTTTATATGTGTGTGTGCTTTTACAAAGAACCTTGATATACAATGTAAAATATATCAGTTAATGAGTAACAGAATGAACATTTTTTTGAATATTTTAAGAAGTTGGTGAAAAAGTCAAAGGCCTTGCTTCATATGTCCTAGCATATGTCATCCTGTATTTACATAACACTGCTTGTCAGATTTCACCCACATCCATTATAAGCCTGGATAAAGTCCATTCATTCTCCTACAAACCATCAACTGAGAACAAATTGTGATCCCACCATACTATTCTGCATTATCAGCAATTCTATCAGTGGTCCTATCAGCCCTGACCCACTGGTTACTCCCAACAAAATTCAAAGACCTCCCACAATTGCACTGATTATGGATGTACAATATATTACAGTGGAATCCACTTACTAGGTAGCCGGATATTGACAACATCCATAGCAGTGTTTTGCCAGGAATCAATACTGTCCCATTGACTTTGATGTAAATAGTATTCAGGTATTGGTAACAGCATGGCCACGTGGCCTCCTCCCTCCCCACTGCTGCCAGGGGCGAAGAGGCTAGGGTCATGTGGCCTCTTCCCTCCTCACTTCTCCCGGGATGCTGGGGTGTGCGGCCTCTTCCCCTCCCCATAGTGGGAGTGGTGTTCCGTTCTTCCTCCTCCCCTCCCTGTGGTGAGGGCAGGGCCTCAGAACAGGTGCCAGGGCTGCAGGTGGGGGATTGCCTCCCCCTAGAAGCTTCTCAAGTCTTCTCAAATGTTCTCTGTGACAGACAGCGTGACGGACACCTCTCCTTTTATAATAGTATAGATTTGTTGGAGGGAAAAGGCCCAACTCTATTAGCAGGTTTACAATATGGTAGCCAGAGAAGGAAATGCAGGGACATGCCTTCTCCAGTTGCAGTTCAATGAACCTACTTATGACTAGTATTCAGCCCCTCACTGTGGGGCTGCATCCCTACAAACCTGGCTTATCATCCAGTTTGGTTAAAAATCCACCTTACCAGCAGCCTCTTTATGCCATCCACTTGTTCAGTCATGTTCAGTTTCCAGCTCACAGTGTCCAGATTCATGAAAGGGTAGTGTCCAGATTCATGAAAGGGTTACTGCATACTTATTCACATGTCTAAGAACGTTCCTACATGGCATCTTAATGCTGTGTTTGCAAACCTCATGGAGCCCCCTCTTCAAGCCACTTTCAGAACACTTCTTCCATTACCTCCCTCTCAAGATGATATTCTTACTCATTATCACATTGGCTGCAGGGTCAGTGAATTCCAGGCCCTTATCATTGATCTCCCTTTACTCAACATTCCACAGACATAAGATGGTATTGAGACTTTATCCTAAGTTCATCTGTAAAAGGCTTTTGGAACTTCATTTGAACCAAGCCATCAGTTTTTCTGCTTTCTCTCCTAAACCCCTCTCTGCTTCTGGAGCAAAAAAATCTTCACAATTTGGGCATTTAAGGGGTCGCCTTATATTACAAAACCCTTACGACCAACTTCTCGTCTCTCTATAGCTATATTTGGTGCTTCATCTTTGCTGAAGTTTTAAGTTTTCTTCTGTCAGAGAATGTCAAAGTGGACCACGTAGTGGATGTCATTCTGTTATGAAATGGCTGATAAACGTTTCCTCCAAATCAAAGGTTACTTTGTTAGTAGACAAGCTGCACTGTCTCCTTGCTTCTAGAACATTCCCATGACTAAAATCTGAAAGGAAGCTGTCTAAAATAATCCCCTGATTTACATTAAGAACTGTGCTTTTGACCTAGCTGCAAGATCAGATACCAAGTTTGAAAAGCAGTACAGGAAACTCTCATGATTCACAGAATCGCTATTCATGCTTTCACGTATTTGCGTGTCTCCTGTCCTGGCTTGAGGGCAGCACGGGAAGGGAGGGTGAGGACCCATGGGAATCTCGCTGTGGCTCCCAGCCTTTTAGGGGACTCACCGTCTGCTAAAGGTGCAGTTTGCCTACTAAATAAGTTCCCCGCAGCTGCCTGGAATTGTGGTTCCTGGCAGCTGAGGTGAGTTCCCTGCACCTCCCATCCTCGGTGGTGAGCTCACTGTGGGGAACAGGAGCCCCCAGTATTCACTAATTTTACTAATTCAGGGTAGATGCAGAATAGTGAGGGTTTCTTGTATTAACATCACTGTAATGGGGTAGAAGTGTGTAAGGTCATGTGTCATGAAGGTGTGATCCAATGGAAGTGCAATTCAAAAGATTCTGATTGGACACCTTGAGTAGGATTCATATTGATGACAACATCACACTTACATAAGGCTAAGCAACTCTTTCCCTCACAGGATAAGGCTTCTTCTTTGGCATTCAGAAAATAGTCACTTGTTAACCCCAAACTAAAGAAAATAATTAGCACCACCGAGTTTTGAAATAAAAAAAATGCTTCTTGCACCTTCTTTTGCCCTCTATATCAAAAATGCAAACACACTGAAGTCAGTAGAGGCATACATGTGCAAGCTGGGTAAACCTTGATTCTGTCTGTTCTGACTTGGCATGTGTTAATCCTTCCCCCACCACCCATCTCTTCAATAGTCTCAACACATTTTTTTCAGAAAATTCACATACTAAGAACAAAGATTTTACTGTGCTGAAAATTTTGTTCTGCACATACAGATGTTTTTAATTCTAACTAAGGATTCAGGTGTGTGTTATTCATGCAATTGATTGTTCTTGTATTTAGATGAGTATGGTACATCATAAAAACGATCCAAAGAGAGCATTATTTTTAAGTAATTATTTTTAAGAGAACTAGTTAATATTCTTAAAAAATTAATGAAAGCTTCTTATTTAAAAAAACAAAAACATTAGAAGGCCTAACTGGTAACTTAAATTTCAACACATCCTTTATCAAGGCATAAAGAAAACAGGATCAAAAACTGCATTTGCATCACAAGTTTTCAGTATGTGATTCCTATGAAATAACTTCCTCCTTTGCATATTTAAAGAATGCAAAATTACTATTTCTTTTAGTGAGAAAAATCTTGCAAATATAGTCTCTTGCTTTGTGTGATGGTGTCATTTTGAGGGTCATTATTTGAAAGCCCTCAACAGGGGAAAAATCATTTCACCCTCCAAAAGTAAACCAGAGCCACCTTTATATCCTCAATCAATTTCGTAAATGAAATCAATGAGCTGTGTTGAAAAACTGATGGTACAGAATCACCTAAATGTGAGTGCAGGAATATAATATAATTATACAAATAAAATGAAAGTAAAAAATATGTAATTACACAATAGAGGTCACATGATAATATTAAAGTATACTAGAGAATTCATTAATATTACAATCCTCCTATTCATCTGATTTTTATCAAAAACATAAATTAATTTTCTTATTTTACTTACCTAAGATTTTAGATCACACATTCGTCTTTTGTTATGGACAGTATACATGTATAATGCACATAGCTACCTCTAATAAAATAAAATAATCTTACTCTGATAATGTAAGACTGTATTTTTTAACAAAAATATTACCTCTCTGATGAAATATTGATGAATTGATTAAAAATAAATTGCATGTAAATATTTGAGGTAATACTGTAATTCTTTTGTCAAACAGACTATTTTGAGGTAATTAAGATCAGCCTCTTACATGAAAGACTATTACATTTGTATGAAAAATATCTTCCATCCCATCACCTCAAGTGGGAGAAACACTTGCTTAGTGTAATATAGAGGCTATTCATTGAAGTTCTCACTCAGGAAAGATGATATACAGCCATTTTGATTTTTTATTTTCAATTATTCTTTGTATTTTTCAGCAGGTCTTTGTGATATTAATGAAGGGACTGCAGTGCCAGAGGATCGCTGCAAGTCACCCACATCGGGTAACTACAGTTTTTCCAAATACTTTGATTTATACTTGCACAGAATGTGAGGTGGTTTAAGTCATGTGTTAACAATCCTTGCTAATTAATTATATAGAACCTGTCTGAGAGCTTTTCTTTTCATCATATTGTGTTCATTTTGCCATTTAACATTTCACTAAGCATTACAGAATTCTGGTTTAAATCAAGGCCAAATTTGAGTTCTAGTAAGGATCAATCAAGTGGAATGTGTTAGTTTCACAAATTTATGCTTCAGGGAGACAGCACACAGGCAAAGATATTCTTAGAGTGGAAATGCATGCTGTCTATGAGGCTGTGAGGAGAGTGACATTCTCATGCTACAGTATATTTTGTGAATGCTTTTCCTATTAATTTTATCAAGCCACTAACGTGTATGCGTGCGCGCACGCGCACACACACACACACCACACACACACACACACACACGGAATCTTAGCTAGAAATTGCAGTGTGGCATTCCTGAGGTACTGGTAATATAACACACTTGCAACTTGTGACAACAATAATAGTTCAAGTAGTTTCCATTTCTTTGCAGATCATAAGTTCCACCTGGTACTTCTAAAGTTTTTTCTGTTTTTAATAAGATTTTACATGGTATATTGCAATGCTAAAGGAAAAAATCCTGATTTTTTTTTTTTGATGGGGGGAGCTATTTTTGACTGAATTCTATAGAGTGAGTTTACTGCCATTTTCTCATTAACTGAACATTTTTCTTAGGCTTTCAGAAATTTCTGGATGTTAATAGACTTCCATAATAGGAACTCCCCACTCCAGATAAGTTGGCTTTTGCATTACACTGGAGCTGATGTTTTTAAGAGTACTGAAGTGATCCACTGTAATTGTGGAAAAGTTTAATGAGTATTACTCATTAGGGCTCTGATCTTCCAAATACTTAAGAATGCACATACAATCAATATATTCAGTATTAAAAATGAATTTTCAAAAGTGTCTAGAAATATGTTACTGTTTCACTTTTCCTATCACTTTGACTAGACTCTCAATAGCATCTGTCATTTTACTCAGTTTCCCTGAGAAGTTCTAGTCTGATGAGGTAAATTAGGATATACAACTGCAGATTTATTTTATCTGGATATTTTAAAAGGACTAGGTAGGTACCTGCATATTAAAATAAATTCTTCTAATGCCATTATGAATAATCCTCACCACAACAGCCTATAAAGAATACTAAATACTAGATCTCTTTGAACCTATTTATAGCTCAGGACTGGGCAACCACAAATAGTGGGTGGACTGTATTAGTGGCCCTTGTTCACCTCAGTGAGTCACAGCAGCCCAGTGTAGTTCCATCTGTGGCCCTCGAGGGGGTTCCAAATCAGCTATTTTGTAGCATTCTACCTCTGGAAGGGAGGGGGAAGGAGCAGGGATGGAGCGTGAATTAAGCGATTTGCATGCTCCAAAAATGCTGGGAGGAGGGGGAGGTATAGGAAGTGCGAGGCTCTGGTGCCCCTGTGCATGATAGGCCCATGGTGCTGGGGGGCAACCCGGGGGTCTGCGGGCTGCAGGTGGAGCCCCACTGAGGCCACAGGTTGCTCACCGCTCTTATAGCCTTTATCGCTTAAAGCTTTTATTGAAAGCCTGGGTAAAAAAATATGCATTTTAGAAATCCTAGAATGTCAACAAACTCATACTCAGCCTTGGTCTACTCTACAGTTTTATTTTGGTATAGATAAGTTGCTCAGGGGTGTGGAAAATCATGCCCCTAAACAATGTAGTAATACCCAGTGTAGACAGTGCTATGTCAATGAGAGGACTTCTCACATCGACATTAGTTACCACCTTTTGGGTACTGACATTGACGGGAGAAGCTGCTCTCCTATCAAAGTGAATCACATCTTCACTAAGCACTACAGAAGTACTGCTGCAGTGCCCTCTATTGGATGACTGGAGTACCAAGTTCCTAAGTTGAATGTCATTAACTGAAAACACCTCCTCATTGGTCCCTCATTGTTAGACAAGAGTAGTGTCATCTTTATCGCCAATATGAATGTATAACAAAACAAAATATCCTTTATTTTATTTTATCAGGAAAACTTTTTTTATAAAGTATTAAACTTAATTTCCAAAGTAAGTTTGATTTGGCAATTTTGTTCAAACTGTATTCAGAGTTTCAATGTTGTGGTCAGTGCTATGTCAATGAGTTCAGATTGTCAATCTGTCACCAGTTTAAGATTTTCCTTTTTAGAAAAGCAAATTGAGAATGGAATTGGAATTTGGCGAGGACATCATTATTAGTAGATTAATTCTTCTTTACATTTAAAACCAAACAGATTAATTCTACTTCATGTTTTAAAGCCAAAATCTACTGAAGAAGTGTGTTGCTATGAAATAGGTAGTTGCCAAAATATAGAGTTGGCTGAGTGTTAAACCTGATTTTAGACTACACAATCCTCTTAGACAGATGTAAAGAAGAATTTTTCTCATTTGGAGTCAAAGATCTCATTCCTGTTTAACCATGATCACCCACGGCCAGGTCCAATAACTGCAAAAATCTGTGATCCACTTACTGTGTTCTGCTGTTGTTGCAGTGAAGCACTTCCTCCTACATTTTAGGTGGTATATTTAAAAGATGTAAAATCCCATTTAATGAGTTATCCAGTTAAATGTTAAGTTTGATTGGTTAATTGATTAAACGGGGGCAAGTACTCTGGAGCAGCTGCGGCGGTTCAGGCAGGGGCTGTTCCAGCATGGCTGTTTCCAGTCCCGCGTTGGGATGCTGTCTCCTGTCCTGCAAGCTCATGCAGGCTGGGAGCTGGCAGTTCCTCCCCTACCCCCCCAGGCTGCCACTTCTGGCCCCGCACAGGCTGGGAGCTGGCTGCCCTGCAGAGTTGGAGTGATGCTTACCGGTTACCCATTCACATCCCTAGTTCTAACTAGGCAGAGAGAGAGTGTAAGTAAAATGACCAAACTTGGAAATTTAAATTTAAGGCAAGTTTTGAGTAAAAAAATATGTTTAATAGAACTAAGGAGATAATTCATATAAAAGAATGAACATTAAAATATTGACTGTGATGTATAATTATTTGGTATGTGTGGGTTGTTTGGGTTTTAGGATTAAATGTGTGGCTCACAAGAAAAGACAACAGGAAGAGGGGAAAGAGGAGGCATTTCATGGATGAGGAGAAGGCAAGCAAAAAGAAACAAGCATGGGGAGCATATGGGGATGAAAGGAAAGGTAGAGAAACAAGAAAAGATATTCTTCCTGTAAGGATTAGCATATTTTGTGAAAGTCCGGTATCACGATCTCCACAAAAAGTTTTATTTAGATATTACAGGTGGAAGGAATATAGTGAAGTTTAAACTAACTTTCCTTAGGAAGGAAAACTTGAGAAACAAATACAGGAAGAAGACTGGAAAGGTGATGAAGAAGGGTAGGTTTTTTTTGAGTGTTTTCAGATTACCACCAATCTTCAAAGACTTTTGAGGTGAAAAACACTGGATTCCACATTCTACTTAAATTTGAAATTCAAAAATATCAGTATATTCATTAACATATTTTTTTCTTCATCAGTTTTCTTTATATCTGAACTAGGGGTCAGGTACACTATTTAAATAAGTAAATTCATTTTGCATTCTGCCATAGAAAAGCCAAAGAGTATGCATCACATCGTGCAGAAATTTAACACACTGTGCTGGGTAGGTAACAAGAAAAAATCCTGGGTATATTTGTCTTGTATTAGATTAAAATTCAAAATAGCTGGAGGTACTAGGTTGTCAGCTTCATAGAGGGACTCTTCGAATAAGAACACTGGAGAGGATTCATGAGATGTTGGGAAGGTGGGGCTGTATATTGTTAGCACTTGAAGGGCACCAAGAGAAAATCAGAGGATCATATACTGGGTGTCTAAAAATGCAGAGAATAGGAGAAGGCAGATTTAGGTGTGTTAGGTTTGTCTAGGAAGGAGACTAGCTATGGGGTAAGGTTGCAATATCTAATTTATAACTTTGTAACTCTGCATGTTTTAAAAATTCAGTGAATATGGTTTTGGAACTGATTGTTGTAAAATAATGCTCAGCTAGATCTTGATTAGGAAATGGGTTGGTTGCACAACATTCTGGAAGATCAGTGCTTGGGACTGACAGTCTGAGACATCTTCAGTCATCTGACACTACAGCGTGTGATAGTTTCAGTCTTCCAAATGAACACAGCTGCAACTTCAATTAGTTCTAACTTCCTCCACTGAGTGATTACAATATTGACAGCTGTAGAAAAGACTGCATGCTCTTGCTAGATGGCAAAGCACTCTTTAGCTCAGAGGTCAGCAACCTTTCAGAAGTGGCATGCCGAGATTTAACTTACTCATTTCTATTTATGGGTATGCGTGTTGTTGATACTTTTTAAAGTCTAATAGTCTTTCCCCCACCTACCCTTGTGCTCCTCCCAGCCTAGGTGGATGCTGGGATAAAATCCTGCTTCTCAAAGTAGTAGACACCAACAGTCTGTCCTGTCCTAACTCCCAGCTAAAGCACAAACAAATTATCCACACCTCCCCCACCTCCGAGCACAAACAAACTACCTCCCTGCCTCCACTTCACCCCAATGCCAACACCTGACTACCTCCTCTTTCCTCCACCTACCCCATGCAGTCAGCACCTTTACTTCCTCCTTCTCAGGAGGCTTGAGAGTGATGAGTTTCTGCCTCTCTCCCACACACAAGAGATTCTCCAAACTGCCCTTCCCTCTGATTCCCCTTCCCAATTACCCACTCGCTCGCTTCTCCTCCCCCTGCCTAGCCACTTATTCTCTCCTTATCTTGCTTTTTATTACCTGCTCTGGGAGTTGCTCTGTTTAGCTGCTTGCTCAGCAAGACAACTCTCTGCCCCAGTCGATCAGCTGAGCTTTGAACTTACGATTGGAGCTCAGAAAACAGCTGCTCAGCTGAGCTTTGAACTTATGAGCGGAGCTCAGAAAACAGCTGCTCGGTCGCATAGCCATGCAGCTTAGAGGGAGCTATGGTCCCCTGCCATTGGCCCCCTCAGCCTGCTGCTTCTCCCCGCTGCTGGTTCCTTCAGCCCTATTTCTGGCTGGGCAACACAGCTGCCCTGGACCTGTTGCTATAAGTGCTGCTCCAGTCAGCACATCAGCATGCAGGCCAGGTCCCCACTGCTGGCCCGGCATGCAGCTCCCATCAGGCGGCCACAGAACAGCTCCACTGCAAAGCCAGCTGGGTTGCTGAGCTGCGCCTGCCCTAGTCCTGCAGCTCCACTACCAAAGGAGCAGCCACATGGCCCAAACCCTGGCACAACCACTCACCCTCGTCCAGCCCCGCTGCCAGAGGAGCAGCCCACGTGGCCCAAGCCCTGGCCCCCGGCCACCGGAGGAGCTTGCACAGCTGAGCCCCCATGCACCCACCAGGTACAGCTCAACTGCTTCCACTAGATCGCTGCTACAATGGCAGAGAAGGGGGAGAGCACCAGCCACAGGTGCACAGCCCAATCTGAAGCCTCCCCACCTACCCGCCCCCTCTCCTCCCCCCGTGGAGTTGGTGCTGTGGCTGCGCACCAGCCAATTGCACAGCCCAATCAGCAGCCTCCCTGCCTGCCTGTCCCCCAGAGCTGGTGCTGTGGCTGTGCAGCAGCCATGAGGCTCAAGCAGTAGCACAGGCCCCCCCGCTGTGCAGGGGAGGAGGGGTGGGACTGAGCACTTACCCCCGTGTGCCACTGAAAATCAACTCACATGCCACTTATGGCATGCATGTTGTAGGTTGCCTATCCCAGCTCTGGCTTTTAGAGAGAGAACTAAATTACAGCAGAAATAAAATGAAAACCTAAAATGAAGAGATTATAAAAGCTTTACACTCTGCTCCCCTCATCTAGCACTCTGAAGTTGCATAGCATATACAAAGTGTGATACTCAGATACCTATAATAAGAAGAAAATAATATCCTTGAAAAACTCTCTGAAATATTGGTGATTTTTTTACCAGTGTCAACACCTGTTTGGCATTTTAATAAAATTTTAAAAGCCACCAAGTTAAATCTCTAAAACAGTGGGTTCATAAATCATAGTCCATTCAATATCAGTGGTCTTTAGAACCACTGCAGGCAGAATTAAATGTTCTATATTCTCTAACTTTTAGAGACCTGTTGCTTTCACTGTGTAGATCAAAATTTGCATTAATTCTTTGTTCAATTCTTATTTACAAACTTACATACTAGGTGTCCATATATTAAAAAGTGTATATTAAATTAATGCCTAACCAAAATAACCCAGGTGCAGTGCGTTGTGACGGTGTGTGTTGCTCTATGAAGGAATTTTGCTTCAGATTACCTGCTTATTTTTGTGTGTGCTCCTTTATTGCAAAGAGTTTAGCATCTGCAGTGCCACAAATTTTGGTCTTTGATTAGTATTTTGATGTATCCTAACTCTGAAGTCAGTGTGACAGTATGTTAAGTCTCATAACTTTTGTAGTATTATGCAGTCTTTTTGTCAAATCAGTGTTATACATGTATCTTGTTTTGTGAATGTCCATTTTGCATGTCCATTTCATTCTGTCTTCACTTATATAGGTTCTGGTTCTCCAAACAATTCTGATGATGATGATGATCAAAAAATGAATAATTTTATAGAAAAGGGTACAGTATTTTTATTTTAACAGCATTATTTCTTTTGTTCAATTCCTCCTTTCATACATTTATACTTTCTTGACATTTTTTGTTAAAATGTTATTTACAGTGAAGACCAAAAGCAGAAAATTTTCCAAGATGGTAGCCAATGATATAGGTAGGAACTAGAAAATTCTGCTTTCTTCCTAATCTAGTGCCTTACTCTATGCAACGCTAACTCCAGAGCAAAAAAATTCTAATTGCATTGCATTATTTAGTTATTAATCTATCATTCCCTGTGCTAAATGGTAATCCTGGGGGCTGCTTCTATGCTAAATATATTGGGCACAATGATTAACAAAATCAAGGAGAATCTGGGTTTTAATACTTTAATTTTTATATTGTGCACCTTCCTACTGGAAAAGAGGTTCTTCTTTATTCTGTAATATTAGAAGGGTTCAGTCTATGCAAGTTTCAACATAATACTATTACTATACTTTAGAAATTGTTGCTAATTTATTTCCCTCTAAATGTTACACTTATATCCATAAAGCCTAGGTTCCCCTTTAATTTTTGAAGATGGAGATTGGATGGCATATTACTTACACATAAAAAGGAACTGGAACCATATATACCTATTCTCTTTATCAATACTGTGCCCAAGAACAGTATATGTTAATACTATCCAGCTGCATTATTGCATGTCACCAATCTATACATTTTTTAATAAAAGTTTCAAATTAATTGATAAAAATGGCTTGAATTATGTTGTATGCAAGCTGTGAATTGAACCCTTTTATGGTCAGAATGGAAATATGATAGATTGATAACCTAACACGTGGTCAGTAAGGAAATAAGGCAAATTGGTATTTGGTGTTTTCTGGGGTAACATCTCTTCATTTTTCTAATTAATTCTTATTTCAGCATTAGTACCTTATTGTATGGTAGCATTATGATTTAGTTATATTCCTTTGGTGCTATTTGATTCAAAAGATTTAATCTATGTTATGTATTGTTTGATGCATTGTTACAGACTAGTTTGATATATCGTTAATGTCTTTAGAATATAAGTTTACTTAATAGCTATTAGCTAATTGTATAGTAATTACTTATCAATGATAAAGATATTGTTGAGATAATGAGTTTGAAAGTAACACTATTGGTCACCAAGAAAGAGATCTCTAATAGAAACTCCAGAATGACATGTCAAACCTCCACCATAGGCTTTTTGTAGCTAGATATCACATTCTCAATATTGTCTGGACCTCTTTCATAAAGTAATATCCACAAACATAGTACTGAGGAGGCAAAAGTGGCCCATGAGGAATTCTAATGCTTACTGGCTGGCAAATTACTAGATAGACTGGTTACCTATTATACTTCACTATCTGGCACTCTATCTTATTTGTGAGTGCCAAGCACCAAAAAGGTTGAACCCTCTATACGCAGGAAATTTATAGTTTGTTCCATTACCTCCATAATACAGGAATTTTATAAGTAATCTACAAACAGCAGAATTTGCTGAATAAGGAGGAATTGAAGATTGATATTTTTTTACTGGCTTTTATTTGTTTGACCTTTGGCAACTCACTTAACTTTTTTTGCACTTGACTGGAACAAAGGGAGACCCACAAGCAATGACAGTGCAGCAAAGGAAGGGAAAAATACAACACTCAAAATTCAGAGTTCTATGAAAGTTGAAGTGAGGAGGTTGTGAAGGCTGCTTATTCTGTTCCACACATGGAGAAAATGAGAGGCCTCTCAACCTAATATAAAGAGACTGTACCAGAGACAGTAGGAAGATGGAAAGAGAATGTAATTTTGTACCAGTACTGATTGGAGAGCTGGCCACAATAATAAAAGGATCAGATGTAACAGGTTTTCTCTGTTCTGAACATCACAGGACTGAAATACAAAGGGTGTTGAAAGTCAGTATTAACAATGGTAGAGTAATATGACAGAGCTTGCAGGACTTTACCTGATATTTTACATATTCTCTTTACCTGGTAGAGAGAAATTGTCTTCCTTAGGTGCTGAATCCTCTATTGTCTTCCTTAAGTGTTATTTTCTGTAACTTTAAACAATGATCTGTATTATGCAAAAATTAATTTTAATTTGTGTTAATTGTTGACCAGGCTGTCAGAACTGTTTAAGTCTGATGTTGTAATTTTTACAGTGACATCATTATATTGCAATGTCATTATGTTAATAAAACAAATCAGTGATAATTATACAGAATTATTGAAATCTGTTCCAGTCTTTTTTTATTTCAGTTCTGAGAGAGGTATATCTTCATATATATTATAGTTAGAGTAGAATAGTGTCTTGAATTCACTTCACAGCTTAAGTAACTTTCTAGAACTAGTTTGAAAGAAACACAACTTCCAGGAAGAAAGTGATATGCAAAGTTACATTGAGACTGATATCAATTAATGCATATTCAATACATAGTCCATGAACTCCACATTGTAACTGAAATTTCTGCTATGTTGTCATCTCACTCATAATTATTTAGTGTGACTAGTCAGATGTCCTACTAATAATTATATTTAATAGGAGCCCAAAGATTCAGAAAATGCCGCTCTTCAGGTTCTTATGTTGCTTCTAAGAATAGGATTGCTGTGTAATGTTCAGTTTGAAATCTCATTAACTAAAACTGTAGAAGCAATGGCCGCTAAGTCAGTAAAATCAAAAATACTTTTTTGCATTGCCATTTACTGTACATTACATGTGGCATGTTGATTCTGTGGTGCTGTTTTGTGATCTTATGGTGCTATTTTAATCTCTTCAGTATATCTGTCACATTGCACAATGTCACTGTCATGTCATTCATTATTTGATGTCAATAATAGCATGTTTTATCACTTTATTCTTTCAAAATGAATTGTGATCAGTTGAATAAGGATTGGGGTATTTTGTAAAATGTGTGCCATCTATTGTTACCAATTTTATGTATCTATTGCAAAACAAATAATTTTACTTTGTCAAATATGTTAGAAGACTTACCCGGCATTGCCCTGCGGCTGTCCGGGGGCAGCACCCTGCCATCCAGCTTCCCCCTGGAGCCAGGCCAGAGCAAAGGGAGGAGTGCGCACTCCACCTGCCAGGTTCTCAAGTGGATTGACTTGAGGTGGGGAGGGAATGCACCCTGCCCACCAGCTTCTCCCTGGGGCCTGCCCAGGGTGAGGTAGCATGTGCACCCCAATTGTTGACTTCTCCCTGGGCTGAGGGGTGTGCATCCCACCTGCCAGCATCTCCCTCTGGCCAGCTCAGGATGAGAGTGGCTTCTTCCCAGGGCTGCCCTGGGGCAAAGAGGTGGCTCACACCTACCAGCTTCTCCTGAAGAACTGGGTGGGACCATGACCGCGTGTTGATTTTCCCCGGGGCTGGGCTGCACAACCCGGCCACCCAGAAGCTTCTCCCTGCTATGCAGGGTGGGCCAAGACAGCCAGCCACTGCTCACTGGGAGCTTGCTTCCCCCCCGTGTGGTCATGGGTGAGTATAACTTTTCCTGCTATAACACCCCCCCCTTTCCATTTGATATGAAACAATCACACTTGTCCTATTATCCCAGCACAATCAAACCCTGACCTTGTTTTAAGTTAGAATAAGAGGAGGTGTAGAAAATCTCCACCCCTAGACGTTTTTAAGTTCTGGCTTAACAAAGCCCTGGCTGGGAAGATTTAGTTGGGATTGGTCCTGCTTTTAGCAGGGGGTTGGACTGGACCTCCTGAGGTCTCTTCCAACCCTATATTCTAAGCTGCATACCAAATTTGGTGGTCTAAGCTCTTACCCTTTAGGAGGAGTTCTTGGACAAATGGATTCACAGAAGGACAGACAGATGCACATTTCTAAAATATATAGCAAGATAAAAATAATCAGATGGGACTTCTCTTGTGGCATGATTGCAGTTCATTGCATTACCACAGAAGGAACAGTGATTCAGGAATAAGCTTCTGGAATTCTTTGTCCTCAACCTGTTGAGGATTTATCAGAGAGGCTACCCTTGGGTATTAGCTAAAAGTGAAAGAACCTACACTTCCCATTGATTTAACTTGCCAAATATTTTAAGAGGAATACATTAATCTTGTCCTTGTGCTCAATTACATGCTGTTGTCATGGCAGTAATTAACAGTAAGGAGGTGTCACTCATGAAAAGATAATTGAAAATCTAGCTCCCACCTAAATGAAGGGGGAAATAGATACTGTTCCTGTGATGGGACAGTAAGGAACGGTCTCCCTAAAGGACACATATGTACTGTATATCTAAATCTTAAAACAAATCTTTATTCTTTTAATATTTTTATTGAAGATACATGCTTATGTAAAGCTGCTTCGTTCCTACAAGTTCGTATCTATTGCAACAAATTGATATGAGAGTGTCAGTTATCCGTTTGTTATAGAATCAAGAAAAATCTAGGCAGTTGGAAAAATCTTGCCTAAACACACAGAACTGCAGTTTAGCACAAAGAATATAAGATAAACTAGGGTCACAAAAACCACCATTCCAACTTAACTAGAATAGATCTGGTAATCTTAGTTGTTTGATTATTTTAGTAACCCTCCTAGGATTAGGAGTCCTTTGGTGGGTTATGATTTTGGCACAAAATGATCATTCCTTTCTGTAAGCTCATTATTATAGCCAAGTTTTCATTTGAATTGTATGAAAAGCTAACTATAGAATGGTACCCTGCAAAAGTGAAAATAACTTCTGGAGCTCTCACACGCCTCACTGACATGGGTGCAAAAGATAAGCACTTTTAATTTCAGCTACGATGACAAGTGGGAATGAGCTGTTTTTCAACAAAGAAAGCTGGGGATATCCTGTCTATGTGCGTAGTGTGTCCTAGTAGTGCCTCCCTGCAGGGTACACACATGCCAGTTAATGCATGACATGCTAGTGTGTATTAGAATGTACACACCAGCTAGTGGAGTCAAGCCTTAAGTGATTTACCAAAGGTCACATGTGAAGCTGAAAATGAAATCCTAATCTCCTGAGTCCCAGTCCTGTGCTGAAACCATGCCTTTCTGATGTAGCTCCATGCATCCCTAAATGAGCAGTTTTAAAAATCTATCAGTTTAATTGCATGTGGTGATGTGAGAGAATTAATGATTGTCTTATTTCTTTAGAAGAAACTTTTTGAAGATAAATTTATTTATGATGTATGGAACTGCTGGCTCTTTTAGTTGCTCTGTATTTTGTTTAAGGTTTTACAATCTTTGTGGTTATAGACTTTTTAAATTGTGTTACATATGAAGACAATGTGTGTGAATGGCTGTCAGAATTTGAGACAAGTTGAGGATTTGGGCAGTTCACCTGTCACAACTGGCTGCACCTTTTTATTACTTTGTTCTGTATTTTTTAATATCATAAAACTTTAAAAAATTACCGTGTCTTCTAAAAGTTAATCCACAATGTGATCCTAATTGTTAGCTATGCTTGCAGTTAGAAGAGAATCATAACTAAAGTAATTTAAAGAGATCTATAAGGGGCATTTTTTAGGACTGTTAGGTTTTCCTTAAATGTACAGTATCTAAATCTGTATTTAATGTGACTGGCATATTTTCAAACCTTTATTTTATGTGACTGACATAAAGTGTGTCCAAATTTAAATGAATTACCTGGCTATATTTTTCACTCTCACAGTAGAACCTTGTTAATAGATTACTCTTATAATTCATTCCACTTTTTGCTCTTATGTGGGCAAAACACCATTTTAAATAGAGCATGCTATATTAAGATCTCTTTTTGATAGGAGCAAATTACTTTTTTAAAACAAAATAGACTATAATATGTTTGTTAACGTAGCTCTGGTCACTTGGAATTCCTCTTCTCCTATAGGAATGGAGTGTCTCTTCACCCCAAAGAGCAAAAGCGAATTAAAGTATCCAAGACTACCTATTAATATTATTAAGACTAAAATAAATTATTTAAATAAATGAATAAATTGTACTGCATCATGTTTTCCTTTTTAACGTACTAATCCACAAAACTGTGTTTCACAATGACCCTTCTCTAATATATTTTACCTAAGAAAACATTGTGCATAGTGTATATAGACAATATATTGCTTGTTGTTTCTGTATATCCATAAGTTTCTTTCCCTACATTTCAGAATATTTAACATGGCTTTTTAAAAAATTATACATAATTGTAAAATCTTTTATCGTAATGTGGTATAATTATAAATTACATTTTCTGCCTTTTTAAATATGTCGAGATGATGATATCTACAGAACATTGGTCTACACAAAAATTGTGTGAAAAACTCAGCTGTTTCCATGCACAGGGCTTTCTTTTTGTGAACTGTGTTTTAGTTGTTAGGACTTTATACAACATTACCCCACATCAGTTTTGCTCGAAACATGGGGTTTTAACAAAGACAGAAGTCAGTGGATTTTGCTTGCATTTTTGGCAAGTTTCAGGCTACATCTTAAGGATGGCACAAGCTTCAAAATTTAAGTCTAAGTTTCAGTTCTCCATCCCAAAAGTTAATGGGGTTTTGGATATGGGGAATTAGTCAGACCCAACTGATTAACACAAGTTTCAGTCATGCAGAATTTGGATTAACTGCTAAATTCTGAAATTGACTATAATAAATTGTGATGTGTTAAATCTTTGGAAAATGGCAGTCTGTTAATAAAAGGCCACCACTTCATATTTCTTTTAAAGATATATTTTATTTTTCAGCAAAGATGTCCAGAAAGTTAAGTTTGCCAACTGAGCTAAAGCCTGATTTAGGTAAGTTCAAGAATAAAGGCTGGTCCATATTGCAATTATGTTTTATAGAAAGAGTAAATTTCCAAAAAAGTAAGAATCCTGCATAATCAGAAGAACAGTAAAGTATGAACTGGCCACTGGATTTCTGTCTGAGCTTTTGAACAATCTGTATATATTGGTAAACTAAATTGGGATATGCCTTTCCACTATCATGCCCCTAAACTGAAGTGACCTGTAATGTAGGCTTGAAAAACTTAAGCTCCAAACAAGACTGCAAGTATTTGTGTTAAAATAGACAGGTAAAATCTCATTTGTGGCCATCCAATTATAAGGACATAGATTTGTGCATAGTTGTTAAATTTTTATCTGGATTTTGGGAGGCTGTTGTAGTTCTTGATATGTTAGTTACCTGGCAATGTCAGGAATATTACTGGGAAAAATGCATGTGGTTCCAAACAGACATAATAGGGAAAAAATGGAAAATGAAGTTTTACAGACTTCTCAGAAGATTTTAATTAAGGTCTCATTCTGCAGACAATTACACTTGGAGTTAACTACAACCAGGCTATTAACACATGTAGAGCTAAGTTAATGTTATAACTGTTTGCATGTTGGGGAACCAAGTCTCTAAGAACATGTTACTTTTTTGTTTCTTGAGACACATTACAGTAATTTCAAAGTAAACATTCTAGTTCTGCTGTTATTTTTATTAAAGTTTAGAAACACAAGTAAACATTCTAGTTGTACTCCTTGTTTATTAAAGTTTAGAAACACAAATGATTGTTCCATTGCATAATTAAAGCAGCTCTTAAAATAAGCATATTTTTCAGAACATTAAGTTGCATTTTACTTGAATATAAAATCCACAAATATAGACTTAATTTTATATCTTTTGCAACAATCCTATTTTGCTTAGAAAATGGAACTAGCTGGTTCTTACATAATGCACACAGGAAAGGTATATGCAAATCAAAAGTCAGTCACTTTTGGTTAGCATCTCTCACTCTTGGTAATGGATCAAGTCAATTTGATCTTCTATGTGAAGCTCACTTGGAGACAGTATAATTAGGTACTTTTATAAATTTGGTTTTCTGACTTCTTTTTAAACTGATTTTCAAAGGTATTTGTTAATAACAGAAAACATTATCTGTAGCCAATCATGTCCCCAAATTATTAATTTGGGTGTAACAGATATTTAAATGGATTTATTTGTTTTCTTCACCAATAAATATTAAAATCTAAACAAGCTTCTTTTTGAAGAGGATTCTAGGGTCAGTAGCTGAAGTTAGAACAAATTAATTGTAGTTATTATTATTATTATTACATATTTCTGTTCCATATTCCCTTCAAGTTCTATAATGCACAAAGTAGTAACTTTTCAAATAAAGGCCAGTTAACCTAGGAGATTTTCTGTCAGTGGGAAAAACTAGCCCATTCATGAAATGGTTCGTTATGCTGTGCAGTAATGCCTTCATGAATATATTATGTAGGTAAATTCTGTGGTTAAAGCTCAGTCCTGCTCATGCATAGGGTTACCAACTATATCTGTGCACCGATGAGGTCTTGAAAACAGCATAATCCAGACTAAACAAAGCTGTGATGTAAATTATACCATATTTTCAGTGATAAAATTTGTTTGCCTTTTAGTAAAAGTATTAGGAGATGAAGCTGAAGAAGAATGATGGGTCAGGAATTCAAGTTGATGCTTGAGTACAAAAGAGAATCTCTAAAAATGCCGACCCCGTTACTTACCATATGTGCAGCTGAAAATAGATGTGTAACCCACACACCTAGTGTGGTTCACTGTCCCATGCAGTAGTGAGAGGCAGCTGGCTTTTAGTTCAGAGGGTAGAGGCTCCTATGCTAAGCTCCAGAGGTCCTGGGTTCAGATCCGTCTGGTGGCAGTTATATATGCAGACGTGAATATTGACAGCATTTCCATTATAATATCCTGTTGTTAAGGAATGAGGAGTCCTGTGGCATCTTAATGACCAACAGATTTATTTGGGCATAAACTTTTTGACAAAATCCCACTTTACCAAATGTATCTAACAGAGTGGGTTTTTGCCATGAATGCTGATGCCCAAATAAATCTGTTGGTCATTAAGATGTCATAGGACTATTGTTATTATTGCGGATACAAACTAACTTTACTACACCTCTGATATTTTTCAGGAGTTTCACAATAACTTTGAATTCATTTAAAACAAATACTTTGTGCTCCTAGTTGGAATTCCTGCTCCTGTATTTTGTGCTCAACCTTTTTTAGTGATGGGATGACTGCCTGAAAAGCAATGTCACTGTTTTATAGCATTCCAGAAGAAAATCTTCAGCTACCCAGTTAGTTTTTGAACGCCAGGTTTTTTAAGGTTTTTTAAGTGACATATGCCAGAAGTTCAGGCTTGTCAGACTTCTCATCCATTATATCCTAAAGTTGGAGAACATGACAAGCTATAGGATTTATATCACCATGGAATCTGGTTGCTCTTTAAAGCTTGAAATGAGACATTTGTCTCTTGCTAGAATAA
Organism: Rafetus swinhoei; assembly: GCA_019425775.1. Taxonomy (NCBI): domain Eukaryota; kingdom Metazoa; phylum Chordata; order Testudines; family Trionychidae; genus Rafetus; species Rafetus swinhoei. The sequence goes on from CM033440.1 coordinate 106,788,812, forward strand.
TGAAAGGTTTAGTCTGTTTCATAAATCACTGCTGTCCTTTGTCTCAAGCAAAAGATGAACGTAAACAATGGCCATCCAGGACAATTATCTATTGGTGTACTCTACAGTTGAAGAGAGTTTTGCAATTAGAATGCAGCATGGAAAATAGGGTCAGAGGACAGGAGGGGAAATATTAGGGAAATATTTAGCAAAAGGAAGTAACGTATGTAGTAAAAATTACTGTTTGATTTTTAAAGAACTATTTTAGCACACAACATGCTAAAAATTCTAACTGTAGTTCGTTTGGAAACTTTGTTGCATTTTGCAATTTTTTTTATTAACATAAATTTGTTTCAGATGTCAGAGACAACTCCTTCAGTCGATCCCGAAGCTCCAGTGTAACTAGCATTGATAAGGAATCCCGAGAAGCAATTTCTGCTCTTCATTTCTGTGAGACTTTCACACGGAAAGCAGATACATCACCTTCTCCATGTTTATGGGTTGGGACTACTTTGGGTACAGTGCTAGTCATTGCACTGAATTTACCCCCAGGAGGAGAGCAAAGACTTCTTCAGCCAGTAATTGTTTCTCCCAGTGGTACGTAAAAGGCAGGAGACTTGCTATGTAATGTGGATTCTTGATGGGTTTTAAATGTGGTTTTGTTATTTCTCAACTATGCAATATTTGTAAATATTCATACAGTGTTCACCGTTTAGTTCACTACAGTGCAGTGTTTTAATATTCTACAAAGTTGCTATGTCAGTTGTGTTAGTGAGAACCTGGTTAGCAATTTTGCAAATCACTTAGGTCTGAACTGCAAGTATACAGCCTGGTTTAGGAATATCAGGTAAATGGACTCCTGTTTGTGCAGAAAGGATGCCATTTGAGTAACTCTACTGCAAGTCATGTAGAGTTAACAATATAATAGAGGGATACATCAAGAGAAGAATTTTGTTAGATGCTACAGACTTTTTATTTATGTTGCTCTCAATAAAGTTCATATTAGATTTGCCAACCACAAAAAAGACTAAAAGTTGGTCTGAGCACTGCTGAGGACATCCACTCAGGGCGAATTGCTCCACACTAGGGTTCCTTACAGCCCCTGACTGGAGGCCCTTCCCAAATAGGCCACAAACTAGTCACACCGAGCACTTCAGCTGCCAATCTGGCCAGCAGGAAGCCTCACGAGCAAAACCCCTCTCACACCTCAGCTCTCCCGGTGCCACAGTCAGCCCCCGGCCTAACACACAGGTGAGGGGTTATAGAATCCAATCTCACCTACTCCGAATGGGTTCTCCCAGTCCCAAAAGACCAGCCACAGTTCCAAGTCAATTTACACTTTGGATCTTACCCACAAGATCACACTGGGCCAATCCTTTAGAACAGTGGTCCCCAACCTTTTGGGGCTGCCGGGCGCCCGGGGGCGGGGCTGCGAACCCGGGGGCGGTGGCCGCGCATGCGCCACGTGCCCGGGGATGGGGACCATGCATGGGCCCGGGGCGCAAGAATGGCTCAGGCCGGCCTTGGTCACTAGGCGGGCGCACATAAATGCCCCGGCGGGCGCCATGGCGGGCGCAGGCACCATGTTGGGGACCACTGTTTTAGAATCTAAAATCTAAAGGCTTATTTATAAAAGAAAGAAAAGGTGGAGAGTAAGATTGTTAAAGAAAATACATTACATGCACCAATCATCAAGTTCTTGATTCAGGCTTTCAGCAGAGATGTTACAAACTGCTAGCTTAAAAGTCTCTGGTGTACATCCTATGTCAGGATGGGTCAACAATCCTTGCCAGCTCACTGTCCCTTGCAAGGCTGCGTCTGGGATCAGTGGCAGAATTGAAGACAAGATGGAGTTTGCTTCATGGCACTTTATATCCATCCCTGGTACCGTCCAAGCTGGCGGGTCATGTGACCTATCCCTGTGTCCCGTGTCAGCAGCCATGGTATTGGCTGATTTGCAGGTTCCAGACGCATTCCTCAGGTATATATTGGGCACCTTGAGAGCCATTGTTCCTTGAGCCTCGCCAATTAGCATAATTGCTCTTTACAACAGGCAGTCCAGAGCCCATTGCTCTGTCTCAGACAGAGAACATTCCCAGTATAAGCACAGAGTCCATAGTCATAACTCCACATACAGATATCACACAAGTACATGAATAGCGTACATAGAATCAGTAAAATATAAGCTTTCATTTGACACCTCACATGGCCCACTTTGTATAGACTTTGGGGCAAACATCCCCCCCACATACCCGTGGGCGCAGCAGTGATCTGGCTGCTCCCCTTAAAGTCCAGTAACGTGACATCCTGTCATACCTGTTCAAGTTAACATGGTCCTTTCTCTCCAGAAATCCAGATGTAATGATAGTTACACACACATGTGCCTGAAGACTTCTGTCAATAAGCATGTTATGGTGAATATGATTTAGTATGTACAGTGCTGAATGTGACTAGCCTATGTTGATTGCTACAATGCATTAAGCCCCTATTCAGGTACATAATTTTGGCAATCAAATGAGACAGCCACATTTTGTGACATTGACCAGGCTTGTCAAGGCTGTTCCCCACTCTGGCACTAAGAATGCAGAAGGTGGGGGCCCACAAGAGAACTTCAAAACCTTGCCTCTGCAAGCACTGGTTACAAAAACTTCCCTTCAAAATCCTAATACACAGATTTTGGAAATTTCACCACCACCACCAAGTGCTTTTTGATCCCTAAAAAAACCAAGGGTGAACACTTGAAACCACCCCAGGGGTACCCCCAAGCTCTTTTGCCTCAAAAGAGCTTGAAAAAGAAAAGAAAAACAAGTTGCAGTCTCTGGTAGCTGACCCCTCAGTCAGAGGCATGCAGATACTCATAGATAGACCTTCTGGGACACAAGAATCAAATCATCACCTTAAAAGAAGTGATTTTTATTACAAAACAAAATATAAACTTGATAAAGCATACTTGGTTGCTAGATGTTACAGAGCAACCGAGGAAAACAATTTAAAAAAATAGAGAACTTCTCTGGCACAATGCTTAGATGGTAAAAGGGAAGGGGAGGCATAGATATACACAGAGCAGTTCAAACCAAACCACAAAACAAAGAAAATTTACCCTGAAATTTTCAGCAGTTACACATTTATTTAATTAAGCACATTTTAGCATATCTATTAAACACAGTGTACAATTTATTGATGCTAAGTTTAGGAAAGCATGAATGCCTATGAGCAAAAGACAGAAAAGCTGTGAATGTTAACATCTAAATTTAATACATATGAGTTCCAGCTTGGTGGGCCTCTGAAAGCCTCAGCTGTGCCTTTGCAAATTCTTATTGGTCTCTCTAATTCAAGAAAACATCCCTGTTTAGGAAGATTCTTATCCTTAATTTCAAGAATATGCTTAATTTCCATTGTAGTCTATGGTCCATATTCACACATTTAAAATTAAGCCCATGCTCTAACTAAGGCCTAAAATTTTGGCCAATTGAAGTTTTACTGTAGAAGAACCAAAAGGGAGTTCTGAAGTTTTTGTTTGGGAATACTGCTTTTGTTTGCCAATGTTTTTTTTAAAAACAGTATGTAGTTGGAAACTAATTCAAGAGAATTATTTATCATGTCAAATTCTATATCGTAGGGACCATTCTGAGGCTAAAAGGGGCAATTTTGAGAATGGCTTTTCTGGACACCACAGGATCTTTAATTCCACCAGCATATGAGCCCTGGAGAGAACATAATGTCCCTGAAGACAAAGATGAAAAGGATAAATTGAAAAAACGGCGGCCTGTCTCAGTATCTCCCTCCTCCTCCTCTCAGGAAATCAGTGAAAACCAATATGCCGTGATATGTTCTGAAAAGCAAGCAAAAGTTATCTCTCTGCCATCACAGAACTGTGTTCATAAACAAAACATAACAGAGACATCTTTTGTTCTTCGTGGAGATATAGTGGCATTGAGTAATAGTGTCTGCCTTGCATGTTTCTGTGCCAATGGACATATTATGACTTTCAGGTAAGAGCTATTTCATCATGATGTAAACATTAAAAAGAAAAAATTATTATCCCCTACAACATCCTACACTGTCCCCCAATGATGTTGTTTCCTCAATCCTCAGGAAAAAAAACAAATATATATTCACTGATGATGATAAACCTGTAAAAATAACACCATCTTAGGAGTGGGAGCAATTTGGCAGCTGGATAATACTGTACTTGAAATTTGTTCTTGTACAAATTAGGTTTAAGCTATAGTTAAGGTAAATCGCTAACAAATAATGTAGACTTAACATAGGCTAAATTAAATTCTAAACTTGTGTTTAAGTTTTCACACACAAAATACATTGCTGATATTATTAATTTAATTGTAATAAAATTTGTGTTAAAACACTACGTGCTGAAAGCCAAAACGGGTGGTCTTTCTTACCCATATTTTCTTTTGTGGATTTTTTTTATATCATTTCTCCCCCTGCCCCCATTGGTTCACTTTTGTATTGATAGATTTTTTTGCTTTAATAGCCTCAGGAATTACTTTCTTCCCAACAGTGCTTGCAGAAACGTGGAATATCCATACATACACATGCCAAAAGAACATTATTAAAGTTGCAAAGTCAAGCGCTCAAGCTAGAAAATGCCAGAATTAAGGTTGATCTTGCAGCTTTAATTTAGCTCCCTGGATGTATGCACTATGAATCAGTCTTTAAACACTTATTTGGTGATGTTACTGATGTCAGTATACCTACAGCAAGTCACTCTCAATCCCTTATTTTTTTTCCTCATGGGCAAACTTCTCCTGCTGTGGGGCCCAGGCAGGTGAATGCATTAAGGGTACGTGAGAGACAGACTCAGAAGCTCTCATTTCTGGTACCTTGTCCCAGGCACAGCCCGCCCACTGGCAATTTAAATTGTGGGGAAAGTTCTGCTTGGAGCTGATGAAATCTCAGTAGATCTTAGTGCAAAGGTCTTACACGTCTCTGCAAAGCATGTGTGACAAATTTTAAAAGCTTATAAATTGGCTGATTTGGGTTAAATTTTAATAGTATATAATTATTCATAATCAGATTTATTACAGAAGTGCATAAAAGCCAACGAAGAGAGGGGCCCATTGTGCTAGAGTCTGTGCTAGGCACTAGAGTGTCTCAAAGGGTACATCTACAGTGGATCTGTACATGTAATTCCTGTCTCAGTTAGATATACCCATGCTAGTTCGAATTAAGCTAGTAATAAAAATAAAAGGGTATGATGCACAGCTGAACAGACAACAGGTTGGGTTAGCTGTCCTGAGTGCAATCCTATCTGAGACCCTAGATACATACTTGAGGTTGATAGCTCATCTTGCTGTGTGAGCAGCCATGGCTGCACTACAATTTTTAGCATGCCAAATTGATCAGAGCTAATGTGGGTATGTCTGCCTAAGCTGGAAATTACAGCTCCGGCCTCAGTTCGAACATACTCAAGAGATAGTTGTCAGAATATCTTAACATGGGAAAAGAATAATATTTTCCCAAAGGCTTATTCTCAGAAACTTTAACTATTTTGGCTGAAATAATTTTAAAAAATAAAAATAAAAAAGCAAAACACAGTGTAAGGCAGACACCTGGCATAGAAAATTTTAGCTGAAATAAATTAAAATTTAGTGAAAGTTAGTGGTTCTCAGACAAGGGTATGCGTACCTCTGGATATACACAGCAGTCTTCTTGGGCTTATTCAACTAATCTAGAAAAACTTTAAAAAAACTACTATGGTCCTATACACCTTAGAGACTAACAAAAATATATAAATTAGGGCTATTGCATTAACACAAGACAGGATTAATGCATTAAAAAAATTAACGTGTTAATCATAGGCGTAAATGCTGCACTGACTCTTTGAAGTGCTGTTCCAGCACTTTAGATGGGCAGCACAAGCGGAGCCTGATCCCCAGCTCCACTGTTGCAAAGCCCCTTTGAAGTGCCATTCCGCTTTGCAATGCAGAGCCGGGGATCAGCTGTCCCCAGCTGATCCCCCAGCTCCACTTGCACTGCCCCCTTTGAAGTGCCGCTCCAGCACCTTAAAGAGGCAGCACTGCATGGAGCCCGGGATCAGCTGGGAACTCCAGCTGACCCTGGGCTTCGCCTTGCGCTGACCCTGGGCTTCGCCTTGCACTGCCCCTTGGAAACGCCACCACAGCACTTTCAAGGGGCAGCGCTGCATGGAGCCCGGAGTCAGCTGGGCACTCCAGCTGATCCCAGGTTCCATGCAGCACTGCCCCTTGGAAATGCCACTGCGGTGTTTCAAAGGGGAGTTGCACGCGATTAGTCGCGATTAAATTTTTTAATCGCTTGACGGCCCTAATATAAATAGTATCATGAGCTTTTGTGGGCACAACCCACTTCTTCAGATGACAAATATGGAGCATCTAGGCCCCTTGCTCCATATTTGTCATCTGAACAAGTGGGTTGTGCCCATGAAAGCACATGATACTATTTATGTATTTGTGTTAGTCTCTAAGGTGCTACAGGACTATTGTTGTTTAAGGTTTTTTTAGTTAGACTAACACGGCTACCCCTTTGTGATCTTACAACTCATCTAGATGAGTGATACTTAGCCTGGGGGTTGCAGCCCCCTATAGATCCCAGGATGGGTTTAGAGGGATCATAGGTGTAGGACTGGCATTAGGGGGTGACAAACAGGACAGTTTCCTGGGGCCCCACACCACAGGCATTTCCGCAGATCTAGGTGATATGCTTCAGCCCTGCTGCTGTGGGCATGGCTTCAGATAAGGCTCATAATGAAAAACAGGTTCAAGAATCAAAAATTGACTGGAATAGAAATATTGTATTTACATGTCTGAAATGTAAGTACAAAATGTAAGTACATTATTTATATTCCAGTCAATTGATTTTATAATTATATGCTGAAAATTAGAAAGTAAGCATTTTTCAGTAATAGTGTGTTGTCACATTTTTGTATTCTATGTCTGTTTTTGTAAGCAAGTAACTTTTAAGTGAGGTGAAACTTGGGCTTCCCGTGACTCCCCTTGACTGCAAATGGCAAACTGGAGCCACTGGGTGCCGGGAGGCTCCATGGCTGAAGAGCCATTAAGTAAACAAACCATCCTGTTACTGATCACTACGTAGACCAGCTTATCCACTACCTTTGCAATCTTAAATTTTATTCATTCTTGACCATGGTCAGCAAAGGAGCATCCCTTGCGTGCTGCAGTCTTCCAATCACCACTTCAACTCTTTCTTCATGTCTCATTTTGGTGGTGATGTGTATCATTTCTTTTTGTCTCCTTTGCTTTCCAGGCAGGTCTAACTTTTCATTATTCAGTTAGATTTTCTGAAACTGTTTCTCCACTACAGGTCTGGAAACACCACTAATATGCCAGTTTCTGGCTTTTTCAAAGCTCAATCTTTGTTTCTGTGCCCCAACTTCTAGTTTCCGTATTGAATGCTCTAGTCAATGACACCACTGACATGGCACTTGGGTGTTTTTGCTTGGCATTTCAGTGTTCTTCCTCATTAATTTTGCTTTGTAATTTCAACAGATGTTGCTTTAGAGTCTCTTCCAAGGACTCTAATCCTGTTTGTTTCCCAAAGCTATTGATTTTTTTCAGGGGAGTGTTTGATTTTTAGCAAGGCCACTCATCAGTTTCAAGGGATGATGCATCAGAAAGATGTAATTGCTTCAGCAAATGTCCTATATCCTTGGGAATTTAAATATGCTATGCAGGAGTGTTCTGAATCTACACCTGTCACTGTACACACTCACTGTTATACCTCAGATTGCTCCTAGAGGTACCTCATCTGCCAGAATGCCAGTCAGAATGCTTTGAAAGAGAAGTCTTCGAAGTATAAAAAGCTGAGTCAGTTTTGATTGCTAATCATGGAAATGAAAACTCAGTGTTGGCACTGCCTTTGTCAACAGAAACCTAGTTTACCTTAGGATCAGTGGCCTAGCTTCACCACCAAAATGTCCTGCATGTTCCGGAAAGCTGGACACCATCATAGGCTGAATCCACTGTCATCCAGGTGTTGGCAACTGAAGTTAATGGTAATGACCTAAATAGATGACTGATCAAAGTTTTAGATGATCACCCAGGGAGCCTTCATTCACCTCTAGAGGCAGAAGAGTAGCAATGCTCTCTGGACCTGTAGACACTTGCATGCAAATAGAAATTCAGGTAAAAAATTGAGTGTCTCCATCTTGTATTTGATGAGTACTATCAATTTTGAGTTGTCTGTGGGATTAGAATTAAAGCCAATGGCTGTACAAAATGCTCAGCAATAACAGAACTCCGTTTTCACAGGCTGATAGTGTATGTTTTCCTACTTGAACAAATGGCTATTCAATGACTCCACTATGGGAGCAATCTCTTTTACTGCTGAATTATAAACTACCCAATGCCCAACTTATCCCTAGCAATGAAATGGAATATATAGGAATCCAGACAGATATGATTTAACTTCTTGGCTCAGGACAGGATCTGGAACTGCTGGTCTGGTGAAGAACATATGCAAGAGCCAGCAAGTGACATCTTGGACAATGGCCTGGTAGCAGAGTGCATGAAATTCAGACTCTAGTAACTGGTTCCCCTAGCCCAAACTTTCCAAGGATAAGTTGGTGTTATAGCATATTTTTCCTCATATCCGTGTCCCTGGCAAAACCCTTCTCTAGGTTAAAAGTTCTTTCCATTTCATTTGAAGCAGACTAAATTCCTCACACAGAGTGTACCCAATTCATTGCTTTGTTTAATATCCATCACTAAGATGGGAGTGAGTGACCCAAGCAAATTAGGGAATGGAGGAGACTAGTTCACTTACAGATAGTAGAAGTCTTCTTTTTGACAGAAGTTTCCATGTTCATTTCCCTATGAATGGAGTAAATGCTCTTTAAAAAAAATTACACAGTGCAATAAGCAATTATAGTGAAACTCTACTTCTAAAAATAACATAGCTTGATTTTATGGCATGGATTTAAAAGGGGAGTGTGTGTGTATTAATATGCACAGGCAATATGGACAGTAACATTTTGTGTTAGAAATTAATTATACAATGCTACTTTAAATTTTAGGCAACAGACTTCTGCTTCCAGTCCAGAGGGTGGGGAGTGGAAGGTGAGGTGGATAGGCCAAATACAAGGAAACCAGTTGGTTCACTATATGTTGTGTTTGTCATCACTGTGGTTTCATGGCCCCACTGAACTTTACTTACGTGATACCAGGCTACTGCATGAGTGCTAGTAATGTAATTAAAAAGGATAGGAGGAAAAGTGTACTATAGTTCACAAATATGGGCTGAGAAATTGAATAATATAGTCCTTCATAACTTACATGAGCTTTCAATTCTCTTCTTAAGTTTGCCAAGTTTAAGGCCGCTGTTGGATGTTTATTACCTGCCACTTACCAACATGCGGATAGCCAGAACCTTCTGCTTCACCAACAATGGACAGGCCTTGTATCTTGTCTCACCTACAGAAATCCAGAGAATCACCTACAGTCAAGAAACTTGTGAAAATCTACAGGTAAAGATTAAAAATAATACTGTTGTTTCTTCAAAAGTAGGTATCCTCTACAGGGTCCAGCTCTTAGTTTTTGATAATGACATGGTGGATTAAAACCCCTTCTGGAAAAAGCTATGGTGCACTGGAGAGCTTTACAGTACATAACACATCATGTTATCTAGTGCTTAATTTCTCTTTCTCCCAATTGTGGTGTGATACATCCCTTGTACATCTCTGGAGCAGTCTTGTCCTTTTCCTTTTTCTTTTGTGTTCCATATAAAACTAACTTGATAATTCTTTCAGTTAAGGGCTTCAAAATTCCTCCAGTCAAAATTGTAGTAGTTAGTCATGTAGGAAGGAAGCACAAATTCAAGGTATTTTGATTGACCTATTATGTTGTAGAAATTTCAGAGGCTAAACGTGAGAGTCTCATAAAAGACCCAATGCAGTGTAAGGGGTCTCTAGAAGCACCAGTTCTGGGGAGGGAAGAATTCCCCCAGTGTAGGAAGGTGCAAGTGCAACAAGCAACGTGTTGCAAAATTTTTTGGAAAAGTACTGTGCGTACAAGCTTGATTCTTAGTCCACTTAGTCATCTGTTCTGGCTTTATAATTCTCAGAAGAATAGAACTGACCATTAAATACTGGGATGTGTTGCATATGGTGTACTCTTCAGTGTGTGTGTTGGCTGTCTTGTGAAGTAGGTTGTAAATATCATGGAAGCATCTCAGGTGCTATTTTCAAAAGCAGTCAGCACTGCCCTAACTCCGCTCCTTTTGAAGATAGTGGAAGTTTAACTGATAATTTCAAGGGGAGAATAGTTAGGGTGCACCAAGTGTTCCTTCCACCATTGTGTCTACTTCCCACAAGAGGGATGAGACCAAAGAATAGGGATCTAGAGAGTGTACCCAAAACTCAGAGCTTCAGTCAAAGGTAAGGGTGTTTTCATTTACCTTTATACCATTAAGTGCACATTTTAATATCTCTGTAGAACAGAGATGGGTACTCCAAGATTTTGGCAAGTGGTCAAGGGCCTCATTTCTATGAAGGTGGCACGGGGTCTGGGACAGAGGTTGGGAGCATGGGGCAGGGAACTGGCGTGCAGGAGGGGGTATGGGATGTAAGAGAGTTTGGGAAAAGGAGGGAGTTGAGATCTGGGGCAGAGGCTTGGGTACAGGGTCCACATGGGGATATGAGTGCAGGGGCAGAATTCTGGTTTGGGAGGGGCTTTTGGAGGGAGTGCAGGCTCTGGAAGGGGTTTGTGCCCTGGGAGAAGGAGGGAAAGGAGTACAGAGTGTTTGAGCATGGGGATGGGGTGCAGGGTCAAGGAGGGGGTATGGGTGCAGGAGAAGATTCTGGCCAGGGGGAGGACCGTAAGAAGGGGTGCAGGCTCTGGGAGGGAGCTATGACCTGGGAGAAGGGGGGAAAGCCACGTGGCTCTGGTCCAGGAAAAGGGGACAAAGGGAGGAGGCTTCACACACTACCCCTGCCCCCAGCAACATTTCTCCGCTCCTGTTGGCCAGCAACTGGCGAGTGAGCGCTGAGAGATTTTGTTGGGGGCAGCTTGCGAAGCCTCCCTCCCCAGAGTCCACAGCATAGAGCAGCCATCCTTTAAGGCAACTGCAGCTGCTCTGTACCTAAGGGTCTTAGTGAGGTGGCTGCAGGCCGGATTAAGGATGTGAAGGACTAGTTGACTAGCTTCTTCCCCCCGCCCTTGCTGCCTGAAAGAGGAAGGGGTACTTCAAAGCGGCAGCGCCACGTGGAGCCTGGGGCTAGACCCCAGCCTCCACACAGTGATGCTACTTTGAAACGCCGCGTGCAGCCCCGGGGCCAGGTGAGGTGTCCCTAGGCTGCACGCAGCGTTTCAAAGTGGCAGTGCCGCATGCAGCCCAGGATCAGCAGGGGAGTTCTCAGCTGATCCCAAGCTCCATGGGGCGCTGCCGCTTTAAAATGCCATGAGGAGCTTGATGCCTGGCTTCCCAAAGCATTTAAAAATGGCAGCACCACATGGAGCCCAGGGTCAGCAGGGAGTCCCCAGCTGACTCCCGGCTCCATGCAGCACTTTCACCTTTGAAGTGTAGCAACAGCCCTAAAGCCGGATCCAGTGGCTTGGTGGGTCAGATCCAGACGGCCTCCTCTTGCCCACCCTTGTGTAGAAACAGATACTCTGGGTTAGAAATAACAAGTCTGTTCTCCAACATCTATCAGGAATATGTGGATTGTACATCATTTTGCAGGCTCTATGCATCTATTTTAGCATTAAGTTCAGGGGAACTATTGTTCTCATGCTGATGGCTCAGTTCTTTTCCATGTGAATGAGCCACTGAGTGAAATAGCCAAATGAAAAGTGTCCCTGAAAGGATTACACTTTGCAGGAGTTTTCAAGTACCACAATAGGGGCAAAATCTTGGCCTTACTGAAGTTGATAGAAAAATTCTCTCATTAATTTCAGTGAGGCCAGGATTTGACCCCACAAATTCCAAAAAGCGAATCCTTGACTATCCACTGCCCATCATACTGTTTTCTAATTTTAAAAATTCCAGAATTGAGATGTCTTTTCAGTCACCGCTGAAATTCAGAAGAAAAGGAGCTCAGTGTTTGTTCTACTTGGACTTGATTTACATGGTCTTGAATTTGTATGCTTTGCATATTGGAAGTCAGGAAAAAAAATTTAAGGGAGCTCATTATATAATTAAGACATGAAACCAAAATGACACATTGGATAGCCACAGATTTGTGTATGAGAAGCTATGGAAAACGCATGAGGTCTTGAAATTATCCAATATTTAAAAATTAGACAGGATAGATTGGACTACAATGAACATAAACTAGACTGGTTAATGTTACAAATGTAGTTTCCATGTGAGAGTTAGTGTTGCCCAAGTCTTTCCTCAACTGAAAACATGGCTAGTCTCAAATATTTCTTTTCAAGTACTCGTCTATTACAAGCTCAAACTATTAAATATCACATAACTTAGAAGAGTTTCCTGATCTGTTCTTGGCTTCTATTGAGGTGTGCTGCCAAACATAGGAGATAAAATTGTTCTGAATAGCTGCAGCAAAGTTTTGTCCTAGTGTGAACTTTATGCATTGCAAACCCTAAAGGTAGATGCTGAAAGTGAAAAATGTACTAGAGTAGTCTTGTGTTTTCATGAGAATCTTAAAATAAGGAAATATGATGTTGCTAACAGTATTATTTTTTCATTACAAAGGAAATGTTGGGTGAGCTCTTCACTCCAGTAGAAACACCAGAAGCCCCGAATAGGGGTTTCTTTAAAGGCCTGTTTGGAGGTGGTGCACAATCACTCGACAGAGAAGAACTCTGTAAGTTCATTTATTTTATTCTGAAAAGTATTTCCATGTGTGAGAAGTGGGTGAACCATGCAAAATATATTTAAATAGTCAGGGAATCTTTTGCCTCATTTATTGGATGTTGCAATAAATAAAACATCTAATACATATTTAGATTCATCATTGACATTCAAATGTGGCCCCATACCTGACTGTACTGATGACTGAAATACTGGGGGTGGGGAGGGGAGGTTAAATATTGAAGTAGAAAGGTCAATATGGAGAGATCTGGATCACTTGGTGAGCTGGGCACAAACAACAGTATGGCTAAATGTTATAAGTCTAGAAGCAAAGAATGTAGACCATATTTACAAAGTAGTCACTGCTTCTTCTCTGGATAAAGTTGCCTCTAGGCAGGGGGAATAATGGGGATCCTGTTATGTTAGCATATAGCTGTTTAAAAGATTAACTGATGTTTAATTCGATTCCCCTCGTGGACTGGCTTCTCCTGCCATCTTGCCCTGCTGCCTCTGATACAGAAGCAGCAATGCAGGGTGGCAGGGGGATCTCAGGGAGTAGGGCCAGGAGCTCACTGGCTACTGGCCCCATCACCAGGGAGTATTTTAGTAACAGTATAACGCCTAAAAATTGTTGCAGCTACACGATTACTGACATACACGGTATCTAGCATCCTTAGGTCCTAGTGGAGAATCAGTTGAACATGAGATCCCAATGCAACACTGACCACAAGGGCTAATGTGATCCATAGGGCATATCTACACTTCTGGGAAGATTAACACTCCAGAAGTCAATCTACCGGCATTCAATTTAGTGGTCCTGGTAAGGACCCTATACATTACCTGGTAAGGACCGGTAAATTGAATGTTGAGGATGCTTCCATCAACCTTGGAACTCCTCATGGTCTCAAGGAATAAGCGAAGTCAACGGGAGAGTTTCTCCCTTCGACCTCCCACTGTAGGGTGATAGTGAGTAGCAAGCAGGTCAGTTGCCCAGGGTCCCACACCACAGGGGACACCACAAAACTGAGCTGCTCAGCCTTTGGCTTCAGTCCTGGATGGTAAGGTAGGGGGTCCCAGGCTGCAGAGGGTTTCAGCCTTGGACCTAGCGAGTTTAATGCTTGCACACATCTGTCCCACAACCCTTTTTTGAGAACCACTGTTGTACAGGACATCAGACTACAAGATGTGCTCCATTCTGACTTTATAATCTTTGAATGAGGCTGAGGTGAGGACCACCTTTTCTTTATTCATTCACACCATTTAACTTCTATTACAGTGAATGAGGCAGGAGTTCTCTGTGCTTTATTCATTACATATCCCTGTCTGACCACTCACCTTGTTCACTGAAAGAGTCAGAAATGCTGTGGGGGCAGTGGAGGGAGCCATGATCATGAAATTAAAGATTGTATTGCAGTATACATGCACAAGGCTGTATAATTAAAAATGTGTGGGACAAATTTATTTTTTTTATTTCAAGAATTTTTTTTCTCATGGTTCTTTAATTTTCAGCCCAACTAGTCTTTAACCGCCGTTTTCATATAGAATTTTAAGGGGGGAAGGATTGTTGTGGTGGTGTTTAAAAAAATCTAATTCCATCATGTACAACTACTTGCCAGGCAGCTCTTTATAATGCATATATGTAATCAAAGGCAGAAGTGTTTGTCTTTATTGTATTGAATCAAGGCTCCCTGAAATTCCTACTTTTTATGCATGATGACCATTACCGCATTAAAATTTTTTTAAATATTTTAAACATTAAATTAATCTTAACTTTATCATGCACTTATGAGCTATTTTATTTACTAACATTGCTATTCTTACTTATGCATGGTGCGTATAGAATGTTTGCAGATAGTATCCTATCATAAACAATAATTTTATAATCATTTGTTAAACCATTGTAATAAAGCTAAGGAAAAACAATTTTTACCAGGTCACAGTATTTGTAATATTGGGTTTACATTATTTCCATATTTCATGTCTTTTTCCATTGTCCACTGAAACTCCAGACTTATCTATAAAAAGGTCCACGGGTGTGATTTGTTTTGTTACTTTATAACTCCAGAAGTCTCTAGTTTCACTCAGGTTTGCTGCTTTTGAGAAAAGCATGTTTTAGCTTTATTTTTTCCTGACGCGTAAAAATTTGACAAGGGTTATATAAGTATCTGAAAAGGTCTTGAGAATGATAGCTTTAACAATAGGCATCATTATAGGCTCTGCTTGTAATCTAAATGAAGCCATTCAATGAATGCCATTCTTTTTACAAGCACTCAATGATATAATTCTGTCTTGTTAAATGGAATGAGAACCATTCACTTGGGAAATATAAAATCTGACCAGAAAACTCAAATATTGCAACGACCCTTTCAACTAGAAATGTGACTCTTCCAATCCCAGTAACAATAAATTGAAATGGAAATTTAAAAAAATAATGCCCCAGAAATTATAAGTAATTTTTTATATCTGACACTATTTTGTTTTCTTAAGCTAAATTTATTATAAAAAAAAATTCTCTGATGAAATGACCATCAAAATACCAGCTAACCTAACCAGTTTTAATCAGGTCTGCCATTAGGTTTTCATGTCCTAAGTGAAAAATAATTTGGCACCTCTTTTGGCTAATGAAACACACTGTAATTTTGTGATGCAAGGTTAATAGCATTTCTAAATGATTGTATTTGTAAGTTATTGTATTGAAATGGAAGGACTAAATGGATAACTATTTTGAATTACATTTTATCTAGTTGGAGAATCAGCATCTGGAAAGGCATCAAGAAGTCTTGCTCAGCATATCCCAGGTCCTGGTGGTATTGAGGGTGTTAAAGGAGCAGCATCTGGTGTAATTGGTGAACTAGCACGAGCCAGGATGGCACTGGATGAAAGAGGGCAGAAACTAGGAGAACTGGACGAAAGAACAGCCGCTATGCTAAGTAGTGCTGATTCTTTCTCTAAACATGCTCATGAGGTAAGTCCTTTTAGCGTATCACCATGCATCAGAGTTTGTAAGATGTGCAATTAACTTTATATTCACTGAAAAAGAGAACAGATGTGCAAGTGGAAATCTATATGATTAATAGTCAACACTTCCTTTGTCTTTCTATTGAGCATCGCATTTTACCCCAATGGTTAAAGTGACAATAATTCTGCTATTAATCCACCAGCTTCACCATCTAGGAATTGGATACAGAGTTGAGCTGTACCTATCTGGCATGTACTGTGGTGGATACTGCAGGGTTAGTTTCCATTGTTAAAGGAACTCATGTTATGGAGTCAGGTATCTTTAGTGTACTTTTCATTATGTATGTGGTCTATTTACACCATACCCAACGCAGATTGGGGTTCTCAAACTGAGGGGCTTGGACTTCTCGGGGTCGCGAGGTTATTACATGAAGAGGTCACAAGCTGTTAGCCTCCACCCCAAATCCCACTTTGCCTCCAGCATTTATTATCATGTTAAATATATTAAAGTGCTTTAAATGAGTTGCACTCCAAGGCTTGCTATGTTAAGGGAGTCACCAGTACCAAAGTTTAAGAATCAGCAAGATAGACCAACCGCATACAAACAATTGCAGGAATCTCACTTTGGTTCTTCTGAGCAGTCACCAAGAACAGATATTCTCATTGTGAGCTCTTCAGGTCCCTGCCTGTCTTATTACCTGCCACAGAACTTTCCTGTCCTTGTTGAGCTGTCACACTCACAGTCAGGAGTCAGAAAGGTAGCAGCAGATTTGTGATGGACTATACCCTTTGTTGTTATACAAGAAATGAATCACAATGTGAAAAAAGTTGTGCGATAATTGAAAAATAAAGACCTGATTTTCATTTTTATTGTATTTTTTGAATGTCTGTGGCACTGTACGAAAATGTTAATTGTATTCATATCTTTCCTTTTTTGTTTATTTTTAGATGATGTTGAAGTACAAAGATAAGAAGTGGTACCAGTTCTGACAACCTACATCCAAATAGATCAATTTAACTTTATCTTGAGGAAGGAAAAAGTCCTTTTTTTTTTTCTTCTTTTAATTTCTGCAGGACGATTGGAGTTGGAGGAGTATTCACTGTCTATTGGATAGTGTTGTTTCCTAGCACAAATCATACACAGTTTTACCTCAGTCATATGGCTTTAACTGAGGAGCATTATATTTAAAACAGACACACAAAAACTTGTTCGTGTCATAGCTGTGGGATTTACTCAGAGCTTGGGAACAGAGCAGATGGCATAGGACACTTGGAGAAGAGAAGCAAAGGGGAAAAGACATGAGATGGGCCGAGGCAATGCAGGATCAATCCTTTGTAAATGTCGTACGCCAAAACTTTGTGTTATTGTAACTGCTGCCAGTGTTTCACCCTCCTGTGAGGAGAGGCAATAAATCAGGGGTCCAAGAGCTGGAATAAAGTTGTGTTTGTCTTACTGAACTATTAATAGCTGACTTTCACCTGCCCCTTTCCATTTTTACTGAAGAAGAGTTATATTCTGTTTGCTACCGTCTCTTTGGTCAGGCAAGCTGGAAGTTTGAAAGATCCATATTGAAAATGTATACATAGTTGACCTGTTCATAGTCTCTTCTTGGACCCCTGATCTAATATTCTTGTATTCACATCATACTCTGTCAAGTGCAAAACAAAAGGATAAGTCATTTTTGTATTAAAAAAAAATCAAGTGAATAATATGACTGCATTGCGTTTCATGCTGGAGTTTTCATTTGTGTTATGGCTGTGCGCTGTGAAAAGTGAAAACATCTCCATTTTGGTGAGAATTCTTCAGTGTCTTTTATGTATCTTCTTTCTTTCAGCTAAATCACCGTTTCCCCCTCAAACCCCGCCCCCCGCCCAATTATTGGTTGTTTGTGAAATGTTCGGCATTGGGCTAAGGTTTCACTCATCCTGTGAATTTTTATAAATGTTTAAGACTATCTTTTAACAGCCATTTAATTTAAATTGTTGAGGCAGTTCTAAGCAGAAACTGTAGCTAACTTTCATCCCTCTTTAGTTCTTTATTACCAAATAAAATAACCTTGGTCTCAGGTTTGAAACAGTTTTAAATTCCTTGAAGATGTTGATTCAAGGAAAAGGGCAAGCACCTAATTTTAGATAGCTGTCAATCTTTTAGTTGATTTCTTAAGTCCTTTTTGTAGAGTTACTGTACAAGTCTGTATTTTAGTAAATTCAAACATTGAAGACCTACTTAGAAATTGGAGCTGGTCTGCAAAACTGTTTTCTGTAAATGGGTCCGATACCGAAGATTATCAGTAAAGAGGTTCTCAGTATTTCAGTAGGAAGAGGATCACTATTTAAATGTGGGCAGGAAAAATGTAAGCAGTTGTGCTAAATCAAAACAGCATATTGTGTTAGCTTATAACAGCTGCACCAAAGCCATAACTGTAGGGATGAACAGAGTTAGAAACGTTTGCATTGTGGAAACTGAGTGATTACATTTTAATCTCAAATGGGAAATGGTAACTAATTTCATTTTGCAGGGAGGACTAGTTAGAGAATAACAGCTGATACGTTTTCTGAAAAGTTTCCTATATTGAATCATTAAAATAAATTCCTCCTAGCACATTAGCTGTAGACATTTGTCATGCACTCTTCTTCAGGAATTCCCAGGGCAAAATTTTGTCTGTTTATATCTAATTGAAAAATGTGGTCATGGGTGTATACGTTTATAGTACCTTATAATTTAAGAACCGTAAGATGTGAAGGGTTAATGATTCTTAATACAGTTGCAAAAATTGTCAGTTTGGTCTCAGAAAATGTTCAGGATTTGCATACAAACTGGTGAATTAACTCAATTTTATTTTGGGGTGAGGAAGTTGTTGATGACATCTACTGACTGCCTTTTGGTTTGTCAGTATTTGAGGGTGTACCACATGTCTGGCCATTTTGTGCTGTATCACACAAAATCAAAACAAGTCTGATTATTGGTTGAAATTTTTGTTGGGGGAAAAAAGTGATGCACCAAAGAAAGCAGTTACTGATGTGGACATGAAAATGCTAATAAGCATTCTCAGTTCTTGATAGTTCTCTATATATATAGGGGTTATATTAGCTCCAGCTATTTAATTCAGTTAACCATACATTCTGTATGTTACTGATTTAATTTTTGCAATGTCTGTTTGCCTACTGCATATTCAGTAAATTAGTCTTGTATTTGCTTACAATCCAGCAGCAGAAAATCAGATAAACTTACATGAGATCAATTTTAATAGAAATTCTGATGTGGTTTAATTTTTCTCTCACCCTTACATTCAAATGAATTGTTACTTTCACCCAGCAGAGACAGACTGCATTTCAGGGCAACAGAAATCTATCCCAGAAGTTACTCTGATCAGTTTTTGGGAGAGATGCACTTAACAGTGCTTATCAATAAGTCATGCTGTCTGATCCATGAAAGCCACCATTGGATTAATAGGGAAGTCTTGCTTAGTCTTCCCAGAAAGAAGCATTTGACTGCCTTCAGTAAGCAAAGCAAAATAGGAAGAAATGAGAGAGCATATATTAGAATAGGGAAGATGTCTGTCTGTTAGGCACTGAAGAGTCTCTCATTTTCCTTGGCATCGTTTGTTTTTCTCATGTGTGATGGTGTACAGGTTGAAACTCTCTTAACTGGGATTCTCTGGTCTGGCAATATCCATGGTCTGGCACACATGTTGCAGGACCAGACAGACCCGGTAGAGGGCCATTGGCAAGGATCCACACGGGGCTGGCAGGACAGTGGGCTGCCCACAGTGAGCTGATGGCAGAGCTGCCCAGCTCGTGGCAGCATGGCTGCCTGGCGGGGCTGGGAGCCACGGTAGCTCAGTGGAACAGAGAACTGCGATGCAGGGCTGCCTGGAGGGTCTTGGAGCTCCAGCACAGCGTGTGTGTCCTGGAGCCACAGCAGCAATGGCTGCTCAGCGAGGTCAGCATGGCAGCAAGACCAGCAGGAGATCTGGAGGTCAGCAGGCCAGGCCAAGGGGGCCAGTGGCAGAGGTCCAGAAATGACCTCCCCTGGTCCAGCAAAATCCCTCATCTGGGACTGGTCAGGTCCCGAGAGTTCCGGACCAGAGAGGTCCAACCTGTATATATTAGTTTGAAAAATCAGTGACATCATCATTCCCTATAGAATGAACGCACAATGGCTCTTTAGTCAATTATAGGGACCACATAGCCAATTATAATTGCTTTTCAGTCTCTAATGTTTCTTGTTAGTGTTTTTTCCTCTGAAGAAAGTTTCTGTTACTGATGCTGTGGCATTTTATTTGCTATTATTGGACAAATCATTTTATACAGTGAACCCACATTTGAAACAAAGAGAGGCGACACCACTTTTTAGCCTGTTGATTACCTTTGCAGTTGCTTGAACCTTTTTTCCTGTGTTCTGAAAAATACCAGAATCCATCTGCACTTTTCTCTCTTTTCTCTCTTTTATGGAAGTGCAAGAAACTGCTGCTACTTATATTAAATGTTGTGTATCACATTTAATTTAATTTTAAACTGAAGAAGCATTTCTTAAGTTTAGAATTTCTACCAAATTGTATTTTTATCTGAATGTTGTTTCATATAAACATAGGTGTAATCTGAATAAGTTTGAAACTGTTACTCCATTGGCATCTCAAGAAAGATTTGTGCTTTGGAAAATGTTCGGTTAGAAATACTACATAATTTACAGCATTATTCCTTGTCCGTTTTTGTTTTGCTTGAGGTATTCATTGCATGAGAATTACATTAGAAAGCTATATCCAAAGGTGATTTTTTTTTTTTTTTTTTGGCAGTAAATTTTTTCTGGCTTAATAAATAGCACTGATCTGACCTGAACTTTAAACTTGAAATTGTTTCCTGCACTTTAATTCCTGCTTGGTATTTTATTCCTCAATTTTACTTTCCATATTTCTGTAGATCGGATTCATTGTTTATATATAAACATACTCATTCAATACACAGTGCTTAGGACAGGCTAGTGATCACAGCTGATAATTACAGTTTAGAAAGTGTGTGCTTTTTATCAGCAAAAATTGTGTATATAAATATATACAATATAAAATCTAATGCAAGGCACTTACCCTGTGTCAGCACCTGTGGTTTTTAAATTACTACAATGCTTTCAGATTTGTTTCAAGATCATACAGTGATAATCCTGTTATATTTATAAATGCTGTTATAAAATATACTTTTAGTTTTAAAAGAAAAGTTTTCTATGTACACTTTTACCTTTCATTTTAAAAAACTTGTGTTAAAGTTTAAGTCAAAGTACTTAAAAAGTATGTATATTATCCATACAAAGTTATGTTTTAAGCTTATAATAAGAAATAAATTCATATCTCATATAGAGATACAATTACTTTAAAGAGCCCATTTTTGTCTTCAGAAATGAATCATACTTACTGTAACCTCCTTTTTTGAACATTCTAAAATAATTCCTTAGCATGGGAAAGGGAAGGAGGTATTAAAAAAAAAAAAAAAAACTAATTGTAAAACCTCTCACTAACTACAGCTTGCTTGTAGGATGTTTACCATAATTTGTTGTTTCAAGATAGAGATATAAAAACAAGGTTTTTTTAGCTTTTTTAAATAAATTTCCAAATATTAAAAAGGAGTTTTATGTATTTGGTCAGTTTTCCTTTTGTAGTTAACTGATTTCAGTTTTTCATCTACCCGTTGATAAATATTGTTTTCAGAAGGTTTTTAGAAGCATATTGTCTGTGGCTGAGGTGCCGTCCTCTTTCTAGTCCTGGTTTGTTTTACCTGGGTGGAAACTGGATTACAGTTGCAGTGCTGTGTTGATGTGTGGAAGCGTGTGCAATGATTGCCTTCTTTGCAGAGTAATTTCTCAGTTGCACATTTTCTTCATTCTGGCCAGTTTCCTACATAGTCTTATATGAATCTTTTCCTGTGGATTTTAATAACTTTGCTGCTAATGCAAAAATTTCAAATACTTTGTAGACAGAAATCTAACTGTTGGGAGAGTGGGGGTGGAGATATAGTGGAAAATGTACGTGGATCAGCTGAGCTAACTGATTTAACTTTTATTTCCATTCTGATAGCTTAACATGCATTTAAAAGCAAATTAAGTTCAAATTATGCCCATTTCTAGTCTCATCATGTATCTTGTATAAATGTACTACTGTAAACCTGTATTTTGGTTATAGTGCATCAAAAGAGTGTATTTTTGGAATGTTTTACACTTCAGGAAAGAGTAATGAATTCCAGGCCTAGAGATCTAGATAGTAGTTAAAGTGAGAGAGGTAATCAGAAAATAATGTGACTAAATCAGTATTACTTCCAGTTTTGCAAGATAAAGCACATCAAAAATTTTGTTATGCAACTGCAGTAAATTCTTTTAACAGTTGCATGCCTTTTATTAATACTTATTATATAATACCAATCAAGAGTGCTTAAACTTTGTTTAAAACATGTAACGAGTTGTAAATGGAACACCAATAATATTTAGCAACAGGCAATGCAAGGGGGGGCATATTTTAAATATTTCCTTTTTAAAATGTAAATAAACAGTACTATGTTACTGTAGACCTGAACTCCATTATGGTTCAATGGTTAGAACTAGAAGAAACATGCTGCTTTCTAGTCATGCTACTGCTTCATCGTACCAGCACAATGGAAAACATCAGTACATTTTTCTAACATTGCCCACCCTTGAGGCAAGCATGCTTGTGGTACAGTTCTAGCTTTATGTATATCTTTGTACATGCGTATGGTGGTTTTGAGGTTTTTTGTTTTGCTTTTTGTTCATTGCAATTTATTTTTCAGTTAAGTCTTGCTGAGCCCCACTTACTCTTGAGGGTGATTACTGGGAAATGCATTTTAGGTAGGGTTGAAAATCCATCTGTCTACAAATAGAGTTTCATATGAACTGCAAATTGTACTGTTACAAACACAAATATGTTAGATTGTGTAGAGTTATTTTACTTGTACTTGAATTAAACTGTCATCATTAAACAGTTACAATTAAGTATGGAATATTTTTGTAAATAAAAAATACCTGTGCAGCTGCAGCTGGTATTTTAAATGAAAAAATGTATGATACATTAATGTTTCAGAAAAATGTTCATATATGTGTATATGAATGTCTCATTATGCTGAAGGGCTCTCATTGGGCAAAATAAACTACTCAAATCTCTCCTGAAGGGTATTAAACTGAGTGGTTGGGTTTTTTTAATTGTGAGGCTACTTGTCAGAAAGTTTAATGAAGATGTGCATTATTCCCCCAAAGTATTCTGGGTTTTCTCTCCTTTCTCTCACAGCTAGAGAGATGATGCTTGAAGCAATGAACTGGTCCTCAAATACTTGGCAGTGGGTCTTGCTTACAAATTCAAAGTCTAATGGATTAGTATATTCAGGGCCAGGCAGGAATCGGCAATCACCTTGGATTTTTTTTCACCTTCTGTCAAGGCTAAATCCCCACTCTGGCACGATGAATGCAGAAGTGGGGCCCACAAAAGTACTCCAAAACCTTATATTTCCAGGCTTTAGTATAAAACTTTCCCCCCCAAAAAAATCTCAGAAACCTAGATTTTGGGGATAAAAATCCACTGCTGCCACCCAAGTAATGGTAAGAAAATTAGGGAAGAGATCACTTGGGAAATCTCAGCCCTAAAGTAAAACCAGGACACACAAAAATTAACCAATACCAGGTTAATAATAAAAAAAAGAAAGAAGTTTTATCATCACCACAATACTCCTTCTACAAGCACTCATTTTGCTTAATAGACTAAGTCATTTTTTTGCTCTAATGACATTTTAAGATTTCTAATAATTGAAGGGACTAAATTAAATATTTTCTGTTTTTCTCTGCACTATCAGGGAGTAGCGACATTTGTGAATGTCCACTGATGAAATGAAGGCTGTTCTGCAAGTTCAGTGGCTGTTGATTTGCAGATGGTCACCACTAGTTTTCAGTTACAAAATTGCTTCTCACCTTTATAGGTGTGATGAAAATCTTTCCAAATGTAGATCAAGTGCTAGACTTAATGCAGTGATATTTTCCTAAGTCTGCCAGCAAGCTGAAATAATAACTTTGAAATATGTGAACTGTCCCATTTATCTCAAGGGCCTGTAGATTTTGAAACCAAATAATGTCAACTTTATGATCAAATATTTCAGTATTGGTTATTTAAAATCCAACTACTCATGTACAAATAGCATTTTCCCTGGGTGCTCAGAAGCCCTTGTAGTCCCCTAAACCTCCAGATTCCCTCTTGAACCTTCTCTCATAATTAAGCATTTTAAACCTAACTAAACTGGCTAATTTATAGATCTCAAAATTCAATTCTAAATGGGGAATTGTCAGTGTGTGTGTGTGTGTGTGTCCAGTAGGGTCCCACAATAATTGTTTCTTAGCCTTACACTATTTAATGTTTTTAATGAACTAGAAGAAAACAAAATCACTAATAGTGTTCAGACCATATAGTCGTTGGGGGAGTGGTAAATAATGAAGAGGATGGATCTCTGATACTGAGCACTCTATGCATTTTAATAAAGTAAAATGTAAAGTTATGCATGTAGAAACACAGAATTCAAGTAATAAATCAATAAGGGATTGTATCCTTGAAATAGTAAGAATGGCTAAACTGCATCAGACCAAAAGTCCATCTAGCCCAATATCCTGTCTTCTGACAGTAGTCAGTGCCATTTATCCCAGAGGGAATTAACATAAGTAATCAAGTGATCCAAACCCTGTCACCCATTCCTAGCTTCTGACAGAAGCTAGGACATAATTTCTGTCCATCCTGGCTAAAAGCTATTGATATACCTGTCCTCCATGAACTTGTCTTGCTTTTTTTGAACTCTGTTAAAGTCCAGGCCTTCACAACATCATGTGGAAAGAAGTTGCACAGATTGACTTCATGACATACTTCATATATACTTCATTTTGTTTTAAGCATACTTCATTTTGTTTGTTTTAAATTAGCTACCTATTCATTTCATTTGGTGACCCCTAGTTCTTGTGTTATGGCAGCAAGTGAATAATTTTTCCTTATTTGCTT
Organism: Rafetus swinhoei; assembly: GCA_019425775.1. Classification (NCBI taxonomy): domain Eukaryota; kingdom Metazoa; phylum Chordata; order Testudines; family Trionychidae; genus Rafetus; species Rafetus swinhoei. The sequence continues at coordinate 106,813,546 of CM033440.1, forward strand.
TCTCCACACCAGTCATTATTATATAGACCTTATTATATCCCCTCTGTCATTTCTTTTCCAAGCAGAAAAGTCCCAGTCTTATTAATCTCTCCTCATCTGGCAGCCATTCCATATCCCTAATAATTTGTTGCCCTTTCCTGAACGTTTCCCCATACCAAGGTATCTTTTCTGAGTTGAGGCGACCACATCGGCACACAGTGTTCAAGATGTGGATGTACCATGGATTTATAGAAAAAGCAATAAAATATTCTGTCTTTATTCTTTTTTTTTTTAATTCCTAACATTGTTTCCTTTTTTGACTGCTGCTACACATTGAGTGGATGTTTTCAGAGAACTATCCACAATGATTCCAAAATCTCTCTCGAGTGGTAACAGCTCATTTAGTTCCCATCATTTTATACATCTAGTTGAAATTATATTTTCCGATATGCCTTACTTTGCATTTATCTACATTAAAATTCACCTGCCATTTTTTACCTAGTCACTTAGTTTTTTGAGGTTGGGGGTAGAGGGGCGTTGTGTTTTTTTTTAATTGCCTCTCCTCTTGTGGGTTCCAGAAGCATCATTTAAGCCCATGGTTTCCAACCAGTTCTGAAGCACTAGCCACTATGGTGGCTACTGCTATAGTGAACTAGCCAGACTCAACCACCCAAATAGCCACATTGTTTAAGCCAACTAGTCTCACACAGCTGTCCAAATAGCCACATGTGACTAATGGCTAGCATGCTGGACACCATGGACTTAAGGTGTCAAGAAACTGCATCCTGTCCTGAGGTGATCTGTATCTGGACAATATGGAGATAACTGAAATCCCCTATTATTATTTTTGAGGTTTTTTTATTTGATAACCTCTCTATTCTCAACAATGATGGAAAATTAGTTGGGACAGATCATTTGGCTTGCAGTTTGCCTATTGCCTAGTAGGGATGGCAACAGTTACCGGTAAGCATCACGCAGTGCTTGGTCCTGTGGTTGTTCCTTTTCACCTGCACTTGCAAGCTTACCGGGTGATGCTTATCAGTAACCAGTCAACCAGTGGCCTGGCTTGGCAGGAGCAGTCCCTCCCACCTCCACCACAGGATTTTGTATCTCTAGTGCCTAGCTTAGGAGTACATATTAGTGCTTGGTCCTGGTCACCTGTCACATGTAAACACAATTGTGCATTCTTTTGCCACAAGAGGGCAGACCTAGCTAAGATCTGTGTATTGGCCTATGGCAGGAATTACTGTACAACATCTCAAAGCAGTTATTGTGTTAATGGAAAAAAATAGTCTTAACCTGCTTGTCAGACAGATTTTTGGAACATTTGTTTAACCTTAAAAAAAGCCTAAATATTCTAAGGTGAAATAACTTTCCCATAACATTTTACTGTATTTAACATTTTACATCTTAGTCATTGTTAAAAGATTAAGCTACAAAAGAGAGTGAACAATTAGGTTATCCTGGGAGGTGTATAGTGACAACCCAAAGTTTCTTAAACTCTTGAAGAGAGCTGCAAGACACTGAGGCAAGACAGGCAACAGCAACTGTTCACTGACTTAAAAGCTGCTGGAATGGGAATCTTGAAGGATCACTAGCACAAATTCTCAGGCACCAGCCTGTTAAAGTTTACAGTATATTTTAAAGCAGTTGCTAGACTTAATCTGCATGTCACTTCACAGCCTCCGTAAGTGTTTTAAACAATTTATAGGAAATACTGATCTTGCTGCAAAGGGCCAGCCTGATCCTGCCCAGGCATTGACAAGTTTGCTAATTCCTTTGCCACCTTAATAGATTGCAAAGAAATTTTCATTCAAATACTTTTTTTTTTTTTTTGGTGGTTCAGGAGACTAACATAAAGAATAAGTTGAACCACTGTCATACAGTATCGAATACAAACTCTTTCAAATTGAGAATAACTAGTAATTGCCCAGACCCGTCCAAAAACGTACAAGGCTTAGGAAGTATTTATTGACCTACCATTATTTATATGGCAGAACACTACTTACTGAGTGTTACTTATATGCCAAGGTTACACAAATACAATATACAGTCATTTATTTAGAAAAAAAAAACACATTTTCCTTTAGAAAAATGGCAGACAAATTTAGCTAATAAAAAGCTCCCAATCTATCTGAGCTTGGGGCAACATAGGTGGCAGAAGTTGTTAGTTGAACAACTTCATTTCATTGTGGTTTCAAATCCATGTTAGAAGTGAATGTAGGAAGCCATGGAATTTTCATTCCTTTACTCTTTACCAAGTCCTGAGGCTGGGTTTCAGAATGACTCTCTACATCAACAGAGATGATTTTTTTATTTCTTTTAATCAGTGGCATCAAGCAAACTTTTTCATAGTTCCACTACTCCACTTACAAAGGTTGCCAGTTTCCCTCCTCAGAACAGTGCCAGTTTGAGCTGCACTCCCCTCTAGTGTCTCTCAAGTTTCTAGTGTCAAGCAACTGTTCTTAGTGTCCCTGCTTTAGTTTGGCTAAAACTAATTTATAAGTAGCTTATGTTTAAACCAGTAACTGGCTCCAGAGGAGGTTCCCCCTGGTAATCCAAATCCCCACCACCTGTGTATACTAACCCCAGGGACAAGAGCAGTTTATGGGCTGCAGCCTAGAACCCTATGCCTCCTGTGCATGTAAATCAACTGGAAAAGAAGTGTAACAGTGCCAAATAGTGCCGCTGTACCGCCTGTCAGTATCTCAGCTATTGGCATACAGACGCCTGATTCTGCTGTCAGTGACACCCTTGGGAATCTGGAGTTGGCACAGGACTGCCAACTAACTATTGCCCTTGCCCCTTACAGGCAAACAGGAGTTACCAACTTTCTAATCACACAAAACCAAACACCCCTGCCCTGCTCCCCCTCGTGCCATCGTGCCTCCCTCCATCAGCTGCTCTCCTCCCAGCCTTACTCACTTTCACTGAGCTGGGGCGGGGCTTGGGGATGGGGATGGCTCTGGCAGGGTGCCTAGGCTCTGGGATGGGGCCACAAACAAGGAGTTCCAAGGTGTGGGATGTGGTATGAGACTGGGGTGTGGGAAGGGGGGTTGGGGACAGGAGAGAGTGAGGGCTCTAGTGGAGGGGGTGGTTAAGCTCTTGGGTGGGGCAGAGGATGCAGGGGGGTGTTAGGGAACATGGGGGTAGGGACTCAGGGCTGTGTGGCATTTACCTCCGGTGGCTCCAGGAAGCGACCAGCATGTCCCTGTGGCCCCTAGGTCCAGGAACAGATAGGGGCTCTGCGTGTTATCCAGGCCCAGAGGTGCCACTCCCCACAGCTCCCACTGGCCAAGGTTCCTGGCCAATGGGAGCTGTGGAGTTGGAATTGGGGAGGCAAGTGGAGCCCCCTGGCACCTGCACCTAGGAACTGGAGTGTTCTCTGTAAGCTGTACACTTGTGTGGCTACTCAGGAGAGATTCAAAGGCCGCCCAGCTGAATAGAAGAGTGCCCACAGTTAAGGTGCGTGTTTCTTACTGGTGGTGCATATTCACACATGCCTCGGTGCACATAACACAATTTTATTCCACACATCGATTGAAAAAATTTGAGGGAATGTTGCCGGAGGGACATGCTGTCTACCTGTAGGATTTCCACAAAGCCAGGGAGCCTGCTTCAGCCCTGCTGCGCTGCTGACCAGACTTTTAGCAGCCCTGTCAGCAAACTGCCAGGGTCCCTTTTTGACCAGATGTTCCAGTCGAAAACCAAGTCCCTGGCAACACTAAAGTAAACAGCACTGAAAGTCCAGAGGATTTAAGAGTCTTTTGACTCTCATGTTCTCCAACTCTTCCCTTTTCTTGCTGATTTGTTTGGAACCATCATTGGCTGATTCATCACAGCTGTTATGTGGCTAAAGGGATTTTATTGAAGTGCCTGAGGGTGCATCTACACAGCAGGGCTTAACTGGAAATAAGCTACACAAATGGAGCTACGTCAATTGTGTATCTTATTTCGAAATAGCGAGCCTCTACGTGACACTTATTTCAAAACAGAGCACTCTTCCTCTGACTTCCCTTACTCCACGTACAATGAGGGTTACAGGAGTCAGAGTAAGAAGTCCTCCAGCTTGACAGTATCTTGACACTATTTTGAAATAACTGCCTGCCTGCTGTGTAGACACAGACTAAGTTATTATTTCGGTATAGCGCTAGTTATTTCAGAAAAGTGTTGCAGTGTAGATGTATCCTCAGTGAGTTAAATAACTAACTCCTATTGCAAGTCATTGATTTCAATGGCAGTTATGTGCTGAATCAGTTGAAGTGCAGGGAACAATCTGTGGGCTGCTACCACTGTCACCTCAGTCCCACTGTTCTGTCCTGTCAGTGAACTAGAGGTTTGTTTTAACAGCCTGACTCCCTGTTTCAGCACACAGGAGCAATACCTCCATTCTCAAAGGCCTCAGTGTAAGTTATGGACCATTTTAACATCTGTAAAGTTGAAAATCTGCCTTGAGAACAAACGTGTCATCCTTTGTGATACTGCTCTGCTACATAAATGTGCCACTGGCAAAGGAATTACAGAAAGTTGCTTTCAGTTCCCACTTGATGTTTACTACACAAAACAATTCTGGCTTTTTGTAAGAATTTAGAGAAGCATAAAATCACTTAACCACTAATGGCTGTTCTTGGCCCCACAAGAATAATTTTTTTATAGATTCTATATAAACATTGATTGTATCTCAGTTTGACAACACAATCACAAAATAAACAATGGAGCTATTTGCTAGGCTTCATTTCCCAGTATGCTACCTACAGAAAGAGAGGGAAAGCTAAGGGGTTCTTAAAACACTCACCAAATTCTACTGTAGGGCTTTTCCTCAGAGGCAGCAAACTGAATGTTGACTTGCAGTTTCCTGCTTATTTTTCTGATGGGAGAACGAGAGGACTTGCATCTAGGACTACCTCCTGGGTCTTCCAGAAAGGAGGGTAATAAGTAAGCTCACTGGCAAAGTTTCACAGTAGCAATTGCAGAAGCAATTCCATGAGTGTTAAATCAGCTGAAATAGCATCAATGCCACCTGAGGTTTTAAACTGGAAATCCCAGGATGCAGAGGGGAGCCTAGGAGTCAGAAGTTCCCAAATGGAAAAAAGGGAACTACAAATCTGTAAGAATAGAGAGGTTGATGCTGCCCAAGGGATGGAAACAGGGAATTGCTTAGACATTAAGGGCAGAGAGAGGTCCCTCATAAACATATTTCCAACTACACATTTTTCTTAGATGCTTTTCTTTGCAAAGAAGGGGGGCAGGGCTCACTTTACCCTTAGGTTTTATGGGTTAATAGTGATCCTCGGGGCTACTTCTTCAAATTATGTTTACCGGGTGCAGTCTTTACAACTAAAACTATCACATTCTGTACAAAGCCCAGTTATATCAGAAGTCCCGCCCTTGGGGGTAGTACATCTGGGGTCAAGAGGGACATGTGACAAGAAGTAAAGGGTGTCATGTGACCCCTCTAAGGACTCACCCCGCCACTCGCTACCAGTCAGGAAGGGTTTTTCCCCTGTAGGACCGCCCCATGAATCGCTTTGACCAATCAGGGGGGCAGTTCCGGGACCGGATAATCCACCCAGAAGTGGGTCAGGAAGGGTTTTTCCCCTGTAGGACCTCCCCGCTAACCTCTTTGACCAATGAGAGGGCAGTTCCAGGACCAGTTGATCTGCCCAGAAGTGGGTCATGTGACCCCTCTAAGGGCTAGTCCCACCACCCTCTACCAATCAGGAAGGGCTTTTCCCCTGTAGGCCCGCCCCGTGAACCTCTTTGACCAATCAGGGGGCAGTTCCGGGACCAGTTGACCCGCCCAGACGTGGGTCATGTGACCCCTCTAAGATCTTCCCCTGCCACCCTCTGCCAATCAGAGCATAGCACTTCCCCATAAGTTCTAGCGCCGCAGAAAAGAGGCCATCTTGTTCCAAGAGCGCATGTTTCAGAAATCGTGCAAACGCTGAGCAGAAATATGGACTCCTTCACCACCCCCGCCAGAAGTTCGGACTTTGCTTTGGTGCCAAGGGCCTTGGACCACATGCGGAGAAAGCGCTACATCAGCGACAGTTCTGAGGAGGAAGGTGAAGCTGAAGGGAGCCCTTTGGCCCAGCCACTGATGGATACACCTAATCCAACCGTTCACGAGGCAGCCCGACGAACTAGACAGCCTGGAGAAGGAAGGTGCCCACGGCTCCCAGGAGTCGGACAAGGTGAACGGAAAAGAAGTCAAACAGGTAAATGAATGATCAAGGTTGGGGCATAATGGGGGTTAGGGACCGACCAGGATTTTGTAAACCTAAAATAAAAAATGAACTATGTTATTTCTTTCTGGTAATCTCTCAACAGCTCGACAATGCCTTTCTAGATGACCCTAAGACCCAGGACAGCATTGCATCAGACAAGGAAGACGAACCAGGCCCACCTTGTTTTTGCTCAACACCGATACAAATCATTGAAGAGAACACCAAGGATGATGGCTATGAAGAATTCAGGAGAAGGCTTGGCATGGAACTAGCTGAGCCAGTGCCACATCGTAAGCGTAAAAAAGTCATGCGCTCGATTGTACGCATTGGTGTTTATGCTGTCCTTAATCACTGTCCTAGGGAAAAGCTTTTTGAGGACTATGAGGGCTATGTCATAGATGCGCCACCTCAGCGGCACCATGACTGTGTGACTTGGACTTCAGAGGATATAAACTGCAAGCTCCAGGGCCTATGTGCTGAACTGTGTTTGGAAAGCTTATTAAATACTGTTATTACTGTAGGTTATGCTATGCAATGTCTGTGCTTAACTCAAGAACATTTAGCGCACAGGGTGACTTTGGTAAATGCAGTACAATTCAGTTGAGATCCTCACAGTGTTTTAAAGACCATGACCAAGCCAGAAGATGTCTGCTTAGAGCATTATATTGACCGTCTGGTGTGTACAAAAAGTTACAGAACCCTGCTTAGGAAAAAGACTGTTTGTAAGATGTCTAAAAGGATTAAGTTAGAGAATGGGGAGGGGACACACATGAGATATAAAACTTGGTAGCTGTAAATATAAATATCTATTGAAAAGGGGCTTTTCTGACTATCTTCTGTCAGAAGGCTTGTGTGACCTTTATATGAGTAAAAGTTTTGGTGGAACACCATGGCCTATATGTCTTTTAAATAAAATAATTTTAAAAAAAAGTTTGTGAGAACCCGCTTTGTAAAAAGGGGTCCCATTTACTGAAAAACCCTGAAAGATGTATGGTAGAAACTTGGGGGAAGGGAAAAAAACCCACAAATGTTTTGTTTTTTAAATAAAAGGAAAAAGAACAAACCCCCATAGCCAGGATTTATCAGACACATGTTTGAGTACAACAGAGCTGACTCATCCTGTTGAACTCAATGGTTTAACCACACCTCACTGAATAGCCAGGGTGCTCTAGTCAATGGTTAGGGTTAGGTGTGACCACTTACCCTTGTTGAGGTTAGTGTTCAGTAATTAAATTCGATGGGTGGGATAGGTGGGGATGGGTGAACTCTGATGAATATCTAATTAAATAGCGCCTCGGGAGTTTGTAGACCCTATTGGACAGTTTAAATATTACCTAGGAGTTTGTAAAACTCTATTAGGCAGTTTAAATAAAACCTCAGGAGTTGACTAAATGCTATGAGTCACTCTTTCTAGCAACTCAGGAACATTAAAACAATATATTTACCCTCTTCCCCACAAATGTCTAACTCAAACCTGAAATATTTCAAGAGTCCCCAAATTTTCCACCATACTTTAGAACAAGCAATTGCTGTTAAAATGGTCAAACATTAAAAACCTACAGGTATGTGTAGAGTGCTCCCTATGCTTGTGATTCATATTTAGAAATAAAATGAAAGAAACATGTTTTTTAAAAAAATATTCATTGATATTTGCAAAGGGCCCTCATTCAGGAGAAGGTACAGTAACATTAAGGATTGTTATGTATGATGATTTACTGTTTAATGCTGTAAGAAGGCCCAGAGAAACAGAACAAACAAAATGTATATTCAACTAAAAAGGGGGAAAGCCCCCCAAAGCAGCCCAGATATGCAGACAATTTAACCCCCAGGCCCCTTCAGAAAAAAAAGCAGGACATTTGGGAGGGCTGCTTAAATTCTTTAAACTATCTAGTAATTCAGAGTTGTGGTGATTTAATCAAACCTGCTAACTGCAGACTTAATAAAGTTTGTTTGGAACAAAGAATCAGGACGGTATAAAAACCTCAGGTTTTTGGAGCTTGTCCTCTTTTCAACAGAAGCTATCTTGACCTGAGTGCTGTTGGACTTCAAGACCAGGTATGTGGTTTCAATCTGAAAATATATATTCTATATTGTCATTTCTTTGACTTATGAAATAATGGTACCTACCTTTTTTTTTTTTTTTTTTGCAGTGTGATCTGTTCAGCATGGAAACAGTAACTTCAAGCTGTATTTCACCATCAGACCAAGGTAAAACCATTTTAACTATAGTTGGGCTTAATACTGTTAAATTGTTTTTAAAACGGCATTACATAGGTAGCAAAGAGATGTGATGCATTGTGGGGAATAATACTAAGTCAGTTTTTGCTTGTTCTTTATTCCATAGGCACAAATATACATAGGGGAAAACAGAATAGCCCTGTGCCAGCATGCCTTTACCCTGTGGTAGAAGGTAACTATCCATAATTATTTTTTTTAAGCATGTGGGTTATTTTTTTGTTTTAACTAATTGTAATGTTTAAATTGTGAGTTGGGGTTTGTTTTTTTTTCAAAACTTAATTGTGGGGAAGCACATCAATGGTTTTAAAGTATATGTTGGCAAACTGCTGGTATAGAGTGTTTGGTGGGTTGCTTTTTCTGTGCAAAATATGTTTTCAAAATAAATGTTCAGTTAGGAGTTGGGGAGGGGTTGGGGGGGCTATGCTAAAAGTATCTTTGTTTCAAAGCAGGTTGGTTACAAAAATGGTGTGTTTTTACATGGGTTTTTTATTTTAAAAGAGCTGGCTTTAGTGGTTAAGTTGTGGGTGATTCAGGGGCTTATGCTAGAGATAAGTGGTTTTTAAAAAAACATTTTGTTGCACACCGCTGCTTTTAAAAAATTATATTGTTGCAAATGGTTTTAAAACTGCTGGGGGAGTTTTTGAAGGGGTGTGTGTGATGGCGTTTGTGACAGCTACAGGTGTGTTTTTAAAGTATATGTTGGCAAACTGCTGGTTTAGAGTGTTTGGTGGGTTGCTTTTTCTGTGCAAAATGTGTTTTCAAAATAAATGTTCAGTTCTGAGTTGGGGGAGGTGGTGGTGGGGGCTAAGCTAAAAGTAGCTTTGTTTCAAAGCAGTTTGGTTACAAAAATGTGGTGTGTTTTTACATTGGGTGTTTATCTTAAAAGAGCTGGCTTTTTAGTGTTTAAGTTATGGGTGATTCAGGGGCTTATGCTAAAGATAAGTATGGGTTTTTTAAAAAGTAGTTAAAATAAAAACCTTTGTTTTAAAGCTATCACTTTTTAAATAAAAAACACACCCTAATGAGTTTTATTTTAAAGTTTACAAGACTGTTTCATGTGTTTTATAATATATGTTATTTGCTTCACAGTAAGGTCACAAAATGAGAGACCCTTAGAAGAGAAGGTAAACAAACTCAAAAGAAAAAGGAAAGAGACACGTGAAAAAGAAAATTCACCAGCATCAAGGACTGATGGATGGATGAAGCCCAGTAAATATCTATCTATCTATCTATTTGCTTATTGTGTTTTGTTTTTTGTTTTTTTTAATGCGGGTTTGTTTATTAAGTAAATACATAGGTATAGGTGAGAAAAATGGTAAAGTTAACATCTCTGGGGTGTTTTTTAACATTTTTATATGCTCTACCTCATTAGGCATGTGCAGGTCTCCTGACAACATTATAGTCAGAGCCATGGGGACACTTCCACCAGAACTAGGAAAGAACCAGGAATTTACTCAGAGACCATCAACAACGGCAACAGCCATGCAAACCAGCAGAAGAGCACAGATGAAGCTGCAGGACAGGCCAAAACTCATACTCAAGGACAAAACAAAAGACTCTGGTAACAAGCAACCACACTCCAGTTCCTCAGCGGTCAACACTACACCAACCCCTGAGAAAACTGTGAGCGAAAACACTCACATTCACAAATGCTCTAGGGGTTGTGAATAAAAAACCAAGGAGTGACAACACCAGTCATGCAGGGACATTGTGCGCACACACACACACACACACACAACTCCAGTTCCTCAGCGGTCAACACCACACTGACCACTGAGAAAACTGTGAACGAAAACGCCCACATTCACAAACCCGGAGCACATGCTCTAGGGGTTGTGAATAAAAATACCATGACTGCCAGCACCAGCCATGAAGGGGGTGGTGTTTATGAACAATCTAATATGTATTATGGATTAGTCTCTTGCCTTCATAAACTTACCACAACTGTTTGTAACTTTGAAAAGATTTTGAAAAAATCATGCACAGAGTTGTGGCAGCCTGTAATTTCACAGGGTTTAGAGGAAAGGATGGCTAGAAAAAACATCAAAAGGGCAAAAACTCTTATGAATAACTTAAAAGGGTTTAATTTTCTAGGGGGTAGTTCTAAGCAGCCATGACTAATCGTGGAAAGGGGCATCCTCAGGGGTTCCCATCAGATAAGGTGTAAACAAAAGGGGGGACAGCATTTGGCGGATAAACGGGTGTCTGCCAAAAAGTTCCAGGCCAAGATTGCTGCAAAATTTTTTAAAAAAGGCTAAAGAGGTGATGAGGAAAAAATACCAAAAAGAGATGCCACCTACTGGAGGCTCACAAAATGACTTACCTGAAAATGAGGAGGCAGAATCCGACCTGCGGGATGGTGATGAGTCTGTAGATGGGTCCCTGTCTAGTCCTGATGATTTTCACAGAGACCCCTCTGACTCGGAAATAGTATCAGATGTAGCAGCTGCCCCTGATGGTCCCGTAGAGGAACCCCCAAGTACCCCTGAAAATCTGGAGGTGTATATGGAAAGAGTGAGAAGTTGGCAACACAAAGTACCTAGATTTGGAGGGTCAGTATATTGTGAGGAATTTTGTTTTGTAAATCTTGAGCAAATAAATGCAGCTGAACAGGTTGTTGAAGCCATACATAGGGGGATACAGTTAGTTCTCGATGACGTTAATGGAAGGATAGGTCCTGATGATTATGTTCAGTTGCATTTAGAGAGCTGTAATTTAACTGATCCCTTGTTTTCAGTCAGAAGAACTAGGGATGAGCTCTCAGCTGGGGATTTCTTAAATCAGACCTCAAAGCTGTTACAGAGTAATAGAGAGTTGCACCTCGATGGGACGTTGCGCCTCATTGTGACCATTGTAAAAAACATGGGTGGGGGTGGTTGTAGAGTTTTAAATTCTATCCTCAGTAGTCAAATCACCCATAAAAAGAGGCAGTATTTAGTAGACCTGACTTATACCGGTACCAGTTTGTTTTGCGGGTGGACTCTTAACTGTCATGTCTGACCATAAACCTACGGACGCAGAATTGTTAGAGGGAGCGAGAAAGCTGCACAAGAAACTGGGGTGGTCAGATCAAAAAAAGGTTATGCTCAGCGACGTAGCGGCGTTTGAGCAGCAATTAGGAGTCAGCATATAGGTGATACTTTATGCTGCAAAAGGCGGATGGAGCTTTTTTAAAACAGGGGGCCCAGTGTACCCCAAGACTTTTTTCATTCTTTTGCATGATGAACATTATTATGGGGTTCTGGATGTTAAAAAGTTGTTTGGTGCAAAAAATTGAGAGTTTTGCCAGGCAGTGTATAGTCACAACCAGTATCTTGCCGATATCGTTGCCGCCTCTGCTTGAGCACAACGTGCTCTGACAGCGTGGGCGTGTCGCTGAGGTGTCCTAGCTGTAGACTGTATTGTTGGTCCAAAGAGTGCTTAGACAGACACATAGGCTGCGTGTCGAAAAAACAAGTCGAATGCCTGTCTAAAATTTTGTGTGATGAGTGTCAGTCTTACGTGGACAAGCAGCGCTGGTGTAAAGGGCGGCTCTGTAAGCAGTGTAAGGGCTTGATTGTTGGCAACGTAGACAGCCACCTGTGTTTTATGGACTGTATTTAAAAAGCCCGAATCATCAGAAAAGTACATTTTTTATGATTTTGAGTGCATGCAGGAGACTGGATTGCACATACCCAATTATATTTTTGCTTTGTCCCTAACCCCGGAAAAATCCTGGGAATTTAAGGGCAATGAGTGTCTTTCTAACTTTATTACGACCTTTATTGTCAAAAAGTTCCGTGACTACACATTCATAGCCCACCATTCCAAAGGTTACGATGCATACTTTGTTGTGAGACAATTACTAAAAGAAAAGATGGGAGTAGAACTGATCACTCAGGGTAGTAAATTGATGTGTGTGGAAGTTAGGGCCTTGGGCATTCGTTTTATAGATTCTTTAAACTTCTTGCCCATGAAGCTTAGCAAGCTCCCGCAGGCGATGGGGTTTGAAGGGTCCTAAGGAGCCCGGCCCTGGGCTGCTTCCTACCTCCGCTTCTCCTTTCACATCCTCTGCCCCCACGCGCTGCTCCACTCCCCGTCTCCCTCCTGGTGTCTCTGGCCTCCTTCGTCTCCCGTCCCCCTCCTCTCCCCTCCGCTTTCCCCCTTCACTCCTCCGCCCACCTCCGTCTCCTAGCTCACTCCTCTGTTCTCCCCTCTCCTCCGTCTCCTCTCCCCTCCGCTCTCCTCTCTTCCGCTCTCCTCTACTCCCCTTTGGAATGTGGCGCTCTCTTGTGGCGCTCTCTTTCCCCCTGACATCAGGGACGCACGCACACTCTGGCCCCACCCTACGCCCACGTGCAGCCCCGCCCCCGCTTCCAGCTCCCGTCCCACGACTCGGCCCCCCTGCACGCCACTCGGCTGGGCGGCCGCAGGGGAGCAAGCGGCGCAGACCGCTGTCAGAACGCCGCGCTCCCCGTGCAGCATGGGGGTCAGCGCCGTTGGAGTGTGGGGCGGGTCGCCCTCGCCGCCGCAGCCCCACCCCATCACAGCTTGCTAGCTGGTAAAATCTACTCGCCGCGGGCGAGTGTATTTGTTGAGCCCTGTAGATATATATTTTTAATTGTCTTGGTATTTTTTCTGAATTGTTCATTGTTTTTAAGAACAAAAATTAAGAAAAACAAACATCGGTTGTCTTTAAACCCCTCACCTGGGGTGCTTTCTTGAGCAACATGGCTATGAAAGTCATTTCAGGATACGCATGTCTGAGTTTGCTGAAACATGATTTGAGCAAGACTAGGCATGCCCAAGTATTTACATTTATTTTTTACAAAGTTCATCACCATCTGGTCATTTTGCATTAAGTCATTAGAATACATTTTAAAAATCTGGTCAAAAGATAAACCCTTGCTACAGTAATGCAAGAAAAACACACAGTGATAGCCGCAGGAGACATAGGGGGTGTGTGGTAATCGTATTGACTGTGACTGTCAAAGCCTTCCCAAAGTGTATTTCTGCTCTGAGGTTCCCTGTTTTAATCAGTGAATAGTGGTCGGTGCATTCCTGGTCAAGAGAGAGATCTAAGGCAAACAAGCTGTGACCCCGTGCAAACTCCTCACGGTCAATTAACAGAGAACGATCTTTCATGTGTTTGCCTGCTGTCTGTACCAGATTCATGTATTCTCTCACACAGCATCCAGCCTCAAAGTCTGGTTGCAGAGGTTTGGTTGGTATCTGTTCACCATCCACATACAGGGCCACAAAATTAATATCATAATGTTTAAAATGAAAGGGGTTTTTAGTGAAACTTCCGCTAAAAGCGTCCTTATCCACAAACCCTAGGACAAGTATTTTGGGTAACTGTCCCAAGAACAAGTTCTCCTGGTTACTGACCCTGCTGCCTGCAGGGATGCTAAACACTTTCATTGCCACATGGTCCACAGGGTATTTAGCATTAGCGGTAAGCAGGGCCTCCGCATGCCCCAGACGGACGCCCGGAGCCACACGCACTTTCTTCACAAAGAGGGACGCTGATACAATGCGCAGTTGAAAGCCCTCAGCCGCATCGCGCATTAAACAGAAGGCCTCTTTACTGCATGTCAATTTAATTTTCACATCCACCCCATTCAACAAAAGTTTTTCTTGAAAAAATAGGTCACTGTGTAGATGACCCAGCAACTCTACTGTCCTGCTCTGGGCCGTCAGCCTTGCACGCCTTGCAAATCCTAGATTCTCGCCATCCAGCTCTGGTTTTTTGTGTTGTCCGGGAGTGTCTTTGTAAAACAGTCCAGCAGAAAATTGTGTAGCGAGAGTGTCATCGCTGTAATTGAGAACCGATTTGATAAAGGCCCTGTAAGGGTAACAGTTGTTGCTTTGGCTTACTAGGCAGTCTCCCAACATAACGTCCAACCATAGGCGTGCGCACAGGGTGTGCCGGGTGTGCCCGCGCACAGGGTGTGTCGGGTGTGCCCAGGCATACCCTAATGCGGGGTGGACTGGCAGACGGGCCAGCTGGAGGCTGCTGGAGGAGGAAGGGTGTGACGGGGCAAGCCCGTCCCCCCGCCCCCACAAGAAGACGCCGGCAGCCGCGGTGTCAGAAGCTGTGCAGCCCGGCACGCCTCGGCGCTGCTGCGCATGCTCCAACCGCCCTGTGGGCACTTTAAAAGCCGGGGCCGTACACCATGAAGCCGGTGAGGATGCGGGAGATCTTCGGGTGAGTGCGGTCCCCGCCCGTGTGCCCCCTCCGGCCAGCCACCCCCTCCCGTGCGCACCCCCGCAACTCCCCTTCCCCACCCGTGGACCCCTCCCCCCCGCCTGTGTACCTCCACTGCCGGCCACCGTCCCCGGTGCGGCTCTGGCGACGGCAGAGCGGAGCCGCGCAAGAGCCGCTCACAGGGGGAGAGGGGCGGCTGGGCTCCCTGCCTCGCCAGGGCCACTTGCCCACCTGTGCCCCGGCGGCCCATCATGCGCCCCGAGCCTGAGAGCTGCCCCCTCAGTGCTGGGGCCCCGCAGCCCGGGGTCTCGCCACTGGCTGGGCCGCACCGCGCCGGAAGTAGTGCCTGGCTGGGCAGGGCTGCAGAGTCCGCTCCTTGCAGACATGGTGGGGGCCCACTGCTCAGAGCCCGCCCCGGGAAAAAATACTGGCTGGGAGGGGGGCGGGGAGGAGGGAGGAGCGGGGGCAACGTGGCTGGCCGGGGATATGGGGGTGGGGCTGGCGGGGCGGGGTCGGGAGCAGTGCAGCTAGCCCAGGAGATGGGGGCAGCGAGCTGGCTGGAGGAGATGGGGAGGGGAGGGGGCAGCGCGGCTGGCCGGGGGAGATCGGGAGGAGGAGAACCAGCCAGCAGGAAGCAGGGGTGGCCAGGAGGGCGTCGGGGGCAGCAGAGCTGGTCGGGAAGGGTCAGAGGGCGGGGAGCAGGACTGACCCGGGCACATGCTGATCCCAGGGCACTGTCAGTCCTGCGCACAGTCCCAGCAGTGCGAGAGTGAGTCCGGCTGTGGCTCCACAACACGCTCAGGAGATGGGACAGGGCTTCTCCTCCTCCCCAAGGCATCAGACTCAACCAGAGGCTCCCAGCGCCAATCGTGCCCCGCCTCCCAGCCACTCACTGCCCCCACCAGGCTTCTGTCCGGTGCCCAGCCGGAAAACCAGAAAAGAGAGAGAGTTACTCACCTTGTAAAGTAACGTCTGTTCTTCGAGATGTGTCCCCCTGTGGGTGCTCCACTCGAGGTGCTGGGCTTGTCCCGGAGCCGCAAACCTCAGGATTTTCTCTAGTAGTAGCCCCCCCCCACCGGACCGCGCATGCGCGACTGCTGCCTCGCGCCTCTAGTCAGTTTCCTCCCAACCGGAAGTATCTGAAAAAGGTAAACAGAAACTCCGAAGCAGGGAGGAAGGCGGGACGTGGAGCACCCATGGGGACACACATCTCAAAGAACATACGTTACTGCAGAAGGTGAGTAACTCTCTCTTCTTCGTCGAGTAGTGTCCCCGAGGGTGCTCCACTCGAGATGAGTCCACAGCAGTGGTCCAATGGAAGACTTGTGCTTCGGACTCATCGCCTCTGCATTGTAGACAAGACAGCCTGGGCCACTGCTGAGTCGGTCTTCAGTGTATTCGCGCGCGGGCATAATGTGTAGTGAAGGTAAGAGTAGACGACCAGGTTGCTGCACGGCATATGCCGTGCAACGATATACCCTGAAGGTAGGCAGTGGATGTCGCCATGCCTCTGGTAGAATGTGCCCGAGGTCGTCTCAGAAGAGGTTTGTTATGTAGGGCGTAACACCGTGTGATGCAAGCGACGATCAAGCTGGAGATGCGCTGTGCAGAGAGCTGTTTGACCTTGGAGCGTTCGGCTGTAGACAGGAAAAGTCGTTGAGACTTCCTAAAGACACGTGTCCCGTCGAGATAAAAGGCCAGCGCTCGTCTGACATCTAGGATGTGCAGGCGTGACTCTTCCAGCGAGGAATAAGGCTTTGGGTAGAATGTCGGTAGACTTATGGGTTCATTTATATGAAAAGCAGAGTTGGCCTTTGGTAGAAAGGTGAAGTACACGAAGTACCACACCATGGTTGGAGAATAGTGTGTACGGTGGGTCAGCCGAAAGAGCCGCTAATTCACTTACTCGGCGCGCCGACGTAATGGCAAGCAGGAACGCCACCTTCATCATGAGCATCCATAGATCACACATTGCAAGCGGTTCAAAGGGAGGGCGAGTCAGAGTGTCCAATACTAAAAGCAAGTCCCACGGCTCCGGTGGGATCCTGTGAGCCGGATATAGATTGTCGAGCCCCTTCCAAAACCTTTTGGTGAGGGGATGTGCGCATACTGAATGGCCGTTGACAGGAGGACAAAAGGCCGAAATCGCCACTAAATGCACTCTGAGGGAGGAAATCGCCAACCCCACCGTCTTTAGGTATCATATAATCCAGCACCTGCTGGATAGGTGCCGAGAGAGGATCGAGATCTCTCGCTGAGCACCACGACTGAAAGTGATACCACTGTATAAAACTATGGTACGCCCACATCTTCAATACTGTGTACAGATGTGGTCTCCTCACCTCAAAAAACATATTTTGGCCTTGGAAAGGGTTCAGAAAAGGGCAACTAAAATGATTAGGGGTTTGGTACGGGTCCCATATCAGGAGAGGTTAAAGCAACTGGGACTTTTCAGTTTAGAAAAGAGGCAACTGAGGGGGGATATGATAGAGGTGTATAAAATCATGAGTGGTGTGGAGAGGGCCGATAAAGAAAAGTTATTTATTAGTTCCCTAAATAGAAGAACTAGAGGACACCAAATGAAATTAATGGGTAGCAGGTTTAAAACTAATAAAAGAAAGTTCTTCTTCACACAGCGTGTAGTCAGCCTGTGGAACTCCTTGCCAGAGGAGGCTGTGAAGGCTAGGAATATAACAGAGTTTAAAGAGAAGCTAGATAATTTCATGGAGTTTAGGTCCATAAAAGGCTATTAGCCAGGGGATAAAATGGTGTCCTTGGCCTCTGTTTGGCAGAGGCTGGAGAGGGATGGCAGGAGACAAATCGCTTGATCATTGTCTTTGGTCCACCCCCCTGGGGCACCTGGTGCTGGCCACTGTCGGCAGACAGGATACTGGACTAGATGGACCTTTGGTCTGACCCGCTACGGCCGTTCTTATGTTCTTATGTTCACTCCTGGAGGTAAGGCTTGCACGCGGTTAGTCGCCTACTGTTAATGAGCACGTGCCTCATCTCCTGAGAACAGATTAACTCGGACGCTTGGAGCCAGCTAGGAGCCACGCTGTCAGGTGCATGTGCTCGATGCACGGGTGGATCATTGCACCGTGCTGTTGCAATAGTAAATTGAACAGTTCCGGTAGTCATTGTGGTTTGGCAACCAACATTCTCAACAATTGTGTTAGCCACATCTGTCGAGGCCAGAAGGGCGCTATCAAAATTATTGTTGCAC
Source organism: Rafetus swinhoei (assembly GCA_019425775.1). NCBI lineage: Eukaryota > Metazoa > Chordata > Testudines > Trionychidae > Rafetus > Rafetus swinhoei. The sequence goes on from CM033440.1 coordinate 106,831,406, forward strand.
CCTCCAACGCTATTTTTTCCAGCACTCTTGGGATGAGCAGGAGAGGAGGAAAGGCATACAGCAATTGGTGGCGACTCCAGTCTAACAGGAAGGCATCCCCCAAAGAGCCTGTGCCGACGCCTGCTCGTGAACAGTACTGGTGACACTTCCTGTTGTGGCAAGTGGCGAAGAGGTCTATGTTGGGGAAGACCCAAAGTTGAAAGAGGTTGCGAAAGACTTCAGTGTGTAACTTCCATTCGTGTTGGGAGAAGAATTGCCTGCTGAGGGCGTTGGTGATCACATTGTCCTTGCCAGGAAGGTATGCTGCAGTCAGGGTGACACCGTGCCGAATCGCCCAATCCACAGGCGTACTGCCTCTGCGCAATGGGGGTGTGAACGCGCGCTCCTTGTCTGTTGACATAATACACCGTGCATATGTTGTCGGTGAGAATCTGTATTGAGCGACCTCGAATGATGTGGAGAAAATGCTTGCAAGCATTGAAAACTGCTCGAAGCTCGAGAAAGTTTGTGTTGCAGCAATTCTTGGGGCATCCAGAGACCCTGAGCTCGGTGGTCCTGCAGATGGGCACCCCAGCCAAGCAGGGAGGCGTCTGTCGTGATCTGCAATGATGGTTTCTGGCCATGAAAAGGGACCCCTATTAACATGTTCTTGGGGTCGTCCCACCATGCCAGAGAGGTCCGGACATGTTTGGGAATAGAAACCGTCCTGTTTGTGCTGTGCACCCCAGGCGTGTACACAGTGAATAGCCAATGCTGAAGATTGCGCAGATGAAGCCTCGCATACGGAACCACATATGTGGTAGCCGCCATATGTCCCAGCAGCTGCAGACAGGTAAGTATGCGGGATTTGGGAGAAATTGATACAGTCTGTACCAAATCCCGGATTAGATGGAGCCTTTTCATGGGTAAGTAAGCCATTGCGGTCAGGGAATCGAGCCTTGCCCCGATGAACTCTAGGTCATGATTCGGTGTCAGGAAGGGCTTCTCGAAATTGATTACGAGTCCGAGAGCCTTGAATATAGTGGTGGTAGTGGTAACTGCCCACATAGCTTCGTCAAACATGGGGACCTTTAACAGACAATCGTCCAGGTATGGGAAGATCGTAATGTCGAGGCGCCGAAGGTAGGCCGCCACTACTGCGAGGGTCTTGGAAAAAACTTGTGGAGCCGCTGAAAGTCCAAAAGGTAGTACTCGGTATTGATAATGGTCAGCTCCCACTATGAACCGAAGGAATCTTCTGTGAGCAGGATGCATCATTATATGGAAATAGGCGTCCTGCAAATCAAGGGACACAAACCAATCCCCTTTGTCGATAGCTGGAATGATCGAAGACAACGTGACCATTTTGAATTTTTGCTTTCGCAGGTAATGGTTGAGCCGACGTAGGTCCAGGATAGGCCTCCAACCCCCTGACTTCTTTTGGGTGAGGAAGTAACGAGAGTAAAACCCTCTCCCCAAAAACTGGATTGGCACCCTCTCCACCGCTCCTATGGTGAGCAGACGAGAAACCCTCTTGTTGTAGAAGGGCCTCGTGAGAGGGGTCCCTGAAAAGGGACGTGAAAGGGGGAGAGGAGGGAGGAAGAGAGTTGAAGGGAATGGCGTATCTTGAAGTGACTATGTCTAGGACCCACCGGTCGGTGGATATAAGAGACCAACGATGTTGATAAGGTCTCAGGCGATGATGGAACAGACCTTGCACGTTGTTCAGAGCCTCTGTCGAAGGGGTGATACACAGTCCCTCGATCAACACGTCAAACCTGCTGCCGACCCTGCTGCTGGACCGGCGCTTTGCTAGGTTGTTGTCAACGCTTTTGTGGACGTTGTCTTGGCATCTGCTGTTCGTATGGTTTGGACCGAGGTGTCGCGTAAGAGAAAGGCCTTTGTTTGTTATAGGGCATGTACCTCTTACGCCTATATAGAAGCGTGTTCATCCCCAGCGTTCTCAAGGTTGTGCGCATATCCTTACCTGAATGGAAGACCTGATCCGTGGACTGAGCGAAGAGTGACTGGCGATCGAATTGCAAGTCCTCAACCTTGGATTGTAGCTCTTTCGGGACAGCAGCTTGGTGTAACCATGACACTCGGCGCATGACTACGGCTGTAGCTGTAGTTCGAGAGGCTGCATCAGCCATGTCGAGTGCTATCTGCAATGCTGTTCTGGCAACTGTGTAGCCCTCTTGTATCACTGCCTTCAAAATCTGACATTTAGAGTCCGGCAAGTGTTCAAATAGAGGGACCAGTTTCGAATAATTATCGAAATCATGATTTGCTAATTGCACTGCATAATTACACATCCTCAGAGTTGAAGTGGCAGAAGAATGTACCTTCCTGCCTAAGATGTCGAGGCGCTTAGCCTCCTTGTCACTCGAGGTGTTTTTGGCCTGAGTCGTCTTTGCTCTCTGCTGCGCAGCGTCCATAACAAGGGAGTTGGGCTGAGGGTGTGTAAATAAAAAGTCCATACCCTTCTGGCTTATGAAATACTTCTTGTCCAACCTCTTATTGGTTGGCAGCGACTTGGCTGGAGTCTGCCAGATCTCATCGGCAATCTCCAAGATAGCTTCATCAAATGGGAACGCCAGCTTCGATTTCTGGGAAGGTTGTAGATTTTTCAACAACCGATGTTGTTTTTGTTGCACATCTGTTGTCTGAATCTCTTGGGATTGAGCAACCCTCTTGAAGAGCTCCTGGAATTGCTTGTGGTCTTCCGTGGGAGACAAGTCACCAGGGACCACCGCATCGTCCGGTGATGAAGAAGAGTGATGAGTCGGAGAATCAGGGCTCTGGTGTTCCTGATGAGGAGTGCGGTTGTGTTCATCCTCCTGATAGATGGAGACCGTGTCCTCTGCAGGGGTTGGTGGGACAGCAGAAGGTGGAGATTCTACTGGAGCATGCGGCGACACAAGTCGACTGGACCGCGGCGACCGTGAACGCGGATACCCTCTGCCGAGAGAAGAAGGGCGCTTGTGATAATATTGCTCATACTGACGTCTGTGGTATGGGCTGGGGGAACGTCTGGGAGAGTGCCTTCTCAGCATCTCTTATCGACGAGAATATCCCAAGGGTCCTGAAGACCTTGGTGAAAAGGATCTCCTGGAATAACGAGAGGGAGATCGAGAGTAGTGCTCTCGATAATACCGTCGTGGTGGTGAGCGGCGGGGTGACCTGTAGTAATGGTCTCTGGTCGAGGCATGATGATGAGCGTGGTGACGGCTACCAGAATAAGACGAGGTAGGTGACATAGGTCCTGGTGAATACATCACACTGTCCGGTGTTCAAGATGGAGTTTGGACCCGTGCAGACTTGTGCTTTGCTTTGGTCGGCACCGAACAGTTGAGGGGAGACAACGGTGCTGAGCGCAAAGGACTGGCAGGCAACAAAGCAACGTCCATAGCCTGGCTGCTGATTGGCTAGAGGCCCGGTGCTGCTGGCTGCAGGACAGGTAGAGGCAATGCTGGTGCCGAGGGCTGCGTGGTAAGGATGCCCTCCTGCGGCGCCGACTCCGGTGCCGATGCCTCCAGCATCGGGGAGAGTGAAGCAGCAGCAGAAGACGCCAGCACTGCTGCTGTGGGTGCCGGCACAGCTGCGCTCATCCGCACATGCGCGGGAAAAGCCGGTGCCGGGGTGTCCGTTGCCGGCTTCAGAACAGCAGTTGGAGCCGTTGCTGGCACCGACTCTGCCCATGAGCCTTTGGCCGGTGCCGGGATAGAGTCCTTGCCACAGGCTAGGGTTGGGGCCCAGGAGCTACGGACCTTGCCCGTCTTCTCCACGGGATACCTCGGCGACAAGCCAGAGGTTCCCGGTCTGTCCCCGCTGCTCACTCTGACCGCCATCCTGGGAGTGCTGTGGGGGATCTCTTGCGCTGGCCGATCCTTGTGCGCTCCAGCGGGGAGAGACTCAGACATCTCTGGTGCCTGGAGGGCTTTATTAAACAAGAGAACCCTCAATCTGAGCTCCCGGTCCCACCTGGCGCGCGCCGTTAGCTTAGCGCAGTAGCTGCACTTCACTGGGACATGTCCGTCCCCAAGACACTTCACACACCGGGAGTGCCCATCCGATGCCGGCATGGCATCCTGGCACTGGGTGCACTTTTTAAAACCAGGTGACCCTGGCATAGTCCTTAATTTCGGTTAGAGGCTTGACTCAACCAGTAGAGGGGAAAAAAGTTTTTTTGGGTTTTTTTGGGTTTTTTTTTAAACTGAACGGGACTACTACTACAAGAACAACTATACTAACATTAATAACTGTAAGAAACAACAAGAACAATCTGAACTAACTAATCTCCCTTTCTCCTCAGACAGGAGGGGGAGCATAACCTAACTCTGTCTGCGACCGCGGACGGTTGGAAGGAAACTGACTAGACCGGACCACGCTCAGCTGAGAGGCGCGAGGCAGCAGTCGCACATGCACGGTCCGTTGGGGGGGGGCTACTGCTAGTGAAAATCCTCCGGTTTGCAGCACCGGGACGAGCCCAGCACCTTGAGTGGAGCACCCTCGGGGACACTACTCGACGAAGAATACCGGACATTGCACATGTTCAGTATTTTGGGGGAATTTTTTACCGGACAGAGGGCCCAAAAACCAGACTGTCCGGTAGAATACCGGACACCTGGCAACCCTACCTGGGAGGCAATGGAGGGAACCACAGTGAAAGTGCGTCTTGCCTGGAGCCCAGCCGGGTCGGGGCTCTGTGCATAAGTGTGCGCCTGGCGCTGGCAGCGAGGGGACAGAGCCAGGCAATGCGGCTGCGCTTAAAGGGGCAAAGTGCTCTGGGCTCCCTGTGGTGGAGGCACCGCCAGGCAAGACCCTTGCCCCCGCCGGAGCCATGCATCACAGAGTGCGGCAGCATTTGGCAGGCAGGGAAACTGAGGCACAACGTGAGGCAGAACCATGTGCCCTCCCCCACGGCCAGTGGAGGAGCTGGGGCCAGAGCCCCTGGCTGTGCTTCCCTGAGGTCGGTCTGCTTGGCCACATGCGGCAAGGTCTGGCCAGGAATCCAATTCCTCCTCTGCCACAAACCTTCCCGGGGCACGCCCCCAGGGGCCACCCAGGGCCTTGCTCTTCCCCTGCATGGGCCACGCCCCCCAACCTGGGCCCTCTGGGGCAGCCTGCATGAGCCAGCTGGAGAACACCCTGGGCCTCTCTTGTGACGGGTCTCAGTAGCCCCAGCAGCAGAGGTTACTCAAGGAAGCCACAGAACCCAGCAGCAGCCCCCGGGGATCACCCCCGAGGGGCGGGGGGCAATCAGGGAAAAGGGGGCAGGGGCAGTGAGGGAAGGGAGAGGCACCAGGAGGGTGCAGGGGTAAGGGAAAGTGCAGGTGCCAGGGGATTCTGGGGGTGAAGCAGAAGGGCAGACACCTGCAGGGGAGGGACCAGCACCAGAGGAGAGGCAGGGCAGGTGTGTAGAGGAAGGTTTTAGGAGAGGGGATGAGGTGGGGTGGCTCACATGATCAGAGTGGGGCTACTGGAGGAATGGGCACAGGAGGGAGAGAAGGGCTGGTGGAGGGGGGCAGGTCTCAGGAAGGCTGAGGGCAGTGAGAAGGGCAGGAGTCAGGACAGCAGAGGAGGGTGATGGGGGGCTAATTTGGCTACGACAAATCAGGAAAGAGATCTTGGAGTTAGTGTGGACAGTTCTCTGACAACTTCCACACAGTGTGCAGCAGCAGTCAAAAAGGCAAATAGGATGTTAGGAATCATTAAGAAAGGGATAGAAAATAAGACCCAGAATATCTTACTGCCCCTGTATAAAACTATGGTACGTCCACATCTTGAGTATTGTGTACAGATGTGGTCTCCTCACCTCAAAAAGTATCTTTTGGCCTTTGAAAGGGTTCAGAAAAGAGCAACTAAAATGATTAGGGGTTTGGAACAGGTCCCATATGAGGAGAGGCTAAAGCAACTGGGACTTTTCAGTTTAGCAAAGAGGAGACTGAGGGGGGATATGATAGAGGTATATAAAATCATGAGTGGTGTGGAGAGGGTGAATAAAGAAAAGTTATTCATTAGTTCTCATAATATAAGAACTAGAGGACACCAAATGAAATTAATGGGTAGCAGGTTTAAACTGATAAGTAAAAGTTCTTCTTCACACAGCGCGTAGTCAACCTGTGGAATTCCTTGCCAGAGGAGGCTGTGAAGGCTAGGACTATAACAGAGTTTAAAGAGAAGCTAGATAATTTCATGGAGGTTAGGTCCATAAAAGGCTATTAGCCAAGGGACAGAAATGGTGTCCCTGGCCTCTGTTTGTCAGAGGCTGAAGACGGATGGCACAAGACAAATCACTTGATCATTGTCTTTGGTCCACCCCTTCTGGGGCACCTGGTGCTGACCACTGTCAGCAGACAGGCTACTGGGCTAGATGGACCTTTGGTCTGACCCAGTACAGCCATTCTTATGTTCTTACATTGGGGGCAGCAGGCACCAGGGGAGCTGATGGAGCAAGGGGAGGAGACATGGCAGCAGAGGGAAAGGGTAGAGGTTTATAAGATATTTATTAATAACTTGGGTGCCACAGTGGCACATCCAAACAAGCCACATGAACTCAGTACTGGTGCACAACACAAAATTCATTCTGCTCATGGGAGGAAACTCTTAGAGGGAACACTTCCCCCAGCCTCTCCACCCCCGAGTTAATGTCACACACATTGGGTTAATGCAATTGCAGGATAGTTGCGTGAGAGGGGTTTGGTGGGGGACAAACTAGCGCTGTTGGTAGGAGGATGGTGGGAAAAGTCCTTTTTACTTCTGGTCATGTGTCCATCTTGCCCCGAAAGTGTCACCTCCAGAGGCATGGCTAATGGGAGTCGGGGGTGTGGCCAATGGGGGTCAGGAGCGTGGTTAACAGGGGTCAGGGGTGTGGCTAATGGGGTCAAAGTACATTTTAAAAAAATTCTTCGAGTGCACACCCTAATGAAATGTGCTGTGCACGCCTATGTGTCCAACTGACTGAAAATAGAGGCCACTGGGTAATTCACCAGGCCTACCGCAGCATCCCTGGGGAGAGCAGTTCCGTCTCCTTTTACTATCTTGTAACAAAGGTACAGTAGCGTGTTGTTTAAATCCATATAATCTATGCCATTCCCTGCTATAAAAAAGTCGATGGGGGCAGTCTCCGTCACAGCTGAGAGAGGCGGCACCTCGATGTAGATGCTTTTCTCAATGCTGGTCTACGTTAGGGCTATCTGAAACAGGTCTAGTTTGGATTTGGTGCACTCTTCCAACCCGCAGCGAACAAAAGCCATGTTGATTAAAATATATCTCTTTTTACCAGGTACAGAGCATGTCCTCTTTCGTCCTGGCTTCCTCCTGGATTTTCGCTTATGGCCGGTCCTGCGTGTCAAGGCTCTTCTTTTAAAGAGTTTTGGGGGGGTGCTGTGCGTCGTGGATATGACGCATTTCTCTTTCTCTTCCTTCTTTAAATATACATCATCCCTGACCCCTCCTGTGCAGCCAGATTCCCCCGCCTTCTCCAGGACAGCCCGGGAAACGTGGTCTACCACATCTCTGGCTACATTCTGAGTGGCTGTTTTTACATGGGGTTTAATAATCTCTAGCCCTCTTCGCAAAAGCGGTACAGCTGTTCAAAAAAGGCTACGGAATATTCCGCCCACACCGGCCCCATACATTACAGGGGTTCCATGATATCCAGGAAGGGCGTATCCTGCCTGGGCTTTGTAATAGTTGCTGTAGACTTTGGGGTCACCATAATTTTTTACGAACGCCATAATAGTGTTTTGCTTTGTAGAAACCTCTCTCTTTCCGGGAACGCAGGTGCAGCTTCACAATCACCTTGCCAAAGCGAAATGAGACGCGCCTGTTCTGATCTGTCTTTATTTCAATGGTGATGGTGTCGATGTGGTGTTGACTGATGGTTACGTAATGAGGCTTATCGTAGGTGATGGTAACAAACTCATTGTTATTTCCTCTGACAGGGACGCAGCCTAACAGGGGGACAGGAAAGTCCCCCACAAACTGGTGTTCTACGATATCCGTGTATAGATACAAGGAGTTGGAAACCCCCTGTGATGTCTGCTGAGAAGAGGCTCTTCTGGACGCTGCGCTCGGGGGCCAAACCCAGAATGTTAGCTAGCTCCCCGATGGTAGAAAATGTAGAAGTAACATCGATGGATTTAAGTCTAAATTTTCTATCCACCGGGTCATAATTCATGATCACATCAGGCAGTCCAGAATGACGTGCCACAATGCTGTTCATATATTCCAATAATTCTGGTATGGATGAGTAATAACCTCGTCGTAGGATATAACTCCATGATTTATCTCTAAAGGTGATTTGGAAAGGGGTGTCCTCAGTAATATTGTTCCAGCTGTGCGGGTATTGTATTTCCACTAGCCCCACTTCCCAGGCACCCGGGAGATCCAATGGCTTTATTAGCTGTATCGTAAAGTCCGAGTTGGTGTTTTGGGGAAAAACCCCAGAGCTGGCGTTGCTGGGCAAAGTGATGTAAAAGCCACTGTCCCCCATTTCTCTCTTTCTCCCCTTGCAGGCGGGATTGTTTTCATTCATGCTTAAATGTTACAGAGTTGAGAAGCTTCTACCCAGCTGTTAAATTTGTTGGGCCACCCCAACCATGTCACCAATAGCTTCTTTTTTCTCCCTTTCCCTTTCTCTGCTAGAACTTCTTCAATCCTGTAAATCCTGTCTTGTTTGGAGTTCACCTTTTGTCAGGAGCGGCCCTAGATGAGCTGCCGACAACTGGCGCCCTAGGCGAAGTGCGCGATCGGCGCCCCCACCTCCAAACCCCTCAACGGCCGTTTAATTTGGCGCCCGAGGCGACCACCTCGTTGCGCCTATGGATGGGCCGCCACTGACTTTTGTAATTCCTCAGGGTAAAATGACCCCGTCACTGTCTCACCCTCGTAATTTTTTAACCGGTAGACAGGTCTCTCACCCCTGGTTAAGGCTTCATCCACTACGAATATCTCATTGGTAAACGTTTGTTCATAACCTTTTTTAAAAGCACCTTTGGTTTTAGAGAGTCTCATGTGGTCCCCTTTTCTAAAAGGGCCAACAGATTGTTTTATTTTAAAATCGTCTCCATAAACAATTTTCCAGACCTTCAGAGAATTCGCGGGGTTCGCATCAGCAGGTCTGGTATGTATAGTTCTGTGAAAGCTCCAGTTGTAACTCTTTATAAACTCAGGTAACACGTCAATGTAGTGAAAGGTATTGTGGGCTGTAAAATATCTCCACATCCTAGATTTTAAAGTTCCGTTAAATCACTCCACAACCCCGCTTTGACTTCGTTGTTAGTAACAAAATGGTGGACACCATGCCACTTTAACAATCCACTTAAAGGTTTGTTTAAAAATTCTTTTCCCCGATCAGTTTGTAATTTTTGAGGCACGCGACCTTCACTGAAAATAGCTTTAAAGGCCTTGGCTACCTCCTTGCCCGTCTTGTCCTTTAGGCCTAAGGCCCAGGCATATTTTGATAAAATGTCAATCACTATTAAAATATACTTAAAACCGCTGTTGTGTTTGGAGAACCGGTGCATATTCACCAAATCTGCTTGCCATTGTGCATCCACGTCTGAGACAATGGTCTTGTTTCTTTTAAAACGTATTCGAGCAGGCTTGTGCAAAGCGTAAGCATCCTAGTCTGAAAGCCATGATGTTACCTGTCTTCTGTTCAAAGTTTTACTGTGCTTTTTTAACTGCTTGAAACAGAGGGTTCACCCCAACAAAGCTGCCAACTTCCCCGGCAGTGTAATATATTTTCTTTAACAGAGCTATCGGCATAGACATGACTGTTATTTGTGTTAGTAAAAGACGCTGTAAGTATGGAAGGAACACATTCACACCAGCACATTTAATACAAGTTTTATTAATCACCTGGATTAACACACACTTTTACAGCCGTCTGCAAAATGGGCGCCATGACACCCCCACCACCATCGCTATTAGGGAGTCTAAGTTGATTCATTCTTCCACTTTGTCCTTTTGTTCTCAAGATCCCTGTGTCAGACATGAGCAAAAGCAGCTGGCACAAGATAGATTTACTCCCACAGGACTACTGATGTGCAATTTCTCAAAGACCTCTAGAAAGTCATCATTGAGCTGTCGAGAGATTGTCAAAAAAAAAAAAGAGAGTAAGCTACAGCTGCTGGTTGTTAGATTCACAAAACACCCATTATGCCCCCAACCTCGATCTTTCATTTACCTGTTTGACTTCTTTTCCGTTCACCTTGTCTGACTCCTGGGAGCCGCGGGCAGCTTCCTCCATAGGGATGGATGACGAGAGGCCATCTAGCTTGTCTGGCTGCCTCGTGAACAGTTGGATTTGGGGGTCAGATTCTGGTGTATCCATCAGTGGCTGGGCCAAAGGGCTCCCTTCAGCTTCTCCTTCCTCCTCGGAACTGTCGCTGATGTAGCGCTTTCGTCGCATGTGGTCCAAGGCCCTTGGCACCAAAGCAAAGTCTGAACTTCTGGCGGGGGTAGTGAAGGAGTCCATGTTTCCGCTCAGCGTTTGCACGATTTCTGAAACATGCGCTCTTGGAACAAGATGGCCTCTTTTCTGTGGCACTAGAACTTATGGGGAAGTGCTATGCTCTGATTGGCAGAGGGTGGCAGGGAAAGATCTTAGAGGGGTCACACGACCCACTTCTGGCCGGGTCAACCGGTCCCGGAACTGCCCCCTGATTGGCCAAAGCGAGTCATGGGGCGGTCCTACAAGGGGAAAAACCATTCCTGATTGGTAGAGGGTAGTGGGGCGAGTCCTTAGAGGGGTCACATGACCCACTTCTGGGCGGGTCATCCTGTCCTGGAACTGCCCCCCTGATTGGTCAAAGCAGTTCGTGAGACAGTCCTACAGGGGAAAAACCCTTCCTGGTTGGTAGAGGGTAGTGGGGCGAGTCCTTAGAGGGGTCACCCTTTACTTCCGGTCACGTGTCCCTCTTGACCCCTGATGTACTACCCCCAAGGGAGGGACTTCCAATGACAGGGGGCGTGGCTAAAGGAGTCAGGGGCGGGGCTAACGTTTGATTGATGGTAGACCCCACATACTACTATTAAGCTATAAGAAGTTTATTAATATTTTTGCATTTATTTATGTTTTTCCGTCATGGCTTTTGTGGGCCCCATTTTTGGCTGCACCTCTCTCCCCCCATGCATTATACAGGGAGCCTGGGCATCTAACTCAGGTTGGTGGACTCCAAGGATAATAGCTCGAGGCTGATTACTTCAATGCTTAAGTCCCTCTGTGGATTCCAGCCCCTGTCCCTAGCTAGAACTGTAAACACAGTATGATGGTCCCCCCTGCTTTATAAAAATTGGCTTGTGAATATGAACATGCACTCTTGTGATTCTGTAAACAAAACACCTCACGTAACCTATCAATTTTAATGTAACAATCGGCTGGATCTGTACATCCTATTTTGGTTCATGTATCATTCTTGTATGTAAAGTTAGAAATATGAATGTGAATCTGTTTATAGTTTCAAATATGCTAATGAATGCCATTTCTGGTGCTCAGTAACCCTAATGGCTTGGTGATCAACTCTATGACCTCTAAACAACCTGGTTTGTCCTGTGAGCCCAAATGGAGGTTGCTCTAGAAAGACATGTGACTGTGCCATGTGGTACTGGAATCCATTTTGAACTTAGTATTTTTTCATGGGAAGGGAGGATGCCAAATAAAAAAAATTCCCACCTGGAGTATCTCTGATGTGAAGCTTATACCTGAAATAAGAACAGCTGCTTAGGGTAAGAATTTGCATGTAACAAGTTTCTTACTGATTTAGAATCAGCTATGAGGTTTCTACTAATTTTAATTTAGAAACTTATTTGATCTGTCTGTTTTCACCTGCAACCACTGAAATCCTACTTTTTTGTACTTAATAAAAACACTTTTTAGTAAACACTCTTGTTTACTATCAGGCCTAATTACTATCAGGTAATTGTTACCTGGGGGAGCAACCACTGTGCATATGTCTTTCATTGATAAAAGGGGTAAACATCCTCATAAACTTTCACACCAGTGGTTCGCAGACTGCAGTCTGTGGACCACTAATGGTCTGCGGCCACCCGACAGGTTGTTCATGGCTCAAGCCCAGCCACCAGCACCATCCCCCGCAATGGGGAGCCCGTGCTAGTGTTTCAGTCTCGCAGCCACCACAAAGATGAAGCACCAGCGCCAGCTTCCCACTTGGAGGGCACGCAAGGGTGAGTGTGTGTGTGTGAAGAAAGTCCCCGCTAGACCCAGCTCATGGACCTGTCTCTCCCCTTCCCTCGTTGGGGGAATGACAATGCAGTGATGTGCAGCCTGGAGGCTTTCCCAGCTGCTCCCATTGGCCAGAGTTACAGCCAATGGGAGCAGCAGGAGGCCGTGTTTGTGAGTGATGGGCGCAAAGCCAGGTAAGCATCCCCCCTCGTGCTCAGAGCCTGCACCCCAATCCCCCTCATCCTCCTCACCGAGACCCTGGACCCCCAGCTTGCTCCTTGCACCCTCCCTTGATCCTGCACTTTCCCTCCTGGCCAGACACATACTCTCACCCTGCTCCTGAACCCACCCTTACTCCTGCACTTTCCCCTTGCTTTTGCCTCCTCCCCCTTGCCAGACAACTTACACCCAGCCTCAGCAGCAGATATAGGGCAGGGCGAGTGGGGCAGCTGCCCTGGGCCTCGCGCTTCAATAGACCCCGTGCCAAGCTGCCGCACAAGTGGCCGTTTGGGCCCCACGCTCCTCGTGCAGCATGAGAGTGCAGCGCGGGGCCTAAACAGCCACTTGCGCCGCTTGCTCCCGCGCAGCGGCCCGGCTGAGCGGCACAGCACTCAGCCGAACACTGCGGCGGGAGGCGAAGGGCATGACAGAGGCTCCAGGTCCCGCCCCCTGGCCATGTACATCACCGCCCCGCCCCCCTTCACCTTCCGCCATGGCACTCGGCTGAGTTCTGCGCTGCTCAGCCGGGCCACTGCGCGGGAGCAAGCAGCGCAAATGGCCGTTTGGGCTCCGCGAGTGAGAGGCAGGAGGGGGAGGAGAAGAGAAAGAGAGAGTGAGGCAGGAGGAGGAGGAGAAGAGAAAGAGAGAGTGAGAGGCAGGAGCGGGAGAAGAGAAAGAGAGACAGAGAGAGAGGCAGGAGGCGGAGGAGACCTGAGAGATAGAGGGGGGAGACAGTAGGAGGAGGAGTGAGAGAGAGAGAGACCCGAAAATCCCGTCTTATGACGGGCTATTGGCTAGTTTTTTAATAACAAATATTTAATATTGATATGTGAAACGTGTAATGAAGTAATGTGAATACGCAACGGGCGACGGATTGAAACTGATTTACGCACGCGCGCTACTACATGTCAGCTGTGGCCATGGCGCATGTGCCATGTTGCTCACTCCATTTTTTACAGATAAATAACAATTTTATAAGTGTAAATTCGCTGACAACCCCAAATTATAAAATGACTAGCAGAGCAAGAGACGCAGGTAGAAAATATTTGTCGGGAAGCCAGAAATTAAAGAAAAAAAGAAAACTTGAAGAATGTAATCTCAGTCTAAAAGGTACTAGGGAAAAATTGAAACTAATAAAGAATTACTTAAGATCTACTATGAGCCAGGAGCTTTTTGTAGGTCTTTCGATTATATCGATTGAAAACGATCTGTGTAAAGAAATGGACTTTAATGACATAATTGAAGAATGTGCTGCCAAAAGAGCTAGACAGCTATAATAGACTTAAATGCAAATGAAAAATTTTAATTATTAATGCAGAATTTTGTTTAAGAATGACTTACAATATAATTAGAATAAAAATTATCCAACTAAATTAAGTTTCTATCAAATTTACCCAATTCACATTTAATATGAAAATAGCCTTCAATTTGCACATTTGACACCTTTTTTCTATTTTTCCTCCAAAGGGGGGGGCCCATGAAATTGTGCTGCCCTGGGCCCCACCTGCAGCGATAGTAAAATGGCTTGGGCCATTTTTATGTTATGTTATGTAATTAACATGGAGATTCCATTAGCAATTGGTGGTCCATGGAAAAGTTTTCATTGAGCCAGGTGTACCCAGGCCAAAAAGTTTGAGAACCACTGTTTTATGTCCGCTAACAAAGACATTCAAAGTGTTCGGAGAAAAATATTTTCTCTACCTTTTTGTATATATAAACCAAGAACTGATAAAGGTACGTGTAGGGTAAGAACTTCCATGGTTCGCTTTTATTTACAATAGATATTGAGTAACATTTCTATACATTATGTTCCCATTTACCGTGCAGGGTTGCATGGAGATTGAGCTTTGTTTTTGAGCGCTCTGGCTTAGATGTGTTCTTGATTAAAATAGAAAAACTACAGAATTATTTTTAAAAAGAAGCTTTAAATTGAACAGAATCATATGGGACTTGTTCAACACAACATTAGCACATTCAGTCATCACATCTATTGCGAAGGGGTACAAAGGTCAGACCTGTATACCAGGTGCCCCAATAAATATATTCAACTCTCTACTAGCTGCCATCAGTGGAAGATTTGGATAGTCTACTTGAAGGCAGGACTAACTTGTTTTTAAAGATTCCATATGAACCCATAAAGCCTGAATAAAGGTTTGTATGTCTGTTAAAACCCACCAGCTTTTGCCACATACAAGACCGAACAAACCTCTGGTAAAAGTGCATTATGGAACAATGCTGCATTGACAGGAAGAAACTAGAAGACCAAAAAGTGGAGATCTTTCTCTTCTCTGTGTCTATATCAGGCCTGCACAACATACGGCCCACGGGCCGCTTGCGGCCCGAAGGGGCTCACTGTGCGGCCTGCGACGAGTTTCGAAAATAATATTTCCTCCCTCCTCTCTTCTGCCTCCTCTGCTCCTTTGAATGCGGTGCCTCTCTGTGCCGGGCGCTTCCCCTGACGCCAGGGACGCACGCACGCTCTGGCCCCGCCCTACGCCTGCGTGCGGCCCCGCCCCCGCTTCCGGCTCCCGTCCCAGGACTCAGCCCCCCTGCAAGCTGCTCGGCTGGGCGGCCACTTGCGCGGCGCAGACTGTTGTCAGAACGCCGCGCTCCCTGTGCAGCATGGGGGGTCAGCACTGTTGGAGTGTGGGGCCCGACACGCGTGGTTTGGGGTTTTTGGTTTTTTGGGGGTTTTTTTGCTCAACAAAAATTTTTAGCCTGCGTGTACGGTATTTTTTGGGAGAGCATCTGGCAACCCTACTTGCAGCCCGCAGCTGTTTTCTTTGGAGTAATATGGCCCTCGCTGCTTTCCGAGTTGTGCTGGCCTGGTCTATATACTTGATTTTCCTCTCAATGTGAAACTCAGTGGAGTTACAAAAGTGGGACTGAGAGGAGAATCAGGCCCCAAGCTTCTAGGGTATGGACCAAATGAAATCCTCTGTTGCAGGAAGAGACTAAGGCAGAACATAATAAATAACTGCACACACACACCCCCAAATCTCCACCTTCATCACAGTCGGTCATTGTGGGATCCTTCCTCTTGCTATTTAGTAGGAAGCCTTGTCATCTAAAATTTCCCTGTTGGGTCTCCTTCCACAAACACACACAGCCATTTAGGACTTAGCACCTTTACCCACAAAGGTACTTAGACATTGAAACTCCAGAGTTAATTGTGAGTCTGGATTTAGGTGCATAAGTCCCAGTTTTATGCTCCTGCTGAACCTTATAGGCACCTAAATTTATTAGGGCACTTGAGCTTTCAGAGTAGATGTTCCCTACAAGCCTATATTTCTGCCTCTACGCAGGTGCATTGTTACCTCACTAGCCCTCCAGATGCCTATAGCCCACCTGAGCCCCAGTGCAAGACAGGTGTTCAACTGCCTATCTCACATGTGGGGGCCAATCTGATATGTCTGTGCGTAGGCCATTTTGCATTCAAAATCTGGGCAGTGTAGAAGGTATCACCATCCACTTTTCAAGCCAGGGGTTACAGACCTTACCTGAGATGTGAGCGATTCAGGTTCAGTTCGGCTCCTTTGCCTAATCATCAGGCTACAGTGTGATTCTCAGGGCATGTTTACACTAAAAAGTTAAGTTGGCTTAATTACTGTGGTGGCTTAAATTAAGTCAGATGGTGTATCCACACCTCAAGCACTGTATCTGTGGCGTGCGTCCTCACCAGCAGTGCTTGCATTGATGCAGAGAGCAGTGCACCATGGGTAGGTATCCCTGTCACGTTACTGGATTTTAAGGGGAGCAGACAGATCACTGTTGCACCCATGGGGGGGGGGGGGTTCCCCAAAGTCTGTACAAAGGGGGCTATGTGAGGTATCAAATGAAAGCTTATGTTCTACTGATTCTATGTATGCTACTCATATACTTGTATGATGTCTGTATGTGGGGTTACAAATACGGGCTCTGGGCTTGTACTGTAAATGTTCTCTGCCTAAGACAAAAAAACAATTGTTGTAAAGAACAATTGTTCAGTCAATGACTATGCTAATTAGCAGGGCCCCAAGGACAATGGCTCTCAAGGTGGCCAATACACACCTGAAGAATGCATCTGGAAACCTGCAACCAATCAGGGCATAATGTCTGCCAGCATGTGAAACACAGACAGGTCACTTGACCATGTGACCCACTCCAGCTTGGAAGGTACCAGGAATGGATATAAAAATTCCATGCGGCGGCGGACTCCATCTTATCTTCAGTTCTGCTACTGTCACATTATTGGATTCTAAAGATCACTGTTGCACCCATGGGGGGGGGGGGGTTGTTTGCCCCAAAAGTCTGTACATCATGTGAGATATCAAATGAAAGCTTATGTTCTACTGATTCTGCATATATGCTATTCATGTACTTGTATAATATCTGTATGTGGAGTTATAAATATGTACTCTGTGTTCATGCAGGAAAATTCTCTGTCTGAGGCAGAGCAATGTGCCAGGAATGTTTGTTCAGTGTCTATGCTAATTAACAAAGCTCCGGGGACAATGAATCTCTAGATGCCAATACACACCTGAGGAATGGGTCTGGATACCTGGATACCTGCAAACCAGCCAGGGCATAATGGCTGCCAGCATGTGAAACAGATAGGTCACTCCATCGTGTGACCTGCTCTGGCCAGGAAGATGCCAGGAGAGGTATGTAAGTGCCATGTGGCAACCTCCATCTTGTCTTCAGTTCAGCTACTGATTCCAGATGCAGCCTCGCGAGGAACAACGAGCCGGAAAGAACCGTGGACCCATCCTGACATTGGATGTACACCAGAGACTTTTAAGATAGCAGTATATAACATTTCTGCTAAGAGCCTGTATCGAGAACTGGGTGATTCGATGCATGTAATGTATTCTCCTTAACAACTTTACTCTCATGCTTTTCTTTCTTTTAGTAATAAACCTTTAGATTTTAGATTCTAAAGAATTGGCTCAGCGTGATCTTGTGGGTAAGATCCAAAGTGTAAATTGACTGGGACCTGTGGCTGGTTTCTTGGGACCGGATGAACCCGTTCGGGGTAGGTGAGATTGGGTTCTAAAACCCCTCACCTGTGTGCAGGCCCAGGGCTGATCACAGCACAGAGCTCCATTGCCTTCTACATCGTTGTTTGGCCTCCCCACCAACCGAACTGGTACCCCTACACGTTGAAAGGCAGAAATATATATATATATATTCGCATTTCATGGTATGAAATTTGAAAATTAACATTTTTTTACGGTAGCGTCTCCAATCTTTTTACACCCAAGATCACTTTTTAAATGTCAGGGCAAGCCCCAAGATCCCACCCCTGTCTAGAGGCCCCGCTCTGTCCATTTCCCTCCTCTCCATTATTTGCTGTCCCCAGCCCTTACTCACTCTCATTGGGTTGAGACAGGATGTGCGGGCTTTGGGGTGGGAATGAGGGATTTGGTTATAGGAAGGGGTGAAAGGTGCAAGCTCTGGGAGGGAATTTGGGTGCAGGAAGAGGTGGAGAAGAGGCTTCTGGCTCAGGAAGGGAGCTCCAGGCTGGAGATTGTTGGAGTCAGGTGGAGAGTTGGGGTGCTGAGCAAACCACAGGCTTGTGGATGTGAGGGTGCAGGAGTTCAGGTTGGGGTGTATGAAAGGCTCAGGGCAGGAGGGTTGGGAGTATGATGGGCTCAGGACACAGATTTGCAGTGTGTGGATTGTGTAGTAGTGCTGTGGCAGAAGACTGGGGATATGAGATGCTCAGGACAGGGGGTTCCAGTGTATGACAGGCTCAGGATTGAGGTGTGTGTGAGGATGCAGGGGTGTCATGATGCTGTGGCCAGATGGGGGCTTGGCCTCGATTGGGGCCTTGTGGGCCAGGCTTCATTTTTAAATAAAATGTGTCCAGCACAAATGTTTCAGCATTTTCTTTATTTATGGGAAGAGCAGGGAACCTGTTTTGGGTCAGGGGTCACTGACCCACAGAAAAATCAGTCAGGAAACACATAAGTGAGATGCAAAAAAACCCCAAACCCATCCTAGCCCCCCCCAAATCCCACTGATGTGGCAGCAACTGAGACACCTCCCTCCCCTGGCACCCCAGCCCCATGGGGGGAGTGTAGGTAGGACTGAGGTTCAAGGCCTCAGGCCAGATTAATTCTTCTGGGGTTTGAGGGTTAGTGGAATTTGTGGGCCCCCTCTGCACTCTGAGGTGGGGCCAAAGATGAGGGATCCAGTGTGTGGGACAGGGCTGCCAGTCAGTGAGATAGGGATGGGGTGCAGAATCTGGGTGGAAAATAGGCTACAGGAACAAGCTAGGGGTAGGTAGCTGGCCAGGAGGTAGGGGACAGGAGCAGGGTCCTGGTGGGGCCCTGAGCAGGGGGCAGGGGGTAGGTGGGGCCCTGGGCAGAGTACTTATGGGGGTTTGAGTGGGGGGGCATGGTACTCGTGGGGGTCTGAGGTCTGAGCAGGGGGGGAGGGTACTTGTGGAGGTCTGAGCGAGGGGAGAGGACAGCTAAGCTGGTACCTGGGGGTCCCGCAATCAGGTTCAGGGGGTCTCAGAAAGCATGTGTGCTGCTTGTTCCCTGGGCTGCTTCTTGACTTTGAGCTAACAGCTGTTTGCAATTCTGTCCCCATTCGAGCTTTTATTCAATGATTATTCAAGGAGCGAGTTCCCAGGACCCCTGTTGTTTGGGGGCAATTAGCACCTTTTCAAAGTCAGCTCCAAATTAGCACCTTTTCAAAGTGGTTCTGGGGCTTGTCTGTAGCCCGGGAGGAGAGAGGGTGACATACCTGGGGAAGCCACCAAACAATTAAAGATGAACTTTGGGTGAGGTAATGCCAGCGCGGGCTCTTTCTTGCTGTTACGCCAATTATTTTCAGGAATAACAACTTTGTGCAAGAGGTGTTTTCTTGCGCAAGAAGGGGCAGTGTAGACAGCTCCTTCTGGTGCAAGAGCCTCTTCTGCAAAAATGGTGGCTCATTAGGTATGCAAATGAGGCTCAGCGATATTCCACGCTTAGCCTCATTTGCATATTTCTCACACAAGAAGCAGCCAGTGTAGACATAGCCCAGATGTGCTCTTCGTAAGATCTTTTTATGTGCTGCCAGTTGTGGCTGAGGGCCATTAAAAAAGGAAATTTACACAAAGTGCCACTTAGTGGCAGAGCGGTATAATATGGTTTGTCATTCCAGTGCATCTTCCCTTTCATGTTCCTACCATTTACGGTGGCAGGGGTGGGGAACCAACGCTCACTGTCCTGACCCCCCAAGTGTGAAAGAGAAAAAATGCACACAGATGTGCCCCCCCCCCAACTGAGGCCCTCTGTCTCCCCTCAAGCTTCAGTCCCAGAAAGTGGGGGGGCGGAGACGCTAAGTGTCAGGGTGACTCTTCTGGGAGCCCAGGGCCAGTGGGTTTTGTGGAGTCCTGCAAGAGTGGGATGGGGTGGGGGTGTGGAGTATGGGCAGGAAAAAGGGTGCAGAAGTGAGGTTGGGGTGCAGAGTCTGGAAAGGAGGGGGTTGCAGGAGTGTGGAGGGTCTGGGCAGAAAGTGGGTACACATGTGGAATCTGGGCAGGAAGGAGGGTGCAGGAGCAGAGTGGGGGTGTGGAGTCTGGGCTGAAGGGACAGTGGGATGAGGGCATCTACCTGGTGCAGCTCAAATTGGGGGGGGGGGGTTGCGGTATCACTAAGTTTGAGAACTGCTGCCCTAGATTATTGGAAACTTTCTTAGCATGCTAACTCAAAGCTAGTGTGTTTATGTCTAAGTTGCTGCAATCCCCCCTGCCAAGTTGCTTGGGGGGTCAGGATCTCACTGGGAGTCAGGAACCCTGGGTTTGACTCATTGTGCAACCCAGGGGTTGGCAACCTTTTCAAACCAAAGAGCCAAACTACATCAAAATTCAGAACAAGTGGCCAACAAAGAGCCAGTATACGAATGCCCATTTGCCTGACTGAAAACATACAATTTAATATTATTGGTAATTGACATCATTAATAACAGCATAAATGAAATAGGGTACTGTACTCACAGACTTTATTTAATGGGACTTCTGCTGCTGCTGGGGGTGCAATTTGTGGATGTGGGGGTGCAGAAGCCAGAGCTGTGGTGTTTGAGGGGCTCAGGACAGGGGGCTGGGGATAAGAAGTAGAATATATGGGGGGCCCTGGGGCTAGATTACCGTACTTATCCAGGACTGGGCTGCTGTGGCTGGACAAGGGGATGGGCCAGGATCACCGCAGCCGGATCGTGGCCTCCCTTCCTACCTGTGCTGCAGCAGGAGAGGGGCCACCACCAGCCAGATAAGGGCCAGACCACAGCGGGGCTGATGGGGGCCTGCCCCAGGATTGGAACCGGGGACGGGATGCTGCGGCCAGATGGAGGGCTGGGCCCTGATTGGGGCTTTGTTGGCCAGGCTGCCATGGCCAGCCTGTTGCAGCAGTCTCAGGGCCGCAGGGTCTGCCGCAGGAGCATGGCAACTGGGGCATAGACTGTGACAGTCAGATGGGGGCAAGAAGCAGATTGCTGCAGCCAGATGGAGGCATCTGCCACTGCCAGCCCCTCTCACTATCCCGGCTGGGAATGCACGTGTCCCCTTCAGAGCACCCTCAGCTGGCCCTTTAAACAAGCAGAGTGCCCCAGCTGGCCCGTTTTATGCCTTTTTACATTTTTTAACTAATTTTTCATTTTCATGTAAAATGCTGTGTGTCTTTTGGGAACGACAGAAAAGCAGTGGTACTCAGCCCTTTTGGCTCATGGCCCACGTGGCTCAAGGCAAACCTTTCTGCGAACCACCAACTCCTAATGGAAACTCACCGTTTATCATATAATTACACCTGAGCCATTTTGCTAGTGCTGCAGGTAGGGAGAACAGTTTAATTTAATCAGTAAGAAAGGAAATATTAATCAAAATTATTAAAGAGATTAAGCACCTTAACTTTCTCATGCTTATTTAAAATGAAATGTGAGTAACTAAGTAAAATATTATGTCCAATACAAAAGGTTTCAACATTGTCTTTATGATAGGCGTGAGGAATCTTTTTTGGGTCAGGGGCCACTGACCCATAGAAGAAAAATCTGTTGAGGACCACACAAGTGAGAAGCCCAAAAAAAAAAAAAAAACCTTCCAACAAACCCCAACCCTCAGTGATATAGCCCCCAACTGAGACACTTCCCATTAGGCTGGCTCTGTTTGACAGAGGCTGGAGAGGGATGGCAGGAGACAAATCGCTTGATCATTGTCTTCGGTCCACCTCGTCTGGGGCACCTGGTGCTGGCCACTGTCGGCAGACAGGATACTGGGCTAGATGGACCTTTGGTCTGACCCGCTACGGCCGTTCTTATGTTCTTATGTTCTAATGCAGGGGAAGGGCAGGGAGGCTTGAGGTTCACGGTCTCAAGCCAGATTAATTCTTCTAGGATTCCAGGGTTAGCAGATTTTATGGGCCTCCCGAGGCTCTGGGGTGCAGCCAGTAATGAGCAGTTCAGTGTGCAGGACAGAGCTGTCAATGAGTGGGATAGGGATGAGGGGTGCAGAAGGGGAGGATGCACGATATGGGTGGGCAGTGGGGTGCAGGAGCAGGGTGGGGATAGGGTGTCTGGCGGGAGGGGGTGCAGGAGTAGGCAGGGTCTCTGGCTAGTGGGGAGGGTGCCAGAGGAGGTTGGGGGTATGAGTGAGGGGGGGTAGGGGTGCAGGGTCTGGCCATGACGGGGTGGGGGACAGTGTTCCCTCTAAGATTTTCCATCCATGAGCAGAGTGAGTTTTGTCTTGTGCACCAATATTGAGGTTCAGGTGTGCTTGTTCGGACCTGTGCCACCGTGGCACCCCACATTATTAACAAATATTTTATTTTTTTAGATATTATGTAAGAAAGAATGTTGAAACCAGGGATAATTTAAACAGTGCATGGCTTTAAATGTTTATTTAATATGAAGAAAATTAATACTGCAAAATATTCCATAGCCAACTTTCTCTGTTTATAGCCCTCTCCCAAACCCTTCCTCAGCTGGGCTTCTTCCTCAATTAAATCCGGCTCTGCTTTCAGGGAACTATGTTAACTGGCGTTTCAGAGCAACATTTCTGAGCTTGTGTAGGATACACTCTCCATTGCACACCTAGGTAACAGCTTATTGAATATTTCTCTCCATTCACCTTGTGTCTCCGAGCTATAGTTTATTTTGTATCAGAGGTGCAGTCAATTCAGTATCATTTAAGACAGTTCTTTTTATTTATTACAGATAAATAACCAATTTAGAAAATGTGGTTACATGGAATGCTTGTTCTGCACACAAGATATATAAATCAGAGCTAAAGCTCTCTGGTGAATCAAATACAGATTTCCCTTAACTGTCTAATTTGATCAACTCATAAGCATTCTTCAAAGATTAAATGTCTATTAATAAAAATAATGTACAGGAAAGGTGACAAATGATATGCTTTGCTTTATGCCAGCGTGCACAGGCATTTGACTATACTATTTCAAGTCATCAACTCAATTAAAAGACGACAAAGGACATTTAAGGCCTGTTCTGAAACTCCTTGAAGTTAATGAGACTCTTTCCATTAACTTCATTTGGCTTTGGATCTAGTTCTTAAAGCTGTTATTTTAAATACATTGTTTTGAAGTAAATCATTTAACTAAAAGGAGTGAAGTATAATGGTATTTACTTCATTTTGTATCCTCAAACAAATACATTCGAAGTATTCAGAGAAAAAGATTTTCTCTACTTTTTGGCTATATAAAAACAAGAACTGATAAAGGTCCGTGTAGGCAAGAACTTAAATGGTCCTCTTTTATTTACAATAGATATGAGTAACATTTCTATACATTATGCAACCATTTGCCTTGGTGGTTCTGAGCTTCAGGCGACTGCTGTCTGATCACTAACTCCATGTGTACATCTACACAACAGTGTTATTTAGGAATAACTGACATTATTTCAAAATAACAAAATGCGCTTCTATGCAGCAAATAATTATTTGCATTATGCAAATAATAACTATGCAAATGTGCAAATACAATGTTACTGGTCCGTCAAAAAACCCCGGCCCCCAGAGCTGCCACAAACAGCCAGCTTCAGCTCCAGCAGTCACCACATGGTGGGTGGCTGCCTCAGCTGAAGCCTGGTGTTCACGGTGGCTCTGGTAGCTGGGGTTGGGTTATATCCCAGCCCCCTGAGCCTCCCAGTGCCAGCCCCAACACCTAGAGCCCCCTATCCCTCCACTACCCCCCAACACCAGCCACTAACCCCAGAGTCCCCGCACCCAACCCCATACCCACACCCCAAGCCTCCCACCTCAGAGCCCCCATTGCCAGCCCCCATCCCAAATGCCTCAGTGCCAGCCCCCTCAGAATCACCCACCACCAGACCCTCCAGTGCCAGCTTCCTGTTTCCAGAGCCCCACTGCACCCAACCCCCACAGTGCCAGCCTCCAATATTAGCCCCATCCCCAAAACCGCCCAGTGCCACCCCTGCCCTCATAGCCCCGCACTACTATCCCCACCCCTAGAACTTCCTAGTGCCAGCTCCCTACCCTGGATGCCCCAGTGCCAACCCCCTAGAGCCCACTCCCCAGTACTAGTTCCACCCCCAGAGTCTCCCTCACCCCCTTCACCTACCCCTGTGCTGCCTGCCAGCTGAGTGCTGCCGCCTGGGTCGCAGCTGCTCTAAGGCTGCAGTGCCAGGCTCTTCCATGTCTGGGAGGAGATTCTGCCCCTGACCGGCGCTGGTTGGCTGAGAGGCGGGGCAGGACAAGCCTCTCCCAACAGCCGCAGCAGGAGGGGAGGCGCCCGGCGGTGTACTCCGGATCCAGTCCCCAGAGCTCTAGCAGCCCTGCAGCCAGCAGTTTGTGTCCAGTCACCTGTCTGCTTACCAGCAGTTGGGAACTGCTGCTATAGCGCCTCTGTTATACAATGTAGCCACACTTTTCCCTCCTTTCATCCTCTCTTACCCCTATTTTGTGCAGTATAGCTGCTCCTTTCCTATCTCCCCTTTCTGCTGGCCCTCATGCCCTTCCTCAGTATAGCTGCCTCTTAATCCTTTCCTTGTCCTCTGCTGCTCATGCCCATTAGGAAGCATAGCCAGCCCCTTCCCCACTTATTCCCTCTACAGCCCCTAGTGCCCTTTATTCACTATGGCTATGTCTACACTGCAGGCTTCTTGCACAGGAACAGCTGTTCCTGTGCAAAAACTTGCAGAGTATCTACACTGCACACGCGTTCTTGCGCAAGTAAATTTACAGTACAGAGTCGGAAAACAGGGCTTCTTCCAGAAGCGTTATTCTTTCCCCACGAGGAATAAGCCCTCTTGCGCACAAGCTCTTCCACAAGACGGCAGTGTAGACAGGCAACATGAATTTCTTGTGCAAGAAAGCCCTATGGCTAAAATGGCCATCAGAGCATTCTTGCGCAAGAGAGCGTCCACACTGCCATGGATGCTCTTGCACAAAAGCACATGGCAGTGTGGACAAACTCTTGTGGAAGACCTTTTGCACAAGAACTCTTCCACAAAACAGTTCTTGTGCAAGAAGCCTGCAGTGTAGACGTAGCCATAGTCTCTTCCTACCCCTTTTCACTCAGTTACTCCTTCTGCCGATTTTGCGGTATTGCTACCCTTTTCCCTCTCTGCTGCTCCCTAATGCATGTAAGGCAGTTTGGCTGTTTGCTCTTTGCTAAGCCTCCTGCCTTTCACAAAGTATAGCAGCCACTTCCCTCCTTTCACACTCTGTATGCCTGAGTGGTTTTAAGCAGCATAGCCTCCCTTTAGGCTCCCTGCCCTCTGCTGCCACTAACTCACATGATGAGGTATAGAGATGCAGCTGTGTTAGTCTGGTCTAGCTGAATCAAAAGACAGGACTATGCAGCACTTTAAAGACGAACAAGATGGTTTATTAGGTGATGAGCTTTCGTGGGCCAGACCCACTTCCTCAGATCAATTTGTGGAAGAAAATTGGCACGACCATATATACCAAAGTGATACAATAAAAAAAAAGTGAACACATATAAAATTGACAAATCAGATTTTAGAACAGAGGTAGAGTGAGGGGGAAGGTTAGTGTCTGTGAGGTAATGATATTGGGGTGATAATTGGGGAAGCTATCTTTGTAATGGGTGAGATAATTAGCATCTTTGTTAAGGCCCATACGTAAAGTGTGAAATTTAAGCATGAATGACAGTTCTGAGGCTTCTCTTTGAAGTCTGGAGTTAAAATCTCTTTAACCACCCCCCCAACACCATGTCTTTTGATTCATGATGAGGTATAGGCACTCTTTCCCCATGTCGGCCCCTTGTGCCCATCATGTAGCATAACCACCCCTTTCCCTCACTGTGTTGTGTCCTACCTGGAGTGTCCTTTAGGCAGTAGACCTTCCCATTTTCCTCTTCCATGCTCTGCTGCTTCTAGCGCCCATTGATTCTGAAGAAGGGATAGAGCAGCTATACTGCATCATATCCACGTTGGGATGCAGAGGGTAAAAGTGGAGAAAGAGGTAGGTTACTGTGTAAAATGGGCATTGGGACCAGCAATGTACTATAGGACTCCTTTACGCTCGTTGAATTGTGCTGCCCAAAGTAGCAGATTGATTAGGCTGAATGAGCATCCTGTCCCCTTCTTGTACTCTGCAACCCCTAGTGCCCATTGTGAAGTGTAGGCGGCTCCCCCGTTCCCCTCATCTCCTCCTAGTGTCCATTCATCAGGGCTATGTCTAGACTGCAGGCTTCTTTCAGAAAAAGCTTTTCTGGAAGAGATCTTCCAGAAAAACTCCCTCCGAAAGAGAACATCCACACTGCCAAAGCGCATCGAAAAAGTAATTTGCCTTTTCGAAAGATAGCATCCACACTGATTGGACTCTATCTCGCATATTAGGCCATCGGAATCAGTTCAGGCAGGTCACCAGTTGCTTCCAAGTGCTGGTGCCGAAGCCTAGCAGAGACACGTGCTTAAAGGAACCCCCCCAGACAGCCATTTCTCTGATTCTGCTGCGTGCTTGCCTACCTCTCTGAGAGCCAGCAAAGCTCTTGCAGTGCCTGCTTTGGTTGCCCAGCTTTGCTTGGGAGGCAGGGAGACGGGGACTGGGCATAGTAGAGGGGGCAGGAGCGTGGTAGTTAGGAGCAGCGACAGCAGGCGGGTGTGTCATCATTTCTCTCATCATGGCACACATGCTATCGTCCTGCCACACAAGTTGGTGCCACATGCGGGTCTGCCAGTCTGCGGCCTCCCAGACCTTCTGTGCCAGGGTCTGCTGCATGTCATGCAGGAAGCCCACATGCTGTCTCATCAGCTCCTTCTGCACCCTGGAGTGCTTTTGGGTCCCCCGGGGTCAGGTGGCTGGCATGGGTGGCATGTCTCACCCCTCAGTCCCGGCTGGTCCGGCTGTGGAGACTACAAAGAGGGAGAGGCAGTCAGTCATCCATGCAGACACTGTCCCTAAAGTTGTGCCCTCCTCTGTGAGCAGTGACCAACAGTTCTTGGGCCAGAGGATGGGGGGTGTCCAGGGACCAAGGCCATGTGTGGCCTGCACAGCAGGCCCTACCCCATAGAGGCCCCGAGGTGCCCAGGGAACCATGCTGCCCGCTTCGCTCCCCCCCTCCCATGGACAAGAAGGCAAGGAAAGTGTCCAGCCACAGTCGGATCCCATGGGCTGCAGAGAAGCCTGGAGCAGATTGGCCCTCCCTGGGGCCCGCACACACACCTGTACCTCGCAGCGCTGTCCGCTGGAGCGGGTGGTGCCTCGCACGTGCAGGCATGCCGGTGTGCTGTGTGTGGCATGCCTCAACGTGCCTGGGGTTGTGCCTGCACCCTTGGGACTAACCTGCTTCTAGCCATGGCAGGTGGTGGGAGGGCATCACCTCCCCAGGGCCAGATGTGTATGTGGCCTCCCCTGAGCCTGGGAGGAGCTGAGGGGCTGCCTGCGGCGTCCATGTGGCACACAATAATTCCGCACATGGTTCCACTCGCACGGACTGCAGCACGATGTCCAGCCCAAGCAGGCCAAGAGACTCTTGCACTCCACCCCCACAGTTCAAGGAGGGACAGGATCTCCACTCCCGACCACAAGGGTGCCCACTGCTTGGTCCCCCTCGGTGGGGCCTGGGAGCCCTGCTCGTGCTTCCTGCGAGAGCCAGGTGGGGCATTGGGGGGGGGGGGAGGAGAGTCATGTTATTGGATTTTAAAGATCAATGGGGGGGGGGGCGCTGTTTGCCCCAAAGTCTATACAAAAGGGGCCATGTGCAGGGGCAGCCCATCGCTATAGGCCGACTCGGCCGTCGCCTTGGGCGCCACCTTCAACAGCGCCCGATGATGACGTCACGGGGCACCAGGGGTGCCCAATGATGACGTCACCCAATTGACGGCCCTGCAGGTGGGGGCGCTGATTGCGCGTTCCGCCTGGGGCACCAGCTGCCACAGCCTGCCTCAGGCCACTCCTGGCCATGTGAGGTGTCAAATGAAAGCTTATGTTCTACTGATTCTGTATGTGCTATTCATGTACTTGTATAATATCTGTATGTGGAGTTATAAATATGTACTCTGTGCTTATGCTATACTCTGTGCCGTACGGTGTCGGTGCCCTTCCCTCTCCTGAGTCTCCTAATGCTTCCTCCTTTTATACGGTAGAGCTGCCCCTTAGATACTTTATCCCTCTTCAGCACTGCTGCCTTGTTTCCCCCTTCACACTCGAATCCTTCCCCTCAGGCCCTGTGTGCATTACAGCTGCCCGCGTGGGGCCTTGCCTGTCGCCTTGGCCCCTAGTGCCCGTTATACAGGTGGGCCGTTTGGTTGCCCTCTGCTGCCCCTTATGCCGGGCATAGGCATAAGGATACACGCTCCATTGCACAAAAGAGAAAGAGACAAAAGTCATTCCGCTCATGGATCGAACATCTTAGAGGGAACACTGTGCGTGAGACAGGGTTTTCTGCCAGTTCTAAAGAGATTCACTGCTGTGATTACAACACATTTGCATCCAATAATAGCTATCAATGTTACCTGGAGTGTCCTATCTTTAGATTTATTTTCTCCTCAATGATGGGCCACATAGGACTTCTCCTACAGCTCTCAGTAACCTCACTGGCAGTGCCCCATGCACAGCGATGGCAAGGAGATGGCTCCATTTATGAAATTAGCTCCATTAGCCCAGAAAAAGGCACAATTATTTTGCAATGGATGCCCAAATGGACATGAGCATCCTTCTGCTTAGCTCTTATAAGCTGGGGATGGTGCCACATGTTATTTGGAAAGCAATTTCCCCTAGATTTTGCTCTCTCCATTGCACTGTACAGCAGTGACGTTTGTCAGTAGGGAGGCATTTCTCAAGGATTAGTGTTTTAAACAAGAAAGTAAAGTTAACTAACAAAATAAGAAAATAATTAGAAGAAAAGTTTGATGCATGGAGACCAACCGTTCCAACAGCATTCTTCTCACCTGTCGCACAAGCAGCTGTTGCAGCTAGTCGTGCATGGGGGAGGAGCGTGTGTGTGTGCTCAACTGGAGTTAATCATTTTACACTGACCAAATACTGCTGCTGTGCTCACCCTGCTTACGGCTGGCCTTGGGACCGGCTTCAGCCATTGCCACACGGCTCCCAACTCTGGCTGCCCTGTCACGTGATTGGATTTTAAAGATCACTGCTGCATCCATGGGAGGGGGTGTTTGACCCAAAAGTCGGTACAAAGGGGGCCATGTGAGGTGTCAAATGAAAGCTTATGATCTACTGATTCTGTATATGCTATTCATGTACTTGTATAATGTATGTGGAGTTATAAATATGTACTCTGTGCGTATGCTGGAAGGTTCTCTGTCTGAGGCAGAGCAACGTGCCAGGAATGTTCGTTCAGTGTCTATGCTAATTAGCAAGGCTCTAGGGACAATGAATCTCTAGGTGCCAATACACACCTGAGGAATGCGTCTGGATACCTGCAAACCAGCCAGGGCATAATGTAAAACAGATAGATCACTCTACCATGTGACCTGCTCTGACCAGGAAGATGCCAGGAGAGGTATATAAGTGCCATGTGGCAACCTCCATCTGGTCTTCAGTTCATCTACTGCTTCCAGATGCAACCTTGAGAGGAACAGCAAGCCGGAAAGAACCGTGGGCCCATCCTGACATTGGATGTACACCAGAGACTTTTAAGATAGCAGTTTATAACATCTCTGCTAAGAGCCTGTATCGAGAACTGGGTGATTCGATGCATGTAATGTATTCTCCTTAACAACCTTACTCTCATGCTTTTCTTTCTTTTACTAATAAATCTTTAGATTGTAGATTCTAAAGGATTGGCTCAGCGTGATCTTGTGGGTAAGATCCAGAGTGTAAATTGACTGGGACCTGTGGCTGGTTTCTTGGGACCGGGAGAACCCGTTCGGGGTAGGTGAGATTGGGTTCTATAACCCCTCACCTGTGTGTTAGGCCTGGGGCTGATTGGGGCACCGGAAGAGTTGGGGTGTCAGAGGGGTTTTGCTCATGAGGCTTCAGGCTGGCCAGATAGGCAGCTGGAGCACTTGGTGTGACTGGTTTGTGGCCTATTTGGGAAGGTCCCCAGTCTGGGGCTCTAAGGAGCCCTGAGTTTGAGCAATTCGCTCTGAGCGGACGCCCACAGTGGTGGCCAGACATGGCCCAGTCCATCACATGCCCCCACTCAGCTCTAGGTCTGGGACTGTCCCCATCTGCTGTCATGCAGCCCCTGGCCCCATCCACCGCTATGTGGCCCCCAGCTCTGAGATGGCTCTGGCCACAGCCATACAGCCTGAGCCGGGACTGCCATTCCATCCACTGCCATGTGGCCCCCAGCTCCAGCCACGACTCCGGCCGGAGCTCCAGCAGCCACCAAGTGACCCTAGCCCTCGACCGTTCTACCCGCTGGCACCAGCTTACCTCCCACTTCGTGCAAGCAGAGTGCTGCTGCATAGCTCTGCTGATGAGTAGGCGGGAGTCACATTTTTTATGCAATGCCCACACTGGCGCATACCCTAGAGGAAACCCTGCTCAGAACTCTTTGTGCAACAGGGCAGCCCCTTCCCACCTTTCATCCTCCCTCTCCCTGAGTGCCCATTAAACAGGTTGGCCACTTCATTCCGTCTTTGCCCTTTGTAATGGCTTTTCGATGCTGAAATGGGAGCCAAGGACCCCCTTCCCCTTAAACTCCCCCCATCACTAGGATAAAGGTTACATGACAGGCCTCAGCCTTCTTCTCCCTCTCACCTCAGTTGTTTGATGGAGCATTCAAAAATACCTCACAATAAATTATTTTTGGCACCTATGTGATTCCTGGCCAGGGATCACAAGCAGCAGCTGGGATCTGGGAGGGATAGATGTTGGTTCAATTTCTTTCTCCATGCTTGAGGATAAGAGATTTGAACAGGGCTCTGCATTCACTCATGCGTGAGTCCTAGTCAAGGACATAAGGGGCAGGCTAAGGTGAGTTGCACCTTGTAGTGGCTTGAGGCTTTGCTAATGTTATTAAGTAGCAATTAAGTAAAAGTTAACTACTGAGTCCCTTTGTAGTCTAGTGGCCTGGCTGCTGGCCAGGGGTATGGGTGATGTGAGTTTGATTCCTTCCTTGGCTTCTGGGGGAAAAAGATGTGAGTAGTTGTCTCTGAAGTGGATGTGCAGCTGTCTCCTTGGGCTGAGCCTGGTGTTTGTTGCTTCACCCTGTTCTGCTACAGTTCTTCTACTTTCATTCCATGTTTGTAGAGGATGACTAGGCTAGCAAGCAGCCCTTGGGAGACAAGCAGTTTTGGGGGGGGGGGGGGGGGCGTATCTACACAGCACCCTTAACTTGAAATAAGCTGTGCACATTGTGTAGCTTAATTGGAAATTTGGCACTGTCTACACCACACCAAATTTTGAAATAAAGTGCTATTCCAAAACATCCCTTAACCTTCATGCAATGAGGTTTACAGGGACATTGGAATAGTGAGCCCATATGCCTGTTGAGAAGGGATCGCTTACCTCTCAAGTGAATGGCCTAAGGCACTATTCTGACTTTCCCTCCCCACTTGCTCTTGTCAGCTGAAGCTGCTCCACTTTCAGTATTTATTCATCAGGCCAAATCTTCAGCAAATATGCCTGTGGAGCTTACTGCTTAGGTTTGTGCCCAATAGTTGGGAGGTTGTGGGTTCATATCTGCTTTTTACCTGTGGATCCCTTACCTCAGGTGACTGGGCTAAGAGGTACTCCAATGTGCTGATGCCTTCAGTGTTTCTCTTTGAGGATGGCCCACTGTCATTAAATAGTCAAGGGCTCACAAACATCTCCCTGTGCCATGAGTCCTTGGACAATGCAAGTATTGGTTCAAATCTCTTTTATACACCCTGAGAAGGGATTTGAATGTTGATCTCTTAGGGTATGTCTACATTTGCACCCTCTTTCAAGAGAGGGATGCAAATGCAGCTGAGCGAAATTGCAAATGCAGCGCAGATTTGAATTTCCCGCACTTCATTTGTATAATCGCGGACCGCCGCTAGTTCAAAATAACAAATGCTGTGTAGAGGCAGTTATTTCAGGAGAAAAACCCTTCTTCCGAAATAACCGGTAAACCTCACTGTACGAGCAATAAGGGTTATTTCCAAAGAAGGGTTTTCTCCCGAAATAACCACGTCTACACAGTGTTTGTTATTTTGAAATAGGGTATTTCGAAATAGCGGCGGTCCACGTTTATGCAAATGAAGCGCGGGAAATTCAAATCTGCGCTTCATTTGCAATTTCACTCAGCTGCATTTGCATCCCTCTCTCAAAAGAGGGTGCAAGTGTAGACATACCCTTACTTCTCAAATGAATGGCCTAAGTGCTGGACTAGCAGATGATCAGAGGTGGGGGCTCCTTCAGCCTCTTCTCTTGGTGGTGGGTCAGAATCAGTAAATATGATATGAGAATTGGGCCACACCATTTCTTGTGACTCCCACTGTGTTTCTCTGGCTTAGGTAGCTGTCTTAGAAACAAGAGGGTGCTGGTTCAAATCTCCTCTCTGCTAGTTGAGCATTTAGTGGCAGTGTGAGCTCTTGCCTTCAAGTTTTCCACTTTAACTATATATTAAGTGGGGCACAGCTTACCTCACAAACCCACTGTGGAATGGGGGTTAGGGTGCTCACCTGGCGTATGAGTGCTCCTAGATCAAATGCCTGCTCTGCCAGGCAGGGGCTGCTGCTGGGTAAGAGTAGAGTCCTTAGGTGTTATGAAAAAGCCTTTGCTGCCCCTCATGCTTTTTCAATTAAACCCTCCCACCCACTCACTCTTGTGCACCATGATTAGGATACAGGCCCAAGCAGTGGCAGCCCTCAGGGCACTCCCCTGGTCTTTTGAGGGGTTTGAACTGGGGGCTCCCAGCTCCTAGAGAGAGAGTCACTGGTGAGCAATCCCTTCAAAAAGAGCTCACAAAACTAAGTGATTGGGCCACAAAATGGCAAATGAAATTTAAGGTGGATAAATGTAAAGTAATGAACATTGGAAAAAATAACCCCAA